>JARDYH010000001.1:138497653-139762653 GCA_029215795.1 Anniella stebbinsi
GGCAGTCCCTTGAGGAAGCGCTTGGCCAGGGGGTGTGAGAAAACTGAAAAGCCTTGGATGAGGTCGTGTCGTGCTGAGATCGCTGCTAGGTAGACCTTTATCGAGGTGGCTTTAAGGCTTCCATCATAAAGAGAGTGTAGAAATGTTAGTATGTCCGACATCCCACAGGACCCAGGTTGGATCCCTTTGCTGGAAGTGAACAACTCAAACTTTCTCCATTTTCTGCTGTAAGAAGCCCTGGTGGATGGCTTCGTCGCTTCCATCAGGATGGCGCGCACCGGTAGTGGAAGGTCTAGGTGCTGCCACTGCGCCGGATTCGCCATGCTGTTAGGCGGAGTTTGTGTACTTTGGGATGTAGGACAAAGCCACGGTCCATGTAGATGAGATCTGGGTACATCGGTAACTGAAGGTATTCTCCTCTGGAAAGGCGAAGTAGAGTTGGGAACCAGGCCTGCCGTGGCCACCACGGTGCGATGAGGATGGCATCCGCTTGTCTCCGGTGTAGAGCGACTATTACTTTGGAGATTATTGGGAAGGGGGGGAAGGCATAGACAAACCCTCTTCCCCATGAAGTGGTGAAAGCGTCTCCTCTTGAGCCCTCTCCTAACCCCGCTCTCGAGCAGAAGGAGCTGCAGACTGCATTGTCCGCAGACGCGAAGAGGTCTATGTGTGGAGTCCCCCATCTATTGAAGATGTTGGTTATGATCCTCGGGTTGAGAGACCGCTCGTGGGTGTTCAGAAATTGGCGACTCAGAGAATCCGCCCTTATATTCTCTGACCCCGCTATGTGGATCGCTGAGAGTAGTATTCCTAAGGGGTTTGCCCAGTCAAAGATTTGAAGAGTCAGTTGGAGAAGAGTGTTGGAACGAGTGCCTCTTTCTTTGTTTAGGTACCATACGACGGACGTGTTGTCTGATACTATCAGCACGTGGTGACCTGTTACATAGTCCTTGAAGGCAAGTAGCGCTTTTTGTACAGCTAAGAGCTCCAGCTTGTTTATGTGGTACTCTTTTGGACCACTCGCCCTGCACGGTGAAGTAGTCACAGTGCGCTCCCCACCCCAGAAGGGAGGCGTCTGAGGTAATTGTCCGGGATGGGCCGGCATTCAAGAACGGCAGTCCCATGCTCAGATTGCCTCTTACTGTCCACCATCCAAGGGAGTGATGGAGGGAGTGGGGTATATGCACTCTTGTCCAGTTGTTGCCTTTTAGTGGGTCATAGTTTTTTAACAGGAACTGTTGTAGGGGGCGCATTCGTAAGCGTGCCCACCGTACCACATATACGGATGATGCCATGAGTCCCAGAAGCTTCTGTACTGAAATCACTTTTTCCTGCTTCGAGTTCCGGATACATTGGGCAAGCTGTTGTATCTGTATGCACCTTGTTTCCGGTAGAAAGACCCTTCCCACTGTTGCGGCCAGGCTTACGCCAATGAACTGGATGATTTGAGACGGGTTGAAGATTGATTTTTTGGCATTGATGACCAGACCTAGATCGCGCAGGAGATTCCTGGTGGTAGACACGTCCTTTTCTGCCTGCAGGCGGGAGGGAGAGACTATCAGCCAGTTGTCCAGGTAAGGGTATAACTCTATTCCTGACGACCGGAGAAATACGCAGACTGTGGCCATGCACTTCGTGAACACCCTGGGTGCGGTCTTTAGTCCTAAGGGTAACACTGTGAACTGATAGACCTCTCTCCCCACTATAAAGCGAAGGAACCTCTGGTGGGATTTGTGAATAGGTATGTGAAAGTATGCATCCTTCAAGTCTATGAGGGTAAACCACCTGTTGCGCCTGAGGAGAGGGAGGATCGACGCTAGAGTGACCATTCTGAATTTCTTTGTCAAGATAAATTCATTGAGTAGCCTCAGATCCAGGATGGGTCGTAGACCCCCATCTTTCTTTGGGACTGTGAAGTACCGGGAGTAGAATCCCGTTCCCAGCTTTGCGGTATTGACGGGGGAAATGGCGCCTTTTTGCAGTAGGGAGCGTACCTCCTGACGCAAGACTACCGAGGGCGGTGTGAATTTTAATTGCCCCATCGGTGGTAGGGATGCAAATTCTATTCTGTAGCCTTGCAATATGATATCCAGTACCCATCTGTCCGTTGTCAGTTTGGTGCAAGTATCGTAAAACGGTAGAAGTCTGTTGTGGGAGTTCGTGGGTGGAAGGTGAGTTGCCCGGGGAGAGTCAAAGACGTTGCTGTTTGTTGGATGTGTCCGACCTGCTGCGTGTCTGACGAAATCTCCCTTGTGTATAGTTCTTCTTATTTTGGAAGCTCCCCTGTGGAGTGGGTGGGAAGCGTTGGTGCTGCTGTCTGAATGGCGTGTAACGCTGCTGATAAGATCGTTGCCGTGGCCACCTGCGCGGGCGATAGGGTTGGTATGGCTGGGAGGGGTAGAAGCCCATCTTCTTCGCCATCGTTTTTGCTTTTTGTATGTTGTCCATGGTCATGTCAGTAGACGTATTAAAAAGGCCTTCCCCATCAAAGGGGAGGTCCTCCATTCTGGTCTTGGACTCTTGCGGCAGGTTCGACGATTGAAGCCATGCGTGGCGTCTGAGTGCGATGAAGGCGACCATTGCCTTAGAGAGGCAATCCATCTGATGTCTGGCCGTAGAGAGTTCTTGTTTTGCTAGGGAGACAGCCTTCTGCTGGAATACACGTGCTGCCTCCCTGATGTCATCAGGGAGATGATCATGGAGGGTAGCCACTTTGTCCCACAAAAATAAATTGTACCGGGCCATCATTGCTTGGTAGTTAGAGATTTTCATCCCCAGGGCTGCGGACGAGTAGACTCTGTGTCCGAATCCATCTAGTTTGCGACCCTCCCTGTCCACAGGGGCTGAGTGCGATTTGGAGGACCTTCCCTGTGCGGACTCCACAATTATGGAGTTAGGCTTAGGGTGCTGCAAGAGGAACCCCACATCCTTCTCTTGTATTTTGTACAGGGCGTCCACACGTTTTGAGACCGGCCCCATCGTTGCTGGTGTCTTCCACGACTCCTGCGCTGTGCGGAGGAGTGTTGGGATAAGTGGCATGGCTAAGGTTGTGGATGACTCTCCATACATGACATCATAGATGAAGTCAGAGCATTCCTCCTCCGGTTGTGGCACCTCTACTCCCAGTGACTGTGCTAGGCGCTGTAGTAGTTCTTGGAAGGAAACGACTTCAACCGATGGGGAGGCCCTCTTATCTGTTCCCACATCCTCTTCTGGTGAGGGCAGTGATGGCTAGACGTCCGCAGAGGAGGAGGAGGAGGAGGAGGAGGCATAGTCTTCCTCGGATGGAGCCTGTAGCGGTGCCGTTATGACCATGGGAGGTAACGGAGCCAAAGGCGGGTCAGAGAGCTGGGCAGTCTGTGAGGGTGCCGATACAGTAGCCGATGGAGGTAGCCTGGGCGGCCGTGGGGTTGTGAACGTCTCCTCCTCTTCCCCAAGTCGTTGTCCTGTATACGGGTCGTATAGGAACCGCTGCAGAGGGGCGTTGTGCTCCGACTGGGGTAGACCAGTCCATGAGATTGCAGAATGATCGGAGAATTGGTCCCAATCACGGGCTGGTGTCGGAGGCGGCGATCGGTATCTGTGAGTCGTAGGAGCCGACCTCGGTACCGAGGTCGGAACCAGTGAGGCTAGTGGTGACAATGGGTCAAAGGGTCGGTTTTCCAGCTCCGGCATTCGTGGCGAGAACGAGAGGTGGAGTCTCGACATTGAGGGTGCTGTCCTTCTCGGTACCGAGCGTGACGGACTCGATGTACGTTGGCGCTTCGATGTCGGCGGTGGTGGTGGGAGGGCCGCATCAGCCACGCAAGCGGTAGTGACACCGATGTCGACGGGGACGGCACCGGCACGGCCATCAGTACCGGTGATCGTGACGGTACCGAGGCTGGTTTTGGTGGCGAGTGCTGGTGCTGTGCCGCGTTCTCCGGCTGGAGTGCCTTTTTATGCCCCGATTTCGATGGGATTTTTGATTTCTCCTTCTTCTTCCTCGCCCTTTCATCTAGGGCTGGCTGGTCGTATTTGCACTTCTTCGCCTTATCCACCGCGGTGGGAAGGGAGGGCTTACTCTTTCTGGGGCGATCAGTTGTCTCTACCACCTTAGACTCCGGAGCGGGTGCCACAGTCGGACGTGCCGGCGGGTGCACTGTCTCGAGAGCCTTTTTCCATAGGAGGGCTCTCAGTTTGTTCGCCCGATTCTTTCGGATTTGCCTCGAAAAGTTAAGGCAGTGGGCACAGGCGTCAATCACATGGGTCTCTCCCAGGCAAAGAAGGCACTTTAAATGGCCGTCTGAGAGCGTCAGCTTCACGCTGCATGCTGTGCAGCTCTTAAATAACGCTGTCTGTGCCGTTTTGGGCTGCTAACCAACAAGTTAGCTGAGGGTGGGGGGGGGTGAGGGGAGGGCCCCCTGGGGACTTGAGCACAACCGATAAGAAGAAGAAGTGCGAGGAGATATAGATACAAGTGGAATTTAGAAGGAGATCAATAAGTTGAAGAATATATAGATAGTTAATTATTTTTAATGTTTTTTTTTTTTTTAGAGCTGGGAGAAGAAAAGGGAGAGGAAGGCTGAAAAGGAAGGGATGAGAAGAGCGAGATTCTAGGCTAGAAAAAAAGAAACTATTAGGCCTCCTCCACACGAGACGTTTAATGAGCCTTGAAGGCTCATTATAAATTTTACCTCCACACCAGCGGAGCGCAAAACGGGCGTACAGGCGCGTTATCTCCCCGATAATGCGCATTTTCGAATGCGCGTTAAATAGCGACTTTTATTTTTCTCCGGCCGTTAAAGCGCATTTTCGCCGTGTGAACAAGCGATTATGCGCATTAACGTCTTCTAAAGCGGTTTTTGGACATCAATTAATGCGCTTCGCCGCCTCTCGCCGCCTCCCGTGCAGAGGGATTAGGCGTAAATGCGCCTCCGCGAAAATGCGCATAATCCCCAAACCGGGCGCAAAAGCGCATCCTTGTGGAGGGGGCCTTAGAAATGTACGAATGCTATGCGAGAAGTTCTCCATGAGGCAACCAGCAAGGCGGTCAAAAAAGAACTGGGGTAGGCGGGAACCTGAGCATGTGCGATGGTACGGTGGGGGGAGGGGTTCCCGCCAAGATTTTTCTAGGCTTTAGAAGTTCCGGTTTGAGGCTCGGCGCCGGCGCGAGCCCATAGTGTGTGATGCACAGAGACCACGAAGAAGAACCTGGCTTCCTGTAACTTGAGCCCATTATTCCATGTCCTGCACTCTGGGTTGATGGAGAAGAGATCCTGGCCCTCCTCTGTGTGACAATCTTTCAAGTATTTGAAGAGTGCTATCATGTCTCCCCTCAATCTTCTCTTCTCCAGGCTAGACATGGCCAGTTCTTTCAGTCTCGCTACATAGGGCTTTGTTTCCAGACCCCTGATCATCCTTGTTGCCCTCCTCTGAACACATTCCAGCTTGCCTGCATCCTTCTTGAAGTGTGGTGCCCAGAACTGGAACTTGTTCCACTATTTCATGGGAAACAAGATTCCTGCACTTGAGATGGTAGACTCTCCCTTTCCTTGGATCAGTGGCTAGGTATCATAAAGGCTTCCTGGATGCCAATGAGAGTTGATCTGGAGTTTCTTGGACTATCTTTGGATAGATAAGGCGATCAGTAAAATAAGGATTCTGTAAGGTTAAGTGGAGGTTGGGGGTGGGTTGTTATACCTTACTAAAATCAAAAGGCTTTCACCAATCATCCTGAAAACTGCACATTCCAGAAAGAAATGTCTATAGTCTGAAAATTTCAGGAAGATTGGTTAAACATTGAGGGAGAAAGGACAGTTAACAGAAAAAAGAAAGAAAGAAAAACTTCAGCCACACAAAAGTGTTTCTGAAAACCTGTTAGCAACATTTGTGCCTATCTCTTGCAATGCCACTACTTCCTCCAAATTTTAACCATTGCTGTTATCTTATTCCCTTTCCACTGTAGTTGGTAGAATGGAATTTCTTTTTTAAAATTCAGTTTACTTATTTTTAAATAACTTTTATGTGCTAATAAAAGCCTATGAGAGTTTATAACGTAACACGTGGGCCCCCTCCACAAGGATGCGCTTTTGCGCCCGGTTCGGGGATTATGCGCAATTTCGCGGAGGCGCATTTACGCCTAATCCCTCTGCACGGGAGGCGGCGAGAGGCGGCGAAGCGCATTAATTGATGTCCAAAAACCGCTTTAGAAGACGTTAATGCGCATAATCGCTTGTTCACACGGCGAAAATGCGCTTTAACGGCCGGAGAAAAATAAAAGTCGCTATTTAACGCGCATTCGAAAATGCGCATTATCGGGGAGATAACGCGCCTGTACGCCCGTTTTGCGCTCCGCTGGTGTGGAGGTAAAATTTATAATGAGCCTTCAAGGCTCATTAAACGTCTCGTGTGGAGGAGGCCACAGAGTGTTGATGGGGGGAGGAGGATGGGATAAGTGCTGTGTGAGGTTAGAGCAGCAAGCAGCAACAGCAGTGAATTTCTGGAACCTGTGTGTGTGTGTCTACATGGGGAAGCAAGCCCCTCAGCATGACTGGACCCTATCACTTCTGTTTATTGGATTGCCCTGAACCTGTTCCCGTCTCCCTCTGCTCCCCCTTTCCCCTTAATCGTTTGTGTTACTAAGGTCCCTTTTTGGGTTCAAGTGCTGGGAGCTGAGGGTTTAGAAGGAAGCAATGGAATGGAACTTTGATTCATAAGCAGGTCTGTTTTTCCTTGAGGGCAGAAAATGTTGCTACCTGAAGTCTGAGAAGCAGACTCAGCCTGGTTCTTGCTTCCCCTTTGGGAGAAGAAGAATCCTCTTTTCTCTTTTTGAACATGTTTTCTCTTGACTTTGAGACTATTCCTCCAAGTGAGTTTATTTGACTCATGCACCTAGCTCCTGAACAGCTTGGTGTAGTTTTAGCTCCCTTTTGATTTTGCTCACTGGTGAAGTTCAGGCTTCACAGCACTTTTCATTTTATAATACTTTCTTGACTCTCTACCTGGATTAATTTTCCCTAACTGGACTTTGCAGAGTTCTTCACCCTGGATTATAAGAGAAGTTTCTTTCAACCTTCCTCTGAGTACATGAAAGCCTGGTCTTCAGACCTCTCCTACATTCCTTTTAATCCCTTCCCCACACACCACTTGCTTCCCCCCCCCCCCCCCCAAATTTTAGATGATACTGCTATAAAGTTGAAAGATTCAAACACTTCATTTGACTAGTTTGAACTGGTGGAAGTTTAAGTATAACTAAGAAAATTTTCAAATCGCTTTTGGGAATACTAACATTGTTTTGGGCTTACTCACATTGTTTTTTTAATAGGCCTTAGCAACAGTTAAACTGTAGTGTATTTTACATAGTATACACTAGGGGTGTGCACAGTGGGTGTTCTCCGCCCCTAAATTTGATCTGGTTCTCATTGAGGCAATTCTTTGCCCTGATTTTGGAGTGTCTGTCCTTACTCCGCCCTGTTGGATTACCAGTCGGAGAACTACCCATTTTTGGATAATCGCTCTACTCAATAGAAATTAATCAAATGCTACAGCTCCCTCATTTGTAAAGATAAAGAGATGAAACTTGGCATGGTAATAGATTTTAAGTAGTTCTTTAGACATGCCAAATTTAGAACAGATCCCTCCAAGCCTTGATTTTTTAGCATTTTTAAAAAAGTTATTGGTTTTCATTTTTTTTTTAAAAAATAACACTATCATTTTTAAAGATAAAGAGATGAAACTCGGCATGATGATAGCTCTTCAGGGGTGCTTGAGGCATGCCAAGTCTGTAACAGATCCATTCATCCCTTGATTTTTTAGGAATTTTTAAATCCCCCCCCCCGAAACCATTATCTTCCTTAGACAGACACACACACACACACACACACACACACACACACTAATCCCCTCCTCCGTGCACATTTATGGAGGGAGCTTTTATCCTTTACTTTGCTGATGCAGAGCTGAGAGGCTGTTGCTGCCTTCTCCAACCTGGTGCACTCCAGATCTATTGAATGGAGCCGCTGCTCCTGCAGCCAATAGGAATAATAGTCTAAGGCTGCCTCTACAAGAGAGGTTTAAAGCGCTTTCAAGGCTGATTAAAAATTTTACCTCTACAAGAGAGGAGCGCAAATTGGGAGCTGAGGCGCTTTAAACATCCGATTATTCGCATTATCGAATGCGCGTTAATTAGTGAGTTTTAATTTACGGCGGGAGTAAGAGCGCCTTATGTCCATGTAAACAACTTTCTGAGGAGGCGCATTAACGATCAGGGGGTTGCACTGTGGTCGTAATGTCATGCATAGAACTGCCCCTTCGCTGGGAAAACCTCCCACTTTTTGGTTTAGATTCATTTCCTCTCTCCTCCTGGCAACTTCCTCCTTGTACTCCGTCTCTCTGGATGGAAGCTCCAAGAAGAGGTGACCCAACGTGAACCAAAAATAAAGTTTCTTTGAAGTACCCTGATGAAATATTTTTTACATAGAGACACAGGGCCAGATGGAGGTGGTTTTATGAGAAGGAAAGGGGGTAGGGAAGGATGGGCGGATGAGCGGATGAGCGCATAATTAGCCATCAGCGGACATAACTTCCCCTCGCTTCTTGCTGGGTTCCTGAGCTGAGTTGTGTGTGCTGGGAAGAAGAGGGGGAAGGAACGAAGCAGCATCCCCCTGTCTGTTTTGGCGTGTGTGTGTGTGTTTTACAATTGTTGAGCTCGCTGGGAAGAGGAGGGGGAAGGAATGAAGCAGCATCCCCTGTCTGTTTTGGCGCGCGTGTGTGTGTGTGCACACATTCACATTTACTCCTGAGAAAGTAAGACAGGTAGCCGAATATGTTAATCAGCTCCTTCCTTTCAGGTAACCTGGGAAACCAAAGGCGGGAGATTCTGGTGGGCGGGGAAAATAAAGAGAGGAAACCGGTTTGGGGAGTTTCTCTGGGACAAAGCGCATTACTTTCAGCAACATTTGCATGCGATTCTGAGCATATCAACAACTTTTAAATGCCTTTCATACAGCCTGTAATGCACTTCAATGCCTCCCATGTATAGGGATTAGGCGTAAATGCGATTGAGAGAAGATGCGCATAATCAGGGAACTGGGCGTCAAACTGAAATCTTGTAGAGGGGGCCTAACTGAAATAACGAGGCTGAGCTTACTCACTCAAGAGATGCCAGCAGCCAGTCCAGCACTTTCACACTGTGGATGATTGACTTCTATGAGCAACATGCTCCCTCTCCCCTCCCTCGACCAGAACCAGCAGTGTTTCCCACACCCCTGAACACTGCGATTGGAGGAGAACACGCTCCTAATTGGTTAGCTACAGATTTAAAATATTTCACAATATCAAAGCTACCCCTCACCCCACTCAGAGACTTCCAAATATGGAGAGACCCACAGCATTGATGATGATGCCTGGAAAGTAGTAGGATAATTTTGGATACTTTAGAAGCTCCGACTGGGCATGCCTCTGCTCTGATTTTAATCAATGGGTTTAGAAGCGGCCAATCCCCACTGGCAGATCGAATGCTCCATGGGGGGTTCGTGGTTACCAGATAATTTCAGGGTGGAGTGCACACTCCTAGGGTACACACATGTATGTTCTTTCTAATCTTTGCATGTTTCACATTTAACTTCTGTATTTGATATTCCTTTGCATTTACTTTACCTTGTGTGTCATGTTTTCATTGGTTTAACAAGTTAAAAGGGTATTCACTGTTTTCTTGCTTATGATTTAAAATATATTTTCAACAGGCCCAGTAACGTGAAGAGTTGGGGGAAATCCTTAATCTCTTTGTAAGCAAAGGCACTGAGTAGATACCCCTGGAGATAATTTAGACTGACCTCAACCAGATAACACTATTCCCCCCCTTCTGTAGAGTACTAAAGACAAACAACTGACAGACAATAATAACATTTTTCATATGTTCATTTGCTTTATGAGGCAGGTGCTCCTGCAGGCTACCAAACGGATGGCCTAACAGGCCATCAAGTTGCCTGGCTGGGTTTGCCAGAAACCTGGCTTCACCATCCATTGCAGGTCCATGTTCTACAGCAGCCACTCTCAGCTGAACTTGATGGAATCCCACCCTCCACCCCTGGGTTTAATTTATTGACTTACCCTGGCTGGGCCTTGCAGGAACATAAGAACTGCCATGCTGGATCAGACCGAAGGTCTATCTAGTCCTGCACTCTATTCACACAATGGCCAGCTAGCTATCAGCCAGGGACCAACAAAGCAGGACACGGTGCAACAGCACACTCTGACCCATGTTCCCCAGCAGCTGGTGCATATAGGCTTACTGCCTCAGGTACTGGAGGTAGCACATAGCCATCAGGGCTAGAACCCATTGATAACCTTCTCCAGGAATTTATCCAACCCCCTTTTAAAGCTATCCAAATTGATGGCCATCACTACATCTTGTGGTAGTGAATTCCATAACTTAACTATGAGCTGTGTGAAGAAGTCCTTCGTTTTAGTTGACCTGAATCTCCCACCAATCAGCTTCATGGGATGACCCCGGGTTCTAATATTATGGGAAAAGGAGAAAAATGTCTCCCTATCCACATTCTCCACAGCATGGATAATTTTGTACACCTTTATCATGTTTCCCCTTAGCCTCCTTTTTTCCAAGCTAAACAATCCCAGCTTTGTAACCTTCACAGGGGAGATGCTCCAGCCCCTTAATCATTTTAGTTGCTCTTTTCTGCACTTTTTCCAGCTCTATAATATCTTTTTTGGTTGTGGTGACAAGGAACTGCACACAGTATTCTAAGTGTGGTTGCACCATAGATTTGTATGAAGGTATTATGATACTGGCAGTTTTTTTCTCAATTATTTTTCTGATAATGCCTAACATGGAGTTTGCCTTCTTTACAGTGGCTGCACACTGGGCTGTTATTTTCATTGTTCTGTCCATCACAACCGCAATATCTCTTTCTTGTTCAATCACCACTAGCTCAGATCCCATCAGGTTATTCTTGAACTTGGGTTTTTTTGCCCCAATGTACATCATCTTACACTTGTTTACATTGAGCCACATCTGCCGTTTGGATGCCCATTCTCCTAACTTGGAGAGATACCTTTGGAGCTCCTCACAATACCTTTTTGTTTAAAATAATTTGGTGTTAACGTCAAACTTGGCCACTTCACTGCTCACTCCTAGTTCCAGATAATTTATGAACAGGTTGAAAAGAATTGGTCCCAATACTGATCCCTGTGGGACTCCACTATTTACTTTCCTCCATTGGGAGAATTTACCAGTTATTCCTACTCTCTGCTTTCTGTTCGTTAACCAGTTACTGATCCATAAGAAGATCTCTCCTCTTATTTCACGACTGCTTAGTTTGTTCAGGAGTCTTTGGTGAGGGACTTTATCAAAGCCTTTTGAAAGTCCCGAGTAAACAATGGCCACCGAATCACCCATGTACATGTTTGTTGACACTCTCAAAGAATTCCAGAAGATTAGTGAGACAGGACTTGCCTTTGTGGAAGCTGTGTTGATTCCTTTTCAGTAGCTTCTTTGCAATACTCCGTCTACCTTTAGTGCTCTCTTAACGCCATTGTCATCCAGCAGTCCAACTGTTTACCTAGTTGGTTTCCTGCTTCTGATATATTTAAATAATTCTTTATTGTTGGTCTTGATTGTTAGCAATGTGCTCTTTAAAATGCTTTTTTGTGTCTCTTATTGTTGCATTGCCTTTGTGCAAGCTTATGCTCCCTTTTATTTTCCTCACCTGGGCAAGATTTCCATTGTCTGAAGAAAACCCTCTTTTCTACAATAGCTTCCTTGACACAGCTTGTTAACCATGCTGGTGACTTCCTGGACTTGGTGCTGCCTTTTCTAACCTCAGCATTTTAGTTGAGCTTCTATTATTGTGCTTTTGAGTGAGTTCCATGCATTTTGCAAGGATTTAACTCTCTTGATTTCCTCTTTCAACCCCCCCCCCCCCCCTTTTGAAGTCAAATGTGACTGTGTTGGACTTCCTGGGCAGTTTTCCACATAAATATATATTGAATCTGATAGCACTGTGGTCACTGTTACTGATTGGTTCAACAATATTTACATCTTGTATTACATCCTGGGCAACACCACTTAGGATTAAGTCCAGGGTCATCGCCCCTCTATTCAGTTCCACAAAGCCAGGAAATTGGAAGCTAAGGCTTATCTGACATGCCCTGTGATCAGTCATGATGTTGTGCAATGTCACAAATTGTACTTGCTTACAACTTACCCTTAATACACCCAGACTTTCCCTGGATCTTTGATGATTGAATATGGCTAAGCATGACCAAGGATGTAACTAGGCCCATAGCTCAGTGGTAGAGCATGTGCAGGGGGTGCAATATTTTTCAATAAGTGTAGCCTGAAAAGTGAGTAAAATCTTCTAATTCTGGCATGTTGGCTGATTGCTAGAAACAACAGCATGGGACTAAGGGATAGTGCATCTCTATGGCAGCCAAACTCTTCCCCAGGCTCCCTGGTTTAAAGGCACTGCAGATTTTTATAGGTCTTCTGAGATTCAGGCTCAGTTCAGACAACATGTTAGTCAACGCAGTGTGAAAACTCCACTCAACGGTTGAGTTTTAGGGGGTACTCCCCACACAACATGTTCTAACTCCACCATTGTGTGACTGTGGGCTACCATGGAGTTGTGTAAAATCTATTGTGATGTTTGATTGACAGTTTCTCCACCCTCTCTCCTCCCTCAGTCCTCCTGATGGTATCCTATCAGCCATTGCTGCAAAAAAAAACACAATCCCAGCGGCTTTCCTAGAGGGGCACTTACTCCTTTCACCGCTCTTGCCAGGGAACTTGGTAGCCAGTCAACGCAACAGAAAACTCCACAGAGCCTGCCAGACAACAGTTGTGTAGGAACTCCCCTCTGTATGGCATGGATATTCTGTATGGAGTGTTTTCTAAAAAAAACAAAACACCTCCACCGTTGCATGGGGTTTTCCTGCCAGACAACACATTTCTCAACTGTGGTGTAAAAACTCCACTATGGAGTTCTAAAACCACCGTTGAGAAATGTGTTGTCTGAACTGAGCCTTGGAGACTTTATAGCCACACAGCTGACATGTTGGTAAATGTACAGTTGAGTATAATAAAATACTTTGAGTTTAATAGATTCAGTTACATTAATTTAGTGTGGCCAGCTTCCATATTTCTTGTATTTATTATCTTAATTTTTCTTTTGGATAATCTGGATACTGGGATGATTCAGAAGAGTTGAAAGTGATGGTGACCCTTTGCTTAAATATAAGGAAACTAAAAAAAAGAAAAAAACCCCACATTGTTTCAGTTAAGTTCTTCCATCTGAAATCATTTAAACATTGTCCAACTTTCTAGAAGCAGAGTGTGGCACAGCTTCACACAAATAAGTTATATATTACCTTAATTTTTGTTTTCCTCTGTTTTTTGTTTTTATGGCATTAGGAGAACATTACCTTCTGGAAATCGAATATGGGGATCAAAGTTTAATATTTCTGAAGTGAAAAATGAAAACTATGGAAAATATGTGTGTGCTGCATGGTCTTTTTCTTCGGGGAGAAGTGCAGCATACATCATATTAGAACGCCCAGGTAAGTAAGTGTGTGTGTGTGTGTGCATGTATATATATACTATATATATATATATATATATATATATATATATGGGGGAGAGAGAGAGAGAGTCATATATAAAATATATACACCACATGCAAATGGACAAAGTAAGCACCAGAGAGATTCTTGACAACCTTAATTTTAATTCAGGTGAAACACTTGTTTTCAGCAGTTGCTATTATAGAAGTTCCTATCAAATAACTTAAGTCCTATGCACATGGGCAGGTTGGGATGGTGGCCCTTCCTTCAGTGACAGAAAGCTCCCTAGAAATGCTGCAAGGGGGGGGGGAGATGAAATTAAGCAGGTATTGGGGAGGCACCTGCCCCTGTCCAGGGTTTCCCATCCCTACTTCAAAAGTAAGTGCTAGCGTTTTGCCTGTCTGCTTCTGAGCCCAATTCAATCAGTGAAGCAAGATACTGTCTGACGAAGCTGCCCCATTTAAAATCCTTGCAGCTGTGTTCTGCACTAATTGCCGCTTCAGAACCATTTTTCAATGAAGCCCCACATATAATGCATTATACAGGTTACCAGAACCTGGATAACCATGACAAAACTATCTCTGTGCAGGAGAGCTGTAGTTGGTAAAAGACATTTTGCCATTGAGTCTACTTGAGTTTCCGGCGACAGAGCTGGATCCATGAATCCCCCAGTCTGTGAACTTCCTCTTTCAGGGAGATGAAGCCCCAACCAGAACTTGCTCAATACTATCTCCCTGAAACCAAGAACCATATGCCCACAGTACCTCTCTCTTGTTGGGATTGAACTTCAGGGCTGCTTTAAATTAGCAATTTATAGCACGCTCGTGACTGGCCACTCACAGAAGTTTGCAGGTTATTTTGACGGTGATGTGAACCTTCTGCACATCTCCTGCTCCTTCCTCCGGTTATTCCTTAAAAAAAACAAAAAACAAATACAAAAAACCTTTGGATATCCCAATTCTTCTGAAAAAGCTCAGGGCAGGATCTATGCTACTGCTTTAAAATGGTTTATAACAGTAGTGACAACTGTTTGGGTCCAGGACACACTCCATATACAGTTTTCAAATTATTTTCAAAGTGTCATATCCTGCTTTGTGTAGATTTGGCCCAGGATTCTTTACTGTGTGCACTTGAAGTTGCGCTACAAAACACCCACTAGAGGGTGCTGTTCCCATTCATTATTGTAAGCAACATGAAAAGAGGGAAGTTTTCAATTACAGACCATGTGGTCGCCTCTCTCCTCCCATGTAATTCAGTTCATTACAATTGTGCAAGAGAAGCAGGAAGCAATGCTCCTGTGAGCAAATGAGATTTCCCTTTAACTAAAAAAGCCCAAGGTATAGATTTGGCCCTCATCCATTTCATTACTGATTCAGTGCACCAATTCAGCACCTCCACAGCTTTACCAGCATCAGCTGATAAGAAGTAGTGTTGAGAGCTTTGGCTTTTGGGCAGTATAGAAATGTACTAAATAAATAATACTAATGACACCCTACTCCAAATCCAAAGAGATTTCATATAGATGTTGAACAGCATGGGAGACTACATGGAACCTTGGTGACTCCCGTAGCAAAGATGTCAATGGGCCAAGAAATCATCCAGCACAGCTTTCTGGAACTGACCCAGCAAGTCGCAGTTGGACCACCATATTGCAGTGGAACCAACATGCCTCCTGCTCTTGACTCACACTGCTGATCCAGAAAGATACCATAGTCACTGATGTCATGAAGAATCCATTTCTTAACTGATGTTGTGTTGGAGGGGCCATGACTTCTGATGGCTTTTCTCTGGCAGTGGATATAAAATCTGTATCTGGAACAAGCTTGGGAAGAGGAAGGCTCTAGTTAAAGTTCTGGCAGGCTGTGGCTGCAAATTCTGAAGGAGGATGGTGAAGCAACCTTTTCTTTCCCTTTAAAGCTATTTCTTATTCCTTTATTGCCTTTGGGAGGCTGGGAACGCATGGCAGGGGGCCTGAAATATGCATTTTTCTATGAATGGCTTAAAAAAAAACCTGCAGAATTTTTCATTGCATTTGTTAATGGTCAAAATATGTACACTCTTATGTAAAACTTTTGTTAGCCTCATAAACAAAAGGTGCTAATTTGAAAAGGGCTGAACATGTACAGTTTGCTCATTAGAGCAAGGGAACTAAATATATGCTATGAAAATTTGTTTAGCAAAGTAGCAAATGGAAGTTTTATTATTAATATTATTGTGTGCAAACTACTTATGCACTCTGTTGTGATAAGACTGCCCTATTCCTTTTTTTCCATTTTCTTTGCCAATACAGTTCGAAAAATTCAGGCTTATTTGATTGGAGGACTTGTTTCACCGCTGTTTGTTATACTGACAGTTCTGGTCACATATAGATTTTTCAGAGTTGACATTGTGCTTTGGTATCGGGAGTCCTGCCAACCTTTTCTCAGTAAAGGCGGTAAGTCTGGTGCTGGATGCCCTCTAGTGGTTAAAGAGTAAAAGCTTTTCCTGGCTTCTAAAATTTATTATTACAAGTTGTGAACAACTGTATCCATGAGAGGTTCTTCTCTCTCTCACAACTTCTGCCAAAAATGATTGGGATTGTTTGGTTATTTTCAGATTAGAGAGCTGGTCAGTAGTGCTAACATAGATTGCATAGACCTCTAGTGAACTTGCAGTAGTATTAGCTGGCATGACTGGATTTCCCAGGAAAACTTGTTGTGCAAGCTACTGCTAATAGCATTATGCTAGCAGTCCCTCATGTTAGCATTTACGTTAGCATTATTATCCAATCACATACTACCCTATGTTTTTTTTTTTTAAAAGCAGGTGGTTTTTTTGTAAGGATCCCAACTCCTCTTTAGACCTTTGATTATCAATCCCATAGGAGACTTTAGCCCTATTCAGGCATTCTACTTTTGAACAGAATCGTGGGGGTGGGGGCAGGGGAGGAAGCGAGGAGAAGTACGTTAGCTCTAAACTCCATTGTTGCTCTCCTCATTGCCTTCCACAATTTGGAGGCAAGCTTGTGTAGCAGGATCCTTCTCTACTTATTTGGGGTCTCCATATGATTTAGAACCCTGGAAAACTTACACAAGTAAGAAAGGCTTACCTCTGCAGCCATTTGCTTCCACCTCATAGAGGGCAACAAGGACAGGGGACGGAGTTAGTGGCCTTATCTTTGCTCTCCCCTGTTCACAGATTCTCCTCAAAGTAGAAAGGTTAGATTGAGAGTGACTTGGTTCAAATGACACAATCCATGATGGGTTGTCACTGTTGTTTGTTTCAGAGTGGCTTGTCATGTTTTCCGAACCTGGCATGATGGCTTAAGCGTGGGTTGTTCATCTTGTTGTTGGGTTGTTCAGGGTAGCTTCTCCAGCAGCATGGGTTCTGCATGGCTTGTTTGAAAGGGCTATAGAGGCGCATGGCAAGAGTGGTGAAAAACCTTGCCATGCGCAGTGTCCTCTCCCCTCTTCCTCCAGCTTGGCACTTCATTAAACAGCAACTGCTTTATCCTCTTGTGAGCCAAGTTAGCACAACTATGCATATATCTGTTAGTGACTTACCTGTTGGCCGGGCCAGCCCTAGGTTGAAAACTGCCCTGGACGAGGAGTGATTTTAGTGTGTGTCCCCCGTTGTCAAATGTGCAGGGCCACTGATATGGTTTATGGGGCCTGTTGCAAGTGTGATGTTGGGGTCCTGGTTGCTGCCCCCTACAAGGGACATGTGTACAAAGCTGGGTGCCATATGCAATAATTATTTTATGCAAGGACTACATCAGAGAGAGAGAGAGACCAAAATGGTTTGGTTATTCTGTAGATGACATGTGCTGATTTCTTGCTCACATCTTTCATCACAACAATATTCACGTTGGGCTCCAGCTCTCTAATTAGTCATATTTAAAGGGCTGCTTTTCATATTTAAAGCTGGTATCCTTTATAACATAAGATTCTGTAATCAATGAGCGGTGAAAATATATGTGTGAAATAGCCCTAAGTCTCTAGCAACAGAAAGAATTTCATATATTTGTTTCCGTTGAAAAAACTTTAGTTAGCACAAAGTATTAAGCCAGGTTTTCCTCTCTCCAGTTTCAGATGGGAAGCTCTACGATGCATTTGTGTTCTATCCCAAACATATGGCAAACTGTGCATATTCATCTGATATCTTTGTCCTGAAAGCACTGCCTGAAGTTTTAGAAAAACAATGTGGCTATAAACTCTTTATATTTGGAAGGGATGATTTACCAGGGCAAGGTATGTATTTTAAAGAACATTCTACCAACTATAAACATGTGCCTGTGAAGACAAACTCTGAGATAAGCCATTTGAACTGACGTCCTTAATTCAATGGTAGGGCACATGCTTTGCATGTAGAAGACCCCAGCTTCAGTCCCTGGCATCTCCAGTTGAAACAGTCAGGTAGCAAGTGATGTTCCCAAGGCATGATTTGAGGTTACAGGATTCAGATGCCTTGGCGAAATTAAGCAGTACCTGGATAGGAGTCCATCTATGTATCCCAATTTATTTACTTCCTTTTTTGTAAAGTGCATGGCTTGCTCTACTAAAGGTCCTAATTCAATTCCTTGCATCTGGTAGGTCTGGACATTGCCCATCTCTGAAGTGCTGGCAGACAGTGAAGACAATGCTGAACTAGATGGAGCAATGGCCTCACCCAGTATAAGGCGGCTTCATGTGTTCATTTAAATGTGGAGGGAAGCCCTTAGTATACATCCTATTTCCTCTCCCCACAAAAAAAGATCTCTCAATTTTCATTTCAGATCTTGTTCTTGGCTCATTTCTCCCTCCCTCCGTCTCATGACATTCCACCTCACTCCCTGAAGATTTCAACATTCATGTTGATGTTCTCTCTGTCCCTTCTCTCTTCTGACTTTTAAAGTCCACCTTTTGGACTGAGTTCCCCCCTGCACTGCTTTGGGCACCTTTGTCTTCATTCATCTGCCAACATCCTCTTTGCTGTGAAATTCCCCCGTGTTGTGGAATTCCCCAATTACCACCTTGTGTTCACCTTCACCATTGAAGTCCACACTCTTCCTCTTGCTCTTCCTGTTTCTAGCATGCTGTTGATGTGATGACTTTCTTGCAAAAATTGTCCCTTCCTCTTCTTGCTTCTTGTGCTTCTGCTTCCCCCTTAAGAATGTGTTATAGCAAATGCATGGGGCCTATCTATGTAAACTAAACAGTCTTGATATTGGACGTATAAATCATTTTAGTTGTACATGTAGTTGACATTTTACTTTTGTTTGCAATGACTTTTCCTTGTATCCACAGCGGTGGTCACTGTTATTGATGAAACTATCAAACAAAGCAGAAGAGTGATTATTGTATTAGTACCAGATTCATCCTGCCGCAGCATGCAGACACCAACCTATGAACATCATATTGCTCTGTACAATGCTCTTATTCGGGATGGAATTAAAGTTATACTGATTGAACTGGATAAAATAAAAGATTATAGCAACATGCCAGAGTCTATAAAATACCTTCAACAAAAAAACGGAATACTTACATGGAGAGAAGACCTTTCAGAGAAATCTCTAATGGCAACTACAAAGTTTTGGAAGAACGTGAGGTACCAGATGCCAGCCAGCCAATATCCATCTTCTTTAGACTTCCCTTTGTTGCCAGTAACTTTTAGCATTCCTCAGATATCAGAAGGATGATTACAAAACTTCATGAGAACTATTTCCTTGAACCTATTCCAATGGATGGGTTGGTTTCTGTACCAGCCAGGGAGTGTTCATTGTTTGCACCTCCAGCAGCATAATTTGGATACTTGGAAAGCTCCTTCTCCAAAAGAAATGTGTTCAGCCATGGAGCTTGAAGTTTTGTTGTTGGATCAGTGACCTTCTTGGGCAAGTGGAAAAACAATGTGAAAGCTTGAGCAAAAAGAGTGGGAAATTATTTTAATATACTCCTATTTTGCAGATGAAAGAAGTGAATATGAAGGACATTGTGTTTTCCCGTGCATGCAGACTTAATATGTAGCGAGGTTTTAATCTGACACCCAAGGGTTTGAAAGAAATGGTTACTAGTCATGACCCTTCACAGCCCTTACATTTAAATGCCAAGCAGGGGCCACCCATATCATCCCTGCACAGGCCCTATGGCTTTGTGTAGGTGATAGGCAAGCATACCTCAAGTGGAGTTCTGCCGCCCTCCTCTTTAGCCATAGCATTTTAAAGGGGAAGGTATGAGGATTCCCACCTTCAAAGGGAAGCCTCAGGGCACTTTCCAAATTTATGCTTTCAGTCTACCCAAAACAACTGTACTGCACCTGCTCACTAACTGCCCCAACACTAACCTGCCCTAAATGAGCCAGTGTGGCACAGATGATACCCATCTGCCAATGGCCATTATAAGCCATAAGGTTAAAATATTCCTACACAGTCCTGTTGACCAGAGAGCTTCAGCTATTGGGTGGTATAGAAATGTAATAAATAAACCAGCAACCAGTTCTGCCCACACTGAATCCAGGGTGCAGCAAGACTTTGCTCACCACCTTCTTCTTTTTTTGTAGCTGTTCCTTCTCTTTCCCCTTTTTGGGCTGGGTGCAAAAGTGCCACCTTGCCACTGTTAAAGTGGGCTTGGGGGGAAAGTGATGAGTTTCCATATACTATGCATATCACCGCAGTATCTCCCAAGGAGAAAAACTGAAAGAGCATTTAAATAGACTTATCTTACTTGAGAGCAAATGCAAGAATGTTAACTCTTTGATTTGATTCACATTTTTATTAAGTGATAATGCTGACAAGAATCACTAGAATGACTGACTTTGAGTGAAGTAATATTTTTTTTACACTTCAAAAATGTATCTTTGCATAATGTTCTAAATCTGTTAAATATTTGGTGACTCATGAGCACTTCAGCTATATCTAAATGATATAAATTGTTTCACATTTAGAGGTTAAAAAGATTTGACTCTTTAAAATTTTCCAAATGTGTAGGGCCAGAAAACCTAGAGGATAACACTTCATCTTTGCTTACTTTCGTAACTACATAATTATTCCTATAGATTATAATTGTACGCTTATGTAACAATCCTATAATTTGCAGAAGAAACTTATTCCTATGAATTCATTTTAGCTGCCTTCATTCTGGACTGTAGAACATGTTGAAACACCCATATCTGAACCATTGCTTATGTGGAGGGAATCTAAGGTGCTATGCCAAATAGAAGAGATGAGATAATATTTTGGAGCTATTCCCCCAAGGGTTCTGAAATGAACAATTGCTGATCTTGGGTTGAATCCAGGTGTAGTCATATTTAGTGTAGATACAAAATCACCAAAAAGTTAAGGTTTCCAAAATTAAAAAGTTATTTCAAGCAGATATATTAAAACATTTAAACAGAGCAATTGAATTTACAGAATGATAAAAATGCTGAGTAAATATTCCTTCAACAATTATTAAGACAATTAGCTCTGTATAGATGAAATAGAAGGTAGGCCAAACGCGTTTCAACATTTCGTCTTCTTCAGTGGCCTCTGTAATACAACAAGCATGTATACTGCTATAATTACCAATTATTTGTAGATTATACGCAATTCAAAATCTCACAGCTATGGAATTTATTTACAACAGATGTAAAAAGATGTTTTTGTTACCTGGCACAAGCTGATATAGTAGACTTGATATATAAAAGAACAGATATCTTGAACCTGGGGCTGACTATCAGTATCACTAGAATATGACAGTTTGTATCACTCCCCCAAGACAACGAAACCTGCAACAATAATAAAAATATTCCTCTCTAAACAGAGTTATAACAAAATTTATAATTAAGAACAAATCTACCACAAATATAACGTGTTTTTCAACAGACTTGCAGCAAATGCTCACAGACTATAACAACCTCTGTTTTTCAAGCCAAAAATCACTATCTGGGCCAGGTTGTTTCAAATGAGTCTTAAATGCTGTTTATTCATGGGTCAATGTTCATTGACCCCACCTGTAGCTCTATAATATGCTGTGATTGGTCATCTGACAATTAACATTAGTCATTAGAACCTGCAATTTAAAGTAACCATGATATACTAAAACCTACAATAATCTGCTATATTATAAGTGTCCAATTGCACTCTTCATTAAGGCCCCTAGGGGCCATTGTGCCTATTGTATGTATCCAGAAGAGTTCCCTCCTTGCTAATTGCCTTTCCAGGTTATGTTCAGGGCCATTCTGTCTTTCAATAACGCAGAACTTTATATCTTCTTCTGTGTGTCCCAAATCCATGAAGTTCTTAACCAAAGGGGCATTGGCTTTACAATTCCTTATGCAGCTTTTGTGTTCACAGATGTGCACCTTCACTTTTCTGGTGGTCATAGCCACATATACTAACCCACAGGGGCATTGAATGGTATAAATTACTCCTTTGGAATTACAGTTGAACAGGTCAAAAATTACATAGTTCCGGTTGTTAAGTGGGTTCACAAATTCTTTGGTGTGCAAACAGTTAAAACACACGCTGCATCCATGGCAGGGATAATTACCTGTAGATTTGACAAACGATAAGTTGTTGGAGTCGGTGCCTTTATCAGTCCTTAAAGTGGTATGGACTACGAAAATAAATGTTAAAAAATGGAAAAAGCAGTATTGTAATAAGTAACAGAAAAGGGATAAACAAAACAATTCAATATCAAAAATAATGCAATACAGCCTGATGAATTACATACTAAGAAAAGCCAGGTGTAAAACATAGGCACAAAACTCCCACATTTGTGGGAATGTAAATAAAAACTGCTAAACAACAAAGTGTGGAAGTTTTTAAACAAGGCTAGAATTACAGGAATCCAGTTTCAATCCCGTTTCACTATAAACAGCTTCTTTAAAAAATCAGTACTTCATGTATACAGATTCATTAATGCCACTAATGAGCATACACCATGGGAATAAAGATAAAACAAACATTTAGGAAATCTCTCCAACTTGAAACTTCTCATTAGTTCTCCCTGAAGGAAAACTTAAGTTTCAATGGTGGTAAGTTCTGCAGGCAATTGTGTTTATCCCCTTTTCTGTTATTTATTACAATATTTCTTTTTTCCAAATTTTGTGGTTTTATGCTTTTTAGTCCATATTCAACTGGTGCCCTAGTTTGTGTTTTCATCTTTCATTTGAGACATACCATTCATTACTTGAAAAGAGCATGAAAATTGTTATAAGCTGACTAATTTGTAAGTTATGTGACGTATCATGGAATATAGACTGATTATTAAAAACTTGGTATTTTTGTTATATGTTCTGAATTGTATTTTTTATTAAATAAAAACATTGCTTATCTTTTCTTTAAGTTTAATAAGAAAAAAGTTCTACACTTTGTTTTCAAATGTATACATTAATATAAGTAGTCTATATATCAAAATAAGTATCCAAATGACATTGACATCTATAAGATATACATCCAAATCTAGAGGGAGCTGTAAAATCTCCAGGCCTCTGAATGAAGTATAAGGGTACAATTCAATGCAAGTTTAGCCAAAAAGAAAGTCCTACAACTCCCAGCATTTCCCAGTCAGTCAGGAGTTGTAGGCCTTTTTTCTGTCTAAACTTGCACTGGATTGTTCCTTTAGTCTCTGCAACTGTAAGGGTTCTCTGAGTTCACTTATGTCTGTTAATCCTCACATGACAGGATTATAATTTAAAAGTGCATGAATACGTGTAATTGTCACAGAATTTTCAAGAACAGAATTTATGTGAGCAATAACTTGCAGCCAGAAAAAAAGTCACCACAAGGCATGCCGACATCATATGTCTCAACAAGGGACTTTCTGCATTGCAGTACATCACCTTATCTAGGGGAGCTACCCAACTGAGGTGTCCAGTATATACAAGACATAATGAATCAACCTCAGTTTTAAATCTATGGAAGCTAGGCCAACTGTATAGAACATTCTAATTCCCTATTCCATTCATCCCTTAAGGTCCTGAACATTCATTTTACTACATTTCAAATAGACAGCTATTGTAGGCTTAGCTTTCTGTGATAACCTTTTAGTTCCTCCCCATAATGTAGGAGATACTAAAGTACTCGTCACTGAAAGTTCATAAATAGACACCAAAAGGTGCTGCAGTTGAAGATATTGCCATTCTATTCTAGTTGATAAATGGTATCTAAGCCACAATACTGAGAATGGTAAAAATAAATAAAAAATCAGTCCTATTAAGTGATATAAAGTATAAAGTACATTATCAACTCAATTCCTCCACAAAAAAGTCCATCTCTTTATTTTCAAATTAGGTTTTCTCTATAAAGTTAATTAGCATAAGAATATGGATCAAAGTAGAGCTGACCTCTCCAGCCACTAAGATTGCAGGTGGAATGATTCCTTTCCTTTTAATATACTTTATTCATAATGCCAACCAACCAGAGAGGTGCCAAATAAGTTGATTCAAGAATATCGCATAAAGGAGTATTTATTTGTACATAACTATGCCTTATGGTAAGATCTGGAAAAGTAAATCCTCCTTCCCTATTTGGCAACTGCATCCTCTTAAGTGGCCATATTTTGTTTAGCAATGGCTGAATTGGACTTTCTTCTTGAGACTGTGCATTGTCACTTGAACCAGGTAACTTTTTAACAAAGGGTGGGGGGATTAACTCAATCCCCAATCCCTAAACCAGCATCTGGCAACTCTGAAACACTTTCATCTTCAGAATTATCTATTTCAGAAAAATCAGACCCACTACTACTGTCAGATAATTCCTCCTCCTAGTCAAGTTCTGGTTCAGTTAGTCCTTCTGAGGAACCCTGTGCTTCTGTGACATCAGACCAGTCAAGTTCTGGTTCAGTTAATCTTTCCGAGGAACCCTGTGCTTCTGTGACATCAGACCAGTCAAGTTCTGGTTCAGTTAATCTTTCCGAGGAACCCTGTGCTTCTGTGACATCAGACCTTTTCCTGAGTTTTGCTTGGCTTATGAAGTAGTAGTCTAAAGATCCAAAAGGTGAAGTTTTTGAAGATGAAGTTCCTGATGAAGCTTGCTGTTTTTACTGCAATCCATTGCCTTTGTAATATGGAATAAAAGAAATAAGAGGCATTGAATATGGTGCTAATAAAACAATCTTTTCTTTAACGAATCCTTCTTTAACTAGCTCGATGCGTTTCTGATAAAATCCTTCAGGAGCTGAAGGAAAACACGAGTTATTAAAATGCATAACAATAACTAAGAAGTCTTCAGCTTTTTCTTTTGGGTGTCCCCACCGAGAACTGCACTCTCAAAATCATTCTTACTTGTGCTGCAACGTCGATATTGACTGAGGACTTTAGTTGTTGTAGCTCAAGACTTTTTATAGAATTTACGGGAAGTCCAGATGATGTTGTCTTCCATTCATGATTAGTGATGTCATGGTAAATTCTGAACTGCAGATGCTCATTGTGACAGTCCCCCATATCCTCAAGGACAGTCCAAAAATCCAGGCAGCTGTGTTAATGTGTGTTTGTCTGCGTGTGTATACATACGGCCTCTCAAAATACTCCACCCCTTTTGTAGATAGAGAAATTGGGAGTACAATTTCTCCTAATTTCTTCAGGGGAAGGAGAAATTCTCAATAGTTTCTCGCAGGTACGGCTCACCATTAGGGTTTGTAGCACAGCTTCCTTCTTTTTTGTTATGGTTTTATTTGTGCTGCCACCATAACTTTTAACAGAGATTTCTTTTCCCAGCAACCCAAGGAGGTACTACCAGTGCAAAAAACATCTACCCCCCAAGCCATTTTTGGTAGCCCACCAGACCCCACTTGCTTCTGCTGGGGCGGTAGCACTGCCTATCCTTTATCTCCAGTTTCTGATGGCAGATCGGAGATAAGCAAGTCATGAGGTTTGGGTCCCTAGCAACCCCAAAGAAAGCAGTTGGGATCACTCCTTCCACCCTTCCCCAGCATGCATATATCTCCCCATCCCAGTATATGTGTGCCTTCTCCAGTTTTTTAATAGTGGGGGCTGCTCGCATAAAAAAACATTAAGAACTGGCAATTTGTAATAAGAAGGTGCTACTTTGCTCATGTTTACTTTAGGCCTATATAAGTCATTTAAGATAGGGACCCCCAAAAAATCAATTAGTATTCAAAATGGCTGCCATCTTTCAAAATGGCGGACTCTTATCTTAAAAATGGCATAGATAAGTAGTTGAGGTGTCTTTTAAAATGTATTTTTGGTCAAAAAATTCAATGGTACTATTTAAAAGTTGGTATTTTAATAAATTTGCTTTTAAAAAACTATTTTTGATTGCACTAATTAAAAAACATTTTAATTAATAATTTTTTTCTTTAAAAACTCACTAATCAAACATTTTAGTCATGTACCGCTGTTTAAGATAGCTTAAACTTTTCACAAGTAAGAAGTCTTTTTATTGCTTATTCAGATGAACTGCTGTAATGGCTATCTGGAAGAAACTTAAACTCACCTCCACACAAGTAGTTCCTTCTGGGTTCTACTGGAATAAATGCTGTTTGTGCCAACTACAAGGTGACCTCATCTGTCCAGCTGAACATCGTGATCCAAAACAACGGAATGCCAGGTACAAGACACTATCAGAAAATGTAGTGAAAGTTAAAGACCTTGGAAGATTACCAAACAATGTAAAAATTGAATATTGACAAAGGAGAAGGAATATAGCATACCTTTGAAAGATATAAGGCATGTTGGCATAAACAATATGCACTGAAGTACAACATGAAAAATCTGAACCATGCAGTTCAAGATTCACAGTCAAGTAAGCAGGAAGTCACAATTCAAAATGAACCAGAATTGTATGTGGAATCATCAACATAAATGGCACGCCAGACACGTTGAGCATCCATACCGTTTGCAAGACTTACGGATAATATTTGTTTTTTATGCACTAAAGGACCACTTTGGAATCAGCCGCTTACCAATGTTGCAACTATGGAAGTTGATAAATATGTTCGTGAAAAGGAATCACTCATTGATAACACTGATCTTCATGCTATAATGGAAGGTACAGATTTAATTGCTTTAGAAGCTAAGTACCATGTCAGATGCATGGCCAACCTACACAACACATCTGTAGAAATGGAAAATCAAATGCAACATATCGAAGAACACACTGTCAGTCCATGGCTTTTGCACACATTGCATCATTTATAAGTGATAAACTGGTTTCTGAAAAGACAGAGTATTCCCTATGGGGATTATTTTAAAAATATTCAGGACAAAACTGGTGGAGCTCACAGGACTAGATGCAGAACCAGAAGGTCATACAACCAGATTTAGAGAGAGAGTTCTCTACCATTTCCCTCAACTTCAGGTCAAGAAGACAAACTAAGAATATGTTCTAGTCTGAGATAATACAAATATTTTCCAAGATGTAGCATCCGAAGACATTGATGCCGATGCCATAGCATTCCAAAGATTTATTATGAGGTTTAAAAAAGAGATGTTTCAGTGTACTACTAATTTCAATGGAAGCTTTGATACTGACTGCCAGAAATCATCAGTTCCCTCGGGTTTACTTGCAGCATTAAATTTATTGCTTTATGGTAGTACTGAAGTGAAAGACTGCAAGTTTACACAACCAGCTTTAATCATCGCCCAGCTAATTCTTTTCAATCACACAAAAAAAGGTCCAAGTGGAAATCAAGTCTGGCAGAAGAAAATGTATGAGCCACCCCTTTGTGCACCCCTACACAGGAGGAAAGAGGACTTGGAGTTTGCCAACATGTTACAGAAAGGTAACCTTGTTCTGAAAAAGTGGGCTAGCTTCCTTATAAATTATAAAAATAAAGAAGAAGTTTTTGGTTTGTTAGCTAGAGTAACAGTAAGGGCCAAGATGAGTTTTGAGGTTGTAACGAATGATGGCGGAACATTTTTATCATCGTGCTCAAACACTTCTATCCATGTGACATTTTCGGTACTTGAAGCTGATGGTCGCATAATACTTCATACTGCGGATATTGTTTCAATTGGCGCAGTTGATATTATGATCAGAACTGTAGATACGGATGTGCTTGTCCTCTCTGTATCTTACTATCACTACCTCAAAAGCCTTGGACTTAAGAGACTGTGGATTTTGTTTGGTGTTGGCAACCGGAAGTACCATATATCTGTGCATAACATCACAGAGGTTCTAGGGGAATCAAAGGCTGTTGCCCTAAGAGGCTTCCACGCTTTCACAGGATATGACACTACATCGTCATTTTCTGCTAGGGAAACGAAGAGCCTGGAATTGCTGGATAAAATTTGAAGATGTTACAAGCTCATTTCTTGCACTTTCAAACCCTATGGCATATCTAAGCTCAGAACTTCAGCACAAACTTCAAACTTATGTTGTTCTGCTTTACAGTACAGAGTGTGCTGGCATGTCCATCACTGAAGCCAGAAAAATGCTGTTTACATCAAAAAGACTGCTAGAAAATGTGCATCCTACTGCAGCTGCCTTGCAAAAGCACATACTAAGGGCTGCTTATCAGGGTGGCCATATGTGGGGGCAGTCTCATATTGCAAATCTGGTCTTACCTCCACCTTCAGAGTGGGGTTGGACAAAAACTTATGGTATATGGACAACATTGTGGACATCTCTTCCAGCATTATGGGACAGTTGCAGAGAGTCCGTTGCAACTGTAAAGCAGGATGCCAACCATGCTGCAGTTGCAAAAATGCCAGCGTCCCATGTACACTGCTGTGTAAGAACTGTAAGGCAAAGTGCTTGATGTCTACTGACCCAATAGTAGAAGAACCATTTGAGGACACTGATGTTGTGTTGTAACATTTAAGTGCCTAAACATCAAAGACAATGATTTCATTTAATTATTTCTTACATGTAGTTTAATGTACGTATACTTCAATATATATCAATGTTACACATTAAATTTAGAAATGAAGAATAATACTGTAATAAAAGTTACTAGTTTATATTATTGGTTGTTTTCCCCTATATAAATAAAAAAATTCAGCTATTTTAAACATTGGATGGGGCAGTTAAATGTTTGATTAGTGAATTATTTATTTATTTATTTTATTCCATTTATATACCGCCCCATAGCCAAAGTTCTCTGGGTGGTTTACAAAAATTAAAAACATTGAACATCAAAAACACCAATATACAAAATTTAAAACCATAAAAAGCATAAAAACAAGTTATAATTGCAATATCCTTTAAAAACAACAATCCTGGGTCAAAGCACAACAACAACAACAACACAAAACCCTCATCATATGCTGTTAAATGCATGGGAGAAGAGGAAAGTCTTGACCTGGTGCTGAAGAGATAACAATGTTATCATTTTTACATTTTTAAAACCAAATTTATTAAAATACCGACTTTTAAATAGTACCATTGAATTTTTTGACCAAAAATACATTTTAAAAGACACCTCAACTACTTATCTACGCCATTTTTTAGAGTTCGCCATTTTGAAAGGAGGCAGCCAAATTGAATACTAATCCATTTGGGGGGGGGGGGAGTCCCTATCTTAAATGACATATATAGGTAGGCTGATCATATGAAAAGGAGGACAGGGCTCATATAACTTTAACAGTTGTAGAGAAAAGGGAATTGCAGCCAGTGTCATTTGTATGCAATTAGTTCCTGGTGAAATTCCCTCTTCATCACAACAGTTAAAGTTGCAGGCACTAGAGTGACTATATACAAAAGAAGGCAGGGCTCTGCAACTTTAACTGTTGTGATGAAGAGGGAATTTCACCAGGAACTAATTGCATACAAATGACACTGGCTGCAATTCCCTTTTCTCTACAACTGTTAAAGTTACATGAGCCCTGTCCTCCTTTTCAGATGGTCAGCCTATATATAGGCCTAAAGTAAATGTGAGTAAAGTGGCACCTTCTTATCACAAATTGCAGGATACTTACTTGAACAAACTCAACTATAAGGGCCCTTGGGCAAGACAACCTCCATGGCCCCACTCCTTCAGTGAGTCTACCTTCTCACTACCATTGTCACCAGCTGCTTTTGCTCCTCACCCTCTTTCTCACTGCTGCCCCACTTACTTGATAAGCGGAAAGCCAGAGAACAAGTAAGCGGTGGTATCTACTTCTCTTCCTTCTCACTACCACCACCATTGCCTGGGCCATAGCAAGATGCAGGTGAACATGCTGAGTGCAATGGTTAAGAGAAGCACTCCAGGGGATTCTTATTAGTTGGGACCTGCTGGGGCATGGGCCTTTGGCAGATGTCCAAACACGCCTACCCTTGATGCCAGCCAGCCCGATCTTCCCCCTCCTATAACCGCGCCTGCTAGAAAAATGCTGTACCGAGAAGTTGGAGCACTGCTGACTTTCTATGTCACAATATTGCAGAATTGACTATAAATATGCTCCACATTTGCTGCTAACAAATACATAAGGTGGTCTGAAAATTTAGTACAAGTTTACTAATTTGGGACTAGTTGCATTGGGGGGGGGGCAGCAGGACGTCTCTCCTAGTTTTGATGCTCTTTCCCCTTCTTACCCCTTTCAAACTGCCTCATCCACAGGCTCTGTATAAAGAGATTTGCATTTCTGTCTGCCTCAAGAGAAGAATCTTGCAGATTCCGGAGTTGCTTTTAACAAGCACGAAGAACTGAAAAAAACCACGAAAATATCTGTCATGGATTGTACTAAGTGCAAAACATTGCTTTTTTTAAAAAAAAAAATTAGGATGCAACCCTATGCATGTTTAGACAGAAAAAAATTCAAAACTCTTTTCTGTCTAAACATGCATAGGATAAAACCATTCTATTATGAATGCCTCCCAAGCACCAAGACCCCAGGCAGTTCATTGGTTAACAGAAAAACCATTTCACCCTTCGTTCACCAAATCAGGCAGCCAAGCAATTGAGCCAAATGATTGAGAAGAGGCTCGTGTTTAAAAAAAGATGAAAAGTGGGGAAGTCCCATTTTGCTAACTGCAAGTCTCCATTCTGAATACAGCTGACTACGCTCTCAAGTGATTGAGCAACCTGACAAACAGAAAATTTATCTCCCAACCCACTCTGGTTTTGTAATTTTGCACCTCACCCGAGAAAAGGCGAAAACGGGAGTGTAAACCATTAGTAAGTTCCCTCTTCATCTTTTTCCTTTACGTATTTTGTGAGGCAGAAAAGCATGGGAGGGTTCGGAGTGGGGGAAAATACCGCCTGGACTGTCTAACGTTTCATGAACGAGGCAGGGTGATGGAGAGATAAAAGCCTTGTCTGGGAGCACCTCGCTCTACTTAGGAGTAAGTCCCATTGAGTTTACCCTCAGGTAAGTGGGCATAATGTTGTAGTCGTGCTTGTCGGTTTCCTCCTACCCTCCGAAGTCCGCTCGTCAAAGGGGCTTTCCCGCCCGTTTTCTCTGCACGCGCGCCGCTCAAATCCTCTCCTGAGAGTCGATGGGTCTTCCTGAGCGACGTACCAGTCTCCACATACACACCCCACTCAGGAGAGGCTCTTGCGGGGGTAGAAAAGGTGGAGAATTTCTCTTAGATGCTATTGCAACTCTTATCACAGCTTTAACAAGCTTCCGTTTATGACTTCATAGAATGTTCCTCAGTTATGTTCTTTGTCCCCCTCTATTCGTTTGTTTGTTGTAAATATACCTGCTTCAGGCTTGGTGACTGATATTTTGATCCCCTCAGCCTTAAAAATGTCTATTTGCAGGGGTGGGAAAAGGTGTTGAACCTCTCAACATGTTTGGTCTGTCTAATGCCAAGTTTTATGTAATACAGGTAGAGTTACCTGTATGAAATTCCATACCTGCCACAAACACCTTGATAGATCTTTCTTCAGGATGCTAAATACCCCTCCTCGCCACTCCCACCCAGCAACGTTGTGAAGGAAGCGATTCCTTTTACAGTTTTGATCTGTGCTGTTTTCAAGGCTGTGTATACTTATTATTTCTGCACAGACTTAACGAGCGTCATCACACAGGGAGGTTTAATGTACATTTGCCGTGACTTTGATTCACTTTTTCAGGGCTGGACTCGCTCAGGGCGAGAGAACAGCATGACGGGGACAACGTCATGCCAGTCCAGCACTGAAAAAGTGGATCAAAGCGGATGAAAAGAAAAAAAGCGCTTGCCACAAACCCTACCTGCTTGTAATTTTCCACCTCTATTCTATAGGATCCTATCTATTTTGGATGTTTCCTTTGGTAGGAAGAAAGATGACCTGGGAAGTTCGGGTGTTCTGTATAATACAACTCCTTCTACAGCTCCTAAAACTTTACTGGCTGTGCTGTCAGCAAGCTTGCATGCTGCCTCAATGCCAATACTAGATTTTATAGAAGTCAACAGCTGTGCAAAACCAAAGTGCACTGCCGTAATAGTTTTTTTCTTTCAGAAACCTTAAAAATCAACTATAGTTAGATTTAAGCACATATGGGGTGTGTTGTTGTAGATATTGTTACTATTGGTATTCCTACTTCAGCATTGTTACTACTTTTTAAATTTTGCTGTATGGAAATATTCCAGTATAAAACGTATGCTCTATTTTTGATGAAGGATTACAGTTCAGAGACGAGGTCAGCTTTGGTTTGGAATTATCCAGAAAGCCGACTTAGATGTTTCATCATGAAAAGCTGCAGAGTTTTTGAACTTGCATAATGATTCATTCTCTTTTGTTCCCAGGTTTGTGGAATTTATTTTATACTTTCAAAGCTTAAGGATGGTTGGTCAATATTTGAATGAGAAATGTTAATAAGAGAATTTAAGGTCCCCTCCACAAGGATTCGCTTTTGCGCCTGGTTAAGTGATTATGCGCTTCATCGCTGAAGCGCATTTACGCCTAATACCTCTGCATGAGAGGCAGGCAGGGAGGGGGGAGGTAGGGCGGGCGGGTGCCTGTCTCTTTAAGGCAGGTCCCTGCGAGTTGTTATGCTGGAGAGCGAAGGAACTGACGGGGTGATTGAATGAAACAGAGCAGGGGGGGGGGAACAGGGCAAGAAAAAGGGAAAAGGGAGCTGGAAGACGGAGCGCGAGAGCGAGAGATCAGCGGGAGCCCGGTAGGAGCGGAGCCAGGAGCTGAGCGGGGGAGCCAGCAGCAGCAGCACTCGGGAGGCAGGGCGCCGGCTTCACATCCCGCCGCAAAATAAAACTCGCTATTTAACGCGCATTCGATAATGCGCACAATCGGAGGGATAGCGCACCTCTACGCCCGATTTGCGCTCCCTCCTTGTTGAGGTAAATTTTTTAAAGCGCCTTGAAAGAGCTTTAAACCTCTCTTGTGGAGGCAGCCTAAGTGTAAGTAGTTTTTGTATTTAGAAATGAGCTACTTAGATTGCAATGGTATAAATGCTTAGCTGGGTATAAGTTCCATTGAATTCAATGTGGCTCACTTTGGTATAGGACAGTTAATACGGTTTTCTGCTCTGCCAGTGAATACAGTGTTTGTTTGTTTTTTATTTTCAAAATATGTACATAGAAATATCCTGTTTGAAAATAATATAATACTTTTAAGCTGCAATCCTGTGCACACTAAGCAGAGAGTAAATTGCATATATCTTAGCAGGACATACTTCATAGTACACAGGGTTGCTCTGTAAAAGGATTGATAATTTTAGTAGTTTAGAAGCTAGGCATACTATTTCAGACTTTTTTCTTTTTTCTTTTGTTTTTACTCAACTGGAGAATTGAGTATCCTGAATATCTACAGCCTTGTGGAGATATCTATATCGATATCGATATAGATATAGATATAGATATAGATATATATCTCATATAATAGTGTGATTATTGCATTGTTTGAATAAATTGGTCAACATTCAGGGAAATATTTAATATGCTCTCCCCTTCAGATGTGCAGCTGATCTTCATTATTTTTTAACTTTGAAATAAGCATGTGGAATCCTAATCCAGACTGGAATCACTACGTGCAAGTAGGGGAGGTTTAAACCTTCCCACCAAGCCATTTCCCCCCCTAAAGATGCTTCTAGGGGCTAAAAAAGGGGGGACCTCCATTGATGGCTTTTCTACTCAGTGTTCTTTATTTGACTGTACCCATTTTTGAGGGAGGGGAAGAACAAAATCGAAGAACAACAAAATTCATCTTTTGTAGATGACAGGAACTGAAACAAAAACATGTTATACTTAAGTTATGTATGATGTTGAAATGGGTTGGCATTACTGAGCTTTCTTCTCTCTTTCCTTTTGTGTAGTAAAATATGAAGACTACGTTAGGGGTTTCCTGTACTGTTATACTGTCATTCTTCTATGTGCTCAAATCAGGTGGGTGCTATGGCAATGGCCTGTGTGGAAAGTTTTCCAAATAAAGAAATGGAATGCTACACAATAGCAAAAACTAGGAGACTTTTTATTAGCTGCCCAAATGCTTTAGTTATGAATTCTGTCTTTTCATTATTGCCTGATATGAACTTTCTGTGTATATAAAATGTGTCATATCTGAACAGATAGGCAGTTATTTAAGTGTCTGTTTTCAGTTTAAATGCAAATCCCCATTGAAATGAGATTCTATCACCTTTTTTAAGGTTCAGGATTAAAGCAGACAGAGTTAAGAAATATCATTGAGAGATAATAATGACTTATGCACCAGAGTTGCTATTTTATGGTTAATATTTGTTTTGAGGTGCAGTACATGCTCTCTTGCCCTTCATCTATTCTTTTGCTATACTTCTAACTTTGTAGCATGAGTGGAAAAGGAGTCATGAGAGATGAAACTATTGCTTCGTGGGAAATATGCAACAGTTTGCTATTTCTAGGGTTTGGGAAGAAGTGTTCTAATTTGCTGTTTCAAAAGTCAAGGTTGAAGGGACCACTTGCTTTTTGCAATGCCTTCCCAGACCCACATTTTGGGAAAGTTAATATTATTTAAGCAAATACTGTTTTGCCTCGTACAAAACCTAGAATGCAGCTTTTCCAATTATATATTGAGATTAATCATGGGAAAAGCAGGTGATGTAGGTGCTGCTTTGTATAAACAAAATTATACAAAGCAAGCTTAATAGTTATTTATAGCATCTTATTAAAAACACATATTATACAGTATACCATATAGCCAGCATTGAATGTAATTATTAAAGTTCAATTAGAAGATGCTGCCCTCCAGCAAGTACCTTTCTGGCCTTGATAGATGCTGAGAAAATTTTGAAAATATGACAGTACTTAAATACTAGAACCTCAGAAGGAAGCGAGTTCCCTTCTGTCTCCATCCCGTACCCCCAAAAAGGAACAGAGACTCCTTATTTTATTACAATTCCTGTTTTTAAAGCTGTTATAGAGATTTTGGGGTAATGAGTGACTCTAATTATATTGATTGAAGCTTATTTATACCGGCTTGGGTGGGTCTTAAGCTTAAGAGAGTCAGTGTGGTGTAGTGGCTAAAGTGTTGGGCTGGGAGTTGGGAGATCCGGGTTCTAGTCCCCACTCAGCCATGGAAACTCACTGGGTGACTTTGGGCCAATCACAGACTCTCAACCCAACCTGTTTTGGGTTGTTGTGATGATAAAAATAGAGAGGAAGAGGATTATGTATGCTGCCTTGGGTTCCTTGGAGGGAAAAAGGTGGGATATAAATGCAATAATAAATAAAATAATAAATAAAACTTCAGGAAGTTTACAGAAGGTAGATTTCATATCCCTGCTCTTTCCTGCAGCCACCTGCAATGCCCCCAAAGCCTCTCTGGAAGGTTGTGGGGAAGGGGCTATTGAGACCAATGTGGGATAGGGTTTAGGGGCCTGCTGAGGGGAGTAGCACATGGTAAGGTTTCCTTCTGTGAAATACTGAAAGTTAATGTATCATAGGATCGGAGCCACTGAGGCTAAATGATTTTAGAGCAGGGATGAGAAACCTCAGGCCTGAGGGCCAGATCCGGGATACTTGCAGTCTGTATCTAGCCTTCCAGGGTTCCCTAGATGGTCACCATTCCGTTTCCCAAAACCACTAATCATTTGGTGGCTTCTTGGTTTTTTTTTTTTTTTTTGCAGTTTTCCCCTATTCAAAATAATAATAATAATAGAAGAAGAAGAAGAAATGCCTCTCCTTTTTAAGGCTTACTTACTGGCAGAAACAGCTTTAGGCTACATATGTTGGTATTTTTGGTATCTTGTCCCTGCCCCCCCCCCCCCCCCTTTGCATTTGGTTCCGTCCACCACTGGAATGTGCCCCCTGAGAGCTTCACCGAAATGGAATTTGGCCATCTAGCTGAAAAGCATTTTGCACCCCTGTATATAATTCTATACAAACATACCTGGGAGAAAGACCTATTACATTCAGTGAGCCATTCTTCTGAATAAACATGCCTGGAATTGTACTGTATGTTTGCAGAAGAAAGCAGCCCTCAAGAGAAGTACCTGCACGTTTCCAAATTCTTTTTATTGCATAATCCTGTGCACATTTACTCAGAATTAAGTCCAACTGTGTTCAGTGGGACTTACTCCCTAGGATGGCAGCCTTAGGCTGTGGTCCTATGCACATTTCTCTGGAAAATGCAAGCACTGTGGAGATGTTTTGAATTTCATGATTGCAAATGCATGATGGAGAAGAGCGAGGACAAGTTCATTAACACTGTCCCCTTGGTCATGTCACTTGCACTGACTCTGCCATTCTACACCTGTTGCTGGACACACCTCTGCGGTGGGAAGTCTGCTAGATTCGAATAGGCTGCCCAAATGACTTAGACCCCCTGATCTTGCTCCTTAGGAGGACTCCTATGTAGAATTCTGCTGTTAGACTCTTTTTGACATCCAGGAATTGCATGCTCCCAAGGCTTTGTTGCAGTCACTTGATGGTCCTTTGTGGCCAAGGAAATGTAAAAGATGAGGAGGGGGAGCTGGCGGGCTCTATGGCCCAAGGAATGTCTGTGGAATATGAGTTGGGAATGGAGTGTGTGTAAGGTCCCCTCTACAAGGATTCGCTTTTGCGCCTGGTTAGACGATTATGCGCATAATCGCTGAAGCGCATTTACACCTAATCCCTCTGCACGAGAGGCGTCGAGAGGCGGCGAAGCGCATTAACGGATGACCAAAATGCGCTTTACAAGTAGTTAATGCGCATAAGCACTTGTTCACATAGTCAAAATGCGCTTTAACGGCCGGAGCAAAATAAAACTCGTGATTTAATGCGCATTCGATAATGCGCATAATCGGAGAGATAACGCGCCTCTACGCCCGATTTGCGCTCCGTTCTTGTAGAGGTAAATTTTTTAAAGCGCCTTGAAAGAGCTTTAAACCTCTCTTGTAGAGATGTCATGCAGGCTCGGGAACAAGGACAATCACCAAAATGCTCACGTGCAGAAAAGCTTATGGGTTGATGTAGTTGCTGCCTATTGATACATGGGTTAGCTGGCCTCGTTTTCTCCTGTAAGCATATTAAAGAGTAAAAACACACACTCCTCATTTGTCACTTTATATTATTATTATTTTCTTCCTGCAGAGAAATGTATTGTTCAGGAAGAGAAAGTGTACCCGAAGAAGGTTGAAGAAGAGCAACCTGTTGGGATTGCTTGCCTTTTCTACAATGCAAGCTATAGTTTCAGCTGGTATATACATGGAAATGAAACACCTATAACTGAACAACAATCCTCAAGAATTCATCAACGTGATCATTTGCTTTATTTTCTTCCTGCAAAATATCAAGATTCTGGATCGTATGAATGTTTTGCACGGTCAGGACTTGCATTTATCTGTGCTGCTTTTGGGATGTTGGTGGTAATTTTTGTTCTAGCATTGACAAATGTGAATATTACCATTTTTTTTCATTTTGTCTATTTCTGTACTTTGGCTCAAGAACTAACTTGCAGTGCACCTAGTCTGTACATTTCTGCCATTAAGTTGATTGGGACCTACTCTCAAGGAAGTCTCAAGGAAGTGTCCATGGGTTTATTTGATGCATGTTTGTCACTGCTTCTTCATTCCTTGTTAAATCTCATAGTTAAAGCTTCCCATTCTGTTGCTAAGAACTTCTTAAGAATTAGGTAGAAGGAAAGAACAACTGAAAATCATAGGAAAGCATTGTTTACCTTAAAACATTCTGTGAATGTAAGTTTGATTGAGGTGGTGGGAGCTTATGTCAAGGATATACTTAATGTGGGAGAAAATAGAAACAGTTTAAACAATGGTGCTTTTTATGTTTAGTTACAGGAATTCAACAAGATGTTACAAAAACATTTTCCAGATAACAGTACTGGAAAGTGCTGGTCTTTGTTTTAATGAGAAACTCTATGAACGGCAAGACTTACTGTTATCAGCAACTTCAAAGGTTGTGTGTTACCTGGAAAATTTTAAACAAGATGATTTGTCTGTTGAGTGGTATAAGGTACAGATCTTATAAGATTGCCTTTTTGTGGCTAATACAATATTTTTTTAATTGCTCTAATGAATGTGAGGAACTGTTGGGTTTCCAGTCCTATATGTGTCTTGTTACGCTAATGCTGTGTATCAGCCCTTTGGATTTTTTTGGGTAATTTTTGTGGTGCCAGGTTCAATAATTATAAGGATCCCAAGCTGTTCATCAAGCTGTAATATGTGATGTTTACTGGTTTAAAGATGGGCATTTTGACCAGGCTGAATAGAAGTCTGAAACTGAAAAAGTTATTCTCTCGTCAGCACTTAGTAAAGTAAGAAGATGCCTTATGCCAAGTCAGACGTTTCCTCCATCTAGTTCAGTATTGACTATGCTGATGGGCAATTGTTCTGATGGGTCTCACGAACCAGTCTTTTTCATAATCCACTACTTGTTCTTCTTAATTGGAGATGTATGCAAATAGAACAATAGTTAAAGGCCCAGTGTAATGAAAAACTCTGCTTGCTTGCTATGAGCATGTGCCATGGCTAACTAACTGGTAGTTGAGAACAAGCCAAGATCTGAAATTATGGCTTGTTCACACTTAGGGATATGTGAAATAGCAAAATTTGAGCTTGCCGAAAATCCATCTTGAAGCTCAGTCTGATTCAAGCCTGTATCACAGCTTTTTTCTTTTTGCAAATGTACACATAAACGATGTGTATCTTTAAAATGTAGCATTCTTCTCGTATTACTTAAAGTGCATTTGTGCACATTTTCAAAAGTAGGCATTTTTCACAAGCATTTTTTAAATGTATACTTTCTGTCAAACACTTTTTTTCATCCTTGCATCATATTTGAAGCTCAGAAATGTGCGGGCTTTGACCACAGATTGTCATCTGAGTCCATGTTCAATCCGGAAGGTGTGAATTGGGTAAATCCTGATAAAAAACGAATTGAAATTAATTTCTCATACATCCCTATTTTACTACATATAGTTTAAACAAACCACTGTTTTCTGAAAATCTCAGAGAACTGGATAGAAACCAAAAGCTGAAAGCAGAAGCACTCTAAAGATGAGTAGGGTAGGGAGAGTGCCCCAAGGTTTGCTATGGCTTTTTCATATTCTGGGAAACCATGGTCTCTCATTATGTCTGAACATCCCCTAGTTTCTGTCTTAAGCTACAGTTGAAATGACATAATTCTCTTAAGTCAAGGTATATTGATTTTTCATTTTCTTTTAGTGCGGTTGTTTAACCATATATATAATTTTAAAATGATCTGATATGAGAGTTATATTTCAATGATCTGATCACAACATTCTCTTCAAATATATCCCTTTCTGATTGGAGAGCTAGTGAGTTGTAGTGCTTAGAGAGGTAGACATAGGAGTTTTCCAGATGGAAGTCTCCTAGTGCTAGCATTCAAAAGACATTGTTCAGCTATTCTGGCTTTTCTTTCTTAATGTTTTTTTTTGTGTGTGTGAAAAGAAAAATATATGAAAGAAGCGATGAAATACTGGAGGGTTATAAGTAGATTTGTCATCTGCTCCCCACTTCCCATCAAATTCTGTGAATGAGGCAAAATGGAGATTAGACAGGGGGTACCTGGGTTAAAGATGATCAAACAGGGGATGTAGCTGTGAGGTTCTTTCAGTGAACCCTCGGACGACACAATAAACTGGTGTGGGGGAAACAATCGTCAGTTGTTTTGACTATCGTGTTATCCGAATGCTGCCATAGTCAACTCAGCGCTGATCCTAATCCACACCACAGTTGATTATTTATTACCATGTTGTGGGGGGGAGTATCCCCTAGATGAACAACTGTAAAGTTGTTTATTACCCCACCATTGACTATCGTGTCGTCCGAATTGAGCCACTGTGTATCCTAATTGAAAGAGCTGTTGTAAAGATAAAATGGGACAGCCTTATGTGCATTGTTCAGAACACCTTGGAGGAGGACGGAATTCAAATGTGATATAAACATTCCTCAGAGCTTAATATAAAATGAAGTATATAAGACATACTTACATAGGCCATAAATATGTTTGCACACATACAGATGCAAAGCAATTTAGATACTACTTTGTTCAAAACAGATGTGATTGTATTGTTTTCATAGAATGCAGCCAGGTTACTTCATAAGGAAATGTATTTTTAAAGATCACTACATTGTCTTACCTCTTTATGATGAGTGTGTAGCCACATAGAGCATCATCACACGGGGGAGAATTGCATTTCCTTACCATTGCTTCTCCACCTGCGCTTTTGTTCCTCATTACTTCCTCTTTCGAAAGAGGAATTAATGTGCATGTGGCTCATTCAGTGGGCCATTTTGATCACACTGCTTCTCCTGCACACAGCAGCAAGTACCATCTCAAAAATAAATCGGATTTACCGGCGTCTTTTTTTGTAGTGTGAAGAAGTCTAGAAGGGACGGGAGGCGCGCAGGATGCAGACAGTGTTGTGAATAGGACCTGCGAAAATCCATGAGTGCCCAGTAATGAGCGTGCAATAAAACTCTCATCTTATGATGGCCATAGTAATTTTGTGCATCATATAAAATGGAGGAGTAGTATAAATTCTGTTGTTGCCTTGAATGATTATAGGTATTTGTCTAGCATAAGCAGAAGTCCATAGCAAGTATGTTGCAGCTCAATATTCTGTGCTTAACTGTTTAAAAGCTCTTCTTCCTTTCATTTAGGGATGTTCGGCATTGGAGAGAAGACAATTTATCTCCCTCAAAATGGAACTTATAATACCCAAAGTTACAGAGGATGATAAGGGAAAATACCAATGCAAAGGAACTTTGAGTTATTTGGGGAATAAATACAACTTTTCAAAGAGCATTTTGGTGACTGTTCAAAGTAAGTGTTTATGTTTGCTAGTTCACTGTTTTGTACCTATCTTCCCTGGGTAGTGTTTTCCCACTTCCTTTTGTCAATGCAGAATTTCCATTTACTTCACTGGGGTGTCCAAGCAATGCCTGTTGTAATCTTCAAGGTGCACAAATCACAAATTTCAACTTTGTACAGGAATTCAAACCCATAGTGCTTTGAAACTGTTATCCCTGCTGTCAGTGTAAACAATTTGTAGCTTTCTGGATGTCCCTTTATGAATATTGTTACTGAAACGTAGAAAGCAGGAGAGAGATACTTTAAAATCAGATGGCACATTCTGTATAATTCCAATCTTACTGCTCCTTCTGAAATCTCCCTCTGATATGATCAGTCACTGTGAAGTGGGAATTTATTCATGTAAATCATATTTCATTGTGTATATCATTAACAATGCAAAATACAGACCTGTAGCTGCATGCTGACTGGCAATTCTTAGTTCTGTCCATTGCTCTTCTATTAGGAGTTACATGAGGTATTGCAGTTGACTTTCTACACTTTGAGCGTCGTCATAAGGGGGGAAATCGTATTTCCTTACCATTGCTTCTTTTTTTAAAAAAAATTATTTTATTTTTCAACATGATACAACATAAAACAACATAAAATACAATACATAACCACATACCCCCCGTGCTCCCCTCCCCCCAGGAGACCTTCAATTATTCATTATTCTTCTTTCCAAAGCATTCTAAACAAAAAATTAATCTTAGGTAATATCTTCATTTTAATAACCGCTATTCTACCAAACCAAGAGTGTTTTAATTTTCTATATACCTCTAACTTTTCCCCTATCTGTTTTTTCAAACTTGCAAAATTAATTTCCTCTAACCTATTTAAATCTTTTGCAATATTAACTCCTAAATAACGTACTATATTTTTAAGCCTAAGACCTAACTTAACTTTACCTTCCTCCATCTTCTCTTTGTTATAATTAAATAACATCATTTCTGACTTCCCCCAATTAACTTGTAGACCAGTAATCTCCCCAAATTCTCTCAAATGCTCCTTAATCAACTCCCCAGTCTTCAGGGGATCTTCTAATGTCAGTAATGTGTCATCCGCTAACATATTCATTTTAATCTTCTCCTTCCCTCCTATCCCCTTCAATCTTACATCCTCCCTTATAACATTTGCCAAAATTTCTATCACTGTCGCAAATAAGATCGGTGAAAGTGGGCAACCTTGTCTAGTTCCTCGAACTAGTGTAATCTGTTGCGTTAACCCATCATTAACCATTATTTCTGCTTTATTATTTTTATACAGTTGATCCATCACTCCCATAAATTTTACTCCAAGCCCAAATGTTTTCAAAATTGTTTTAAGTGCTGGCCATTCCACGCAATCAAAGGCTTTGAATATGTCCAATGCTAACAAACCTGCTTTTAAATTCCTTTTTTAAATAATATTGATTATATTTAAGACTCTTCCAATTAAATTAGGCATTTGCCTTCCTGAGCTAAATCCTCATTGATCTTTTCTAATATATTTTTGTATAAACGTACCCATCCTTTTTGCCATTATTGCTGTAAAAAAGTTTGAGTCTTGATTTATTAAAGATATTGGTCTGTAAGATGCTGGATCCGTCAGATCCTTTCCTGGTTTCGTGATTAATATAATCAAGGAATAGTCCCACGATTGGGGGGGGGGGTCTTTCCTCCTTCTATTATACTATTAAATAATTTTTTCAATCTTGGTTTTAAAATTCCTCTAAAAATCTTATAATATTCCGGCCCCAAACCATCCAATCCCGGAGATTTTCCTCCTTTTAATTTAGCAATAATTCCTTCTATTTCTTTCTCAGTAACTAATCCTTCCATATAATCCCTATCTTGCCCCTGTAATCTTATTTTCCAATTCCTCTCTACATATTCCAATACCTTAACCTGTGACCCCATATCTGATGTATATAATTCTCTATAAAATTCCTGAAATACATTTAATTTATCCTTCATTAAATTACAACTTTTCCCTGTCTTATCTCTAATTGTCCCTATCATATTCTTAGCCTTTTTTGACTGAGTGGATCTAGCCAGCATCTTCGAGTTTTTATTACTATATTAAAAAAAAATCCCTCCTTAAATATAGCAAATCCCTTTGGACTTGTTCTAACTCTTCTTTCTCTAATTCCTTTTTCTTAGCTTGGATTTGGGCAAATAGGCGTTTATCTTTTGTCTCTCTTAGCTTCTCCTCTAAATCCCTTACCTCCTTTTCAATCTTTTTATTTTGTGCTTGTTGTTTTCTTAGGGTACACATTTCCCTAATACAAATCCCTCTTACCACAGCCTTCATAGTGTCCCATATTAATCCATGCGAGTTTGAGTCCTTTTCATTAATTTCCCCTATTTCCTGCATTTATTTTTCTATTTTCCCCACTATATTTTTATTATTTAATAGCCTTGTATCCATTCTCCATCTCTTAGCTTGTTTATAATCCTTCTTCATTTTAATATCCATCGTCAATAATGCGTGGTCGGTGACTTTAATTACCCCAATAGCACAATCTATAAGTTTAGACATCATATTCTTTGACACAAAAATATAATCAATCCTGGAATAACTCTTAAACCTTGGTGAGTAGAAAGTATATTTCCTTTCTTCCCCTTTTAATACCCTCCAAACATCCATTAGTTCTTTTCTCTCCATTAATTTGCTTAACCCCGTCCTCCCACCGCTCTTAAGAACTCTTAATATATTATCCCTGTCTTTCCCTTTGTCTAATACCATATTAAAATCACCTGCCATCACAATGTTCTTTTTACCCACTTCTCCCACTGCATTAAAAACTTCATCGAAAAATTCCATTTGTTTCCCATTTGGAGCATATACATTGATCAATATATATTCCTCCTCCCCTACCTTGCAAGAAATTATCAGAAACCTTCCTGCTTCATCCTTCACCCTTTGTATAGTAATACCACATTTTTTTGAAATTATTATTGCTACACCTCTTGCTTTAGAAGTGCCAAAAGACTTTTCATAAATGCCCACTTCCCTCTTCCGAAGCTCATTTACGCCCTCCTTTGTTTGATGAGTTTCCTGCAAAAAAATTACATCTGCTTTCTCTTTTTTAAATAACATTTCTATTCTCTTCCTTTTTATAACAGTTCCTAGCCCTTTAACATTTAAAGTTGCAACCCTTAATTTATTTTCCACCTCTCTTTCACACACATCTCTATATTGATCATACCCCCCTCCCTCCCCCTCCCCCCCACACTTACCCCCATCTTCACCCCCCTCCTCACCAGACCTTTCTGGGCAATGGCCCCAAATATTATTAGAACTCTTCGGGGGGGGGGGGGGAGAAGCAACTCAACATTCCCGGAGCAAAAATCCAACCCTCCCCTCCCTTATAACCTTTTCTTATCCCTATTACAATAATATTTCTTCATTGACTGCACATCAAAGGTAGTTTCGCTTTTCCCTCTGCTGATACAGCAGCTATCCAGCTGCTTCCTTCACGACAGATACAGCAAAACTTCCGGATCTGATATCAAATCTTGAATCAACAATCCATCGTCTCCAAAATAGGGATTTTGTAATTATTTCGTCGCTTCTTAACGAGAGCGAGAGAGTTCTGACTCTACTCCATGTCCGTTAGGCCACTCCCACCCTTACCATTGCTTCTCTGCCAGCATGGTTTCCCCTCATTACCTCCTCTTTCAAAAGAGGAAGTAAACAATGTGCGGTGGCCCACTCATTGGGCCTTTTTAATCACTCTGCTTCTCCTGCACACAGCAGGAGATAGCAGCAAATTCCTTCTCAAAAGCAATTCGGATTTACTAGGGTCTTCTTTTTTGGCGCAAAGAAGGCTAGAAGGGGCGGGAGGCACATGGGGCACAGACAATGTTGTGAATAGGACCAGCGAAAATCCATGAGTGCCCAGTAACAAGTGTGCAATAAAACACTTGTCTGATGGCGCCCTTTGAGGGGGTGGGATAGTGCATTTTTTGTGTGCGCATCCCACTATGTTTCATCCACACCTATGGGTATGACATACCCATGTGTGCAGATTGGAATTAGGGCATACAGTTTCTTTAATCCATTTGTTTATCTTTTCAAAAAATATAAACTAGAATACTGTTATAGTGTAAATGCTATTGCCACTTTTTTTGGGGGGGGGAATTAAACATGGCAACTTAAATGGCATTAACCTTAAAAGATAGTGAATTTTTTTTTTTTAAAAAAAATTAAAAACCCTAATGAAATAGAAAAGCAAATATTCCAAAGTGATATATATGTGCTTATTGGCTCATCTTGCCATGGTACAGCTGAGGGTACGTTGGGCAGAGGCAGGAGTGCAAAGCTAGGCCTCATCTTCATAATGCCGGGAGCGCTGCACCATGGCGGCTCCCTGGTGTTGCGCGGCGAATCAACGCCTCTTGCGCCAGTCCTGACATAAGAGGCGTGACGGCGGCTTTTCCTGGCGCCGGCTGTGCCGCTGCTTGTGATGCGGCGCCAGCTGGAGGGGTGGCTGGAGCATCGGCTCCCCCACTCTCCAGTAAGTTATTTTTTTTTATTTTAAAAAAAACAGAATGTGTGTGTGTGGGGGGGGGGGGGAGGGCAGCGGAGGTGGTGCAGCGAGCTTATGGCTCGCTGCTCCATACCCTTTCTCTGGGCTGCCCACTCTGCTCCAAAGAAGTCTTACTAAATGGCAAGTTTTTTTTAAAGCGGAGCAAAGGGCAATTGCTGCTAGATGCCTCTGCACTCGCGGCAGCGTCATGTAACCAAACTGCCACGAGTGCAAAGGCATATCAACGGAAACAGGCCATCTAGAGGCACCCCTATATAGAATGTATACACATATATCACATACAATTCTCTCCTTCCATCTCTCTCTCACTGAGCCTATCTACACAAGCAGGATATAACACTTTGAAAATGTTTTGAAACCTGTATATGAAGTGTGTCCTGGGCCCCAACAGTTGTCACTGCTGTTATAAACCGTTTTAAACCGTTTTAAAGCAGTAGTGTAGATAGTCTCTCTCTCTCTCTCTCTCTCTCTCACACACACACACACACACACACTCACACACAGGTTTATTACAGGTCAGTGGCCTAGCAATAATTGAGTTTAATTTGGTGTAAGTTGTCATAAGTGCTGTGAAGCCTGACAAGTATCAGAACAGGAACTAATAGGAGATGTGTCCATTTTGTGGTCAAAGTAAAGTGCAACGATGTAAGAAATGGTGTGGTAATTTCTTTTGAAAGCAATGGTTATGGGAAGTTGGAGGGTAAACAGCTGATGTAAGGGAAAGGTATGAAAAGATGAGAATGGGTAGGAATAAAATAGATATAGCATAGATGTAGTGACAAATCAGTGATTGAAACAGACATCATAAACAGATTTAGCATTTGGATGAGGGTATATTTAGGAATCAAATGTAGAAGGAGGTGTTGCTCCTTGCAGGAAGTCAGTATTGCTTCTACTGAAACCATACAAGCTTGAAGAAGCATTGTGAGAGCTCTAACTTCTATTTCCTTCTTTGTGTATTATGTGATTTTGCCACTTCTCTTAAATTGAACAGCACAGTCACCCAAGGTGAAGTGGATTGGTACTGAAGCGCCTCGGGATGCCTCAGGCAGATTCGAGGTTGTGGTGGGCCACTCCCCCCCACCTGCCCATGCAGGAATGCTGGTGTGGGGGCGACCATGAGTTCATTGGGCTCCCCTCCCCCTCCTCTTCCCTCCCTGCCTCCTCCTCTTGCTGCTCACCCCCCAGAACCTGAAACTGCTACTGCCGCTGCTGCCTATAGAAATTACCTTTGCCGTCTGTTGCCTCCATTAGAGCTGCAATTTAAAGGTAAAATGGGAACTCTCTCATTTTCATAGATCTATGTCCGCAAACTATGGTGGCCATAAAGGACTTTTTCTGCAGTTTGTGGTTGCCCAGAAATCTGCAAAGGTTGACCCTCTTCGGTTTCAGTTTTCGAGTTGGGGAGGGGGGGGGGGCTTTGCACAGCTCTACTGAAAATCAGGAAGTCTTGAAGTCAAATCTTGCCTCGGCCTTGGATTTGGAAGGTGGTCTTAGACAAGCTATTATCTTTTAGTTTCAGTCTCCCATCTACTTACAGAATTGGCATAAGGATTTCTGAGATGATGTTTGTGCTTTGACAACTGTAAATCCCTAATAGTATTGCTATTATTATATACTGATCTGAAATATTGTAGCAGATTGTTGCAACCTATTGCATTTCTGTGTATATGCATATATGTGTGGTCTTCTTTACAAAATACTGATTTCTTTTACTGCTAGACAAACAAAAAAGGAAGAGAACGGAGATTTTGTACCCCAGAAACAATACAATTGAAGCTGAACTTGGTAAGTCTTTGATTACCTTCTAATTTTTGATAGAGAATTAGCAAAACAACAAAACACTTACCTTAACTTGCAAGTAATATTTTAACCCCAGTAACTGAAATGTAGGTTGTACACATTTTTTGTTATCCTTTACACATCAGCGCTGAGAATGAAAGACAATGCTGTAGTCTTTGTTTTCTGTTCTTCTGTTCCAAGAGTTGGAAGTGGAAGGCAGCCAACCACAGGCAGTAGGGTGGAAGAAGCCCCGTGTCACTTTGAAGCAGATGACCATCTTGTTTGGTTGCATTCTTTCCATTATTTCCATGAGTTGAAGGCACTATTGAAATTAAAATTGTAGAGCAGCAAAACTTTATAAAATACTAAAATCTTAATGGAACAAAGCAGTATTTACTGCCCATCCAGATGAGGGAGTTCCACAGTTGGGGTGCTGCTACCAAAAAGGCCCCATCCTGAGTACCCACCAACCTAGACTCTAGGTGGTGGAACATATAACAGATCCTCTGATGATCATCCTAAGTGACAGGTAGGTTCATATGGACTGACACAGTCATTCAAATATCCTGGCCCCAAATCATTTTGGGCTTTGTAGGCTTTATCAGAAGTTCTGGTCCTCTAATTAGAGATGCAAACTAGTGTATGCAGGGGAATGGATTCAGTTACTTAGTCTACCTATGAGCTATATAATATGTTCAAAGATGGAAAATATATTTTTCTTTGGTAGCACTAGTAGGAGGTTTTTATTGCCCTGCTTCATTAATGGAATTGTCTTGTAACCCTTCCATGCTTTGCCACCAATGCTTCTATCTTTTTTCTTACTGTGGAGAATCCGTTCAGAAGAAAAGATGGAATAGCTGTATGTTGCCTTCTACTTGCAAGTTCTAAAAACCTCCATGTTGAAGCAAGCCTAATCAAAAGTAACCCATTAATACTCACATTTTACAGGCGAGGCTAAGAAATAAGAGATTAGAACAAGGCCAGCATATGGTATGAGATTGTTTTTAAGTTTTATTTTTACATGCTGTTGTTAAATTACAGGGTCTCAGTAACCCTTCCGGATCTACTTACTGCAAATTGCCCAGATATCTACCAGTTCTGCCCACCCATACTCTATAGCACACTAAGACCCGATTCGCATGTAATGCCCAATTCCTTGGCTAATCAATGCAGGAACTGGCATGACCATGTGGGACTGAGCTTCCAGCCCGCTAATCACTTTTACTTTCTGAAACAACCCTGGAATGCCTCCCGGTACTGGGTTGTTATTGTGATGTCTGAACCTGGAATTTCGGGCTTAGGGGTTAAACAGCCCAGTGTTAGCCCAACAACAAACCATGGGCAATTGTTTACGGACCAGGAATTGGGCAGTACATCTGAACCAGGTCAACGCTGCAATTCTAAACACTCTTACTAGGGAGTAAGCTCCATTTCACACAGCGGGACATAATTCTGAGTAAACATGCATAAGATTCCACTGCCTGTCACCAAACGGTTAGTTTGCAGGCAGTTTTTAAAAATATGTTTTCATTAAATTGTACATTAAATTGTACAATGACAGTTTATTAAAAGCTTCTGATAATCATTTTCTGGTACCAATTTTTCAGGATCCAACGTATTTAGGGAATGCAAAGTATCAAGTTACAGCAACACTTTTATTTCTATATCCTGGAAAGTCAATGATACTCTAGTTGACAAATTGTTTAGACCTAGAATTGTGGAAGGAAATCAGTAAGTATATTTCATATGTAAAGCAAGATCTCGTTTCTTTATTTAATCCAGTGAATACTAATTTTCATGTTGTGAAAAAATCTGGTTCCTTTCTAAAGAGATCAGTAATGGCAGACAAACGTCTTGAAAGCTTGTCTACATTTACTGACAATGTAGAAGGGCTGAGGAGGGCAGTGCTGGTGCTGAGGGTCTTGGTGGCCTCAAGGAATGGCTTGCGGACCACCACAAGCTAAGACATGGCATCCCACTGCTGCCTGGCCATTGGTGCCTGGATGCCTATGTCCTCGACCTGCACATTTCATGAACAGCACACTGTTGCTCCACCATACGTTCGAGCATGAGGTAGGTGGAGTTCCTAGCGTGTTGCCATGTCCTGCACTAGATGGTGCTGCGGGAATCCCAACTCCGCCTGCTTCTTCCGCAGCAACCGACTGCCCTTCACGCTGTGGTGGAAGTGCCCGGCCACCTTCCTACAGCTCTCTGGGAGATTACGGACATCGGTCAGGGGAGGGAGATTGGCCTTGCTGCCCATTGCAAGATCATCCCTCACAATCAGGTTTAAGAAGTGTGCGATACAGCGGATGCCCTCAAATCCGCCATCGCACACCACCTTAACCATGTTGGCTCCCCCGTCCATGACCATGTTACCGTTGGTGAACGGGTGCCCAGCCAGCCACCCCTGCACCATGCGGTTCATGGCCTCCGTAATCAGGGACTGGTCCATGACTTTTGTATGAAGGAGGGCCCAGCAGTAGCCATCCTTCCTAGTCCCACAAGTGCTGGATGCTTCCTTCCCTGTGGCTCCCCACCAGTGAGCCGTCAGGGACAGGTAAGCGAGGTGAAGTGCAACTTCTGTGCTTCTACCTGGCACAGACGATCCAGCATTAATTCCCTGCATGCCCAGTACAGGGAGGGCACTACCCACCTGCTAATGGTGGTGCGAGACAGCAGCTTGTAGTATGGAACCACAAGAGCCATCAGCCTCTTGAACCCAATGCTGTCCACGAGGCTGAATTGGTCATCCAATGCCACCATCTCCCCAATGCAGTTGGTGAGTTGCGTGGGCATTGGAAATATCCACCTTGTGGCACCATACTTCCCCCATCCCAGGTCTTCCATGGTGGCCTTGCCTAAGATGCTGGGGATGGGAGAGGGAGAGCTGGCAGCACTTCCAGCAGCAGCCTTCTGCTTGCCCCTACTAGTAGCAACACCAGTCTGCTGGGAGGTGCCTGTCTCTTTCCCAACCAAGACAGACTGGTGGTGCCTCTTTAGATGCACCGTGAGGTTGTTGGTGAAGTGCCCTACCATTTTACCCCTGCTGACTGAGGACTTAGAGTGGCGACAGACAGCGAAGTGGGGATCCACTTCCACCTCAAAGTGGTCCTTGCTCTGTCGCTTCTGTGGTGACACAGACTTCCTGCTGGAGCCTACTCTGAGATGTCAACACAGCATCAGCAGGGATAGGAGTGGAAGAGGGGATGGATAGTGGAGAGGGAGGATCTGCCTGCTCCTCCTTGCACCCACATTTGCGAGGATCTCTGCCTCAGGATCTTCAACCTCACTGAGAACCTTCAAAATGTCTGGGGTCAGCGCAATCAGTGGGCTCCCCTCACCCAGTAGAGTAGGACATGGAGATAGTCCTCCTCCTTCCAGTTCAGTGCTGCTGCAAGCACCTGCCTCTGCAGAAGGTGCTTCCACATCAAACAGTGACCTGCATGCAGAAATATCAGAAGCCACCTCTGCTGCTGCCTGCTTCTGCTGTCCCAGAGAAGAAGGGCACTTGATTTTTACTGTGTGAGAGAGAGGCAGCCTACTGCTGGCCCCAGCAGCAGGACCACCACGCCCAGATCCAACTCTCCCCAGCCAAGACTTAGCTGCACCCCTTGCTTTGTCACGTTTCATGATGGAGAGTGTTATTTTTATTATATGTTGAAATGGTATGTGCTGCTTTGCTCACAGTTAGTGTGTGATTCCTGTGTGGCAGGCTACAGGCCACAGCACAGCAACACACACTCAATCACAACCACACACACACAGAGGGAGAGAGAGAGAGAGAGAGAGAGAAAATAGATTTATTATTATTATTATTATTATTATTATTATTATTATTTGTTTTTGTTTTTAAAGAAGGAGAGGAAACACAAACACTTACAAACCCCTACAGAAATTTCTATTCTAAGACAAACGGGACAAACACCAACAAACAGACTATCTATCTATACAACAAGAAAGAAAAGGCAAGAGAGAGAGAGAGAGAGAGACTGAGAGAGTAAAGAAAGCAGAAGAAAAAGACAAGAATAACCAGAACCTCAACACTCCAACACAATCTATTCCTCCTTCCAACAGCTCCAAAAACCTCCTTTCCACTCCAACTGCATCAACCCACAAAAAAGCCAAACACAAAAGCTGGAGAATATATACTGTGTTTCTACTAAGCCCTCCTCCAGCAGTGCGATTGGAGGCTGCTGGAAGACTTGGGATGCAGTTGGTGCATCAAGATGTCACACACACACACATACACCCTTCCCCCCTCCTTTCTGGTACTTTAAAATAAAACATGCCTTGCGAGTAAACAGTTCAACCAATTATTCTGAAATTCGGCACACATCACTAGCAACACCAACTCTGAAATGTGTCCAAGTTTCAAGTTAATCACTTTAAAATTAAAAAAGTTATTGCAGTTTCATTCTCCAATGAATGGAGAAAAACACACCTACAAGGAGATATGTTAGCTGACAAACCCACTGTTTTGAACCTTGTTGAACTTTTAAAGCAAAAAGTGCGTAGCCACAAAATACCTGGACCTATGTTTCTGAAATTTCACACAGATAAGTACCTCACACCCATCTGCCATGTGGCAAAGTTTCATGTTTGGATCTTTAAAAATAAAAAAGTTAAATGGGTTATGGTCTTTACCCCACTGCTCCCCATTTTTTAAAAATTAATTGCCACCCAAGGCAATCACCCATGGTTCTGAAATTTCACACACATATGTCACAACATACCATCTGCAACGTGGCAAAGTTTCATGTGTGGATCTTTAAAAATAAAAACGTTATAGGTATTCCTGGTTCACTAGTAAAAAATTCATAGCAACAAAATGCCTGAACCAATCTTTCTGAAATTTCTCACAGATAAGTACTTCAAACCCGTCTGCAATGTGGCCAAGTTTCATCCTTCTATCTTTAAAAATTAAAAAGTTATACGCAATTTTTGTAAGACAATACTAGGCAATGGGGAAAAGCATTCAAAATGGCGTCCGATATTTCATTTTTTTTCCGATAAAAATTGGGATAAAAAATATCGGATTGGAAAAATTGAATATAATTATTTTTGAATTGGAATTGGTATCGGATATCCGATTTTCTCTGATTTTAATCAGAATCGGATATCGGATCTGATATAATATATAAGAAATCGGAGGACTTTAAAATGAGAGGACTGTGTCACATCAGTTCCTGAATCATCCCAGAGAGTGGATGATGAGGCTTAATCTATCTAGAAGCTAATTTAAGTGTGGGCTGATACATTTGTATCTTGTAACCCTTTGCTCCAAACAAAATACATGGTGTTGTGCATATCTTCATTGTGTACTTTCCTACTTTTTGGTACAGAACAGACTATCCTCATGATGGAGCTCAGCTTTTTGTAGTATCTCTGAACATTACAAAGCTGAAGAGTGAAGATTATGGCCAGAAGTTTTTTTGCCATGCAGGTGAAGTTTCTGCATACATCTCAGTACAACCTCCAAGTATGTCTTCCATTTTTTTATTAGTAGAAATGTATAGCTGTGAAAGACAAATTAATAAGGAAAAAGGAAAACGGTAGAGATTTGCAAAGGAATTAAGAAACTACAAGATTTCCAAAGTCCAAAATATATTGTATATACTAATGGGAAATATGGGATGGGGCATAGAGATCCTCTGCATGTTTACCTGGAAGTAAGAACGATTGATTGCAATGAGACCTCTATTGATTGCAATCAAATTTAAATTATTTTCAGCTTTCATTTGCCATGCTGCAATTTCCAAACTCAATTTTGGTGGGGAAATATGAGTAACTCCTTGCATATTGAAATTGCATTAAAATCAAACAGGTCGACAGAGGGTTACTTCAAACATGCTGTCCTGGACTAATGCCAATGGATGCTATCTTGAGAAAACATTGCCAGATCTGTCCATATCACCATGAGCCTTGTTTTGCTGAAGAGCAGGTCATTTGCAATCTGCTTTTAAAAACTTGGATGCTTTTCAAATGTATCTTCAGTGCAGAAGAAGAGCATCACTGTTCCCTATGTAACTATTATCCTTGGATTGTGTTACAAAGACTATAACTGGAGAGTCAAGCCGCTTCCCTGTGGGGAAATGCATTTGGTCAGCAGCTCCCAGTTGCTAACCCTTGCTGTAACAGATTCATATACATTTGTTTAGCTACTTTGAATATATCTGAGTGATTTCACTTCCAATGTTCTTTTACCCCCCTGATGCAGCTAAGAATCTGATGGGACTTACTGCGTTGGCATTGCTAATAATTATTATCTTATTCATCTGCACGTTATTCAAAATCGACATTATACTTTGGTATAGAAAGTCATGCCGCCCATTTCTTTGTAAAAAAGGTAATGCCATATTGTTTATTGTATGTGACTATGAATGTTATATTTATATCCAATTCCAAAAAATAAAATAAAATAAGCATGCCACAGCAAATATATGCATAGTTGTAGTGAAAAAATGATAGTAGCATTAACTTCTGCAGATGGTGGCAAGATGACAAGAACAGTGGCTAACCATTGATATTTTGACCCAGTTAATGTTACAGTTGTTGCCACCGTTTTGTAGTGTGACAAATGTTTGTCCCAGAAGCCATTGCAACTTCTGCACCAACCTGTATAATAGGCTAATTTTCAAATAACTATCCAAAATAGAATTATTTGGTCTCCCCCGTTTTTCTTACATGTGTATCTCTCTCATGTTTATTATTTTCATAGAAAAATAAAGTATTAAAATGTATTATCATATAAAATGGAGAAAGTTATATTTACTGAAAATTTGGTCTTGTTTAACTTCAGGACCTATACCAATTGGGTTCTAGATACTCAGTAGGTAACCAAGCTAAGTTCAAACAGGCAAACATGACTACAGAATAAGACATAAACTAATATCTATTAAATATTTTATTTAAGAAAATACAAAAATTAAGAAAAGATAGCATGGTGGTTTTATGAGCTTTATAAGCTTTTTCTGTGATTACATTATCAACAGTGAAAGAGAATGTAACATTAATTTAAGATTAACTAAAATAATTGAAATTGTAGAGAGCAGCGTAATGTAGAGAGCAACATAATAAATTGAGCTTTTAACATAATATGACCACTCCTCAACACCCTCCAGAATTCTGCTTGCATTTTAAAGTGAAACTAAACGTGCTAGAATTGCCAACTGTCCATTTTACTTCCTTTTGCACATTACTTGAATATAAAACCCAAGTTAAAGCACTACCAAGTTCCTATAGGCATAAAAAACTCCCAAAAGGGTTAAAATTATTTGCACGTTCTAAAGGATCCCTATTTACCAAAATCCTTTGGTTTGGTAATCCAGTAAAAGTCAAAGCTGAAGCAACTAGAGACTGAAGTAAAGAAAAAGATTTTTAAAAAAAGACATGCAGAACTCTTTCATACAATTATTCTGCTCAGAGGTGGGGCCCCCAGTGAGTAATGAGATATCCACTTTTTAATAAAAAAATAAGCTGCACGAGTAATTAAACTACCCATTCACCCACCATTAACAAGGGGTCTATCTACCCTTCCCCCTCCAATAATATGACGTCTTGCGCCCATGTGGTTTGGGAACATTTCAGGCACTATTATTAAAGGGTTAATCTTAGACTTCCTAAAACATCCACTATCTGAGCACGTTATCTTGTTTAACGTGTTTCTCCTTGGTACACCTTTGAATTCATTGTCCTCTTTGATCACATCCACCTCAGCACATTGCTCATGCTTATTGTTATGGCTTCCCCCATCCAACAAGCGTTGGGTAAGAAGGACATTCTCTTATCTGCAGGTGCACACGCAAGATGTCTAACCGATTTCCCCCCCCCCCCCCCCAGTTGGCGTCTGAGCATACTCAGTTCTTCTGTTCTTTCGTTCATATCAGCATCTCTGCCAGCACAGTTCGCCGTGACTTTGCTTTGCAAGAAACTGTTTACAAAAGGCAGCTGTATTCCCCCCCCCACTTTTCATTCAAAGCCAGTCTTGTAAAGTATTAGTTAGAGAAATAACATTAATTATTATATATTCACAATTTCAGGTCCTTTTGCCCATGGGTCAGGGGTCTGGAATGTATGGGGTCTTCTTAAATATGAGTCAGGGGTCTTTTGGGGATCTTCCTAAAAACCCTCATTCAGACTATTCACCAGTCCATATCAAATTAGCCATCTTCAATTTGAAGTAGTCTTTTCAGTCTTTTGTTAGCAAAAGTATTTAACACTTTCAGTGCCAGATTAACATTTACTAAAAGTCTGAATTTAAGCAATTTTAAGAAAAGTATAATAGTGATAATGATAGCAATACAAATAATAATACTAATCAAGAAATGTTGTGTTTGCTAATGAAGAAGATATGCACATACACATGGTGTAAAATAAATCTTTGTTGCCTTTCTAATGTTTGTTAAGTATGAACTTGCTTTTGCTGTAATAGTATGCAGAGTAAAACAGGACTCTGAAGTTACTGTTTACATATCCATCATATGAAGATAAACTAATAAACACCTTGATAAATAAATAAATAGTTAAGAAGATAATTTGATATGATTATGCACCTGTACAGGTGAACGTTATTGAAAAACCATTGAAATAAAATCATAACCTTTTTTAAAAAACTTCAGATACAAAAATAAAGGGGCCTATAGAAGTATGACTTGTGTTGCATATTAAAAGTGCTTTTCAGAAGACTGCAGGATTTACTAAAGATACCAATAGAACAACAACTTTTACTAAAATGTAAGGGGTGAAATGAAATATACAATTCTATTGCAAATTTTGAGATCTTCAATGATAAGCCAGAAATGAAGAGACAATTAATCTATCAATTTTTATACATTGAAACATTGTTACTACCTGAACTAATAAGAATGAGGCCTGCTAATAGAAACATGTAAGAATAACAAGTCTGAATAGGTTTAAAGCACCAAGATTGTTTAAGAACCCAACCTGTAGTCTCCAAACGAGGACTATCAAAACATAAGGCCAAGGAGCGGATGTGACAACTATTGCTCCATGTCGCAAAACTCATAATAGGCTACCTTGCAAATATTTATCCAAAATGGAGTTATTAGGTCTTCCATATTTTTCTTATATGTTTCTCTCATATGTTTACAGTTTTCATAGAGAAATAAATAGATGTATTATCATATGAAGTTTGAATCGGTTTGATTCTTAACAAAGCATTTGTGCTTAGAAGCTGTGACTTTTGATTGAACATTTCACTGACCAAGAACTTGCTGTAGGAAAGATAAAAATTTCCCAGCTCAACTCAGGAAAGGAGCAAAATGTGTCTCAGATGAAGAGGTTAGAAAAAGGAAGAATAATTGCTAAACAATGTACATGTTCAAATTATGACGCAAATGGCATAAAATAGTAAAAAGTAAACAGGACATACAAATGGCCTGAACGGTAACTCAGAAAAGCTGAGAAGTAATTAAATATGTTACTTCCCAAAAGCATAGCTGATAACTTGGTGAAAAATAATAACTAATATACACTGTTAGCTCAATTCCTGTTTCGTGAGAAATGTACGTAAACAGTTGATAAAAAGTCATTTAACTATGAAAGACAAAATACAAGAACTAGAGGACATTCCACCTGTCCTCACAGAACCCAACATTGGTTCTCACAGAATACATCTGTCCTTAGAAGGACAGTGACACCAATCCTCATTGGCTTATCTGCTCCATTTTGTTCCTAGCTCAGAAATAATACTGGTACGAAGCTTTAATCCTCAAAGACAATACTCCTTGATAAATGTATAATGTTTTAAATTGTGTTTTGTTTGCAACCACTTCGTATCTTTGTTTATTCTATGCTGTTATATCATTAAATATAGAAACTGCTTGATATTTAAAATAAACGATAAAAAGACATGCCTGATCTCAGTCCTCTATTTCTCGAAACTCTATGTGTTAATACCAGGAATATTGTAATCTTAGGTGACACCTTTCTTCCTGGAATATGCCTAGGATGGTTACCTTGCTGATCAAAGATAAATACCCAGATTCTATAGCATAATATCCCAAGGCAAGGACAAATCTATCACAGTAGTCACTTTCTACATTGTTACTGTAATGACTGAACCCTGGAGATCATAATAGCAGGACCTGTAACATGATCATGCATCATCTCCATTTTCAGGAGCTGACAATTATGGTTTTGGAAATGGTCAAATTGCCAGCCCTTCCCATGAGTGAAACATGACTGAAGCAGTATGGGAAAGAATTGCAAGAAAGCTGCAATCATGCTGCTCCTGTAATGTTATGTAAGAACTTACTCCAAATCCAAATTGCCCTATGTCACATGTTGCACATGTGCTCTTCTACCTGCTGGTAGTAGATAGTTTAAATACATCACCTTTATGATATTGTTTAGCTCTGCAAATTATCTTGGTTTGTGGTGTTCAGTTTCAGATGGGAAGACCTATGATGCATATGTTTTGTATCCAAAGAATGACTTCCAAGGCTGCTTTGCCCTGAAAATGCTTCCGGAGGTTTTAGAAAAACAGTGTGGGTATAATCTATTTATACTTGGCAGGGACGATTTACCTGGAAAAGGTAAAATGAACATTCATTTTTCCACGTTATTTTAAAAATAAAATGTATACGTGTGGCTTGATCTTATCAATAAGATTGTTATGGTACTAAATGTAAACCTTCCTTCCTTCCTTCCTTTTTTTCTTCTAAAGGTATTTTTGGCCCCGACCTACAAATTAAAATATATGAAACAATATTGTAGTAAGGAATTACCATGCTATATTAAAAACAGGAGAAAAATAATCTTTTAAAAATTATCTGTAAAAACAGGGCAGAATTATATTGAAAACTAGCTGATATACCCGGAGTTGCTTGGGCCTCTAAGATACATGTCTTTGAGGTAATCATCTTAAAGTAATAGGCCTGTAGTTAAATGGATTAAATTAATTTCTTTTTTTCTTCTCACCCTCATGACAACCCCACAAGGTAGGCTGGTGCTAGGCTGGTGAGGTAACTTTAAAATGAATAAAATTTGTGCCAAGTAAATTTTTAAATATTATTTTCTAAGGCCTTTTAACTTGATGAGATGTTTGTATTTTTTCTATTATAACTAAACCATAACATTCCAAGTCAGGTCCATTAATTACTATTTTTATTTATTTATTTATTGAATATCTATACTGCCCAATAGCTGAAGCTCTCTGTGCATTTCACAAAAAAAGTTTATGATTTTTATATAAAAGCTTGACTGTACCATTGAAACAGAAGAGTTAATGGAGGAATGACTGATAGCTGAGGCTAGAATGGAATGGTGCGCAGGATTAGTGGCAGTTGAAGAAAGCCAGGTAGGAGAACAGTTAGTGAGAGTGGTCAGGAAAATGGGAGCAGAGTTAGGATTGAGAAACAGTGACCTGGTTTGCTAATCCATGCTTTATTTAAAAATCGGCACTCTGCATTTCAGTACTATCTGGAGCGTGTTCAGAGGAGGGCAACGAGAATGATTAAGGGTCTGGAAACAAAGCCCTATGAGGAGAGATTGAAAGAACTAGGCATGTTTAGCCTGGAGAAGAGAAGATTGAGGGGAGACATGATAGCACTCTTCAAATACTTGAAAGGTTGTCACACAGAGGAGGGCCAGGATCTCTTCTCCATCAACCCAGAGTGCAGGACATGGAATAATGGGCTCAAGTTACAGGAAAACAGATTCTGGCTGGACATCAGGAAAAACTTCCTGACTGTTAGAGCAATACAACAATGGAACCAATAACCTAGGGAGGTCATGGGCTCTCCTACACTAGGGACATTCAAGAGGCAGCTGGACAACCATCTGTCAGGGATGCTTTAAGGTAGATTACTGCATTGAGCAGGGGGTTGGACTCGATGGCCTTATAAGCCCCTTCCAACTCTACTATGATTCTACTACACCTCCCAGCATGCCTTTGGCGGCCTGCAAGTGCCTGTGTCCTCTGAGAGGTGCTCCCGTCTTGTTGCTGATGCTACTCCTTAATAGAACGTTGAGGAGATGGGAGGATGGGAGATAAGCGGCTGTCAGTGGACGCACCCAGCTCTGGCCAAGCCCTGCTGGGACTGCCTTGGTCCACCCTTCTCGCTCACCAAGCGCTCCATCAGGAACCTGTATTGAAGGGCAGGGGCTGGCCCAGGCACTTGCTCTCCTTCGTCGGGCCTGTTTTTGGTCATGCACAGAGTGGCTGCCCTTCCTCCCTCCCTCTTAAGGGTGAAGGCCACACGCACACTTCCCCCAGATTCTGAGAAAACAGTGATATCAGGACAGAGTACCTTTGAGCATGTTCAGAGTTTGGCCTCTCAAAGTCACACTGCTGTATCTAGTTACAGTTTTAAAACCATGTACAGCAGGCTGAAGGAGGCACCACAAACAGATGCAGCCCTTTTACGTAGGTTATTTCCTTTTATGTGGAATTGGGTTGACTGCTCGAGACTGATATTAGGGGTCTGGATTGTGAAAGGCACACAGCGGCCACCTGCCTGCACACTCACAGTGGCCACCAAAGGCCAGTAAGTCTGGCCTCCCACCCATGGCATGCTAGTAGTTGTAGGCATAAGCCTAGGTTTTTTATTAAATTATTTTAAAATACTTAAAATCCTAAATTTCATGTTTTTAGATTTTTCTGGTATATTGTACACCAGGCCTAGCAGCTTGCTAAATGTCAAGTTAATAACTCATCTGGAAGTGGGTAAACATTTCCGGACATATATCCCACACACATACTTTCAGCTTTATAAGTAGAGATGATTCAAATGCCAGATGGAATAAAAACATCTTAAAGGTCTAAAGATGCTAAACTATGGGGATGTTCATGTGGTAGGAGATGGTCCTTCAGATATCCAGGCTCCAAACCATTTAGGGCTTATTGATAAGCCACATTTAATTACCTAACCCTCTAGAAGCAATGCTGGTCCAGAAGCATCCCCAAGCTGCATACCTGATCCTTTGGAAGGAGTGCCATCCCATCCAGAATAAGCTGGTCAATAGACAAATTAGTTTGTCTACTACCCAATAGTACCTCTGTATTTTCTGGATTGAGGGCCAACTTGTTAGCCCATATCCAGTCCATTATGTCCAGGACTTCAATAGCATCTGTGGAATAAGTTGAGAAAGAGGAATAGAACTGGGCGCCATCAGCATAATGATGAGACCCAATCCCAAAACTCTGGATAACCTCTGCCAGCATCTTCATGTAGATGGTTAAAAGTACAGAGGACAAAATAGAAACTAACACAACCCAGTGGTTGAGCAATCGTCCCTCATCACCACTGCCTGGTAATGTTCAAATAGACAAAAATGGAACCAATATGAAATGATGCCTCCAATTCTCTTACTGGTCAAATGTCTAAAGCATGATTGATAGTATCAAATACTGCTGCTGAAAGATCCAGCAGGCCAACAGGGACACACTCCTTCTGCGTAGTTCCCTGTATAGTTCACCTACCAAGGCTCTTTCTGTTCCAAAACCGGGCTTGAACCCAGATTGGAAATGATCCAAATACACTTCAATCAAGAAAACATGGAGTTGAGTCACCAGCGCTCACTATTGGGACTTATTCAAATGCGGAATATTAGAATAACATAAAATGTGCTGCATTTGAAATTATATGCTTTGTTATCGAACTTTAGCTTCGACTGAGTTGTACTCTCTAAATATGCTGTTACTCCATATGTTTGAACGTTTCTGATGGTCAAAGATGGTAGTTGATGTAGTGGCAAAAGTAGACATGCCATGGAAGCAATGTTTGTTTATGAGTCTGTGTTATAAAGTTGAGAAGTGCTGGAAGTGAGGAATCTAATTTTAACAACAGAAAGTACATGCAGGTGTGGCAGGATATACCTTGACCTCCCCTCTTTCTCAATCAGTGGCTGCAAACACTTTTGTTCCAACCTGGTTCTGATACTGAAAGTAAGCCCAGGTTGGAAAATAAGTACGGTTGAGAAGATGTATAATTCTTAAGTTCTTACCTTTTTTTTTTAAGGAGTCAATATCAGATTTCAGCCTATTTAGCCTTGTACATACAAGGCTAAAGACATGTTTCAGATTCTTAAGCGCCAGTATTATATGTCTAGATACACAGATCATCATATTTCTTGGCATTTTCCAGCCCCTTGAGAAAATGTGTTGCATTGTTAAGAGTTCATGCATGTTTGAAAAAGTAGATTGTTTATCTACAGGAGCTAACATTTGATGTTGTCTTTATCTCTTGTGATTTACAGCTTTAGTCAGTGTTGTTGATGAAACCATAAAACAATGCAGAAGGCTGATAATTATTTTAGTACCAGGAGTGCCAAGCTCAGAAGAGGCTCCTGAGCAGCATATGGCTGTGTACCATGCCCTTATACCTGATGGAATGAAAGTAATCCTAATTGAAATGGATAAAATGAAGGATTACAGCAACATGCCAGAATCCATTAGATACATCAAGCAAAAGCAGGGAGCCATCAGATGGAAAGGGGACCTCACAAAGAGAAGTTCTCGTTCTCCAAATAGCAAGTTCTGGAAAAAGGTCAGATACCAAATGCCACCAGAACAATATATTTCCCCTGATGTACCTTTGATGCCAACATCTCTCAATGCCTGTCAAACAATAGAAACATGACCCCTATGTAATTTTAACAACTCTTGGTGCAACTGCTTTGAAGAGTGGTTTGGAATCCTGTTCCCTGCCAAGCAAACTATTAATTTTTGTATAAAGGTTTGGATCATGGGAGAGGGGGGAATTGCATTTCCGGGATAGGTTTACATGTATGATGCCCCACCCAATTAGGAATATGTACATGGTAGCCTTAGCTGAATTGTGAAGTGTTTCTCTTTTCTTAAGTTCAAACTTGCAAGTTTTCTTTTGTTATTTTTTTAAACACTTGAATAATGATTTTATGTGGCTGAAATCATTTGAAGGCCCTATTCACTGATGATCTCTTTCTATCATTGTGGTACTTAATTGATATGCAGAATGGCCTCTTTAAATTCACACATATCCTCAACAGCTGCAAAGACTAAATTACCTTTTAAAGACCTTAAAAGTATCATCTTATCAGAAAACAGCTTTTGTAATATTCAAAGAGTACCAAGATCAGCAGTCCTTTGGGAATGATCACTGTACTTATTTTACATATATCCACAGTTTTAGTGCAATTTCCCTCGTTTGTATTTTTTGCATTTCATTTCCCTCTGACTTCACTTTTTCCTCTACACTTGTGTGTGTGTGTGTGTGTGTGTGTATACACATACAACAATTTAGGATAACATTTTGTGCATCTGATGAAGTGGGCTCTAATCCATACAAGCACATGCCATTTGTTAGTGCTTAAGATGGCGCAAGAATGTTTGTTCCTTTTGCAATATTTGCATTCTGAGACTGTTATGAATATTAGATGATTCTCAATAAATATATTTTTCATATGAAAATGTAGTATGTAAACCACCCAGAGAGCTTCGGCTATGGGGCAGTACTTAACACTGAATTCTTGAATGCTTTAATTTTAGTTATATATTTCTTTTAATTAATTTATTGATCCTGGGGACCCAGCAGAATTCTGAAATGTTTAATGTGAAATGGCTTATCTTTGCCGATAATACTGACATGTAAGAAACTTATCTGAAAATATGCATGGTATTAAAATAACTACATTTCTGGTAAAACAGCAAGGAGGCAATGAGTTTTTATTGGCTATGTCCAAATATGTATGAAAAATATCTCTTGGTTTTCATTCCATGGTGAATAGGGATGTATTACTGAACTGAACCTGCAATATTCATTTGACCATTAGTTTCTACTGTTGATGTTTCACTCACACCACTTTTGTTTTATCATTCAACAAATTCAATATCCTGTTGCTTGTATTTACAGTGCATATTTCTCTGTCGAGAGACACTTGTCCCCTAGGGTGTGCCAAAGGTGGGGCAGAAATCTTTCATCCATGGCAGATATTACACAATTGCCATATAGTGCGCTGGGTCTTACTTTGCTTCACTTTGGGCCTTAGACTATAGCTCTTTGCTAAAGCGGAAAATCAGTGCAACAGAATACTCTTTGTATGCCAGTCAAAGGTGCCCATTTAAGAAACAACATGAAGCGTCTCAGCTATATAATTCAGTTTTGCTGTTGTACTCTGGAAATGTTTGCCATATTGAAGTTGAATGAAATGGACTATAAGGACAAAAAATACATCATTTATATTGAAAACCTTGGGTACCTCTTCACGGCTTAATGGGTCACCTTTACTTCATTCTGATGGCATTTTGTACACACGAGCGGGACACAGATCAGACGTGTATGCGACTTATAGCCTCCGTTAACTCGCGTTTCCAAGGTGTTGATTAAACACGACTTTTAATATTTCTCCGATGTTCGATCGCATTTTAGTTGTGTAACCCTCCATTGCCCATTCGGAGTAATGCTAATCGTGGGCTTAGTTCGGTGGGCAGGGCTTGTGATGTCATGGGTGAATGCCTGCCCCTTCTTTGGCTACCCCTCCCAAGTTGTGGACAAGGTGGGAGGGGATTGACCCAGTGCTTGCTTTGTCATTTCCTGTCTCCTCCCTCCTACTTCCTTCTTCTTCCCTTGACTGGATTGTTCAGTAATGGTTGACCTTAAGTTACCGGTACTTAAAGTAAAGTTTCTTTTAAATCCCCACTGGAATCTTTCTTTCATCGAGATGCGCAGCTACTCACATGGAGCTGGTTCTACAGGAAGCAAGGGGGTTGGAATAAGGATGTGCGTTGCTCATTTTTATTATAATTTGAGGTCCGCTAAAGCTTCCAACCTCCGCTCCCTTGCTGGGATCAAGGCTTGAAAAAGGAAGGGAAACATCTGTACATGCAAGCCAGTTCCTGCCATTGAGCGATGTTACTCAGGAGTAAGGGGCATTGAGCAGGTGGGGGGACTTTCTCCCCGGGAACCTTAGTGCCCGAGTGTGCATAGGGATTCGTATCTTCTCTCCCTTCTTTCATTGATTTTCCTGGAAGTTATGTGTGTGTGAGAGTGTGTGTGTGTGTATCGCAATGAAAAGAACACTTGTTTTATTATCATAAAGCATTGCAATATCTTTATTCTACTAATGGTTACATGTGGCCAAAATCCCATTGAAAAGTATGGCCGGAGCAATCTGAAAGGCACAGCGCAAGTGGGGAAAACACGGGTGATTGGGTGGAATGTGCCGAACAAAAGGGAACATGCAACAATTGCTTGGAAATTAATGTCAGTCCACAGACACAACGTCCAAGTTGGGCTGTCCCCTGCCATGCGGGTCATTCAAATGGCACTGGCAGTTGCCGGAGTGGTAGCGGAGAGCGAGCATGCCACAATATACGCTCCAGTCTCCTCATTCTGCACAGAAGGCAACACAATTGGTGGATGGACGGGGGGGTGGGAGAAGAGAGAACATTAGTACCATCGAGTTTTTTTGTTGTGGCCATCGTTCATCCCTCCCCCATTCCCTTATTACCAGTCACCCACCTCTGCGACGCATAGACCAGGTTATGGGATGGTGAGGTTGCCCTCTAGACCGCTCAGCATTGAGCATTCCAGAACCGTACTGGGCTGGCATCTTGGTGTCCAGAGACAGACAGAATACTGGGAAGTTTGTATGGAACTGGGACTTCAGCGCGAAATGTAACATTGTAACGGAAAGGCAACACAACAATTTGCCCTTGAAGCAGCACATTTCCAGGGCACAGGAGATAAGGGGCAACTGCTGCAGGCATGGTGAGGTGGGAGTGTACAGCGGTGGATTCTTGGCAGGAGGAATAGGGGGGCAGACGCTCCGCGGGCGGGTTCTTGGGCCATCCAGTACCTGGAAAAAATTAGCCCTGCTAAAAGCTGTAATTGTAGGAACACCCAATGTTTAGAAATCGTACTCACATGCGAAGTTACACGTGATTGTGCTTGGACAGGCAACTGCGAGAAAGTCAGGTGGGCAGGGTTAATGAACGGCGGGAAATTCTGGGGGAGGTACCATCAGGAGATAGGGCAGTGCTTTCGTTAATTTTTGAACATTCAGCCATACACCCTTGAACTGATGCCCGTAATTCGTCTTAACGGCTCTCTTCTACCGCTATTAGACGTAAATACGAATATAGGAAAAAGTGCATATTATTATAAACAGGTGTCAAAGAGACGTCGTGTAGGACCTCCCACCCCAATAATCTATCTGAGGAACTGAGACAAATAGTGGTGACAAAAGATGTGGTTCTCAATCTTATTTATAAATTGAAAATAAATCAATCACTGGGCCCAGATGGTATCCATCCTAGAGTTCTCAAAGAACTCAAGTTTGAAATTGTTGATTTTCTAACCAAAATATGCTTCATGCATCTAAGATTAGCCTCTGTACAGAGGACTGGAAGAAGGCTATTTTAACACCAATTATTAAAAAGGGATCCAGGGGGAATCCAGGAATTACAGGCTAGCTAGCTTAAGGTCTGTTCCAGTAAGTTGGTCGAAAGCACTGTTAAAGATAAAATTAGTAAGCATATAGAAGGACAAGCCCTGTTGAAAAAGAATCAAAATGGCTTCTGCAAAAGTAAGTCCTGTCTCACTAACCTTTTCGAATACTTTGAGAGTGTAAATATGTAGACATGGATGATCCAGACAGCATTGTTTACTTGGACTTCCAAAACGTTTTTGACAAAGTCCCTCACCAAAGTCTTCTGAGCAAGTTTAGCAGACGTGGAATAAGAGGAGGGGTCCTTTTATTGATCAATAACTGGTTAAAGAAAAGAAAGCAGAGAGTAGGGATAAACGGTAAATTCTCCCAATGGAGGGAAATAAATAGTAGGGTCCCACAAGGGTCTGTATCAGGACCAGTTCTTTTCAACATATTCATAAATGATCTGGAATTAGGAGTGAGCAGTGAAGTAGCCAAGTTTGCGGATGACACCAAATTATTTAAGGTAACTTAAAAGGGGGTTAGATAAATTTCTGGAAAAGCCTAATAGTCCTGATGGCTATGTGCAATCTGATATCAAAGGCAGTAAGCCTATGTGCACCAGTTGCTGGGTAACATGGGTGAAAGGGTGCTGTTGCACACGTGTCCTGCTTGTGGGTTCCTGGTTGACAGCTGGTTGCCCCTGTGTGAACAGAATGCTGGAGTAGATGGACCCTTGGGCTCTTTCTACACCATAGGGGTGTAGAGGGAGGGAGGGCGATCCCGGAAGTACCTAATACACACCATTGGTGCACAGGGATCAGCCTGGGGCCTTGGTCTGATCCAGCATGACTCTTATGTTCTTATTTCCTGAGATGACAGGACCTCTCCCTAGATCCACAAGGAGGTTCTGAGCTAGGAGATTAGAATGCACACGAGATAATAATAAGCACAAATTGGTCATGGTAAGCTATATGCTGCTTCTAAGGTCTGAATACAACTTGCTGAAACATGATGGTGTGAGAGTGCTAATACCGTCATGCCCTGCTTGTGGGCTTCCTAGAGGCTTTTTCTAAAGGTTGATGGAGGGGCAAAATAATATGAAAAGGACCAGCATTTATGATAAATCAGCTGGCTCTTCTGAAAGCGAGACATGTAGCTCTTCAGAAAAAAAACAGCTGACATTGGGGCCATCTACAGGGTGCTGCTTCCAGTGCTGCTTCCCATAAAAACCTCCAGCGTTGCAGTTGTGAAGCAAAAACCACCACGATACATGGGCAGCATCGGTTATATGGACAGGATCGATTACATGGACATAATGCACAGCAAATAGTGATTAATGATGGAGCTTTGAAAGTATATTTTTTCTTCTGCTCAACTTGGTAACAGTGAAAATATGTCTCTGTGCTCCTACGCAGCTTCAAATCAACAGGCGCCCTTCCTTTCTCAGCTGTGCTCCTTCATAGTTGCAAAGTTTTGAATCAATATGCTTCAACAACCGCACAACTGCAAAATAGTGCAGCCGTAATGAGTGGAAGGGCAGCAACTGAGCCCATGTTCACAACACTGCAGTTTCAAAGCAGCAGGGCTGGCTCCCCTCCCCTCTCCTATACTCGACAAAGTGCAATGGAGGGCAATAGTCATGTTTAGCCCTATGCTTTCATTATGCCCCTGCGCCATGCAACTTTCCCTTTGGCCAATCAGCACCGCTTCCACCAGCTCACGTCAGAGCCAGCTGAAGTCACATGGACTCCTAAACCGCAGTGAATTCACAGTGAGGGGAAAATCCATCACAAAATGAATTTGGGAACAAAAATGGATTTGGGCCAAGAAACACAGTTCTAGGTACAGAGAGGAGCATGCATCATCTGACACAATCAACTTGGGGGTAAAAGCTTTATGTAGATACCCCCATTGACAGCTGTGCTCCCTTTTTATCCCTTCCCTCCTGGGTTCTGCTAAGGGAGACAGAGCCTCCCTCCTGACACTGAGTTCCAAAAGCCAATCTCCCATGTGCTACCACTTCCTCACACTCTGGAAAGGCTAAACAAAGTTGGTTCAGCTGGTTTTAATTACGGAAATTAGCCTTTAGCTTTGAAACTGCCTTGAATAATTTGAAGAAATCAATCCCTTTCTCTAAAATGCTTTCCTCCAAAACAACATCTTCTGAGATGCGTTTACAATTCTTTACAGCCCTAGACACTGGAATGACTGATCCAAATTAGACCTGTGGTATAGTGGGAAAAACTGTTCCCATCTCCTTGTTCCATTTTTCCTGATCAAAATTGTGCCTTTCTAGCAAAGTCCGCCCCCCCTCCCCCCGATAGTAAAATCATACAGATAGGCTATGTTTGTACGTTTTCCCTGCCAGAACAAATAGTAGCCTGAGCATCATTTTTCATTGGGAAATGGTATTAGTGATGAGTGGGAGGAGGACGGAAAGTATGGGTTTAAGCACTTCTCCCGTGCTGTGGTCCAAAACTGGCTATATTGGAAATAAGTTTAAAGACACTGAGATGTATTGTGTTTCTCTATCATAATGTGGTTTGATCCTAGGTCTGAGCTAAGAATGAATATTCTTATCTGCATCACATTGACATTCTGTGCCAACATCATTATCTAGGTTCTCCCTCCCCCCACACCTCCCCATGTTTTCATGTAGCCATTAATTAAACTCATTGTGCTTGTATGTACTTGTCCTTTCACTGTGTTCTGCTTTTATATAACTCAGTAAGCATGGTTGGATCTGCTCATGGTTGGATTAAAACCCCTGTATGACACATGAGTACAAAGCTCAAAGTATTGCATATATTTCTCCTGCATTAAAAACGTACATTGTGCCAATCATCCAGCATGTTGTCATTGCTACCGATACTTCTTTTTAATCTGAAATGCTCAGATTTGACAGTTAAAATGTCTTCTTAATTGGAAAATTTCCACCCTTAAGAAAGGAGTAATTTGTAACGTTCAGAGTATCACTTCCTGGCCCAACTGACTCAATCTATGGAGATGTTGAAGTCAAAACACTTTACTCCTGTCCTGTGTTCATGGCTGGTCTAAACATTAATTGTGTGGGAGGTTTCTTCTGTGCTAGAAAATTCCTTACCATGCTGAAACATGTACTGCTCAACTTATGGAGTCTGGGGAATTTCCTTGCCAGGGCTGATGATGAAGTGAGCTGTACTTTTCTTTTTTGTTTGTTTGGAAAAGCAGTTCTTGAAATCCAGAGGATCCTTCGGCCATGATAGGACTTGCAGAAGCTGCTTGCCATAATGATGACAGCATGTGTACAGTGGCTCGTTAGAGAGAGTTGGAAAGTTTCGTGAGAGCAGCAGTGTGGATGGGGCGAGTGTGTCATCTCACACACAAGACCGAAGCAAGCAATTGTGAAAACCAGAAGCCTGTTTTTATTAGCTGCCGAAATGCTTTAGGCTTTTCAATATGCTTCTAAAATCTGCATGATACAACATTATACTATTATACTATTTTCCCAAATACTGTGGAATGCATATTGAGATGGTTGAGAATTGGTGAAATTATGGAGTGGTCTTTTGAGGTATAGAACTTTTTGTGTATATCAGCTGTGTCATATTTAAATAGGAGGGCAGTCATTCAAGAATCTGACTGCTGTAGTGAATTGAAATGCAGATTCCTAAGATAGCAGTTCCTATCTGGTCTCAATATGAGAAAATCAAAATAAATTTTTTTAAATCACTTTTTAAGGTTGAGGATCAAAGCAGGGAGACATAGTTGAGAGATAATAGTGTCTTATAGTATGTTTCCACACTAGGGATATATAGTCAACCTTTGTTTTGATTTCTACTACCTACTCTCTTGCCCTTCATCTATTATTTTGCCATACTTCTAACTTTTGCAGCATGAGCAGGAAAGGAGTCATGAAAAATTGAACCATTGCTTTGGGCTTTTGTGCATCAACTTGTTATTTCTAGTGTTTGGGAAGAGGTGTTCCAGTTTGCTTTTCAAAAGTCAAGGTTGAAACGACCACCTGCTCATTGCAATGTGTTCCCAGAAATGAGACAATTTTTAAAAGAATTTTAATAGTATTTTAATCGAATACAAACTTTCCTGGAACAAAAACTAGAACGCGGCTCCAAGGATGCAGTGCACAATTTGTGCTAGTTGTTCCCATTATAACCTGAGATGAATTATAGAAAAGATAGATGATATAGGTACTAATTAATATTATGCAGGGTATAGCTTAATATTTATTAGGGATGTGCATTGGATTCAGACAAAGCCCACAGTCAGAGCACAATTGGGCTACTCTGGTCCAGTACTGTTTGGTCTCGAGGTGAAACAGGCTTTCCTTTGAAGCCAACAGAACCGAGGGCATTGTTAATGACTTATGTTTCAGATACAATACACAACCTCCAAATAGTGTTTCTGGGTTTTGTTTGAGTGTCTGACAGGTCCATTTTCTAATCCTAGGGCATATTTTGTCATGGGCTTTAATAACTGTGCTTTGGAAAAACCATGGATGGGACCCTGAGTTGGCCATTCTTCCAACATAACCAGGCTTCACTATGAAAAAGCCTTAAATTAGCTTTCAAACTTCATAGCTCCCTAACCCCTGGACCTATCTTTCTGAAACCTGGAAGGTTTCTTGCTTGCAGACAGCTCCATGACATGTGCCATTTTCATACAAATTGACCAAAAAAACATGAGGGGAGGGAAGGGGATATGAATCATTTTTTCCATACAAATATTGGAGACTGCTCCTTCCACATGAACCATTATCCTTCTGACACTTTTCATGGTTCTTATTTTGAGACACCTCTAGGATGTCAGTTTCAGAACAATAGGCCTCAAGGAATACAGGGGGATAAGTGCGCCCTCTTTTGGAGACTGTCAGAATGTCAAGGCTCCTCTTACACAAAACTCCCTGTGTTGATCTCCATGTTCTCTCTCCCGTCCCTCCCCACTACTGTACCTGAGGATTATTTCAATTTCAATTGATTGTTCACAGTCAGTTATGGATTGATGATGACAAAACTCTCTTTGACTATCATTATGAAATTTGGTAGCCGTTATCCCCTCAGGAGGGGCAACTATCTTTGCAATTTTTATCCAGTTCTGTCAAAAAATAAAAATGTCACTGATTCCCTTAAATAATAATACTAATAATACTAATAACAACAATGACATTTGGGCAGGCATAATACCCTACTAAGGCTCTGCTATCTCTGCAACTATTATCCAATTAGGTCTAAAAAAACTATAGCCATTTTTTAAATTTCCTTTGCTAGTCAAAGGGAAGCACGAAGCTTTGATTTTCTGAATCTCAACTCAGATTTAATAACAAATTGAAGCAGTCTCATTCCAAATTGACCAGGGCAGAAGTGAGCCATTTTCAAACGCACCAAATTGGGGTTTGAGTTGAACCAGGTGGAACTCAATGGGGCTTACTTCTGAGTAGACATGCCAAAAAAAAAAAGCACTCTGTACCCTTCAAGAGAAACACCTGTAAGTTCTCCGAATTCCTCTTCCTATTACAGCACAACTCTGTACAATTTTATTCATGAGCATCTTTAAATGAGTGTTTTATAGAATGCTTATTACTGGCCACTGACGGATGTTTGTGGCTCATTCTGATGATGCCTTCAAAAGATGCGTCTCCTGCTCCACTTTCTGTTTTCAGATCTAAAACCTCAGAAAACCTGACTCTCCTGGGCTATATAAATATTTGTTGGGTTTTCCTGCCGTGTGCAGGCAAAATTGCACTATAAAATACCCACTGGAGGGTGCTGTCCCATTCAACTGCATTGAGGCTGTACAAACCACATGGTCGCTGCTCTCTTCCTCCTGTAATTACAGCTCACTGCAGAAGCAGAAGCAGGAAGTAGAGCCACGGTTAGGGAATGCAATTTCTCCGCATCTGAAGGAGCTCTCAGACACAAGTCCCACTGGGTTCACTGGGGCTTACTCAGAAGTAAGTGTGTTTAGGATGGCAAGCATAAGCTGTGGTTCTATGCACTGTAACCTGGGAAATACAAGAATTTTGAATTTCATGATTGAGAATGCATGATGGAGAAGAGCGAGGACAAGTTCATTAACACTGTCCCCTTGGTCATGTCACTTGCACTGGCGCTACCATTCTACACCTGTTGCTGGACACACGTCTGCAGTGGGAAGTCTGCTGGATTCAAATAGGCTGCCAAAATGACTTAGACCCCTGATCTTGCTCCTTAGGAGGACTCCTATGTAGAATTCTGCTGTTAGATACTTCTTGTCATCCAGGAATTGACATGCTCCCAAGGCTTTATTGCAGTCGCTTGATGGTCCTTTGTGGCCAAGGAAATGTAGGAGAGGAGGAGGGGGAGCTGGCGGGCTCTATGGCCCAAGAATGTCTATGGAATATGAGTTGGGAATGGAGTGTGTGTAAGATGTCATGCAGGCTCGGGAACAAGGACAATCACCAAAATGCTCACATGCAGAAAAGCTTATGGGTTGATGTAGTTGCTGCCTATTGATACATGGGTTAGCTGGCCTCGTTTTCTCCTATAAACATATTAAAGAGTAAAAACACACACTCTTCATTTGTCACTTTATATTATTATTATTTTCTTCCTGTAGAGAAATGTATTGTTCAGGAAGAAAATGTGTTCCCAAAGCAGATTGAAGAAGGGCAACCTCTTGGGATTGATTGCTTTTTCAACAAAATATATCACAAACGTACAAACTATAGTTTCAGCTGGTATATAAATGGAAGTAAAACTCCTGTAACTGAACAACAATCTTCAAGAATTCATCAACGTGATAATTTGATTTGGTTTCATCCTGCAAAATATCAAGATTCTGGATCGTGTGAATGTTTTGAACAGTCAGGACTTGCATTTATTTGTGCTGCTTTTGGGATGTCAGTGGTAATTTTTGCTCAACCATTATAGATGTGAATATTTTTAATGTAATAGTCAAGAATCCCCTCACAATGATGGTAACTGAGCGCTAGCCCTCCAAAGCTACATACATCCCATGCTGTCTTAGCTGTCACCACCCACATGTACCCACTTAATGTCACGTAGGGAAGCAGCCAGAATCTTCCTGTTTACTAGCATCTACTCGGGATTAGACTGTCATTTAAGGCCAGCCCTTGCAGACTATTCCCTCTCTCCCTCAGCCTTGGTTGGCACTCAGTGGCTCAATTCGGATGACACGTTAACCAATGGTTGTTAAGTTAAACAACCGTCAGTGGGTTAACCAAACGTGTTGTCCGAATTCAGCCACACAACAGTTAACCAACCCATGGTTGTTTAAGTTGCAGTTTTAAACAACTGAGTTAAACAACTCGCTTGCGAGTTGTTTAAAAGTTAGTCAATTGACTAACGTGTTGTCCGAATTCAGCCACTTGAGGTGCGTTGGTTAAACAACTGAGGTGAGTACATGAACACAAAAGACCATAGAAGAGAGCGGCAAGAGCAGCAGACAGCGGATGGGAGCTCAGGCGCCGATGAAACAGAGCGCTGGTTTCACCACCATAGCAACCAGGACGCCCGCCTCCCCCACCAGGCAGCCGGCATGGAGCTCAAAAAGGAGCCAGCTCCTGCAAGCACTCACGCAGGGTGCCCAATCAGCTACCCAAACGGACAAGGAAGTGCACCAGAAGGGCACTACGGCAAAGGGGGGGAGGGGGATACGGAATACGCGACAACCCCAGGCGCCCTGGAGCAAGGGGCAGCCCCCCCACACCAAGAGGGAGAACAACACCCCATCCAAAGTAGACCCCCCACTGCACCGCCACTTCCACCCTCGCATCACCCAGAAGGACGAGGGCAGGGGAAGCGGTGACCAGAGAGCCCCCCCTCATCCGCCCAACACGGCTGGACAGTGAGCCTTTGCCAGGCCCCGAGAATCCCGTTGGGGAGTGTTGCACCCGTGCGGAGGCGTCCCGGGTACGTGAAAGCATCAGTGCCTGGATCTGGCTGCGCTACCCCCATCCCGTGTGAGCGTCGGCTGTGGCGTCCCATCTCTGGACTGGCAGTATATAAATGTAAATAATAATAATAATAATAATAATAATAATAATAATAATAATAACATGTAAAAGGGATATAACATTTCAAAAGACCTTAGCCTAATAGTTACTGGTAAATTCCCACAACCCCCATTTTTAACATGTAATTTCATTTTGATACAAAGTTACAAATACAAAAAACAGCAACGAAAAACACCACAGCAAGGTGACTAATGCATAGAAAAAGGTAACTTCCTGATTATAGTTCTTAGTATATCATTAGTAGAGACCACCAAGAAAGAGGAAATGCACCACAAATTTAGAAATCATTGCTAAATGTTTTTAGTAATAATTTTAGCAGGGGAGATGGTGACTTGATGATCTACTCAGCCCTACTGTCTACATTCTAACTGTTGATGTTCAACTTCGAGGCTGCAGATCTCCTTTCTTTTGGTTCTTTTATGTTTGGACTGGCCAGTGCCCATGCCGTTGCTTTTGCTGCTAGCCCACCTTTGCCTTAGTTTGAGAATGTGGTACACCAAGTTGTGGTAAAAGCACAATGTTTTTAAGGAAGCTGAGGAAGGAAGGAGGGACTAAGCAAGTTAGTGGCCAGGCCCTGCAAAACATAATACCCCTGGGAAGAGAAGAATCCAGCTTACTGTTCAGAAACACAAACACCAGACCCAGTTTTTAAGGTGCTCACAAGTACCAAGCACTGGGCATTTTTCTAAAGCTCCAAAGTAGTGGTATTTCACTGGATTTCTTAGTGGGGGGAGAAATTATCCACCATTTTCTTGGGGTGAGGATTACCATTAGCAGTGGAAGTAGCACAGCTTTTTGCTTCCCCCTCCCCAAGGTTTTGGTATATGCTGCCAGCACACACACCAGCAGCAGTTGGGCTAGAATTTTGCATCCCCATTAATGTTCTGGACCTAATGAAATTCCAGGGCATTATTTTCATTTTGGGGTGGTGGTGTGGTGTGGTGAGAATGGTGAAGAATGTTCAGAGATAATTCTGTCAAGTTATATTTTTTTAAAAAATGAGGTGAGAAAATAAATTTGAACTGAGCTCTGCCTTTTTATTCCTTAGAACAAACCTAGAACCTATGAGCATGACCAAATCAATTCAGGAAGTAATTTTAAAATCTGAGAACATTCTTGCTCAACAAAACGCTTAACTGCACAGCATGTCATGCAAATTAAAACTTGTTCATGCGTCCCGTAGCTGATACGGTCACAAATCTCATAGTGGGAGGGGCCTCAAAATATATAGTATAAAACTCAATAGTTTTGTAGCTTAGTTGTGCAGCCTAGCAAAGAAAAAAAAATCAGGGAAGAACACAGGACCTGTTGGATCTTTCTGTCTGACATCCTTCAGGTAGTGGCTTGTATGTCTATGTTACTGTAGTCCTTCATAGAAAGTGGGGAGGTGAGGGATAATTTCATGAAGGTATTTCTTCTTAGTGGATATAATGTATTGTTCCTATATGTCTAGTTTGAGACAATGAATTTGGATACGGTTTCTCAGGTGCAGCCATCAGAGACATTTGGTGTGGTCAAGGTGGTGGGAATGGGATCTGAAATGGGGTAAAATGACAAGAAACAGGCAGGGGGAGGGGATGGAGAGGATTAGGATTAGCTGCCACAGGAATGAGAAGCCACAGGAAATGGAGAGGCAGGGAGGAACACTTTTTGGTGAGGTGGGAAAATGTGTCTGGGTTATACCATTTTGTTTCAGAAAGGTAGGGACTCGTGACTGAATGCTCCTCCATACAAAATAACAACAACTCCATGCACATAGAAAACTAACATATAAATCCTCACCCTGACATGCTAGTTTTCCATATGGAAGCAGTTCTGAGCAGCAGATACAGACCTTCCCCCCCTCCCCGAATGTCATACAACAATCTTTTGAAGTAGATTAGTCTGAAACACATTGACTACCTAAGTTTATCGAGTTTTCCTCATTACTGAGTGAAGATTTGAATCCCAATCTGCTCAGTCATAGTTCAATATTCTATTTATTACACCAGACTTGCTCTCTAAACTGCCCGTTAGCTCTGTCAGTGTGGACAATAGCTGGTATCACTGGAGCTGAAGTGGTGTCTTCCATCTAACAAGTGACAGGCGGAAGTAGGGATGAGGGAGAAATTCATTCAGTTTGCATTTTAATGTGAATTTATCCAGTTTCACATTTTTTAATCTATACCTGAACCCAAACCTGAGTTGTCCTTGGAAATCAGCACTTTTTCAAAATTTTCAGTGTGAAGTTCTCCAATAATAACACCCCCCCCCCCCCATGTACTAGGGAAAATGGCATACAAAAATGTGTGCATTAGTAAAAATTAGGGATGTGCACGGACCCCCCGGATCGGATCGGGACCCGGATCGGGACCTCCAATTTTGTCATGGATTGGTTCGGACAAAATCGGAGGCCCCCCGGACCGGATCGAGTCCGATCCCAATCCCAAAATCGTAAATTTTTGGATCGGCCGCCATTTTTCCCCCCATAGACTTGCATTGCAATGCAAGTCTATGAGGAAAAAATGGCGGCGGGTGGGTGAGGGAGGCCCTAACTCCCTCCCCCCCTGGGGCCGTCCGCTGTGGACTCCCTCCCCCCCTGGGGCCGTCCGCTTCCATCCGCTGGCGCCCGCGGATAGAAGCGGACGGCTCTGGGGGGGGTAAGCCCCCTTCCCCGCCACTGCTTACCTGTTAGGGCCGTTCACTCCCGTCCGGCGCCGGCGGCTACCGCCAGCCGGCTTTGCGGCTTGCTCTAGAGTAGCGCGCCGGGTAATCACCCGGCGCACCACCCTGGAGCAGGCCGCGGAGCCTGCTGGTAGTAGCCGCCGGCGCCAGACGGGAGCGGACGGGCCGGAAAGGTAAGGGCCCCCCTTCTCCCCTCCGCGCGCCCCCTGCTTACCTTCCCGGCCCGTCCGCTCCTGTCCGGCGCCGGCGGCTACTACCAGCGGGCTCCGTGGCCTGCTCTAGAGTAGCGCGCCGGGTGATGACATCATATGTATATGTATATGGTCACTCTAATATAGTGCCTGCACCTTTAACTGTTGTGATGAAGAGGGAATTTCACCAGGAACTAATTGCATACAAATGACACTGGCTGCAATTCCCTTTTCTCTACAACTGTTAAAGTTACATGAGCCCTGACCTGGATTTTATCTGGTCACCCTAATCAGTTTCAAAAAGCTCATGTCACAATAAATGTGTTACTCTTGAAGGCATCTTGAGAACCTTTGTTGCTTGAGATCCTGTTGAGTGTTTTGCTGTGCATGAGAGAGTTCTCATTTCAGTTTTGGAGGTCTCCTCCAGGAACTTTGTAGAAATAAGTCATTTAGGAAGCCTATCTTGTCACCATGATGAAATGAAACAAAGAGAAATGTAATTAATATTGCAGAGAAAAATGTGTTAAAGAAGTATGGTATCTCCCAAATGTTTTACAGCAGTCTTGTCTAAGCTGCATGCTTATCACTTATCACATCATGATGCTTATAATGATCTGGCTGAATATCTCTTTTTGGATGAAATCCTATACCCACTTACCTAGGAGTAAGCCTCATTATTCCCAAGTAGACATGTATAAGATTGCCCTCTGTATGCGCATCCCCATATCCAAACACCAATTCTTATGAATGATTAGTTGCATGCAACTAGAGCTGGATCTAATACCAGCAATTTTGCTGTATGTTACTGAATTTCCATAAATGCTGATTGTGTATGGAATTCTTCCTCCTAGGTTCTCCTCTGAATGTTACATGTAAGGCATTGCTAGGTGATGGAAAGCAAACTGTGGCTGGCAGTTCGTGGAAATATAATGGAGGGAAAATTCCTGAACCCTTCGTTAGTTACAGTCAAGAGTAAGTATCTGATTATGTAAAAGGATGGTCATCATTTGGAATAAATAAATACATAAAGTTATCAACCAGATTGTTATTCTCCCCTTCAACGTTGTTTCAAATGCATATTGAATTATAGCGTTGTATCGTCATTTTAACAAACCCACAGTTACAATCATAAAATATAATTAAAACAGCACTAGAAGATCATTTTAAGCCAGTTTTAAATAAAGTTGTTGCCTTCTTCCAAAAAGACAACAGTGTGGGTGCCAGGAAAACTTCCCTGGGGAAGTTTTATAAATAGGATTTGCAGTTCTTCTAATGGCATTTTTCTACTAGGTTTATGAAACCCAATGGACTGTTTACAGAGGCCAGATGAAGTACAAGTGAAGTGAAGAGATAACACTTTGGCTTGAATTTCACCTGTGTTATGTTCAATGATGTGGGGTACAAAACAGTCAGTGTAACATTGTCCGAAGCCCAATCTAAAGGTGAGGCGCCCTTTTAATTGTCTTTTTCCGGTGCTTTCAATTATTACAGCTTTATTGAGGTGTTTTTTAACAGGCCAGTCATGTAAAAGCAACATTTAGTGAAGTGCTAAATACTAGGTGGTAAAGGCAAGCTGTATTACTGGTTCAAGTAATACTAGGCAAATGACATGCAAGCTCTTAGATCCATAAAACTATTCATAAGCCATACTGCAAAAATAATTACATTTACAGTCCTATAAATAGGTAGGGTAGTTACTAACACAGACACTTTTGAATATTTTGGGCAGATAATTCCTTAACAGGTGGGTGGGAAAGTGTGCTTTCTGGGGTCCCCAGAAAATGTGCCATTCCTCCCCGCCAAGTTAATGGCCCTGATTGGAGTGGAGGAGGGGAAAGCGTGTCATTCTGCCCCCCTCAGTTCCAATTGGGGCCTTTTCTATAATGTCTGGGAATGACATGCTTTCCCCTTTAAGGGGAAGTGGGGGGCATGAGCAGTGGGGGGGGGAAAGATGCACTTCTGGAAAGCACGTCATTCACTCCTGGCCATGCTAATGGTGGCCTTAAAGGGGAAAGTGTGTCAATCCCGGACAATACAGAAAATTACAGAAAATCCTCCCTGACCCCCAGGATAGAACAAAAACCCAGACAAATCTGGGGAAATCCTGACAGTTGATCACCCTAGTTTAGACACGTTGTGAGTCTCAAAAAGTGACCACAAAGTTTCAAAAAGCAACATGTAAAGGTTTATTGAAAAGTTAATAGAAAAAAGTATTATATATTTATCTAAATAGATACACATACAACACACACAAAAACATAAGAGCACTGGGTTAATAAAATAACCATGAATAAATGCAGCCAGCTAACTATACGGTATCCCTATTCTATCCACGTTCCTTCCCAACAATATCTTACTGTTACGGATCCAGTGTTCACTGAAGCAGTTGTCCAGTTGCAGCAATTCTTTCCTTCCTCTAGGACTCTGAACTTCTTTCTGTGTTTTTTAACTGGGATTGGATGGGAGGTCCAGAAGGCTTTGGAATCTTTCTGAAAATTTGTTAATATCTGATGGGATTTACCTTTTGTTCCTTTTGCTCACTTTTCTGCTGCTTAATGAATGGATGATGATGTTCCTGATTTTTCTTTCTGCTTTATTTTGGTTGTGGTTGTCATTGTTGTTCTTATTGCATCGTCCGTGTGCATGGCAGTTTACCGTGTTTAAGAGCGCAGGCCTGGCTCTAAGGAGCTGAACAATGACAATTTGACAAAGGGAAGGCAAGAGAGGATGGGTAGGGTAGCAGAGAGACAGGAGGAAAGAGAAGAAGAATCTGTGTTATCTCATGGGAATCATTGGGTGTTGATTGTTTCATTGATTATTGTTTTAAGTAGCATTATGGATTTTAAATGTTTGGTGGATCACCTTGTAAAGCTTTTTGATTAAAAGTTGGGATACAACATTTTTAAGTGAATGCAGCTCCATGTGCAGAGTGTCTTACAGTATTTTAGCATCAAGGTTACAAAGGCCTTAACAATAGTCACCATGTCTCCTCTAATAGAAAGCGTGGCAGCCTTCCTAGGAGGAGATTGTGAAAGGCCCATTTGTCCCCTCTTGAATCTTTTACTTCTAGGGGCACCCCAAGCCAACAGAGATCACAGAAGGCTGTATACCATCTACTATGGGTACCCAGTCATAGGAACACAGGAAGTTGCTATAAACTTTGTCAGACCACTGGCCCATCTAGTGCAGTTTTTGGCTGGCATCAGCTGATCAGGGTTTCTGAAAGAGGTCTTTCCCAGCTGTATTTGGCTTGCACCTGAGTTTTTTCCATGCAAAGCATGTGCTCTACCACTGAGCTACAGCCCTTTCCTATTATTCCTTCTTCAGTCAGAAAACTCCCAACTGGCATCACGTCAGATGTCACCTATGTGTTTTTAGTTAATGTCAACTCTAGAGTAGGTGCAGGGGGCTAACCTGAACTGAGCCCGTACTGTGAGAGGTAGATAGCTTATTATTATTATTATTATTATTATTATTATTATTATTATTATTATTTATTACATTTATATACCACCCCATAGCCAAAGCTCTCTGGGCGGTTTACAAAAATAAAAGATAAAACACTAAAAAGACAATATACAAAATTTAAAACCATAAACATAAAACAGCTGATATTAACATTTTAAAACATTTTAATTGTTAAGCCTGGCCACAATGGATAGGGAGCCCCTGTGCCTACTTTAGAGTAAAAATTAAAAAATAAAGGTAGCTGGTAGATAAGAATTTAAAGAAATGTCTGTTTTTGTCCTTTGTCTTTTCTTGGCACTTTTAGTATCTATAGAGTGGCTTGTGTGTTTCAGAAAGTGGACCAGGTACTATTTTCTATAATATAATCACTATATTTTCTTTTCATTAGGTCACAGCACAACCTCCTGATTGCAGCATTCATTATTAGTTGTTATAACGCTCTTGGGGATGCTTTGCCGCTTGTTTTGAATTGACATTGTTTTATCGTACTGAAGGATATTTAACTGCACTGAATGCAAGTAGGGTGAGTAAGGATGCTAAATATGTGCAGCTTGTCAAAAATAGTTGAATGGCACCCATATATAACAGAGCCAAGAGCATTTCCATAATCTAAAGATGACCGGTTCCTCATGGCGTTGGATGGCCACCATGGTAAGCAGAAGGACATTTTGCAAAGACTATCCATTTTTGAGAATAAGCTTCAAAGTCGAGTTGCTAATCAACATCTGCCTCCCACTGGATACTTTCAAAGTCATTCAGTTGGCACTCAGACCAGGAGACATTTCAACCCTCTAAGGAGCTAGTCAGCTGACTGTGCTCCAAAGAAATAGCCCTCTGCTTATTGCTACCACAACCAAGCTTTGAAGACTGGCAAGCCTTTTGATATTTAAACTTAAATGAATTGGGTTCTTCTGAATCAAATGCTATTCACCTACCTAGCACAGAACTAATGAAGATTGGAGTGGATTTGTCTTTATAGGTCCTGACACTAGGAAGGTACAGGCAGAAATTAACTTATTTCTCCCAAAGGGGAAAATATATATATTTAAAAAGGAAGAGTGGTATGGATTTAAATAGGGTAATTGCTTATTTTAGCCACAGACTAGAGTTGATGTCTCCAATCTAAGGCTATATTGTAGTTTGCTTTTTATAGGATGGCGATGCATTGTGAATTGGCAAAATTCCTGATATAATTTACAGAGCTGTGTATTTTTGTTGAAAGTTTCATATTTTAAGTCTATTCATTTTGTCACTGCATGCAGCTATTTTGGATTTTCCCATATACCAAGGGTACATTATTAAAGGTGTGTGTGTGTGTGGGGGGGGTGTTTAAAAGTAAAAGAGTGATAATAGAAATAAAAAAGTGCTCTCCTGATGTCACATTTCTTCAAGAGACACATCCTACGAAGAGACATAAAATGTCCATACGTTGGTTAACACTTTACTGCCTTGGGTTCTTCAAAAGCCTATGGTGTTGCTATTCTTTTTGCAATTTCCTTCCCATATTGGGAGAAAGTACCATGGTAGACTCCAGTGGCAGATAACTAATTATTAAAGGTACCATAGAATGTTTCATACTATACATTCTCCACTTCGTACTCACCATCAAATCAACATAGTTTTTTTACATTATTCTTTGCAGAACTTAGAGATATTCCAACAATGTGTAATAATTATAGGGGGGCTTTAATATAGTAAGCGATTTGACTCTGGATAGAACATACTTTGGGCTTAAATTCCGGACTACCACTATTCCATCATTTGGTGATCTTTTGGCTAAATTCAAATTAATAGACTCTTGGCAATTTGCAAATAGAGGAACCTGGGGTTATGCATACTTTGCCCTTCAATATCAAACATACACTAGAATAGATTAATTTCTTCAGCCCATGCTCTTCCATCATAAGCACAGATATTTATCAACTAATGGTATCAGATCACTCAGCTTCAAGTTTAATCATAAACCTTCACTTGGACGATCCTCTAGTTATGCATGGTGTTTCAATCCTGTTCTTCTACATAACCAACGATGTGCTGAGAAAATTAAAACTGAAATACAAAATTATTTCCATATAAATGAACAAGTGGGATTGTTGCATCCAATAATATGGGATGCAAAGACAATCAAAATTCATTGGTTTGGGGGACTAGACAGATTAGTTTGTGTGATTTTATTCAGAACTGTATTCTAGCTCAGATCTGATGTCACTAAGATAGATAAATATTTAGAAGATTCACAACTCAAAATACTTACAGAATAGCAACTATAAAAACTTTAAGAAACCTTTAGCCATTCTTTCTCTGGTTGCCCATAAGGTTTCGGATAACTTAAATTGGCCCTTTTTATATAAGGTGTTGGAAAAAATGAACATGGGTAAGGTTTTCATCCAATTGATTCAAAGATTGTATGGAATTGTTGGATTTGATTCAGAAAAAAATAGAATTAATAAAGGTAGCAAACAAGGATGTCCACTGTCTCCAATTTTATTTGCCCTCACATTAGAACTCTTGATTAATAGAATACGTAATAATTCAGCTATTAGTGGTGCTATAATTCAGGATGCAAGCCATAAAATCAGTCTGTTTACAGATGATATTGCCTTATTCATAATTGAACCATCAACAGAATCCTCAGAAATCATGAAAGAATTAAATTTATATGGAGTAATCGCTGGATTAAAATTAATTCTTGTAATTCTGAGGCACTCTCTATAGGAATGTCTAAGCAAGAGGAAGAACAATTACATAATGACATGGGTCTAATTACAGAAATCAGGATGTTCAAGTATTTGGGAATCTTTATTCATGGAGTTTGAATTAACTTTTAAAAGTTGAATTACAGTGTGGCTATGTATAAAGTAAACAAGACAGTAGTCTAAACTCAATTTGTCTTGGTTAGGGAGAATAGCTCCCATTAAAATGATAGCCCTTCCTAAAATAGCATTTTTTAAATTTCAAACATTATCGAATAAACTATCAGAGAAATATCTCCTTAAATGATAAATAATGTTTAATTCTTATATTTTTGAAGGGAACAGTCAAGAGTTGCCAAAAGTATTATATATCAATAGTCTGCCCTGGATGATCTTGGTGTTCCCAACATTATGAAATATCATACACCGACATTTACCAATATTATATAATGATTTTGGCATAGCCTGGGTGAAATAGAACATCCTGGAGATAACTTTCTAAATTTTATATTCTTGTCCCATACTAATAGAAATATAGCTACATTAAATAATTTTTTAAAAAAATTTACCTTACAAATTCGGAATAAATGGCACAGGTATTTAATGCTGCAAATCTCCCCTCTCATCCCTTTTTAATCCATCCCCTGTTCTTTTGTTCTGATGAAAAAGCAGGTTGGAAAGACAGTGGTTTACATAAAATGTTGGATGTCTTCCCAAAGGGCTAATGTTTAGCAGAACAAATTAAAAAAGCATTCCATGCTCCTGATCTGTGTTTTCAAGTCCACCAAAAGTTCACTTTCTAAATGTACCATCAGTCAAGCAGCAGGCTACAAGGCTGCTTACGCAATTTAATACTATCTAGTTAACTATAGTTAAGCTCTAAAGGAATAGTCTCACAACTTTATAAATACCTTCTCACCACTCCTAATTATAGCACGAGAGATTTAAAAAGAGCCTGGGAACAAGATCTAGCATATGAAATAAATGACAAAAACTGGCAAAAGATTTGGTCTGCCCACTCATTGAAATAAATCTCCACCCATACAGGAGAAAGTTTGATTAAGATGGTTTACAGATGGCACCTCACTCCAGTGAAGCTTGCAAGAATAAGTAAAAGTAAATCTCCATTATGCTGAAGGGTGTGTGGAGCCATTGGTACATATCTCCATCACTGCTGGATTTGCCCATTTGCTCAACTCTTTCAGGTTGACATTGAAAATGAAATTAACAAAATTACTCATCAATTAGTTAGTCTTGCCCTTCTTAATTTATATAATGAATTCAATATTAACAATTTGCAGAAAGATTTGATCTCATTCCCTTTGCTGGCTGCTAGACAAGTTTTTACTGAAAACTGGAGGCGTGACTGGCCCCCTGATTTGAGTGGCTGGTGTGGGAGAGTGTGAAACTTGCCATTATTGGAAAAACTGACTCAGCAAATTAGGAATTTAAGAGACTAATCAGATATCGACACATTTGAGCGTACATGGTCATCATTCATTAACCTTATTGATCAGGAAGATGATGGATTTCGGTCTTACCCAGTGACTCATGATGGTGTATGAACAGGTCTACACAGTTCTATAAGATCTGGAGAAGTAAGACTGTTTATCTCCATGTGCTTTCTTCGCCTTGAGACTTCCTCTCGCTCTCAGAACATCTAGCAACAATGACATTTGAATGTGTGACTATGTGTAATGTGTTAGTTTGTTAAACTAGTTAAACAGTTAAACAAACTAGTTATATATTCTCTGTTTTATAGATTTGGACAAATTTGTACCACCTTTATATATTAATAAAAAATATTTAAAATGTATACTAGGGATGGAGCTAACTTCAGTAGTTCCATTCTGGATATTTAAGTTTAATTTTCTCTCTGGAATATGTTAGAACTCTAGGCACTAGAGTGCATTACAGTACTTCTCCAAAATATGAGCCACGTGCCACCTCCCTATGACTTTGGAGGTTCTCCAATATTAATAAATAACAAATTATACCTAAAGGTCTGCTCACCACTTCCTGTTTGCTATATTTCCTTGGCTGGGCTGGAAATACCCTTAATCATTATGAATCTGAATCTAGTTGAGAGTTAAGGATATGATGTCATGGGCTTGGTTTATAAGATAGCCATACGTCAGAATCCACTGAATATTCAAAATTGGGCATTATTTATTGGCAGGCTTTACAGATAGAAAACAAGGATTAATGCACAGAACATATACTAAAGAACGAAAGAAACATACCTGCTACAGCACCTAGTTACAATAACTATAATGCTTGGGTCATTAAGAGCAGGGGGGCAGTTTCTGGGCGGAATATCAAATGACCTCCTACTCAGTGTTTTGAGGCCTGGATGACATCAGGGGATGTTACCACACCCCTAACATACTGGTGTGCAAACTGGCACTTAGGTCATGGTCTGAGTTTTTCCTCCCTGGGGAAAACTTATGCTCAGCAAAACCACCTGACTGCGGGGCAGTTAGAGAAGCTCTCCTACTACCACCTCCATTGAGGAGGTTTCACCTGTGTTGTGTCCTCCCCAGTGGGGAAAGCTGCCCTGAAGAATGCTACAGTTGTCATCTTGGTTGAGGCCAATTTGCCTGCAATAAGCCCTCCTCACAGAGGGAAGGTGCAGCACAGGCAAATACTTGGGTTGGCACAGCACACATTGTTTCCATGAGACTGGCATACAGTTGGACTCAGCTAGCATTGAAAGGAACAGGTGGGCCTTATAGCCCCACCCCCCAGTGGAATCCCCGCTGTTATGGCTGACCTGTCATCAACAAGGCCATGAAGGAGGCTATGTGGGCCAGAGGTTCCCATGCCTGATTTAGAGGGTAGTACAACTATATACGTGTGTGACAAAGACAGGCTTAGACTGAGTCCGCCTCCTTCTTTCTCTCAGAAGAACTGTCTTCTCTCCAACTGACACATCCCAACTGTCATTTCCAAATGCCAGTGAGGCGGTGGTCTCTCCCCATCTCCTCCCTGATTCTGTCATGGAGGAGATGCCGTCTTCATAGACAGCTCATCAGGCCCAACTGCCAGCTTGGCCAGATCACTTTGCTACATGTATCACCCCTTTAGACTTTAGGCCAAGGACTTGTCTAAAGGAGCCTAAAGCGATTCTTGTTTTTACTAGTTCACAAAGAAGACCAACATATATCAGCAGAGATACATAAAATTGGTGCTTTCTGTGAACAGGATAATTTCATGGGTTTTTTTCCTTTAAAATGCCTACTGCTACTTTCTCTCCACCCCACCTTTCGCATACACTACATGGGTGTAGAGATTAAGGATTGTGCTTTAAAGTTTTTTTTCTTTAGCTTTACTAAAATCTTTAGGAAATATATGCAACTTTAGTTAGCAGTGCATGCACCTTCACTTACATTGAATAGCTGGAATAATTTAAATCTAGTAAAAGGTCTGCATGTTCTGTTTATGTGCATTCCCTAACCTGAGTATACTAAAAAAAAAAGTATACCTGAGTATACAGTATACTCTAAAAAAAAAAGCTCCCCATCAATTACCATGCTCCATAAACATTACACAGTTTACAAACAGATGTGCCATAATCTACAAATAATCCAATTAACCTAATCAAATCTATTAGATTGCCTTTGTGCCTTGAAATGACTGCTCATTTGATTCACACTACAGTTTTGTGCTTCTTTTTCATTTCATCTCGCGGATGAGAAAATATATGATGCATATATTATCTATTCCACAAATTACGTAAATGACATTTCTGAAAATACTTTTATGGGATCTTTTGTTCATCAGGTTCTGCTGGAAATGTTGGAAAATAAATTCGGATATAAACTGTGTATTTATACACTGTGTGTATAATTTGTGTATTTATAGGAGAGATGTGTTGCCTGGAGAAGGTAAGCTACCAATTCAATGTTGGGGTGTTAGTATTGCAGTATTACTGATTCTCTGGTTCTGGTTGCTTCTGTTACATAGGGTAAGCTCTGGCAAGTGATATTTGTGGCTGAATGTACAGTGATCCTACTTAAATAATACTAAATTTAATACTTAGACAATGAAGTAGTGCCACCTGCTATAGCAGCTTTCTCCAACCTGAGGGCTGTCTATACACGGGGAAAGCCCCACGGTGGCTGAGAATCTGTGCTGATGCAGCCTCAGGTTTGCAGCCACCACGGGGCTTACCCTGACTTTTCCAGTGGGAATGAGGTCAGTACAGCTCTTCCGCCATCTGACCTTGCTCTAGGGCTAATCTGGGGGGTGGTCTGGAAGGGGACCAGTGACTAGTCGCTTTCCACCAGGAAGAGGGCAGGGGGCAGCTCCAGTACCCAGATGACCACTCCCTCTTTGGCTTCAGGATTACTTGACGCTACCCCGGGTAAGAAAAATTGTGGGGTTTGGGGGGGAAACTGCGCCAACTTGGCAGCATAAAGACAAGGCTCTGGTGCAGCATTCCTGACCACTGGCCATACTGCCTGGGTTTCATACAAGTTAAAGTCCAAAACATCTAGAGGGCATCATGTGGGGTAATGCACAGAACCCTTGGGTTCCTACTATGACTATGTTTATCAGACATTACTTAGAGACTGAAAAAATAGCTGTGGTTCTTCTGAGAAAAGCAGGAGGATGTTACACAGATAATGTTCTATTTGAAGCTTCTGGTTTTGCTGGGTGTACATTACCTCTACTTCTACAGCCGAACAACTTGGATTTTAATCAGTGTTCTTCAAATTATCATAAAGCATGCAGAGATCTGTTGCATTTATATGCACCTCAGTAATATTATAATTCTAGCCCAAAATTATAAGTACAAAGTAGTATCTAGCATTCACTGTGGATGCACTGGCACACATTTTCCTAATGACATAGAAAGGTCTTTCTCTGCATCACATAAACTTCCTGTTTTTCTCAGTTATCGGGAAGAATAATCTGAGCATTATCTCTCAGTTCTTCCTTCCAGAAAACAGAAGTATTTTTAACTTTGAATAATCACTTGTGCATATTTTCTGTGAAATATATGATAGTGCCCCAGTGTGGCAATGGACAGGATGGGGGCCAATAAAGTGAGATCAGTACAGATAAGATGGAAGTACAGTTAGTGGTTGGGGTCATCCAATGAAGCTTTTCCGAGTGGTTAATGGCCAGGGAAAAAGATGGTGGAAACCTTGGTACCATGTTGCGACAAGTTTGCACAATGCTTTGAAGATAAAGCTGCTTACATTCATAAAGACTTGGACAACACATATTATACATGGGGCTGTCTTTGAAAATGGCCCATAACCTTCAGCTGGTCCAACTAGGGCAGTGAGATTGCTAACAGAGACTGGCTAAGATGATCATATCACACCAGTGCTTTCTGATCTGCACTGGCTTCCAGTCCATTTCTTGGCCAAATTCAAAGTGCTGGTATTAACTTTTAAAGCCTTAAATAGCTTGGGTCCAGGATACCTGAAGGATCATCTCCTCCTCTATATCTGCCTGGCACAGGTGTGCGCAAGGGATGTGCCAGGTGTGCCCAGGCACACCCTAATGTCTCAAGCAATAAGCACCAAATTGAGGGGGGCATTGAGTAGGGATCTAGAGGGGGGGTCTAGATGCAGCAGGAATGGTCCTCTGGCTGCCCTCCCGGCAGCAGGAGCAAAAAGGAATCACTCTGCTGGGAACCTCTCTGCTGGGAGCTGCACTTCAAAGAGGCCAGGAGGAGGGCCCCCGAAGGCTAATACTGCCTAGTAAGCCCCTTCTCCAGCCAGTGTCACTACAAAGTGCCACCAAGGTTGGGGCTTGAGGAGCATCTCCTCATTCCCCTTCCCTCCCCTATAATGGCCCTCCCATGGTCAGGCAAGCTGAACACAAAGGAGGGCATTAGTGTCTACAGTGTTTAATAAATGAATGAATAAAAATAATGTCCTTTATGACTGAGTATTCAATAAATGTTCACTTTAACAAAATAATCCTGGGTGCACACCCTAATGTAACATGCTGTGCACACCTATGCTGCCTGGACTTCTAAGACCCTTCCCTGGGTCCCCCCCACTAAATGAGGCAGCTGGCCACTAAGGGAGAGGGTCCTGAATCCACCATGGCAGTGCTATGCATCATGGTCTACTCTCAGCACTGAAGAGTCACTAGAACAAGCAGGTGCTTTTGAGGAAACTGTACAGAGGAGCAAGGCTCTGGAACCATATCCACTTTTTGAGTTATTTCAGTGTCTCTCAGAACTGCAAGCCATGGCTAATTTGGCTTATTGCTTGAGCTGTGAAGGTAGCAGTGAAGGAGCTGCATGCAGGGGCAAAAGGCTCATTCATATCTTGGCCTCAGTGGAAGAAAAGTACGTGGATGGGGAAGCTTCAGGGACATAAGTTTCAGGAGACAAGTACGGTACAGCTCCTGTCCCCTAATTCATTCTTTTGGGGGCTTTATATGGGCTGAAACCTCAGCCATAGCATCTAGATTTAGAGCCTATCTACACTACTGCTTTAAAACGGTTTATAACAGTTTTAAACCAGTCAATAACGGTTATTAACCGGTTTACAACTGTTATAAACCGTTTTAAAGCAGTAGTGTAGGTAGGCTCTTAGTCACTGAGTCACATCCTGCATCTGAGCTGGGCTCAAAATGACATTTGTTAGTAATCATTCAGTTATCATTTTATTTGCCACATCTTATGTATTTCTTTATTACTTATCAGATGCAACTTTGTTCCATTTCCTCACAGAATGCATCAATATCTGATCTGCAGTTTCCTAAACATATTCATAGTCTTCTTGATAGTGTTACAAATGTACAGGTTAAGCATAAATGGAGCGTTAGCAGGCTGCTTGGCATAAGGCAAGCACTGTAGGCTCTTGAAAAGGTTGGCAACCCAAAAGAGACGATCATTTTAAGAATTCTTTGCTGAGGTCAAGGTAGAAAGAGGTATGTCAGAATAGTCTTGCAGAATGGCTCTGCTGGTCATGTACACAAGGTCCAATCTAGCATTACCGACCTAATCAGAACTGCAAATATTTAATATGCTTAAAATAACCAAAATGGTAATATAATGATATTTGGAAGTGCCAGCGTGAAGACACTTCCTGATGCATTATCAACCAATATCCAGGTATAAATGCAGCGACAGAACTCAATCCCTGAATAGCTGCAGGTGATGCACCCTCTTCATTGAGCACTCATCCTCCTCGCTTTACATCTAAGATAACTCTAGCTTGGAGTTGTCTTAAGCCAATTGTTATAATCTAGAATGGATATTGAGGCCATCTGGAAGTTGCTGCTTCAACTCTTTGTTGTTGTTGTTGTTGTGCAAGATATGATGTTCACAACTTTTGTTCCAAGGGTATAAGAACACGGGACTCAAAGACCATACCAGCTATATAGTTCAGTTTCATTTGTAACCATTGGACCAGTACTATCTGGCTCACTCCATGCTACTAAAATCCATATTGGTTTCTGTGCCACCCCACTTTTGGAAGGACCATCCATCACTTACTTGGAGTAGCCAAATTGGAGTCCCATGAGTAAGCTCAGAGAGAAACCAGGCAGCAGGACACAGTTGCTTCTCTGCTGTGTTTTGCCCATCTCATTTGAGTCTGGCTGCTTAAGTTCTTGCCCAACCACAGGCTGAGATCCATTGAAACCCTTTTATTTTTCCTTCACCAGCTGAGACGCTGGAATTTCAATGCATACCAGTCTTCAGCTAAAGAAACAAGTCACATGGACTAAGGGAGTATAGTTAAAGTTCTATCCTATTTTCTGCAGGTTCTTTTACAAATCGTAGTCTCCTCTCTTCACCATCTTTACAATGGTGTGCGTATGTGTATGTGCGTGTGTGTGTGTTAGGGCTGTGACCGGATCCGGATCCCAAATCCGGATCGAGTCGATCCGGGCCAATCTAGGCATGATCTGAACTAGATTGGGCCTGGATCGGGCCGGATTGGATCCACTATCCAGATCCGCTCTGGGTCCATACAGAGCCCTCCCTCCCACTCTCCCCACTCTCTCCCTCCCTCCCTCCCTCCCTCCCTCCCCCCAATCACCCTGCTTACCTGCAGCCTCCTCCACCATCATCCCACATCGTCCTGCCTCTTTGCTGTGGGCCGCCACATTTCCTGGTCATGGTGGGTGATGTCATCACCCACCACAACCAGGAAATGCGGCGACCCACAGTGAGAACGGAAGATGATGTCAGGATGATGGCGGAGGAGGCAGCAGGTAAGCAGGGCAATTGGGGGGAGGGAGGGAGTGGGGAAAGCGGGAGGGAGGGCTCTGCACAGAACCGGAGCAGATCCGGATCCAGATGGGATCGGGGGTCCGTGCACAGCCCGTGTGTGTGTGTGTGTGCGCGCGCGCGCGTACATACAAATTCAATCTAATTTTGGACTTTATTTTATCAGAGCTTAAGCCACAGACCAGTCTTCCCTGGGCAACTAGTGGGATGACTCGTTGCCAGGTCTCCTACCTCTGTTGAGCAAACTCGCCTCTTGTTTCCATTTTATTCCATTGCTATCAAGACAAATTCTGCCGAAGATATTCTCTTGACATGCAATATGATTTTGGGCCTCATTCCACATTAAAAGTCCCTGGAAGAGGACAGAAGATGAAGTGTACAAAGCACTATAAATTGGAGTGAATGAGTGCTAGATAACCTCCTTCCGCCATCCCCTTTAATTATTGTGATCATACATCAGGATTAGCCTAAGTGCACTGCCCCATATTAGGACAAACCTCCTCAAATCCTTCCTTTTCACTCCAATCTCACAAGGTCTGTTTCTTTTTCCTTCCCAAAAGTGTTAGGGGGTGCCTCTAGATGGGCATTTCCCCCTCTGTGGCTTTAGAGTGGCGGCAGGTCATTTATATGACGCTGCTGCCACTCCGAAGCCATCTAGGGGCAAAGCCCCAAGCTCCGCTGTAAAAAAGTTGGGCATTTACCCTGACTTTTTTAGCTGAAGCGAGGCGTTGACGGCATTTACCGTCTGTCGCTCTTGCTCCGGAGCTTGCCTCCCCCCCCATTTAAATTTTTTTTTAAAAAAAAATTACCTTGAAAGAGAGGGGGCCATGCTTCTAGGTGGCCCTAAAACTGCTACTCATGCTTTGTTGGGTGGGTGCGGTTGCAGCAGCGAAAGCGGCATAATGGGTGGGCCCAGCAGCAGGAAAGCCCACAGTAGCACGCCTTCCACTGTAGTTGGGTGGAACGAGTGTCAATGTGGGGCGCGCTGCCTGCCGCTGCTGAGCAGCCACCATGATGTCATGAAGATGAGGGTAGGGTCTCTGATGAACTTAATCCCCATGTCTCTTGACTTTTTTACACTCACAAGTCCATCCCAGATCAGGCTGGACTACTCACACATGTCTGTAGACTAGCTGTAAGCATTGGAGCCCTCAGATTCAGCCATCAAAAGAACTAATCTAATTTAAGAGGGAAAAGAGAAGGTGTTGTAGCTGATTTGGCAAGTTTCATTAGCAGCTGCACAGTTGGGGCAGGAGGAAGCTGCATTTTACAAGAGGGAGTACTAGGCTGCCTCTACAAGAGGCATTTAAAGCTCTTTCAAGGCGCATTAAAAAATTTACCTCTACAAGAACGGAGCGCAAATTGGGCGTAGAGGCGCGTTTTCTCTCCAATTATGCGCATTATCGAATGCGCGGTAAATAGCGAGTTTTATTTTGCTCCGGCCATTAAAGCGCATTTTGACTATGTGAACAAGTGATTCTCCGCATTAACTACTTGTAAAGCGCATTTGAAACAACCGGTAAGGTCACCTGTTGAGTGCTCAATTATCTCCTGCATACAAGCATTTACGATAAAGTGCTTCCGAGAAGATGCGCATAATCGGAGGAACAGGCGTCAAACGGAATCCATCTAGAGGGGGTCCTAGAAAGGTAAATGGTGAAAAGGCAGAAAATTGGAACGTAACTAAAAAGAAGTAATCACCCCACGTCCTGCCCACCAAACCCTATCCAGTAGCACAGAGGGTACATCTTGATGAGCAGTTTGCCTTGGAGTGGATTTGGAGTGGTGGCAGGTCATCTACATGATGCAGCCACCATTGTGAAACCATCCAGGGGCAAACCCCCAAAGCTCTGCTTTAAAAAAGTCGGGCACTTACCCCAACTTTTTTGGCTTGCAATGAGGTGACGTGAGCATCTGCCATCTGTTGCCCTTGCTCCAGAGCTGCTGCAGAAGCATGCTACAGCCAATGGTGACCCAGATTGGTTGCCATAGGCTGGGCAGAGAATGGGGTGGACCAGCGAGCCAAATAGTCACTGGACCAGCTCCGCGTACCATCGTTTAATTTTTTTTAAAAAAAATGAGGTGGATGTTCTGAGGCGGAGCCCCATTCCTCCACTCCCCCATGTTGGTTTCCCCACTCCATTTATCTGTAAATGCAAAGCTTCGCATATATATATATATATATATATATATATGAACGAACCAAGCCAACACCGCCAAATCCCAACTTGAATAAGGGGGGGGCCCTCGTAGGTGCTCCTCGGAGCCGTGCAATGGGCTTGGGTGGATGGGCCCGGTGCTGGCGGCTCCTTTTGGTAAAGCCCACAATTGCACTCCTTCCCATGCAGATAACCAGAAGGAGCGCCAATGTGGGAGCTCGAGGTCTCGCGCTGCCACTGCGCTGCCATTAAAACAGGGCCAGAGTATTCCTTGCATTTTTATTTCTATATCAGAAAAGGCAGGTTCCATCACATCATCAGCCTCCCAGGGCTACTCCTGCCCCCCACCAAAAAGTTTCATGAGAAAGTTACATATGACTGTGTGTAATGTCTAGTTTTCAGCTATACATGAAGTGAGTAGAGGTCTATCAATTACTGGCAGGTTGCCAGCATAGGAACCTGAGAGGCGCAATATTTGATATTGTGTGCTGTTGCTTTAAGAAGTTTAGCCTTGCACCAAATGGGTTTGCATGCCACATTAACCTGCGATGATTCATTTTGTCAAGTATCCCATGATGGGTTAGCGTGTCATCTGGCAGCTCCTTTTCCCACCCATGGTGGCTTATTTATCCCCCCACCCCCGAAAAGCAACCCTTATAACCCATGGTCTGCAGTGGGTTATCAGTCAGCTCAATCTCTGTTTCCAAGATCTTACTAGCAACAAATTAGCAACTAGCAACAGCTATGCAGTGTTTTTTCTGTGCATTAGGTGCCTCCCCATGAGGGGAAACTGTGCATGAAATGTCCTCCCATTCCTACAAATTCTCAAGGGTTTAGAGTCACCGTCCTCCTTTTTGGTGCAAAGTACATGTTGCTTGCACAGGGTTTTATTGATGCATTTGGGGAACCTGTATATGAAATGCTTCGATGTCCAAGGGGTGATGTGCAAACTTCCAGAAGCATGAAGGTTCCACATGGAATATGCATTTGAGAGCTGGCATCAAAACCTGTTGGCCCTACCAGTCATTAAGCTCCTGTCCTGCCCCAAATAAAAAACTTACATGTCAGGGAGAAGGCTACTAGAGGACTCTTTATGCCAGTGTTTTTTATGCAGGGAGGTGCTTTTTCCTCTTGGGGAGCATTCATATCCCTTGCCTCTAGGGTAGGTTTATTAAGTGATGCACCAAGACTCCCAACAATTTTCAAGTGGTCAGTACAAAACACAATGCTTCAGAACCATTCACAACCAAGCCCTATACTAAGCAGAAGCTCTTCTGGGGATTTGGTGTGAATGGCACTAGCTGTTCCTGGAAAACCAACTGGTTTGCAAGTGCATGTTCAACATGCAAAAGGCTACCCGGGTGAGTGGGAGGAGAGATCCTGCTCTTGCTGAGGTTAGGAAAGGCCAGATTTTGAGAAATCTATTCTGTCTGGGTCTTGCAGGCATCTTTCATTTCATCATCAGATTTTTGGAATCAGATTTTTTTTTTAGGGATGTATGAGAATTTCATTTCTCTTGCACGAGTGCACATTAGCGTAAGTGTGTATTGGTGCAAATTCCCCCAAAGTTATTTTTAAAATATCCCCAAGTCCACCAAATCCGTGCAACTTGGAAAAAGCCAGCCCACTGAGGAATCCACTGGTTGGATTCATAGAAATCCAAATTCATTCAAATCCCTTGCAGATGTCTCCAACATCCTCAGGTGAGGTGTATCCCTTTCCCATTCTTTTTAGGGCTGAAATGGGTTTGATGCCTTGCGATGTGATTCGCTCTCTCTCCCTTCCCCCCAACACACTGCTGCCCTTTTTCAGTTTAAAGCCACCATGGTTGGGTGATGGCTCCAGTTTTGTTTGCTCAAAGGCACTGAGGATGTGTACTATAACCACAAAAGGTATTATCTGCTTTCGTATGGGGGGGAAATTGTTATTTGGAAAATAACAGCACAGAAAGGGTTCAGCCCCCAGCGAAACCCCAATCTAGTACCTTTTTCCTAATGGGGTGAGAAAAATAAAAAACGTTTTAAAAATAAACCGGAAAGGAAAATAAAATAAATCTAATCTTCCTCCTTCCCTGTGACTGCTTTTAAGTTGTTAAAAAGACATTGGGAGATGTGATCACTGAGGTCCCACATGTCATGTGTTTCAACCTAGCACAGTTGAAAGACATTATTTTTTATTTTGGGTGGTGGGGAGAGAATGAAAGGCACCGCAACAAAATGGTGAAGAACGTTCAGAGAGAATTCTGCAAAATGCCCCTTTTCTAATAGGGTACGAATGAAAAATAAAAATCTAAAAAGTAAAAGGCAAAGAAAAACAAATGGAAAGGAAAACGTATTTTGAGCATTTTCAGCTGAGCTCTGCCTTTTCAATCCCTATGCAAACACAGGACCTTGTAAATACTGCTCTGAGCATGACCTGAGTGCCTTCGTGCAAACAAATCAGGAATCTATTCAAGAAATCATTTTGAAATCTAAGAACACAAGTTTCGTTCTTGCTCAACAAAATGCTTATCTGCACAGCAGTTCACAAATCACATAGTGGGAGGGGGCTCAAAATATACATTTAAAAAGCCCAATAGCGTTGTAGATCTGTTGTGCTGCCTAGCAAAGAAAAAGGAACAAGGAAGGACACAGGATCTGTTGAATCTCCCCATTTGACAACCTTCATGTGGTGGGTTGCATGTCTATGTTACTGTAGGCCTTCAGAGAGAGTGGGGAGGTGAGGGATCGTTTCATGAGGGTATTATTCTTTGGTATTAATCACTGCCACTGCAGTCATGGTGGATATAAGGTATTTGTTCCTATATGTCTGATTTAAGAAAATGGACTTGGATATGGTTTCTCTGGTGCAGCCATCAGTGACATTTGAAGTGATCACTGAGGCAAGGGGGTGAAAGTGTGAGCTGGCAGAGAGAAAGACTCATGTCCACCATAGATCCTAGCCTCTTTTTCAGTGATCTGTGGGGGGGAACCTTTGTCTGGGTTGTACCACTTGGTTGTAGAAAGGTAGGAGCTCATGGTACTTAATGTTCCTCCATGCCATGCACATAGAAAACGAGCACATAAATCTTTGTTTTGACTTGCTTAATGCTACTGCATTATTATTATTATTATTATTATTATTATTATTTACATTTATATACTGCCCCATCGCCGAAGCTCTCTGGGCGGTTTACAAAAATTAAAAGACTGAACATTTAAAGTCAATATACAAATTTTAAAACCATAATATTTAAAACATTTTAAAGTTTTAAACTGGTTTTGAAGTGCACTGACAACTGTTGGGGCCCATGACAAGTTCCCTATACCATTTTCAAACTGCTTTCATGGTATTATATCCTACTTGGTGTAGATCTGGCCCTAGTCTGTATGTGGAATATATATATATATATATATATATATATGAACATTTACTCATGTGAGCCCCCATCTGCCAGTGGTACAGCCCAAACTTGGGCAAGGACTAGGTCCCTGTTGTCTCAGGCTCCAGAGTGAAGGTAGGTCTGTTCATTCCATTAGTAGTACTCTTGAGGCACAGGTGAGAGACACTGAGCTGTTTTTACCAATTACATATGCTCCGCCAAGTTCAGCCCTTTTTGTCAGAGGCTGATTTTACCATCGCAGTTCATGCCCTGGTCAGCTCCAGGCTTGACTATTGCAACTTGCTGTATACAGGGCTTCCCGTGAAGCAAATCCAGTGCCTACAGGCTGTACAAAATGCAGCAGCCAGGCTGGTCAAAGGGTTTCCAAAGTAGTCTTCTATCACTTCGGTGCTTCAAGAGCTCCACTGGCTGCTAGGGTGTGCTACAAGTTTTTATTAACTAGCTCTTGATGAACTATACTCGTAATGTGAATGTTGAGGATCTGACTGTTACGGGTAGGTGGTGTGCAGCTCGGTGTGCAGCTCATATGATCTTTTCAGTGCTAAGCACCTGAGCTTTAATTTTACAATGTGCCATTTTTCAGGGCTGTTGAGATACTTGAGAAAATATGGCACCTAGTAGAACTCTACCCGTTTTGCAATTTGGAGTAGTCTGGTTTAATTCATTTATTGCATGTTCATCCTGTTCCTCTTCCAAGGAGCTCTGGGCAGCATACAAAGACCTCTTTTTCTTCTCTGAATGTTACTCTTACAACAATCTTCTGAAGTAGGTTGGTCTAAAAGACACTGGCTGCCTAAGATTACCCATTAATTCTCATGGCTGAGTGAGGATTTGAATTCAGATCTGTTCAGTCATAGTTTGATGCTCTATTTATTGCACCAGACTTGCTCTCTAAACTGCCAGTTTAGCTCTGTCAGTAAGGACAATAGCTGGTAGCATTAGAGCTCAAGTGGTATCTTCCATCGAGCAAGTAACAGGTGGATGGAGGAGAAAAATCATTCCGTTTGCATTTTAATGTGAATTTATCCAGTTTCACTTTTTTAAATCAATTCCTGAACCAAAACTGAGTTCTCCTTTGCAATCAGCACTTTTCCAAAATTTTCAGTGAAGTTCTCTAATAAAAAAAAATCTGTCTACTAGGGAAAAGTGCATACAAAAATGTGTGTATTAGTAAAAATATTTTTCTAAATGCATTGCGTTGGGGAAAGTGCTGCCCAAAAAGTGTATATTGGACAAAATTGAGTATAGAAATGGATGTATACAAAATTTTCAAGTAATCAAACTTTTTAAAATTATCAAAATTCTGGCAAACTAAGATTGGAAAAATGAGCAAAGGAATGATACCAAAACTGATAGATGTATTCATCCCTAGGCAGAAGAACCACACAGAATCCTTCTAATAAGATCTAATGCAGGGTTTTGAACCACTCCTGTGGTGCCAAGTATTCTGTAGAACGATATGCTGACGGGCTCTCAATGGTTGCCAATGCCTGACACCATTCAGCACCACAGAAATACCCTTCAGCTGCATAGTTGCGCCATGACAGACATAAAGGTTCGTTGCCAGCACAGTGGTCCCAGGAGAACTCCCAGCTCTGGTGTAACACTGTGAAAAGTAGCATTGCACCAGTGTTGACTGGAGCAAATGTCTCCCTTTGTGAAAAGAAGAACTGAACATGACTTGTCCCTGGCTGGAAGCTGTTCCTGGCTGGCTGAAGGGACAAAGAGCGGAGCGGAGCTGACGCTGTTGCCTGCTGGAGAGTGCCCCTCCTTGGATGAAGAGAAGACTGAAGAGCTCAGCTAACTCCACGCTGAATGCCTCCACAAGGAATTGCTAAGCCCTGCTGCCTGAAACCCTTCTGAGCTGGATCACTCTTGCTGAAATCACTATTAGGAGGGGAGGCTTGGTGCTGCACTAGTCCAGTGGGGCTAGCAATTACCCTTGTCTTGGAGCTGCTGATTCACAGAAGCCCACCTACTGGTGGAGCCCCTCATCGCACCCAGTTTCTGTGGCTGCCACCTGCTGGTGGAGCCTCCTCATTGCAGCACATCCCAGTTCCTGTCAGTACATCATATTGCAGCACCCTCTAGCTGCTTGCCAGGAGGATCCCTATTCATTGGCCATATCCTTGGACTAACTGTGAATACAGCCAAAGGACACAGGCTTCCATATGCCTGCCTATGTTCTACTGTTGTTGTTCATTGTCAGCTTGAATAAATGCCAGTATTTATTCCTCAGCTGTGCAGGTAAGGTTGCTACTCAGACATCCCTAAATTGGTGTCCCAGGTTTCCTGGGTGGGGCTTGAACCAGAGCTAACCGTAAGGGAGGAACAAACAACCCTAGACACAGAACCCGGCCCTGGGTACTGAGTCAAGGGTTACACCAGCGAGAGTGCCTGTGCCTGCGCCCTGAGTTCTAGGTATTCCAGCAGGGTAGGACCAGCTCACGACACTTCCTGTTTGTAATATCTGGATTATGATTCTGAATATTGGGAAGTTCAATCCATGGGTTATCATGACATAATTTGCAATCAAAAGACAACTTAGGTTATAAAACGAAGCTGGCAGGGAACTTCCTATGAGGAGACAAAAGTACTCCTGAGAAAGAAATGGAGGTGAGAATATTTATCCCTAGTTTAGAGCTGTCTTTGACCCACATTGCTGTGTTTAATGGCTGTCTCTGAGAAATGGAAAGAAAATAGAATTTCCCATTGACTTCATGGGAAGCTTTAGACAACAATGTCTTTCAATTGAATAAAATTGAAAATATTATGATAATTTTGAAGATTCAGTCCAAACTATATATTTTAATTGCTTTTTATTTTTCAGATTTAGCAGCATGATGGAACTTTTGCATTTCATTTTGGTAGCTGCTTTCTTCCCTGTTTCTGAGTCATGGAGAAGACACTGTAAGTGTTACTCTATGTTGATTTTACCCACAGGAATGTCTGGAATGTGAAAATTTCATTATCTGAACAAGTTTGCAAAGCTATCCTTGTGTATATCCACAAAATATCAATTTGAACCCTTGTCTTGATTTTCATTGATTTTGTGAAGGAGTTTTTAATCTATTTGTTTAATTGCAGGGAATGCAATAGAAGGTGAAGCTTTTGTTGTAAAGTGTCCTCCTTTAAACTCTTCTGTGACTTGGCATCTCGGAGACATGAACATCTCCACAGACACAGGGGCGCGAATACATCCTTCTGGGGGAGAGCTTTGGTTTCTGCCAGCATCAGTCAACGATTCTGGAGCTTATACTTGTGCCACAACTAGGTAGGTAGAAAACAGACAAAAGCTTTTTGTTTGTTTGTGTCTTTTAAAGTATAGTGTGGTTGCTTTGTATTCACAGGGATGCTTCTGGTGCATCTGAAACCATGAATGTGACAATACATCCACGCAAGGAAGGCATTTGTTATTACAAGGATGCTCTCTATTTAAAAACTGTTGGAAGTCCTGGATCTGGATACATTCATTGTCCTTCTTTTAAAAACTATAAGAATGCAACTATTTCCAAGTGGTACAAGGTACGTATCATCAAGAACTGGCTGATGATACTGGAGAGACAGTGTTGGCTGTGATAATTCTCTGCAAACCAACCTAGGGTAGAGGGCAGGAAGGGGAAGTCCAACTTATCTGTAATGATGTCATCTCCTCTGCCAGGGATCTGCTGGTGAACACAACTAATTTTGAATGTGTGAATTTAATGTTAGGTACTTGGGATTCCTTTATTATTAACCTCTTGTATTCCCCAGCAGACACTCTGGTTGAGGTGATGAAATCTTGGACCTGGCATTGAGGTCAAATTGATTCTCTTAGATTAATTTAACATTAATGCTAAGGGCAGCTCAAGACTTTATGGATGTCATAGCAACCATAGGGTTATCTCGCATATTGTTGATCCAGCCCATGTAGGTCACACACTGAATCTGTTTTTCTGCACTGTTCTGGAAGTAGGGTTCTACAGTACAGCATTAACATGCCACTGGAGCACCCACTCAATAGCCTTCCCTAACAAGGTGCCCTTGAGATGTATTGGACCACAACTCCCACCATGCTGGCTGGGAATGATGTCATTTGCATTCTAAGACATCTGGAGGTACCAGCTTGGGGAAGGTTCTCAATTAGATAGATAGATAGAACATACATACTGGTTAAAATCATACATACAAGTTGTCCATAAAATTAATGCAAAGTTTGCCAGAGTTTCCAGGGACCCCTTAATAGCCAAAATAATGGAGGACAAGTGGAGTTCTGGTCCTTGGTCCCTGGTAGCTGACAACCTGATTGACTTTCATTGTGGACCAGGATAGCAATTATGGATACTAGAACAGCTGTGGCAAAATGTTTTTGAGAAGTTTAAATCTTTATTGTGTGCATAAGAAGTCTGCAAACTTCAAAGCCTTCCCTTTTTTAAATTGAACTATATATTATTCCATACTTTCTCCAGAATTACTGTTGGCCACTTTGAGCATCATTTCTTTGGAGAAAAGGCAGGGTCAAAATTACATCAAATGAGACAGCAATCCTATGGTTCCTGGGAGAAGATCCCAGGGATATAGGAGGCTTTGGATTCTATCGTCCAAAACTGTAGACACACCTACAATAAATTTCAGAGCCGCTGTGGAAAGTATTGAGGTGCCTGCTTTCCGAGGTCACAAAAGTGGCCTAGGATGACCCCAGTGGGCTGTTTTAGGGGGGAAGGGAGGTATTCCCTGAGGTGTTTTTTTATTGTACTTTTGCAGACTTCAGGGTTTTCCTGGGCCTGCTGGTCCTTCGCCCCTGATTTTCAGGGATGTTATTTTGACTGCAATCCTGTGGGCACTTGAGTGTTCTATTAAAGGGAGAGATAATAATAATTGTCAAAAGTAAACAAGTATTTTGTTTTCAGGAATGTAAAGAACTTAATGGACTAAGGTACAAAATAGTTCGTGATGTACTTTCCATTAATAAAGCCAATGAAAATGATACCGGAAACTATACTTGCCAATTTACATATAGCCATGATGGAAGAAATTTTATTGTATCTGCAACAAAGGGTTTTACGATTGCAAGTAAGATTTTACTGGATATGACCCATCCAATTTATTTTTATCTTTTCCCCCCTTTCTTTGTTTGATTGCATGTATGTTGATGATATAAACTTAAAATTTATTCCATGCCATATATAAAATATAGCTAGCCATGAGAAAAAGTTTGGCATGAATTGTATTAACAACAATTACAAGACTTACCAAATTACCAAGTTTTATTGATATTTGCTTTGTTTGTTTAATATTTTCCAAGTATAATAACTAATGTGTGCATATAATTTAATCTTAAATATGAACTGTAACATATTTTCTCATTTTTTGGCTAGAAGTTGTTGATGTGTTGGTTTAAACATGCTGTCCAATCTCACTTCTAAATATGGATTTAAAACAGTTTGGGGTATTAGATGGTATTATTTTCTAAATAATATTTGTAAAGAGTATTGGATTTATTTCAGGATGACAATAAAAAGATAATATCAATAAGGTTGACATCCCATATACACTTATCTGGGACTTAATCTCATTGACTTGTGGGATTTACTCCTGAGTAGACATGCATAGAATTGCACTGTAAATAAACTACAAAGATGCTAAAAAAGAATGTGCACTTTGTTCTTGGTACTTGTTGGTGAAAAAAATATTGATCAAGTTGAACGGAGATTTTTTTCTCATGGTTGTGAATATGCTTGTTTTATAAATTAATTGTTTTGTGTTAGAACTTGTTTATTTTTATTTTTAACATTTTTTTGGGGGGGGGGATAATCTGATTGATATGAACATTGGGGGCTAATGGTTATTTCAGTGGGGCAGGATGTCCACCCTGGGTTTCAGTGAGAACCAGTCAGAACTTTAAAGGAGCTCTCCAAAGTGCTAAACCCTATCCCCAAAATGGGTTCAGCACCTTGGACAAATCCTTTCGTGTTTTGAGTGTTTTGGATTGAAAACCAGAGCAGATTCAATGCCACGCTGGAATAGGAGCCATCAGCCTCCACTGGACATAAACTGTATTTTTTTTAAAAAATGAGACTATAATAATAATGTCATGTTTTATTACCCTCACCCCACTTAATATTCCACAGAACTCTCTGTACGGGAAAAGCCTGTAGTTTGGTATCCAAAAAGCAATACAGTTATTGAGGCAGAGATCGGTAAGGATATTATTTCTTTAATTGTTGTATTGTTATTGTTGTTGATGATGTTGTTGTTATTAAAAACAAACTTCATTTAGAAAAGTTGTTTTAAAATTCTTTTCATGGACAAACAATAAAGATTGATAGTCATTCAAGAAAGAAAGCAACAAAAGACCCATAGCTATATGGACAAATGCTTGTGTTTAAAACCTACTTTAAGCATGGCCTCATGGCTTGAGCACACTCCTGTCTGACCCTTGATCTCCCATCTGGATTGGTGTTGGATCTAGATGATTGTGTGGTGTTTGGGGATTAGACTAGATGACCTCTTGGTAACCTTTCAACTCAGTGACTCTAAGAGCTCTGTGCGTATTTATTCTATTAGTATAAATTGCCTCAGGCATACCTAACCAGAGGCAGGTTAGATTGAGATAGTGGGTGCCTCTTCACGAGAGGTTTAATGCTCTTTGAAGTCTCATTAAAAAATTTACCTCCACACCAGCGGAGCGCAAATGGGGCGTAGAGGCGCGTTATCTCTCTGATTATGCGCATTATCAAATGTGCGTTAAATCGCGAGTTTTATTTTGCTCCGTCCGTTAAAGCGCATTTTGACTGTATGAATATGCGCTTATATGCATTAACTACTTGTAAACCGCATTTTGGATATCAGTTAATGTGCTATGCCACCTCTCGCCGCCTCTCGTGCAGAGGGATTAGGTGTAAATGCGCTTCTGCGATTATGCGCATAATCGGCTAACCAGGCGCAAAAGCGAATCCTTGTAGAGGGGACCTAAGACACAGAAGGGAGTCAGAGAGCTGGATAGCTGGCTCTGGAAGCATCTTTGCTTGCAAGGGTGACCATGTGCCCTTTGGATCCCTGCCTCTCCTGGCTTGTGAAATCTAATATGGAGAGGTTGACAGGGTGAGTCCGGGAAGTGATAATTGCCTATTAGGAGGTGGGAAATTATGTCTGTCACCTTGAAAGAGTTGGTAGTTCGTTTCCTCTTGAAGAAGCCCTCCCATCATTACCCTCAGTTACAAATATCCCATTCTTGGGCATGGTTATTGAGAGGGTGGTGTTCAACCAGCTGCAGATGTTCCTGGATGATGTGGGTTATCTAATCTGTCTTCAGGAATGGACATGGCACTGAAACAGCCTTGGTGACGCTGGATTCTTACTGTCTTCGGGAAAGGGATTGTGGGGGGGATGCTACCCTGTTGATTCTCCTTGACCTCTCAGCAGCTTTTGATAGTATTGACCTTAGTGTTCTCCTGGAATGGCTCAGTGGGATGGAGTAGGAGGTATTGTATTACAATGGTTCTGTTCCTACTCTTCCAGACAGCAGCACTGGGAGACTTCTGCTCAGCTCCATGGTATTTATTTATTTATTACATTTATATACCGCCCAATAGCCAAAGCTCTCTGGGCAGTTCACAAAAGTTAAAACCATCAACAAGACTCAAAGTATAAAACAGTATGAGAACACATTATATAAATACAATGTAAAAGCACAACCAAGCAGCAATGCAGATTTAAAATACAATGTTAAAATACAGATTTAAAACAGCACAGTTAAAAGAGTATGATAATAAACTGTTAAAATACTGTGAGAGAAGGTCTTCACCTAGCATCGAAAGGAGTATAACGTAGGTGCCAGGCGAACCTCTCTAGGGAGGTCATTCCACAGCCTGGGTGCCACAGCAGAGAAAGCCCTCCTCCTAGTAGCCACCTGCCTCACTTCCTGAAGAGGATCTTAGGGTCTGGCCAGGCAAATATGGGAGGAGGCATTCCTTCAGATAACCTGGCCCCAAGCTGTTTAGGGCTTTGAATGTTAACACCAGCACTTTGAATTGGGCCCTGACCTGGACTGGCAGTCAGTGTAGCTGGAAAAGGACTGGCATAATGTAGTCTTGTTAGCTAGTCCCTGTTAACAGTCTGGCTGCCTTGTTTTGTACCAATTGAAGTTTCTGGACCATTTTCAAAGGCAGCCCATGTATAATGCATTGCAATAATCCAGACGAGAGGTTATCAGAGCGTGGATAACTGTAGCTAGGCTATCTCTGTCCAGATAAGGGTGCAGTTGATATATCAGCCTAAACTGATAAAAGGTATTCCTCACCACTGAGTCCACCTGTGCCTAAAGTGAAAGTTCTGGATCCAGGAGCACCCCCAAACTATGAACCTGATCCTTTAGGGGGAGTGCAACCCCCTCCAGAACAGGGTGAACATTACCTAGCCGGACAGATGAACCACCCACAAACAGTACCTCCGTCTTGTCTGGATTGAGTCTCAGTTTGTTGGCCCTCATCCAGTCCATTACCGTGCTCAGGCACTGATTCAGAACAGCCACTGCCTCACCTGGGTTTGATGAAAAGGAGAGGTAGAGCTGAGTGTCACCCGCATATTGATGGCACATCAGCCCACATCTCCAGATAACCTCTCCCAGCGGCTTCATGTAAATGTTAAACAGCATAGGGGATAAAATAGAGCCCTGTGGAACCCAATGGCCTGGTAGTGATGCTATGGGGTCATGCAAGGTTCCATCTTGTCTCTGATGCTGTTTAACATCTATAGGCAACTGCAGGGAGTGGGTGTCATCCGTGGATTTGGAGCACTATGTTGCCAACATGCGGGTGACACCCAGCTCTCTCTGTTCCATCTGAATCAGGAGAGACTGTGCTAGTGCTGGACCAGTGCCTAGAAGCAACGCTGGGTTGGCTGAAGACCACTAAACCAACATTAAATCCTGAATAAGATGGAGTTCCTCTGTGTAAGAGGTTCCTGGGTCCTGAAATTAGGTAGATGACCAGTTGTGGATGGGGTAGCACTTTGCCTGATGGAAGAGATACGCAATCCAGGAGTACTTCTTGATTTAAAACTGTCTCTGGAGGCCCAGGGGGCCTCAGTGGTGAGGGATGCTTATTTCTAGCTACGGCTGGTTTGCTTCCTATGTCTATTTCTGGAGTGGAATAACCTGGAAACAGTACTCCATGCTCTGATAACCCCCCAATTGGACAATTGCAAGATTCTCTATGTTGGGCTTCCCTTGAAGACAGTCAGGAATTGCAGCTGGTGCAGAATACTGCTGCACGTGTGCTACAGAGGCAGCGAGTTGTGAGTATACTACAGCATTGAAAGCTCTGCACTGGCTGCCTATTCATGGTGTTAGAATTAGTGTACAAAGTCCTCCATGGCTCAGGACTGCTTTCCCCAGTACTGACCAAGCTGGGCTTTAAGATTGGACAGGGACACTCTGCTTGTGGTGCCCTTAAGGAATTTGGCTACCACACATGGGGCTACCACATGTGGCAGAGCCTTTATGGAGGTGGCACCCTGGCATTGGAACTCTCTTCCTGGGCAGGATCTACACGTCGTCCTCGATGCGCCCTCCCCGCGCCACAAGCCGCTGCATTTTGTCTAGTGTGGCTCAAACCTCCGAGATTCTGCTCGTGCTCTCGCGGCTGCCGCCGCCACCCTTTCATCCCGGCGGGCCCCAGGGAGGGAGGAGGGAGGTTTGTAAACAAAAGCCAGGGATTGGGAGAGGGATTTCCAATTGCTAGCTTTTGTTTACAAACCTCCCTCCTCCCTCCCTGGGGCCCGCCGGAATGAAAGGGTGGCGGCGGCAGCCGCGAGAGCACGAGCAGAATCTCGGAGGTTTGAGCCACACTAGACAAAATGCAGCGGCTTGTGGCGCGGGGAGGGCGCATTGAGGACGACGTGTAGACAGGCCCCTGTAGAGCTCTGGCTATTTCCAACACTAGTGTCATTTAGGTGCCAGCTAAAGACACATTTATTTGTACTGGCTTTTAGGGTACAGGCAATTGTTTTAGATGTAGTGATGATTTCATTGTATTTTATTAAGCTTGCAATGTTAGAATTATGGTTTTAATGCTGTTTATATGTTTGTACTGTTTTATATGGGTTGTTAGCCACCCTGGGCTCTTTGAAAGGAAGGGTGGGATATAATACTAATACTAATTATTGTTGGTCTTCTTGTTGTTTGAAACAATGCTGGATAAAATGGGTATTTGGTATGATCCAACAGGGTTATTCTTATGATATGCCAAGCTACAGCATGTTATGGAGGCGGTAAATAATAGAAGTGCAATCCCCCAACTACTAGATCACTTATGAGACCGTCACACAAAGAAGCATTTCAGCTTTGGAATGTTTTATGCACATCTACTGTGTCATTCCTTAAGACAGTATTAAGATGTAATTGTTTAAAACGGAACTAGGTGTCTGTGAATAGGATTGCCCATATTTAAACAGCAACAAAAAAAACAGCATTGCCCCTACACATTGGATCTGGGCTGTGGCAGAAGAGGAGTGGTGTAACACAACACACACACAGTGCAATTTTCCTGATTATTAATAACTCTATCCTCAAACTGCTATTAACCCCAAGGGGAAAATATCCAGTACCATAGCTGTCTGTTTTCCCCACAGAGGTAAATAGCAACCTGGGGTGAATTTTTCTTTTAGAGAACCCTCTCACAATGCCAAGATCCCAATTCAATTTGAAGGCCTCAGAGATGCCTTCAAATTGTTTAACGTTTTAAAACAAAACAAAATCACATTTAGCTTGTTCCTCAGTTGCTATTTGTAAACGAATACTTGTGGTGCAGGTCAATCCTATTCCAGCTTACTGAGAAGAAGTTCTGCTCAATTCAATGGAACTTACTTCCGAGTATGTATTGGACTGCATATTTACTCAGAAATAAGCCTCTGTGTGCTCAATGGAAGTGTTTGCAGTTACAACCTCAGTGTCTCATAGCAAAAACAGATTCCTGTTGCACCTTAAAAACTAACACATATATTGTGGTGTAAATGCCACTGGCAAGAGCCTACTTGATAAGATTCAGAAAGCTCATGTCACAATAAATGTGCTAATCCTGAATGTATCTTGAAAACCTTTGTCGCTGGAGATCCTGTGGAGCGTTTTGCTGAGAATGGAAGAGTTCCTAATTCAGTTTTGGGTTTCTCTCCCAGGAAATTTGTAGAAAAGGGTAAATTAGGTAGACTATCTTGTCACCATGATGAAATGAAACAAAGAGAAATGAAATTAATATTTCAGAGAAAAATATGGTAAAGAAGCAAGCAATCTCCAAAATCATGATGCTCATAATGAACTGGCTGAATATCTCTTTTTGGATATATCCTATACCTACTTACCTAGGAGTAAGCCTCATTATTCCCAAGTAGACATGTATAAGATTGCCCTCTGTATGCGCATCCCCATATCCAAACACCAATTCTTATGAATGATTAGTTGCATGCAACTAGAGCTGGATCTAATACCAGCAATTTTGCTGTATGTTACTGAATTTCCATAAATGCTGATTGTGTATGGAATTCTTCCTCCTAGGTTCTCCTCTGAACGTTACATGTAAGGCATTGCTAGGTGATGGAAAGCAAACCGTGGCTGGCAGTTCGTGGAAATATAATGGGGAGGAAGTTCCAGAACCCTTCGTCAGTTACAATCAGGAGTAAGTATCTGATTACGTAAAAGGATGGCCATCATTTGGAATAAATAAATAAATATTATCAACCAGATTTTTATTCTGCCCTTTAATAATGTTTCAAGTGTGGTTTGCAAAAATGCACATTACATAATAGCCTCATAATGAATTTTTTTTATAAAAAAGCCACAATTACAGTACGTAAACATAATTAAAATAATGATAGAAGACAATTTGAATCCAGTTTTTAAAGGCTGGGAGAATAAATAAAGTTCTTTCCTGGTTCCAAAAAGGTAATAGTGTGGGTGCCAAGAAAGCTTCCCTGTGGAGCCAGTTCAACAAATAGGATGTCAAATTTACAATTCTTCTATTAGGTATACAGAATCAAGTGGACTGTTTACAGAAGCCATATTAAATACCAGTGAAGTAAGGAGAGAACACCTTGGCTGGAGTTTCACATGTGTTGTGTACAATGATGTGGGGTACCAAAGAGTCAATGTAACTTTGTGTGAAGCCCAATCTAAAGGTGAGGTCTACTTTAATCTTCTTTTTGTTTCTTATGTTGTCAGATGTAGACACTTTTGGATGCTTTGGGCAGACAACAATGTATCTGCAGAACTTTCACAACAACCCCATTATGTTTATACGAAATATGAATTTAAGAACAATATCAATAAAATGAAACAAAAATAAAAACAGAATACCCTATTAACATCAATAGTGGATCTATCGCTACAAGAGAAAAGAAAGGTGTAGATCTTTGAAGGAGAAGGCTCTTGGGTATTAACCAGGGAGCCAGGAGATATGAGAGAGGCAGAAGAAGAGAGAGAGGAAATATGGGGTCCAGTTTCTCTGGAGAAGGCCTCCCATAACCCAGGTGATACCACCGAAAAGCCCTGTCTAGTCACCACCTACCTTACCTCATTTGGCAGGATATTCTGGGGCATTGAATACTATAAGCTGTAAGGGACTCAAGCAGGCCAGTTCACTCATATTCAGTCAGCTTTTCTAGATGAGACTTGATCATGCATTTTCCATTCATGATTGTTTACAGGTGCTTTAGATGCTTTTATCACTGGTCAGTTTCCCTTCTGCTTTTTTTTAAAAAGGAATTTCGGAGCGGGTTTTGGAGCGGGAAAAATTCAGCATTTTTTTGGCATCATGAAACAAAGCTCAAGTTCCCACTATCTGGATAAACATCACCCTCATGGGGAGGGTCTGAAGAATGGCCACTCTAGTGCACAAAACATGTAAAAGGCATGATCAAACTCTGCCCCAAAGGCAAAATAGAGAGTGATTTATGGGTGTTTTCTCTGGTACATAGCATCTGCTTGAGCTCATATAGATGGAGCAAATTTATTTGCTGTTGCTGTTCCTAACTATTGGGATCAAATTGCAAGAAAGGGTCTTTAGGAAGAACGTCCTGATGGTATCAGGTATTTGACAGCAGAACAGAGTGGAGGCTGCTGGCTCCAATGTCATTGGGGTGGTGAATTCACTCCAGGCTTCAGTCAGAACTCTAAAGGAACTATAAACTCCTTTAGTGTTCTGAATGGTTCTGATTGAAATCTGGAGCAGATTCACTGCCCTACTGACATCAGAACCACCAGCCTCCACTGGCAGAACAGACAGTGGAACAGACTGCCTAGAAGGTGGGAGAACTCATCTTCATTAGAGGTTTTTAAGCAGAGGCTGGATGACCAGTCATCAGAGATGCTGTAGTAGTGGATTTCCAGCATTGGCAAGAGGTTGGACTAGGCGGCGTTTGGGATCCCTTCCAGCTCTATGCCACCTTTTTCATCTCAGATATATATCCCGACCATAATTCCCTGGGGTTGACTCATGGACTGTGGAGTCCTGCTAATTCCACCTACTGTAGCATCAGAACTACTGCTGCTTTCTTTATTTTGAAAAATATCTTTATTCTTTATTTTGAATATCTACATTCTTTATTTTGAAAAAATATTTATTTTTCAATAAATATCTTTTATTGAAAAATAAAGAATGTAGAAATAATACAAGATTTGAAGATTTAATTGAGTTAAAAGGAAGGAAAGAAGAAAATAAAACTAAGAAAGGGTTGACTAGTGAGATATATAAATTATTGATAGAGGAGGAATTTCAAGATTCACTTAAAGCAATAAAAAAGGTTTGGGAAGATGATGTAAAGGGAGAAATTAAGGAATATAACTGGGAGAGGTTGTGGAATGCAAGAATGTTAAAATTGTTATCGATCAGAATTAAGGAGAATTTTTATAAGATACTGTGGAGATGGTATCTAACACCTGTTAGATTTCACCAGATTGATAAAAAAATATCTAAAAACTGTTGGAGGGGATGCCAGGAGGTTGGAACCTATTTTCATATGTGGTGGAGCTGTGAATATGTACAAAAATTTTGGGAAAGGGTATTTAAAGAAATAAGTGAAATAATTGGAAGTAAAGTGGAATTAAACCCAAAGCTTGCTCTACTAGCAATATGGGATAGAGGGGAAGAGGATAAAAATAAGAGAGAATTGATAAACAACCTCCTGACACCTGTTAGATTAATGATTGCAAAAAATTGGAAAGGACAAGGAAGCTATACAATAGAAGAATGGTATAAAGAAATATGGGATATGGCTTTGAATGATATGCTGACTTGTAAAATGAAGTTAAAGAGGGGAATGTCCAGTAAAAATGACTTTGGGGAAATATGGAGTCCCCTTTTGGAATATGTATTAAGATCGGGGAAGGGACAAAAGCCTTCAAAAGAGTCGATAAATTTCTGGATAGATGAAGAATGATTAAGAGGAGGTCTCATGGGGTGGGGGTGCACGGGGGGGGGATTGTTGAGGATTATGTATGTATTTTATGTTGTTATTATGTTGAAATTAATAAAATTATTTCAAAAAAAAAAAAAGAACTACTGCTGCTAATCAGGGTTGTTACCTCAGCTAGACAGAAGCTAGCAGAAACGCTCTTTGCGCAGAATAAGGCCCATAATGCACAACTGTGGGATTTCCCACCCCCCACTCCCCATAAAATGATTTTTTAAAAATAAAGTTAGCTGTAAAGGTTATGATCAAGAGTAGGAGGAGTGGTGAGATATAAGCTTTTAAACCCTTTCCCTCCCTGCTGCTTATCTGACCAAAATCACCATTCCTAAGCTGCTTTTTCCATGGGAGAAAAGATACAGTTCCCATATTTTTCCCCACAGGTGGGGAAGCAGCTTGAGGATGGTCAATTTCAGCAGGAAAAATCTCTTCTCCCTACTTTTGGGTTCCCTGCATAGGCTACTATTACCAGAGGGGTTTGCTTTATTGAATTAAGGGATGGTAAATCCCAGATCCAACCAAAATCAGATAAAAGTGACATTTTTTCCTGTATAACACTGGGTGTTGCTTGTCAGTCCAAACTGTACAATCTCCTAGTACTTCCAGAAGGCAAACTGCAATTTCTCTTTTCTCCAGAGGGGAGCTACAATCATGCATAGGTTTGTGGCTCTCAAGTTACATTGCATACATGAGCAGATTTATTGTAGTGTATGTCAGCCCTTGTGTATCACCATTGGCATGGCTTTGGAAAATGCCCAGATATGTGTATTCTTGCAGTTTGAGTGTTCTTTAGCAGAAACCCTGTGTACAATGGGTGGGAAGCTTGTGGTTTTTCAGATGTTTTGAATTACAACTCCCATCAGCCCAAGCCAGCATAGCCAATGGTGGGGGATGATGGGACCTGATGGCTAAAACATCTGGTTGACCCATAAATTGCCCACCCCTGGTTCCAAAGATGCTCTTGGTTAATCAAGGTTGTCAAGGACCATTGATGGAATATAACTCAGATGTGCCCCACTCCCTTTTGCCTTTCTCTTCCAGTGATCTTTTCTGCTGCCACTGTGTGAAAAGAGTTTTTTTCTCTGCCTCCCCCAAACCAACCTTAAAAATCCCTGGATCTCAAGTGTAGCTCTACCATTAAGCTACAGCCCTTTCCTATTATTCCTTCTTGTCATAAACCTCCCAAGTGGCATCAACTCAGGACCGAAAATAGACATCAGCTATGTCTTTTTGTTTAACATTTACTCTAGAAGGGCTGATCTAGATTGGGCCTGTACTGTCAGTGGTAGGAGTGCTTTTAAGATTTGGATAGGTAGCCCCTGTGCCTACTTTAGAGTAAATAGGAAAATAAAATAAATGTAGCTCATAGATATGGATTTAAAGTAATGTCTGTTTTGGCCCTCTGACTTTTCTTGGCATTTCTAATATCTGTGGAGTGTTTTGTGTCTTTCAGAAAGTGGACTGGGTAATATTTTTTATAATATCACTATATTGTCTTTTCATTAGGTCACAGCACTGCCAGCCTGATTGTGGTGTTCTTTTTTTTATTAACTGTTAAAATGCTCTTTGGGATGCTTTACCATTTTTTTCGAATTGACATCGTTTTATTGTACCGAAGGATATTTAACTGCATTGAACCCAAGGACGGTGAGTAAGGATGCTAAATATGTGCAACTGCTCAAAAGTAGTTGAATGACACCCATATATAAGAGAGATAAGAGCATTTCCACAACCTAAAGATGATAAGCTCCTCATGGGTTTGGATCGCTACCATGGTAAATGACCACTTGCAAAAAGGTAGTCACAGCTTGAACTTAGTGGTAGTGCCGCTGCCACCGCTTTTCTGGTCCTCTAACACAAGAGAAAAGGGTCCCTAAGTCTATGAGCCTGTTTTCTGCCTATGATGGTGGAGAGAGTACCTAGCTGTGTTCACCTGTGTGAAAGAATATTCCGAGCCCCACCCCCTGGTGGAATCCCTGCTGTTATGTCTGACCTGTCATCAGAGATAACAGGTGGATTTTGTCTGTGCCAGTGGTCAAGGACACGAAGGAGGATCCTTGGGCCAGAGGGTTCGATGCCTGATTTAGAGGGTAGTACAACTATATACGTGTGTGACAAAGACAGGCTTAGACTGAGTTCACCTCAGTCTTGAGTCCACTTCTTTCTCTCAGGTGAACTGCCTTCTCTCCCACTGACACATCCCAACTGTCATTTCCAAATGCCAGTGAGGCGGTGTTCTCTCCCCATATCCTTCCTGATTCCATCATAAAGCAGATGCCTTCTTCTTGACAGGCTCATCTGCCAACTTGGCCAGATCACTTTGCTACATTCGTCACCCCTTTAAACGTTAGATCAAGGACTTGCCTAGCTAGTGCTTGAAATTATTCTTGTTTCTCCTAGTTCACAAAGGAAACCGATGTATATCATCAGAGAGATATCAAATTGGGGCTTTCTGTGAGCAGGACAATTTCATGTCCTCCCTTTAAAATGCCTACTACTTCTCTCTCTCTCCTCATCCCCCACTCCTCACATATACTGCATAACAAAATGGGTGTGGAAATTAAGGATTGTGCTTTAAGGCTTTTTTTCTTTAGCATTAGTAATTTGATACAACAATCCCAAATCTTTAACAAATATATGCAGCTTTAGTTAGCCGTGCATGCACCTTCACTCACATTGATTAGCCTGGATAATTTCAAATTTAGAATAATTTCAAATCAATTCTGTATGTCCTGATCTGAGTTCTATTATACTCTAAAATGTGTTCAAACAATTACATGTTTACCAAAAGCTGTGCCATAATCTTCAATAATCCAATTGATTTCATCAAATTTGTCTATGAGATTTTGCCTTTCTGCCTTGAAATAACTGCCCTTTTGATTCACACACTACGGCTTTGTGCTTCTTTCTCATTTTATCTTGCAGATGGAAAAGTATATGATGCCTATGTTATCTATTCCACAAACTACATAAATAGCATTTCTGAAAATAATTTTGTGGGGTCATTTGTTCATCAGATTCTACCAGATGTGTTAGAAAATAAATGCGGATATAAATTGTGTATTTATGGGAGAGATGTATTGCCTGGAGAAGGTAAGCTGCCAAATCAAAGTTGGGGTCTTGGTACTGCAATATTTACTGATTCTGGTAGTATTCTCTGGTTCTGGTTTTTTCTCTTACACAGGGTATGCTCTGGCAAATGACATTTGTGCCTGAAGGTACAGTGATCCTACTTAAATAATACTAAATATAATACTTAAAAATGAGGTAGTGCCATCTGCTATAGCAGCTTTCCCCAAACTGTGATGCTGAAATCTGATGAAAGCCATGTCAAAAATGAATCCCACCTCCAAGAATCTTCTGCATTGCTTCTTCTTTGAAAGAAAAAAACTGTAGTGGCAATTATGCTCTTGATAACATCCACCTTGTGACCAATTCATGCATTATCAGAGTGGCGTTCGATCTGCTTCCTTGAGGCTCAATCGTATGACACTCTGGGAATGTCTGTAGGAAGAAATCACATAGGTTAGGACACTGGTGTGGTTACTTCTCACACCAATGTTGCCCTTGCTTTAGTAATGGTGATATTGGCTTGGGAAGGGACTGTACCATTTGTTTTATCCATGTGGTTCTTTCCTAGAGGCATGTGTGAGGCTGTTTTGAATCCAGCCACATGGAAGCTAGTTTAGGGGGCCAGGACAGATTGTGTGGCAAACACAGGTCTGTCCTCAAACAGAGGAGAGCGGCCAGGAAGTTGAAGAGGAACAGCCCAGAGGCTGCCCCTGCTTCCCCCTCATTCAGCAACTGCCACCTGTGGCAATTGCCTCACTCTTCATAATGGTACTACAGCCAAAGTTCGCCTTATGTGGCCAACTTAATAGGAGCCTTGAGGGATTTACAAGAGAGCATGAATCAATTGCAAGAAGCCAGGTGAAATGAGGGGGCAGACTGTGGGACTGATGTTCCTCACTCTGGATATAATGGCTGGTGTAGGCTGACCAGATAAAATCCAGGTCAGGGCTCCTGTAACTTTAACAGTTGTAGAGAAAAGGGAATTTCAGCCGGTGTCATTTGTATGCAATTAGTTCCTGGTGAAATTCCCTCTTCATCACAACTGTTAAAGTTGCAGGGGCCCTGCCTTCTTTTGTATATGGTCACTCTAGTATAGTGCCTGCAACTTTAACTGGTGTGATGAAGAGGGAATTTCACCAGGGACTAATTGCATACAAATGACACTGGCTGAAATTCCCTTTTCTCTACAACTGTTAAAGTTATATGAGCCCTGACCTGGATTTTATCTGGTCACCCTAGCGCTGGTGGGGTCTCTTCCAAGTCTCCGATTCTATGACCTTCCGGAAAGGTGTGCAACAGAGAGCCTATCTACACAGTCCCTTGGAACATTTTAAATAGTATTTTAAAACGTTCCAAATAAGTGCGTTCTAAAACAGGCCACATTAAGGAGTATTCACGTTACAGGAGAAAACTTTTTCAGTCTTCAAAGCAGTGTGTGCAGTCACACACTCTTCTGCCCCGTCTCTTTCTGTTCGTTTTTACAATGAGTTTAGGGCAAAGCACTGTGTGCGTTGTAGTTCAGTCGCCCACTTCCTCCTTAGTTCCTCTTTCAATCCCTAGCTTTCAATGAGTATAGGGCTAAGGATTGTGGGTGTTGTAGTTCACTCGCCCACTTCCTCCTTAGCCCCTCTTTCTTCCCCACCAATCAACTGCTAAGCATTTGGGCACCGGTAAACGACGCACTGCCCCCATGAATCACAAATGGTAAGGAAGGACACATTATTTTACTTAAAAATGATTTATTAAAAGTAAAACCGTTGTATATAGCTGAAGTGAGTTTTAAAAAACCTCGGGTATACATCGTTCAAGGGAGTGCGTCATGTGGCCCAAAGAGTTTTCATAACCCTTATAAAACGTTAAAAACCTAGTGCGTAGATCGGCTCAGAGTCATAATTTCTTTATGTATTGGCAGATGCTATGGATGCAATTGAAAGGAGATTACAAAAGAGCAGAACAGTGATACTCCTCCTAACGCAATGCCTGGCCAAGAATGGATGTTTTGTGTATGAGCATGACATCGCCTTATACCATGCCCTCATCCAAAATAATGTGAAAGTGATTCTGTTGGAAATGGAGAAAATTGGAGAGTATGAACAACTTCAGGATTCCCTGAGGCATCTCATTCACCAGCAAGGAACTATACAATGGAAAACAAAATACATGGCCCAACCATCTTCGCCTGACTCTGAATTCTGGAAACATGTGAAATACCAGATGCCACCAAAGCGTAATCGATCACGCCATGAATACATGAATCAGTAAAATGTTTGGTGCATTTTACTTTTGAAGGAATTGTGTTTTTTCTCTTCCAAAATATCATGTACTGAACAAAGGTATATAAGGAGAGAGTGTTATTGATATTTCTTTGCTTTTGTGGTCTCATTTAAAATGCAGAGGAACTACTGTTATAAAAGACGCAATTGGTTATAGCCAGCAGATGGCACTCTTAGGAGCAGAGAAGGATTGCTAGTCTCCATCCGCAGCTGTGAAACGCTGTCTCAGGCCCCCTCTAGATGGATTCCGTTTGACGCCTGGTTAGCCGATTATGCGCATAATCGCTGAAGCGCTTTATCGTTAATGCTTGTATGCAGGACGTAATTAAGCACTCAACGGGTGACTTTACCGGTTGTTTCAAATGCGCTTTACAAGTAGTTAATGCGGAGAATCGCTTGTTCACATAGTCAAAATGCGCTTTAACGGCCGGAGCAAAATAAAACTCGCTATTTAACGCGCATTCGATAATGCGCATAATCGGATGTTTAAAGCGCCTCTACGCCTGATTTGCGCTCCATTCTTGTAGAGGTAAATTTTTTAATGCGCCTTGAAAGAGCTTTAAATGCCTCTTGTAGAGGCAGCCTCAGAGTGAGAGGTTTGCCTGGTCCTTACCTTTACATCTTTTTGATGCCAGGCAAAGACTGTTTTGTTAAAATCCTTTAGGTTATTAGATGCAAATTTAGCCAGCTGGCTAGTGTATGCTGGTTTGGTGATTTTGTGGCTTTGAATTTATACACATTGTAATTTCCCCCCTTTTGGTAAACTACCCTGGGATTATAATTGAAGGGCAGTGTAAAATAGTTATAAAAAATAAATGTTCAGTATTTTAAAGTCTATATTAATTCCTTTTTCACATAGTTACATTCCTGAAGAAGGAACACACAGCCTGAAATGCACTGGGCATCAATGGATCTGTTGGATTAATGCTTTTTCTCTGCACCGTTGTAATCTCCTTTCCATCAACAGCTATTAGCAGTGATATAGATCATAGAATCTCCATATTCATAGGTAGTATACCTTTAAATATGAGAGCCTGGCACAAACAAATGGAGCTAGGAGAACCATCAACTATGTGATTAGATGCAATAAGGACATGGCTGTTGTACTTTTTAATATTTGGTGAGAAGAGAGAATTTAAACAGATGAAGCTTCTCCCCTTCTGTACAATTAGGTGCATGTGTTAAAATTTCCTCCTTTGTATCTACTTATCTTAGGCACTTCATGCTGTAGGATAGCCTTTCTCAACCTGATGCCTCTCCAGATGTTTTGGATACAACTCCTAGCATTCCTGACCATTGACCATGCTGGTTGGTGCTGATGGGAGTTGAAGTTCACCAGGTTGGGGGAGGTGGTTGTAAAGATTACAATTTCATTTTGAATGCTGCTGGATATAATGGGAATGCTTATACTCATATTGATTGCCATTAGACCTAGAGTGACCATATTTGGGAAACCAAAACAGAGGACACCCAGTGTGTGTGTGTGTACTTTCTGGGGCTTCTGGAAAGCGCACCATTTCCCCTCGCCATGCTAATGGCAACCACCATTATTGTAGCAACCACCTTAAAGGCCCCAATTGAAACGGAGGAGGGGAAAGCATGTCATTTCCACCCACCCCCATTGCTCCAATCAGGGCTTTTTCTATAATATCCGGAAATTACACACTTCCCCTTTAAGGCCCATTGGAGCAGTGGTGGTGGGAATGATGCTCCTCCAGAAAGCATGTCATCCCCCCCCCCCCCCATCTCCACCATGCTAATGGTGGCCTTAAAGGGGAAAGAATGTCATTCCCGGACATTATAGAAAATTACAGAAAATCCACCCTGATACCCAGGATAGAACAAAACCCCATACAAATCCACGGAAGTCCTGACAGTTGGTCACCCTACTGATAGGACCTTTTGAGGAACATGGGCACATTTGGGAGTTTGAAAAACTGCTGTGGGCCCCACTAGAAAATGGCTCCTACAAATGTGCTCTGTGTGTGTGAGTGACAGGAGCTGGGAAGGAAGAGAAATAGAGCAAGGCTAAGGGGTGGGAAGAGCAAGGACTAGTGGGAAGGAAGAGAAAAAGCAGGGCAGAGACTGGGAGGGAGGGGGAAATAGTGAGAGAAAGCCAGGGCAAACAGCAAGGGAAACAGGAGGGGGAGAGAGAGAGAGAAAGAACAGGCAAGAGGGTGGGAGTAGAGAGCATCATCAGACAGGGAAAATCACGTTTCCTTCCTGTCGCTTTGGCCTCCTGCTGCTGTCCCACAATAGGGACAAGCAGCTTCCTCTTTCTTTACATGGGGAAGAAAGAGGAAGCAGCAACCACATGGCCCATTCAGTTTTTATTGCACGGTTTTTCCTGCACACAGCAGGAAATGGCAGCAAGTTTTGCCTAAAAAAAAATACTGGGTCTTATTTTCTCATGGAAAAAAGACAAGAAGGAGCAGGAGACATGTGGGAGGTGGACGGTATCATCAAAAGGACCCGCAAAAAGCCATGTGTGCGATAAAATGCCCGTCTGATGGTGTGCAAAAAGCAAGGGGAAGATTGGGTGGGGCCATGAAGCAGCTCTTTCCTTCTCTTTCTGTCTACCAAACAGCTGATCAGTAGCAGCTTCAGGAACAGGAAGGAGTACCAGTTATCCTAACATTTTTTACATTTTTAAAATTAAAAATATTTTTTTGAAGGGGACATGGAATGGAAAGCTTTGTGAGACCCTTGGAGTTTCCCCGTGAGACCCCTGGGCTAAACTGTTGATTAACATTGTCTGGCTGGTGTGGTGTCTGTCCAGTCTTGGAAACCAATGCATCATAGATTCATGTCCCTTTCCCACCACTTCATAATAAACTTGTTAAAATTCAACAATTCTCCTGTGGATTTATAAATGTAAGTGGCACCCAGTCTAAGAACACGCTAAGGCTGCCTCTACAAGAGAGGTTTAAAGTAGGGGTGTGCACGGACCCCCCGGATCGGATCGGGACCCGGATCGAGACCTCCAATTTTGTCACGGATCGGATCGGACAAAATTGGAGGCCCCTGGACCGGATCGAGTCCGATCCTGATCCAAAAATCGGACGTCCGATTTTTGGATCGGCTGCCATTTTTTTCCCCATAGACTTGCATTGCAATGCAAGTCTATGAGGAAAAAATGGAGGCGGGTGGGTCGGGGGACCTAACTCCCTCCCCCCAGGGGCCGTCCGCGCTCCCTACCCCCCCTGGGGCCGTCCGCTTCCATCCGCTGGCGCCCGCGGGCGCCAGCGGATAGAAGCGGACGGCCCCGGGGGGGGTAAGCCCCCTCCCCCCTGCCACTGCTTACCTTACAGGGACGTCCACTCCCGTCCGGCGCCGGCTGCTACTGCCAGCGGGCTTTGCGGTCTGCTCTAGAGTGGCGCGCCGGGTGATGTCATAACCCGGCGTGCCACCCTGGAGCAGGCCGCAAAGCCCGCTGGTAGTAGCCGCCAGCGCCGGACGGGAGCGGACGTCCCTCACAAGTAAGCGTCCCCCTCCTCCCCTCCGCGCCCCCCCCCCCGCTGTCCACTTTCATTGGCGGGTGCCCGCTGGCGCCCGCCAATGGAAGCGGCGGTGGGCGCCAGTGGGCATCCGCCGATCCGCCCGAACCGGATCGGAGCCTTTTCGGATCGGTTCGGACTGGATCGGCCGATCCAGCTGTCGGATCGGAAATCGGATAATTTATCTGATTTCCCTCTGGATCGGATTCGGATCATGGATCGGATCCGATCCAGTGCACATCCCTAGTTTAAAGCTCTTTCAAGGCGCTTAAAAAAATTTACCTCTACAAGAACGGAGCGCAAATTGGGCATAGAGGCGCGTTATCTCTCCGATTATGCGCATTATCAAATGCGCGTTAAACAGCGAGCTTTATTTTGCTCCGGCCATTAAAGCGCATTTTGACTATGTGAACAAGCGCTTATGCGCATTAACTACTTGTAAAGCACATTTTGGTCATCCGTTAATGCGCTTCGCCGCCTTTCTCCGCCTCTCGTGCAGAGGTATTAGGCATAAATGCGCCTCAGCGATTATGCGCATAATTGCCTAACCAGGTGCAAAAGTGAATCCTTGTAGAGGGGACCTAAGCTATTTACAAAGCCGAAATAGATTGGAATATACATCTGTTACTAGGGCAGAATCTACACTACTGCTTTATAATGGTTTATGACAGTTTTGACAACTGTTGGGGCCCAGGACACATTCCATATACTGTTTTTAAACCACTTTCAAAGTGTTATATCCTGCTTGGTGTAGACCTGGCCTGGGGAAAACCCAGTTGTTTCCTGTGATTATACTCCTCGTTTTACTACCAATATTCCTATGCACTTTACAGGAAGGTGAGTTGAATTTTCCTTTCATTTGTTCTTCACTATGCTTTCTCAAGCTTTCATGTTCTCTGTGGGTTGGGTTCACACCAAACCTTACTGTAAACATTTAATTATTTGCCACATCAGCTAAATATAACTTCCATGTACAGAAATAATATGTTGTTGAATTCTAAATGCTGTGGACAAACATTAGTTTCATGCTATGCTTATGAGCACCTGGATGAAACTAGTTGGCTGATGCTGTTAGACACAGATGGCAGTATGCAATGGTAGTTCTACTTAGATTATGCCCATGCACTTCAATGGGTCTACTTTGTGTAGGAGTACCATTGTATACTACACAGAATGGCAGCGCAAGTGGCTTTTTTCTAAACTACCAGTGCAATTTTTGTTTTTAGTTTATTATTATATTCTATTTAATAACAGCTGTTCTCTGGGCAAGGTAACAAAAGCTAAAATAACAAAATACAAAACACCACCACCACAAAAGCTGCAAGAATAAAATACAATATAAAACTCCCAAAGGTAAAGGAATTAAATACAAAACAACAGCCAGCACAGGCCTAAATATAATATATATAAAGACAACCATAAAATATTTTTTAAAAACACCCTAAACTCTAAAATGCCTGGGAGAAAAGAAAAGCTTTTGCCTGACACCAAAAAGGTAGATGCCAGGCAAGCCTCTTTGGGGAGAGCATTCCATAAACAGGATGCCACAACTGAGAAGGTCCTCTCTCTTGTAGCCACCCACATAACTTTCTTCAGCGGGGGCACCTGGAAGAGTCCTAAGGGTTTGAGCAGGTACATACTGGAGGAGATATTCCTTTAGATTTTCATTTGCTTCTTTTCAACTGCTCTCTTTTTCATATTATGTTTTGTGGTTATCAACCAACCACAAAGGGTATAGTGATCTGTCTTGAAGCTAAAAACATGCTGTCCACCTACTTCCAGCTGAAGTATAATCAGCTACATAAAATCTTTCCCACATATGGTTCAAGTAAATGCATTGTTGTCACTCTGCAGTGTGTGGGATCCAGGCATCTTCCCTCAAGGTAATTATATTTTTTAGCCATCCCTACAATACTTTGTTCCTGGGAAAACATGCCTTCTCCACCCCTCAGATTGTGCAGCCATTCTTTTGCAACTGCTTTGTCAAATGTGGCAATGCAGATATCAGATGCTACAATGGGATATTGCCGATGATGGCACTTGAGCAATGCAACTCACCTTCCCATATCTGAACCATTTTGCAAAATTATATTAGCAAAACAAGAAAAAATGCTTTAAAGACTAACCTTATAGATGCTGACTCATAAGTCCTACTATGTCCAATGGGACTTTCTCCATGCTAAGCGTGCATAGGATATAAAGACTGAGCGTTTACCACTGTACGATTCCAGCTAATTAATCTATTTATTTAGTGGTGAACATGAACAGTCCAAGCCTATGCATGTTTACTGAAAAGGTAAATTGTATAAATAATGGAGTTCTACAGGGATATGTATTGGGACCAATGCTTTCCCATGTATTCATAAATGATATGGAATTCAGAGTGAGCAGTGAAGTGGCCAAGTTTAGAATGTGGGTGGTTAAAACAAAAAGGGATTGTGAGGAGCTCCAAAAGGATATCTCCAAACTGGGAGAATGGGCATCCAAGTGGCAAATGAAGATCAATGTAAGCAAGTGTAAATTGATGCATGTTGGGGCAAAACCCCCCAACTTCAAGTATAACCTCATCATCATCATCATCATCATCAACCTGTATTTACAGCCAATAGACCAAAGGCAAAACAAATATAACATACAGTCATGATGGTTACAGCTTAGCTGGTGTAAAAGGGACCTACATTCATCATCTACAGATAAATACAATAGTGAGTGTTAATAATCATCTGCTAATGATCTGGTTCGGATAGCTAGATTCAGAAACTTAGCTACCTGTTCCGTTATTCGCTTATTTGTACCCTGGAGCAAAATAATTGTTAGGCCCTCAGAAAGGACGCCGTGGTAGGGACTGTGTGATTGGCCAAATTAAGTCTACCCTGGCTGATTGGTAGTACCTACAATAAAATAAAACGTGTTATAGATTCAACCGGTGTCATTGCAGGGGCAGCATCTATTGCTCCATGGAATTCCCTTGTAGCGTCCCTCCAATACCCTAGAAGGGAGAATATTAAACCTGGCTAGCGAAAAGGCCTTCCTATATTTGGGAATTGATAGCCATCTTAGATATTGTGATCCCTCTTTACTAAGGAGCCCTGGTATCCCTAATAACTGTGGTGAACAGGGGCCCCATGCTGCCCCAATTAACTCTTGAGTGTCTATCCGTTAGTCTTTGCTTGATAACTGCTCTGGCCTTATCAAGTCCTACCGCTAGCAGGTATATGGGTGAAAGCCCTATGCTCATAATTTTGTACTCTACTGCTTTCATCCAAGGGGATACAAATGAGTCTGTTAATACCTTATAGGCTAAGGAGTCATGAGATTTTGCAAGGTGGCATCTGAGCCAAAAGTGGACAGTAAATCCAGGCTTGGCATTTTAGCGAATTAAGACCCGCTTCCAAATTTAAAGCATCTCCTAAAACGCATCTAGGTACACCGAAGATTAGCCTAAGGAAGGAGTGTTGAATTCCTTCAAGGGTACTTTCAAAGAATGGAAACCATAACGGTGATCCATACAAAACTTGAGAAACAATAGTGGATTTATACACTTGGGTAGCTGCTGGTATATATTTCCCACCCTTTGTAAAGTAAAACCGGGCTAAAGCCCCAGAGCTTTGGTCTACTTTGGACTTGGTATGTTTTATGTGGGCCCTCCAGCCAAGAGCTTCGTGAAACCATATGCCTAAGTATTGTATAACCTGATGGAGTCTGATCTAGCAGTGACTGACTAAGAAAGAGATCTTGGGGTTGTGGTGGAGAGTTCAATGAAAATGTCAGCCCAGTGTGTGTCTTCTGTAAAAAAGGCAAACTCCATGTTAGGCATAATTAGAAAATGAAATGAAAATAAAATTGCCAATATTATACTGCCCTGTACAAATCCATGGTGCAATCACACATTGAATACTGTGTACAATTCTGTGTACAATTCTGGTGACCATATATATTGTAAAGCTGGAAAGTGCAGAAAAGGACAACAAAAATGATCACGAGCCTGGAGCAACACCCTGTGAGGAAAGGTTACAACAGCTGGGATTATTTAACCTGGAAAAAGACAAATAAGTGGAGACATGATAGAAGTCTACAAAAGTCTGCATGGTGTGGAGAATGTAGGTAGGGAGACATTTTTCTCCCTTTCCCATAATAATGGAACCCAGGGTCATCCCATGAAGCTGATTGGTGGGAAATTCAGGGCAGAGAAAAGGAAGTACTTCTTCACACAGAATATAATTAAACAATGGAATTTGCTACCACAAGAAACAGTGATGGCCAGGAATGTGGATGGCTTTAAAAGGCGGCTAGACAAATTCTTGCAGGAGAAGGCTATCAATGACTACTTGTCCTGATGACTATGGCTCCCTCTACAAGGATTCGCTTTTGCGCCCGGTTCGGCGATTATGCGCATTATCGCAGACGCGCATTTACTCCTAATCCCTCTGCACGGGAGGCGGCGAGAGGCGGCGAAGCGCATTAATTGATGTCCAAAAAGCGCTTTACAAGAAGTTAATGTGCATAATTGCTTGTTCACACGGGGAAAATGCGCTTTAACGGCCGGAGCAAAATAAAACTCGCAATTTAACGCGCATTCGATAATGCGCATAATCCGGGAGATAACGCGCCTCTATGCCCATTTTGCGCTCCGTTCTTGTAGAGGTAAAATTTATAATGAGCCTTCAAAGAGCATTAAACCTCTCTTGTAGAGGCACCCTATATGTTATCCCCAGTATCTGAGGGAGTATGCCTTTTACATCAGTTAATGGGGAGCATGGATGAGAGGTTGATGTTGCACTCATGTTCTGCTTGTGGAATTCCCATGGGCAGCTAGTTGGCCACTGTGTGAACAGAATGCTGGACTAGATTAACCCTCATCTGATCCAGTATGGCTTTTCTTCTGTTCTTAAGTCTGTTTGTCCAGTTTACTCCCAGGTGTCTATTTGGGATTACAAATTTATATAGTCTACCTCCTTTTCCTGAAGCAGCCAACCACTGTTTTGAAAGGTTCTGAGCAGCATTAAGATTGTCTCCCTCATCCTTACCTGTGAATTATATATCACAATTGTCTTTAGACTGAGACATAGGAGTTTAAAATTATAAAGGTCTACACTGCATATCTGAGCTTGTTTAATGGCAATACCTTCTCGTTGGGAATTGTAATACTGTAAGAGGGAAGTAAGTTTCTTGAACCTTTCAGGACACTTAAAAGTTGCAACAACATATCATAATAAACTGGTGCTGGTCTTTTTTATTTCTTTATAACATTTCTATACCACTCAATATATTCAAATCTGTTCCGTTAGTAATGCTGCGCCATCCGGCCCTCAGCCCTTGCAGTGTGCCATGAACCATATCACAAGTGGGATTTATTAAGACAAATGTCATTGATGGTGTTACTGCTGTATGAAAATTTCTATGTCCAATTTCATTCATCATATCGCTTTTTGTTCGTATTACAGTTAAACAATAGATGGGACTCTCCGACAATGGGTGTTTGCCCTGGAAGGCTCATATTGCAATATATATTTTGACAAGTCAATCCTGTGTATTTGTATTCAGTCAGAACCCCACCTTACAATAAACACACTTTTAGAAGCGAGCGACTTTTATTTTGAAGGAAAAAAGGTCTAGATCTGGATCAGGGATGCTACGGCCTCCATCACAACAGCGATTTACTGTACTCTTGCCATGACTGGTGTACGGATTTGCAGCATAGTACTCACATGCCGCCATGCCTGTCCTGCTACTAAAAGTCTGGATTATTTTCCCTAAATGCATTAAATTCGCGGTAAATCTTGGTGTAGTTTTAAAGGAATGGGGGTGCAGGGTGGAGTGGGCTTCAATGGATTGCATCAGGTCCTGGCAGGGAAAAGCAATCTCTCCCAGCAGCTGGCTCCAAGCATCAATACAAAACCCAAACCTTGCATCCCAGGCTCCAAAGCGTTTTAAAAAAATCATACAATGCCTGAATCTCGGCACAGACAGGATTGTACTCCCTCAATACCCCCAAAGAGCCAGACTAAATGTTTGTTCCATTTTTGCCAGGGGTTGAAGTCTGGTTGAAATCTGCCAGGACCTGACTGGAAGGAGAATGATAGGGGATGGGTGAAGTGGAGTGAAGGACCTTAGGAGCAAAAGAGCAGCTGTTCAGGTGAAAGGGATCATAAGCATGATACGCAATTGCCTCAGAGGTAAAAAAAAAAAAGGGGAAAAAAAGCGGAGGCAAACCAGGTGGGGGAGTGTGATGAAGCTGCAAACAGTACTTTTGAGGGCAAAGAACGGCAGGTGTGGGCCCCGCCGCTTTTGTCTTTAAGATAAAAGGACCCGATTTTAACACTCTGCTGTGTCTCACGACGCGTAGCTCAGCTGCTTCCAATGACTGTAGACAGGAGGATTGCAGCTTGCGCTTCTGCGCGTTTACTCAGGAGTAGCTCCGCTGTTTTCAAGGGGGCTTACGCTCAAGTAAGTGCGCAAGGAAACAGTCGATTAAAATAACAATAATTAGGGTGCAGTGCGTGACTCTTGTTGCAGGGAAAGTAATACAGTTACCCTGGAATTTCCCCGCTTGACTGCAATATCCGAAGCGACGGCACCTCGGCTCGCCTCCGCTCTCTTCTTCCCGGGAATCCAACCAGCGTCAGAATCGACACCCTCCCCCAGGGTAGATTTCTCAGACTAACCACACGCCGCTTCCATACACGCATGGTGGGGTTGATTTCAGATCGGAGGGCGGAGCTTCCAGGCAAGAAGCTACAATTTCAGCACCACCTCCTTTTTTAGAAACAAACAAACAAACAAGGCACTTGATTTGGGTCCAGATCCGGGTTTTCTTCGCTTTGCCGGCCGAAGCAGTTCCTTCGCTCCTGTGGCTTCGCGTGGGCTTCCTTTCCTAGACAAGCTGCTCTCCTCGCCCTTCTCCTAGCGTCGAGGATACATGCTTGAAGTTGTCGCCTTCGTCGGTAAGAAGCTCCGTTCTCGCTTCTTCCTTCTCTTCCTTCTCCTTAACTCCCAGCCGGTTTCCTCCACGCTGGTCACCTCCCACTCTTCTCCACACCGCTTGGTTTTCAGGTAAGGGCCGTTCTTTTTACAGAGCATCTTCCCGTTGCGAGCTCAGACAGGCTGTGTGGTCTGCAATCCAGTGGGCAACTCAAAGGCTGCAGCTCTTCACTATGGCTGAGTTCGGACGACACACGACACGTTGCCCCTCCCCCACCCCGTTGCACAGCTTAAAGTTCCAGCCTCATGATAAGCAACCGGTCTCCATTAAATAATGGAACAGCCCATTGTTCCCTCCCCCCCCCGTTGTTACATAATATACTGTCTGCTGTGTGTCCCCCCCCCCCCCACGACACCATAATCAATACAATGAACAGTTGCCTCTTCCCCCCTCCGTTGCCTAAAGTGGCTGAGGGGGAAGAGGTAACTGTCCATTGTGTTGAATTTTGTGTTGCGTGGGTAGGGTGACCAGATAAAATCCAGGTCAGGGCTCTTGTAACTTTAACAGTTGTAGAGAAAAGGGAATTTCAGCCAGAGTCATTTGTATGCAATTAGTTCCTGGTGAAATTCCCTCTTCATCACAACAGTTAAAGTTGCAGGCACTATACTAGCGTGACCATATACAAAAGAAGGCAGGGCCCCTGCACCTTTAACTGTTGTGATGAAGAGGGAATTTCATCAGGAACTAATTGCATACAAATGACTCTGGCTGAAATTCCCTTTTCTCTACAACTGTTAAAATTACAAGAGCCCTGACCTGGATTTTATCTGGTCACCCTATGCGTGGGGGGGAGACACACACTGGACAGTATATTATGTAACAATGGGGAAAAACAACAGGCTCCTTCGTTGTTTATTAGAGACCTATTGTTTATCATGAGGCCGGAACTTTTAGCACTGCAAGGGGGGAGGGGGGAGGGGCAACGTGTCAAGTGTCGGGCACAGCAAAAATAATGAACTGTCAGTTGTCTCTTTCCCCCTCTGTTGCCTAAGTCTGAATTTAGCCATTGACTCGGAGTAAGAAGAGTCGCTGAAATCTGCGGGGCACAGGCTATAATCCTGAACACAGTTATCAAGGAGCAAAAAAAACATTACATTCAGTGGATATCTTTGGAAAGGGTGGGAAAACTGGTTGCAATTTGAGGCTGTACATGTTTGCCTGGAAACTGCATTGGGTGAGACTTACTCCCAAGTAGATGTGTACGGGACTGCAGGAAAAACAACAAAAGTGATACAGAATCACACAGGTGCCCCTGTGATTTGGCAAATTTTGGTGCCTCCCTGTTGTTGGGTGTGTCCAGTGCTGTAGCCTTGATGCCCTGCAATTAGTCTCTTGCTAGAGCTCAACATCACCCGATATTTTTTTTTTTAAAAAATAATGCTTCACCTCTCCTCCTTCTGCTTCCTTTAAGATTGCATTGCAGTCCAGCCATATTCCAAGGGTGATTCCAGATGAAGGGGCCTAGTTCCAACAGCCAGAAAACATTGCACAGGTATTCCATTTTTTTCTTCCATCTTGTTTTTTCTGTGGTAATGAAAAAGTAAGAGGAAGAGGAGGGAAAACATGAGAGGGTTGCAAGTAAATGGAAGACATCATCTGGAAGCACACACATACACACACACAATTCTGTGAATGAGGCGAGGTGATGGTGCCATAAAGGTATTATCTGCTATTGTTCTCTGCTGTCTCAAATAGGCTTAAGATACAGGATGGTAGATTTTACTTGAACATTAGGAGAAACTACTTCATGGCAAGAGCAGTAAACAGTGTAACCAATTACGTCCTCAGGTCTGTAGCCACCCTAAAGATTTGGGGAGTAGGAGTGGGGGGGGCAGTTCATCTGGTATGCAGGCTTTTTAAAGACAAAATTGTAAACTTTTTTTAAAAATTATTTATTTGTAGAAAAAATGTGGGGAGGCAGCCCCCACCCCAGACCACTCCTGGCTGGGGGAATGGGGCTCTTTCCATTGTTAGCTGCCTGGCTCTTCATTACTGGCTGTATTCAAGCATAGGTTTGGCAGCCATCTTTTGGGAAAGCTCGAGTTCTGGATTTCCTGCAGTGAGTAAGGGGTTGGAACTGATGGCCTACAAGGCCCTCTTCAGCTCTGGGCTTCTGTCGTAAGAGTCCAGTCCCTGCCTGATTATACCACAGAAGCCCAGAGCTGAAAAGGGCCTTGTAGGCCATCAGTTCCAACCCCTTACTCACTGCAGGAAATCCAGAACTCGAGCTTTCCCAAAAGATAGGAAATGACGACATTTCAAAGTCATCAGTGATTGAATTGCGCTTGAACTGAGTGAACTTGCAATTGTAAGTCAGAAATTTTCAAATGATGGCAGAGTCATAGCAACTAAACTCTTTATAGGTTCCAACATTTTAAGATTGTATGTTGGGAAGGTTCCCCAATTGCAATAATTTCCCTGCAAAGTTTGTATGAGTATTTTTGCTGCTTGATTCTCTGTGCATTTCAGGATGTAAGAAGAGCCCTGTTGGATCAGACCAAGGGTCAGCTTAGCTCAACGTCCTGTTTCCAACGGTGGCCAGTTTGACACTTCCAGAATGCCCTAAGATGAGCATAAAGGCACCCCCTCCCCCCACACACCTTCAACTTGTATTCAGATGATATTTCCCTTAAAGAATGAATGAAGGGGATTTTGGGACTGTGTTGGCTAGCCCTGTTATCACTGTGTCTGGCAGGGCTAGGGTGAGGTCATGCCAGTCTGTGCTTTTCCCCCACCCCCACACATTCTTTCAAAGTTATCTGAATCTGGCAGTCCCATTTACTGGGTAATAGTTATCAATCCACCTGTCTTCCTTGAGTATGTGAGACCAGAATGTGGAAATAAATCCCACTGAATTCAGTGGAACTTACACTGCAAGAATGATGATAAGTATTACAACTTTAGGACCAGTTAACACTACACCCCCTCCCCACATGACCAATTCAGATGGCTGAGGGTAAAAGAGCAGGGTGAGTAATGATCACATGAAAGGCTGTGTCAGGATATCAGAGCAGAGTGATAAGGAGGGACAAAGCCATGGAGACCTTTAGAGGTAAGGAGAAGAAGCTTGTGCTGGATCTGAGAGCAGACAGAGGCCCTGTTCAGAAGACACCTTAAACCCCAGCTTTACCATGGTGATAAGGCAAAAAGTCTTAGTCACCATAGTTAAAACTGTGTTTTAAGGTGTCTTCTGAAAAGGGCCAGTGTAGGGATTTAAGAAAGGGTATCAGATGGTCAGAATGCTGAGAGAAGTGAAGAATTTTGCCAGAAAAGAGTGGGGTGAAACTAATGGATGAAGATGAGATGGCAGAAGATCAGAGGAAAGAGAGTTAGAACAAATGAACAAAAACTATGATGTGCACCAGCTCAGAGATCCAGAAATGTTGGTGTAACAATGTTGGCTATGATTTGTGGTTGTCCGTCATCACCCTCCCATTCCATCATTAACAGAGAAATACAGTGTGTGTATCCCATTACCACCTTCCTCACAGGTTTGTGAGACCCAAATTACATGTTACTTTAGGAATGTAGATAGCAGCTATGTCTTTTTATTTTGAAATAAGTACCATTGATGTGGATGGAACTTACTTTCAAGTAAGTATGCTCAGGTTGTTCAGTCTAGAAAACATTTCTAGGCCATTATGGTATTCACAATACTCAGCAAGCTGAATCACCCAGTGCTGCTCCGGAAATAGAAAAGTATGCCTAATGTGAAAAAGAGAAAACTGATATAGGAATGAGCTGCACTTTCTTTTATGTAAGACTTTACAGTTCAAAATGCCATCTTCAGTTTTAGTTCTTATATTACTCATATCCTTAGATTAAAAACCTACACTTGTGAACCAGACTATCACTATGTTCTCATTGTCCTTTAAAATTAAAGCCTTTTGCTTCTTAATTTTTTCCAGAGAAGAAGGTACAACTAAACTCATTAAAAAATGTATTTGGGAAATCCAGCAATCTTGCTGTTGCTGATCCTTAGCTTTGTCACCCCAGGTAAGTATAACTCAACATATTTTCCCCTTCAAGCAAGGTATAACAAGCCCAATGCATAGTATGACAGCTAAATTCAAAAGTGTCACCATTTTAGCATCTAACTATAAAAGTGCTAAGGGCTTTTCCAGAAAATTAGGATTATTTAACAAGAAATGAAAAGTTGTTTTTTCAGTTATTTTGGGTGCTTGAGATGCCTTCCTTCAAGGAATTGCTTCAGTTATTGGCAAATTGCATTTTTCCACCACTCAAAACACAATATTTTATTAATAGGGAAACACTGTGTATGTGAAAGACAGAGAGAGAGAGAGAGAGAGACCAACCCATCACACTGAATTGAAGTTGTATGAGCATCATAGACTAAAGTTGTGTGAATGTCATGGGCACCCATTGGCTAGTTCCTGTGTCATCACCCGTGATGAATTATATATCTCTCCCCCACACTTTGTGACACTAAAAACATTTTAATGTGATTTTTAATCCTTTAAAAGCTTGGAGCTCTGTATTGCAGAACCACGGAAGATTTCATGAAATCCCTTAGGGGGAAAAAGAGGGATGAATGTCAGCTAGGCCTTCTAGCGTATTGTCATTTTGTGAACTGTTTTGAGAGGGTTTTTTTTAGTCATCCCCAGTTTCTTCCTCTCTTTAGCATGCGCATCTTTCCAATTTTAACAATGAAGCAAGCAAGCAAGCAAACAAACGAAATGGTGTGTGTGTGTGTGTGGGGGGGAAGATCTATTTTACATGAGGCTGGGTTATATAGGGTCCCCTCTACAAGGATTCGCTTTTGCGCCTGGTTAGGCGATTATGCGCATAATCGCTGAAGCGCATTTACGCCTAATACCTCTGCATGAGAGGCTGCGACAGGCGGCGAAGCGCATTAATGGATGACCAAAATGTGCTTTACAAGTAGTTAATGTGCATAAGCGCTTGTTCACATAGTCAAAATGCGCTTTAACGGCCGGAGCAAAATAAAACTCGCGATTTAACGCGCATTCGATAATGCGCATAATCGGAGAGATAACGCGCCTCTACACCCAATTTGCGCTCTATTCTTGTAGAGGTAAAATTTTTAAAGCGCCTTGAAAGAGCTTTAAACCTCTCTTGTAGAGGCAGCCTAGGACTACTGCTAGCATCACTCTAAGGGAAAAACACATTATTTTCCTGCATTCTATAAAGGCCGTAATTATGTATATATTTTTTTAAATTTCCTGAAGGTAAGCTTTGCATGACGCGCCCAGTTAACCTACTAGAAGAAGAATATTTTTCAGTTTGCTGTCCTGCTACAGGAAAAGAGCAAGAATATACTGTAAAATGGTATCGAGAAAACGAAGGAAAACGGATGTCAATTCAAGAAGACGGCAGAATTGATTTGAATGGGACTTTTTTGCAGTTTTGGCCAGCTGTACTGAATGATACTGGAAATTATAGTTGCTGTCTCAGGTAGGTGTAGTATGTGCCCAAAATGGATATATACAGGGATAATATGTTATTTTGCCAGTCTTACTTTCAAGTAAAGAAAAGGTACAGCCTATCTGTAGTAGCAATTGCCTTTCTCTCTTGTAGATCGGTATACAAAATGCAGATGAATCTAATGCCAGCCTTGTATGCGCAGCCAGCTCCACCGATTCTGGTCTGGGTGCGGCCCCTACTGCTTGCAGAACAGCGATGTAATGCTTCTGCTCATGTTTGGAAGGGGCAGGTTGGCGGAGCTCCATAAGGGCCAGAATTGGTGAGGCTGGCCCTGTGCACAAGACAGTATTGGATTCTTTCCTAGATTACCATAGCTCATCCCAAAATACTTTTTATCTGGCCCAATTCTTAAAAGTCATATCAACATATTAATCAAGGTGAGGGTAAATGCCACTCCCCACAACTTCACATCTAAGGATCAGAAAAATCGATTTTGGAAGATTAGTATGCTGAGAAATTTAATGTCGTTCCCAGCATTTTCCATATAATGTTTCCAAATATGCTTCCAACTTTGAACCATTGTATGGAGAACAGAGAGGGTTCTGGGAGTACAAAGATTGTCCATCTCTGCTTTAGCACATTAACATTGCTCCTACGCTCTCGGGCTTTCCAGTAACATCAATGACTTCATAATAGTATTATATAAGCAGTATCAAGAGGTCACAAATCTTTGCAAACTTTGGGTGACCTCCAATATGACATAAGTGGATTTCTGCTCATGCAACATTGTACATCTCCTTCCTCTGTTCATCCTCTGCTCATCCTCTGCTCCCAAATCTGACCCACAGGGTTCATCAGCCCTGTGGAGCAGATTTGAAGGGACAGGAGAAATTAGTTCTGCTAGTGGTGTCCATTGTACTGTCACAGCTGGGTACAATCCAATATCTCAGTAATCCTTACCACAGTCCTGTAAGAAGGCCTGTATTATTGTCATCTCAGTATTGCCAGGGATTATCGATTTTTTACCAATGTTTGAACCCTTCTGAACTCTCATCTTCTGGCATACTTTGCAAAGCGGGGTGAATGTATGGTCAGGGACTTGTAATTTTTGATGACTTGTTGAAGGTTCAAGCAATCTGGGTCTTTTCATTTCCTGCTATGTTTTGTAAAAGCACAACTGACATCCTTGCTTCAGACATTGTGGCTTGACTGTTTTGTTTTTCTGATTTGCCAAATACTTGAACCAATGAGTTTCTGGTATCCAAAAGGAGATGACACAGCTTCCACCCTCAATGTGTATACAGCAGGAAGGGTGTTGCAAAATGCAGAGGTGAGATAACATTGCAATAGTTCCTTGCTGAGCTGGGCCTGAGTATTTCAGCAAGTGTATTTCCAGACCAAAGGTGATAGGGCTGTGTAAAATTATGCATGGTGTGGACCATGTGGATAGAGAGACATTTCTCTTTCTGTCTGTCATACTACTAGAACCCTGGGGTCATTTCATGAAGCTGATTGGTGGGACAGATAAAATGAAGTATTTTTGTTTACACAGTGCATAGTTAAACTATGGAATTTACTTCCACAAGAGGTAATGATGACCACCAATTTGGATGGCTTTAAAAGGGCATTGAATAAATTCCTGAAGGATTCCTGATGGTTATATGCTTCCTCCAGTATCAGAGGCAGTGTGCCTATGTATCCCAGTTGCTATGGAAAATGAGTGGGAGGATGTTGTTGCACTCATGCCCTGCTTGTGGGTCTCTGGTTGACAGCTGGTGGGCCACTGTGTGAACAGAGTGCTGGAATAGATGGACCCTTGTTCTCATCCAGCATGGTGGTCTACAACTCCCAGAATCCCTTATGGTTGGGGATTATGAGAGTCCAAAACATCGGAGGCACCAGATTGCGTATGCCTGCCTAACTCCTTACAGAATTCCATTACCCAAAGCCATCTTGAAAAGGCGTCCTTATGCATCCTTTCACCTTTCATAGTAATGATCACATCACTTTACACTTCTCCAAGTAGCTATATATAATCTGTTGAACCCAAGTTTTATTAAACCCAAACTTTAATAAAACTCAACAATCCTCCAAATTTGATTGTGGATCCACAACATCTCATCGAGTATGATCTTCATGGGGCTGGGTTGGAAAAGATTTGCACAGGAACTGAAGACTCTTGCATGTAATGGTGGCAAACCATGGTTAATTAACCCACAATTTGCTGTGTCATGTGCTGTAGCCACTTTGCATAATCAACCTCTGATCAGCCCAATCAGATGTTGTAGGTGATGTGTGAACTCAGACAATATAGGTAAAAGAACCCATAGCTAACCTATGATTAATTCTTAGGTTAGCTTTGGGTAATTTAACATATGAATAGCCCATAGTGTTTGGGGACACACATCATGCAGCATCTTCCAATTAGATCCATTGGATGTTGATTATCCAAAGCAATGGAGGCTTGCATGTGACATGTGACTTCTCAGATCTTTGTCCAATCAGAGCAGATAGTAGTGAACAATATCAGACAAGGGTATATATATGACAGTTTCTTACAACCTTACAATCTGAACAGTTCATGAGGGCAGTTGGTTAACCTATGAATATTTTTGATTTGCTTTGGTTCATTTTGATTTGGACCCCCTCTACAAGAATTCAGTTTGACGCCTGGTTCTCCGATTATGCGCATCTTCTCGGAAGCGCTTTATGGTAAACGACTGTACGCAGGAGGTAATTGAGCGCACAACTGGTGGCCTTACCGGTTGTTTAAAATGCGCTTTAGAAGTAGTTAATGCGGAGAATTGCTTGTTCACATGGTCAAAATACTTTTTAATGGCCGCAGCAAAATAAAACTCGCTATTTAACACGCATTCGATAATGCGCATAATCGGATAGATAACACCCCTCAACTCCCGATTTGCGCTCCGCTCATGTAGAGGTAAAATTTTTAATGAGACTTGAAAGAGCTTTAAACCTCTTGTGTAGAGGCAGCCTTGGACATATTTTTCTGGTTTTGTGTGCTTAAAGCACCTGATTTGTTCAGGAAGCCTATCAAAAGAATGTACAAATGGACTAATATAAAGATGAAAGATATGCATATATGTTTGTTATTATGAGACAATTGTTCTGCTTTAAGGACCCTTAAAGTCATGCTAACACATTCTCTCACTCACCCCTAGTAATGAAACACACGACATCAGCTGTAACAGCAGGTCCTTGGAAGTTCTCCAAAGAAATAAAGAAAGTTGTTTCAATCTAAATCATATAGAAACAGTACCTACAGTAACTGGAAAATCATGTACCTTATATTGTAATCATATACATCACACTACAAATGTTGTCAGCATAACATGGTACAAGGTATTTATTAAAACAACTTCTTCTTGTTTGGTTAACGGAGTCTGGGAAAAAAGTAGATGATTTTTTAAAAAAATCAAATATAAGTAGTAGCAAGTTATCTTCTGCAATTGAGTTAAAGACTTGGAATTTGTTAGTGGTCACATGATGGTGTAATTGTTCCAACCATGTGATGGGGCTAAATAGCCTGTTAATTGCTCTTAACTCCAAGCAGTTTAAAAGAAAAGGTTTATCACAGCTTTGAAAGCCATATGTGTAAAGGCAGAAAGAGGAGGACCCTGGGGAAATCACCACCAAGAGGGAATTCCACAATTGGGGCACCCCTACTGGAAGGCTCTGTGTGTTGTACTTGCCCACCTGATTTTACAAAAGGGCTGTGAATACGGCAAATTGACCAAAGTAGATTTTAAAGGCCAGGCAGGTTCATATGGGAGCAGGTAGTTTCTGAGGTAATCTCACCCTAAGCTATTTAGGGTATAAAATAGAGTTGTGGGCAACTAATCTCTCAAAAATCTCCACCCTATTTGTGGGTAGAGAAATTGGAGGACAATTTCACCAAATTTCTTCAGGTGGAGGAGAAATTCTCCAACAATTTCTCACAGGTAGGCATCACTGTTAACAAGGGCTGTAGAACAGCCTTTTTTCCTAAGTTTTTTTTTTTTTGCTTTTTCTGTACTGCTACTGTAAGTGGCAACAGCATCAACTGTGTTGGCAGCCTGGCCTCCATTTTGTATCTTCCACAGTGCATGTGTGAGGGGGGCAGTATTGTCTCTAGCTCGAGAGAAGAGGTAGACTTAGTCATGTACCAAAATCTGTCCTTCAATGTCTTGACTGTTTTCTTCCCCCAAGAAAGAGGCTTCTATTTTTCTGCCTCATTCACAGAGCGTTTCATAATTTATTTTGATTATTTTTTAGTGGTGCTTTTGCCCTTAACTAGGGTGACCATGCGAAAAGGAGGACTGGGCTCCCGTATCTTTAACGGTAGTATTGAAAAGGGAATTTCAGCAGGTGTCATTTGTATGCATGCAGCATCTGGTGAAATTCCCTCTTCATCACAAGAATTAAAATTGCAGGATCCTTGCCTAGCATGACCAGATACAAAAGAGGTAGGGAATTTCACCTTGTGCTGCATGCATACAAATGACACCTGCTGAAATTCCCTTTTCAATACAACCATTAAAGATACAGGAGCCCTTTTCTTCTTTCCCCATGGTCGCCCTACCTTAACTAATCACTGAAGTGGCTGAGGGTACTGTCTATAGTTTTCTTTCTATTATACATCTCACCATTGCTCTACAGTCTCCCAGGCTGCCTGCACTTCCTGATCTGAAACAGCCCTACAGGGAGAATAAATTTAAGATGTCTTCCCCTGGATGGGAAGGGCAGGAACCCATGGAGGCTACAGGCTGTCAGAGCAATGGTTGTACGATGAAAGACAGGCCACTCACACACACTCCTCAGCCATCTCATAAGTAAAGTCAGCACAAGAACCCTGAACCAAATCCATGAGAATTTCTCTGAAGTTTCTCCTCCTTTGGATTTCTTTTGAAAAGCAATTTCTTTTCTATCAAATTGAATGATAGAAATTTTCATGGGAGAAATTTTCAGCACAGCACTGGTATTAAAGGTCAATACCTTCTGATGATGTCATGGGTGCTAGGCAGTTATGTTCCACAGACAAGATTTGCTGCTAACTTGCAGAGCTGATTTTCAAGGCTTGACCTGTGAAAGGCTAAATATAATTTGTATTTTATGTGGCAGAGGTACTCCTAACTAGCACCACTGCTCTAAACATATAACATCAGTCGTCACCTTTGCTTTTGGATGAGTAAGATAGAGCCTCAGGAAAGCATATTGCTGCATGTTTGTTTTAGGAGTGGCGGCAGGTGCGACCTCCTCACTCCTGCAAATGGGGTCACGGGGAGGGGTGTCTGTCATATAATTTGTTCATGCAATATGCTTACCTTATCCATTCAATGAGGGTTATTTAATTGGAATAGTTTAGTCTCTCCCATGTTTTTTACCATTTTTGTTGTTGTTGTTGCCTTGGTTCATTAGGCAGTTGTTAATTTCTTAAGTGGTGCTTTATTCCAAGGAACATGGTATCAAAAATAATTTCCCATAGTAATGCCTAGCCCTGTCATTTCATTCAACAACATGAAGTGTACTGTACAGGTTTTAAGCTGTGTTCACATAGATAGGGGTACAACATACTCATTATTTTTTAGGGTTCTTAAGTTCCCATTGCTTAAGTCATTTCCACTGAAATCAATATTTAAGCAATTAACAGTGCAATCCTATGCAAGTTTACTCAGAAGTAAGTCCCACTTTGCTTAATGGGGCTTGCTGCCAGATAAGTAAGCATAGGATTGCAGTATAAAAGTGTTTAATATTTGCTGAAAAGTTCCAGTTAACTCAGCTTTGAGGGGATCTTAACCTCTCCCTCACTTGTCATCAATAAATAGTACACAGAAAGCTATAAAATGTTTATCAAAACAAACAGTTGGGAAAAAGATAAAAAAGTTAAAACTGCCCCCTTTAGATTTGAAAGGGGGTTAAGCTCATGATGTTGACCTAGTTCTCACAATCACAAGCCATGATTGAGCTGTGGTGTGAGCTGGGTATGATTTGCATAATTGCCACCCATGTGCAGATTATTGTATTGTCTGAACCCAAGCGGTGTGGCTTGTAGGAGGGTTAAACAACCCTCAAATAAATGGAGTTTGGACAATCTGGTTCAAAAACACAAAAAGACATGGCTGGGCAGTAATTATGAAAATTATGCATGGCATGCACCGCAGCTCAGAACAAGCCACCGTGGTGATTGTGTGAATAGACCCATTAGGTACTTTTTCAGGTTTTGAATTCGGACATTTTATGCTTGTCATAAACCCCCTTTGAAACAACTTTTCTGAAACAGAACTGCCATAGGATCTTGAAAGAAACAGAGGAAAAATTAGTTATCTTTGAGTTAAAACCTGAAGATGCTGGGAACTACACATGTGTGAAATCATTGACTCGTGCAGGAAAGAGTTACAACACCACACGTACAACTAAGCTAATATTTCAAGGTAAGCAAGAGAGGCTTTAGGGGTGGGTGAGCTGGAAATTCACCTGGGGCACTGAGCTGAGGGGGCACCAAGATGGGCTGAGTGGCTGGGGTGGTTGGTTTTTTGGTTTTTTTTTTTATGTACTGTCTTCAAAGAGCTAGGATGGCAAAAAGCAAGTATCTGTAACTTTTCTACAAGTTTGGGTACTAACTACAAAAATGACTTTCCTTCAGTTAGCTTTAAAGTATGTTCCTTTTTCAGTTTCCACTTTGATGTCATTTGTGCTAGGTAAAAATTACTAGAACACAGCTTTACTTTGAGGCAATGCTAGAAATGTAAAATTTCCAGAAATTTTGAAGCCATGGAAAAAACCCAATTTTTTTCCAGGGGTTTTTGGAAAAACAAAAATTATTGAAAAAATTGAAAAAAATGCAATATTGGCACTTTCTACAGATTGAAAGTCACTTTGTTACTTTAGGAACATAAATTGTAGTTATGTACAAGTTGGTTTGGCATAACATTTTTACATTTGGTATATTAAAAGTATACTTTTAAAAATTGTTACCTTTTTGTGTGTGTGTGTGTGTAAAAGAAATGGAGCTACAAGCTCCTGAACTGTAAGGAACCTCTTTGGTTTTGGCAGTTTATGAGGAGCAGGCAAAACACACACACACACACAAAACACAGAAGAAACCATCAATATTAGTAACAAAGAAAATTATTTATGTCTCTGCTAGTCCTCCATAGTGTCAATCAGACATAAAGCACCCATTCCCATGAAAAGAACTGAGAAAAAAGGGGTCCAAGATTCAATGAATATGCATGAAATTTAATCAGATTCATTTTCTGATCTATAGCTATCACTACCAGTTTAGGGCTGCCTCTACATGAGAGGTTTAAAGCTCTTTCAAGTCTCATTAAAATTTTTACCTCTACATGAGCGGAGTGCAAATCGGGAGTTGAGGCGCGTTATCTATCCGATTATGCACATTATCAAATGCGCGTTAAATAGCAAGTTTTATTTTGCTGCGGCCGTTAAAGCGCATTTTGACTATGTGAACAAGCGATTCTCCGCATTAACTACTTCTAAAGCGCATTTCAAACAACCGGTAAGGCCACCAGTTGTGCGCTCAATTACCTCCTGCGTACAGTCATTTACCATAAAGCGCTTCCGAGAAGATGCGCATAATCGGAGAACCAGGTGTCAAACTGAATTCTTGTAGAGGGGGTCTCAGTCTCTGCTTCAATGGCAGTGCCTCCTGGAGGCAGAAATGCATCTTACCTTTATATTTGAGAGCTGTAGTCTCAGTTTTAGGCTGACCATATGAAAAGGAGGACAGGGCTCATGTAACTTTAACAGTTGTAGAGAAAAGGCAATTTCAGCTGGCATCATCTGTATGCAATTCGTGCCTGGTGAAATTCCCTTTTCATTACAACAGTTAAAGCTGCAGGGGCCCTGCTCTCTTGTGTCACTCTAGTATAGTGCCTGCAACTTTAATTGTTGTGATGAGGAGAGGATTTCACCAGGTACTAATTACATACAAATGATGCCTGCTGAAATTCCCTTTTCTCTGCAACTGTTAAAGTTACATGAGCCCTGTCCTCCTTTTCATATGGTCAGCCTACTCAGTTTGCAACCTGGGACTTGCTTGTCCTCGGTGCACAGAAATTGTAATAATTTGATACCGTTCATAGTTTTTAGAAATCATTTGGAGAAGTAAACATATAAATACTTTGTCTTAAACATTTTATATCATGCTAAAATAAAACAGTCCATAATCCATTTTTTCTTCATTTTTAAAATTTTCTTCAATTTTTCGGGAAAAAAACAAAAACGGCTCCTGGAAAACATGGAAAAAAACCAGTTTCCCCCAAATTTTTCCAGTTTTTTTCTGGGCCTTCACATCTGCTACCAAGCACTTAGCACTCCAAATACGGTAAACACTAGAATCACTATATGAATAATTCTAAAATAAAACTGTAAGAGGTCAGCTTGGATTCATTTTCTGTAAATTTACTTCTCCTTAGTTTTTTTTAAAGATAAAAATAATGGATTTTTTTAAAACAAAAGAATGCTTTCGAAAGATAAGAACTGCTGCAAAACAAAACAAAAAATATAAGTAAAACTTGAGATAGTTCTGTTGTGTTGCACAGTGCGCTGCCACTGGTCAGAATGTGGCTTTTCGAACTTTGGCTTGTGCAAACTGTAGCTGAGTGACTGAGAGATCAAGGCTTTGAGCAATGTCATTCTTGATGGACATCACATCTCTACCAGGCCCCATAAGTCCTTTGGGTGGCCCTGCAAAACTGGTGGTTAGGGTAGGGACTAAAAGCACTCATTGCCCAAGGCACTATTTATTCTACGGCTGGCCCTGAAGGTAAGTTCGGGCAAAAATGATTAAACAAATTGGGGTGATAGCTGTCTTTGGCAAGGCCATTAATGCTATAATCTATCCTTTTTATACTGTACTATGCTAAATGCAATATATCCTATATTAAACATAATATCAAAAGGCCACAATAATGCATGGTTGAACTCTTCTACTATGTTGAAAACGTCTTCTCCTGATCTAGAAAAATATCTGTGCAGATAGCCCAGGAGGAGGAATGATACAGATATAGTTCCAAGTTCAAGAATGCTGTGAACATATTCAGCATTACAAGTCAGTACAGTAGGATATTTTCTGAGCTCCAAATCAGTTGTCCAACCTCCGTGTACCATAATAAACATCCAAATTAAATAAGTTAATTGTTTTATTCTAGATCAAATATGTTACTATTTATTGTTAGGAATGGAGTTTCAATCATGTGTTTTCTCTCTCCTCAAGCTCCTAGGGAAAACACAGAATTAAGTCTAATTGGACCTGAGCACACTGTATTAAAGACGGCAATAGGTATGATGAATTGTTGTAAGTTTCTCTACCATATGTGTCTGTATGATTTCTATTTTCTTTAAAATAGCAGGCATTTCCACATTAGTCCCAATGTGGGTAGATGGGATACACACCCTGGTCTATACTTGAGGCTAGACTGGAGATATTTCTTGAATGTAAACCCTATTCAGGTGTTATATTTACTGATAAGCTGAACACATGAGCAGGGCTGCACCAAATAGCTTCTCCCCCTACATTGCATGTGCCAAGTACACCTCCCTTACCGCCTGTGTGTACTATGTGAATGTCTGCTGGAGGGGGCTTTCCATATACAGTTGTACTTGCAAAGGCTGCCTTCCTGCAGATATTCATGCTGTATGCCGTGGATACATGATGTGTATGATATCAGAGCGGAGCCGCTTGGCATGTCTTGAGCATTCAGCTTGCCAGTAAGTGTAACATCTGAATAGGGCTTTAGGTGACTGACTTTTGCTGTCATTCAGTATCCTTCATAATATAAGTCAATTTCAGAAATGACATAGTTGGAAAACTCAGAGTTGCAATATTTTTCTGAAAACTTGAAAAACATGAGCCACCGCCTTAAAAAAAAGTTTAACAATAATGATATGACTAAAAAAATCTTGAGAATTGGAAGCAAAGTAACAGAAGTTGGGGTGTCTTTTGATATTCCATTGTCTCAACTTTATTATGTTTGCCATCACAATTTTTGTACCTCTCAAAGATGAAGTTTCCAAGCCTGTTTTCATGAGGACTAGAACCTTCCTTTTATTAATTAAAGGTAGTATTTTGAAGAATCAAACAATAAGACCAGCCACACCGAAGGAACAGCAGTGGCAGTCTCAAGCTGGCAGGTCATATGACCTTCCTATTGTAAAATAATATATCTTATTAAACTAACAATGTTGTGGGAATAGATTCCAAACCTTCAGAAAACCTGATACCCTTTCAGACTTCCAACTGTTTATTTATATTTTCTGTTATGTACTACTAATTCAGAGGTTCTCAAATCGTAAGCTTCCAATGGTTTACAGGAGCTTTGTTGGTTGAAGTTGAGGCTGTTAGTTATGGGTTTAAAGAACAGTGGTTGGGTGGCCATTTGTGAATCTCCGAAAAGCAGGACATGCATCATCAACGAAAGAGGACACCGATGGCATAATATTTGCATATGCTAATTTATACATATAGATGCCAATTTAGGAATGATTATTATAATTCAAATAGAAATAAAGTACATCTCATCGTAGTGTGGAGAACTGTGACCAGGTGACCTGTGTGTCTTGCTCAGTCTACTGCCCAGGTGCTGTTGATGGGCAACTTCAAGGTCCAGTTCCTCCTTCTGATGATTCTTTCTCTTTATACCACACTTGAGCTGGTTCTACACTACTGCTTTATAGTGGTATTGAAGTGCACTGATAACTGTTGGGGCACAGTGAACATTCTATATACCGCTTTCATAGTGTTCTTTCCTGTGTTTTACTCCACATTCGTAATGATTTCACACAAGGTGTAGATCTGGCCTTAGACTGGACAACCCTTCAGAGTTTGTTAAATCCGTTCCCTCTGTGTCTCATGGATTGTCAAGGATCTTTTGTTTCATCATCTGCTTACCGACAGAATCGGATTTTTAGGGATGTATGAGAATTCCGTTTCTGTTTGTAAATGCGCGACTCAGAAAAAGCCAATCTGCTGTGCAATCAAAAGGTCAGATTTATACAAATCCAAACTCTTTTGAAACGATTTCAGATTTTTCTGACATGCCTACTTGAGATAGAGGATGAGTTTGAAATAGAGAACAGTCCTCTGGCAGCCCTTCAAACAGGATTGCACTTTGTAAAAGAGGAGACATGCCCACCCTAGATTGCTGCAAAGACTTAAACAGGAAAGACTTTTGATGGGGGTGGCAAGTGTGTCCTAAATAATGGTGGTTTCTCCCTTTATAACCATTAGGGAGTCTTTCATTTATACTGCCAAGTTGTTCCATTTAGATATTTTTCTTCTTAGGTAAAAGCATGATCCTCAACTGCACAGCTTTTCACCCTAACAATTCGTTTGAAATCCATTCAGCCCCATACTGGCTATACAATGGATCATTTATAGACAAATGTCAGGACGCCAATGAAAGCAGCTCACCATGTGAAATGGAACACCATACGGAGTAAGTAATGTTCATAGAAAAATGCTGTATATCCATGGTTGTATAGTGCAATCCTTGGCATTTTGGCATGTTATCATTCCCTGCGCTATCTGTCTTGCACTTTCTTCTAACCAGATGAGATCAAATATAACCATTGGGTTTATTCACACAGCAAACATAAATTGGTTTAATAGCCAGTTCTTTTCATTTAATTTTCTTCAATCTTTTCCACTCATCCTTAGTTTTTCCTCTATGGAACTAATACATGTTACATTTTCAATAGTTTTTCTTCAGGACACATTTTAAGACAAGATATTTTTGCATTTTGCTTGCAGAAGTATTTGAGACTATAGATTAGATCGGACTCAAAATGAAGGGATCAGAGCACTTTTTCAGGTTCATCCTATTGCAGGAATCTTTGTCTTCATGGGGATGCTAGACTGGAAGAAGCAACATGACTTGGTCAAGTGCTGGAGTGCTATCCTAAGGTTAACTGTAAAACAGCATGGCTTACAGGCATGAAATTAATTGTGCTTTAACCACTCTTAAAGTGATGCCAAAAAATAGAGAGGCATGTGGGGTACCCTGAAAAACAGTTGCTGGGGAATTAGGCAAATGGAGATTCGAAGCAGGGCACCAGTTTTTCATAGGAAAGTAGTTGCTCGCTTTCTTCACCGAAAAAAAACATATCTCTATCTAATTTCTGCTGGAGCAGCCAGGGACATTGCAGTCCTGTTAAATTCCCTCAACAATAACAACAACAACTGCCACGAGCGAGAAAAGAGAAATAATAATAATGGTAGCAAATGAAGAAGAAGGCTTTTAATGCCTACGATGCAGAATGATGATATATTACTGTTTAGAGGCAGTATGCCTATCTACACCAGTTGCTGGGGGAAATACTACTAGTAATGATGATGATGATAAATAATAGTGGATGGGTGAGAAGGCTATTAATGGGGTGGGCGGGTGTAAAGTGACCAAAACCTTGGGCAAATGACTTGAAACTTGGCATGCATGTCCAGAAAGTTAGGAGGAATATGCATGCCAAGTTTCAAGTCATTTGATCACGGTTTGGACACTTTAAATCCACCACTTTATTTATAGCATTCTCACTCATCCATTACTATTATTATTATAGCACAACAGCAGCTAGCCAGGTGTTTTTTTCAATGGTTGTGAAAATGAGCGGGGATGGGGGGGGGGAATGAAGGGCGGCAAGTGATGGCCTTTCCCAAATGCCATTTGGCACAGTTGGACAGGCTGCCACGGGCAAGAGGAAAGGAGCTCTAGAAGCAGCTCAGCCGCAATTGCAAAGAGCAAGTTGCAGTTGGCAAGAGTGGCTTGCTGCCTGATGCCCCTACCCATGATGGATTGGGTGTCCTGGGTTTGGTCCACATGCCAAACCATCATGGGTAAAGCAACCCCTATGCAGACCATTTGTCTGGGAACCAACTCACCCTGCGGGAAGCCATCCACATGCGGATGACATGCTAACCTATTGTTGGTTTTTCTGGGAAACAAACTGTTGTGGGTTGGCATGTTGGGTGAACCCAGTCATTGTCTCCAAGTTACCAAGAAATCTGTTGGGGATGTAGGAGTTCTGTCTTTGCCATGTTGAGTTGAAAATGCCAGGAGCATAGTTTTTAACAGAAAATAAGTGAAAGGAGACTAAGTTTAGGAGTTGTCATGCTAAAGAGGGAAGGTGTGCTGAATCATGGATAGGAACAGAGAAGATGCTGGAGAGAGTGGAAAATCAGGAGAGGACACTTTCAGATAACCCGACTGAGTATGTGTGTGTGTGTGGGGGGGGAGGGCAATTGAATAGGACATGAAACGATAGTGCTAGAGGCATTGAACAAGTCAAGAATTAACTGATTGAAAGCCATTAAATAATTTGAGTTATGCATTAGGAAGCCTTGCAGACAATTTCCATTCTACCAGACACTCTGTCAGTGCGACTCTCTGTTTGTTTATTACTTTAACTGATATCCCTCCCTCTGCTGTGCTGCCCATGTGGCATTGTATCCTACCTGTGAATTGATTGATATGTCATAGTTTCCTTCTCTCCCTATTATTGGTATGATGTGGGGGCATGTATGGTAGAAACTCCAGGCTGAAAGCACAGAGAAAACGGAAGAAGAGGGAATTTATTTAGTTGGATATAAATTGCTTTATTCCTCAAAGAAGTATTGTCCTTTACTGCATTAACAGTACATTTGTTTTGTTATTTAGTCAAAAAGGATGGTCCTTCTGACCTCTTCTTCAGTGATCCATCACCGGTCATCTGCCCTGAAATTATTTTACAAGAATCAGTTTGATAGAAGGGAGGTTTCTCATACTGTGTCCCTTTCTCTTTTTTTAACAGTCAAAAAGAAGAGGGAAAATATGTATTGATACAATTGTGGTTTAAAAGTGTTACAGAAGAGAACATCAATTCTTCATATGACTGCATTCTCACTGGACATAAAACAACAAGACATACATTTATATTGCAGAAAGGTATTATATGGTTTAATCTAGCATTCCCGAATCTGGTGCACTCCGGATGTCTTGGCCTGCAGCTCTTAACAGCTATGCTGACTGGGAATAACACTTCTGGTGGGCATCAGGGTGGGGGGAATCTTGTTTAATCTAATATCTGGCAGGCCAGCAACAGCAAAAAACTTGTATGCAAGAATAGGCATCCACATATGGACCAGAAACTGTGGAGCTACAAAATACTTATGCAAGGAAAATAGCAGTTGATCATGTGGAAGCCTAGAAAGAGGTCCTGCTAATACAGTTGGAAAGTGTGCAGTATTATTTACCAGCTGAAAAATTGTGAAGTACTAATCTCTAGTTGAATCCTGTTGTAATTGGATGTTAGCTGCTTCTAGAATTTATTTATTGAATATGTTTCTTAGCCGTCTTTCAAGACCATGGTCCTCCTAAGGTAGCTTACAACATAAATAACGTACAATTCAATATCAAAACAAATTATACAATCACATTACATTTCAAATAATTTAAGGTAAACCAGGTAAACCAGGTACCAGTGTATACTGTGGGGTGAATCCAGATGTAGTGAGACTTACAGTGGACTCATTGAAATCAATGGGGCATGATTTGGTCATGATGAGCTGGAGTTGAGTTAGTTTCAATGGGTAAATGCCAAGGTAGACTAAATTTGAATTCAGTCCCATTTCAATATCAGAAAAGAGCCGTTACCATAAAACTTTTTCAGTTACAAGCCAAAGTGTTATTAAAACGTTCTTAAAAGCATCCATAGATGGAGATAACCTATTATATCTCAGTGCAAGCACCCATGTGCCCCTAGAAACTTTTAGTCGCCACTGAAACTCCTCCCAAATTGTATTTAAAAAGTGCTTTTATATTTTCTTACTGGCAGCTGGGATTGCTTCAAAGTGAAGTGGGAGCCTCCAGCTGTTGCCATCTTACTTTTCCATAAATGCCTCTGAGCAGGTAACTTGTCCTTGCCCATGGCCACCATTTTATGTTGTGCCCAGGATAGTTTCTAGCACTTTGACCTGGGCCTGGAAAAGCACTAATAGTTGTTGTAGAACTGGGGTAATATCATCTGACCATGTACTCCTAACAAGGATTTGAACAGCCGCATTCTGCACCAGCAGAAATTTCTGAGTCACCTTCAAAGCCGTTCTCATGTGGAGCATATTATAGAAGTCCAGTCTAGATGTAACAATGGCATGCATAACTGAGGCTAGGCCCACTTTCTCTAGATGGGGTTACAGTGAGGAACGAATCAAGGCTATGATGGGCTCCAGGCTAGCAGGATGCAGTTGGCCTCCTACTTCCAACACTGAACTCTCACACGACATTTGCCCATGTATGTTTATACACAGAGTCATCAAAACGGAACAATACATTTGCCCATGTATATGCAGCTTAGTCAGCCCCCTTGACTGAGCATTGAACGTAAAAACATGACTACAATGCTGCAGCCCTTCAAGACAAAAATCCCTCTCTCAAACTTTATTTCACATCAGGTTACATTATATTATTAAAGTGGTTGTGCAATAGTGTTTTACACCATTACACTAGCCTTAACGATTAGATATTAAAGTGATATATTCACTGTAACTTAAACACAGGGGCTTGGAACCCTTGTTTGCTTTGAAGATGCAAGATCAGTACATTACAAAGCACCTGAACAGTCCCAGCAGAGAAAGTTGCTTGCACTCATAAAGTGGCTCTTGAGATGGACTGGTTCTTTCTAGGGATGTGCAACGGATCGGGTCCGATCCACGATCCGGCCAAAATCGGATAAAATGATCTGATCCCGATCATTTGGACAGTCCGATCTGATCCGAAGGGACCCGATTCAGATTAGAAAAAAATCAGAGGATCAGGCCTCCATTGGGAAAACATGGCCATGGGTGAGTGGGGACCTCCCCCTCCCTTCCTCCCCCCTCCCCCCACTCGTGCTCCTTACCTGCTGCCTCCTCACTGCCATCTGCTGCCGCCCACTGCTTCAGTACTACTTTGAAACAGGCCTTGCGGCCTGATCCACAATAGAGTAACAGCGCGCCAGGTGACAACATCACTCAGTGCGCCCTCACTCTACTGTGGAACAGGCCACAAGGCCTGTTTCTCAGTAGTACTGAAGCAGCAGGCGGCAGTGAGTGGCGGCAAGGAGGCAGCACGAGTGGGGGGAAGGGAGGGAGGTGGAGGTCCCCCGTTACCTGCTGGCGTCCTGCGCTGCCGTCTGCTGCTTCCGTACTACTTATAAACAGGGTGCAAGGCCTGCTTATCAGTAGTATGGAAGCAGTGGATGGCAGCACGGGACCCCGGCAGGTAAGGAGCACGAGTGGGGGGGGAGGGGGAGATCCCCACTACCTGCAAGGGCTGTCTGCTTCCGTCCGCTGTTTCCTTACTACTGAGAAACAGGCTTTGCAGCCTGTCTCTCAGCAGCGCACTGGGTGATGTCATCACCTGGCATACTACTGAGAGGCAGGCCGTGAAGCCTGTTTCTCAGTAGAAGGGACCAGCGGGCAGCAGCGGATGGAAGCGGACAGCCCTGGCAGGTAAGGAGCGTGAGTGGGGGGAGGGGGAGATCCCCACTTACCTGCCGGGCTGTCCACTGCCGCCCGCTGTTTCCTTACTACTGAGAAAAAGGCTTTGCGGCCTGTCTCTTAGTAGCGCACTGGGTGACGATTTTTCCTCCCGTGCACACCTAGTTCTTTCCGTCTCATTTTGGATTTTTTCCCCCTTTATTCACGTGTTTTCTCTCTCTCTCTTCATCTGCCCTTTAAACAAAGGCCAGTTTCTCATGTTCACTTTCTCAGCTAAATTGCAAGTCAGCAGAGCACTAAAACTGACCTTAGTTTTTCATTCCTTGGGCATGTAAATCTCAGGTTGAAATCACTCTGCCTCCCATCTGTTGATATTTTTATTGATATAATTGGATTGATATTGGTATGTTATTGATATAGTCAGTTTTATTCTTATAATTGGATTTCAAATATTTAAATTCTATGTTTTGATTCATTTTTCTTTTTATTGTTCACTGCTCAGGAATTTTGTTAGATATTGAGCGGTATATAAATCTTGTAAATAAATGAATCAATCTACAATAGGGATATAACAACGGTGGACTACATTGCAAGGTTGTTGTATGCTACTTTCTCCGTCCGGGTTCTACATACACACACACACACACACACACACACGCACACACTCATCCAACCAAGTTTAGTAATAAGAAGCCAGATTGGCATGTCCTTCTAGGATAGGTAAAAAATTATCAACATCTTTCCATGAACTGACCTAGCGTTCATTAGCAGCACCTGAGGGGACTGCAGTTAAGCTGCCATGATTATTTATTGGAATGTAGCACATGATGGAACGGAAGATAACACAAATGGTCTTGAGTGTAAAGAAACAGAATAGCATAGGCAAGAGGATTCTTTTGCTTATTTCTTCCTTAGCTGAATGCTTGGTCCCTCGTGTGGGACTAGAATTGTTCTCTTGGGCCCTTTCCACACCAGGCATTTTGCCTAGGATGGCCCCTGGCTGGTCCCTGTGTGCCGATGGTGTGTATTAGGTGCTTCCAGGGTCTCCCTCCTTCCCACTACACTCCTATGGTGTAGAAAGGGCCTTGATGTACTCCAAGAAAAATGCTCTGGTTCTGGATCTTCCAGCATCTCTAAAATATATGTGGTATGTTTAAGCTTGCCACAATTTCTCTGTGATCCTGTTCTCAGGTTGTATTTTACATGTTTTGAACCCCCTGGGCTTGAATCCATTCTTGGAATTTTGCTGGGGGAAAAGTTACCCAAGGGAACTAGTTATAAGGGTGAATTTGTGTGCAGGAAAAGGTTAAACACTACCACTCTAGCCCACTAGCTCTTTTTTTACAAATACTACCACTCTAGCCCACTAGTTTTCCCCTTGCCCTCATATTCATTTTATCTTGGCAAACATGATTTGGGGGACAAATGGTTCCCCTTTGGATGACATATGTTAACCCTAAGTGAGTGAGAGAAAGTGAGCTTCATGGGAGTCAATTTGTGGGAAAATTTGAGAGCGAATAAATCTTGGCCTCAGAACTTCAGGACAAATTGTAGGGCCCCATTTCCATCCTGGTGAAGACATAAAAAGCAAAAAAACTCAACATATTATCCTCCTTTATTCTGCCTAATACTGAACAGGGATTCAATAGTAGTGTTCTAGCACCAGTATACAATTACTATAATTTTTATCGAGAGAGTACTTATTCGGAGAGTTCTGTTTCTCTAAGCAAAACTTTGTTGTCTTCTTTTTAATTCCCAGAAACAAATCCAGATCTACCAGCCCATGTTTTTACTACTGGAATCATTATGGCAATACTCTTTTCCTTTATTACTGTATTTGTGGCAATTCTGTGTGCAGTATTCAGAGTTGATCTTGTTTTGTTGTACAGAGATATAACAGGAAAGGACAACACTTTGGGAGGTAAAATACAGTTGGGTTCTGCTGATAATGGGGTGGGAACAGTGGTGACTCAAAACTATTTTGTTGGGACAAAAAGAAATCCCCTTCCTGCATCTTGTGGATATTTGTTGGGAATAGAGAGAGGGAACTTTCATGCTATTAGATTGCATTGAATAAGGGATAAGGGGCTGCCCTCAAGGAAATGGTGGAGATGCAGAATTGTTCCATGGCTCCAGGGTGGGTAATTGTGAATCTGTCGAAGAAGCAAAACTTGCTCTTCAAGAATAATTGCATACAGAAGGTGGAGAGAGAAGACTGCATTGCTTATAATCATTCTTATGATTAATCATATCAGAGAAATGTTTTTTTTTGTGTGTGCTTTTTTTCAGATGGAAAGTTATATGATGCTTTTGTGTCTTACCTGAAAGACTCCACACCAATATGTGGTGAAGAGAGGAAATTTGCATTGGAAGTATTACCCAAGATGTTAGAAGAGCATTTTGGATACAAACTGTGTATCTTTGAACGAGATATCTCTCCTGGAGGAGGTAGGCTGATGGGAAGTCGTTAGTGTTAAGCTTGTATGAATCAGTTTTTGTCAAAATCCAAAACTTTGCCACTAGGATGAACCTTTGAAAGGAGTCAACTTTGAGTCTTACTTTTTTAAAAAAATTCATACCCAAATCCAGTATGATACATAGCAGAATTTAGCTGTGCAATTTGTAGTGCAGTTAGGAGCTAAGGTACCAATTCTCTGTGAATAATAAGGACCATAGGATAGGATCCAAAGCCCATGAAAAAGCAGTTAAGGGTGCAATTCTATGCATGTTTTGACAAAAGAAGTCCCAAAACTCTCATCATTCCCCAGCTAGTTGTAGGACTTTTTTCTGTCTAAACATGCATAGCATTGTACCTTAAATGATTGCTTTTATTATGTACACCATGTAACTCTAACTCTATGGCCCTGAGGCAGAGGAAACAACCATTAGCATCAGTTCCAGTCTTTTCTGACATCCAGAGAGAATATTTCCTGACATCCAGTGAAAATCCAGAGAGCATATAAAGCTGTAATATACTGAGCTGGACTATGGTTTGATCTAGCCAAGTATTAGGTAGCTGTTTTATACTGAGTCAGACACTTGTTTCTTCTAGCCCAGTACTGTCAGCACTGGCTGGCAGTGGCTTTTTATGGTTTCAGGCAGGATTACTTCTGAGTAAGTAGGGCTTACTCTCAGGTAAGTGGGAATGGAATTGCAGCCTGCGGTTTTGGAGAAGGGAAACTGCTTCTTTCTGCTGCACTATTTAATGCCATTTCAAATAATTAAGAAAAATGTTTGAGCACAGAAAATAAAATATCCTGACCCCATGTCTTGGAAACTAGAACAGTCTTCATGTTCCTTTTTGATGTGTTCACTGGTAAGCCCATTGTGTCCCATTTCCATGCAGATTCTATAGGGAAAATCTTTTTAAAACCTATATTATTTATTCATTCATTCATTTCTATACCTCCCCATAGCCGAAGCTCTCTGGGCAGTTTACAACAATTAATAAAAGTACAAAAAAATTTTAAAACGTGTAAAAGAGTAAACAATTTTTTTTAAAGTATGAATGAGGTGGTCAGAGGACTGCTTTTATTTCTTTTTTATTTCTTTTTTATTTACATTTTCTTGCTGCATTGAACATTTACAAAATGTAGTGCCCCCTGCCTGCTTTGAAAAATGTGTCTGAAAATGCCCTAGAAGCAGAGGTACATCACGGCATGCTGTCCCTTCCTGGGTAATTGTAGGGGGTGGGGAATGGCTGGCCCCAAAAGTACATTTCTCCCACATACAATTATCCAGGAAGGATGACATATCACGCCATACCACTGCTTTCAGCGCAATTTCAAAGCGCAAGGGAGATGCTGCCTTTTGTAGCTCCTCCAATTAGCTGGAAACAGTATCATATAAAAGATAGCTCTCAAATCGGTTCGTATAGTTCAGGACAAGTGCTGATTCCAGGGCAGACTGTGTACAGATACGTAACTGTATTTGGAAGCTGCAGGCCAAGCAGGTTCACTCTGGAAAGCAGTCGTCACAGATTTCACAACATTGCTAATACTGAGGCTGCCTCTACACGAGACGTTTAAAGCTGTTTGAAGTCTCATAAAAAAATTTACTTCTACAAGAGCGGAGCGTAAATTGGGAGTTGAGGTGCTTTATCTCTCCGATTATGCGCATTATCGAATGTGCGTTAAATAGCGAGTTTTATTTTCCTCCGGCCGTTAAAGCGCATTTTGCCTATGTGAACAAGCGCTTATGCGCATTAACTACTTGTAAAGTGCATTTCAAACAACCGGTAAGGCCACCAGTTGTGCGGTCAATTACCTCTTGCGTACAAGCATTTACGATAAAGCGCTTCCGAGAAGATGCGCATAATCGGCTAACCAGCCGTCAAACAGAACCCATCTAGAGGGGGTCAAAGATACTCAATAAATACTTGCTTCACTAGTGCTAATGGTTTATTTTTCTGTTAAAAACAAGATTATACGACCAAATACGTGGTAGGTCTATATTTTGGTTAAGTAGTCACGTTGTTTTAAAGGAAGAACTACCTTGCTTCTGAAAACATCACAGCTAACATCTTGCAGGCCAACCTACTTTCTTTCCTTCCTTCCCAGAAACCTCTCCATCTAAGAATTTCTTTGAGACCCCAGGTTCGAGCTTGTGTGTCTGTTGCTGAATGTTATATGCTTGTCCGTCAGACACTACTTATGTTAGTGTACTTTTATTTATTAATTAAAATATTTACATCCTGCCTTTTGAGTGAAAGCCTCTAAGGTAGCTTAAAAAAATAAATTGAAAATGTATGATCAAATGAAAACATACCCATAATAATAATAATAATAATAATAATAATAATAATAATAATAATGTGTCAACAGAAGAAAAAGAAAAGATAAAGGCACTCTAATAGCCCTCTGGAGCAAGGCCATCTTGGCCAGTTGTCTAAAAGCCCAAAAAGGAAGCGACAAAATGAACTTCCCTGTAGAGGCAGTGCCACAGATTTGGTCAATGCAGAGAAGGCGCAGAAAGAAAAGGCAGAAGGCATTTGTATGAGGGAAACTGATTTTTGTCTTCCTTAATTTATTGGTATGACTTCAAGAGGATCGCTAGAAAATTAAAACTTCTTTCTTCAGTTGTGTAAGGAGGTTGCTCCTCCCCCCCGAAAAAGTGTGTGTGTGTGTGTGGGGGGGATCTTATACTGAAAATATTGCCTAAGCATGACCTGTACCTGAATGCTAAGTAGTTGGGGAGAAAGGGGTGAGGAAAAATCAAGTCTGCACATGCTCAGTGGTAATTTTCTTCCCCCATTTTCAGAATTCTGCCCTGGAATTGAAAAGAGATGGGTGCCCTGGGGATGGAGGTGGGTGGGCAAATCAAAGTGCAAAGTCTGTTAAAATCTTTCAGCTGTCTTTACTCTCAGTGATTGTATTTTAGGCTGTTTGATACTTTCATTGTTGCTTGCTTTTTTGTTTCTTTGTTTCTTGTTATCTTCTCTGAGAACTCTGTTATAGGGCAGCTAGAAAAAAACAATAAGCCAAATCTATAATAATAAAAAAGGATGTCTGTCTGTCCGACAGTGCCATAGTGCTAATTCCATGAAACCTGAAACTTGGAGTCCATACTAAGGGGATCCCAGGGGTGTGCACCTCAGAGTTGTTTAGTTTTTAAAACACATTAATTTAGATGTGTCTTGTGTTTTTGAAGCCTGCAGTACCATCTTTGGTCCATAGCCAGTGCCTAGTTTTGCAGCTAACAGTTTGAAAGCAATAGTTTGAAGGACAGCGTTTATGGTTGCCCTTCCCCCTTGCTGTGGGACAGACCACCACCTCAAGGTGCTATAGAGGGTGTATCATGGCAGGGACTGGGCCTAGAGGTGCCAGCAGCCATGGCTTTACTCAGATGGGGCAGGCACAATGGGTGCAGCTCTGACAGTATTGTAAACTTTGCTGGAAGGCTTTTCTGCATCATATTTATTCCAACCCACACAAAGCTGAATCTGTTTGCTAGTAAATAATAAAAAAAGAAAGCCAGGCTGGGGGGTGGTTGGTATGGGGGATAGTTGTGTGTATGTGAGGGGGGGGGGAAACTTGTTTTTGTGAAGAGATGCAGGATACATTAGGGAAAAGGAGAAATGGATTGTTGTGAGGCTTTGGAACGGAATTGTATGTTCTTTGGTTGTGGTTTGTTGGTAAAGGAGTTAGAGGTGGTGTTTAACTACTAAAGAGAGAGTTGCTAGAACTATTACTTGGTGTGGGACATATGTCATCACTTTAACTGTGGGGAGTCTGCAGTTGCTCAGTTGTGAGGAGAAAATACTCTTCACATGCACAGAGGCACTCACTATTGTTATTTAACTTTTATTTTGCTGAATAATAAGTTAAGCTTGTCAGTTATTACTGTGCCTTACTGTTCCTCAGTTGCAAAATGGGACTTTTTCCATAAATGCCATATAGTGAATATATATGTAATTCATGTTTTTGCCTTGCCATATAGTATACAATTTCCCATGTTGCTTTTTTCATCTGGTGCTGGCTGCCAGAATCTGCTTCTTTTTGCTTATATTTCATCTAGCCTCTAAAGTTTTGGAATCACTATTTACTTTTTTATGCTGCTTAGTGGTGGAACAAATGGTGTTAGCATAGCCTCTGTAGGTTACACGTGGTTGTAATACAGGGTAATTTATTAATAGAACATTACAAGTATTATCATTACCATTTAATTTCCCCCAGTTATTCCAGCTAACTTTAATATCTCTTCTGTTTCCAGCTGTTGTTGATGATGTCCAATCATTTATTGACAGAAGTCGAAGGTTAATCATTATATTGAGCAAGAACTACATCTCTGACCAAGTCATGTTTGAACTCGAAACTGGACTGCATAAGGCATTAGTTGAAAGAAAAATTAAAGTAATATTAGTCAAATACATGCCTATAAGTGATTTTGAATTCTTGCCCAAGTCTCTGGAACTTCTTTCATCCCATCAAGTGGTGAAATGGAAAGAAGAGAAGTCAGTCCCATTAAATTCCAGGTTTTGGAAGAAGCTCCGCTATGCAATGCCTGCGAAGCCCTCCTTGAAAAGCTCACCAGCTCTTTTTCAACATCCTAGGAAAGAAGAAGAGCAATTAGTGCATTCTGTATCATATCACAGCTGTCCCTGCTGAATGCTTAATTCAGGTTTTATTTTTGTAAGGCTACTAGCTTTTCATCTGCATCATTTCAGATAATTGTAAAGATTGTGGATGTAGCACCTGCAAGTAGAAGGATTGCCTCAGAGCTCAGCAGAGAATACATTATCTCTTATTATTGACAGATTTCATGCATATTTTAAAGTTTCTAATATTATGTATATCTACACATATTTGAATTGCTGCTATCTTCATTTTAAAAAGTATATTTTTGTGGGAAAAGGGACATATGCAGGCACTAAAGTGCAACAGCAACTTAAAAGAAAACCCCTAATTGGATTAAGACATCTTGAAGAAATGTGTGCTTGGATTGTTATCACCATTTGTAATACTTAAGGTTGCCTAGTAGATAAAGCACTATAATAAGTAATATAGATTAGGGACCTGTTTTCTAACTGTATTTAATAATAAAAATAAAGTATCAATAGTATGAGTATGCTTGATAGAATAACCCCTTGATATACTTGTTTTGCTATGTGGCAGTAGCTGGCAATATGACATTCTTATTGATGAGCAATTGTTTTGTTATGATTTACATTACAGCCATTCAGATGCAACTACTGGGCAATCTTTAGCGGGCAAGTGTGTGTACTTGACATTGGATTAATCTCAGAATAACCCAATTTTGTAAACACTGGGCCTTCAGTGGTTATGCTTTGCACAGGAAGTAGCCATCTGACTCATCAACCACAATCTCAGTAGCAGAGATGTTTGTTTCTGACCAGAGCATTGCTCTCATGTGACTAGATGCCATCTCAGAACTCAAATTGTAGAGTAACTTCATCTTTTCCTATACACTGGATATTGTGTAATAGACATATGTTGGGCAAATTATGACTAGTTAGTGTACTTTACACAAATTGTGGTTATAAAGAGCTTAGGGGGAAATTGAGACAAAATCCACAAGCAGCACACAACCCTCCTGCTCTTCCTGTCGGTGTCAACAGTGGCAGTGAGAATCGGTCCACTGCAGACTTCTTCAGCATCCTGAGGATGGATAGGCAGCTTATTTCTGATTGGTGAATGAGTGATCTAATCACTCACCCACCCTATTTTTTATTGGAAGATGGTTGTCTCATCATTCATTGCGGCCTCCACCTCTGGCCAGAACAAGTGTATAAAAGCACAGGGAGTGAGAGCTCTTCTGCTGCTTCGCTTTGCTCTCTCGCTGCTTCGCCTCTGATCTGGACCACCATGTCCAAGGATTTGACAACTGTGGACCTCTTTAGACTCTTAGACTTTGGATCTTACAAATAATTTTACCCCTTTGCTTTCTTAGAATATTCTTAGAATATTTTCTGAGTTTGGGACTTTATCTTATTTCTGCAGATGGAACTTAGAATTACTTCAAAAATTACTTCAAAGTCTTTGGTTTTTCTTTCACTCTAGCTTCTACGCTTAACTAAGTTGAATTCTTCACATGCCCAAAGTAACTTAGTAATGCTTTTGGCCGCTTCACTTTTTTATATTGAAGTAATGTCCAGGGTTAGGGTTAGGGAAAGTTATTTTAGCATGTTTTAACTCTACAACACAAGTACTTAGAATGTAGGAAGGTGTTGAGAAGTTATAACAATAATGTTAGAAGCTCAATTTGTTGTCTCGCTTGCTACATTTGTAGTGCCATCTTTATCAATTGCAATTCTTTTGGTTAATTTTGTATTTATGTTACATTCTTTTTCACTGCTGATAATGTAATCAGAAAGAAAACGTCTAACTCTCATAAAACCACCATGCTATATTTTCTTAATTTTTGTAATTTTCTTAAATAATAATAATAATAATAATAATAATAATTATTATTATTATTTACACTTATATACCGCCCCATAGCCGAAGCTCTCTGGGCGGTTTACAAAAATTAAAAAGATTGAGCATTAAAAAGACAATATACAAAATTTAAAACCACAAACATAAAACAGCTGTCATTAAAACACTTTAAAACATTTTAACTGTTAAGACTGGCCACAATGTCAATCAAACCTCAACGTGAGCTGTTAAAATGCCTGGAAGAAAGGAAAAGTTTTGACCTGGCGCCGAAAAGATAACTGTGTTGGCGCCTGGCAGGCCTCATCGGGGAGATCATTCCATAATTGAGGAGCCACCACAGAGAAGGCCCTCTTCCTTGTTGCCGTCCTCCGAGGACCTTTGATGTTGAGTGTAGTGAACAGGTAGGTTCATGTCGGGAAAGACGTTCCATCAGGTATTGTGGTCCCAAACCGTGTAAGGCGTTATAGGTTAAAACCAGCACCTTGAATCGGGCTCGGAAACCTACAGGCAGCCAATGCAAGCGGGCCAGAATTGGTCTTATATGTTCGAACCTTCTGGTCCCTGTTACCAATCTGGCCGCTGCATTCTGCACAAGCTGTAGCTTCCGAACCTTCTTCAAAGGCAGCCCCACGTAGAGCGCATTGCAGTAATCTAACTTGGAGGTTACCAGAGCATAGACAACTGAAGCCAGGTTATCCCTGTCCAGATAGGGGCGTAGCTGGGCCACCAGCCGAAGTTGGTAGAAGGCACGATGTGCTACTGAGGTTACCTGAGCCTCAAGTGACAGAGATGGTTCTAGGAGAACCCCCAAGCTACGAACCTGCTCCTTCAGGGGGAGTGCAACCCCATCCAGAACAGGTTGAACACCCTCCATCCGGTCAGAGGAAGCCCCCCACCAACAGCATCTCAGTCTTGTTTGGATTAAGTTTAAGTTTATTTGCTCTCATCCAGTCCATTGTCGCAGCCTGTGTTCAACACATCCACAGCCTCACCTGATGAAGATGAAAAGGAGAAGTAGAGTTGCGTGTCATCAGCGTACTGATGACAACGCACTCCAAAACTCCGGATGACCACACCCAACGGTTTCATGTAGATGTTGAACAGCATGGGGGACAAAACTGACCCCTGCGGAACCCCATACTGGAGAATCCACGGGGCCAAGCAATGTCTCCCCAGCACCACCATCTGGAGCCGACCCGTCAAGTAGGAGCAGAACCACTGCAATGCAGTGCCTCCCAACTCAGCCAGTCGTGCCAGAAGGATACCATGGTCGATGGTATCAAAAGCCGCTGAGAGATCAAGGAGAATCAACAGAGTCACACTCCCCCTGTCCCTCTCCCAACATAGGTCATCATACAGGGCAACCAAGGCTGTTTCCATGCCAAAACCAGGCCTGAAACCCGACTGAAATGGATCCAGATTATCAGTCTCATCCAAGAGTGTCTGGAGCTGGCCAGCAAGCACCCGCTCAAGGACCTTGCCCAGGAATGGAACATTTGTAATGTAATGAAGCTTGTAATAAATTTCAATTTACTTTCTAGTCTGTGGTGATGTTTACCTGTTTGGATGAATCTTGGTTACCCACCAGGGTGTCTAGAATCCAATTGGTTTAGGTTTTGAAGTTATACAGGACCAAATAACAGTGTGCTTGACCTGTGCTACTTCACTTGGCCATACCTGCCTATATAAGCTTCACAATCCTGATGTGTGAGTCTGAGTCTGTGAGATAATTAAATGGGGAAGGACTGGTAACTCTCTAGTCCTGCCTGCCCACTTTTTTTGGCTGTTGTCATGATTTTGCAGGTGCCCACAAGGCAAACCTTGCCTTAATACCTCACTTTCTCCTTTCAGGGAAAACTCCACTCATGTTTTTTCCATCTCAAATGTCTATCCGGTGAGCTATTAGGTGGTCCTTGACTTGTTCTCTATGGAGGTGCATTTGTGGCTTCAGTTGTTGCATGTTGTAAGGTCCTTTACGGATCCACAGAAATACAGAGGAGTGGTCTGAGCAGAATTTGTTTTGATTGCAACAAATCAGGGACAGATCTAGGGTGGCCACCTACACATTTCACCAAAAGAGGAAAAGTATCCCCAAAAAAGAAGAAGAGTTTGAATAATATGTGCATATACTATTTTATATGTGTAGATACAAATTTAGACATAGTAACTACATATCATATTCTCACCAGAGTGGGGGAAACTGATAAGGTGACCTGTGTGCCTTGCTCAGTTTGCTGTCTTAGTGCTAAATGTTGATGGGCACTTGAAGGCCCCTTTTCTCTCTTCCTGAGTGTCTTCATCTTTAAACTGTGTTTGGACTGAACAGTCCTTCAAACAGAGGGCTGTTCCCTATCAAGAAAGCCACCTGCCCACCCTATGATCTGCTCCAGATTCTCCACCCTGCTTTCTTCATGTGTATGTGTAGTTCCAGGTCCAGTGGTCTAAATGGAAAACTTGCTGTTTTCAGTCTGTGTAAAGTGTGCATATGTGTTTGTGAGATAGAATTTCCCTGCCTGTCTTCCCTGGAATAAGCCAGCGGCAGGGCTTGTGCTGTGTGAACTGTGGTGATTCACATTGCTGAGTGAGCTGTCATGACTGTGTGTGTGTGTGTGTGTGTGTTGTGAGTGGAGTAGGCTGACATGGAAATAGTTCCCCATCACCAGAATGTGAGGGTGCTGCCTTCCAGACAAACTCCTTTTGCATGGCACCTCAAGGAGGAAGTAGACAGAGGCAGTTTGAACTCACATGGGCCTTGAAAGAAGTTCAGCGTTTACTTAGGGATGTCTGTCACAGGTAAATCCAGCCCTTTTAGTGCCCACCGTATTTCTGCATCATCCTCAGCTTGCCTTTGCTAGCCGAACCAGGACTTTGTTCTCAAAATTCAGGAATTTATTCGGAAACCTCATTTTCTGCAATTTATGGCTGCAATTTTCACAAATTAAGCAAATTATCAAAATTTTGTGTGAAGTTCCAAAAGTTGTAGAAATTACGGACATAATTTGCAGATATTAGGGGTTCATGGAAAGGACAGGAAGGGAGGGTTGTGCCATGGTGCTGCCCTCCCTCCCTGTTGCCATTGCTGTCATCGTCGCAATTGCATAACCTTCCCCCTCTCTTTGCAGGTGCCAAGCAGTCTCCATACAGGGCCCCCAGTCTCTGGGTTGGGGCTGGCACTAGCAGGGAGGGAGGCAGGGTTGCATGGCAGCAGCAACAGAAAATTCACCAGCTGGCCCAACTCACTGTGAACTGAGGCAAGACAGCTGGCAGAAGTCAAAATGGAGCCTGGGAGGCCAAGTCAACGAAAGCTCATTGAGCTCCACGCTCCAACTGGATTCGTCTGACATCCCTACAGGGTGTAGCAAAGTCACAGAAAGCATCATCGTTAGCAAAGCATGACTGGAACTTACACTTGGACCTTAGTGGAGGCAGGCTCTTCCCTGTTGAGCAAAACAGATATTATTTTAAATTTGTATCTAGCAGTTATGTCTCTTATTTTCTATACAGGGACACCTCAATAAAAGCCCCCTAGGGTCCTGATGTGGATAAGGGCTCCTGTGACTACTCTAGAGTAGAAAAAGCCATAGATGGTAGATATGCCAGATGTGTGTCCTTTTTAATGAGGGCCGAACTGACGTTACCTTAAAATACCTTTGAGCTGCTTATGTTATCTGTATAAGCCTGGAGTGGGACGGGGAGGGGGGCTTGTGGAAGATTGCAGCCAGACCAGCCATTGTGGTAACAAATTAGCTCTTCCTCCTATTGCTTTCAGAAGGCAGCTGATCCAGAATCTGCTGTGAGTCCTCTGACACAATTGTGATTTATGAATTAGTAGTTGGTTAAACAACAGGATGTATCGGGTAGGAGTAATAACGGACAGTTCTTGCAGTGAAAGGAAGGAAGCAGCGAAGTCTCCAAAGGGTCTGCACTGGAAATACCAGTGCTGTTTGATTTGTTCAGAAATGACCTGGAGTTAGGGCTGAGCAGGGAACTGTCCAAATTTTCAGATGACACAATTTTTTTCTGACCTCCAAAACAATCTCCTTAAATTGGGTGACTGGACAAAAAGTGACAAGTGAGTTTCTTCAGTGTAGGGAGGTATAAAGTGATGCACATGGGGGAAAACATTCTAAATGGAGGCTGGAAACTGGTGGCCATTAGCAAAGAGATCTGGAGGTCATGAGCACTTAGCTTATTTTAAACATCAACTCTGTGTGTGGCAGCTATGAAAATGCAATTTTCGAGCTAGGGATTATTAAAGAAAGGGACTGAAAATATTATTATTATGTTATCTCTTTCTCGCTTGTGGTGGTTTTTCTAGATGGACATGACAGGCTTTGCCAAGTTATGCTGTCTTTTACAGATTCAGGAATTTCCTGACGATTCAACATGTTTTAATTATGACTGCTTTCTGTATGTTTGTGTGGATGTATTCTGGTAGGCCCAGTTTCTGGAGATTTTTGGTATAGTTTTTTTTATGTGATGCCAGTGACTGAGGTGACTAACGGAATAATTGTGACCTTTTCCTGATGCTATAGTTCTTTGACTTCCATGGCCAGTGGTGTATATTTTTCTCTCTTTTCTTCCTTTTCAACAACATTTTTGTCATTCGGTATTGCTGTGTAGATGAGGTATGTGTGTTTTTCCTTTTTGTCTATGACCGTTATATCTGGTCGGTTGCAAGGTACTGTCTTGTCCATATGAATTGTTCTGTCCCAGTATATTTTATGATCTGCATTTTCCAAGATTGTTTCAGGTAAGTATGTATAGTATGGTGTAGGTTGTTTGATAAGGTTGAATTTGATGGCCAGTTGTTGGCGAATTATTTTTGCAGCTGTATTGTGTCTGTCTGTATAGTCCATTCCTGCCAGAATTTTACATCCTCCTGTTATGTGGTCTATTGGTTTTTTTGGAATTGATGGCATTTCCTATATAAGCCTGTTATTACACTGTTATCTTTTATGATGTGTTATTATTATTATTATTATTATTATTATTATTATTATTATTACATTTGTATCCTGCCCTATATCACTTGTATCCTGCCCTAGATCACAAGGATCTCAGGGCGGCATACAGATAAAATCATACAAACAATATAAAACAATAAATATTCACAGCTAAAAACAAATTAAACCATTAAGAAACTAAAACCAGTATAGAATTTAAACACAGTAAAACCAATTAAAACAAAACTATGTGCAGGCTTTTTGAATTTAGCCAACAAAGGCTTTGATAAAAACCCACATCTTAACTTGGTGCCAAAATGAAGCCTGTACTGGTGCCAGTCAGGCCTAAAAGGGGAGGGAATTCTACAGCCGGGGTGCTACAAAAGAGCACACCCTCTCCCTTGTGCGTATGTCTCGTGTTGGTGGGATGCGGAGGAGGGCTCCTCCAACAGATCTCAAGTCTCAGGCAGGCATATATAGGGAGAGGCACTCCGTCAAGTATTGATGTCCCAAGCCATTTAGAGGTTTAAATGTCATTACCAACATTTCTGAATTCTGACTGGAAGTGTATAGGCAGCCAGTGCAATTCTTTTAAGACCGGTGTTATATGGTTTTTGTGAGATGTATCAGTCAGCAGTCTAGCTGCTGCATTTTGCATTAGCTGCAACTTCCAAATCATCTTCAAGGGCAGCCCCAAGTAGAGTGCATTGCAGTAGTCCAATCGGGAAGTTACCAGTGTGTGTATCACTGTGGCTAGGTTATCCCTGTCCAGGAAAGGCCATAGCTGGTGGATCAGCTGAAGTTGGCCCCAAGTACTCCAGCCCACGGAGTCCACCTGGGCATCCAGTGACAACGATGGATCTAGGAGTCCTCCCAAGCTATGCACATGCTCCTGCAGAGGGAGTGCAACCCCATCCAGAACAGGCTGCTAACCCAATTCCCAGGCTTGGGAACCACCAATCCACAGAGCTTCCGTTTTATCAGGATTCAGCTTCAGTTTATTCACCCTCATCCAGCCCATTACAGCCTCCAGGTACTGGTGCAGCACTTTCACTGTCCCAGCTGACTCCAGTGACAAGAAGAAGTAGAGCTGAGTATCCACCAGCATCATAATGCCTTTATATAAATCAATGGTAGAGGCACATTTAGAATACTGGTGCCCCCATATGTTTTGAATGTCAACTCCCAAGATTCCTGAGCACTGGCCATGTTGGCTAGGGCTTCTGGGAGTTGAAGTCCAAAATGTCTGGAGGGCACCAAGTTGGGGAAGGCAGATCGTGGAACAGAGTACATCTTCATGTCTTTAGCCTTCATGAAATTACAATTGCATGATGGGAAATGTGTAGGAGGACTGGCATTCCTGGGTGATAAATGCCAGTTTGCCCCTTTAAACCCTTCTCAAAATGGGAGAAGTTTGTAGTGTGTGTGAACATATACATCCTGCCAAGCAAGCAAATAACACAAAAAGAAGACATTCTGAAATGCTGGGGCATAGCTGCTCTACCTCAGGCAACAAAATGGCCTCAGCGATAGATGGAAACTGTGTGTATGTGTGTGTGTGTGTGTGTGTGTGTGTGTGTGAGAGAGAGAGAGAGAGAGAGAGAGAGAGAGCCTGAATAGGGCTTTCAGCATTTGGGAATGTTGTTTTAGAAAAAAGGACAACTATGAAGAAACATGATAGAGGTTGATAAAATGATTGGTGGTGCATAGAACATTGAATAGGGAAACTCCCCCCCCCCCACTCTCTCGTACAGCTTTTTTTATACGTCTGTTATATTGTAGTTTAAATGTTATACTTAAGTTGTATTTTATAGTTTTAATTTTTGTGAACCACTCAGAGAGCTTTGGTATAGAAATCCAATAAATAAATAAATAAAATTGGTTGTTAATCTGCTGTGTTTAGTTTCATTTTTTTTCTTGTAAAATTGAGATTTGAGCACTACACATGGAGCGTTTCCTTTCTTGCTTTTCCACTACATTACCTCTAGGTGGCAGTATACTATAGAGGAATTAATTAAATTTTCTTGCTTCCATGATTAAAAGCTGCATTACTCCTGCTCTAAAAAAACCTCCCCCAAAGTGCTAGTTAGACACAGAAGATGAGGTCACAACCTCATCTAAAGAACCTGAAAACTGGGGAATGACAAGCTCACGATAAATTCCTCATGGAGAAAAGCCCATAGCATTAGAATTTAGGAATATCTGATGAAATGGATTGCCAGCAGATTCAGGGTGTGTGTGTGATGATTTGATGGCTAAATGGTGGTTCCATGTTCACAGGCAATATGCCAAGGAAAACCAGCTGCTGGCGAAGTAACAGCAAGAGGGGTGGATATTCCTTTAATATCCTCCAGATGTTTCAGACTACAGTTCCCATAAGCCCCAGTCAGCATGCCAGTGGTCAGGGGATAATGGGTGTTGTAGTCAAAACCCTCTAGAGGGCACCAGGTTGGGAAAGGCTGTCTTACATGAAAGTAGTGAGGCAAACAAATGGAAACTTCTCTCATACTGCCTCTTTAAAGTGCAGAGTGAGAGTTGGAGACATGGGCTCTTTGGCAGTCTTAGGCTGCATTCAGACAACACGATAGTCAATGGTGGGGTAATAATCAACTTTACAGTTGTTTATCTAGGGGATACTCCCCACACAACATGGTAATAAATAATCAACTGTGGTGTGGATTGGGATCAGCGCTGAGTTAACTACGGCAGCATTTGGACGACACGATAATCAATACAACTGACGATTGTTTCCCCCCCACCCCAGTTGATTATTGTGTTGTCTGAATGCAGCCCTTGAGTCATCAAACTGCTCTACTTGGCTATCCTGTGGATCCAGCCCTGGAACCAATTGCATAATTTATTGCCCAGCAATGAAAGGGCAGGAGAGAGAAACGAATGCTCGGTAGTTCATTGCCATGTGTTTTCCCTCTGGATATATTTTAGGCATAGCTGTGGAGTTAGTACAACTTCGAAGACTCTATACTAAGCAGCACATGCTGCTGTTGGTGACCTCACAGCAAGGATGGGGTAGGAAGAAAAGACTGAGGCTGGAATGGTACAAAGTAAACGTGAGAAATGAAATCTTATTGTTATATGTCCAATATTACCAACTTCAAAACTGGGAAGGGTGTGGGGAAGGACTTCCCTGTTGCAATTACCTTGAGAACTTTTCAGCAAACAAGTGATGATGATGATTATGATGATTAATGATGAAGAATATTGTTGTCATTTTCATTCAAATGTTATGTCATTTTCCCCCTCCCCCCACTTCTTTTTACAAGAAAAGTTGCCGGAAATGTGTACAAAGAGAGGAAGAAATGATGACAATGAGGTAAAGGAAACGTTGATTGAAAGGAAACTCATACGCCATATCCAGTTTAGAGTTAACCACAGCTCTTATCATGCCTTGTGGCATACAGACTTAAGATTTTTATTCAGATAATGGTCTCCTTTCAGGTACGAATCCTGCAATACTCTCTTTCATTGATGATTTAAGCAAATCTTCCTAATTTGAAAATATTTATTTTTCTTGCCTATTTTTTCTGAATGTCTAGTTCTGCTTCCATTTAGCCAGTAACAACTACTTTAAAGTCTACTATATGTGGGGTTTTTGCTCTTCAAATTTCTTTCCATAAGTGACTTCAAGGATATCTGGAAAGGAAATATCACCATTTCAGTGGTAAGTGCTCCAATATTAATTACTTTAACTTAATATTGCAGTGTTATATTTACTAGGGCTACAAAGTCTGAGGTGAAACCAGGTATCTCTGTGCAATATTATGGGTCATATAAAGACTATATCAATAAATACCCCCCACTAATCCATTTGTACCATGAAGGTTTCCAGTTCTAATTCAAACTAAGGTCTTCCTTTAATCATTGGCCTCAGATTGCAATAGATATTCTGAATTGGAAATAGCGGCTTGGTAATCTAATGAACTCTATGCACCATCATTTCACCACTAGAACAGTGCAAACTTATACATATTTTCTTGGAAGTAAACCTCATTATGTTCAATGAGACTTTCTCCCATGTGTATGTGTATGGGATCATACTGTAAGACTGCAACTCAATGTGACTTAGTTCTGAGTAGATGTGTAGGATTGTACTGTAAGATTACACTTGATTTCTAAGATTTCTTATCAGTATTTTGAGGGAATTCACTAAAAATACCATGCCATATCTGAAGGTAACCTTGAATGGCAGGTAAGGAGGCTGCCATTCAAAATAGGTTCAGCAGCTTGGATAGCTTCTTTAGAGTTCTGGCTGGTACTGACTAAAACCCAGAGCAGATTCACAGCCCCACTGACCTCAGCACCACCAGCTTCCACTGAGCATATATTATCCTTTCTTGACAGGAAGCTTATTTCCATTGACTATAAAAGCTCACCTGGATAAGCTTTCTATTGAGAAGCTGCCCAGAAAAAGTCATTTTCAAAGCTGGTTGACCATTTGTTCTTTGTTTTTTTCAATTTACAGCTACAGAAAAAAAAATCCAAGGAAAAATATTGGAGGCGCCACTTGCCATAGAAGCTATTTGCCAAAGACTGGAGAAATGCAATGTTAGGAAGCAATGCTAATATTTTGCTGGCTTTTCCTGTTGCTAATGAACACAGCAGAAGCCAGAGATAATAATGTTGCAGGTAAGACATCATGTTAGGCTGCTTCATTCCGCATTTCAAATACTCATTGTCTGAGGGGATAGGGCTAGTTTGCATGTCGGCCGGCTCATCCACAATTAATTGTGGTGCGTGCCGGGCATGTGCAGCTGCCATTTTGATTTTGCAACAGCTGATGTGGTTGATCAAGAGATGTTCCATGTCATCAGAACCTAATCATCATGAGTTGTTTAACCCCTACTGTAAATTGTGGGTTTACTTTGCAAACTGTGTGTTCAAAGGCAACCTACATAAAACATTAAAAACTGGCCTTTTAGTAGTGGCATGTTTTGATGTGAGGCACAATTTCCACATGGAGAGCCTTCAAATATGTGACTCCTCCATGATCAAAAGGGGCAAGTGGAGGTCTTTTCAATGGCAAGTGCAAAAGCACAGATTTTCTTACTTGCCCAAAACTATGTAAATGTCTTTAGTCCACTCTCCATAATTCATCTCACTAGTCCTAAGCCACCCAGCCTGTTTATTTTGTTTTTTGAACTGCTTCATCATGCATTACCCTCACATTTTATCAGTATTTGATGGGGGAAGCACTGTAACTCAGTGGTGGAAGATATGTTTTGCATGCAAAAGATCCCAGGTTCAAGCCCTGGCATCTTGTGGTAGAGCTCAGAAAGAATCCTGCCTGAAACCCTGGAGAGCAGCTGCTGCCGGTCAGTCTACACTAGGGGTGTGCACGGACCCCCCGGATCGGATCGGGACCCGGATCGGGACTTCCAATTTTGTCCCGGACCGGTTCGGACAAAATCGGAGGCCCCCCGGACCGGATCGAGTCCGATCCCGACCCAAAAATCGTACATTTTTGGATCGGCCGCCATTTTTTTCCCCATAGACTTGCATTGCAATGCAAGTCTATGAGGAAAAAATGGCGGCGGGTGGGTAAGGGGGGGCCTAACTCCCTCCCCCCCCCGGGGCCGTCCGCTGTGGACGGCCCCGGCAGGTAAACCCCCTCCCCCGCGCTCCCTACCCCCCCTGGGGCCGCCCGCTTCCATCCGCTGGCGCCCGCGGGCGCCAGCGGATAGAAGCGGACGGCTCCGGGGGGGGGGTAAGCCCCCTTCCCCGCCACTGCTTACCTTCTCGGCCCGTCCGGCGCCGGCGGCTACTACCAGCGGGCTCCGCGGCCTACTCTCGAGTAGCGCGCCGGGTGATGACATCACCTGGCGCGCCACCCTGGAGCAGGCCGCGGAGCCTGCTGGTAGTAGTAGGCGCCGGCGCCGGACGGGAGCCGCCGGGCCGGGCAGGTAAGGGCCCCCCTCCCCCCTCCCCCCTCCGCGCGCCCCCTCCTCCCCTCCACGCACCCCCTCCTTACCTTCCCGGCCCGGCGGCTCCCGTCCGGCGCCGGCGCCTACTACTTCCAGCAGGCTCCGCGGCCTGCTCTAGAGTAGCGCGCCGGGTGATGACATCACCCGGCGCGCCACCCTAGAGCAGGCCGCGGAGCCTGCTGGGAGTAGTAGGCGCCGGCGCCGGACGGGAGCCGCCGGGCCGGGCAGGTAAGGGCCCCCCTCCCCCCTCCGCGCGCCCCCTCCTCCCCTCCACGCACCCCCTCCTTACCTTCCCGGCCCGGCGGCTCCCGTCCGGCGCCGGCGCCTACTACTCCCAGCAGGCTCCGCGGCCTGCTCTAGAGTAGCGCGCCGGGTGATGACATCACCCGGCGTGCCACCCTAGAGCAGGCCGCGGAGCCTGCTGGGAGTAGTAGGCGCCGGCGCCAGACGGGAGCCGCCGGGCCGGGCAGGTAAGGGCCCCCCTCCCCCCTCCCCCCTCCGCGCGCCCCCTCCTCCCCTCCACGCACCCCCTCCTTACCTTCCCGGCCCGGTGGCTCCCGGCCGGCGCCGGCGCCTACTACTACCAGCAGGCTCCGCGGCCTGCTCTAGAGTAGCGCGCCGGGTGATAACATCACCCGGCGCGCCACCCTAGAGCAGGCCGCGGAGCCTGCTAGTAGTAGTAGGCGCCGGCGCCGGACGGGAGCCACCGGGCCGAGAAGGTAAGTGCCCCCCTCCTCCCCCCCCCGCTGTCCACTTTCATCGGCGGGCGCCCGCTGGCGCCCGCCAATGGAAGCGGCGGTGGGCGCCAGTGGGCGCCCGCCAATCCGCCGATCCGCCGAACCGGTTCGGAGCTTTTTCGGACCGGTTCGGATTGGATCGGCCGATCCAGCTGCGGGATCGGAAATCGGATAATTTATCCGATTTCCCACTGGACCGGACTCGGATCGTGGATCGGGTCCGATCCAGTGCACATCCCTAGTCTACACCATGAGATTGGGGAATGCTGATCTTCTCTATTCTTTATGATTATTTATGTATAAGCAACGTTTATATACTGCTTCTCATTTGAAACAAACCTGAAGCAGAAGAATACACACACACTCACACGCACACTTACACACTCAATAAAATCAGGAGGTTGGTTTAAAGAAAGCTCATGGCTGGGGGAAATCTGAAATAAACAGATATGATTTCAATAAACACCTAAAACATACTAGCATTGAAGCCTGATGTACCTCAGAGGGAAGATCATTCCATAGAGTAGGCTCCACTGCAGAGAAGTCCCATCTCCATGTCACTGCCAAATGAAAAAACTCTACTTATTTGTTACATTCATATCCCACCTTTCCTCCAAGGAGCTGAAGGCAGCATAAATGTCCCTCCTCCTCATCTTCCTCCTCCTCCTCCTCTCTATTTTATCCTCACAACAAGCCTATGATGTTAGGCTGAGAGTCAGTGACTAGCCCAAAGTTACCCAGTGAGCTTCATAGGCAAGTGGAGACTAGAACACAGATCTCCTGAGTCCCAGTCCAACACTCGAACCACTACACCACAGTGCCTCTAGCCCAGTGGCCTTCAACTGGTCCAGACCCAAGACCCACCTCAGACTCCCAAACTGTAACATGGGATCCACTTTCACAATTTCACAATTGCCCAACACGATGGTAACAACTTTGCTGCGATCCATCTGGTTTGATTTTGCCACCCACTTTTGGGTCGTGCTCTAGACAATACTGATATTGGTAAAAGGCAGCTTCTTATGTCCCTACATACCTGTAAAACAAACATTGGTTATTAGGGAGGGATGACCCAAGATCACATGCTAATAGCGAGTTTTGATGACTGATGGGTCTCAGCTGAGAGTCTGATCCTTCCTGAATTACAAGGCCTAAATCTAAACTCACTTGCTTTACACGAAAGAATAAATGCATTGATCATGGTTCCTTTCTCTTCTTTAATTGCATGAGTCTTTTAAAATCTTTTTCAGAATGTCTCCGCAAGCACACTGATGTAAGGTATCGGGCCATTAGTGGCCATAAATTTGCTGTATCGTGTGACTTACCATCTGAAGAGCCTGCCTCAATTTTCGACTCTTCTCGTCTATATGAAAGCCAGGTGCAGTGGTACTGGCAATCCAGCAATGGAAGAGTCATAGAGCTTCCCCATAAGGCAACCGCCAATCTCACACTTCAGAAGAATTTCCTTTGGTTTAATGCAATATCAGTTCAACATTCTGGAACATATATCTGCATGAATAGGTTTGTTTCTGTTACAGAGACCCTAAAAATCTTTTTTCACCCTATTTTGAAAATTTATTTTCAGTTTATTTTCTTTATTATGCTCGCCATTATTTCTTCATTGCCTAGGATGTTCATTTCTAGACATCATTAAAACTTTTAAACCTCATTGATTTCACTGGGTGAAATTTAAGCATAAACTTTGAAATAAACTTTTTATTGTAAAATTTTGACAAAAGAAAAGAATGTGGTTACATAGATTGGAATATATCAGTTTCAATCCATACATATGAAGTGTGTGTGTGTGTGTGTGTGTGTGTGCATGTGTGTGTGTGAAAATGCAGTTTTCCAAGAGCTATATGTAAACTTCAACAAAAGCAGATCAAATATCCAAATAGCTATTCCTTTGTAGGTGGTGTTATACACCACCTGTTCAAATGTTGAAAGTGTTGTAAGGCCTTCAATCCATTGCATTACAGGAGGTGAGCATTTATCCTTCCACTGTTGTAATATCAGTCTTTTCGCTGTCAGAAGGGCACAGATAATCAATCAATGGGAAGTTGTTGTGCTTAATTTGGGCTGGATCATGCCTTTAAGAAGATTATATCCCATCCTTCTGTACCCCAAAGGTTTCTGAAAGTAGTTCTATCATCCTGTTAAATACTGTACAATTATAAAATAAAACATGAACTCTGTCTACAGACTTCCATTCTGAATAAAATTACATTCTCTGGATAATTGTGGAACAATCTCCCCGACGAGGCCCGCCTGGTGCCAACATTGTTATCTTTTCGGCACCAGGTCAAGACTTTCCTCTCCTCTCAGGCATTTGGCAATATCTGAGGAGCCTGGGTTTGTTTTGTTTTGTTTTGGTTTTTGTAGCTTTTTGAAGTGTTGAAGTGGTTTTTAAATGTACAGATTGTGTGTATGTTGTATGTTTTTGCTGTTTTAATTTTTGTATATTGTTTTTAATTGTTTTTAATCCTATGTAAACTGCCCAGAGAGCTTCGGCTATGGGGCAGTATACAAATGTAATAAATAAATAAATAAAATAAATAAATAATTTTAAAAACAATAATTTTTAAAAATAAAATTTTATAAAGTATTAATATATATAATTATTATTTCATCTCTTTCTCTCTCATGTCGGTTTTTCTAGACGGACATGATGGGCTTTGCCAAATCATGCTGTCTTTTACAGATTCAAGAATTTCTGACAATTGTGCATGTTTTAAGTCTGACTGCTTTCTGTATGTTGGTGTGGATGTACTCTGGTAGGCCCAGTTTCTGAAGGTTTTCTGTATAGTTTTTTGATGTGATGCCGGTGACTGAGGTGACTAACAGAATAATTGTGACCTTTTCCTGATGCCATAGGTCTTTGATTTCCATGGCCAGTGGTGTATATTTTTCTCTCTTTTCTTCTTCCTTTTCAACAACATTTTTGTCATTCAGTATTGCTACGTTGGTGAGGTATGTGTTTTTGTTTTTTTTTTTGTCTATGACCGTTATGTCTGGTCAGTTGCAGGGCATTGTCTTGTTGGTATGAATTGTTCTGTCCCAGTATATTTTATGATCTGCATTTTCCAAGATTGTTTTGGGTGAGTATGTATAGTATGGTGTAGATTGTTTGATAAGGTTGAATTTGATCCAATTGTTGGTGAATTATTTTTGCAGCTATATTGTGTCTGTCTGTATAGTCCATTCCTGCCAGAATTTTACATCTTCCTGTTACGTGGTCTATTGTTTCTTGGAACTGATGGCATTTCCTGCATAGGTCTGTTGTTACACTATTATCTTTTATGATGTATTTTTGATAGTTCTTGGTTGCTATAATTTGATCCTGTATAGCTGTTAGGAATCCTTCTGTTTCTGGAAATAGCTTACCCTTCCTGAGCCATTCGTATGATTGTTCTTTGTTTATTCGTGGGTTCTGTATTATGTTGTAGTGCTTCCAGTCCCATGGAGTGCTTTTTGTACTCATTTTTCTTTTTTCTCTGTGAGTGTGAATGGTTGTGTTTGGTCTTCGTTTTGTAGTGCTAGGTTGAGTGGGGTGTAATTTTTATCTGCTTTACTATGGCTTTATGAATGGGGGTGTTTTAAGTGTAGAAGAATTCTCTGAGTGATTTTATCTGTTTAGCATGCATTGTATTAAATGTCTAGCAGACCTCTTCCTCCTCCTTTCCTGCTGATTGTTGTTCTTTCAATGCATGAGTTGGAATGGAGCTTGAGGTATTTTGTGAGTTTGGTGCAACTGAGTCTGTTTATTTCTTTGAGTTCAGTGTGTGACCAGTGTATGATTCTCAATGAGTATGTATGAATGGGTATTGCATAGGTGTTGATGGCTTTGAAAATGTTTTTCGAGTTGAGTTTAGATTTTAGGATTTGTGATAGGCGAGTTTTATATTGCATTCTTAGTTGAGTTTTTACTGTGGAGTGATTGATTTTTGTGATTATTATTATTATTATTATTATTATTATTATTTCATTTCTATTATGCCCCATAGTTATTCATTATCCACCATTAAGAAAAAAATATTTTTTTAACCTAAATGTCACATAATAAATTATCATTTCCTCACCTTACATGAATTATTCATTCCTTTGAAATGAGAGACAGTGCTACATGCATAGGCTAGGATCCAAAGATATCTAGAGTGGCTTGGAAGTATGTTTCTGCTCCCACAAAGGGAGATTTGCAATTTCTATCAACCCCCCCTCTCCAGATTTATAAGGATCCCTTATCCCTCTATATCAGCTCTTTTGTGGGTGCTGAAAGCTGCAATGTAGAGGAGGGATAGGAAAGTCCAACTCTAAAAATGGAACATCAATTAGTGATCTTAGGATGCAGTGGTACATTATGACTATAATGTCAAGCCATGGTATAATCTAAGACAATATTGGATTGAGAGAGCCCATGCCCTACACTTCAGAGAACACAGACCTGCCTCCAGGTTGAGTACCGCCCCAGACACACACTTTGGGACACCAAACAGCAACCTTAAGTATGATGATTGAAGGCTCTCGAGGGTACCCTTAAATGTGGGAAACCAAATTGGGGCCCCAAATAGAATCTGTGAAACCATTTTGGCTTTGTAAACCCTGGTAGCTGCTGGAATAAATTTGCCACCTTTTTGATGGAAAAAGTGACATAGTGTTCCCATAGCTTGGGTCTGTAATTGCTCGGATCGTTCTTGGGGCCCTTTTTGTGTATTGGGATCATAAAGGCCTTCCGCCAAGCAATAGGGATACAGCCAGATTTGTTAATCTTTGTGAAGAGGGATGCTAGTAGAGGTGCCCACCAGCCTATTTTACTCTTCAGCAGTTCAGATGGAATTCTGTCGGGCCCAGGAGCTTTACCTGTTTTAAGCTTTAGCAGTAGGTCCTCAATGAGACTGGGGTCGACATCAGGCCAGTCAGGGGTAGGCTGACCAGATGGCTCGGGATTTCCCGGTCCTAACCGGGAATCCAGGGGCAAACCGGCCCAACCGGGGGGCAGGGGGGGCAACCCGGGGGGGCGGGGGGTCACGTGGCGGTGCAGCAAGCAAGGAGCGTCGGTAGACCCGGCGGCGGCGGCGGCGGAGGAGCCCGGGAAGCGCCCGCCCGCCCCAGCAGGTAAGTGCCCCGCGCCTCGCGCTCCTTACCTGTGCAGGCCGCGTCCGCTTCCCTCCAGTGCTCGGAATCTACTGAGAAACAGGCTTCACGGCCTGTCCCTCAGTAGCGCGCTGGGTGATGACGTCATCAGCCGGCGCGATACTGAGAGACAGGCCGTGAAGCCTGTTTCTCAGTAGATTCCGAGCACCGGAGGGAAGCGGACGGGACACCCCAGCAGGTAAGGAGCACGAGGCGGGTGGGCGGCACGAGCAGCATGGGGCGTGCGGGCGGCGCGGGTGGCGCAGCGCGGGCGGGGGGAGCGGGCGGGCCGCGCGGGGGGGGGCGGGCGCGCAGGCAGCGCAGCGCGGGTGGGGAGGATGGGCGGACCGCGCGGGGGGGCGTGCGGGTCGTGCGGGTCGTGCATGGGGGCGGGCGAGCGGGCACGCGGGGGGGGGGTTGTTTTAGGTGGGGGGGCGGGGGGGACCGGGATTTTGGGTCTCAAAATCTGGTCACCCTAGTCAGGGGTATTTGAATTTAATTCAGGGCCAGGTAAAGACTCTGCGACATCGTTGTACATATCTCTGTAATATTTTTCCCAGGTATCAGCTGATAGGTGACTGTCCATATCCTTAGTCCTACTGTTAGTTGCCCCAGATACTATTTGCCAAAATGTTTTGTTACTGTTCGTAGATGAAGCCCCTATTAGTTGCTGCCAGATCTCACGGTCCGCCGCAAGCTTTTTCTGTCTTAGAAGTGTCTTGTATTTTTTCTTGGTTTCGTAATAGACCCTGGGAAGTAGTCTCTCATTGTTCTTGCGGTAGGTGCAATAAAGAGACTGAAGGTTCCTTCTAGTCCTGGCACACTCGTTGTCGAACCAGTTTTTACTTACGAGTCTTTGATCTTTTGAATTGATTATTTTTTTTGTAGAGGGAGAAGTACAGCCTGGATCAGACTCTCATATGCTGCAACTGTTAACTCAGGAGGGCAGATATAATAAAATCCCAGCTGGTGCCAGATACTGTCCATGTAACAACTCAGAGGTTGAAACGGTTGAACATGTTCTATTTGACTGTTGTTTTTATACCGCAATGAGAGAAGCCTTGATATGGCCGATTACACGTGCCCTAGCTGGTAACTCAAAAGGAACCCTGATGAGTATCCTCCTACAGGGCTCAAACAAGTATATGACCCTGCAAGTAGCCAAGTTCCTCCATTGCGCAATTGGCTGCAGAGCCCTAATGGTTGTATAACATCTTATGGGTCCTTATGTCAACTCACCATAAATAGTACACCTTTTGGCATCTTAATCTGTCTAGTATTAAGTAGGTGGAAAGCCTTGGACTGTTGTTTACTCATATAGTTATTGTAATGTATTTTACTTTTTAAGGGGTGAGCCCTATGTTCAGCTCATCAATGTTTCCTATTTCAAGTGTTTTAATATTAGTCCTTTATTATGTATTTTTAAATTATGTATTACTGGCCAATAGGCTGTAATAAAAGAAATATTTATGACTATAATGTCAATTTAAGTATATGAACAAGACATTTCAATTTTCAAAATATACCCTTTTTGCTTTCCTCCTGCCTTCACAGGATCTAACCTTCTCTGGATAATTTCACCTGAGCTTTCTTTTTGTGTCACACAGGGAGAAAAAAATGCCATGTCTCAATATTTTTATAGCTGTTCAAACAAAGGAAATGGCTCGTTGTTCAGGTGACATTGTGAGTAACAGGTATCTACTTGTTGGACAAGGAGCATCTATCGCTTGCCCAGGGAAAAATTGCTACAGCAATCTTCAGCACTCATCAGTGAAATGGTACAAGGTAAGAGTCATTACGTTTTGAGCAATAAACACAAGGACACTACTTAATCATTTCTCTCAGAGTTGCGTTCATGAGCAATAAAAGATAACTGAGGTGGGGTGGAAAGACTTGCTTTCCTATGGTGTAATGGGTTGAAACTAACATTTTGAACTGTTCTACATGTGGCTGTTGATCGCTGAATCAACTTTCAGTTTCGATGCAGTGGGTATGGGAGTTAGCAGCATGGAAATGAGAAAAGGAGGATTTCTTTTTATTTATGAACAGCTCTGCAGCTCTGTCTCTTCCATCTTTCTGAGCCATTTTTTTTCTTAGAGGAGAAGAAGAAAAGAGACAGGAGCATGCCAGCTAGGGGAGGAGGAATGCCCGTCTTCCTCCCTCTGATTCCCCTGAGCCATTTCAGAAATTAGGAAGTGGGGGCATAAGAGAGGGGCTGATGCTGTGGTGGTGGGGAGACAGAGGATGCTGGATCAGGTCCATAGATTCAGCCCTTGCTAATTGCCAACTCCTGCTTTACAATCTTATGTAAGGTGTGCATTTTTTTCCTTCTTTCCTTTCTCCCCCTTTAGAATGGAATAAAAGTAAGACTTCAAAAGGACAGGAGACCAAGCCTGCAATTTAAGCATGATAAAATTGAATTGCATTCTGTCTATGACACAGATAATGGCATTTATACATGTGATTACACGATGACTGACAACAATACTCAGTGGAGAATGAGAACAGTAGTAGAAGTAACTATCATCTGTAAGTCACTCTACATTTCACATTCTGAATGTTCTGATATAATGCTTTATGTCCTGGCACTGATATAATATAATATATAATTTATTTATTATTTAATATCCTACCTTTCCACTAAAAATAGTGCTCAATGTGGTTTATATTATGTTACAGGATTCCCATATAATGTCTCACTTCCATCTTCTTTTTTTTAAAAAATTAAACATGTTCAAGTAGACTTTGTGAGGATCATTTCCATTAATCCAATTCATTTGGAAATTAGCATGTGCACAGAATCCATTTTGGGACACACTGCACAGTTAGGAAAATGTGTACTAACAAAGATTCATTCATTACCTTGTGTCGATGTGATATTAGTCGGCGTTCAGAAATTGTAGTCGAAAGTATCTTGTGGTCTCCGTTGAAATGTCAGTGGGGCTGTCTATATGCAGGGAAAGTCCTGCAGTGACTGCGAATCTATGCTGTGTCAGTTATATGATGCAGCCACAGATTCACAGCCACGGCAGGGCCTTCCACAAAGCTGAGCTTTGAAAAAGTTGGGGACTTACCCCAACTTTTTCAGAGGGAGTGAGGTCAGTATGGCCCTTCTGCTGTCTGACCTTGCTTTGGGGCCGATCTGCGGGCAGTCCTGATGGAAGGCGACCGGTGATTGGTCACCTTTCACCAGGAAGAGGGGGGGGCTCTGGTACTCAGCTGACCACTGGAAACCCTGCATAATCACTTCTTGGCACAGTATTACCTGTCGCCACTCTGGTAAGTAAAAACGTAGGGTTTTGAGGGGAAGCGGTACCAACTTGGCACCGTGAAGACGGCCTGATAGCGTGTATATTTTCTGCAGCAAGGGAAAAAATTCAGACAGTGAACTGACAAACATTACAAAAGTACACACAGCAAATGGAGAGGTGTTATGGGAACACTGGAGGCAGTAACTACTGCAGCAGATATCAGTTAAGAGGAGAGTCCCGCTACCAACCTGGGTCAGGAATGAGTCTCACTTCTCATTCCCATTTCCAAAAGGATTAGAGTTCAGTGCTGGAAAACTTTACCACAGGGATTGGTCAACATCTTTCAGCTCAAGGACTGAGTTTTGGAGAAACTCTCAGAGGCTGTCCTCCAGCAGTAGGGAGGGCCAAAGGCAAACATTTACAGGGTTGTGTATAGACAATTCTGTGTAGGGTTGATAATTCACTATTAACACTACCAGTGTGGCAGTCCACAATGTCTCAATAGATATTACACTGTATCTTGAGTGTAATATCTATAGAGATATTAGGTAGAGTGGGGAGGAGTCTTTCTGTAGGAGGACTGGCATTCCTGGGTGATAAACGCCAATTTGCCCCTTTAAACCCTTCTCAAAATGGAAGGGGTGTGTGTGTGAACATACACATCCTGCCAAGCAAGCAAATAAATAACACAAGAAGAAGACATTCTGAAACGCCTCGATCCAGACGGCCCCCGCCTCGATCCAGACGGAGAGGCGGGTAAGAAATAAATTGTTGTTGTTATTATTATTATTATTATTATTATTACTGAGGGAGTTGAGATTTAATATTGACACTTAATTTTAAAGCACTTACGTCGTAATGCTAGGAAACATTGTGAAAATTCTTAATGTATTAAAAAGGATACCCTTTGAAATGCCAATAATTGTGTAGGTGTGGTGGGGAGAATTTTCTCATCATCGGTGATGTCACTAACTCTATCCAGTCGAGTGCCAGGGCAGTCCCATAATTCCCCTTGCCATAGCAGGCTCAATAGCAGCGGACCTATTGTGCAGCAACAGAACCTGTATTTTAACAGCCATCTCCAGCTGCAGTGTCTGTGCATACTTGCTGTTTTTGGCTGTTAGGAAGAGGTTTTATGGTATTTGCTGCAGTTCGATATTTGAAATTGTATTTTCGGCAGGATCTACGCTACTTCTTAATAACAGTATTGAAGTGCACAGACAGCTGTTGGGGCTCATGACACGTTCCATCTGCCGTTTTCAAACTGCTTTCATAGTGTTATATCCTGCTTGGTGGAGATCTGGTCTTAGTTTAACTAGCTTATTTTAGAACTGTTTCCATGTAAGATGCCTTTATAATTTGGCATGGAATTTTAGAGTTTTATAACAGAAGCTGTTATAAAACTGTGGTCTTGAATAGTGGCAAAGGAATACATTCAGTAAATAATTGATAGGGTCTTACCAATGACAGCACAAGTTAGAATGAGGCTGTATCCCTGGCAAACCCTTTGCAGAATTCAGTCTAATTGAAAGTGGGTGCCTCAGTGCATGTACAGCAGCCTAGCTAAAGTACTAAGATGAAGGGGCTGCTCATGATGTATTCACTATAAGATGTTTGGGCCCTTCCATTTTTCCACCAAATGAAAAAAAAATTTCTGTGATTTCTCATGGATTTCCACTTTTAATTTAAATTATAATAGTTTAACCTGGCCATAGATTCTTACATTGGTCATTGGAAAGATCTAAATAGACTTCATGCTTTTGACTTCCCATTTTTCATATTGTAGCAAAAGACACTATGAATCCTCCAAAGGTTCTGGATCCCAGTGATGTGAGAACATTGGAAGTAGAACCTGGTAAGCTGATTACATTTTTAACTTGTTTTGCAACCTGGAAGATAATGGTTAGGATGCTCTGTTGCAATGGGGAACGAGCAGTTCTTAAGGCAACTGGAAAAAGTAGAAATGCTCATTTCCAGGTTGGGACAGATTAGTGGAGCTTGCAGAAGGAAGCTCTGCAGACCTGTACCAATCTGGAAAGAAGCAGTTCCGTTGTTACTTTAAGAAGCACTAACTCCCCAATGCACTAGTGGGAGTTGCAAGAAGTATTTGCTATGTTACATCTAAAGGGTAAAGTCTTTCCACAGTTTGTCTACCCTCATTTATACTTGCATCAACTGGACTGAAAATACAATGCAGAAGTCCCTTTGGATTGCCTGCTATTTAAAAAAATTGATGACTGATATCAACAGATAGTACTTGCATTCTTTGGTGAGCACAATGACAGCTTGTTGAAAGATAGCACCCCTGGAAAAAGTGTAACAGTTACTCTAATCTATGGACTAGTTCACACATTCACTTTCATCACTTGATGATAATAGCATTGTGATGTCTTGTAAGTGTGAATGTGGCATTACAGATCTATGAGCTCCATCAGAAGAGTGTTCTATTGCACGCTCGTTACTGGGCACTCATGGCTTTTCATAGGTCTCTCTCACAATGTCATCTGTCTCCTGTACACCTCCCGCTCTTTCTAGCCTTCTTCATGCCACAAAAAACACCCCCGGAAGTCTGACTTATTTTTAAAGACAAAAGTTGCCACTATCTCCTGCTGTGTGCAGGAGAAGCAGTGCGATCCAAACGGCCCACCGAATGGGCCACATGCATGTTGTTTACTTCCTCTTTCAAAAGAGGAAGTAATGAGGGACAAACATGTGAGCGGTAAGCAAACATGATTTTCCCCGTGTGATGTCGTTCTATGTGTGATTAGTGGTAAAAACGAAAAATGCAAAGTGCTGGTAGAACTTGACGGTGGTGGAAGTGTGACTGATGGGGCCTTCTCTGTGACTGCACTAGATTATAGAACTCCCTATTTCAGAAGGTCTGTTTGGTCCCCTCCCTCCTGCTGCCCTCTTAAGACGTTTTAAAAAAAAATTCTGTCAGGCATTTGACCTACTGGGTCAAAGACGTTTAAGCGGAATGACACTTTTGAAGTTGCTTTTAACTGCTGTTTTATTGTTTCTTTTTTTGCTTCCATTTCACAGTTATTTTGTAGTTGTTTTAACCTGCTGTAAATTGCTGCGGCCATTGGAACGGCAAGGCATGGTTACATTGGAAGGGCAGGTTATAATTTTCCTCAAATCAATCAGTCAATCTATGCATATTACAGTTAAAACTTCAGTGTCACCCAATGTTATCTCAAATGCAATGCTTTTTAAAAATGTTGGTTAACATGCTCAACTGCCAGTTATCAAGGGCTGTGTAATTAAGTGATCATCTCAGCATTTTCAAACTGATCTAAAATACTTCCACATTCGGTTTTGGAGGACATGCCTATTAATTTTTATGTTTGTTTCCCTCCCCCTTTTTGTCTTTTTTTCTCAGGGCAACTGCTTGAACTTGAATGCAAAGCACAGTTTGGTTTTGAAATAAAGGCTTCATCTTTGATGCAGTGGTTCAGAAAAAATAGCAAAAGAAAGCAACTGTTGCAGGAAAAACGGTAGGGAAAATATCCAACAGCAAGAAGAAACTTATTTTTATGGTGTTAGCAGTAAAACAAAACAAAACCATAGGGTCAGAACAGTATTCTTACTTAATGTCTCCTATGACTTATTTGCCAGATTCCTCCTAGAACACATAATGGGCAATATCCCATGATGCCAGTGTGCCTCTCTAGTTATTTCCCCCCAGCATGGCAGGCCACTAATACAATGGGAACTAGTGGTTCTTGAAAAAACCCTAGGAATGAGCAGAAATACTTGTTTCTGTATCAGGGCAAGTCAGTAGAGCTCACTTCCATGTTGATCTGTCTTGTTCTGGAAAGACGCGTTCCCCTATTTTCCCCTTTGTTTCAGAAACTGCTAGTTCCTACTGCACTATCAGAGGGTTCCACTGGTGCATAGACAGCTTAGGATGCTGCCCCATGAAAATGGAGGTGTAATTAGAAGGGATTGATGAAGGCTATTCTTCAGTTCCCTCTTCTCCAGTGTGAAGTCTGTGTGTATTTCTCTGTTTTCCCACTTCAGCCTTGGTAATCTTTCCCCAACTGTGAATCCTATTTAATTTGTTTGCATACAGAAGCAAAAACACTGACCTGGGAATTATAATGAGGTCCAAAGATGGCTTGAGATCAATACGAATTTTTTAAGGGAGCAGAATTGCCTGTGGTATACTACAAGTTCTACAAATAAGTAGTCTGCAAAGCCTATTTGATCAGAGACCATAGCGGGACAGTAGGGGATGGGGGAAGACTGAACACACTTTGAACAACAATAGTCTTTCTCTAGTGCTGAGGATTGGATAATGCCTGAGGGAAGGGGCTGGGCTGGGTAAGAAGCTGGTGGGCCACATGGGGAACCTCGTGGGCCACATGGGGAACTCCGTGGCATGGATTTGGCCCACAGGCTGGAGGATCCCCATCCCTCATATCAAAAGTATCAGACTAGGGCTAAGTACTGTAGGGCCTCGAATTTGTCATGATCTCTGAGCATAACCTATGTCATATAATAGGATATTGTGGGGTTCAACTAGGAAGGTATTATGAATACTATCTTGAGATCCTTGGAGGATGGGTGAGCTAAACCTGTAATAAACTAAATGTGGTGGCTCCTACATGATCTCCTCAGCCAAGCTCCAAGGTAATGACTCTCTTGTGTAACCTGAGTTCAATGTGGATGGTGGCTATGCTTCTTCTTCTTCTTCTTCTTCTTCTTCTTCTTCTTCTTCTTCTTCTTCTTCTTCTTCGGGTGCCCTCTCCTAACATTACAGCTATTTTTGTTTTTTATGCTGCTGCTCGAAATAATTGCCTAGAAGTTCAACTATACAATTCCCTCAGTTTCTTTAGCCATGTTGTTCATCTTCTTCCCACTGATCTTTTCCCTTCAATTTCCCCTTATGTAATAAGTTGGAGAATAGTGTATTTTTCTCCTCGAATGATTTGACCAAGATATTGCAATTTTCTTCTTTTGATGGCATTTATTTATTCTGTTGGTGGCTATGCAGCTGCCCCTATCTTTGTCACTTTGTGTCACCACCATTGTGGAAATCAGGTCCGCCAGCTCTACACCATATAAAAAATGTATTTTTTGGGTGGGCATCAAGGACTTCTATAAAAGTCCAATGCTGCCAATGGTTGACAAAAACATTTTTCTGTTTAGTGTTGATCCAAAGGGGCTAGAAGGCCAAACCTTTAGTCACATTTTCAAGCTGACGAAAGTAACTGAAGAGGATTTAAGCAGCCACTTCATCTGCCTGGCTCAAAATTCTATTGGAAACTCTACAGGCATGTTCAAGCTTAGGAGAAGAACAAATAAAGGTAAATAGCAAAACATATTTTCTTTTATTAGGACAACATCTCCTATCTGCTAGCTCTCATTAAAACTGCCCTTCAGTTATTTGAACATCTTCTTTGAATAGGAAACCTATTGCAGTGTGAAATGTGAAGCTCTGGGACTCTCAGCCTCAACGAGGTGTTAACATTTCCTTTCCAGGAAAGACATTTAGCAGCTCTTCCTTTGCACGACCTACTTTAGCAGTACTCCTATGAACACAGGATGAGCTCTGCTGGGCTAGCCCAGCATCCTGCTTCCAGGAGTAGATAGCTAGATACCTCTGGGAAGCTTACAAATAGGGCTTAGAAGTTCATACGGGGGGTGGCAGTCTGTCTCCCATATTCCCTGGCCCCAAGAGCTTTACATTTAGGGCTTTACAGGTAAGAACCATGACCTTGAATTGGGCTCAGAAACAAAGGAGAATCCAGGGCCATTATGGGATCTGTACACATCACTGTCTGCTGAATTTTGCACTAGCCGTCGTTTCTGAACACTTTTCAAGGAAGGCCCCCTATAGAGTACGTTACTGTCATCTAAGGGCTCCATCACACTTTTTTCCCCCGGTTTCCATCCCCGGTTTCCCATTCCATTTCCTTAGCGAGTCGAGTGCTGGGCACTTTCACATCTGTGCCTTGTTGTGCTCATGTATCTTTTCACCTGTACCACTACTATGCCGGCGAAATCTCCTGCCCTGCCCCCTACATTCTCCTTCCCCCTGCAGTTCATTTTTTAATAATTTTTGAATTTTTTAAAAAAATTATGCGCAAATACAATAGTACGGCAGCCTGAAACTGCACAATTACGGTAAAACAACACACTATGAGCCTATCTACACTACTGCTTTAAAACAGTTTAAAATGGTTTAAAACAGTTTATAACAGTTTTGAGAACTGTTGGGGCCCAGGACACACTCCATATACAGTTTTCAAAACGTTTTCAAAGTGTTTTATCCTGCGTGTGTAGATAGGCTCTATGCTTTCCTCTAATATCATATTAAACAAACTCTGGGGAGAGAAGGAAGGGAGGCCATTTGTAGGAAGCAGGAGGGAGCACATGGGCCAAGACTATTGCTGCTGCTTGGCTTGGGAAAGGTTTACAGGGGAGGAGGAGTGAACGTGCACTTTAGCTTGGGTACTGGCATGCCAGTGCCTCGCTCCATTTTTTTTTAAAAAGTAAGTATTCAACTGCAAAGTTCTAGGGAGGCACGGGGGTGAAAAGATAGGGCAGTATCTAATGGTGCATTTACTCTCCCGCTGAATCCTGTTGATTCCCTTCTGCAAGCGGTGGGTTCTGCCATTTCTGTTGCATAAGCAAGATACCCCATTTACACAAGGGAGACTTAGCGCTGCCAAGAGGAAGACCCCAAATGAGCAGAAGCACTTGTTTCTGGAAGGAGGTGAGCTCTACTGACCTGGTTCCTTCCAGAAATGATGTTTTCATGCATTTTGGTTGCCTTCATTTCAGAAGTGGTGGGTCCTGCTTATGCAACAGAATCAGTGTGATGCAGGAGAATCAGTGGGGGCATAAGAGCCCTGATGGATACTGGCAATTCATTTTAAGTGCCTGTTCAGACAACACGCTAAACCATGGTTAGGCTACTAACCCTTTTGCAGTAAAAGGTTAGTGAACATGTTTAAACCTTTGTTATGCAGCCACCATGGGTAGGAATGGTTCACACAACACCCTAAGCCATAATGTTTTGCTCAAAATGCTTAACCACCGTGGCTTAGCGTGTCATCTCAACAGGGTCTATGTGTGATTCACACACATATTCTCTGCTCTGAAAACAAATTTGTCAGAAAATGTGTGTTCAACTTTAAACCAACCTCATTGTTCTTTAGAAAGCATATTTATAGTCAGCCTAAGTATATATTGTATATTGTATTTATAATCTGTTTTTATGCTTTTTATGCTTTTTAAATTTTGTATATCTTTTTTTAATGTTCAGTGTTTTTTATTTATGTAAACCGCTCAGAGAGCTTCGGCTATGGGGCAGTATATCAATGCAATTAATAATAATAATAATAATAATAATAAGTGTTTAAGTTATTATTATTATTATTATTGTATAATACTTTGCTACTGATTAATATACTGAAACCCCTCAGTGGTTCACATGAAAAATACAATATAATAAGGTAAAAAGAAGATAAATATTTAAAAAACATTACAGCAAAATAACAATAAAAGAGGGCAGTAACATAATCCATTACAAGTCAGGGAAAGCCTGTGTGAACAAATATTTTTTCAAGAGGCATTTAAAACTTGCCACCATTTCTGCCTCTAAAACCACACATGGGAGAGTGTTCCAAAGGGCAGGTGCCACCAGGCTTGCTTCCATGCCATTAGCTGATGACATTCCAATGAATGACCAGAAAGGCCTCCTCAGAAGATCTCAGGGGTCGGTTGGGTATATATAAGAAAGGCAGTCACCATCTGATCCTTGTCCAGATATTTTAAGAGATGGCAGTTTAATGATATCTTTTAGCTTCTCATCAATTTTGCATTATGCTTGATTTTTTTTTTAAAGAAGCAATACTTTCCCTTCTTCTTTTAGCTCTGCCTTTCTTGGTCACTTTGTCTTGTACCGTTATAATTTTATTTGGAGTCATTTCGGGAGGTGTGCTGATTTACTGGCACTGGATTGAACTTGTGCTGTTTTATCGGAATTACCTGGCCAAAGATGAAACTCTGTATGGTAAGAGCTTTTGAGTTACAAACATATGTTTTACAGCATCCTTGCTTGACAGTTATCATTTTGGTAAATGATTATTTATTTGTTTGATTGTTTATTTATCATACTTATATCCCACATTTCCTCAAAGGAGATCAAAGGGGCGCACAAAGAATCCTACATTTTATGCTCACAGCAACCCAGTAAGCCTTACAGAGTAAGGGTTGTGACTGGCCAAAGGTCACCCAGTGAGCTTTATGGCTGAGTAGGGATTTGAACCTGTGTCTACCCACTCTTAGAGCTTTTCTACACAAGGATGTTAATCCACTGTATCTACTTTTAGTTTTGTCGCAGAATTGAGATCCGAGCATTACATGAAGTTTCCTTTCCTACTCTTCCACTACGTAACCTCTAGGTGGCAGTGTGGTATAATGGTATAGCACAATTACACAGGTGGAAAAAGCATTTTCTTTCGCTTTCACAAATAATACCACACTATCCTTGCTTTAAAAAGCTCACTGAAAACAGAAGTGAAGGGTCATGTCATAATCTAAAGAACCTGTAAACAACTGTGAGTGGGAATGACAAGCACACTATAAATGTCTCATGTAGAAAAGCTCCTAGTCTAACATTCTAACCACTACACTAGCTAACCAATTTTGGTGAGGAGACAAATACCCTACACACAAATATCTGTAATGCAACCTTCACTGTATTTATGACATTTCCTCAGAGTAGTATGGCATAGTGCAACCTTCCTTCCTGATGTTTTGGACTACAACTCCCATCAGACCCAGCAAGCATGGACAATGGAAAGGGATTATGGGAGTTGTAGTGCAAAGCACTGAGAGGACACCAGGTTGATGAAGAGTGGTATAGTGGTTATAGCAGCCTTCCCCAATCATTGCCATTGCCCTCCAGATGTGTTGGGCTGCAACTTCCATCATTCCCAGTTGGCATAGCCATTAGGAATTGTAGTCCAACCTCTAACACTTGAAGGGTACCAGGTTGGGGATGTCTGGCCTAGAGTATTGGACTAGGACCTGGAAGCTTAGCACAGAAGAAAATTGCCAAATTATAAATGATAAGAAAATTGCTAAATTGTAAATGTTCCAGGGGAATTTTGAGGGGACGAATGATAAGTAGGCCTTTGCTATCATCTTCTGACTCAACCATGGTGAGAAGTAGCAGGGTGGAAAGAGGGGAAAGGAAGTCCTAGGAGGAGCTGCATTTTCAGTATGAGTCAGGCAGCATGAACGTCATACTCAAGCATAGCTAATTAAAAGAAAATATCAGAATGATCCAATATCATTCTGGTATCATGATCCAGAGGCAGTTCAAAAAGCAGTTGCACTCATCCTGCTTGTGGGCTTCCCATGGCCATGTGGTTCACCTCTGTATAAACAGAATGCTGGAATAGATAACGCTTGGGTCTGATTGAGCATGGCTCTTCTTTGGTTCTTTTGTATCGGAGAAATCTTAGGAGATGTTATTATAGAAAGGCCTATTTAGCCTAGCACAGAGAAAGCTGACGGAAGAGACAACTATGCTCAAGGAGAAGCTAGCTGAATAAAAACAAACTCAGGAAATGAAATTAGTTGAAAAGCCAGAAGGTTTCTAAGATAACTGAAATTCAGAAAGACAGTTAAGATCGCTCTCTCTCTCTCTCTCCATTTATTTTCAACATTTTTAGCCCACCTTCATGCCTAAAGACAAGGTTCATGGCAGCTGGTCTTTATAAGAGAAAGGTATGGTAGATTAGATGTTATAATTGCAAACTTTTAAAGGGTCACGAGAATACAGTATTACATTTGTTTCTTTCTATCTCCAGACTCAGAGATGTACAAGCACCTTTCTTTTGTTCTACCCTTGCTGTCAAACAGGATTTGCAGGTTTCTGAAAAAAGACAAAAAACTACAAAACCAGTTTGCTGGAGATGGAAATGGCATGAATTTGTATAGCATGAACAGTGATCTATCTTTAAAAAAACACCTTGTATTCCATTCCTTTACAATATGCCTATGCCACCCAATAACAGTGGATATCTTACAGCTATGAGGGGCCTGAGGGTAATTTTTGCTCTGCCTATGTAGGGTGACCATATGTCAGGAAAAACCAGGACATGTCAGGATTTTTGGTAACAAATCCAGGAAGGGGGGTGGAAATTATGAAATTTGAAGAAAAATCCGGATTTTTCCCATCCTCCCCCCCCCAAAAGGCAGCTCTACTTTATAGTCAATAGGAATGAACAAAAATGCTTACAGCTCCATCATTTTTAAATATAAAGAGATGATACTTGCAACATGATAGCCCTTAGGTAGATCTTTAGCCATGCCAAATTTGAAACAGTTCTGTTCATCCGTTGATTTATAGGAATTTCTTTAAAGTTTGAGATTTTAAAATTATTATTTTTTAAAAAAAACATCATTTGAAAAGATAAAAAGATAAAACTTAGCACTTTGATAGCTTGAGCCATGCCAAGTTTGAAGCAGATCTATTCCTCCATTCATTTATAGGATTTGAGGCTTTAAAATTATTATTTTTAAAAACATCATTTTTAAAGATAAGGTAATAGAACTTGGCATTATGATAGATCTTAAGTAGGGCTTTAGCCATGCCAAGTTTCAAGCAGATCTGTTCATCTGTTGATTTTTAGCAAGTTTCAAAACAGAATTGAACTATAATAATAATAATAATAATAATAATAATAAAAAAGCGAGCCAGCCAGCAGCAAACCCTGTTAAGCAGCAGCTTGCAGCAGAGTGAGGATACAATCAGAAAAGATATTTGAGGGAAGGGGACAATGAATCACACAGAGTATAGCAACAAAGTACAGCAAAATCTACAAAAGTAGGAGTGAATGAAGTTAATTTCAGATACATTGGATGTCTCACTTGTTATTTCAGTGATTTGAACATTAAGATGTTATGTAGAACAGATTTGTCTTAATTGTGTGCTGTAAAATCAGACATGTGAACAAGGCTATGTTCAGGTGAGCAAACCCACCCCTTGGTGCTGGACACGCCCCCTGGGGCCAGATATGTTGGTGGGCATGCCCCCTTGGCAGCCGACCATGTTGTCGCCCTTTTTGGAGTAGAAAATATGGTCACCCTAACCAACAGCCCACAGAATCTGCCCCCCACTATGTGGTTGTGACAAAATAAAGCTGGTGGTAGCCACTGTAATTCGGCAGGAAACTACTATGAAGTGGTAATTAAGTAAAATTTTGAATTTTCAAAGCTAAATTTTCACCACTCCATAAAAGCTCATCAAAAGTACCCAGCAGATCTAAAATTCTGTGGATTAAACATCCATAGATCTAAAAACACTGGGTCCCCCCCCCCCAAGGGTCTTCACTTGTCTCTAGACAAATGTTTGCATCCTACTCTCTGCTCAGGAAGCTAGCATGGCATTTTTGGCTTCACAACAGCCCTCTTAGGAATGGTAGGTTGAAATAATTGTTCGAGGCCACCCAAACCAGCTTCACAGACCAGCAGGAACTTGAACCTAAGATGTCCATATCAAACCCGAACATTCTGGCGACAGCAACACACTGTCATTCTGGTGTGGGTTGGGGATCAACCTAGAACTATGATCAGGGGTCCGTGTGGGTTCAAATCATGTCTCCACTATCCAAATACTCATTAGAATTGTAGTAAGATCATACATGGGTGGTCCAGAATATTTGCAAAAGGTTAGGATTGAAAGGGATTTGAGAGCCTAATTGTGCAATCTTATGCCTGTCCACTCAGAAGCAAGTTCTATGAAGCTCAATGTGGCTTCTCCTGAGTCTCTGGAAAGTGGGTACAGGATCCTCTACCATTTACTTGGGTAGAAGCCCCATTGAACTCAATGGATCTTGTTTCTGGGTAAATCTGTATAGGATTGTGCTCCTAGTGCATCAATTAAGATTGCGTGGACCATTTCTAAAAGCGTACATCATAGCCACTTCCATGTTTGAAATGGCATGATCTCTACACAGGTCACAATTTAGGAGGATATTACATGTATGCAAATTGTTGCCTATGCATGTGCTGGGACGTTGTGTCTTGCCGCTGTTACCCAGTATTTGTACACCATGCAGGCACATACACTTAAACGCACGTGTGCCACAATCCTACACTCCATTCTAAATATGGGAATAACTCTGTTTCCTACAAGGAAGTGACGTCTTTGTCAGAATGTATTATTATGTGAAAGTAGCCCTTGGCAGCAGTTAATACTCTCTGCTCTGCTGTATTGCATTTCTTGTCTTATGGTGGCCTCTACTGGTAAAATGAAGAATATCTGGTTTTTAAAACCAGTTTTAAGATTTTACATTCATTTGCAGGACAGATATCCTGCAACCAAGGAGGATTCCTGCATTGAGCGGGGGGCTGGACTTGATAGCCTTATAGGTCCCTTCCAACTCTACTATTCTATGATTCTCTGTGCCCCCAGGGGTGGCATGCCATAGTGGATTGAGCATGTTGGATTGGGGCAGGCTCAAATCCCCATGAAGCCATTAAGATCACCGAGTTGACTTGGGTCAATCACTATCGCTCAGCATGCCCTTTCTGGCATGGGGGGGGGGGAACCCTGCCCTCTTTTGTATCTGGTCATTAGGGGGAGGGCTCCAGCAGCTTTAACTGTTGCAATGAAGAGGGAATTTCACCAAGTGCTGCATGCACACAAATGACACCTGCTGAAATTCCCTTTTCTATACAACTGTTAAAGATACAGGAGTCCTGTCCTCCTTTCCATGTGGTCACCCTAGATAGATTAGATTCTGAGCCATCAAGTTCTCTCTCACATAGAAAACCTTCCAAGACATTTCACATCAACACTCCTGTCCTGAATATTTACTCAGAAGTAACTAACAGTGATTTAAATATGATTCACTTCTAAGTAAATATGTTTAGGATTACAGCTTTAATTATAATTATAATTTAAGATTCTATTTATTTTTTGACTTAGTTGTGTAAGTAAGTAACATCTAGGGGCTGCTAAGGATGCAAGCTTATTTTTCTGACAAGAGAATTATGAGAGGCTTATAAGGAGAGGTTTTTGTAGAAAGTCTTATGCAGATGGAAAGGTTTGCCAATGTGTGCATGGCAAAAAAAAATGCAACAGGAAAAGCTTTTCTTAACAGGGAGATCCATTGTTTATAAGTTGAACTTGTTGAATTTCTGCCTGTTAAACGCACCGGAATCTTATCAGCAAAGAAAGGAGAGCAATCGAGTTGTATCAGAGATGCCTTGAGCTATGCTTCAATAAAATGATTCAGATAGCTCAAGTAAGTGAGCCAATTGAGATGTTTCAGGCCAGTGGGCAAGTGAATAGATGAGATAACCCTGGACATATGATCCAGAGGGAGAAAATGAGGCAATGTTGAGCTGAAGATGAAAAAACAGGAGGGAAAGACAGGAGTAAAGATGAAACATGCATTGATAAGATAAGAAGGAAATCTACTTATATGCAAGACAACACACTTTTATTCTATTCAACATCAAATTACTTGCTGTCCTTTTGGCATTTCCAGTTTGATCTTTCTATATTCTAAACTTTGGCAACCCTAAATTGCTTTGGAAAATTAGGGGCTCCAGAACATCCGAGCCTGAACTGCAAGATGAAGCAGAAAACAGATTCAGCTGGTGCTGGAAAGAGCAGCAACTCCCCTGAGCGACTGCTGAGTCCCAGGCTTCACTCGGCATGTGTCATCGTCATGGGGGATGGAACTTGAATGGACTCAGCCTGCCCTGGAAGAGCAACCATTCCTCCAGATGCCAGCCAAATCCAGCCATTGCCTGCATCTCTGCTGTTATCTCCGACCTAAGATCGGAGATAACAGTGGGAATTCCTCTAGGGGGCAGGAGTTGCCAAGCCCCACCCCCTAGAGGATTCCAAGAGGGCTGCATGGATCAGATTAAGCTTGCGGGCCGGAGGTTTCCCTCCCTTGGCCCAGAGGAAGCCATCTTGATAGTCTAGAACTGAGGCAATATTTCAAACTCCCACATGCGTTCCAAGAATGGTGAGGATGTTGTGGGTCTGTGCAGGCTGGCCGCACCCCAAAGTGCACATTCTCTCTCTATGTAAAAAGGGGCGCTACACATGAGCAGACTAGGCAAGTAGAAGTCCTCCAGGCAAAGGAGGACCTTGATTGCCCCAGGTTCTCCCTCTCCTTGCTCGGAAGTGCAATCTGCATGCACGTTAATATGCACCAGAGTACCTTCTTAGATATGCTGAACACACGGCCAGAGTGGGGAGGGGCTTATGTGCACATTGAGGTCGGAAGGGCTTTTAGGTGCTAACCTCTTTTCTCCCCTCTCAATGTATGAGGTCTGCTCAGCTGAACTTGCCTGCACTTGATCTGCAATAAGGATGAGCCATTTTAGTCTATTCTGCTTATGCCCTGGGTTGCAGCCCAGCCCAGCCACTAGGATGGGAATTGCCCTCTGAGCCTCTGCCATGGTCACACGGCAGCTCATGGGAGTAAAAGGTGAACAAGGCAGTTTTCTGGGAGGTCTCTCTCTCTCCCCCCCCCCCCCCCAAATTCCTTTATCTTCCTTGGAGTACCTCCTAGGCTTGGAGGAAGAAGGACTGAAAAAAAAATGTGCTGCTGCTGGAACTGGGAACTAAGCACTCTTAACGCCTATGGGGTCTGACAGATTCTTTTTTTATATCCCGCCCACAAGGTTGGGAGCAAAAGGTCCCCCACTTCCATTTTTATTTTCATAACAAGAACCCTGTAAGGTAGGCCAGACTGAGTGACTGGCCCATGGTCACCTAGAAAGCTTATAGCAGAGCTGTCTAGCCCATGGGCCAAATCCAACCTGCCTGAGATCCCAGTTTGACCCTTTGGGATTCTCCAGAGGGCCCCTCCCTTGACAACTATTTGTTTGGTGCTTTCCTGGCGTTTGCACATCCCCCCCCCCCCCCCATTCTAAAAGATTGAAATGTCTCTCCTAATACATAGTTACTGGCAGTAATAGCTTTAAGCTTAAACATGCTGGTATTTTTTGGCCCCACACACCACTGGAATGCAGATTCTATGAGCTTCCCTAAAATTGAGGTTCAACACCTCTGGCTTATAGGTTGAGTGGGGATTGGAACTCAAGCCCTGGTTAGTTCAATGTTCTAACCAGTTCTACACACCACCAGTCTTTTGAGTGCAGTTCATCTAAATCTGGCAGTTTGGTTAATAACACCCAGTGAGTTTATAATATTCATTCAGGAGTGATCCCAGCCCACTGGAACGGGGATGAGATTTAATTTGCCTTTAATTTTTGACAATACTTTCCAATTTACTTTTATTTCCCCTCTTCCCAACACTATCGCTTCTGTCCTTTAAGAAGAGAAGAGAATTCAAGAAAGACATTCCTCTCCCACAGTTATGTCCCACTACTTCAGCAAAGTAATTTCTCCTCTCTCTCTCATACCTGTCTGTCTTGGACCTTTTATATTTAAAGAATGTTTGCTTCATTGTTATATGATTTTAAAAATTCTTTTATTTTTAGATTCAAAGGAATTTGATGCCTTTGTGTCCTATGCAAAACTAGATTCATCTGAAGCAGATCAAACACTATATGATGAGGAGCAGTTTGCTTTGGAGTTTCTCCCGCAGGTTCTAGAAAACGAATATGGATATAAGCTGTGTCTTTCGGAACGGGACATCCTTCCAGGAGGAGGTAACATCTTACATAATAAGAGCCGATGTACAAAAAACAAAAACAAAAACCACAAACAAAAGGAAAAACTTTTAGCCCTCTGTAGATAGAGGGCTTTCCCCTCCATAAGTCACCGAGGTTGACAATGCCCCACAATGTAAACTATAAAACCATACACAAATGGTATGTGGGGGTATAACTGACCCCATTGTTTTGTTAACCAAGCCCCCCAACCCTATATTGTACCCTTAAGACCCATATAACATAATTATAATAGATGAACAAGTATGACAGTGTAATAACCGTGAATTGTGAATTCGGTGTAACAGCAGCATTGCCAGATCTCTCAGATCTTGCAACCATAGCCTATAGCCAAAGCCACAGTGACACATTTTGCAACTGTTAGGTGAAGTATGTTGTTGCTGTGATTTTCTGTCATCGCATTGACCATAGAGATAACACGTTCCCCTTTTCTTGATATTAGCAGTGACAGGCCATATCAGTTTTGAGGTTGCCTCTCTTAATGGCTCAGCTATGTTGGCTATGTGTCTTGACTCAATCCAGAGCTCAATCCACCTTATGCTTTAAGGTGGATTGATCAGGGGGTTTGACTCGATGGCCTTATAGGCCCCTCCAACTCTGCTATTCTATTATCAACTCTAGACCAGATGCATTAGGAAGAGACACCTTTTGGGACGTTCACACCATTGTGGGTTGTTCAGCTTCCAAACAACATAGACATTTATAGTGTGCACTATACGTGTGTGGGGTCATGGGGGGGGGGGAAGGAATCATTAACTGGTTTGTTTTTGTATTAACTGTAACCCACTCAGAAATAAGTAAATGCATTTGGAAGTGTATGAGGAGACCATCTGGTCACAAATATCTATGCCATCTTTAGCCTTGTTAATTTTTTGGGTAAATTTTAAATATTTTTACGTTTATATCTTGCCTGTCTTCCTCTTGCATGGAGCCCAATCAAATACAAACCTCACAAAATAGCAGGTGCACATGGCACATTCCAGAATTCTGGAATAGCCATCCTCCATCATAATCTGTAAATTAGGGGAGGGTCTTCATGGTGCCGCTTTCCTGCTCCTTCAGAGTAAAACTCCATGGTACTGCTGCTGCAGGGTGAGGGCGAGAAATTCCCATGGGAGCATGGAGTGTGGGCTTTCTGGCGTCCTGCCCCCAATCCCTCCTCCTATAAGTGGTCACCATTCACCCGGAACACCCCCAGCTTGACACCAAAGCGAGGTCACATGGTGAAAGGACTGGAGTGACCTCATGTCAAAGGAAAACGTTGGGGTATGTCCCTGAGTTTTTAAATGCGTAGCTTCGGAGAAAAGCCCCACGGTAGCTGCGAGTTGGTGGCTGTGTTGAATAGCCAGTGCAAATAAGTAATATAGTCACCCCCTAGGATTCTAATAATATTCACCACCAAGTGCCAGGTATAAGACTACACAGAGAGAGAAGGCCATCTTTATAAAAGAATAGCTGGATACATTGTTTTTGTTCATTATCTCTCAGATTGTATCATGTTGGTTTGGTCTTTATTGTTTTAATCTTGTTTTAATCATGTATTGACATTTGGAATTTTTGTATATACTGACCGAAGAGCTATGTGTGGACGAAGGCATGGTTTAAAATAAAAATAAATAAATAAGTAAAAATCTGTTATTAATCATGATTTCTTTCAACAGCATACACTGATGACATTGTAAACGCTGTCAAAAAGAGCAGAAGGACAATAATGATTTTAAGCCCAAGCTATTTCAAAAACGCACTGGCCCTCTTTGAACTCAAAGCTGCAGTCAACACTATGCTGAAAGATAAGACAATAAAACTCATCCTAATTCAGTTTGAGCCTTTCCAGGAGCCGCAGTCATTATCTCACAAGGTGAAGAAAGCGCTCAAGATTTTGCCCAGGATTACTTGGAAAACAGCTACCTCTCCTACTGCTAATAAGCAATTTTGGAAGAAATTGCGGTATTACATGCCAGTGAAACATACCAATGGAGCTCAGGGCAAGTGACTACCAGTTACTGAACATGAACAACAACAACAATAATAATAATATATTTATTTATTTCTTACCTACCTCTCCCTCTGGATCAAGGCAGGGAACAACATTAAATACTAAAATTCCATAAAATGCATAAAACTGATTTTAAAAACCATATAAAACTGATGCAATATTAACAATCAGACATCTTAAAATTCATCTGGGTAGGCCTGCCGGAAGAGATCAGTCTTTATGGCTTTAAGTTGACAAATCTCTCCCAGCAGGCCATTCCACAATCTGGGAGCAGCAGAAGAAAAGGTCCTCAGAGTTACAGTTGTCAGCAAACTGAACTGAGAAATAGAGCAACATCAGGGGATGAGCTGTCGCTCAATCACAGAGCACACCTTTTGCATAGAGAAGCTTCTCTCCAGCGATAAATGTTATGGGGCTTGTAAAGTCCTACTCCTGAGGCTTCAGAGCTATTGACAGTTTGAGTATTGGGCTAAGTATCCCAATGGGCATGCTTGGCTTACAGAAGCTTCATTATGTTAGAAGTTTGGTTTTCTTTCATTCAGTAATAATAGTATGAAAATATTCATATTGAAGCAGCATTTTGTAAGATATAAAGTTGCTGAATGCAATTGTGCTATGTCCTTGTATTGTGTATGTGTGTGTTGTATGTATGTGTGTGTGTATGTATATATATATATATATATATATATATATACATATATATACATTAAACAAAAAACCTACGGTTTACAAAAACAATGTTAAGGTTCTACAGATTCCAACCAAGCACCAAAAAGCAGGGAAATTGGGAGTTAAGGCTCACAAGCCTTAACGCCACATCCTCCCTAAGGAGGCAGAAAGTGCAAGTGAAATTCTCATTCTCCCAAAGCAGATAAACCATGAGGACAGGGTGGAGAATATGATATGCAGAGGTGACTGTGGGGTTGTGGAAAACTGATCACGAACAACTTAGGGTCACCTACTTCTCTTTTTTGTTTAGAGCAACCCTTCCCCAACCTGGTGCCCTCCAAAGGTGTTGGACTACAACTCCCATCATTGCAAGTCAGTATGTCCCATGGTCAGGAATGCTGGGACTTTTCATCTCAAAAATCTAGATGTGCAATTTGATATGCAGAGGTGACTGTGGGGTTTTGGGAAATGATGATGAACAACTTAGGACCAGCTATTTCTCATTTCTTAGAGCATCTCCTTATGTTGAGAGTTGCAACCCAACACATCTGACAGGCACCAGGTTGGCAAATGTTGTTCAAGAAGAAGGGAAGGCAGAATGTAGATCTCCAGATGTTTTGGAATTCAACTTGTAAAAGCCCCTATCAGCATGGGCAGTTATCAGGAATGCCGCGAGTTGATGTCCAAATCATCAGGATAGATCTATTTTCTGCCCACATCTGTACTAAAGTATGATGTTTTCCAGCATTAAGATATGTGATCAATCAAGGAACTACAAAAGAGCTGCATCACTTTAAATAAACTGTCAAAACCAAATGAAACAACAATGAATGAATCTTGAATACCTAATCCAGATAGCCCTTCAGACATCAACATTAGTTTTCAACACATGGCATAGGATGTCTGTTTCTTGAATATCAGATAAAGGATTTCTCTTACTTGTTCAGCAGTGTGAGATCAAAGGCAGAGCTACCACCTAATACTTTCATGCGTAAGTATTATTTTAAAATTAAGTATGAATTGATTTTTGTCTTCCCCATAACACATAACATGGGAGTTACAGTGCAACGCATCTGGAGAGCACCAGGCTGGAGAAGGTTGACTCCTATACATGTCTTTTCATAAGCCAGTGCCATTGAATTCACTAAGGCTTTCTCCCAAGAGGTATAGGATTGCAAACTAATCTCATCTGAAAGGTGTTCAAGACAGCCAAACTAAACCTCTTCTGCTCCACTGTTGCTTTGATGAGATGATGTATTGTGCAGGGATTGTGGGGAGTGAACAGTATATTTTTTATAAATACATTTAAAGAAAAAAAAATTGGTTCTTTGAAAGGCAGGATATTGATCAAAAGTTGGAAGTGCCTGGCACATGCTCTGGTTCTAGATCTGTAATGAATAGTGCCCCTTTTGTTATCAAGAGTGCTGCTATATGCAAGATGTGTGTGAGAGAAAGGTATTGGGCAGACCCTGTATTTGGTAAGGGTATGGAACAGCATTCCCCATCCTGCTGCCCTCCAGGTGTTTGAGATGACAAGTCCCAGCATTCCTGACCATGGGACATACTGACTTGCAATGATGGGAGTTGTAGTCCAACACCTTTGGAGGGCACCAGGTTGGGGAAGGGCTGCTCTAAACAAAAAAAGAGAAGTAGGTGGCCCTAAGCTGTTCGTGATCAGTTTTCCACAACCCCACAGTCACCTCTGCTTATCATATTCTCCACCTTGTCCTCATGGTTTATCTGCTTTGGGAGAATGAGAATTTCACTTGCACTTTCTGCTTCCTTAGGGAGGATGCGGCGTTAAGGCTTGTGAGCCTTAACTCCCAATTTCCCTGCTTTTTGGTGCTTGGTTGGAATCTGTAGAGCCTTAACATTGTTTTTGTAAACCGTAGGTTTTTTGTTTAATGAATTTCATGGCTTTGTGTAACGGATGACTGGATATTATACAGTTGACAACCAAGCCAGCATCAGCCAGAATGTTATACCATCTTGACATCCAATATAAAATCAAAGGTAGTGTTATGTGTTGAACTCACTTTTAACATTAATAAATCAACCAAAATGCTTGCATCTGCCTCATTTTTAAAGATAAAGAGATGAAACCTGGCACCATGGTAGCTCTGAAGTAGGGATTTAGCCATGCCAAGTTGGAAGCAGATCCGTTCATCTCTTGATTTTTAGAAATTTTTAAAACTTCAATTTAATTTTTTTAATTAACTAAAATGCTTACAATGCCATCATTTTTAAAGATAAAGGGATGAAACTTGACAGCATGGTAGCTCTTAAGTAGGGATTGAGCCATGCCAAGTTGGAAGCAGATCTGTTTATGCTTTGAGTTTTAGGAATTTTTAAAACTTCAAACCCAATTCTCCTCTTTGGGGTCTAGGGCCTTTAGCAGTACATTAAAAAAAAGAAAGAAAGTAAAGATGAAGAGATGAAACTTGGCACCATGGTACCTCTTAAGTAAGGCTTTAGCCATGCCAAGTTGAAAGCAGATTGGTTAATGCCTTGAATTTTAGGGAAAAAAATGGAAGTCAAACTTTTTAAAAAAAATATCCTAAAAATGAAGGCACGAACTGATCTGCTTCCAACTTGGCATGGCTCAATTCTAGGGTGACCACTAGGGTGTGGCCTAGTGGCTAAAGTGTTGGACTGGGAGCTGGGAGATCTGGGTTCTACTCCCCACTTAGCCATGGAAACCCATTGGGTGACTTTGGGCCAATTGCAGACTCTCAGCCCAACCCACCTCACAGGGTTGCTGTTGTGAGGATAAGATGGAGAGGAGGAGGATTATGTATGCCGCCTTGGGTTTCTTGGCGGAAAAAAGGTGGGACATAAATGCAATAATAAATAATAATAAAAAACTGTCAGGATTTCCCCAGATTTCTCCTGGTTTTTGTTCTATCCTCGGTGTCAGGGGGGATTTTATGCAATAGTCTATAATGACCTGGAATTACACACTTTCCCTTTTAAGGCCACCATTAGCATGGCAGGGGGGAATGACATGCTTTCTGGAGGTGTGTCATTCTCTCCCACTGCTCCAATCAAGGCCTTAAAAGGGAAAAACGTGTCATTCCCAGGCATTATAGAAAAGGGCCTGATTGGAGCGGTGGGGTGGGGTGAGAATGACATGCTTTCCCCTCCTCCGCTCCAATTGGGGACTTTAAGGTGGCCCCAGAAAGCCATTTTCCTGCCCCCCCACTAGGTGTCCTCTTTTTTGGTTTCCCAAATATGGTCACCCTACTCAGTTCTTGTACAGGCTGCATATCCATCCCTAGATATTTACTCAAAAGTAAGACCCATTGAATTTCCTTAGTTCTTGAAAAGCAACACACTTGCTTTTAGATTTGCCAGTCTCAGCATTCTATGTATGCTATGAATGCCTGCTCTGTCTGTCCCTATAGTTTCCTGCAAGGTCCAGCCAGGGGAAGCCAGTAAATTAAACCCAGGGGTGGAGGATGGGATTCCCTCAAGTTCATCTGACAGCAGGTGCTATAGAACATGGACCTTCCAGGAGTGTTGAGGCTGGATTTCTGGCAGACCCAGCCAGGCAACTTTATGGCCTGTTAGTCCCTCCATTTGGTAGCCCACAGAGCACCTGCCTCATAAGGCAAATGGCCACATGAGAACTGTTATTATGGCTTGCTACTTTGTTTGTCTTTAGTAGTCTGTGGTACAGATCTCTTCAGAAGGGGGAATAGTGTTTTGTGGTTGGGGTCAGTCTAAATTATCTCCAGGGGTCCCTTACTCAGTTCCTCTGATAGCAAAGAGATTGAGGATTTTCCCCAACTCTGTTACTCTTGAAGTTACTAGGCCTGTTGAAAATAGATTTTATAACATAAGCATGAAAACAGTGAATACCCCTTTTAACTTGTTAAACCAATGAAAACATGCCACACAAGAAGTCTTAAGATATGAATGGTTTATAAAGAAAAGTAAATGCAAAAGAACATCAGATGCAGAAGTGAAATCTGAAACATTACTACTACTACTAGTAGTAGTAGTATCCTGCCTTTTGCCCAGCCTTACAAAACTAAAACATATACAGCTAAAACCTATAAATATGAATATACTAGGCTGACCATATGAAAAGGAGGACAGGGCTCATGTAACTTTAACAGTTGTAGAGAAAAGGGGATTTCAGCCAGTGTCATTTGTATTCAATTCGTTCCTGGTGAAATTCCCTCTTCATCACAACAGTTAAAGTTGCAGGGGCCCTGCCTTCTTTTGTATATGGTCACACTAGTATAGTGCCTGCAACTTTAACTGCTGTGATGAAGAGGGAATTTCACCAGGGACTAATTGCATATAAATGACACTGGCTGAAATTCCCTTTTCTGTACAACTGTTAAAGTTACATGTGCCCTGTCCTCCTTTTCATATGGTCAGCCTAAATATACAAAAGTTAAAAATATAATTAAATACTTTTCAATATTAAAGCATTTAAAATATTTTAAATACATAACAATTTAAAAGTCAAAGGTATAGACAGAGTCCAGATTATTTGCCAAAGGCCTGCTGGAACAAAAAAAGGTTTGTCTGCATCTAAAAACACATCAAGGAGGGAGCCAGTGTAGATTGCAAAGATTAGAAAGAAAATCCATGTGTGTACACTATGCAAAATAAACGACAGCTCAACTGTTTCTAAACCTTATTAGAAAAAACAGGGTGACTAGGCCGAAACCAGCATTGTAGGCCCAGAAGCACTTTGAAAGGTTTCAACATTGTACTTAAAACTTAACACCAGCCCAAACTAATTAAATGAAGTGTTTGAAGCTTTCAACTTATAGCAGTATGGACCAAACTCTTAGAAAAGAGGGAAGGAGCACTGTGTGTGTATGCAGTGGGGTGGGGGGATAGAAAGAAAGGTATAGCCACCTATTCCCTGGAGAGATCTGAAGATCAGGTTACCATGGATCCAGAGGAACCACACCCTGCTTCACCAGGGAGCAAAAAAGCAAACTGGCCTTATGAAGATAGCCCAAAATACTCTCAGAGCCAAAGGAATGCATGTTCCAGAAGAGAAAAGAGAAACTCTTCTTCTTCACTCAAAAGGTCTGTGCTAGAGGCAGTGGCCATTTCACTCACCCACCCCACATTCTAAGGGTGAGGGGAGAGCGATGCTACTGAGCGTGTGTCGCGTTATGAGAGAAGATGGCCGCCTCATTGACTTGAATGAGAAGTTAAAATAGTCCTTAAAAGCCAACCGAAGGGAATTTAAAAAAAACGAAAAGCTTTCCACGAACTACAGTCAAGGAGGAAGAAGACCCCACCACTGGATTAATTAATAAGGCTGTAGAAATTATGCAAATTGTGAGCACAAAAGTCTCAACCTGGAAGTAAATTTTACAAAAGCAGGGAGACAGGTTTGTATTCCTTTTCTACCTTAAACCGCTCTCCTTCCCTCAATCTTTCACCAACCTTCTTGAAATTTTCAGGTAATGTAAAACAAACATTTCTTTCTGGCACCTGTAAATTTCAGAAAGGTTGATGAAACATTTTCGATTTTATGGCTGTTAGAATGACCCCCCTCCCAATTATCACTTTAACATAGCGGAATGTGTTTTTTACTGATGGCCCTTAACAATGGAGGCACAACTGTGCCTCCATTAATATATATATATATATACACACACACACACATACACACACATATATATATATATATATATATATATACACACACACACACACACACACACACATATGTATAGGTTGGAGTAAACATTGGACAAATAAAGGTTTGAATACAATTCTTTTTATTCATATTCGAATGTGATTGCAGTTTCTAACTTAAACTTACATCCAAACTAAACCTCAAGAAAATGTGACTTAGGCTGTAATTTTATACACAACTAGCTGATATGTCCGGCGTTGCTTGGGTCCATTAATAATGTTTATAACATTTATTTGATAAATAATAAATTTCTCTGCAACTTATTCATCTTTAGTGTGGTTGAGTTAGCAAATTGTCTTGTTAGAATAAATGGAAAATTGTGTTAATAAGAACTGTATTTTAAATTAGAGCTTCGTGATAAACCACATTTTTTGTTTTACCTGAAATGTTTTACCTGAAATGCCTACACTTCCCCTCATGCCTTGGCCAGAGCAGCCATCTAAACTTCAAAAACAATCAGGACACACAACACCCTTTCTACCAGCTAAAAAAGATGCAAACCTAAAAATATGTTTTCAAAATAGACCCGGAATTGCTCAGATATCTGAATATACCTGGTTTGCTAACTCCTACTTTATTTAAAATCAGCCACTCTAAATACCAGTACTACACCTCCCAGCAAGCATTTGGCAGCCCACAGTTGCCCATATCCTCTGAGATGTCCTCTTGTTGCCTATGCTGCTCCACGATAGAGCGTGACGAGCATCACCAAGGAGGGGATGTAAGCAGCTGTCAGTGGACATGCCCAGCTCCAGCCAATCCTGCTGGGATTGCCTCATCCTGCCCTTCTCACCCACCAAGTGCTCCATCTGGAGCCTGTACTGAAGGGCCGGGGCTGGGCTGGGCTGGGCACTTCTCCCCCTTTGTTGGGTTTATTTCTGGGTATGTGCAGAGTACCTTCCCTTCCTCTCTCCCTCTTAAGGGCAAAAGTTGTATGCTTGCTTCCCCCAGATTCTGAGAAAACCGCGATATCAGGGTGAAGTGCCTTTGAGCATGGTTGGCCCCTCAAAGCCATGCTGTTGTATCTAGTCACAATTTTAAAACCATGCAGAGGGCAGGAGGAGGCACTGCAAATGGATGCACCCCTCTCACCTTTTCTATCCCCCCAAAAACCAAAGATTCTAGCCCATGTTTTTAATCTATAAAATCTATTTTTGGGGGGATAGAAAAGGTGAGAGGGGGTGAGACAGCACTCAGCAAAAGAGAACTTTTTTGGATCCTGTCCTTAAAATGTCTGGAACCCAGTGGATTAAATGATTCTTTAGGTTTGTCCTCATATAAACAACAGTAAAATTTACCACAAGGTTCTAGCATGAGGAGTAGCAGATTGGTAAAAACTTCCCCAAATAAAACTTAAAAATTAAACTTGAAAATAAATTAGGATTAAAACAAAACACGTTTCAAATAACAATGAAGTGTGCGGCTCATTGAGTGTTTACAGGATCATTGAGCGATGAGGCAATCAAGGCTGCCAGCTGTTAAATGAAATGACTTAAATTGCTTTCAAACTGACTCTGAGCTCAGAATTTCGAGATGACTGAGCTTATCAGGACATTACATGAGCAGAAAATTTTGGTCTTCATATCTTATTCTACATTGAGCTGGTTGTGGTAATTATCACAAAATTGCAGAGAAGTGCCACAGCTCAGTGTATAAAATCTTTCAGATGAAAGTTCAAATGTTGAGTATTTGTGTTGTGTCTGTTAGCCAAAGAATGCAAACTAAGATGTGTTTCAGTTTGATGTGGATGTTGTTTTGTGCTTTTTAAAAACAATTTTTAATGATTGTACAATGTATCTTAGAATTTGCTAAAATGTAGCCTTATTTGTTTTATGTAGCTTCTGACGAAGGTTTGTAACCGAAACACGTTGAGCAGTGAGCAGTCAGAAGATAGGAAAAAAGAAATAAAGAAAAATATTTTTACACAGCACCAGAGCATCGCTCTCCTTTCTCTTCATGCTGGGAGGTGTAGGCATAAGCCTTGGTTTTTATTAAATTCTTTAAAAATACTTAAACCCCCAAAATTTGTGTTTTTAGTTTTTTTTCTGGTAGATTGTACAGCCAGCCCTATCACTGTGTCACCGTGTCAAGTTTCTAACTCATCTGGAAGTGGGTAAACATTTCCGGACATGCATGACACACACATACTTTCTGCTTTATAGGTAGAGATTACATGGGTGTAAATGACCTTTGACTAGACACACGTAGGATTGAACACTCAGACATTTATGGTTTCGTGAGTGGAAGTGTACATAACCTGGAGGCCAAGGCAGACATACTTTAAACCTGTGTCTAGCAGCCATATCTTATTTGTTTACAATTTTACTGTAGAGTAGGCACAGAGCCTCCATTCCAGATCTTCAAAGCCCTCCTACCCACTCCCAAATGCTATGGCTCCAATCTGGATTAGCCCCCGCCCCCCCGAACCAACTCTAGAGTAAAAATGAAATAAAAATAGTTGCTTGTCACGGAATTAAAGTAATATCTATTTTGGCCCTAACACTTTAACACACAAGGTTAGTTATTTCCACTAGGGATGTGCATGCCCCCCTGGATCGGAACCGGGATCGGAACCGAGGCCTCGGATTGGATTGGATCGGAGGCTTCCCGGTTCGGTTCGGACCCGATTCTGATCCAAAAATCGGATTTTTGGATTGGACACCAGTTTAGCTGTTTTCGCCATAGGCTTACATTGGGGAAAGAAAGCTTTCCCCCAATGTAAGCCTATGGCGAAAACATGGGGGCAGGTGAATGGGGGCCTAACTCCCCCTCCCTCCCCCTCCCCCTCACTCGTGCTCCTTACCTGCTGGGGCGTCCACTGCCGTACACTTTAGGCAATGGTGGGGGAAAGAGGCAACCATCAGTTGTGTTGCTTATTGTGTCATGTGTTGGGCAACACACAACACATACACAACTGATGGAACGTTATTAAGTAAAGGAGAAAAACAACGGGCTGCTCTGTTGTTTTTCAGAGCCCCATTACTTATTGTGAAGTCGCAACTTTCAGCTGCATGACAGGGGAGGGGCAACATGTCGTGTGGAGGGCACTCCAAAAATAATGTACCGTCCGTTGCCTCTCTCCCCCCCTTTGTTGCCTAAAGTATCGTCCAAACGAAGCCACCATAATGTCTCCTGAAAGCATGCAAACTTGCAGGGCCCAGGAAAGTCACAGGTGGGTCAGTGAAGACATGGGAATGTGGCTATTTACTATAGACATCCTGTTGCCACATACATTCAGAATCTCATCTTGTTGCATGTTTAATAACGGAACACCACACAAAAGTTGGTCACCTGTTAGGCCATTATCACACAGGTGGTTTTAAGCACACCCACCTCGGCTTTGCTCCACTTCTTCAGCGCTGGGTTCGCATGACGTCATTCCCTTCCTGCTGCTCTCCCACCCTGAGTGCTCTGTTTTTAGTTTCTGTTTCGATTTAACCCTAAATGGGCAAAGTCCTTTTCAGGCAAGTTCAGGCAAGTTCAACAGGCTGAGCTGAGGTATCGGAGCAAAACTGACCACGTGCGATTCAAAATGCTAGTTTCACATAGGAAACGGAGGGGGAACCCGCAGAAGCAATCCGGGGGGAAATGGTATGTGTGATAAAAGCCTCAGTCCCAATCATCTCCAGCTGTTTTTCATGGAAAACAGACTGGATGCCATTCTTACTAGTATCCAGTAGATGTCTCTAACATAATATTTGATATATTAACCTATGTGTGTGAACTAGTTTGCTACAAAGCCAGGAATGACTGAGCTTTGGTCGACCTGGAGCAAAGAACTATAGGAGGAAAACCTCTGCAACTGACTCTGTCTTCGGATTCCTACGAACTGAGTGAGTCCGTAGAATCATTTCATGACCTTCTCCCTCTAAAAGTAGTATTGTTGAGCTTAAAACTGTATTCCTTCTTTCCTCTTAAATGGAGTGAGAGGCTACAATTGGACACTGTGCTGGCAGTGGATTGCTGAAAACAAACACCCACTACTACCTGTATTTTCAGGTTAAGCTTAGTTTGTCAATATCTGAAGAGGAAGAAGCATTAGGGACTGCTAAAGCTGCCAAACACTAATGAGGCAGTTAGCTGGGGCAATCCTAAGAACTCGGAACAATAATGTGCATTTAACAACAAAATAAGTACAACCTAGGTGTTCCTGCATAGAACAAGTTCTTCAAACAACATTCAAAGAAGGTTTCCTCCTCACCATGGGCATTCAGCTTCTTGTGCATCTGAATTTTCTCAGCTGGTTGTTTGTGTTGTCAATCCTGGAGGTTTCTTTGGCTGCCCTGTATGTGGACCTACCTCGCAGGAATTCTAGCTCTTTGGCTGATGCTGATCCATTTGATGCAACAGAATCGGGGCGAGATGAGAGGCTGCATGTTTTCACAGTGGATTATGAATATGTGCAAATCCCCTATGAAGTTACACTTTGGATACTCTTGGCTTCTCTTGCAAAAATAGGTGAGTACAAATGTCTTACTATCTCCCCCCACCCCATAGAGGTAATGCAGTAGTAAAACTGAAACAAGAAAAAAAATACAATTGGTCATCCAGAAACACCTGAGTCAAGTATTTTAGCGAATTCACAGTGCAATTCTGAGGTCTGCTCAGAAGTTAATTCCCACTGAGTTCAATTGGGCATACTCCTACACCCATTAAGTAGGTGTGGGATTTCAGCCAAAGTATATTCTGCTTAATTTATGGAATTTGAACAATTAAATGCTGTTGTCAACAGAAAACTAACCATCAAATATCAAATAATGGGAGTAGATAAAGTGTTAATAGCCGTAAAGTTACTTTGGGATTGACAGTGTCATCCCACGGGGGGGGGGGGGGAATTGCATTTCCTTACCTACACCCCTACTTTTGTCCCTCATTACTTCCTCGTTCTGCCCAGAGGAGAAAGAGGAAGTAGACAAAGACCACATGGCCTATTCAGGGGGTGTTTTTAGCACGCTGTTTTTCTTGAACACAGCAGGAGATTGTGGCACATTCTGTTTTTTTATTTTATTTTTAAAGTTAGATTAAAAGGGGTCTATTTTGCGATGGAAAAATGAGCGGAAGGAGTGGGAGGCACACGGGAGGCAGACATTGTCATCTAAAGGATGCACACACATCCGTAAGTGGGCAGTAGGAAGCATGCAATAAAACACTCATCTGATGAGCCTCTAAGAATGCAATCCTATACTTCCTTACCTGGGAGCAAGCCCCACTGAACATAATATAATTCATTTCTGAGGACACATATATAGGATTGCACTGTAAAGATGTTTTTGAAATCCACTAACCTAGAAACATTCAGGATCATTTATTTGGCATACTGAGTAAAGAGGTTACGCTTTTCTCTCAGAACTAGTATAAAGTCCCTTTCTAGTCACTAATGACTGTGAAAAAGACTGAATGCTGGTATGCCTTGAAGCTGGTATGCCTTGAATGCTGGTATGCCTTGAAGCTCTCATGCGCTGCAGCTAAAATTCCCTGTTTCACCTCTGGGTTAATGTGGGGGAGGGGGAGAGGAGCATGAAGTTTTGCAGTGCATCGCTATGCATGTTTACTCAGATGTATGTCCCATTCAACAGGGCTTATTCCCGGGAACGTATGTATAGGACTGCAGCCTTAATGAGCTGAATTTGTCTCAATAACTTTCATGGCTTGAAGCGGTCATAGGCCATGCAGTACCACATAGCAGGCCCACCATGTAGCTTGGACATGACCTAAACAAATGTGTCTCTGTGTGATTTCCTAGCTCAATTTACTTGGGAAAAAATAATATATATTCTAGTTTTAATTGTTCCCCTACATTTCCAGTTATAGATAGTATTGGAGGCAAAACTCAAGGTGTATATATATTGAATTTAGTAAGGTGACATTTGCCAGTATTGCCTTAAAATTCATTTTTAAAAGCTTAGGTTTATTTATTTATTTTGAAAAATATCCCACAAAGTTATGTTTCAAAAATGCTTTTTAAAAATGCTTTGTTCAAAAGGTCAGTCTAAAACTTGAACCAATTTCAAAAGTATGCAGTACTTAGTTTCTGGCCTGGTTGAAGCTTGCCTTTCTCTTCAGCTGTTACCAAGAAGTAGTCTTGGCATGTGTGCATGTCCTCCACCACATGGGCCATGACTGGAGAAAATGAGAATACAACATTGTCATAATTAAGCACTTTCTAAGACCATTGATTTTAATAAGGGATCTCAAGGTATAGTATCTAAACCTCTCCCACTTAAATAATCAGTGTTTGTTGGGATGAATCCTCCTGCGCCAAGTGACTGAGCTGCTGTGATGGCATGGAATATTCATAAACATTCCAAGTGCTCAGGAAACAATGATGTCAGAAGGCCTGCAGTTGAATTGTAGTGAAGGAAGTCAGATTGTCAGTTTAGCTAGGATTAAAATCTCACATGGGTTTTAAAAATAATATTTTTGTTGGCGGAGGCCTGGAAAGTCATCCTGGATGATAGGGAAACTGTGAGGAAGAAAGGGAGCCCAGGCACAGGGTGGCTGGAAGAAGGGTCTATAGTAGGCTATGAACTGAGACACAGGAACACCTATCCAAGGAAGTGTAGGATTGGCAAGGAAACCTGAGGAAAGGGCTGAAGAAACAGGGAGCTGAAACAAGAAAAGATCTCATTAAAGGCCAGGGCAGATTTTTGTAGAGTGATTTGAGCTAGTTTTTTGTCTGCAGGCTTCTAGTGAGACATACAATGTCATTATTCTAGCTGCCCCATGCTCTTTTCATGTTCATGCGAATCCACTGATGTATGATGAACAACATAAGGGTGTAATACAGTTCATCACCTCCTGACTCAGAGGAAGCTCTCAAGACAGTGAACTGTGATCTCTCAACTTATGAGAACAGTGTGCATTCATCACAACAGAGGGGAAAATCCTATTGTGGTGGCTTATCTATTGCGCTCGGTATCACCTGCTTGTATTTGCCATGAAGCTGCAAGTCTCCTGATATAGGCTTTCCCGTACTGAGGGTGCAAACAGGGGAGTTATATTTTCAGGGTATTTTCCTACAACTTTACAGTATAACCCCATCAAAGTTAAGCACATTTAAAGGTCAATATGACTCTTGGTGCTCAGGTTTGGCTGGTCTGTGCTAAATGCTTCTTATCATTCTTACACATTTTGGTTGCTCAGGAAATCTTTTATTCATTCCTGCAGATCAAGTGATGGGAGTAAATTGTAGGGTGCTTCCAGATGGAGGGTGCTTCCTGATGGAGGAACGCTCCTAGCACAAGCGCCCATGAGGCATTGTGCAGCTATTCCATCTTTTTTTCTCTTAACAGAATTTTGGCCGTGAGAAAAAAAGATGGAAGCAGTGGTGCAGTGGTAGATTTTGAAGTGCAGATGCTCCTTATGACAATCATCTCAGCCATGCCCCAAAGGAAAGTCCAAAAATGCAGGTTGCTATGTTGATCCATTTCAACAACCCACTTCTAGCAGTTTTCATCCCCGCCAGGAGCAGGTCTTTACAGAGAATGGGTCTTTATTGCCTATTCCAGACCAAGCCACCCCAAAGATTTGCATTACAAAAGGGAACAACATATTGGGTTGGGAAAATTTATTCCCCATCCCTTTGCCCCCAAGCTACCATGAGGATTGCAGCTATGCTCAGAGGGAACAGAACAGTCTGAGAGGATAGCAAATAGGGATGCTGGAGAAATGTGCTACGGATCTGAACGAGGTCAGATTCCTGAAAATCTTACCTGCAGAGTCTGCAGTGGACTGGCTCTTCCTGCTGGCACATCTTCCACAATTCAAGGAAGGGGGAGTGTTCTGTAACAGCGCAAGTTATGCCAATTACAGCCACAATTTCTGTAACTTGGGCAATTTAGGGCTGTAATTAGCATATTTTGTACAATTTGTGGCCATAAAGTGCCCCAAAAGTTACAGATAGCTAAGCATTTTACAGCTGCAAATTGCATAAAATATGTTAATTATGGCCGTAATTTGCCCAGTTTATGGAAATTGTAGCTGCAATTGGTGTATCTTGCCCTGTTTACAGAGAAACACCCCCCCCCCCGGCTAAAATCCAGAGGATGTGCCAGGGGCTCTGGGGAAATCTGCTGAGCCCCAAGAGATCCGGATTTCCCCACCACCACCCGTCTGTATGCTGGGGGATTTATACATTCCTAGTGGCAGATGACATCACATCCCTGCTGTTAAAAGAATGCTGTGTCTTACGAGCCCTGATTCTGCTACACAACTGGCCAGAAGAAATGGTGGAAAATTACAGGATGTCATCGTCTGGATTGGCCCTAAGATTCGGTGAATGAGGTGTATAAAAGCCTCATCTGGAAGCACCTTACTGTAATGGGTGAAGAGCAACATGTATTTTCTTCATCCCTAGCAGGATCGTGGGACTGTTGACCTTATAGACTTATGCCTTGCTAATACCTGAGATGAAGAACAACCCAGCTATAAAAGATGAGAAAAATAAAATAAACAATACCACACCTTAGTTATTTTTCTGTCTTTCATTCAAGGTTTCCATCTCTACCATCGACTGCCCCACTTCATGCCTGAGAGCTGCCTCCACATTGCCATGGGGGTCTTGGTTGGTGCGATTATTTATGGCACAGACCACAAATCCCCTCCAGTCATGACAACAAGCATCTACTTCTTGTACCTCCTCCCACCCATTATCCTGGAGGGAGGCTATTTTATGCCCACCCGCCCCTTTTTTGAAAACTTTGGATCCATTCTTTGGTGGTCTGCAATGGGGTCCCTCATCAATGCCTTTGGCATTGGGTTCTCCCTTTATGGGATCTGCCAGATCGCAGCCTTTGGCCTCAAGGATGTTACCCTCCTCGACAACCTCCTGTTTGGGAGCATGATCTCGGCAGTGGATCCTGTAGCCACTTTAGCCGTCTTTGAGGAGATGTCTGTTAATGAACAGCTTTACATGATGATCTTTGGAGAAGCTTTGTTAAACGACGGGATAACTGTGGTAAGTACATTGCAGATTTGGTAGGAATTGGTCTTTTCAGTTCCATCTGTTGTTGTCATCATCGCCATGCCCTTCCTCTAAGGAGCTTAAGGAAGCATATATGGTCAATATCTCCTATTTTAGTAACCAACAACCCTGTGAGGTAGGTTAGGTTGAGAGACAGTAAATGGCCCAATGAACTTCCTGGTTGAGCAAGAGTTGGAACCCAAATCTCCCTAGTCAAAGTCCAACACATTGTCTACTACGCCATACTGGCTAGATATGGGCATAATTTAGGGAGGCCAGGGGAAATATCTTTGCCCAGTCAAAAACCAAAACCAGTTTCGCTGCAGCAGCAACAACATGGGACATCCCTGCTTATCCTCCACCATGAAAATGCAGGCCTCCTTTGTATAAGTGGGTGAGCTTGCCATTGATCCGGTGAACAATGGCAAGGCTAACACAGAACCTTTCTATATGAGGCATTTATTGTATGCTCGTAAGTCCTCACAGTAGTTTACGGGTACTTTACATTATGTCCTCCTCCTCCTCTTTTCAACCATTATAGCATTTTTGATTTTTGTTTAATGAGTAAAGTCCGGAATAGAGGCATAAAATTTTGTGTATTTGTACAATTCCACTATACACAGCACTACCTAGTGGTTGCATAGTGGAACACATAGGAAGGCACAGAAAGAACACACACACCACACACATGGTGAAACGCATACGTAAAAGTGCCACTCTTAATCCAACAACAATCTGGAACCAGAAGCCTCAGTAAAGTGGTGGGTTAAATGCCTCATTAGAAAAGCCCACAATCCAGATTCAAGCATGCATGGTACAATCTGAAACCTGGAACTAAAAGTGCCTGCAAGCAGCTGGCCCCAGATGAATCATAGAATCATAGGATAGTAGAGTTGGAAGGGGCCTTTGAGGCCATCAAGTCCAACCCCCTGCTCAATCCAGGAATCCACCTTAAAGCATTCCTGACAGATGGCTGCCCAGCTGCCTATTGAATGTCGCTAGTCTAGGAGAGCCCATGATCTCCATAGGTAATTAGCTGGGCTGACCATGTGAAAAGGAGGACAGGGCTCAAGTAACTTTAACTGTTGTAGAGAAAAGGGAATTTCAGCCAGGGTCATTTGTATGCAATTAGTTGCTGGTGAAATTCCCTCTTCATCACAACAGTTAAAGTTGCAGGCACTATACTAGAGTGACCATATACAAAAGAAGGCAGGGCCCCTGCAACCTTAACTGTTGTGATGAAGGCGGGGGAGGGCTGAATACGTCACTTCCGGATCCAGCCCTCTCCCGTCCCTTCCGCGTGGCCTCTAGCCTCACGAGCCCGGCAGCGGCGGTGGAGGACCCGGCGGCAGCGGACCCGGCCGTCCCAGCAGGTAAGTGCCCTGGGTGACGTCATCACCCAGCGCGCTACTGAGGGACAGGCCGCGAAACCTGTTTCTCAGTAGATTCGAGCACTGGAGGGAAGCGGACGCCCCTGCGGGTAAGGAGCACGAGGCGCGAGGGAGGGCACTTACCTGCTGGGGCAGCCACTTCCCGGGCTCCTCCGCCGCCACCGCCGCCGGGTCTACCGCCGCTCCTTGCTTGCTGCCACCACCGCGTGACCCCCCGCCACCCCGGTTTGCCCCCCCGCCCCCCGGTTGGGCCGGTTCACCCCAGGTTTCCCGGTTAGGACCGGGAAACCCCGAGCCATCTGGTCACCCTACCTTCAGGTATAGCTAGATAATGTATCAATACAACCATAACAGCCTGTCATTTTTCAAAAGTAAGTTATTATAATTATTTTTCTTTAAAGTAAGTTGTTATTATTATATAAAGAGAAAGGAAGCAATATATACAGGCTTTGTGTGCTGCTGTACTGAAGTGGTACAGACTTCTCTCTTTGTGTCAAAGCCACATGGACCTAAAGCAGCCTTTCTCAACTTGGTACTCTCCAGATGTGTTGGAATACACTTCCCATCATCCTCACCAGCATGGGCATTAGGCAGGCTGAAGTTGATGGGATGTTTAATCCAGCATATCTGGAGAGGATCAGGTTGGGAAAGGCCAATCTAAAAGATTGTGGTGTAAAGGTATTTTCATTCAGACATCCTCACTACCTTCCCTTTGCGGCTGAGGGCCATCTGATACTTGCAGGCACACAAACACCATATTTAGGCTTCCATAGGTGAATGGACCTGTTGCTAATCAGATTTTTATATTCTTCAGATTAGCATCTTCCTTTTGACGATCTGTCCTCTAGAACATTTAATAATGTTTTCCCCAAAACAATTGTTGCAAGCACAGCAGTGGTGAACTTGTCAGTTCCTTGTCACATGTACGAAGAAGCTTGCTAGCTGATTTACAATATTTGTACCTCACCCATTAACGGTGCTTTTCTGGGCAGCTTGCAACAATAAAACATGAAAATGCAATAACCAATCAACAATCCACAAAACAGTCAAAAGCAACATAAAATATTAGCAGTAGCAAATAGAACACTCTAATAAGATACACCTGGTATTGCTACAAATACATGAGTAGATTAAAAGTCCTCAGATCTAAAATGCCTGGGAAAATTAAAAAGGTCCTCACGTTGAGTAGATAGCACCAAAGAGAGTAGAAGGAAGATGCCAGGCACACCTCTTTAGGGAGGGCGTTCCATAACCATGGGGCTACCAGAGAACTGACCAGAAACTATGATTTATGGTTAGCAACTAGCAAGAGCAATAATACTTGTGAAGAAGATTTTTGGCATAGGCCGTCATCACACGTGCAGTTTTAAGTAAGGGTGTGCATGGACCCAAAGGATTTGAATCGGAACTGGAACCGGAACCAGAACTGAGGCCTCAGATTGGATTGGATTGGATTGAAGGCTTCCTGGTTCAGACTGGATCCGATTCCGATCCGAAAATCGGACGTCCGATTTTCAGATCGGACACCATTTTAGGTGTTTTTGCCATAGGCTTACATTGGGGGAAAGAAAGCTTTCCCCCAATGCAAACCTATGGCGAAAACATGGGGGCAGGTGAGTGGGGACCTAACTCCCCCTCCCTCCCTCCCTCCCTGTCCCTCCCCCCCACTCACGCTCCTTCCCTGCCGGGGCCATGGCTACAACCCCGGCAGGTAAGTGGGGCCCTGTCCCTCCCCTCCACTTGCGCTCCTTACCTGCCAGGGTGCCCGCTTCCATCCACTGCCGCCCGCTGGTCCCTTCTACGAGCAGGTAGCAGCAGACGGAAGCGGGTGCCCTGGCAGGTAAGTGGGGCCCTCCCCCCCACTCATTATTATTATTATTATTATTATTATTATTATTATTGTTGTTGTTATTATTATTTACACTTATATACCGCCCCATGGCCGAAGCTCTCTGGGCAGTTTTCAAAAATTAAAAGATTTAACACTAAAAAGTCAATATACAAAATTTAAAATCATAAAAATAAAACAGCTAGCATTAAAACGCTTTAAAACATTTTAACTGTTAAGCCTAGCCACAATGTCAATCACTTGCGCTCCTTACCTGCCGGCGTGCCCGCTTCCATCCGCTGCTGCCTGCTGGTCCCTTCTACTGAGAAACAGGCTTCGCAGCCTGCCTCTCAGTAGCGTGCCAGGTGATGACATCATCACCTGGCTCTCTACTGTGGACTAGGCCGCAAAGCCTGTTTTTCAGTAGAAGGGACCAGTGGATGGCAGCGGATGGAAGCGGGCACGCCGGCAGGTAAGGAGCGCAAGTGATTGACATTGTGGCTAGGCTTAACAGTTAAAATGTTTTAAAGCGTTTTAATGCTAGCCTTCCCCCTCCCCCCCACTCATGCTCCTTACCTGCCAGGGCACCCACTTCTGTCTGCTTCCGTCCGCTGGTCCCTTCTACTGAGAAACAGGCTTCATGGCCTAGTTCTCAGGATAGCACCAGGTGATGACACACCTGGCGCTCTACTGAGAACTAGGCTGCGAAGCCTGTTTCTCAGTAGAAGGGACCAGCGGCCAGCAGCGGACGGAAGTGGGTGCCCCAGCAGGTAAGTGGGGCCCAGTCCCTCTCCCCCACTCATGCTCCTTACCTGCTGCCTCCTCGCTGCCATCCACTGCCGCCCGCTGCTTCAGTACTATTGAGAAACAGGCCTTGAGGCCTGTTCCACAGTAGAGCGAGGGCACACCAAGTGATGACATCACCCGGCGCGCTGGCGCTCCATTGTGGAACAGGCTGCAAGGCCTATTTCTCAGTAGTACGGAAGCAGCGAGCAGCAGTGGATGGCAGTGAGGAGACAGCAGGTAAGGAGCGCGCGCGGGGGGAGTGGGGAGGAGGTCCAAGGTCCGATCTTCTGATCTGTTCCGATCTGGATCGGGTCCTTTCGGATCAGATCAGATCAGATGATCCAGATGCTCGGATCGAAATCGGAAATTTCATCTAATTTTGTCCGGATCAGGTCCGGATCATGGATCGGACCCGATCTGGTGCACACCCCTAGTTTTAAGCACACCCACCTCAACTTTGATCCTGTTCTTCAGCGCTGGACTCACATGACGTCACCCCTATCATGCTATTTTCTTGCCCTGAGGTTGCAGTTTTTAGTTTCTGGTTTGATTTATCCCTGAATGGGCAAAGTCTGGAAACACTAATATTCAACAGGCCCTAGCTGGGGTGTCCCGATCACTTGTGATTCAAACCACTAGACTCACATAGGAAATGGAGGGGGAACCCGCAGAAGCAAACCAAGGGAGGAAATGTAGGTGTGATGAAGCCCATAGACAAGACTTATGCATTTCCTACCTTTCCATTTCCTTGGAGTCTTTTGCAGTGCTATTTTTTAAAAACCCATATTTTTATCAGCTTTGTCATTTGCTTTAGTGGGCCATTATTTGGTAATATAAATTGCAGGCACCCTCACTCCCAATCCAGATTTGGACTACAACACAGGAAAGTGTTAAAGCCCCTTTATCCACCATGTTATAATTGGGGACCCTGTGCTTACTCTAGAGTAATAATAATAAAAAAGGGGAAAAAGATGTAGCTGCTTTCTACATCTTTAAAGTAATGTATGCTTTAGGTCTCATGCACAGTGTACAGTGTAAGTACAGTGTAATTAAATTATAGTTCATTTTACCCATAGCTTTAGTTATTTGCTACACCGAATATTAAAACAAAATGGGATTAGGATAAGAAGTGGGAGTTCTCCTTGAACTGACCTTTCCTTCCTAACATTCTTTTCTCCATTTAAGATTATGACTGATGTGGGCTTTTGTTGCACAGTTGCCTGTGAATGGCCTACCTAGACCCATCTAAGAGTGCTTCCAGATGGAGGGCTCCTAGGCTGCATTTATACGAGGTCGCATTGGCACCTCGTTATCCGAAATCCCGCAATTGCGCTCCTCCAGGGTAATACCCATGGAAAGGAGTGCAAATGCAGGTTTTAGAGGCTGACGGGGCCGCTGCCCCCCTGGTCATGCCCTCCCCATTGTTTCCTTCCTCCTCTTTCCAGCATCTGAAAACAAATGAGTCTTGGAGAGGGAAGTCAGCTCCTCGCCCCATTTTTTCCCTGGAGTTTTGGTTTTTTTCATTTTAAGCCCTCTAATTGCACAATTGCGCAATTCTAGAGAGGCGCTGAGATGAACCGCCACCTCTCCACTTTCCCGGTGCGCCTGTGATCCATTTGTATTTTTTTGGGGGGGGGGTATTATTTATTTATTGAAGGAAAGCTCCCCAAGGTCCATGGAGGCACAGAGGTGGTCCACAGGCCATTCTGCTTACTGGATCATCCCCTAACCCTAACCCAATCAGGGGACACCATCAGCTGGCAGACAAAGCAAGGTGACAGATGGCAGATGCCGTCATCCCCTCACTGCAAGAGAAAAAAGTAGCAGTAAGTTCCCAACTTTTAAAATCTGGAGCTGCAGGGGTTTACCCATGGATGGCTTCACGATGGTGGCTGCGTCATATAAACAAACTGCTGCCACTGAGGATCCACCCCTGGGCAAACCCCTCATCAAGACATGCCCCTAGTCTACCAAGCCAAGGGCATTGTTCCATTTCTCTTTTTTAACTCAATGAGGGTTTTTTATGGCAAGAAAAAGGACGGAAAACCAGGGGAAAACGCAGGAGGTTTGCAAATTACAGAAAGCAACATGGTCTAGAACCCAGGTAAGATTTCATGAACGAGACAGGGAAATCGCCCAATAAATTTGGAAGTACCCTATGTAATCATGGTAACTTGCATCTTTGGGTAGGATAGTTATGAGACACTCATTTATTTCTCCACTTCAGGTTTTGTACAACATACTCATTAGCTTTACCCAAATGCATCGCTATGAAGAAATTGAATCTGTTGACATCCTGGCTGGATTTGCTCGCTGTTTTGTAGTGAGCTTTGGCGGGCTGCTGTTTGGCATCGCATTTGGGTTTGTGGCAGCATTCATGACTCGATTCACACGGAATATTTCTTCCATCGAACCTCTCCTGGTCTTCATGTTCAGCTATTTGTCCTATTTAGCTGCAGAAACACTTTACATTTCTGGCATCTTGGCGTGAGTATAATAGCACTTCCATTTTCACACCACCCACCATGCGATACTTAAGTTAACATTTCCTGTCTCTGTGCTCTCGGGTGGTTGCCTCAGGTGATAAGAAACAATGTTTGACTAACAGTAGTATTTCAGACATGATGCAACAAGCAATTAAAACAAACTGGATTCTTTTGATATTCACCCCAACCCCCAGCACCTTTTGTTATGAGCTCAGTACACTGTACAGGTTTATAGGTTTACTAAGTTAGGCTGACCAGATTTTAAAAATAAAAATCCCGGTCCCCCCTGCCCCCTCCACCCAAAACAACCCCCCCACCAAGCCACCCCCCCCAAAAAAAACCCAGCCTGGACCTACCGCTGGGTTCCTCCGTCGCCTGCGCAGCCGCGCGGGGTCCTCCGTTGCCGCCCGCGCGGAAGAGGCGGGAGAGGGCCGGATCCGGAAGTGACGTAACCGGCCCTCTCCCGTCTCTTCCGCGCGGCCTCTGGCCTTTCTGGGGCTCGTCGCAACGGCGACGAGCCTCGAGGAGCCCGGACGCCCGCGCGGAAGAGGCGGGCGTGGGCGTCCGGGCTCCTCAGGGCTCATCGCCATCGCGATTGAGCCCCAAGGAGGCCAGAGGCTGCGCGGAAGAGGCGGGAGAGGGCCGGTTATGTCACTTCCGGATCCGGCCCTCTCCTGCCTGTTCCGCGCGGCCTCTGGCCTTACGAGCCCGGCAGCGGCGGCAAAGGCGGCGGAGGAGCCCGGGAAGCGGCCGCCCCAGCAGGTAAGAGCCCCCCTTTGTGCTTACCTGCAGGGGCGTCCGCTTCCCGAGCTCCTCCACCGCCTCCGGGTCTCGCTGCCACCGCCGCGTGACCCCCCGCCACCCCAGTTTTCCCCCGGTTGGCCCGGTTGGCCCGGTTGGCCTCTGGATTCCCGGTTAGGACCGGGAAATCCCGAGCCACCTGGTCAGCCTAACTAAGTGCTACAGGTGTTAGGGCCAGGGCACACCAACACTTTGAGGGGAATTTTCAAACTGGGGTGACTTTTGTCAATCCAGATTTCCTTTGAAGCTGGTGAGACAATCGCTTCAGCTGTCCATGCAGCCAAATCCAGACTCAGTGACTGGTTTTATATATAACACTAACCTATGGTATGGGTTGTTGAATTCTGGGTTGTTGCATTGTACAAATCCAGCTCTGCTAACAAACCATAGTTTATTAATCATGAATAATCCAGAAAGGGAACCCATGGTTTGTTGTTGGATCGTGAACTTCGGGTTGTTTTAATCATGGGATGCTGTTAAGTGGGCATCCAGAACCATGGGCTGTTTCACTAGGCTAAAGAGGTGGCTTGCAAGAATGATAAAAAATAAAAAAAAATAGCCACCAGTTCTACAGTTCCGTAAAGGCTTTTGGGATATATGGAGGAGGTGTGCAAAGGAGGAGGGAAGCAAACAACCCTTAGACTGAGAAAATAAACCACAATTTGTTTGATCATCTGCCAGACAAATCCTAGGTAGGGCAACAAACCTTGGGTGAAATAAATCATGGACTACTGTCATATGCAAACCAGCATTTTTAAAGTACAGTTGAGGAGTGCACAGAATTATACATCCCAAGGGGCACCCCACCCTCCCCCAGTGAAGACCTTTCTGTTCACCCAGGCCTTTTAAATCATTGAAGCAGTCTCTCTGAGCATCTCAGCTTGTAAATCGGTGGTTTCATTCTGGGGCTGCTCAGAGGTGTTTTATTTGTTTGTGCATTTATGGCCTTAGGTTTTATTTTGTATTTTAATTGTTTTCTGTTTTGTTTATTGTAAGCTACCGAGAGAACTTTATCTTACGGGAGAGTATATGAATGCCATGAATAAATAGATAGAGCTAGCAACAAAATGCTGCAGTGTTCTCCCTTGTCTCCTAGCAGGAGTGCCTGCCATGCCATCCTCCAAAGTGCTGTGAAGCGTAAGGTGTGCAAGCACAGCATTCCAATTCCCTCCAGTGTTCCACTAGTCTTTCCCAAGCATTCCATGGCTACTGAGCATGCTCAGTCTTCCTTGGGCTGGTGTTTTTGCTGGGGTAGTGGGGAATGCTGCCCTCTTACTTTTTCATGTGTACTTCTGCAAACCTCAGAGTTCCTCCAAGCACCCCACCCTTTGTTCTCAGTGGCCTTCTTTTGGCTCCAGTTCTGTTGGTGTTCACTGCCTGAGTTCCCTTTGAGAGGAAGTGACACCATCCCTGGTGTGTCCACTAATTAATGTCAGTGCAGAGGTGGTCATGCTCAGGGGGAGAGTCACCAGGAATGCATGTCGGTCTCCTTAACCCTTCCCACACCTAAGTCTCCCCTGCAAATCACCCCAGGCTGTTCTTGCCGTACCCGCAAACTAGCCAGAGAAAATATGGTTGAAAATTATGTTGGGAAGGGGCATTGCAGGGGAGGGGAGTGTTAGTCACTCACTCCTGATCACTGATTCTTCCTTGCAAATCCCCCCCCTCCCCGCCGAACATTAGCATTACAAAACATGTTGGCTGTAGACTTGATTTCTGTAATGTGCTGTACTTGGGGCTGCCTGTTTATCTAGTTCAGAAACTCCAACTAATGCAAAATATGGCAGTCAGGTTTGTCTCCAGGCCATGTCATGATCACACTGTTTTTTAAAATCTTTACACTGGCTGCCAATTTGTTTCTGGACAAAATAGAAAGTGCTGGTCCTTACCTTTAAAGCCCTACATGGTTTAGGTCCAAGCTACCTCAGGGAGCATCTCCTCCCCTATGTCTCAGTCCTCCACTTAAGGTTCTCTGTGGGTCATCTGCTGCAGCTGCCTAGTGTAAGATTGGAGGCCACATGCGAGAGACCTTTTCCTTTGCTGCCCTGCAGCTGCTGAATGACCAGCCCATTGAAATGCGCTTGCTGACCTCTTTGAATGTTTTTAAGTGGGAATTAAAGACACTCTTATTCTGGCAGACCTTCCCTTTTTAGAATTAATATTTCTCTTAGCTGATTATTATATACTGTATCATTTTTATTGTAGGTTTTTTGTTTTGGTTTGTTAAACTGTTTTTAACTCGGTATGCTGCCTAGAGTACTTTGTATAGAGCTAGGTTATAAATTGAATAAATAAATAAATGTTTATTTGTCATGCTGCTCTAAAGGCACCATTAGATAGTGATTTTGTGAGTGTCAGGCATGCTGACATGATGCTTCTGACATACTCCAACACTATGGGAGTTGTGGCTCTCTTCAGGCTGATTGTTGCTAGCATAACCAACAGAAGGAAGAGACCGAAGCTCAGAGGATGAGCACATGGTGTGCCTGTAAAAGGTGTCAGATTCAATCCTTGGCATTTCCAGGTACAGGTGGGAAATACTCCTATCTGAAATGCTGGAGAGCCACTGTCAGTCAGAGCATCATCAGATGAGCATTTTATTGGATACCCACTTACAGATGTTTGCGCATCCTTTAGACAAAGTCGTCCATTTCCTGCTCCTTCTTGCCTGTTTTCCATCACAACATGGACCCCTTTTAATCTGACTTTAAAAAACAAACAAACCCCCCCCCAATGTGTCGCTGTTTCCTGCTGTGTGCAAGAAAAGCAGCGCGATAAAAACTGCCCCTAAATGGGCCATGTGGTCTTTGTTTACTTCCTCTTTCTTCTCTGGGTAGAAAGAGGAAGTATAATGGGACAGGAGTGGGGGTGGAGAAGCGTTGGTAGGGAAATGTGATCCCCCCCCCCCAGGTCTGATGATGCTCTCAGTGTAAAATAGCCTTTGTCAACCTGGTGCCCACCAGATATGTTGGATTACAAGCCCCCATCACCCCAAGTGGCTACGCTGGCCAGAGATGATGGGAATTGTATTCTGACACATCTGGAGGTCATCAGGTTGGGGACAGCTCATGTTGACAATATTGAACTCGATGGACCAATGGTCTGATTGACACTCATATAGACACTCATTATGTACTCCAACTTCAGACCTCACTGTCAAAGAGCCACAAAATAAGCCTCGAGATGAATGTAGGAGTCAGACCTTTAGTGGGGGAATCCTTTTATTTTTGACTTTATCATTTACAGTGCTCACACATCCTCTCTTTGAAAATCAACAGGATTACGGCGTGTGCGGTGACTATGAAAAAATACGTGGAAGCAAACATTTCCCCAAATTCCTACACAACGATAAAATACTTCATGAAAATGCTGAGCAGCATTAGTGAGACCCTTATATTTGTGTTCATGGGCGTGTCGACAATCAGTCGGAACCACGAGTGGAACTGGGCTTTCATTGGGTTCACATTGGTCTTCTGCATGCTGTGGAGGGCGCTAAGTAAGAAACAACTATTTCAATCAAGCCAAACTGGGCTGAGGATGTGCTTTGCAGAGTGGGCAGAAGTAGATCAAAATCTACTGGTAGATCTTAGGCTAATTTGTAGTGGATTGGCAAAAAATTCAGACTGCCAAGGGTTTAACACTAGACAAGTGGTGCAGCTAGGCAGTTTTAGACACTGGACTGAATGGTTTTATGGGGCTCTCCTTCAGGCAGGCATGTGTATTATTTCAGTTGTGAAGGACACAAGGTAACATTTCTCTTCTCCCCCCAGCCCACACCATTCCATGCTTTATTGACCAACCCTGATAAAAGAAATACTCTGAGCCTGTGCAGTTTCACATTTTCAACTCATGGAGATCATGACTACAACGATACAATGGAGTTTGTTTCTGCTACCCTGATGTTAAACACATTTACTTGGAAATGAGCACCATTTTGTTGTAGGAAGAGATAACATAAAGGAAAAATTATAAATTGAGGAAGTCAATTAGTGCTTTATTGCACACTCAATACTGGGCACTCACGGATTTTGTGGGTCCCTCTCACAATGTAATCTGCCTCCCATGCACCTCCCACCCCTTCTAGCCTTCTTTGCATGACCAAACAAAAAAAACACACAACCCAGTAAGTCCGACTTATTTTTTTGAGATGGAACTTGCCACTGTCTCCTGCTGTGTGCAGGAGAAGCAGCGTGATCAAAACAGCCCACTGAATGGGCCATGAGCACGCTGTTTACTTCATCTTTCCTCTCCCTTGAGAATGAGGAAGTAATGGGGGACAAGTGCAAGAGCAGAGAAGCGCCGGTAAGGAAAAACGATTTCCCCCATATGATGACACTCTGAGTGTCTGTAACCATGTACATGCCCAACTACCTGTCCCTTCCCATAAAATGTTTTTAAAAATAAGAATAAGGAAGGATGGTGAGGCAAGCAGGTGGTCCCACCACACCCATGCTAGCCCTGGTGCTGACACAGGGCATATAGATGTCCCCATCATCTGCCATTCTTTAAGTGGTCCACTGGGGGGAACACTGGGCTGTGGGGCCCAGGACTTTGCCCCAAGGTCCAACCCTAGCTGCACCACTGCAAAATTGCTTCCCCTACCCAGCCTCAAAGAGAACAAAAAGACACCCCACTTTAAATTAGGTTGTTGAAATGAAGAAAGCTTGCAGGGGTACCCAGAAGTGGATTTGTGTGTGCATGAATTGAGATCAGTTCTGGTCCTGAAAACAAATTCTTGGTCTGAGCATGTGCTTGGAGATCCCATGGTCCTTAATTCTGAGTATACAGAAGCCCCATGGAACACCACTTTGCACATGACTCAGAGTTGGTGGATCACAAGGTTCCAGTAAAAAATCAAAGGAGATCTGGCAAGCACAAAGTCTGCCCACCCCTGATTTAAAATATTGTTAAGTGCAGAAAGAGGATAGGAAGGTCAGAGCGGACTGGTTTAACCAGTTTAACAAGGACTTCCACAGGTGTGTTCTGTTGTCCAGGTCATTTCATGCATAACTGTACTCTGTCGAAACAAAGCATTTCCTATAAAAGATAACTCTGGATACATTATGGAAATTATACTACAAATTTAAAGAGTTTCTATAATAAGCAACCTAGGTATCATAGAGCAATTTCAGCAATCTGATCAAAAATAAAAGAAGAAAGGAGAGCACATGAATGACAGTTAACATGGATTAAGAATGCGTAATGTAGATATTCCCTAGGTTTTGCAGGATCTGTTTATGGGGTTAAGAGAATGAGATAGAGAGGACTAGATGGGATTTGGTTTGGCAGGGTGTGGCAAAACTGTGCTGAATAAAAGAGACAATATAAGATGGACTCACTGAAAGCAAAATAGAAGCCAAACATAGGCACTTAAAATTTAATATGTTGTAAATGCCCTTTAAACTAAAAAAATAGGATTGAAAGGGGGGGTGTGGCAATGTACAGTTGAAGTTGAGACATTTCTTAAAGTAGGCTGACCATATGGAAAGGAGGACAGGGTTCCCGTATCTTTAACAGTTGCTTAGAAAAGGGAATTTCAGCAGGTGTCATTTGTATGCATGCAGCACCTGGTGAAATTCCCTCTTCATCACAACAGTTAAAGCTGCAGGAGCCTCCCTTCTTTTGTATCTGGTCACTCTAGCTAAAGAGGGCAGGATTCCTGCAGCTTTAACTGTTGTAATGAAGAGGGAATTTCCCCAGGTGCTGCATGCATACAAATGACACCTGCTGAAATTCCCTTTTCTATACAACTGTTAAAGCTACGGGAGCCCTGTCTTCCTTTTCATACGGTCACCCTAAAGAAGAATGTTTTTAACACTATTACATTTTTTTTGTCAATGAATGTTAAGCAGATGTTTAATAATTAATAACCAATAGAAAATAAATTCCATTAGCTTGAAACACATCAAATCCCAGCGGTATAAGTGGGTCAGAATGTTGTCATTTCCCCTCATTTCAAATGCAAGGTTGAATTATGGCCATGTATAGCTATCACCTGTTGGTGATGGTTGCAACCCTTTTCATATAGTTGAATGTATTAAGGGAGTGGGAATGAGATTGGGTGCACTGTTCCTGCTTCCAACCTCCACCCATTCATCTGAAGTTTGGAATAGATCCTTTGCATGTACAATTGTATGTGTCATGATTCCAAGCCCTCCCACCAAGATGTGAGACAATAAAGAGGTCCACTGTGTATTCCACAAAATTTATTCAAAAAATAAACATCACACCTATGGGAGTGTGAATGCTAGGAGCTATCCTCTAAGCTTAATTAGCCTGACCAAGCTAGGCAGCTGCCTTTCAACTAAAGTGGAGAGTTTCCCCACAGTCCAACCGGCACTTTACCTCAGGGAGAGTCTTTTTGGCAAAGTCTCTGGTGAGTGGCTACCCTAAGGGATCACCTCCCACCTCCTCTCAACTTTGCCTGCTTGACCCTGTGGCAGACTCTGGGATCTGTCAACTCTGAACTCCCCTCCCTCTCTGATGAAGGCTGAGTTCCCCAGGGGCAGGGAGAGATTATCTCTGAGCCTTTGGTATTCTGTCCAATAAGCTCCTGGGAAGATTCATCCTAGACCCCTGAAGAGCCTTGGAGAATCTCTCCCCCACTTCCTGTTTTTGGCTGGCATAGTTCTAGTCCTGGTCCTTCTCCTTCAGATTCTGAGTCTTAGGCTCCAAAACCCCTTCCCCAACACGAGGGGAACAGGCCTGATCCTGACAGTATGCACATTGAGCACTCTCCATGCGAGTGGGAACTCTGGAAAAGGAGGGTTTCTAATTGTTTTTCTTGGGGGGGGGGAAATAAACCATAGCTTTATTCTGATCATCAAATAAACATGGAATTCAGCAGAATGGGCACTGTGCATGATTCTCCTGCCCCATGGAGACTGTGTGCATGTGCCTCCTTCCCAAACACACACCTTAAAAGAATGTGTGAAAAACAACAACAATATTTTTCAAATCTGGTGACCATTTTCCATATAAAGTTCTACATACTTCATAGAATTTAATATAAACTTGATAACATGCCCCTTTAATCAGTAATCTCTTCAAATCCTGTTAATTCTTTCAGATATCTTTTCTCCCCTTAAACTGTTTACAAATGAAATGTCTATTTTATAGATACAGAAGGGGGGAGATGAGAGTCTTGCCAATCAATACCACACTTGATTCAATGTAAATGCCTGCACAAGATTTTACTATTTTGTGCAATGTAGATTGCAGAGGCCTGTTGTGTATGTGCATGCAACTTGATGTATATCCAGCCTTCAGAGCTTATGCCCAGTATTCATGAAGATTCCTTGCTATCTTACAAAACTACAGTTCTCAGAACTTTTGGGGGTGTTCTTTAGCAGATGTAAGTCTAGTGAAAGTATTACAGTGATGTTTTAAACCTTGCTTTCCCTCCAGATCCTACATTTCAGTTACTATGCTACAATATAGTTTACTCTGTGATGTCAGGTTAGGCTAACCCGCATTGCAGCACAAGTAGCATTCTGTATATATGGAAGTTTCCATTTGGTTTCTTAAGTTTTTCTTTTTTCCTTAGGTGTGCTTTTGCTGTTCGGCATCAGCAACAAATTCAGGACATACAGATTCACTCTTAAAGATCAATTGATTGTCATCTACAGTGGTCTACGAGGAGCCAGCAGTTTCTCCCTTGCATTTTTGCTTCCTCTTGCTCTCTTTCCTAGAAAGAAAATGTTTATTACTTCTACCATTGTGGTGATATATTTTACAGTCTTCATCCAGGTAAGCAGACTTATTAACTGGATGTCATCATAAATGGGTGGGTCATATAGAATATTTGCATTGGGTGGCTCTGATGCTTCCTGTCACCCAGTCAAGCCCATCACATGGAATAGAATGACTGCAAGCCTACCTTCCTGTCCCACCTGCTTGCCATACCTCCACTGTCCCTGCATGGCTGGGACTTCTGAATGCTGTCAACAATGTAAATCCAACATGTAGGGTAGTCAGGTACCCTACTTTATAGAGGGCAGTCCTCTAATTTGGAGAGTTGGCAGCAAATGGTCCTGTTTGAATGTGTCCTCTATTTGATGGACTGTCAACTCCAAGTATGCCAAAAAGATATAGAATTATAAGAAGGTAGAATGAGTTGGGGCCTTGAAGTTGCCCATCAACAGTGAGTACATGGAGAGCAGGCTGAGCAGGCACACAGGTCACCTGTTCACAGTCTACTTGACTATCAGGAGATGTATTATATTTCTATTTAAATTATAGTTATCATTTCTAAATTGTCACCTATACATATAAAGTTGCATGTGCAAATGTTATGCAAAATATTGTCCTCTTTTTGGATGATACGATTCCTCTTTTTTCCCCTGGCAATGCATAAGTGGCCGTCTATCAAAATCACATGGACAAGTAACAGGTTTTTTTCTGGAGCATAAATGTCACATTTTGGGATTTTATGCGCATACGGCATATTTCGACATTGCAGGGATGGCAGAGGCAAGGCAGGTGCATCAAGTTTTTTTTTTATTATTTTCAAACATAATACAACATAAACAACATAAAATACAATACATAACCACATACCCCCCCAGGCTCCCCTCCCCCCAGGAGACCTTCAATTATTCATTATTCTTCTTTCCAAAATTGTAAAGACTCTTTTGAAGGTATTTGCCCCTTCCCCGTTCTTAATACATATTCCAAACATGGGCTCCATATATCTCCAAAATCATTCTTACTGGACATTCCCCTCTTTATTTTCATTTTACACGTTAGCTTATCGTTAAGTGCCATATCCCATATTTCTTTATACCATTCTTCTATAGTATATATCCCTTACCCTTTCCAGTTTTTAGCAATCATTATTCTAACAGGAGCCAGGAGGTTGTTTATTAATTCTCTCTTGTTTATATTCTGATTTCCTTTATCCCATATTGCTAGTAGAGCCAGCTTTGGGCTTAATTCCAATTTACTTCCAATTATTTCACTTATTTCTTTAAACACCCTTTCCCAATTTTTTTGTACATGTTCACAGCTCCACCACATATGAAAATAAGTTCCAACCTCCTGACACCCCCTCCAACAATTCTTGGACATTTTTTTGTCTATCTGATGAAATCTTACCGGCGTTAAATACCATCTCCATACTGTCTTATAATAATTCTCCTTAATTCTAATCGACAAAAGCTTTAACATTCTTACATCCCATATCCTCCCCCAGTCATATTCATTAATTTGTTCCTTTAAATCATCTTGATATTCATCAAGTCTTGATATTCATCATCCTCTATCAGAATTCTGTATATTTCACTAGTCAAACCTTTTCTAGTTTTAATTACTTCCTTCTTTCCTCTTGATTCAATTAAATCTTCAAATCTTGTATTATTTCTACATTTCTTATTTATCTTTTTCCATTCCTGTGTCCATTTTTCCAATTGTAAGCATTTGAACCAAGCTATCTTTTGTCCTTTTAACAATTCTCTAATTTGCACCTTATCTATCATTCTTTCCATCCAATTCCTTAACTTAAAATTTTCCTGATCTTTCAGACTCCCTTCCAACTCTACCTTTAAATTCCTTGGGAAGTTTCCCACTACTACCACTGGGGCGAGTGGAGAGTCTCCTGGTATTAACTTTCCTTTAACTTTCTCCCAGATCTCTAGAATATTTTTCAGCGAGGGGTTGTCCAGTCCCCTCAAATCTTTCTTTTGAATTTTAATAAAAAAAAAGTATTTTGCAATTTGAAATCTAGTTCCCCTGTTTGCGTTTCTAACCATTCTAAGTCTTCCTCCCCTAATATACTATTTATAACATATCTTAACTGATTAGCAATATAATAACTCTTTATATTTGGAAGTCCCAAACCACCTTTCTTTTGTGTCTTATACCATAACCCTTTATTAATCCTAGCTCTTATCTCCATTGCAATAAGCATTAATCATATTTTGCCAGCTCTTTAACTCTACTTCCGATATTTTAATCGGCAGCATTCTAAACAAAAAAGTAATCTTAGGTAATATCTTCATTTTAATAACCACTATTCTACCAAACCAAGAATGTTTTAATTTCCTATATACCTCTAACTTTTCCCCTACCTGTTTTTTCAAACTTGCAAAATTAATTTCCTCTAACCTATCTAAATCTTTTGCAATATTAACTCCTAAATAATGTACTATATTTTTAAGCCTAAGACCTAACTTAACTTTACCTTCCTCCATCTCCTCTTTGTTATAATTAAATAACATCATTTCTGACTTCCCCCAATTAACTTGTAGACCAGTAATCTCCCCAAATTCTCTCAAATGCTTCTTAATTAACTCCCCAGTCTCCAGGGGATCTTCTAATGTCAGTAATGTGTCATCTGCAAACATATTCATTTTAATCTTCTCCTTCCCTCCTGTCCCCTTCAATCTTACATCCTCCCTTATAACATTAGCCAAGATTTCCATCACTATTGCAAATAAGATCGGTGAAAGCGGACAACCTTGTCTAGTTCCTCGAGCTAGTGTAATCATTAACCATTATTTCTGCTTTATTATTTTTATACAGCTGATCCATCACTCCCATAAATTTGTCTCCAAGCCCAAATGTTTTCAAAATTGTTTTAAATGCTGGCCATTCCACGCAATCAAAGGCTTTGAATATATCCAATGCTAACAAACCTGCTTTTAAATTCCTTTTTAAAATAATATTAATTATATTTAAAACTCTTCCAATTAAATTAGGCATTTGCCTTCCTGAAATAAATCCAAATTGATTTTTTTTAATATATTTATATATAAACGTACCCATTCATTTTGCCATTATTGCCTTAAAAATTTTTGCGTCTTGATTTATTAAAGATATTGGTCTGTAAGATGCTGGATCCGTCAAATCCTTTCCTGGTTTTGGGATTAATATAATCAAGGAGTGATCCCATGATGGCAGGGTCTTTCCTCCTTCTATTTTACTATTAAATATTTTTTTCAATCTTGGTATTAAAATTCCTCTAAATGTCTTATAATATTCCGGCCCCAAACCATCCATTCCCAGAGATTTTCCTCCTTTTAATTTGTCAATAATTCCTTCTATTTCTTTCTCAGTAACTAATCCTTCCATATAATCTAGGGTGACCAAATTTTGGAAACCAAAATCCAGGTCCAAAATGGCCGTCAAAAGGGGGTGTGCGGCGCCCACGAGATTGTGTTGGGACTTCAAGTCCCATCGTCACCAGGAACATACCCAAACTTCCCATTGATGTTGGACTACAACCCCCATCATCCTTGGGGATGATGGTATCTGGAGCCCTACACCATCTTTTAGAGCGGGGCATCAGGCTGCCCAAGGAGCAAAAAGCTTCCACCCCAGCGCTCACTCACTCCCCCTCCTCCCTGTTCACAGCACCGCTGCGCCAAGCCCCTCACGGGCGACACTCACCTGGACTCATGTCGCTCGCTCGCTCGCGCTGCCGCCGCTGCTGCTGCCTCACATCACCTCGCAGGAGGAAGTGAGGGTGCCCAGCTCAGGTGTCCCATCTCCCCCCCCCCCCCAAACCAGCCCTGGAGCTGGCGCACTTGGGGCAGTGCCGAGGAAACTTCCCCCTGGGCAGGCGAGGTAGACGGTTGCCCCTTCTCAGCACACTTCCTCCAGCCCCTCCCCCGGGCGACCTGGGGCTTCTTCTAGGCCAGCGTGACCGCGCGGGACTAGAAACTGCTTAACTTGGCCTGGAGGAAGTGCCGTCGCTCCGGCGGCCGCTTCCCGGGCTCCTTCGCCGCAACCGCCGCCTGGTCTACCGGCGCCTGGTCTACCAGCGCCGCTGGGCTCGTAACGGTGCGCCCCCTCCACCCCACCGCAGGGCCAGATTTGCAGTCCCCCCCCCATGTCAGAAGGCTTCCCCTCTCCCTGTCTAAACAGTATATTAACTGGATGACAGTACATTAGCTGATGCCAGTCTATAATTATCGCACAGAGCGGACATTGAGCCTTAAGAAAATGGGCATACCTGCACTACAAAAATACATATCTATTTTATACCTCTTTAAGAATTGCGGCTTCCCTCAAGGAACCTGGGAAATGGTTTCCAAGATTACGAGCCCAGCGGCACCAGTAGACCAGGCGCCGGTAGACCAGGCGGCAGTGGCGGCGAAGGAGCCCGGGAAGAGGCCGCCCCCCCCCGCCCCGTGGCGCGCTCCTTACCTGGGCGTCCGCTTCCCGGGCTCCTCCGCCGCCACCGCCGCTGGGTCTTCCTCCGCTGCTGCCGGGCTCGTGAGGCCAGAGGCCGCGCGGAAGAGGCGGGGGAGGGCCGGATCCAATCGGCCCTCCCCTGCCTCTTCCGCGCGGCCGCTGGCCTTACGGGCCCACCGGCGCCGGTAGACCAGGCGGTGGTGGCGGCGAAGGAGCCCGGGAAGCGGCCGCCCCCCCCCACGCCTCGGCGTGCTCCTTACCTGGGCGTCCGCTTCCCTCCGATGCTCGATTCTACTGAGAGACAGGCCGCGCAGCCTGTTTCTCAGTAGAATCTAGCACCGGAGGGAAGCGGACGCCCAGGTAAGGAGCGCGGGGCGGGCGGCCCGGGTAGGTGGGCGGCCGCTTCCCGGGCTCCTTCGCCGCCACCGCCGCCTGGTCTACCGGCGCCTGGTCTACCGGCGCCGCTCCTAGCTTGCTGCCACCGCCGCGTGACCCCTGCCCCCCCGGTTTGCCCCCCCGCCCCCCGGTTGGGCCGGTTCGCCCCAGGTTTCCCGGTTAGGACCGGGAACCCCCGGGCCATCTGGTCACCCTAATATAATCCCTATCTTGCCCCTATAATCTTATTTTCCAATTCCTCTCTACATATTCCAATACCTTAACCTGTGAACCCATATCTGATGTATATAATTCTCTATAAAATTCCTGAAATATATTTAATTTATCCTTCATTAAATTACAACTTTTCCCTGTCTTATTTCTAATTGTCCCTATCATATTCTTAGCCTTTTTTGACTGAGTGGACCTAGCCAGCATCTTCGAATTTTTATTACTATATTCAAAAAAATCCCTCCTTAAATATAGCAAATCCCTTGTTCTAACTCTTCTTTCTCTAATTCCTTTTTCTTAGCTTGAATTTGGGCAAATAGGCGTTTATCTTTTGTCTCTCTTAGCTTCTCCTCTAAATCCCTTACCTCCTTTTCAGTCTTTTTATTTTGTGCTTCCTGTTGTTTTCTTAGGGTACACATTTCCCTAATACAAATCCCTCTTACCACTGCCTTCATAGTGTCCCATATTAACCCATGTGAGTTTGAGTCCTTTTCTTTAATTTCCCATATTTCCTGCATTTCTTTTTTTATTTTCCCCAGTATATTTTTATTACTTAATAACCTTGTATCCATTCTCCATCTCTTAGCTTGTTTATAATCCTTCTTTATTTTAATATCCATCGTCATTAATGCGTGATCGGTGACTTTAATTACCCCAATATCACAATCTATAAGTTTAGACATCATATTCTTTGACACAAAAATATAATCAATCCTAGAATAACTCTTAAACCTTGGTGAGTAGAAGGTATATTTCCTTTCTTCCCCTTTTAATACCCTCCAAACATCCATTAGTTCTTTTCCCTCCATTAATTTGCTTAACCCCGTCCTCCCACCACTCTTAAGATCTCTTAAAATATTATCCCTGTCTTTCCCTTTGTCTAATACCAAATTAAAATCACCTGCCATCACAATGTTCTTTTTACCCACTTCTCCCACCGCATTCAAAACTTCATAGAAGAAATCCATTTGTTTCCTATTTGGAGCATATACATTGATCAATATATATTCCTCCTCCCCCACCATGCAAGAAATTATCAGAAATCTTCCCGCTTCATCCTTCTTCACCCTTTGTATTGTAATACCACATTTTTTTGAAATTATTATTGCTACACCTCTCGCTTTAGAAGTACCAAAAGACTTTTCATAAATGCCCACTTCCCTCATCCGAAGCTCATTTACGCCCTCCTTTGTTTGATGAGTTTCCTGCAAAAAAATTACATCTGCTTTCTGTTTTTTTAATAACATTTCTATTCTCTTCCTTTTTATAACAGTTCCTAGCCCCTTAACATTTAAAGTTGCAACCCTTAATTTATTTTTCATCTATCTCTTTCACACAAATCTCTATATTGGTCTCCCTCTGTGACACACATAACCCCCCTCCCTCCCCCTCCCCCCCACACTTACCCCCATCTTCACCCTCCTCCTCACCAGACTTTTCTGGGCAATGGCCCCATATATTATTAGAACTCTTCGGGGGGGGGGGGGAAGAAGCAACCCAACATTCCCGGAGCAAAAATCTGACCCTCCCCTCCCTTATAATCTCTTCTTATCCCTATTACAATAATATTTCTTCATTGACTGCTTCCTCCTGCAGCGCCTTCATCCTGCTTTGTTTCTCCAACATCCGTGGGATCAACTAAACCCAGCTTCTCCAAAAGATCCATCCCTTGCTCACTTGATGTTATTCTATGTTGTTTCCCTTTCCACATAAATCTCAAAAAGACTGGATATCCCCAACTATATGTTATCGATCTCTTCCGCCAAGCCACTGTACACAGTCTAACACTCTTCCGCCACTGCATGGTTTGAGGGCATAGATCCTGGTAAACCTCGATTGGTGTTGCTTGTAGCATCAGCTGGGCTTGACGTCTAATTGCTTGCATCAACTTTTCTTTCTTGTAGTAGTTGGCAAATTTAACAATTATATCCCTTGGGAGCATCCCCTTCTTCTTATAACCCACTCTGTGGATCCTCTCAATATCCTCCATCTCCCAAGTTTCCTGAGATTACACTTCCTTAATCCATGCCAAAATTGTATCTCTTAAAGCCTTAGGGTTCTCCCTCTCTCTCTCTCCAAAAGATCTAATTCGAATGTTGACTCTCCTGTCTCTATCTTCCAAGGCAATTAAACGCAAGTCCATCTCCTTCAAATGCTCCCCCTGCTGCTTGCTATCTTCCTGCAGCTTCCCAGTCTCCCTCTCCAATTTCTCCACATTTTCCACCACAGTTTGAAGGTCCAACATAAATTCAATCTGTGAATCCTTAATTCTTTGCATTAATCTTTCCTCCTGCATCAGCAAGGCCGCCTCTAACACTTTCTGAAATTTGTCCATTAAATCATCTGATGTCTCTGCTTGACTCTCTTTGGCCACTTCAGGAACTGCACCTGCCACTTTAGAAACTACGCCAGATTTAGAGCTTCCGGAGTGACTTGGAGATGCTTTTCCGGCCTTGTCTGAAAGCTGCGTTTTGTCCGGCATTTTGTCTGGCAAGATTCCAGAAACTCTAATGAGCCGATGCCAATTCCTGTCTGAAGGATGATTTTTCGACAACCTGCTCCAGGCGGGGGCACTGGATTTTTCACCTTTTTGCTTTCTTTTCATAAAGCTACACTCATAAATCCGCACCCCTCACCTAAATCTTCGCTGTCTGCCTCAGATATCCTCTCAGCTCTTATCAAACAAGTACGTTTCGGCTTCAAAGGTGCATCAAGTGGTCAGTGAGAGCAGGAGTGTATTCATCTCACCCCCTCCATGCAATGGGCAGAATTGTATTGTCCAACTTGGCTGTCTCAGTTCAATTAGGATTAAATACATTCTGTTCCGTAATTTAATGCCTGAATTAACACTGCAACACTTTCTTCTCTCTTTGTTCCAAATGAAGGGAATCACTATTAGGCCACTTGTAAAGTACCTAGATGTTAAGAAGACCAACAAAAAAGAGTCCATCAATGAGGAAATTCATGTCCGAGTAAGATGAATGTTAAAATGTATAATTTTAATTGAATATAAGAAGCAGTTTTATACTATGTTATAGTATTTGCCCAACTAGCCTAGTACTGTATTGGGTTCTCACTTAGTCATAGTGTAGTTCTTACATAATCATTGGGAGTTAAGTTAATCATTACTAACTTAAGTACCATTGTTTTCTATGTGTCTGCTTTAAGTATGACTAAACCTAGCTCCAACAATTGGCTGGATTCAGACAACATGATAACCCATATTCAAAAGTTGAGTATGGTTTGAATGTTGGTTGTCGTTGAACCATGGATTGTTGTTGAAATGCAGGTTATCACGTTGTCTGAACCCAGCCATGCTAACAAACCAAGGTTTGTTAACCATGAACAACCCATTAAGAGAACCCACGATTTGTTATTGGACTGTGAACTATGGGTTGTTTGTGGTTAGAAAACTGTGGTTTGTTAGCATGGCTGGGTTCAGCCAACACAATAACCCTTGGTTCACTGACAACCCACAGTCAACCCATAATCAACCCATGAGTGTAGGTTATCATGTTGTGTGAAACTAGTATTTGTCTATTCTGACTGGTGGTGGTTTCTTGAATCCCAGGCAGAGTTCTTATACGTCACCTGTGAACAGAACCCATTTTAATTAGACATGCCAGGGTTTGAACCTGGGACCTGTTGAATACACCTCCCTTTGTTTCTTGGCTGCTGGTGGAAGCAAGGGTAGTATCCACCTGTGCCCAGTGCAAGCACTAATGATATTGTGCTAGCATGAACCAACACTTGTGCAACATATGTAGCGCTTGCTCGAGCAATAGGAGAAAGCAATGATTTGCTGCTGAATTTGATCTGCTCTCATCCAGCATTACAGGGATTTTCTTAAGTTTTACTTTGGTACTGTGTTTGTGGGTGTCAGGTGAAGCTATATTGCATGTGCTCAATGGAGCTGTCACCTGGCTAGGGGCAACACCCCTCTCTCTTTAGAGACAGGTCTCAATACAAATAATGTACCAGGCCGAGATGAAAACCTGTTTGCAGTCTTGGTGCTTGAGTCAAAACTTGTTCTATGCTCTCCCCAGGTTTATGGAGCAGATCATAGGATCAATGTACATTGAGTACCCTAAAGCTGTAATACTATGCATGCTTAACTGGGAGCAAACTCCATTGAAGACAGTAAACATCTGATGAAGTCGACTGTAGTACATGAAAGCTTATGCCATAAGAAATGTATTCATCTTTAAAGTGCCATAAGACTCCTTGTTTTTGCTTGTTTCAACCCAGCCCTGGACATTCTAGGGTTGCACTGCATATCCACCAATGGCATTTATTAAAATTATTACAGATAGGAAGTGGTACCATTTTTACCACCTTCTGTAACAATGAAATTGGTCTCTATGTGTGGCAAATTACATAGGATAACTGTCAAAGACTTAGTTTTGTCAGTTTAGAACTTTTTAAAAATTAATTATTTTGGAACTGTGTGGGGGCATGAAAATAGTTACAATGTAGGATGACAAGAATGACTTTAATATGAAGCTCACATCTCTCTTGAATGTTGTGTGTCTGTAGTTGATGGATCATTTAAAAGCTGGAATAGAAGACATATGTGGACACTGGAGTCATTACCAACTGAGAGACAAGTAAGAATTTATCTATTACTGTCAGGTAAAATAAAATAAGTAAGATAGTTATACTGCTGTAGTAAAATGGTCTAAACTGAACACACTCTGCAGTCATCATCTTCTCTTTTCTGCTATGGATCCAAAAAGGACTAGCTGCCCTACTTACCTCACATTGTCTTCACTCAACTAGTGCACAAGTGATGGTTTGGAATGGGAAGGCTGTCCCCACTGCTGACCTTCATGGGTTCATCCAATCTTCTGTAGTACAGAGCCTGCAGAGGATTGGATGAACCCAACGTAGCATGGATTCAGAGTCACCCAGGGGCAAAGACAACGTATAAACAGCCCCAGAGTGAGGGGCAGGTGAACCAGCAGGTTCCAATGATGTAGAGGAGGAGTAAGTGCAGGGGTCTCTTGTCAGTGGGCCCCTGCCGAAGTGTGGGCCCTCAGCAGGGGCTCAGCTATGCCTGCCTTTGAAACCAACCCTGCCTGAGAGGGTGGGCCCTAGACTAAACTCACTTTGCCTGTGCCTTAATCCAGCTTTGCACTTGAAAGAAGATAGGTTTCAAAAGTGTTGAAAGCAAAGAACGAGGAAAGCAACAAAATGGCGCTAATATAAAAATTCATGGTGGTCAAAATATCCTTGAAAGCTTGCAAGATATAAAGAAATGATTGTTTTGTGTTCAATGGGGCTTACTCTCAAGTAAGTGTGACGAGGGTTGCAAAGTTACAGCATAATCTTACTTCTACTCAGAAGTAAGTCCTGGCTTTCCTGGGGGCTGCAGGGAAACAGGCGAAAACAAGACCCCCTCCATTCCTTTGCACACATGCCAGGGAGGGAGGGAGGGAGGGGTTCTTCCTCAATTTAACCATATCTGCTGTTTAAAGGAGCTCTGGAAAGCAGCAGGATCTTCGGCCTTGTTGCCCCTGTCCTCCCATGTAATCTAACTTAGGCTGACCATATGAAAAGGAGGACAGGACTCCTGTGTCTTTAACAGTTTCATAGAAAAGGGAATTTCAGCAGGTGTTATTTGTATATATGCAAAACCTGGTGAAATTACCTCATCATCACAAAGTTAAAGCTGCAGAAGTCCTGCCCTCTTTTGTACATGGTCAAGAGGACAGGGCACCTGCCACTTTAACTGTTGTGATGAAGAGGGGATTTCACCAGGTTCTGTGTATCTACAAATGACATCTACTGAAATTCCCTGTCCTTTGCAACTGTTAAAGATACAGGGGCCCTGTCCTCCTTTTCATATGGTCACCCTAATCTAACTCATATCAGTTGGCCAAATAACCAGGAAGCACACTCAAAGTCAAGGCACTGTATACAGCAGAGACAAAAATCATGGGTCATACATAATATACTAGTTTCAGTGTGTGTAAATACATCTAATTTTGTGTTTCTCCAAATACTGCTTAGAATAACAAAATGTATTTATTTTACCTTTATTGTTACGTTTTAAAATGTTGAAGGACAGAATGGAGCCGCAATAGTTCTTTTAGAAATTATTACCGTAAGTGGAGCTACTGTTATGTCCTATTAGAATATTTGTACACAACAGATCTGGATTTTATGTCTCCTTCATAGTCATTAATGTGTTTGGCCTCCTTTATTTATTTATTTATTTATTGCATTTTTATACTGCCCTATAGCCAAAGCTCTCTGGGCGGCTCACAAAAATTAAAACCATGAAATCATTTAAAAAATATAAAACAAACCACAATCTAAAAACACAAAATAACATACAATATAAAAACACAACCAGAATAAAACCAAGCAGCAGGAATTAATACAGATTAAAATACAAATTTAAAACAGCAAGGATTAAAATTGAGTTAATTTAACTGTTAAAATACTGGGAGAATAAAAAGGTCTTCACATGGCGATGAATAGAGTGCAAAGTAGGCGCCAGGAATTGGAATAATATTTTCCAATTTGGAATAATCTTTTCCAATTTGCAGCTTGCCTTGGTGATGGCCCATCAATTGCACCTTTTTGCTAGGGTGATCATATGGAAAGGAGGACAGGGCTCCCGTAGCTTTAACAGTTGTCTAGAAAAGGGAATTTCAGCAGGTGTCATTTGTATGCATGCAGCACCTGGTGAAAGTACCTCTTTATCACAGCAGTTAAAGCTGCAGGAGCCCTGCCCTCTTTTGTATCTGGTCACTCTGGTATAGCTCCTACAGCTTTAACTCTTGTTATGAAGAGGGAATTTCACCAAGTGTTGCATGCATACAAATGACACCTGCTAAAATTTCCTCTTCATCACAATTGTTAAAGATACAGGAGCCCGGTCTTCCTGTCCATATGGTCACCCTACTCTTTGCTATTAATGTCTGGTCCTTAAGAAGAGATGACTTGAATTTGTCCAGCAATTAATGCTTGACATTTTTTTAAAAAAACAAAAAAACATACAAACAATCATTTTGTTTATTGCTGTTACCAGATTTAAGAAGTTTGACAATAGATTCCTAAAGAAGATCTTATTACACAAACACCAGCCCAAATCCAGCATTTTTTCCCTATATAAGAAAATGGAAATAAAACAAGCCATTGAGATGGTAGAAAGTGGAGCAATGATGACGCCAGCAACTTCCAAGTCATCTTCTCTGTGAGTATCTTCTTTCAGTGGAGTTATATGGGAGATAGAAGGATCATTGAAATCTACAGTGCTTGAATGTTTACATATTCTACAAATGTGTGGAAGGAGAGGGAGTAGGCAGAGGTGTATCTGGGGTTGAACTTCAGGGCCAAAGCCTAGGGCCCTCGCAACTAAGGAGGGCCCATAAATGACATCCAGCAAACGGGAAGTGGTGGGGTGGTGCCAAACAGGGCCCATGTCAGTACCGGGGCTGGCATTGGCATGCTAGGCCAACCAGAGTCAATGCTGCTCATCACAGCATCCTTTCTTCTTATTTTATATTTAGCATCAGGGAAGAAACATCAAATTCCATTTTATTCCTCTAATTGTTCAGAATTGGTGTACCGTATCCCTGTCTTGGAAACAGACCTAAGTTTTATTTAAACAAAGCTTTTCCACTGATCTAGAATACTTTGAAAACTGTTTGAAAACTGTATATGGAGTGTTTCATGGCCCCCCAACAGTTGTCAATACCACTACAAACCGTTTCAAAACAGTAGGGTAGAGTTTAAAGCAGTAGTGTAGATCCTGACTCAGACTGTGGCCTCTCTTTCCTCAGGCCAGAAGCAGTGGGTGTTACCTCAACCACTTCCTGGTTCCTCCCAGGAAGGGCAACTTGTTTCATATTGTTACACTAGTCATGAAAGTGTTACAATTTAAGTAAGTTTAAAATGCAAAACTGCACATGCACAGAGTGTTCCTTTAAAAAAAAAATGATTGGCAAATGTAGAAGACGTAGAAATGTAGAAATCAGGAATGTAGAAAAGGTTGTGAAGTATGGAATGGTGGGGGGAGAGAAGGGAAACAGTAGAACCTGTGCTTCACAATTAAAGTAATACAGATGGCCATCTAAAGCACACCCCCCCCCAAATGAGGCCATTATGTCCAGAGTCTAAAATTACTTAGCTACACCAGTGCAAGTAGGATCATGTATAATATGCTCCTGACCTCCATGCATTGATTTTAAGGTTGGAAAAGAGCTCCTGTGCATACAACCCATATGCACATAGGGCTTACTCCACATGATCAAGGGCTTCTTCAAATGAGCGATTTATAGCATGCTCGTGACTGGCCACTCATGGAAGTTTACAGGTCATTTTGATGATGACGTGAGCTTCCTGCACATCTCCTGCTCCTTCCCCCAATTATTCCTTCAAAAACAAAACAAAAACCCTTTTGATACCCAGATTCTTCTGAAGTATCTTGGGATTTCCTGTTGTGTGCAGCTGAAGTTGCACTACAAAACACCCACTAGAGGGCGATATTCCATTTAAGTTTATGAGCAGGGAAGTTTTCAATTACAGACCATGTGGCCGCCCCTCTCCTCCCATGTAATTCAGCTCATTATAATTGTGGAAGGGAAGTAGGAAGCAAAGTGCCAGTAAGCTAACATGATTTTCCTTTAATCGAAAGAAGCTGCAGGAAGCCTGAAAAAGCAATGTTCCAGAGAGCGCTCTATTTCAGCCTTAGAATGAGCATGTGTTCAGGATGGGGCTTCCAGCCATGATCCCATTCCCCCCCCCCACACACCCCTCCTATGTTCATTTTACCCAGATTAGTCATCTAAAAAGGGAGATGAAAAAGTGACTGCTTATCACCACCAAACTATCAATGAGCTCGTTCTGGGGTCCAATTCACACAACTATGTGCACCACACAATTATTTATCCTTTGGTTAACTCAGATAGTGATAGATAAATGTGTGGACTGACCCCACTGAAAAGTGTAGCATTTGAAATGATGTGCAAATCCTGTCAATGGTATTTGATGGCCTGTTCATCCAGGGATGAGTAAACCAGTGTATGGCCATTGCACATCTTAATATTAAACTCTTGTTAGAATTATCCCCCTCCTCACCCAAATGATTTGTTTCCACTCAGCTTTTATTGATGGAGGGAAATTTTAACCAGTATTGCTAAAATGGAAAGGCAGGCTGTTTCATTTTTTGAAAGCCATTTTGGCTCTCATCTGTTGTTTTAATAAGAAATGGAAGCTCAAGCCTTACATATGGTCTTGCCTTCTTAGATGCTATGAACTTTTTTATGTGAGTGGTTTTATAGCACACTTGTGACTAGCCACTCACAGATGTTCGCAGGTCATTTTGATGCTGCTGTGTTCTTTCTGCGCAACTCCCGCTCGTCTCCAGCTCCTTCCACCATTTTTTGTTATAAATTAATCCTAAGTAAATATGACTTTTCTAGGCTATAGTGATATTTGTCGCTATTTCCTGCCATGTTCAGGAGAAGTTTCACTATTAAATTCCTACTAGAGGGTGCTGTCTCACTATACAGAATGGGCACGTGGTTGCTGCTTTCTTCCCTTTTCTTCCCCATGTGATTTGGCTCATCCCTATTGTGTAAGAAAGGGCAGGAAGCAAGAGCGACGGTGAGGAAACACTATTTCCCCTGTCTGAAAACCCTGTATATATTATCTCAGACCTCAAGGCAAACCCCAAACTCCCCCAAGAGAAATACTCCCACCTCCAGCAAGCTGGAGGCTTAATATTATCTGTAAGGGTGCAAAAATGGTAGTCAGGTGAAATGACTTCTGTTAATTTAGGCCTCAAGACACACACTACACCCTGAGATAAGTTTGAAGTTATTCTCACTTGGTTTGAAAGACTAAAAAAAAAAAAAATCCATGCTGAAGTTTTTGTAAACGTTTGGCAAAATTGTTTAAAACTTAAGCACAATTATTTAAATGTAACTGGGTAATAAGTTAAAAGTCAGATGGTTAATCCACCAAAAATGTCCAGTCAGTAGCCAAAAGGCATTTAGATCTTTTGCAAAGCAGTTGGAAATATGAACTTTAAAAAGCTCAAGGGTAGTGGAGAACTAGAAAGACACTGCTGAGGATGTTGTGGAGTCTTCATTACTAGAGGTATTTAATGGCAGGTTGGTGAAACATTTGGTGTTTTACAGTGTTCTGCTTGGGATACATGTTTCAGTGTCCCCAGAAACATGCCTAGTTGGGATCAGGGACAAGGCATTTTCACTAGCTGTGTTCAGGCTCTGGAACTCCTGTCAGAGGTTCCCTACCAGTAGCAGCTTGGCAGGGCTTAGGATGGACAGAAGGCTTGGACATCAGAGTCTTCCGTGGTTTGGGCATGTAGCCTTATAGGATTGCTCCCTTAGCATGACCAACTTTCTTTGGATCATCATCTAGCCCATTATCTTGTGATTCTGTGACACATGGAAAACAACTTTTGGATTAAATAACAGACAGATTGGATGATATGGCTCCCCTATGAATACCTGGAAAGCAGGAGTGAATGCATGCAGTCCTTACTTACTTCCAATGGAACTGGATGTCCATGTGGAAATGTATTGTGAGCGGAGAAGGAGACAAGGAAATGCAGACACAGACACTAGAGCTTGGGATAAACTAGGGTCTCTTTATTTAATAAGGGAACTTCACACCTCCCTGGAAACGTAATGTCTGAATAGGGCATACATGAGCACAATCCAGTGTGTCGCACAGGTCAAATATATTATGGAGGACAAATCATGCAGTTGATTCTCAGGTGTCCTTGGGAAATCAATCAGCTGCATGATCTGTCTTTATGAACAAATGTTATGCTCTCATGGACATGTGGTGTGTCAGAGGCTGGAATGACTTTAAATTTTTGCTTTTTTAAAAAAATGTAATAAAATAAAATCTGAATATCATTAACAGTCCTTAACAATTGTGTTCAACAATCCCCCTTTCCCACTCTTTGATGTTTTCTCTGAACAGATTCTAGTTTTTAAAAGATCAAATACATATGATATGTATACAGTCAAGGTAAGAGTAGATTTTTAGAATAAAGTTATAATTCTCATTTAAGGGAGGTTTTATAACACCTGCACTAGCGTGGAACTACAGAATATAATGAACATATTTTATTGGATAGTTAACACGTCTGCTTTGTTTTACTTGGAAATAGATTTGTATCCTAAGTTTTACAGCACTGAAGCATGAACGTAAAAGGTGTGAGTTTATTATCAGAAACTATGTTACTTCTCCTTTCAGCAGATATGCTGACTGTTATCAAGTTGTTTGGTTAATACCTAACTTCATGAAAAGAGTTTTCCATTGTTATATTTGTGTTTTAACTGCATAACAAATTGCCTTCATGTTTGTGGAGTTTCTCATTGTTTACTTGAAACTTAGGGTATTTTAATAGAAATGTCAAGAGAACTAGCTTTTCTGACAGTTTACGCACAACAATTTCTTCTACATGTGAGCCATCCTGGCTGCGTTCAGTACACAATGGCAGTGTTACAGCATGCCAGTCCTGTTATGTCTCACAGCAATTCTAATGATCATGATAGCTAGAAAAAAGTACCTCCACCGACTGCTGTTGGATTTAGGGTGACCATATGGAAAGGAGGACAGGGCTCCTGTATCTTTAAGAGCTGTTTAGAAAAGGGAATTTCAGCAGGTTTCATTGGTATGCATGCAGCACCTGGTGAAATTCCCTCATCATCACAACAGTTAAAGCTGCAGGAACCGTGCCCTCTTTTTGTATATGGCCACTCTAGTATTACCACTTTCAATATGTCTGCAGCCAGTTTTCAACAAAGAAATATTTTCTATGTGGGAGACATGGGATATGTAGATTTTATATGGATTTCTACTTTACATTTTACAATTGTTTAAATTTGTTTTCTTTTTGTACTTGGCCAATTGCTGTGGCCAGTGGCAATACAATACATGAACATTGACTTATTCATACACAAATGCACAGTGCAAAGAAACTAAATGGAGTGCCCTTTTGATTTTATGGACAAATCCTTATTTCTTGTTAACAAGGCATCCTGTGCACACCTAACAAATGCTAGTAACAATGGCTTCCTCTACAAGAGCGATTTAAAGCTCTTTCAAGGTGCATTAAAAAAATTACCTCTACAACAAGAATGATTTAAAGCTCTTTCAAGTCTCATTAAAAAATTACCTCTACACCAGCGGAGCGCAAATGGGGCGTAGAGGCGCGTTATCTCCCCGATTGTGCGCGTTATCGAATGCACGTTAAATAGCGAGTTTTTTTTGCTCCATCCATTAAAGCGCATTTTGATGGGAGGGGGCTGCTGCTCCGGCGAGCGGAAGGAAAAGGCTGGTGCCCGCGGAGGCGGCTCCTCCTCCTCCCTCTATTGTCAGATCTCACCCCCTTCTCCACAGCCTGCCAGCCAGCCAGAGGGAAGGGGAGGGGAGCGCCTTTTGACAGCTGCCGCTGCCGCTGTCAAAAGTTGCAGCAGGCTCGAGCTGCCGAACTGAAGCTGGGGAGACACGTGGGGAAGGCGGGCGACTACCCTCCGCCCGCCGGCTGTCCCTTCCGCTCACTGGAGCAGCATGAGGAGGGGGTGCCTGGCCGCGGTGAAGGAGGGAAGAGAGCCCGCCCGCCTGCCCGCCCGCGGGGGGGGGGCGGCGGGAGGAGGAGGAGGAAGAAGAGGGGGTAAAGGAAGGCGAGGAGGAGGAGGATCGCTCGCCTGCTGCCCACAGCCTGCGGCGGGGAGGGAAGGGGAGGGGAGGGAAGCGCCTTTTGTCGCCGCCTCTTGTGCAGAGGTATTAGGCGTAAAGGCATTTCAGGGATAGTGTGCATAATCTCCTAACCGGGTGCAAAAGCGAATCCTTGTGGAGGGGACCCAAAATCTCCTAACTGGGCGCAAAAGTGAATCCTTGTGGAGGGGACCAATGTGTACATAGAAGTGCACTGTATGCCTTATAGGGCCAACAGGGTATAGGGATAATGGTTGGACCTTTGACTTAGTCGATGTAATGTTTGCCTTCCTTTCTGTTTGCAGGAGGTATAGAAATCAAAGAACTCAGAGACTTGCCCCTGAAGAGGTGGAGTCCGTGCAGAATATACTGTCGCACAATCTGTATCAAGTGAGACAAAGGGTGTGTTCTCATTCCGCTAACGTGTTTCATAGTTCTAGAACAAAAGATCATATTTGCACTCTTTAAAGCCTTGGCAACAGAGAGCAATAACAGGAATGTCAGCATTGTTGGTTTGCAGGCTATTGCAGCTGAGCCATAGAATAACATCATGGAAAAATATGGGTTCAAATCCTGACTGAAATGGGTGCATGTTTTTTGTCGTGCGTGTGTGTTTTAATGCTATCATGATTCCCACAGACTTGTATTTCCACTTGCTGTGCTTATTCCCAACATCACAAAACAAACGGGTTGCCAGTCTTTTTCCTTCCAGAATATTCACTTTCGCTTGTGATCTCCAATGACAAATAGCAGGAGACGAATAGCAGGAAGACTCCAGGGACTGGCACTAGATGGCAGATGTCCCTCACTTAAAAACCTTGAATGGTGAAAGAGTCTTTCCTGTTTCTAGAGGGCTAGCTGTGTTATATTCGTTTTTGGGCCCGTGGCCACATTTTGCATTTTCAAATTGCCACCAGGAGTGGAGTGGGCACACCTCACTCGCAATTCCCCCCTTCCCTAGCTACTTCTGCCATGCTCACGTCATCCTCACATAAAGAGGCAGTGGAAGTCTCCCAGCTGGCCCACTTCCTGCTCCTGAGGTGAGTGGCGGACGGTGAAGAAGAAGGAAGGAAATCGCAGCAGGGGAATTTGGGGAGATGAAATCATGGCAAGGGGACAAAATCACATGTGTGCAGCATGTGTTATTGTTGCATTTTTACTCTCATGGAATGGCGCCTGAGAGGTTTTCTGGCTGAGGTGCTGAAATAACTTTGACCAGTCTTGGCTAGTATGCACCTTGACTTGGGGTGAGCCAGGGGTGGCAACATTTGCTTTTCTGTCTCAGGCACCAAAACATTTCGGGGTGGTCCTGTAACAGAAGCATTAAGTCAGAGGCGTTTTGTGGACTATAGGCTGTAATCCAGGAAAATTTATGCTATAATACGTGCTGCATTAGTCTTTAGGGCCCCACGAAACTTTTTGTTGTCTTTGGTTGTTGTAATGCATCCAAACAGGATTACTTCCTAGTTAGTTTCAAGACCTTGTTTTAAGCACACAGAAACAGACTTTTCTGATAGCTGTAGAATGCATTCATGCATGAGGAGTTGGAACGCACTTGCTTTCTCCTTGGCTAGATTGAAAGGGATTGTTCCCAGTAACCACAGAAACATGCAAATGGCTATCTGATCGCCATGTCACAACCCAGACAACTAACCCATGATGGTGTATTTGAATTGACCAATCAAAAGCCCTGGTGGGGAAACAGCCCAATCCTGAAATGTGCTCAGATGGGTCAGCAAGGTCAAGCGCTGCCTCTACACATATGGCTCCCTGCTGCTGTTCTGTGCATCCTGTAACATGGGCCAGATCTCCACCAAGCAGGATATAATACTTTGAAAGTGGTTTGAAGTTAGTATATGGAATGCGTCTTGCCCCCCCAACAGTTGTCAAAACTGTTATAAACTGTTATACAGCAGTAGTGTACACCCTGCTTTGGAGGGACCATTCAAATGCAGCTGAGGTCCTTCCATTTTTGGATAATAATATTTTTCTCCACAAAACCTGCCAGGCTTCTTCATGCACCTGATGAAATAGGCTCAAGCTTAAACTCGTGCCTTTTCTAAATTTGTTTAGACATGAAGGTGCTGGATTCTCTTTGTTGTTTTTACCATCTATAATTTACAAGAGATGCACAAATTTGGCCTATTTGAGAAGGATGCTGGGATATTACATTCATGGGTTTAGGACATTTTTCTTAACAGGCTCAGTAAGAGTGAAATAAAAATACATCGAGGTAAAAAATGGCATTATTTTGAGTGTGTGTGGTGTGTGTGTGTTAGATAGAGAGCGAGAGCGAGAGCGAGAGCGAGAGCGAGAGAGATTTTCTACACAAGGCATTTATTTTGCACTAAATGACATCATGATCCTCCAGTTTTGCTTCTGTTTTTAAACTGCACTTTTGCCAAGTATTTTTAAAGTGGGAAAAATGCAGTATTATTTGTGAAAGCAAAAGGAAATGCATTTTTCCATTTGTGTAATTCTGCTATTCCACTATTCTGCAGTGCTACAAAGAGGTTATGTAGCAGAAAAGCAGGAAAGGAAGCGCTCTTAGTGTAGTGTCAATTCTGCAATGAAACCAAAGGTAGATATAGACTAACAGCCTCATATAGAAAAATTCTTAGAGTAATTTGAGTTGAACGGTTAATGTACATTATGACTGGCCATTGTGCACATTCCCCATGCCCTATGGAGAACACACACTCACACACAAGACCTGCAACAAAGGTTTCTTGTTCAGGATTTAAGCCAGCTAATGCCTTCTCCAGGATATTCCATTCCATTCCTCCCTTGCCCCTAGTTTTCCATTCTCCCCCTCTAACAGTCAGTCATCTTTCTGTGGCCATTGAGCATGCTCAGTTCTCATTTGGATATTTTGGGGTCCATCTCTCTCCCCCGCACACACACACACACACACACACACACACTTAGGGATTTCTACAAGCCTGTTGATTCCTCTATCTTGTGTTGTTTGGTGGCTACACAAGGATCCACACTTGGGGAATGAGTTTACTATTAGTAATGGGATGCTAATATGTACATTACTCATTTTGGCGGAGGTCTACAAGATAAATTGCCTTGTATAAAAACCACATGATTATAAGGCAGTTATGATTTTTAGTGCAGTGTTTGGGAGTTTAGGCTGAGAAAAATCTCAAGCGATGCTGTTCTCATTTCAGACGCTGTCATACAACAAGTACACCCTTGCCACAGATACAAGCGAGACGCAAGCCAAAGAAATCCTCATCCGACGCCAGCACAGCCTGAGACAGTCCACAAGGAAAGGATACAGCCTACCGTGGGGAGGGCAGGTACCTCTTACGCAAGCGGTGCTATTTGTGGACCTGAGCCATGCAAAATGGCTGAACCGCCTGCAAATGCAAAGTCTGTGCTGTAGGCCGTGGCCACGGAATGCGCCTCTCCTCAGCAATCCCATTATCCAAGCTATGTTCCTGCAATCATAAAGGTTCTTTGTGGTACTGGGAGTGGTGGTGGTGATAGTGGTGGGTGTGTATAACTTCCCAGCCTTCTATTCGTCACTTTTAAAAACAAGGCTTAACATGAGCAGCTTTGCTTTATAGCTAAGATCCATGTGGTGTCTGTGGACACCTCCCATGGTGCTGACCAGGCTCCCTGATTTTTATTTTATTTTTAAAGATCTGGCTCTAATTAAAACAACAACAACAATTAACTAGAACCTGGCATGCTGCAAAGTGAAGTGCTGTCCTCCAGCATCATCTTTATTTTCAAGAGTTCCTCTGGGAGTCTGTGCGCTGTGTATCCCTGAGCATCATCAGTTTTCCTTCTGCGAAATTGGTATTTAGTTGTGCTTTGAGGAAGCAAATATGGGATTTGACATTTGGGGCTCAGAACCCGCTTCTGCCTTTTACTCAGTTTCTTAGCCAAGTTTCTTGTCTTGGAGCCACAACAATCTGACTTCTGTAAAATGGGTGTTGGAGCAGAAAATTGCCGGTTCAAAAGAAAATTGCTGGTTTGGACTCTGCCTTGTACTTAAGTTCTTGGGGAAGTTACTTTCCTTTTCATCTCATCAGTTCGTCTTCTGGGAAATGGGTGTGTTATGACCCACCATGCCAGCCATTTTGTGAATCAGCAAATCCCAATGCACCCACAATACCCTCTCAAAGTTCCAAATCTGCCCACCAACCCCAAAAGGTTCAGGCTCCTTGATCTATGGAAAGCATAGTTCATTCTGGAAAGCACTTAAAAAATAAACCAACCACCTCAAACTTTACTGGGTAGTTGGGTAATTCTCAGTAAAAATCTCAAAAACTAGAAAAAAATCTTCAACACCTGGTATATAGAGAACAATAATCTAGGTTACAAATGGATAGAAAATTGGTGTTATTTGGTTGCAATTGGAGATTCTTGTTGAAGCCTTTAAAATGATTGATGAAGTAGAAGATGATGTGTTTGTGGTATACCCACATTTTCACTGGTTCTTTTAAATGCCTGCTTCTTCCCATCATGGCAGTGCCAGCACATTCTGGGGTCCAGCTCATTAGAGCAAGCATGGAGGGGCTGGATTTGAAAGACACTGGCTGAATTCGGACGACACAATAAGCAACTGGGGAAGGGGAAACAATCGTCAGTTGTATTGCTCATAACGGACTATTTGTTGGTGTGGATTAGGATCAGCGCTGAGTTGACTATGGCAGAATTTGGACGTTATGAGCAATGCACATTTTCCAGTGAACTGTATGCTATTCTCTCTCTCTCTCTCTCTCTCTCTCTCTCTCTCTCTCTCTTCCTATATGTATACATACTTGGCATTCTGCTATTATTCCATTGCTTGCTGGAGAGTTTTCTGCTACTATTTCATTGACCTGGTTCACATGTATGGTTGAGTGTGGGTTGAGTATGGGTTGTTGTTGAATCATGTTTTTTTGTTGAATGGTGTATTGTTAACCACGAACAGCCCAGAGTTCACAACCCAACAACAAACCCTGAGTTCTCCTGCTGTATTGACCTGTGGTTAACAACCCACAGTTAATGCAGGCTTCTCACAAAATGACAACCTATGATTCAAGAACAACTCATGATTCAACGACAATCCATACTTAACCCACGTTCGACCCATATTCTGGGTTGTCGATACATGCGAAACAGGCCACAGTCTGCTGAAGAGTTTTCTGAAACTTGAAAGCATCCATACTCTTCTTACTTTTGCCTCTGTTAATCTAATAAAAGACCTCATTTTATTTACCATGTATATTGTTTTAGAGAGGCACATAAGTGAAGAAATATTGCTGACCATGGGGCAGCAATACCGTGAGGATTAGAAAATTAAATATGGCTCTTGTCAAGCAGATACATAGTCGTGAGGAAAGTGGGAGAAAACTAGAAACACAGATGCTTTGGAAAGTAAACTAGTGGAAAAGTTGGGTGCAATATTGATTCAAATTAGAGATGTGAGCAACGCCCTGTAGGTATTCCTCCTTGAAATCTGTTTTCCCAAGCCAGAGGCATGGATTACTGCCAAGAATCTACCTGCTGCATCTAATTTAGGATGGCCTCATTTGCTTCCTTTACTTACAAATGCCTTCTTCAATTACATGTTACAAATATTTCAATGCTTGAATTCTTCAGGCATGTTTTTCATGGGGTTTGAAGACTACAGCTGCTATATAAGGCCTATGAAAGTTTATTTTCCCCATAGTCATACTGGCTCAGTTCAAACATAATGGCAAACCATCATTTGTTATGAGCAGAAGCCTGCATGAGCCTTAAATCCTTGTGTTCCCCTTCCCCTCTTGTCCTTCTTTGCATGGGTGAGAAGATTGAAAGTTTCTACTTTCACTCTTCAGTAAGCTACATCAGGAATAGACCCTCCAGCTTTTCTGGCGTACAACTCCCATCAGCTCTAGCCAGCATAGCCAATGGTGAGGCATGATGGGAATTGTAGGCTAAAACATCTGGAGGACCACAAATTGCCCACCGCTGAGAAGTTTCCCAGTGTATCTGAACCTAGGAAACTGCGGAGACTCATATTAGTCTATCTCAGCCCAAACAACAGTCTTGTCACACCTTAAAGACTTATGCCTAATCCACACCAAGCAGGGCATTTGCACTATGAAAGCGGTATGAAAGTGGTATAAAAGGCAGGAGCTACACTACTGCTTTATAGCGGTATTGAAGTGCACTGACAACTGTTGGAGTCCATTGACACATACCATATACCTCTTTCATAGTGCTTTCATAGTGCTATATCCTGCTTGATGTGGATTAGGCCCTAGTGTCAGAATCATATTTTTTTTTTAGTCTTTAAGGTACCACAAGACTCTATATTGTTGTTTTAAAAATATGTAGTTCTTCAGTACAAAGTGTTACCTTGGAATGTTTAGCATGAGTTGCCTCTGTTTTCCGGTGCCTTGTAAAACAGGGATGGACAGATTTTGGAATCAACTTTGCTTTTTACTAGAATGCACCGATGCAGTCATCAGAGCTAAATGCAAAATGCTGGCACGGGGCAGTGGAATCCATTACCTACTGCATCCCATGTGCCATGAGGTATATACAAAGACTCTGTCTACGTTACAGGGATTCTAGCACAAAGCTCCAAAGTGGCTACTAGAACTGCACAAAGACCTGGTCCAAGGCAATCAATTAATTCTCAGTTTTTACAGGTGAGGCTAAGAGGTAAGCGGTTAGCACAAGGGCAGCCATGGCAGAGACTTCTTTAAAACTTTCAATTTAACTGCTATGGCTAAACTATTGGGAGTCAGAAAACCTTGCCATCCTATTGCAATCAATCAGCTAGAGATCTACCATTTGATCCTGAGATACTTTCTGCCTGCCCCTGTTGTAAACTATAGTTCAGTGCCCTGGATGGATTTTGTTTGTTACTTTATTTGAAGGCTTTTTCAAATAGAAAAGAGCAATATTTTGACAAACACTTGTTTCAGACATAACAATATTTTCCTTATGCACTCATTTCAAACACGATCACCAATTCTCACATATTCACTTTTCAGGGTGAACAGAATTCAAATCCATTGAAAGTATTACATGCAAGATATTAGAAATTTACAACATCTTCCTCAACATTTCTTTGTCCACAGGCAGCCATCAGAAGCATGCGTTATTTGTCTTTACCCTTTGGTAACACTAGACCAATTCGAAGTGAAGCTAGGAATGATGATGATTTAACAGGTAATGCTTTTTAATCAAACTAATACAAGAAAAATGACATACTAGTTTCAATTCACACTAAATGTTACATTCTTTCTGAGGCTGCAAATAGCTATAATGTGTCCATTCCCAGTAAAGGTGGTTTTGGTTGAGGTATTTATAATATGTGGTCAATGTGATGATGCCCATCATATCCATTTAGACCAGTCTCACCCAAGATGGTACCCTCGAGATGTGTTGGACTTCAACTCCCATCAGCCCAAGCCAGCATGGCCAATGGTCAGGAATGCTGGGAGTTGTAGTCCAACACATCTGGATGGCACCAGGTTGGGGAAGGCTGATTTAGAGAAACACTTACTCTTTCCATTGATGTTCTTTACTAGGGCTGTGCAAGCCTTGGCTTCAGATTTAGATTTCTGAGGCTGAGGTAGCCATTTTATGACAAATCTGCCATTTAGTGTACAGCCCTACACCGAAGTGGGGAAAGAGCCTACAACTCCCAGCTAGGGAAGGATGTACATACTGGGCTCTGGGTATGGCAGTCACTTGTGGCCTTACCGCCGCAGGTGCAATCACCCACCCTGCGTGATCCAAGCCATGTAAGTCCCTGGATGAGTCACTGCACATTCTGTGAGCACCCCATAGTTGCCTGCTTCCCCTGAGAGCTGCCTGCTTTTGGGAGATCAGCCTTTACTAGCAGCGAGGAGAAGCAGGCAGCTCTCAGGGGAAGCAGGAGCCTGTGGGGTATTCACGGAACTCGTGGCGATCCATCCAGGGACCTGCGTGGCTTGGATCATGCAGCTGGGCAGGTGATCGCACCGGCGGTGAGGCCATGAATGCCCACCATTCCCAGACCCTGGTACATCTGTTCCTTCCAAAAATGTAAACTTGGAATTGTAGGCTTTTTCCCCGCTTTGGTCTAGGGTGTGCACTAAATGGTGGATTCACCATAAAATGGCCTCCTCGGCTTTGGAAATCTGAATCCGAGGCTTGAGCAGCCCTATTCTTTACAGTTATCTTTCTAATTTAATGGATTGTAAGCAGGGCATCTGATATTTAGCCAATGTCTTTTGAAGACCAAAGAAGATTAGGGATGGAATTGCCCCCATTTAAAAGCGGTCTTTAATTTTAAGTAACAGGCAGAAATCAACAGGTGATACTTTAACTAACATGGTGATACAGTGATGGGGGAAAGTTGTTGACCTCTGTCTCTTTTGCTCTTCTTAAAGACACAAGGGAGCATTTCATAAAAAGATAGCAACTGTAGATTGACATGGACTGGAAGGGAAGTGATGTTGTAATTGTTTTCATATCCCAGACTCCACATGTGCAAGCACAATCAGAAAAGCAGTTGTGTAATTCTAGTGTTTTATATTGCACAAAGAAGTAGCCTTCAACCTTTTCAGACTTGGACCCTTGCACCTCATCCCAAACATGTGTTAAAGAACCAACTTCTTAATCTTTTTAATACTATATATATATATATATATATATATATATATGAATTTGTGGTGGGAGCAACCCACTTTAGATGAGGCTGCACCCCAGTTTTGGGTCTCAAAGCATGGTCTAGATAATTTTTCTAATAGAGCTCATCATTTTTAATAATGAGTAGTCCAAAGCATGATTTAGAAATAAGATAGGCCTGGTATAAATGAGTGCTTCACAGCTGGAAAGCAGTTAGCGTGCCAAAAGATGTGGACTTCTTTAGGAGACTCTGCATTGTGATCACATGATGAAGATGAATGATTCAGCTTCTGACACAACAAGGCTTATCGAAGGGCCCTGAAGCTAAAATTCTTTGGACCAAGATCTTAATTACAGGTGTTCTGACCCATCCTGTTTTCAGTGGTAACCAAAACAATTCACTAATTACAGCCCTGCCTACCTTAGATGATTTGTCTTGCATTGTTCAGTAGTTGGCTTTGTAATGCTAAAAATAGTTTATGAGAAAATTACAACATGAAAAACAGACGGCAACTTAAATCAGAGTAGTGTGTTGTGGGAACGTGGAGCGTGGGAAATAACGAGGCGAGACACAAGACTGGGTTTTAAACAGGGCCACATTTATTGATGGATTTGCAGAGGAGTAACCTAATCTGGCACCTACATTCTCTGTCATGGCATTAAGCCAATGACTTAGGGCAAGTCATTCTTGGTCATGGAGTGGTGTAATATCTTTGCTACCCACTGGCTCCCCCTTTTGGGGGTAGGGGGGCCTTCCGGTGTCACCTCAGCTCAGGCCGTGGGACTCTGAGTGGGTGAAGAGGGCTGGCCCCAAGGGTAATCCTTATCTCACCACCTGGGCCACGGGACTCGCAGGTGGTGAGCCTCAGGCATTACCGATCACCGTCAGCTGCCTGCAAATGCTTACTGACCCTAGCCAGGTGTAGATGCCCACGCCTAACCGACCAAAAATGTGACCGATTATTTACATGCCAATCAACCTACTTATTACTCCCTTTCTGTCTTACAGTATGAAGAAGGCGAAAAAACTCACAACCAATGCAAGATTATGAGCAAAAAAATCCTACTTGGCCTCCATTAAAGGACAGCCAGCGAACCCATACTGTCTACAGGGAAGGGAGGGAGGAAGCCGCTTTACACGAAGGAGGAAGGGAGGGGTGAAAGCCTCTTTTAAGGCTTCTGGCCCCCCTCCCCTCCTCCGTAGCAAGATCAGAGGCAGCCTATGGCTGACCTCCATGCCTTGCTTGTGCCCCCCCCCCCCCCGCAACAGCCTCACTCGCCCAGGCTGCACCAGGCGCATTTTAATGCATATCTGAATAGAGACAGTGAAGGAAATATTTGTGGACTGCAGGTCTGGTGAAATTAAAAAAACAAAAAACAAGTGAATAGTTTACATGTCATGACTAACTATGGGTTAAACAATGGTATGTTGTTGGATTAAAACTCTGGATTGTTTAACCCTCAACAACCCAGAGTGCCGGGTTCACATATCATGACAACAACCCAGGAATGAGTTTTCCTGGGTTGTTTCCCAAACCAGATGTAAAACAGAAGGGGGGAGTACCTAGAAGGCAGCATGCTCGCTTGCTCCTGCTGTACCTTGGCAATTCACGGGTTAAACAACACATGAATTGCCATAACATATGAAGCAGGTTAGAGTAACAATTTCCAGAGGGGTACCCATGTTAGTCTGTTGCGGCAAAAACAACAGACTCTTGCAGTACCTTAAAGACTAATACATTTAATATGGCACAAGCTTTTGTGGACACCACTCACTTCATCAGTTGCCTGAAGTGTTAACCTCAGATTCGCAGAAATGCTTGGGGAAGGCAGATAATGAATAGTGAGGTCAGGAGGAATTGAAATGCCTGTACTTTTTTTTTGTTTCCCTTCAACCGTGGAGTATTTCAGCTTCCCTCCTGAGAACACTTAGCCACATCCCTCCCACCCAAGTTTTAATTGCACCTCGAGTGTAGTGTGTTTCTTTATTCCACTATGTTATGTTTACTTATTAATAAATTACTTCTTTGTGTTTGAACAGAACATCCATATAGGGCGATGCAGAAGGAGGTAGAAGTGTGGTAATTGACTAGAGTGGGTGACCACTTATTCATTGTCAAAAAAGAGAAAATGTATCACCCAAAAGGAGAACAAAAGAGGACACTGATTTGCATAAAAATGACACATGCTAATTATATGCAAAGATACACATTTCAAAATAATTACTATAATTTAACAAGACATACATCTCACCATAGCTGGGTGACCAGGTGAGCTGCGTGTACCTGCTCAGTCTGCTGTCCAGATGCTTAATGGGCAAATTCATGGCCCCTGCTCTCACTTCCTATGGTTCTTTATTTTTAAACTAGACCTGGATTGGACAACCCTTCAAATAATAGATGACTGTTCTCTGATGGCCCTTGAAAACAGAGGACTGTCCTCTGTGATGTAGGGCACCCAGCCACCCCATAATTGACCTTTCAGTTTTTCTCTTCTCATTTCTAGGGGACTGCAGCAGCAACTCTGAGTCTGTGTTCATTAAGCTCAGTTCAGAGCCTCTGTCAGAGTCACAATCACACCGAAGAAAGTGGCAACAGCAGCAATTGCTTCCAATGAAGCAGCTGCATTCAAGAGCTGAACCGGCAGGTTTTACAGGTCAGAGAAGACAAACAAATGAAGAGGATAAAATAGCCAGAATACAAAGACCACTGTTGCCGCCAAAGCCTCGCCATAACACAGCGCCTGAAACCAAACTTGAGGAACTTGAGTCAGAGGACGAAGAGAGCAGGGCACCGTTCCCACTAGTACCCTCCATCAAATGGACAGCAGAGAGTAGAAGTGGGAAAAAACATTTTTATGGGCCAAAAAGGCACTTTACTTCAAGGAAAGAGTGATTCCCCACCCCCCATAAAAATAACATAATTGCATTTTTCATTCCCTTGTGCTATTTCTTTTGGAAATTGTTGGAGACCTCTGAACTCTGATTCCAGTTTAATTGGTGGGAGATGCCTGAGATGATATGGGAAAAACAAAACATCTGAGTCCGCATTGTCTAGGGCTGTGCACGGATCCGGATCGGATTGGGCCAATCTGGCCCAATCTGGGCCTAATCTGAACCGAATTGGATCCGCGATCCGGATCTGCTCCGAGTCCGTGCAGAGCCCTCCCTTCTATTCTCCCCGCTCCCTCCCTCCCTCCCCCCAATAGTCCTGATTACCTGCTGCTTCCTCCACCATCATCCGGCTGTCGTCTTCCATCCTCTATGTCGCCCAGCCACTTTTCCGCTTGTGCTGGGTGATAACATCACCCGCCGCGACTGGCAAATGCGGTGCTCTAATTGGTTAGAGTGCTGCATTTACCGGTCATGGCAGGTGACATCATCACCTGCTGCAACCAGGGAATGCGGCCTGCCGACATCGAGGACGGAAGACGATGGCAGGACGATGGCGGAGGAGGCAGCAGGTAAGCAGGGCGATTGGGGGGAGGGAGGGAGGAGGAGAGCGGGAGGGAGGGCTCGGCACGGACCTGGAGCAGATCTGGATCCAGATCTGAAGCGGATTGGATTGGGCCCGATCCAGACCTCCCAGATCGGGATCCAGATCGGATCGTGGGGTTCCTGCACAGCCCTAGCATTGTCTACAAGATGTACGTTGCTGGCATTGAAGCCTACAGATGCCTTGGCTATTCATCTACAAGTCCCATCCTAAAGAGAGGTTCACACTCCTGCTCTTGTCATGAAAACCTGAGCTTTTCCACTGTAAATGTTCACATAGGGCCGAGAAGGAAGGGTGAGAGATATTAACTGAAGTCTTGTGTCTTGGCTTTACATGTAATTGTGCACCCTATGCTATGTGCTTGACCCGTAAAGGTATACGTAGTCCTCTCTGGCATGTCTCACATGCTTCAGTGAAATGATTTGTTCATCCAGACAATTACTTTAACTGCACTGGTTTCATTCCACAGGCTGACTGCATATCTGCATTGTTTCAATGCATAGTGAGGGAGGCTTAAATCTCATTGGTTTCAAATAAGATGCAAGTGAGTGTTCTCATGGCAAGTCCTCAAGGTTTACAGTGTCAGTCATGTTCCAGGGCCCAGAGTCCTGTAATGTGTGTAATGACTGAACATGGGGATTGAGGACTCCCCTAATTTGTATAAACTGAACTCACTCCATCTCTTGACCATCAAGGAGGACAACTTAAGCATTCCCAAACTAGAAACATAAGAAGCTGCTTTATGCTGAGTATAAAGGAGCTTCCTATCTAACATCAGGTCTGTTGGAAATGGCAGCAGGTCTCTTGAAGGTGGCCCTGAATGTCTTCTGGGTTGGCACTGTGTGATATCAGGGTTGGAAGGGCATTTAGCCCAACTACCCCACCTCCAAAATGCCACATCACCTGTTGATTCATAAGCACAGATCAATACAGTCACTGGTGCAATCACATTATTGGTTCTTCTCCTTTGGGTACAATCTTCTGTATACCTCTAATGGGTGCAGGCATGTGAATCTCTTGATTTAATTATGCCTCTTTTGCTTAGGTCTGAAAAGCTTTGATATCTGTAAAATTTGACATGCTTCATTAACATAGCTGATTTCCTGCTTTTCACAATTAATGTTAGTGTCCATAGTGCTGGGATGGACCATTGAGATTTGTGGTGACTTGGGGTGCTTCTAGACGAGTGATTTGCGCCTCCTTGACTTCTCTCTGATGGCATTTAGAACAGACGAGTGGGATACAAATCAGACGTCTATGCGATTTATAGCCTCCGTTGATGCACATTTCCAAGGTGTCGATTTACCGCGACATTTAATTTTTCTCCGAAGTTTGAGCTCATTATTGTCATGTCACCAATCTACAGACCATTCGGATTGATGCTAATAGTGGGTGTAGTTTGGTGGTGATGTCATGACTGAATGACTGCCCCTTCTCTGGCTACCCCTCCCAGTTGTGGACAAGGTGGGAGGGGATTGACCCAATGCTTGCTTTGTCATTTCCTGTCTCCTCCGTCCTACTTCCTTCTTCTTCCCTTGACTCATAGACTGTTCAGTAATGGCTGACCTTAAGTTACCGGTACTTAAGTAAAGTTTCTTTTAAATCCCCACTGGAATCTTTCTTTCGTCGAGATTCGTGGTTACTCACATGGAGCTGGTTCTACAGGAAGCAAGGGGGTTGGAATATGGATGTGCATTGTTCAGATGCATTGAGCAGGGGGGGGGACCTGCTCCCCAGGAAGCATGGTGCAGGATCGGGGATCGTATCTACTCCTGTTACCACCCCCACTCTCCCTTCTGTCATTGCTTTACCGGGAAGTTGTGTGTGTGTGTGTATTGCACCAAAATGACCATTTAGTAATGAGAAACCACTGCACTATCTTTATTCTAGAAATGGTTACATGTGGGCACAAGTCCATTGCAAAGTGTGGGCGGAGTAATCTGAAAGGCACACCGCAGGGGGGGCAAGTCAGGGGCTTGGGCGGAACGCGGTGATCAAAAGGCAAACGGCAACAGCCTCATGGGAAGGAATGTCAGTCCACAGATGCCACTTCACAGCCGCCGCTCACACTTTGGGGGGAGGGCCTGCCCGGTCATTGCAATGGCACAGCCGGTTGGCAGAGGGGTACCGGAGGGCGGGCACGCCAGACTATCCACTCAAGTATTCTTATGCGACACTGAAGGAAACGCAATGAGTGCACCATACTGCAGAGGCACAGCTGCAAACGCCCCTTCTGCCTCTTGAGTACAGCTAGGTGGAATAACATCACCCACACAGTGTGGGGAAGAGAGTACAAAGAGACATCAGTGCCAGCCAGGGTTTTTTGGTGGGCAGCCCTCCCCCACTCCTGCCTGCCCAGTCACACACCTCTGCAACACAGAGACCTGCTGGGATGGTGAGATTGCCCTCTAGCCCACTCAGTGTGGGGCAGCCCAGAACTGTTGCGAGCTGGCCTCTCGGGGTCCGGAGACAGACAGAATAATGGGTAGTTTGTATGGAACTGGGACATCAGTGCGAAATGCAACATTGTAATGGAAAGGCTACACAAAAATTTGCCCTTGAAGCAGCACATTTCCAAGATGGCCGAGGTTGCTAGGACGCAGGAGATAAGGGGCAGCTGTGGGGTGGGAGTGTCCAGCGGCGGATTCTTGGTAGGACGAATAGGGGGGCACACTCTAATTGTAGGCACCTCCAATGTTTAGAAATCGTATCCACATGTGATCGTGATTGGCCAGGGACTAACATGTAATCAACGGCAAGACACTCAGGTGGTCGGGGTTAATGAACGGCGGGAAAGTCCGGGGGAGGTACCATCAGGAGACAGGGCGGTGCTTTCATCAAATTTTCCTCATTCAACCATAGACCTCTGATCCAATTCTGCTGCGAAACTCCGCATATAAACAATTGTAAAGCGCATTGTATGGAGCCTGTAATTCGCCTTCACGGCTCTCGGCTACCAGTATTAGATGTAAAATCTAGGGGTGTGCATCGGATCGGATCCGATCCACGATCCGAATCCGATCCGACCCAAAATCGGGAAAATCCGATCCGATCCGATCCGATCCGGACAACCTCCGATCCGATCCGATCCGATCCGATGAGGTCCGATCCGGATCGGACGCCATTTTGAATGCTTTTTCCCATAGCCAAGTATTGTTTTACAAAAACGCCTATAACTTTTTCATTTTTAAAGATAGAAGGATGAAACTTGGGCACATTGTAGACTGGTTAGGGGTAGTTATCTGTGAGAAATTTCAGAAAGATTGGTGCATGCATTTTGTGGCAATTAATTTTTTAATAAATACCCAGGAATGCCTATAACTTTGTCATTTTTAAAGTTACACACATGAAACTTTGCCACATTGTAGGGGGTACCTTGGGACCTATGTGTGTGAAATTTCAGAAACGTAGGTGCTTGTCTTGTGTGGCAATTAATTTTTAGAAAAATGGGTAGTAGTGGGGTAAATACAGTTACGCCTCCCATTTTTTTATTTTTGAAGATACAAACAGGAAACTTGGGCACATTACAGGTACCACTTGCCTTGATATGTGTGTGAAATTTCAGAAACATTGGAGCTTTCCTTGTGTGGCAATTAATTTTTGAAACAATGAGGAAAGAAACACCTATAACTTTGTCATTTTTAAAGTTACACACATGAAACTTTGCCACATTGTAGGTGGTACCTTGGGACCCATGTGTGTGAAATTTCGGAAACGTAGGTGCTTGCCTTGTGTGGCAATTAATTTTTTAATAAATACCCAGGAATGCCTATAACTTTGTCATTTTTAAAGTTACACACATGAAACTTTGCCACATTGTAGGCGGTACCTTGGGACCTATGTGTGTGAAATTTCGGAAACGTAGGTGCTTGCCTTGTGTGGCAATTAATTTTAGAAAAATGGGTAGTGGTGGGGTAAATACAGTTACGCCTCCCACTTTTTTATTTTTGAAGATACAAACAGGAAACATGGGCACATTACAGGTACCACTTGGCTTGATATGTGTGTAAAATTTCAGACAGCTGGGTCCAGGCATGTGGTGGCAAGGTATTTTTGAAACAATGAGGAAAGAAACGCCTATAACTTTTTTATTTTAAAAGTTAGAAGTCTGAACATTGCTCACTTTGTAGATGGGTTAGGGGTAGATATGTGTCAGAAATTTCAGAATGATAGGTCCAGGCATTTGATGGCTATGGAATTTTTAAATTACATGTTTCAAAAAAATTTCTACAGAGGCCAGGTCTTCCCCTCCCGCTTCCCGCGAAGAAAAGGAAACACTCTCTCGTCTCGATCCCTTTGAAGTTGCTAGTAGTATCCATTACAGGGCTCGTGTTTCCTTTCCTCCTTTCACTTTTAAAGCAGAACGGCTGAGCCTAGCTGAGTTTTGCAGCCATGCGTGCAAGGAAGGATCACTCTGGTCTCGATCCCTTTGATCCTTGGTAGTATCCATTACAGGGCTCGTGTCTGCTTTCACTTTGTACTCAAGCAGACACGAGCCCTGTAATGGATACTACCAAGGATCAAAGGGATCGAGACGAGAGAGTGTTTCCTTTTCTTCGCGGGAAGCGGGAGGGGAAGACCTGGCCTCTGTAGAAATTTTTTTGAAACATGTAATTTAAAAATTCCATAGCCATCAAATGCCTGGACCTATCATTCTGAAATTTCTGACACATATCTACCCCTAACCCATCTACAAAGTGAGCAATGTTCAGACTTCTAACTTTTAAAATAAAAAAGTTATAGGCGTTTCTTTCCTCATTGTTTCAAAAATACCTTGCCACCACATGCCTGGACCCAGCTGTCTGAAATTTTACACACATATCAAGCCAAGTGGTACCTGTAATGTGCCCATGTTTCCTGTTTGTATCTTCAAAAATAAAAAAGTGGGAGGCGTAACTGTATTTACCCCACCACTACCCATTTTTCTAAAATTAATTGCCACACAAGGCAAGCACCTACGTTTCCGAAATTTCACACACATAGGTCCCAAGGTACCGCCTACAATGTGGCAAAGTTTCATGTGTGTAACTTTAAAAATGACAAAGTTATAGGCATTCCTGGGTATTTATTAAAAAATTAATTGCCACACAAGGCAAGCACCTACGTTTCCGAAATTTCACACACATGGGTCCCAAGGTACCCCCTACAATGTGGCAAAGTTTCATGTGTGTAACTTTAAAAATGACAAAGTTATAGGTGTTTCTTTCCTCATTGTTTCAAAAATTAATTGCCACACAAGGAAAGCTCCAATGTTTCTGAAATTTCACACACATATCAAGGCAAGTGGTACCTGTAATGTGCCCAAGTTTCCTGTTTGTATCTTCAAAAATAAAAAAATGGGAGGCGTAACTGTATTTACCCCACTACTACCCATTTTTCTAAAAATTAATTGCCACACAAGACAAGCACCTACGTTTCTGAAATTTCACACACATAGGTCCCAAGGTACCCCCTACAATGTGGCAAAGTTTCATGTGTGTAACTTTAAAAATGACAAAGTTATAGGCATTCCTGGGTATTTATTAAAAAATTAATTGCCACAAAATGCATGCACCAATCTTTCTGAAATTTCTCACAGACAACTACCCCTAACCAGTCTACAATGTGCCCAAGTTTCATCCTTCTATCTTTAAAAATGAAAAAGTTATAGGCGTTTTTGTAAAACAATACTTGGCTATGGGAAAAAGCATTCAAAATGGCGTCCGATCCGGATCGGACATCTGGTCCGATCCGATCCGACCAGCCTCCGATCCGATCCGATCCGATCCGACCCCCCAGGTCCGATTCCGATCCGCTATCCGATCCGATCCGGGGGGTCAGTGCACATCCCTAGTAAAATCAGATATAGAAAAAAGCACATATTCGGAGAAACAGGTGCCAAAGCGATGTCGTATAGAGGGACCCTTGGTCCATCTCGACCAGTATTGAGACTGTGACTAGCAGTGGCTCTCCAGGGTTTCAGGCAGGATTTCTTCCTAGTCCTACCAGGAGATGCCAGCAATTCAACCTGGGGACTTATGCATACAAAGCAAGTGCTCTGCCCTTGAGCCATGGCCCCTCCCCAGTGAGTACAAAAGACTCATTGAAGCTTTAGCCTATGAGTGTATCTTCAAGGTGATTGTAGAAGACTTCTTACTGTATGTAATTTTATATATATAACCACTCACTAATCTTTTTATTCTCACCCCTGTCTAAACATGTATGTCTCCCCTAACTGAGGAACTTTGACCACATTGCTGATAGGACATGGTACAGTGCTGTGTGTCCCCCCCCCTCCCCAAATTCAGAAACATGTGAGCACTCTGTAGGCTGGAGAGAACTGTTTTGCTCTTCACTAGTGATAGTGATGTCACAGTCACTGTGCAATACCCCCATCCTTGATCACAGTCTACTCAGGACGGAGAAGTACTATTGATGTGTTAGGTTAGGGAAGCATTATACTTTTCTAGTGAAAAGGCATTGCAATTTGACTACTAGGAATAGAGGTTATCCCTTTAACAATAGCATTTTCTTAAAGAAAGACTTCATCAGTCCTTTTTCTGCATATTTACTGTAACTATAAAGGGATTATCTGAAAAGAAATTTAGCTCTATGGCTGGCTCAGCATGCCTTGCACTGCCTGATGATTACTAGGGATGTGTATCGTATCGTTAAAATGTACGATAACGATACGATAAGGTAATTGTCGTGCATGTGTTTAACGATAACAATACGATAGAAAAACCTACAATAATAATCAGAGACTATCATTTTATCGGACTGCCATATAAATATACCTATGTCTGTATTTTAAAAGTTAGAGGCTTGAAATTTGGTCACAGTGCTTATGGGGTATGCCTAAGTATGTGTATGAAATTTGAGATCGATCCCTCCAACCCTCGATTTTATATGAATTTCTTAAAGGTCGTTTCAGTTCTGTCAGTTCAGAATGACAGCTCGCCACGTGCGTTCATTCAGACCTGTCAGAACGGAAACGATCTTTAGAAAATTCATATAAAATCGAGGGTTGGAGGGATCAATCTCAAATATCATACACATACTTAGGCATACCCCATAAGCACTGTGGCTAAGTTTCAAGCCTTTAACTTTTAAAATACAGAAGTTATAAGCATTTTTTTCTTTAAAAATAGGGCTGCAAAAAATATCATTTTTTCACAATAATTATCGTGAAGACGATACGGTTCACCTATGATATGAATGAAGATGATATTTTTTTTGGTCCAAAATGACAATAACGATAAACAATTATATTTTTTGGCATGCACACCCCTAATGATTACAGTATCTAGTAAGGGATTGCATGCATGAAGTAGCCATCACCGATCAAGCACCACAGGCAAGGTTTTCATATCAACAATATATTTCAATGGAGGAAGTTTATAGATAAATCTATCAGTTATTTAGTTATTAGTCCTCATTAACTGAGTGCTGGGGACGCATCAATGGCTGTGGGGTGTTACGTGTATGAGTGGACCCAATTTCAAATTCGTTTTAGGATACTGAGTGCCACTTTGAGTGCATATTGATACAAAGATAATATTTAAATAGAATGAATGAATATTTGGATGATTTACAACACTAGCCCTCTTCTTGTTGCTGTTGTTTTCAATCTCAGATATTCCGATCAAGACATCAGGAAGTGTGTGTGAGTGTGTATGTGTGTGTAATAAGTATTGCACTGTGGTTTGATGTAATAAAATTAAGTGATCTCTTTTATCTATATATGCTGTGGAGTGGGGACATTACAACAGGGAGGGCATTTGCATAGAACTGAAAAGGAAAACAAACTGGTGGATTTCCAATCTAAACCAGTTTTTCTTAGTTGGGAAGAAAAACACTTTGCTCCATTATCTGCTTTGTGATTACCCTTATAGATTTGCAGAAGCCTGGTGGCTGATGTCACCATCTTACCAGTTTTAGGATAAACAGCTGGGTGCAAGTATGGATGGGGCGGAGTTATTTTTTTGCCAAGAAATAGTTAAAAGGTGCTGAGTTAAATGCTGCACACTAGAAAACCTCTAACAGGCCTTACTCTGTATCAGAGAGCCTTCAGTCTTTTGAGACTCAGGATCCACCTTTAACTTCAGAGTGTGCAATGGAATCTAATTTTGTGTTTTGGAATACCAGATACCATTTTTACTTTGTGTTATATCTGGGTCTTTAAGCTTCATTACTTTAAGCTGTGACTAGCAGGTGTGTCTCATTTTCGCTTTTTTTTTTTTAAGAGTAGGTGTGGAGGCCCAATCCAGAACTTAAAATCCCCACACACTAGGGTCCAGTTCTGGATCAGGCCCCCTGCACATACTCTAGAGTAAAAATGATGTAGCCACTAGCCACAGTTTAAAAGTAATACCTGTTTTGGCCCCTGATCTGCCTCTGCCCTTTCTTCTTCAGCTCAATTGTTTTCATAGCTCTGTTTCCTCCTTTCCCTTTTGCTCTTTCTAAAACACTGCTGATGTTCTGCCTGCTGTTCATGCAAGCTTTTAGGTGAGGTTATGGTCCTGCTGTGGATGTGACTGACCATGGGTACATCTTGACAATGGGTTTACCCTGGGGTGGATTCAGAGTGGCAGCAGGTCATCTATATGAGGAAGCCACCATTGCAAAGCCATCCAGGGGCAAACCCCCAAAACTCCACTTTAAAAAAGTTGCCTTGCTCTGGAACAGCTGTGGAGGCATGCCACAGTCAATGGTGACCCCTGATTGGTTGCCATAGGCTGGACAGGGAAGGGGGTGGATCAGCTGAACGGTGTTCTATAGCTGAGAGGGCCCAGCCTTAGCAATAGGCAGAGTGAGGCGGTTGATTTTGGGTGTCTCGAAACGGCAGCAAATAGTTATTTGAGGCACAATCCTATGCATGTTTAGGTAGACAAAAGGCCTACAACTCCCAGCATGCCCCAAGAAGAAAGAGAGGTAAATGTGGGGGTTTGCCTTGGGTTTGCCTTGGCTTCTATGCCCCTTGATTTGGCAGAGGATGAGGCAAGGCAGCTTTTTGCTTCGTCTCAGGCAGTAAAATACCTTGAGCAGCGAAATTGCTCTATAACAGGGGTGGGAAGGACGTAGATTTGTTGTAGATTGGCAAGGGTTCTGACTCTAAGTTGTTTAACAATAGCAACAAACAAACAAAAAAGGCCCAAATTAGGCTGCTGAAATTAAGAAGGCTGGTGGGGTGGACATCAGGAATGGGTTTGCTAGAAAAAAGTACTGTGAGCTTCGTTTGGGCACTGAAAACCAGGTCCCACTGAAAACCAGTTGGGTACCCTGTTCCCCAATTCTAAGTGTAAGTCTGGATCACTTTTCACTTAGGTCTGTTTGGTGGATCTTGGGGTTCTAGCAAAAATCAACGTAGACCTTATAAACTTGAAGTCTACCAACCCCTGCTCTACAGAGTACTTAGCATAATGGTTAAACCTGTTCCAAGCAAGAGTTAAAGTTATATCTGCGGTGCAAATAGTCAAGACTTAAATATTAATTGCTACTTGATGTGGTTGTTTCTCAGAGATAAGCCACAGATTTTGAATGATCTCTTGAGGGCACCTGCCAGGCTACAGTTTTGGTTTGACTTCAGTCAACTGCATAATTCATGTTTATGTTCAGTCAAATTAAATCAGACCTTCTATTCAATCGCTTCTTGGTTTGGCTGGGTATGGAATCCAATTTGATAAGATCATAGAAGTCTGGTTTCTTGTGGGTTGTTGTTATGGCATATAGACAGCAATACTAATATCAGAACACACAGGTTAACAAATCAAGGGCGAAGTGTTGGTGAATATACAGCAGCCTTGCAGAAAACTTGAGATCCACCCAGATCTTATACCAAATTCAGAGTCATAAGATGCTGGCTTGATCAAATAAATACACTGACAACTCACATCAGAATCTCAGGTACTGGCATTAAACATGTATGTTAGGCCTAAACCCAATCTTGAATGAGATTGCGGGCTTTTCATCACAACACTGTTAATCCTCTGCATCTACTTCTGGCTTCGTCACAGAATTCAAATCCAAGCACTACACAAGGAACATTTCCTTTCCTGCTCTTCCACTACATAACCTCTAGGTGGTGCCGTAGTGCAAATATATATGTGGAAAACACATTTTCTTTCGCCAGGAGAAATAACGCTTTATTTTTCCTGGTCTAAATACATGACAAAACAAAACTCCTGAAAATCCTCTTTACAAACAGAAATGAAACTGGAGAGTCATGACACTGTTTAAAGAACCTGTAAACAACCGTGAAGAGGGAACGATGACTGCATAATAAATGCCTCATATAGAAAACCTCTGTGACAAGAGAGAAGGAAGCAGGCACTCATATTGTTGCTCCCCTCCAAAACATTTTCTACTGGAAACTGATAGTGTCCCACGACTTTACTCGTTGTTTTCTTTTGAGACTTTATTTTAAAGATCTTTAACAGCAAGTGAAGCTTTTCAATGTTAGTTTCCTTGTGTAAAATTGCATGAATCAACATTAGCTCTTGTGTACTGTGGCCCTTTCTTCTCATAGAGCACTTTAGAGACTCATTTCCTGTTCTTTCAAACAGAAGAATGCACTTCGGGTGAAAAATGATAATTTTAGAGTAATGTGGTAATGTCAGTAGTAATTGAATCTGTATGTGTTAGTATAAATCTACATTAGCAGTAATGGACTCAGTGCAATCCAATACGTGTCTACTCAAAAAAGTAAGTCCCAAAGAATTCAGTGAAGCTTACTCCCAAGGAAAATGAGTGCAGGACTGAAACCTAAACATTATTAAATGAACTGCAAATGATTAGTGACCAAGCTATTTTGTATGAATGGAGTAACAATATTCCTAATATCATTCAAACAAATATAGAATGCATATAGTATAGAATGCAAATATAGTATAGAATATAGTACAGAATGCAAATATAGTTTTGGTAGAATAGCAGTTACTAAAATGAAGATATTACCTAAGATTAATTTTTTGTTTAGAATGTTACCGATTAAAATATCAGAAGCTGAGTTAAAAAGTTGGCAAAATATGATTAATGCTTTTTGCAATGGAGATAAGAAAGCTAGGATTAATAAAGGGTTATGGTATAAGGCTCAAAAGAAAGGAGGTTTGGGACTTCCAAATATTAAATATTACTATATTGCTAATCAGTTAAGATATGTGATAAATAGTATTTTAGGGGAGGAAGATCTTGAATGGTTGGAACCGCAAACAGGGGAAATAGATTTTAAATTGCGAAATATTTTTTTATTAAATTGCAAAAGAAGGATAGGAGGGGACTGGACAACCCATGGTTGGAAAATATTCTAGAGATCTGGGAGAAATTTAAAGGAAAGTGGATACCAGGAGATTCCCCACTTGCCCCAGTTATAGTAGTGGGAAACTTCCCAAGGGTCTTAAAAACAGAGATAGAAGAGAGACTGAAAGATCAGGAAACAATTAAGTTAAGGAATTGGATGGAAAGAATGAAGGATAATGAGCAAATTAAAGAGATATTAAAAGGACAAAAGATAGCCTGGTTCAAATGTCTACAATTGGGGAAATGGACTCAGGAATGGAAAATGAAAAATAAGAATTGTAGAAACAACACAAGATTTGAAGATTTAATTGAGCGAAAAGGAAGAAAAGAAGAAATTAGAAATAAGAAAGGATTGACTAGTGAGATATATAAAATATTGATAGATGATGATCTTCAGGACTCTATTAAAGCTTTAAAAATGATCTGGGAAGAAGATGTAAAAGAAAAAATTAATGATTATAACTGGGAGAGGTTGTGGAATGTAAGAATGTTAAAGCTGTTGTCGATTAGAATTAAGGAGAATTTTTATAAGACAGTGTGGAGATGGTATCTAACACCTGTAAGATTTCACCAGATAGATAAAAAAGAGTCTAAGAACTGTTGGAGAGGATGTCAGGAGGTTGGAACTTATTTTCATATGTGGTGGAGCTGTGAATTTGTACAAAATTTTTGGAAAAGGGTGTTTAAAGAAATAAGTGAAATAGTTGGAAGTAAATTGGAATTAAGCCCAAAGTTAGCTCTACTAGCAGTATGGGATAGAGAGAATGAGAACAGAACTAAGTGAGAATTGATAAACAACCTAAAAACTGGAAAGGACAAGGAAGCTATACAATAGAAGAATGGTACAAAGAAATATGGGATATGGCATTGAATGATAAATTGACGTGTAGAATGAAAATAAGGAGGGGAATGTCCAGTAAGAATGATTTTGGAGAAATATGGAGTCCCTTTTTGGAATATGTATTAAGTTCGGGGAAGGGACATCAACCTTCAAAAGAGCTGTTAAAATTTTGGAAAGATGAAGAATGATTAAGAGGTCTCATGGGGATGGGGTGCACGAGGGGGGGTCGTAGAGGGTTATGCATTGTATTTTATGTTGTTTATGTTTTATTATGTTGAAATAAATAAAAATTATATCTAAAAAAAAAAGAATGCAAATATAGTATTTAGCTTGGCCGAATGTTTGTAGACTGATACTAGTAAACTTCTTGTTAATGAATAAGTCGGTTAGGGAGTGTGTGTGTGTGTGTGTGTGTGTGTGTGTGAGAGAGAGAGAGAGAGAGAGAGAGAGAGAGAGGGTGTATGTTTTTATCCTGCCCTGCAATAGGCTTTTGTGATTCTCCATGCCAGCCCCACCCCACTCCACCCCACCCTTTCTCCTTGTGACACTTGATTCTAGATATAATGCCATGAATGTTTTGATGCCATCTTTTAGATAACTTCTGCAGTGTTATTACAAGGGTTTATTTTTAACTGGGGCACACCAGAACACCACCTCTGAAATGACATAGTGTTATAAGATTTGTTTTGATTATTGACAGTTACTATGGTTTTGCTTAATCTGGCACTTAATAGTAGGGTGATCATATGAAAAGGAGGACAGGGCTCCTGTATCTTTAACAATGATATTGAAAAGGGAATTTCAGCAGGTGTCATTTGTATACCTACAGCACCTGGTGAAATTCCCTCTTCATCACAACAGTCAAAGCGTCATCACAACAGTCACAAGACACAAAAGAGGGAGGGCTCCTGCAGCTTTAACTGTTGTGATGAAGAGCTAGAAATCTGATGCCAGAGAACAAAACATTGATTTTGTACTTACACGAGGCGCTCCATAGAATGTCAGGCATACAACTAATCACTTCAATCTCCCAATGCTTTCAATAAGAATTGGGGGGAGTGTCTAACTTTATCGGGATGGTATCCATTATAATTTACATAGCATTTAAAATATTTAGCGTGTTTTGCCATTTTGATTCCATTCCTGTCTTCAACAACACTGATGGTGAGCAAGATCATTCATAACCATTATTTTGATGTTCTAAGACTCAGGTGTCATGAGTTGGCCCTGCAGCTGAGCTACAGTTTTCTCTTGAGCATCTCAGGACCTAGCTATGCACTGGATCAAGCTCCTTCCAGTGAATTGCATTCAATAAAACCATGAGTGCACCTTTGACTCCACGTGATATCCTTTCCTTTCCTGGCCAAACTGGTTATGTACCTGAAACTTTCTCAAGTAAGCCAAGGGATTGATTGAAATCTGAACTCTCGATTTCAAGGCACTGAAAGTAGAACTTGAATGGAAAGTTGTTGATGAGTCAGGTAAATACTGAGTGCTTTATGAGGATTCCATTGCCTTTGAAATAGGTTAACAACTTATATGTTGCACAAAATGGTTATGTGATTAAATATGTGGGTGATTATGTTTTTTTTATATATATCAACATAACAATTACCTTGCTTAATTATACAAAGATCCATTCTTCATTCTCTTTCCAACCACAGCGAGATAGTTATGGACATTCAAAAAGAGGACATGAATAATAATAATAATAATAATAATATAACAATATATTTTTTTCTTACCTGCCTCTCCCTCTGGATCGAGGCGGGGAACAACATCAAATATAAAATACATAAAACCGATTAAAAACACATAAAACTAATACATTAGTAAAATACCAATAAAACACCAATAAAACTCTTAAAATTCAACTGGGTAGGCCTGCCAGAATGCAATGAATGTGATGGTCATTAATGTTGTTATGACTCCAGAATTCAGCAATAGACTGACTCTGTATGGAGATTGTACACTTCTTGATGGCTAATAGGTATAGCAAGCCTGGGGTTCCTGTTTGCAATGGCAGCTCTTTTTTGTACCTGTGTTTGGGGTGGGTGGGGGCAGGGACAAAAGTATTCCAATGGCTGGCACCATGGCAGCAGGAAAGTCTCTAGCACAGTCCACTGCATATTTGGAAATCTAATGAGTCAAAGCAATTAAAACATGAGGGAATAAGACTCAACTGAACTGGAAAAAAGGCATGTAATTTTATATCTGATAACTGAGATAAGAAGTAGCACTGTATACTGTAGAAATACCCACCACCCAACAGAAACTCCAATATGATGAAAACCATGGGAAACACAAACCCATGAAACTAGTGCACTGAACATGGCAGACAATATCAAATGCAAATATTAAAAACAATTATGAATAGCAAATAAAACAGCAATGACAACTGTATCAACACAGTCAAAAGCAACATAAACATGAGTCATCGAATGCCTGCCTGAATAAAGGGGCTATGGGGAATATTTAAAGCTTTAACTCTGAAAACAGGAATAAAATGAACCTGCCAGATCTCTTCCAGGATGATATTCCACAACCGTGGAATATTCCACAACCGTGGAATACTGAGAAGCTCCATGTCTACTATTTGCCAACTGCATGTCCAATGGAGATGGATCAGTTATATCCATCTTAAAACCCAGACAGGTTTACATGGCTGGTGGTTCTTGAGGTAAACTGGTCCTAGGCCATTTCTGGGTTGAATTAAAGGACTGATATTAACCATTGGAAAACTTAAAGGTTATACCAGCACTTTAAACTGAGCTTGGAAACAAAGAGGTAGCTAATGTGGCTGTCGTAAGAACAGCCACATTACCATGTATTGTGGTACATGGTAATGTACATGGTAATGTACAGCTCTCATCACCATTTATTTATTTATTTATTTATTGCATTTTTATACCGCCCCATAGCCGAAGCTCTCTGGGCGGTTCACAAAAATTAAAACCATGAAATCATTTTAAAATATATAAAACAAGGCACAATCTAAAAACACAGAATAACATACAATATAAAAACACAAGCAGAATAAAACCAAGCAGCAGGAATTAATACAGATTAAAATACAAATTTAAAACAGCAAGGATTAAAATTGAGTTAATTTAACTGTTAAAATACTGGGAGAATAAAAAGGTCTTCACCTGGTGACGAAAATTGTACAAAGTAGGCGCCAGGCGAACCTCGCTGGAGAGCTCATTCCACAGCCGGGGTGCCACAGCAGAGAAAGCCCTCCTCCTAGTGGCCACCTGCCTCACTTCCTTTGAATGTTTTGGTCAACATTCTGGTGGCCACGTTTTATACCATTTGCAGTTTCTGAATTCTCTTTACATTGTTGCAGGCAGAGAGCATTGCAATAATCCACTTTGGATGTAACTGAGGCATGCATAATTGAGGCCAGGTCCTCTTTCTCTAGGTAGAACAGCAGCTGATAAATCAAACAAAGCTGGTAAAAATGTGCTTCAAACTATCAAAACCACCTCAAAATCCAGGCACAGTGCTGGATCTAGGACAGCCTTCACTAACCTCCAGATGTGTATTGGACTACAACTCCCATCATTGTGCTGCTGGGGATAAGATTGGTAGGCTAATACACCTGGCAGACACCGCAGGTTGCATACTAGATCTTTCTGATAGAGTATAATCCTATCTAAGGCCCCCTCCACAAGGATGCGCTTTTGCGCCCGGTTCCGGGATTATGCGCATTATCGCGGAGGCGCATTTACGCCTAATCCCTCTGCACGGGAGGCGGCGAGAGGCGGCGAAGCGCATTAATTCATGTCCAAAAAGCGCTTTAGAAGACGTTAATGCGCATAATCGCTTGTTCACACCGCGATAATGCGCTTTAATGGCCGGAGAAAAATAAAAGTCGCTATTTAACGCGCATTCGAAAATGCGCATTATCGGGGAAATAACGCGCCTGTACGCCCGTTTTGCGCTCCGCTGGTGTGGAGGTAAAATTTATAATGAGCCTCTAAGGCTCATTAAACGTCTCGTGTGGAGGAGGCCTAAGACAAGTTCTACACCTCCACTAAGATAAGAAGAACCCCAGTTCATCCATCTTGCCTGGATTAAGTTCCACTGCCTTTCTAGGATCAGAAGGTGGAAATGAAAGGTAGAGCTGCATGTCATCACTTTACTGATAATACTTCAGCCCATCAGATGAACATTCCCAAGTGATTTCATTTAGAAAGAGCTGAGCAATCCCCCTACCACCACTTTCTGGGAACAGCCCACCAGTGTCTCCCTCCCTCTTTAGGCTCGTGTGTGTGTGTGTGTGTGAGAGAGAGAGAGAGAGAGAGAGAGAGATTTTAAGAAATGCTCAACCTATTCATGTTCAGGATGGTGTATTATTCTCTCTCTCTCTTTCTCTCTCTCTCTCTCTGCTTTCTCTCCCTCTTTATTAAAACAATTGAATCTCTCAACCACTATATAGCAAGGGAGGGTCTTTAAAGGGTTTTTTGGGGGGGGGTTAACTTTTATTTTACAGCAGATATCAGCAAGCTACCTGGGTTCAATAGGTACATGCCATAAATACTCATGCTGTACCCACTTGTTTCCACCATGTACAAAGGATTAAATGACCACCCAGAGAGCTTCAGCTATTGGGCGGTACGGAAAATAAATAAATAAATAAATACTGCATCAATTTTGCTCTAATTGGTAAGGTTCCTGCAGGGATAACAAGGACTTGAAATGTATGGCACTCCTGTGATATGATTATTGTCAGCCTCCTGTAACCTGGTGACTTCCAGATATTTTGGGTTATAACTTCCACTGCCTGGCCATTGGGCATACTAGTTGCAACTGATTGAAGCTGAAGTCCAAAATATCTGTATGGCACCAGGTTGAGAATGGCTGTTTTTCAATCAGTCAGTTTCATCAACTTGTTCCCTTCCACTTCAAATTCCCTATAAATAAAACAGTGCTATCAACAGCAGTAGTAATTTATTATTCACCCTCAGCTTTTAAATATTTGAAAGCAAGTTTGAATCGTTCATCCCCTCCATGAAATGCTCATTATGAATGTAATCCATCCACCCATCCATCTCCAGAGGTTTTCATTTTTTAAATCAGTTTTAAAATGAGAGATCTCTCTCTTACTGTTGTGTTTCACATGCGTGCCTCTTACATACTCTGGCCCCCTCTAGAAGACGACGCTTTTACACCCAATTCTCCGAATGTGCGCATTACCTTACACGTGAATTTACGCCTAATATCTTTACGCAAGAGCTGTGGAAGCGCATGACGGGTTCGATGCAAGGCGGAGATTCGCATTATAAATGAAGCAGACAGGAGGCTCGAACAAAGAAATGTTGTTGAGGAACTGCCCCCTCAGGTTCCCGCCTTTGTTAACCCCTCCCACCATTCCATTTCTGGAGTTCCCCAAGTGAGACTGTGGTGATGTAAATGCCCATAGATGGAAATACTGAGCATAAGCAAATCCTCCCCCAAACTGCTCAGGAGTAAATGTGCCTCACAACCTTCCCCTCCAGCCCGTTTCAATTTTTTAAATTATTTTTTCCCGCCTTCTGAAGAAGCACCGCTGGGCTTGGGCTGCAAGCTGCCTGCCCTGACTCCCCCCCCCCCACCTCTTTGTGCTGTGGCCGCCTCACCTCGCCTCACCTCGCTGCGCTAATGGCCTAGTTGGAGCCTCCCAACCACCTTCCTACTTTCCTTCCCAGTGACCTCGTTCTCTGACTGATGGAGTTCCGTGTGGCTGACCCCCGCATCACCCGGTGCCTCACAACCAGCTCCCTTTTAAAAAATATTTCCTTTCACGGCTGCCTCCCTTTCCCCCCACCACTGTAGGATTTAGGATTTGGGATTTGGGAGGACAAAGTGGGAGGTATCCCCACCGAAGGGGCGAAGGGGCAGTTCTTCATACATGACATTACCAGCACAGTCTGCCCACTATTATCGGTAATGTGAATGCTCAGAAGTTGATTACATGGCTGTAAGGCGCCGTAACATCGGAGAACAAATAAAAGTCGCTAATTAACGCGAATGCGAAAAAGTGCAGAAAAGGAGATAAAAATCGGCTGTACCCCTGTTATGCACCTCACTCTTGTAGAGGTAAAACTGTTAATGTGCTGCGAAAGAGCCTTAAATCGATCGTGAAGAGGCAGCCTCAGATACCCCTCCCTTTTTTATTCCTCATTGAAAGATAGATGGCTGTTCTAGGATCTGCCTTGCTCTAAGCTGCTTTCTCTTGGCAATTTCAAAGCACAATAGTAGGGCAGGAAAGCTTCATTTCAAATAAGAAGCATGTATCACTGAAAATAAATGGAAAACATCCCTTGAAAAATCACATAGACTGCAGGCAGACACAACTATACATTGAGGGCTCCATCACACCAGTGATTTAGTACATTCTCACCATGCCTGATGTGAGGATTTGCAGCACAGTACTCACATGCTGCCGTGCCTGTACTGTTGACACCCCAGCCTCTTCCCCAGCCTTTTCGGTCTTTTCCTAGAATGTCTAAAGTCTGGATTATTTCCCTGAAGTGTGTTTATGTGCCCTTAAGTCTCCATGTAGTGCTGTGCTCTTGAGTAACCCAATTTAAGGGACATTTTTGCCCTTCCTATACTGTTTACTCCTGTGGTTGCACCCATGGATTCCACTCTGTGGAGGCTGAACATAGGGATGGGGAGGGGAGGAGGACTATTAATTGAAGAATGTGTGCCATATTCGTTACCCTAGTATTCCCCCCTCTCACTTATAAATCTGTACATCCTGAACTTTCAGTTCAAACAATTCAAACTTAGTAAGTTCTTAAAAAGTGCTTCAAAACAGTTTCTGTGTATTGAAATTACATCCTGCGATGACCATGATGATTATCTAATTGTACTTGCTTGTAATGGAAAGTTTCTTAGTGGAGAATAGAGGTACAGCAGTGACCTCTGTTGATAACATGAAGTAATCAATTTCACAGAGAGCAGAATTTCCTTGAAGGACTTACCAAGGTCCCCTCTACAAGGATTCGCTTTTGCGCCCGGTTAGGCGATTATGCGCATAATCACTGAAGCGCATTTACACCAAATCCCTCTGCACGAGAGGTGGCGAGAGGCGGCGAAGTGCATTAATGGATGTCCAAAATGCGGTTTAGAAGTAGTTAATGCGCATAAGTGCATATTCACACAGTCAAAATGCACTTTAACGGACGGAGCAAAATAAAACTCGCGATTTAACGCGCGTTCGATAATGTACATAATCGGAGAGATAACACGCCTCCTCGCCCCATTTGTGCTCCGCTGGTGTGGAGGTAATTTTTTTAATGAGACTTCAAAGAGCATTAAACCTCTCATGAAGAGGCACCCCAAGACTACACTCTCAAAGTGGTGATTATGAAAGCATTTTTCCACAACTGTCTTTTCACCTAGAATGGTGCTGGCTCACCATATTTGCTTTGATGGTGGCATGGTATGAATATTTCTTAGAAAAGTTTTTGATGAAGTTTTTTTTAAAAAAAAACTTTTAAAACTGAAACAACAGAGTCTTGTAGCACCTTAAACAGTAACAAATTTATTCTGGCATACGGTTTCATGGCCACTAACCACTTTATCCATGAAAGCCCATGCCAGAATTTGTTTGGTCTATAAGGTGTCACAAGACTCTTTTATTTTTGCTATGATGGCTACATAGGGACAGGGGAGCAAAACTTATCCTTCTCCCACCTTACCTCCATTTTCCATATACCCTACTGCTTTCTTCCTGCCCTACATATTGTGTGCTGGGCTGAGGGAAAATGTGTTGTGGTTGGTGCAAGTAACGATAACTCTTGCAGTTGTCTGTGAAGTTGTAGCATGCAGAAAATGGGATTCTATGCAGCATTATGAAGCCATTTAGCATTATGTCTAGGAATCTTGTGCCTCATAGCCTAAGTTTGGAACCAGACAGGTGTTGTGGCATGCTGCTGACATGTCCCTATTTTTTTCTGCCTGCTTTATGTATTTGAGCTTTTTGTTTAGATTCGTGGGGGACACATAGAGCCAGGTCACAGAGTAGAGACCGGATAAAAAACCATATTTCCTGTTTGTAAATTTATGAGGTAACAAAACTCGTTTTTTTAAAAAATCTGTTTTGTTGAAAAGAGGAAAACTATATATTGGAATGTGGAAAAGTAGGTATAGAGGATTTCTATACATGAAACAGGAATAGTTTAGAGTTCTCACATATCTCAGTTTCTCTGCTTTGGGCCTGTACTGCACTGTGACACACAAAGTGAACACAGACTACCAGCCATGTATGGAGCCTCAATGGGAAAAAAAATGAGAAACCTCCTGTTTTTATTGCTTGCCTAGGTTGCAAAAACTGGGTGGGGCAAGTCAACAAGTTACTGGCAGGCATGACTGAAGGCTATGTGCACCTTGATGGGTCACAAATTGTGCAGACCAATTTCTGTTTTATGTCCTAAAGTGGCCATGTGTCCTCCCCCCCCTTTTTCTTAACAGAGGGCAGTCCTCTGTTTGAAGGGCTGCCAGAGGACTGTACACCATTTTGAATGTGTCCTCGATTTGAAGAGTTGTCCAGTCCAAGTGCACACTTGTAAAGGACTGGGGGGAAATAATAGCAAAAGAAAGTACAAACTCATTTGCATAATTCAGAAGCACACACACACATGAAGTGAGCAAAGTAATTGCTCCAAAAAGGAGCATGAATGTGTGTGTGTGTGTGGGGAGAATAACCTACTTGACAATGTCATCCTTTTGCTATTACTCCTTGAACTGACACTTAGGCCATGTCTACACCAGGCTTTTCCCCTGGGGTTGTCCGTGGGTGCTCCATGTGTGTCCAAACGATGCACAGGTGATCCTGGGAGCAGGGAGGGACGACCCCTTCATTTTACTGGGATAACCAAGCCCTTGGTTAATCCAATTTTACCCGTGGTCCCGGGTGGTATGGGTGCTCGTCCTGGCTTCTTCCCTCTTCCCTGCGAGTAGGGGGGTCTGCAAGAGGGAAGGACCCGGGCTGAGGGGAGTCTAGGGGCATCGGGGGTGAGGGGGAGTGAGGTCAGAGTTTTTTGTTTTGTTTTGTTTTACTTTTGTGTTGGAGTGCAAATACGCTCCCGGCTCCATTGGGTTTTTTTTTTAAATTGGGGGTGCAATGAGCGCGATGTGTCCCTGTTTGCTTCTGGGACGTCACACTTCTTGTGTAGAAACTGGGCGATGATCACCCCCAGGCTCTTCCTCTACACCCTTAGGTGTAGAGAGGGCCATGATGATGTTGACAATTGGGAGTTATTAGCTCTTCCCCCCACCCGTATCACAGCTCAATTTGAGAGCAATTTCAGCAAATTTGCACAAACCTCCATGACTGTTTTTTTTAACCCTTAGAAGGCTGCACAGGATGGAGCAAATAGGGCTCCATCAGGACAGGTGGGTGTAATTATTTTTGATGCAGGTGCCCCAACCACTTTGCCCTATTCAGCCACCTTCAAAGAGTTTTAAGAAAAAACTGCTGGGGAAATTTGCTCAAAATTAAAAGCTAAGTAGTAAATAGAGGGGAGATTTGAGCAAATTTAAAGGCTTGGAGCAGGGGGCTAAGAACACTAACAGGGGATGGAGAAGAATCCCCCATTACACCAGCAGTAATTACACCCTCCCGCCCCAATGAGGTCCATTTGCTGCGTCCCATGCAGACACCTTCTAAGGTTTTTTTAAAAAAAAAACTGTCAGGGAGATTTCCACAAATTCACTGATGTGCAGTAGCCCCAGCAACCCTACAATAGTCTGTGGGTTCTGGGTAGTTTATTAAACACCCTAACCATCTACCCTCGCTGGATTTGGATGTCACAATAACCTGCACATGGCATTGGTAATTAGGGAAATCAGCTGGCATGCGACCGGCATGCATGGGGGTGGTTAACAAGCTACTGTGGCTTATTAATCACCATCGTGCCATACAAAGCCTGTCAATGTGACATGTCATGCATGCAGTCTGAATCACTCTTTGCTATCAAGCCTCTTGGGGTACCTCTAGACGGTCCCTTTCCGTTGCAGTGGCTTCGGATTGGTGGCAGCTGGGTTTCATGACGCTGCCACCAATCCAAAGCCATCTAGGGGCAAAGACTCTAATCTCCACACTAAAAAAGTCAGGGATTTAGTCTGACTGTTTTAGTTTGGAGCGCTGTCACTTTTTCTCCAGCGCTTCTTGGAGGCGTGCCAAGTCTATGGCGACCACTGATTGGTCGCCATGGGATGGGCATGGAAGTGGGTGGTGCAGCGAGCCATAAGCTTGCTGCACCACCTCCGCACCTCCAAAAAACCCGTGCCTCCTCGGTCCTCCCCCACTTCTGAAAATTTTAAAAATAAAACAACCTAAACTCCATGCCTCCTTGGTCCTCCCGCCCCAAATTAAAAAGTAAAAAAAACAACAAAACTTACCTTCAAAGAGGCAGCATGGGTGCGGCAGTGGCAGCGGCGGCAAGAAAACCCACTGCAACGCTGCTGCCGGTGAAGAGGGGCGGAGGGAGTGCAAATATGCGTTGCTCCGCCTGCCGCCGCCGCCACAACGTCAAAGAGATGCTGTGAAGAGGTGCCCTGAGAGTGGTGTGTTTCCTTAAGAAGCTGTTTGAGACTTCTAGGAAATCTCCTACTATGGCTGTGTCTTTGGTCTTATTGATTCAGGGCAATTTTCCTGGTTGATTTGTGAATGTTAAGCATTTATTTTCTCTGTCGATTCTGCCCTAAAGCTCTGCTTTAAGACTGATTCTGCTACCTGGCTCTTCCATCTTCCTGGTCTCTTTCCTGAGAGAGAAAGTACAGATCATTTACCTGTCCCAAGCCTACACTCACACTTTGAAAAGTATTTAGACTTTGGCTTCCACTGTGCTTTTGTTTAGGGTACCTGAGGTTAGATTGGCTTGATCCTTGGTCATAGGGCAAAATGCTGCGTCAGTCTTTTGCCATGCAAGGATATAAGCTTTGCTTAGGGTAGAGCACCTGATGAAATTCTTTCTTCATCACAACAGTTAAAGCTGCAGGAGCCCTGCCCTCTTTTGTATCTGGTCATTCTAGTATAGCTACTGCAGCTTTAGCTGTTGTGATGAAGAGGGGATTTCACCAGATGCTGCATGTATACAAATGACATCCGCTGAAATTCCCTTTTCAATACACCTGTTACAGATACAGGAGCCCTGTCCTCCTTTTCATATGGTCATTCTAGCTTTACTACATAGTAGCTTTACTACATTGCTTGATGAAAGCTTGAGAACATGAGAGTAAGTATAGGTTTATGAAGTATCTCAGAGAACTCTAAAGTGCTTTTCTATGTATTTGTGCAAAGCTTTCTGGGCACAAAATCACAAATAAATTTTAATTCTTTAACTCTGGTAATACTAAGGTTTCTTTTGCTGGTTTCTACAGAGCCTGGCCTTTCAGTATTGTATATTTATTTCCTGTCCTTCCTCCATGTTCCAGAGCTCAGAAAAGTGTGTATATTCTCTCTGCCTTTTATCTTTATATCGACAACACTAGGCCAGATTGAGAGAAAATTACTGGCCTAAAGTCATACAGTAGGCTTCAAGGCTGAATAAGAATGCAAACCTAGATCTCTCTAATCCCAGTACAACATTCTATCACAAAATAAGCAAGTAGATACTTTTACAAATGTTTTGGGCTGCAAAACACGAACACTGGCCAGCATGAACAGTGGTGAGGAGGGATTATGGGCTTCTTTAGATTAAAGGGAAATCAATTTTGCTTACCGGCACTTTGCTTCTTGCTTCTCTATTGCAATTGTAATGAGCTGAATTACACAGAAAGAGAGGGTCGACCACATTGCCTATAATTGAAAATTTTGGTGCTCATAGTATTGAATGTGGCAGCTCCCTCTAGTGGGTGTTTTGTAATGCAACTTCCCCTGAACACAGTGTCCCTATTTAGATGACATGCTAAACCATGGTGGTTAAGCATTTTGAGCTAAACGTTATGGCTTAGTGTGTCATGTGAACCATGACTTAGGCCCTTTCTACACCTAGATGGAGAGGCGGGTAAGAAATAAATCGTTATTATTATTATTATTATTAGAGGGCTCAGGGTAGGGATCCCGGAAATAGCTACTTCCAGGATTGGTGCACCCAATACACATAAGAAATGCAACAGCACAGGCTTCTCTTGGGCCGTCGCAAGTCACAGCCACCATTTTTTCTCCTTTGACGGAGAGCACACGAACGCTCCTCCACAAAGGTAAGTTTTTTTAAAAAACAACAACACCATGCGCTACAGCCCCCCTTCCCCCCGCCATCCTAGGGATGGCGAATTTGCTGTCCCCCTTTCTCCTGAGGGCCACGTAGCCACGTGGTGCGGCTCCGTGGCCATCAGTGCTGCTGCGCTTACTCCCGACGGACCTCTCAATTCAGCAAAGCAAATTAACAGAATATACTTGAGAACACAGACAAACATAGACAAACACCCCCCCCCATGACAACACTCATACATACTCTGTGAAGGAATTCTTCTCCACAGAGGGACTTCCATTTCTCCCAGGCAACCAAGGAGTTACTGAGGCCTATATGTTAGGCTCAGAACAACATCCTGGATGTCTTGCCTGAGGGAAAGGAAAGATCCCCATGGTTCCTGTTACATAGACTTAAATAAACTTTCCAAAGACAAAGACCTCCCTCTTCATTTATTCTGAAATGGCTAAACCAATTGGTCCATGTCATAATTTAGACCATCTCCTTCCCAGAATATACCTCCCCCCCCCGACATAGTTGTTTATGACAACTGTGACGCCCTGCCTGCACCTGTGACACTCACCAGGCTACACAACAGGGCTGTCCACGCCACTTGCCCTCAGGGCTTACTTCAACCCCCCCTGTGCTTATGACATGTTTGAGGGTTTAGGTTTACTGCTGCTGCTCCCGTCCCACCTTTATTCTTTAGGCCCCATGGCTCTACAGCCCAGCACCCTAGCCCTCAAATCTCCTTTCTTCTGTCCGCTGCCACCAGTACCTTCCTCAGGTACACTTCCAATGATTACACCAGTTGTAATTAACAAGATTTATTAACTGAAGTATATGTATGTCAATAAGCGTGATGGTTTCCTCAGGTATATACTCGTATTGGTTACAGGCACAATGCTTTATGGTTTCAGTACTTTCTGTTCATAACATTTACAATAGAAATTCTCACGTTCTATGTTTCTCCTGCCTACTCTACCCACTCTAAACTACACTAAACCCTTTCCCACAATCTAGTTCCACCAAAATAACAAAACACGTTGGTCCTTCCTAACCTCTAATCTAGTCTACAATAAATCCTCTCTCTTTCTCACACTCTCCTTCACACTCTCCCTGTCAGCTCTTGTCAGCTCCCTCAATATATACACAGACACTCTCACACAGACAGCCAATCCCGGCACTCCCCCGCCACCATCCAATCAGCACTCACACATGAACTCCCCCCTCCCTTATGCTTACCCAGCATAAGTCTATTTACCTTCCTTTATGGCATTTTATAAACAACTACTTACAATTTTTGATATACACGGATCTCAACAGCAGCTGAACATCACAACAATGAAAGGTCAAATTCTCTTTTCTTTGTGGTTAACTGTCTGGTTTACTTCTCTGTTCTTATGGATACTGGGATTTTCTAACCACAACTTCACCTGTTCTTAACCCTGGATCCTTCACTTTGTTCCCTTAAAAGGAATATATAAGGTTGATATAAGTCAGAAATGTGTATGATTAAGATCTTTGAGCAATCCAAGTCACAAGTCTTCATGAGTAATGTCCTTAAGCAATATAGTTGTTACAAGTCTTTATGAGTAACATCTTTGAGCAACTTCAAATCATATTTCTAAATCATTCTCTATCAGATTCTCATCTAAACTGAAGCATCTAAACCTCAAAACAATGTTCTTGATTCTCATCTATATTGAAGCATCTAAACCTCGAAACAATGTTCTATGTGTGTATGCTTACTTGCCCCCTTGCCCCCCCACCCCAGCATTCACTACCCTTCCCCCATGCCCCCTTGTGCCCCAGCACTATAATAATAACAACAACAGAAAAGCAGATAAAAAGTTCCAAGTCCCTCCATAATATATTACAAAACCACATGATGAAAGAAATATGGTTTTATGATATATCAATCAATCTTTGGATTTTTATTATCATTATAATTAGCACATATATGGATTACCTTGCTCCTGATACATTTCATTCAAATTTCTTCCAATTAAATATAAATTCCTGCAAGAAACTTACAGACAAACTTCTGTGAATTTTCTTACTGGATAGACTAATAGTGTATTCTTGCATATATGCATGTTATGTTTTAAAAGTTTCATGTTTGCAGTTCTTAAGTGTGATAACATTGGTGTGATGTAGGTATGTAAGTAAGTGTTTTGTTTTGTGATTGCATGTATGTATGTATGTATGTGAGTGTGTGTGTAAATCTAGTGCAATATCTTCATATGTCTGATGTTTGTATGCTCACTAATGTATGGTAATCTGCTTGCTGATTGTCTCTGTGTGTAGTAGATTTGAAAATATTGTTAGAAAGACTAGCATTTATTTATTTATTTTACTCTTCTTCTTTTGCAAGAGCAGGAACAGAAAATGAACATTGAACAATCTCATTTGGTTATGTCAGGGCCAGGGAACTAATGTTAATTATTTTGTGGTGAGATAGTTTTCATTGTGCAGAGATATCACTGTAGAATAGAAGTATTCCTGCAGATTGTGTCAGTCCATTCAGAATCCTTTGTCTCCAGGAGGAAATGTACAGCTAATTATTCTATGTAGTTGCTTCCTAACAAAGGTGAAGCATAAACACGTGAATTATTTATCCAATTGCTCAAGATGCTGGAAGAAGGTTCACAAAATGATCCAGGAAGCTCTGGTTCTAAAAATTACAGCAGTGATCTTGAATTTCTGAGATCAATGCTACAAGCAGAATATAACTGAACTAGTGAAAGCAATCCTGAAGTAAATTGTAGTTCAGTAGTTGACAGGAAGCTGGAGAGAGGAAGTAGTATGACAACAAACAGAGAGACAATATTTTAAAATTGAAGTGATCATTTTTTCCTCACATCCTCTTTAAAAAATGAGAATGGTTGTACAAAAGTAATAACAGTTTTTGAACCTATTCACTACACACTTTCCTCATGATAGAATTGACCATGGAAGACAATTGTGTAAGAACATAAAAGAGCAAGTCTTTGTATATAAGGAACCATCATTAATCATTCAATTACAGTGATTCCACATTTCTGTAGTTTTCCCACAGAACAGTAGCCACTTGTTTGCAATGAAATGCATTTTTGCCCATTTATTCCATTGGTCTGAATAACTAGACTCCATAAAAAGCTAAGGTTTTTATAGCAATGAGACAGACACCTTTTTTTCTATGTGAATTTTGATACCCATGCCCAATTAAAGGATTTGCATTTGCTCCAAAAAGCTGCCTGTTTGAAAGTGCATCAAGTTCTTCCAAGATATATTATCTAGTTTGTGTAATATTGGCACATGTATCTGCCATGTGTTTGCCTACAAAAGGTGAAGATCCAAAGGGGATTTGGTATTCTTTCCCTCCTCTCTTTCCCACAGCTTGCACTATCTTCATGAGGCAATTCTGGAGAAACACAAATTTGATCCCTACAAGTCAGCCACACTTGTGTTCAGATAAGGGGGAATTTCAGGTTGAGTGTAAGTGGTAAAGTCTGCAAATGGAAAGGTATGGAAAACCTCATATATTTTCTATTTGCAGGTGATTCTTCCTCTGGGCTTCCTGTTTCGTACTACTGAGAGGAACAAGGAGCAAAGGATTCTTGTCTGTAGTGATACACTCCTTTTTAACTGACTGCTTTGACCCCTTAGAGAAGGGTCAGGCAGAAGGTAGAGCAGTTCTACTGGTAGATCCAGTTGTACTGGTAATCTCCAGGTGATTTGCAGTAGATCAGCAGGGGGTTCCACCTCCCAAAAGTTTAATGATAACAACAGGAAAAAGTACTTCTCTCCTCCTAAATTAGCTGGAAAAATGTGCATGTAAAATGATTTGTGTGCAAAGTTCATTTCTGGTCCTGGAATACAATTCTTGGATTCGGTATATTCTCAGAGGCACATTGTTCCTCAGTTTTGTGTCTGACTTGACCCCCTCTTTTGCATAAGGCTGTGGCTGGTGGACTTCAGGGTTCAAATGAAGTTGTAACAGCTGGGAGTAGTGAATGCTTCCTTCCAAATATTGTTTTAAGAACCCCCATAATTAAATAAATTCACAACATAGTGAGGAGTTCGGGGAAGTTGTTATTAGTCAGTCAAACAACACTATAAGAAATATGCAGTAGGTATTTGTGATATTCACACAACTACCTTCTGCCCAGCAATCATTATAGAAATCAAGGAATGTAATAGCTGGGAAAACTATAATGTTTTCTCAGATGACTCTACTTTGATTGTTCAGAAAATATAACAAAATATAATATTGCAGACTGTGCAAAACCAAATGGGAAGTAAATGTGTGTCTGCAAGGTGCGCAGGCGATGCAAAACCAAGTGGGGAAATAAACGTGCATTTATTGTGTACGTTGGGCGGGAAACTAAGAGAGAAGCAAGTGACTTTTTGTTCTTTTAAAAAAAATATATGAAAAAATATACGACAGACTGTTATGTAACACAATCATTATACACCATCAATTATTTTAACTACTCAACAAAAGCATAACACCACATATCAATAAAGCAAGTTAAGTAAATTTAGCATCAAATAGATTGAATTCTCATAACACACACAAAACATCCAAGAATATAAAATAAAATAAACAGATTACATAATACATAAGATCAAGTTTCACATATCTACCAAAGCCAATGATTCATTAAATAGCAAAACAAGAATATATGTTAATTTCTCTATCATGATTATTTTTCCAGTATTCAATAAAAAGGCTTCCATTCCTCTGTAAATTTGGGGAACTGTTGTCTGCCATCTCAACCTGACTACTTCACTGATTTTCAATAATTGTGCAATTTGCCAGACTTTAGTAAACCATTCTTTAGATACAATTGGTTTTCTATTTTTCCAGTTCTTGGCTATTATCATCTTTGCTGCTGTTAACAAATTTGATATCATTGGCTGATGAGTTTTTGGGACCTTGAACTGAAAAAGCTCTAAGATTGTTTTAGAGTTAAGAGATAAATCATATCCTGTTATTTTAAGAGCTTCCCTCTTGGACTTTTGGACACGTGCACCACATATGCATATAGTCAGCCGAGGGCATCCCACATTTCCAGCATTCACAATCACCTTTCCTATATATTTAATCTATGAGGTGTTAGAAACCAACAGTAAATTAATTTATAATAATTTTCTTTTAAGTTAATACAGATTGAGTTGGTCATTCCTCTTGTGGAAATTATTCTCCATTCTTCTTCATTAATTCTTGCTTCTATCATTGACTCTCAATAGGTTTTAAAGAATTCACCCTTATTTAGATCTTGGCCTAGCAGTAAAGTATATATTTTCGATAGTAAATCTTTAAAACTTTTTCTCTCCTCAATTAGTTTTTCAAATTTAGATAATTCCATTCTTAAGGTACCTGTCTTAAGCTGACTATTTTATGTAGTTCTTTATTTGGCAATATTGGAATCATTGAGGCTGATCCAGTTGCATTCTTGTTCTTAGCTCTGTTCAGCTCATACATTGTTTTTGCTTTAGCATGTCCCTGAAAGTTGTAATACCATGTTTCACTCACAACAAATCTTTACCAGCAACTAAAATATATATTATTATATATGAAGGGGGATAAGGGAGATATGCCTGGACTTAAATATTTTTGCAGAGTCCCATACTCGGACTATGTCCAAAATATAGGGATTTTTAACATTTAGAATTGTATTACTATTTTACTAAAGTTTCCTTTATATGCCCATGGTAGATAGGAAAGGGGAATTTTACCACTATTTTGTTCTATCACATACCAAAGAGTGGTGTTGTTTGCTGTAGTCCATCTTATTATCTCTTTTAATCTTATTGCTTGTTAGTATGTTGCAATATTGGGGAACAATATTCCACCCTGAGGTTTAGGTCTTTGTTATTGAACAAGGAACTATGTGGTAGTGGAGGAACTGGTAGCAGCAGTACTGCTTAAGAATATGTGCAGATGCTGACACTGTGAAGTCTGGCATATGTTAGGAGAACATAACAATTTGGGCTGGTTTCCAATTTGTGTATTGATTTCTTTGGGCATGTGGACAATATTGTTAAAGAAGAGGTTTAAACCCTCAGGGCACATCTACACTAAAATTTTAAGTTAGCTTAAATCTGGTTTATGCGGCAATCCTCTGCATACTTACCTGGGAGCAAGACCCATTGAATATAATAAGACTTAGTTCTGAGTAGACATGTGTAACACTGTGCTGTTAATTGCATAACTTTATCCAAGAATTGAATGATCAACTGGTAAAAATACTGAGGATCTCTTCTAAATCTCACATATGAAGCTGTGTTCTTATTAATTAAATTGTCCTTCCTAGCTCAGTACTATCCTACGCCAACAGGTAGCAGCTTCGCAGAGTGTCAAGCAAGCCTGGCTTAAGACATTGTGCTGCCTGGGATGAAGGAGAAGATGTTATCTTCTCATACAAAATGTACATAAACTGACCTGGCAATTGAAGCTTACATCAACACTGTTGATGGAACAACAACCTCCGCTGGGCTCAAGAGCAGCAGGCTAGATTTAAGGACACAGAATACACCTCTAACAAATGGCCCCTGCTCCCTGCCCACTAGCATCTGCTGCCTGAGTTGGGTATTTCACTCTGCTTAATGATAGGGCTGGCCATGGTCTCAGGCAGAATTTGCTGTATCATCTACCTTCAAACTATTCATTTGCTTAATTGCTTAATTCTGTATTGAATTGTGGCTCGGTATCAAACACATATTACGTGTCACAAAAAACCTACTAGAGGTACAATAGGTATCTATGAGCTCCATCACACCATGTTTTTTCCCCTGGGTTGTCCCTGCATTATTTGCCTCTGTTTCAACAGCACGTCAAGCACTGATCACTTTCACAGTGCTTATGTAATATGCCTAAGTATGTGTATGACATTTAAGAACAATCCCTCCAACCGTGTATTTTATATGAATTTTTGAAAGATCGTGCAACTTCTGACAGCTCAGAATGACAGCTTGCCATGTGCATTCAAAGATCTGTCAAAAAAAGGTGCACAATCTTTCAAAAATTCATATAAAATACATGGTTGGAGGGATTGTTTTGAAATTTCATACACATACTTAGGCAAAACACATAAGCACTGTGACCAAGTTTCAAGTCTCTAACTTTGAAAATACAGAAGTTATTAAAAAGTATTAGACAATAGACACATACGCTTTCCTTAAAGAACTTAAATGGGTGTAACTTTTTTATTTTAAAAGATATAGCGGTCCAGTAATCCAAAAAAAAATCCTATATAACCAGACTGAAAATTTTCGGATCCGATATTTATCAGAGGTTTTTCTATCATATCATTATCACTGAACCAGAATCTTTCCCCGGCAAATGTCAAAGTCACACCTTCAGGTATTTCCCATCTGAAAACAATCTTTTTCTGTGTCAGAATCGTTGTTAAAAATTCGTAGTCTCTCCTTTTAGCTCTTATTCTGGTTGGTATTTTTTTAAAACTATAAGCTCTTTTCCATCAATTTTTACTTTCTCCAGATTATGGCGTTATCATTAATTGGATGTCCAGTTACACCTTTATTGGATTGTTATCGAACATCAGAACGATATGATACACATCCCTAGTTACAGGTATGTACAGAGGATGAAGCAGCTTGCAAAGGCAATTTGAAGCAGAAAAATAACAGGAGAGAAATGGTTAAGCTGCCCTCTTCTCAACACTACAACCCATCCTCCACTGAAGTTTGTAGCCTTCTGATGTTGCTTCTCTCTCTCTTTTTAAAAACAACCTAGGGGAATGACCCACATAACTATATGGATTGGGACCAGGCTACCTGAAAGATTGTCTTCTCCAATATGAGCCTGCCTGGTAGTTAGATCTTCTAGATAGGCCCTTCTTTCAAAACTGCTGCCTCCGTAGGAATGTTTGGTGGAGACACAAGAGAAGGCTTTTCGGTGGCTGTTCCAAGGTAGTGGGACTCACTCCCATGTGAGTTTAGGTTCACTCCCTCTCTGCTATCCCTCCAATGGCAGGCAAAGACTGCTTTGGCCTGTAAATGGGTCTGTGGGTTGGCTGTGTTTCTATTATGTAATTGTTATGTGATTATTGTATTTTAATATGTTTTATTGTTTTAACCTATTTGAAATTGTTTTGTAAGCCATCTTGAGTTCCATGTTTTGGTAGAAAGGCAGGGTATGAAACAAATAACTGCAAATTCAATGTAGTTTCAGCCTCAGACTATTTTAAAAATGGGCTGCAAATGTTTTTGATGATGTTGCTTAAAAGTCAGAACATTTAGAAAATGTCTTATTTTACATTCACCTAATTTTAATGTATTATATGTTCAATATATCAGAATATAGACAGCCTTTCCTGAATTTTCCAAAGTACTGTTTCCTAAAACTGCTGAAAAATCATTTTACTTTTATGCTATATTGTTGGACTTTGATATCAGAGGTCAATCAATAGTTATGCTTCAACTGGGCATACAACATTAGGAGGACAATTTTGCTTTTCATTTTTAAAATAGCTTTTGTTTAAATATTAAGCAGCAAGGTGGTTCTCTTGGCACTTAAAAGGCCATTAAACATGGTGGAGATCTGTTTGTGCTCAATAATATTGGATCTACATTGATAAATTATCTGTGAAGTTACAAGGTTATGATGGTCCAAATGGGAAACATCCAACATGTCCATTACTGTAACACATTTTTATCTCAATGGCACGTGATGAATTCCCAATTATTTCTGTGGATATTATTATTATTAGGGGTGTGCACTGGATCGGGTCCGATTTACGATCCGGAGCCAATCCAGGGGAAACCGGATACAATTATCTGATTTCCGATCACCCCTCTGGATCGTCTGTTCTTTCCCAAACCGGTCCAGAAGGACCCGATCTGGTTTGGAAAAAATCGGCGGATTGGCAGGCGCCTGCTGGCGCCCACCGCCGCTTCCATTGGCGAGCTCCAGCGGGTGCCCGCCGAATGAAGTGGACGGGGGGGGGGGACTTACCTGGCGGGGCGTCCTCTCCTTCCATTGCCAGCTCTAAACTACTGCGAACTAAACCTCACGGCCTAGTTTACAGGAGAGCACCAGGTGATGATGTCATCACTTGGCGCTCTACTGTAAACTAGGCCACGAGGTCTAGTTTGCAGTAGTTTAGAGCTGGCAATGGAAGGAGGAGGACGCCCCACCAGGTAAGGATCGCGGGGGGGGGCTTACCTGCCGGGGCTTACCTAGCGATGCTGTTCCCTTCCATCGGCAGGCGCCAACGGGTTCCCGCCGATGGAAGCGGACAGCCCTGCCAGGTAAGGATCGCAGGGGGGGCTTACTTCCTGGGGCAATCTGCTGGCACCCACTGGCGCTAGCGGATGCCCTGGGAGGTAAGAACCGCGAGGGAGGAGGAGGGAGGGAGCCACTTACCTACTGGGGCATTTTCTTCCTTCACCTGTCGGAGATCTACTGAGAACTAGGCCGTGAAGCCTAGTTCTCAGTAGATTTCCAGCAGGTGAAGGAAGAAGATGCCCCGGCAGGTAAGGAGGAGCATGAGGGAGGGGGCTTACCTGCGGGCCCATCCGCTGCCACCCGAGTGGCAGCGGATGGCAGCGGACAACCCCGGGAGTGAAGGAGGACCGCAAGGGGGGCTTACCTGCCGTGGCCATCCGCTGCTGTCCGCGGGCGCCAGCGGACGGCCCCGGAAGGTAACTGCAAGGGGGAAGGGACAGGGAGGGGGGAGTTAGGCCCCCACTCACCCATCCACCACCATTTTTCCCCATAGATTTGCATTGGGGGAAAGCTTTCTTTTCCCCAATGCAAGTCTATAGGGAAAACAAAAATGGCGGCCGATCCAAAAATCCGATGTCCGATTTTTGGATCGGGATCGGGCCCGATCCAGTCCGGGGGGGGCTCCGATTTTGTCCAATCTGATCCAGTACAAAATTGGAGGTCCCGATCCGGGTCCCGATCCGGGTCCCGAACCGGTCCCTGCACATCCCTAATTATTATTATATTTATTTATATCCTGCCTTTTTCCCAATAATGGGACCCAAGGCGGCTTACAAATTAAAACATGTACGTTTAAACAAATAGCATATACAAAAATGAAAAATATTATTAAACATAGTACAATTTTAAAATATTTAAAACATTTAAAACAGTTTTAAATACACATAATTAAAAAATCCAGATTATAAACAATACATCCACAAAGGTCTGAATTACTCCCCAAAGGCCTGCTGAAACAGAAAAGTTTTAGCCTGTCTCCGAAAGCACACCAAGGAGGGAGCCAGTCTAGCTTCCCTGGGAAGGGAGTTCCAGAGCCCCGGGGCAGCCACTGAGAAGGCCCTCACTCTTGTTCCCACCAGGTGTGCCTGTGATGCTGGTGGGATGGATAGAAGGGCCTCCTCTGAAGATCTCAGGGGACAGGCAGGCTCATAAGGGAGAATACGGTCTTTCAGATATCTTGGACCCGCTCCGTATAGGGTTTTGTAGGTCATAACCAGCACTTTGAATTGTGCCTGGAAACAGACTGGAAGCCAGTGGAGCTGTTTTAACAGGGGAGTTGTATGCTCCCTGTAACCAGCCCTGGTCAACAATCAGGCCACAGCTCTTTGGACCAGTTGAAGTTTCTGAACACTCTTCAAAGGCAGCCCCACAAAGAGCTCATTACAGTAATCCAAACAGGATGTAACTAAGGTGTGTGTCACCGTGGCCAGGTCCAACATCTCAAGGAATGGGCACAGCTGGCACACAAGCTTTCACTGTTCAAATGCACTCCTGGCCACCGCCGAAACCTGGGCATCCAGGCTCAGGGCTGAATCCAGGAGTACACCCAAGCTGCGAACCTGTGTCTTCAGGGGGAGTGTAACCGCATCCAACACAAGCTAAATCCCTGTTCCCTGATCTGCCTTTCGACTGACCAGGAGCACCTCTGTCTTGTCTGGATTAAGCTTCAATTTGTTTGCCCTCATTCAGTCCATTGCTGCCGACAGACACCGGTATAGGATCAAAACAGCTTCCTTGGAATCGGGTGGAAAGGAGAACTAGAGTTGGGTGTCATCAGAGTACTGGTGGCACCGCACCCCAAAACTCCGGACAACCTCTCCCAACGGTTTCATGTATATGTTAAATAGCATAGGGGACAAAATGGAACCCCGAGGGACTCCACAGTCCAACGGCCAAGGAGTCGAACAGAAGTCCCCCTGCACCACCTTCTGGATTCGCCCCTCCAGGAAGGAATGGAGCCACTGTAAAACAGTGCCTCCAAGTCCCATCCCAGCGAGGCAGCCCAGGAGGATACCATGGTCGATGGAATAGAACACTGTTGAGAGGTCCAGCAGAACTAACAGGGACACACTCCCCCTGTCCAGTTCCCAGCGTAGGGCATCCACCAAGGCTACCAAAGATGTTTCTGTCCCATAACCAGGTCTGAAGCCAGATTGAAATGGATATAGCTAATCCGTCTCATCCAGGAATCCCTGGAGTTGGTAGGCCACCACATGCTCCAAGACCTTGCCCAGAAATTGGATATTGGAGACTGGCCAGTAATTATCTAATATATTGGGGTTCAAGGAGGGATAGGAAAATACACTGTGGTGATAATACATAATTTCACATTCTAGCATTTCCAGGAGGTAAACTCTTGGGTGAAACCTCTTATTTTGTATTTTCCATACAATTCCACCACATATCTTGGTATCCTACTGCTTGACTTGCCCCAGAAAAAAACCTGTTCTTTGTATATGCATGTGTTGTGATGTTGCGTAAAGGTCCCTTAAGAGGGAGCTAAAATGCTAATCTACAACTTTAGCCAATGTAGTACAGTAGTTTGTGTTGGACTAATACAGGAGAGACCTGCTTTTCATCTGAGCCATGGGGCTCCCAGGCTATGCAAATAACTGTTTGAACAAAGGATAGAGCACTCAAGATAGGCAATTTGACTCCCGAGTCTGTGATGCAGGCATTGTCTATCACGAAGAATGGTTAAGAAAGAGGGCATATACTGGATCACTGTAGTCACAGTGCTTTTATTGCTTCTTCATATCTTTCAGGATCTTGTTTATTTTGTGTTGGCATTCATTGGACCATTTGATGTTTTTGTTCAGAGCTTTTTCTACATACGTAGTTCTATTTTATTGTGGAAATTCTCAGCCAATTTATATATATCAGATTGGCTGTAGTGACGTAACTCTACAATGTCCTTCATTATATGTAGCTCTTTGAACGTCTATATGATGTGCATGTTTTAATGGTCAGTGCCATTTCTCATACTACTAGAACCTGGAGTTATCCCATGAAGCTTATTGGTGGGAGATTCAGGACAGATAAAAAGAAGTACTTCTTCACACAGTGCATACTTAAACTATGGAATTGCCTACTGCAAGATGTAGGGATGGCCACCAATTTGGATGGCTTTAACAGGCAGTTGGATAAATTCCTGGAGGAGAAGGCTATCAATGGCTACTACTCCTGATGGCTATGTGCTACCTCCAGTATCCAAGGCAGCAAGCCTGTGTGCATCAGTTGCTGGGGAACATGACCAGGAGAATGCTATTGTACTCATGTCCTACTTTTGAGTGCTATTGCACTTGCATCTTACAACAGCATCTGGTTGGCCACTGTGAACAGAATTCTGGACAAGATGCACTCTTGGTCTGATCTAGCATAGCTCTTCTTATGTTCTTATGCTTTTGAGCACTACCTTTCTATTATTGTGTATTCAGTATTGTGTTATATGTTCTTTCTTTCTTTTATTTAAAATATTTATAGTCCACCTTATCTTTGAAGAATTCTAAATTGCCTATAAGAAGTCAATAAATTAACAAGTAAAAACATCCTCCCATTTTAAAACATAACAACCCTGTTCAGACGACACACTAAGCCATTTTGGTTAAGCATTTTGAGCTAAACAGGCTTAGCATGTCATGTGAACCATTCTTAACCCTAGTGGCTACATAACCATTTAAACGCACTCACTAACCCTTTGCTGCAAAAGGGTTAGTGACCTAACCATGGCTTAGTGTGTTGTCTGAACAGGTCTAATATAACCACAATGCGACCATAAGATTCTTAAAATATACAAAAAACAGACACTGATAAAAACCAGTAAATTAAAGTTACACGCTAAATGACTTCCTATAAATGTTCTTCAACAGCTTTCAGAAAGTAATTAATGAAGAGGTAAGATATGGGCCTCCCTTCCTTCAGAGCCTAGGAACTACCACCGAGAAGGCCTAAAAATATATATAGAAGCATCCTTGTATTAATCTATACAACAGTTGTATGTCTGAGAGCACCTATAGATGCCCTTGTTTTGCTGTTCAGATCCAAACTCAGCCATGAAGATTGCTGGGTTAGTTTGAACAAGTCCCCATTTCACAGCATAACCGACTTCACAGGTTTGTTGTGATATAAAAATTGTGACTGGGGGTGAGAGAAGCCTTAGCTCCATGGAGTAAGGGCAGGATAGAAATGTAATATATAAAACTAAAACTAGGGCTTTATTTATGGCATGGCTGTGTCTTAGCATCTATATTTTAAATGCCATATTTTCATCCCTGGGCCATATAAAGTAAAAGAAGGAGATGAAGATGGCAGTGCCTCTGAGCAGGCCTAGGTGGCATTTCCTTCACAATGGAGTAACTACAGAGATTATCCAAATACCAGGAATTGGGGGAAGGCTCAGAGGGTGTTTTTTTCAAAACAGACTTGAGTCCTAGTATCTCTTTTGTGTATGTCAAGTTAAGCACTGTCAAAAACATCCAACCAATATTTCTCCCAGTCCTCTATACAGGATGGACATGATCTAGCTAACACAAAGCATTTCCAGCTTCACTGATTTCAATGGGAATGAGTTAAGCCCATGCTTAATAATATTTAACCTCTATTAGGGGTGTGCACTCTGCTCCGAAAATTCGAGGCTTCAATGAAGCTTCGATGAAGCTTCAAGTTTTCAGAGCAGAGAGGGGATGGTTAAAACCCCATCAAATACCCATGGAGCAGAGAGGAGCCCCATCGAAGAACAACTCTGTTTTCAGATAACCGTTCCATTATAGTCTATACAGCTCCATCAATAAAGAGATGAAATTTGGCATGCCAAGTTGGAAGCATATCCGTTCATGCCTTGAGTTTTAGGAATTTTCAAACTCAAGTTGTGAAACATCTCCTTAGAAATGTGGAAGGTGCTAGGATGTGAACGTGTCCTGAAATCAAGCCTATTGACCTAGAAGCCTGGCTCTCTTGGTGATGGGTGGGGACAGCAGTTGTTACTCAGTAGTGTGGGCAACATTCATATTCAAATAGATGCTGCATGTACTCAGAGGCACTCTCCATTTACTTCATTTGCTTTGAGTTGGAATTTGTTGTTATTAAATACTTTTTAGATGGGCCAGTATTACCATCATCTCCATATTGTAGATGGCATGAGATTGGGGAGCTCAGACTAGTTGGTATGGACTTAAGGTTGTGTCAGGAGTTCATGGCATAAAAAAAGAAAAGAACCCCCAACCAGAAATTTCCTGGTTTATATCTCAGTCCCTTCACGGCTACGCTACACTAGCTAAAACAAATAATGAGCTAAATAAATACTGTTGCTATTAAATATTATTCAGTGCCAATGGTGTGGTAGACATTGAAAGGAAATAGTCCTAACTTGTCCCGAAGGCTTGGCATCCACATTGGATGTTCATGATTTGTGATGGTGTCATGAGAGATCAGGAACTAATGAGGTGTGGGAATGGGAAGTATCAAATGATTATGGGTGCATAGGTTAAGATGAGGCTAGAGTCGATCAGGAAAGGCTCTGTTAAAGAGGAACAGTAGCTGAAGCTGCCTATGAATAAGAGTGTGCAGCCCTACTCCGTGTCCATGAATTAATGTTATGTAGCTTCTCTTCCAAAGCAGATTTCTCTCAACAGAGTTCAGATTTCTGGTATTGGACTTCAGCTTAGGAGGAAAACACTTGAAGGTACAGATGGCAGGGAGGTCAGGATTTAGCCCATGTGCCCTTTTTAAATATAAAACATCAGATCCCTGTCCTCTTTTATATATCTCTGGGGCAGATCTAGATTTTTTAAAGACCTGCCACCATCATGTCTAATCTCTTCATTTGTCAGAGGGCAGACTGGTGGAAGGAAGCAGATATTTTCCACAGTGGTACCAATCTTTAGATCTCCCTCTCCAGGGAAACTTGTAAACTGCCTCTTCACTTATGGAAACTAGTTGAAACATTTATATTTCAGCAAGATATTTATATTTATATAAAAAATTATATTTCAGCAAGGGATGGTATTTAATTTACTGCAGTATGTCAGTTTTTTAAATTAAGGCTGTGCAATTTTAAATGGTTGCAAGCTGTCATTTTTAACATCATTAACAATGCATTTGCTTTGAGTTGGAATTTGCTGTTATTAAATACTGCAGTTGGTGGAAATTTTGTGATCTCCCTGAGGACACACTTGGGCTCTGTGTTGAAGAATGAATGGTGTTGAAGAATGAATGAATGAATAAATAAATAAATTACAAAGCATTTTTCAATAATTAAAAATATCTACTTCCATAGATATATTAGATGGGGACAGTTTTCTTTCTCTCTGAGAAGTTGTCTGAACTTTACTCTTGTGGTATTATTCTTATTACAGCTCACCTTGGCATATAATTGTAGCAAGTCATTGTTATATGCAGGCACTATAGCATCTTGAAGCCAAGCTTATATACAGATGGGAATACTGATATTCCATCTTCTCAGTTTTAAATAGATTATATATAATATTAAACACCAGAATTTGAATAGTACTTTGAGTAGTCCAAGTAGTCCACATACATTATCTTGTAATAATCCTTACAACAACCTTGAAGCATAGATCTGTATTATTATACTCATTGTGCAGATGTGGGACTGAGGCTGTTAAAATTAGAGCTGTGTGTGAGTGGCTTTTTGAAATTCTCCATCCTATTTGTGGGCAACAAAATTGGGGGGACAATGACCTCCATCACACCTAATTCCCCCCTGGTTTGCCTCTACATTTTTTTTACCTCTGAGGCAGAAGTGCTTCAAGCTTATGGTCCCTTTCACCTGAATAGCGTCTCTTTCACTCCTTCGGTCCTTGGTGCATTAGCTCTTCCGCTACACTCCACCCCACCCCACCTTACCCCTCCCCTTCTCTTTCTCCCTCCAGTCAGGTCCTGTCAGATGAGTGCTTCAACCAGATCGCCTTTCTGCCGGGCAAAAATGGAACAACCCTTTAGTCTGGCTCTTTGGGGGCATAAAGAGAGTACAATCCTGTCTCTGCAGTCATTCAGGCATTGTATGATTTTAACAAAGGCTTTCGAGCCTGGGATGCAAGGTTTGGGTTTTATATTGAGGCTTGGAGCTGGCTGCTGGGAGAGATCGCTTTTCCCTGCCAGGACCTGATGCAATCCATTCAAGCTCCCAGTTCTTTTAAAACTACACAGAGGTTTAGGGTGCATTAAATGTGCTTAGGGAAAATAATCCAGACTTTTAGCGTTCTAGGAAAGGCTGGGGAAGAGGCCGGGTGTCAGCAGGACAGGCATGGCATCATGTGAGCACCATGCTGCAAATCTGCACACCTTGCATGGCGAGAGTGCACTAAATCACTGGTGTGATGGAGCTCAATTTCACCACATTTCTCCTGGGGTAGGAGAAATTCTCCCACTATTTCTCACAGGTAGGCATTGCCATTGGCAAGTGTTATAGAACAGATTCTTTTTTTTCCCTTTGGATTTCTTTTTTGTTTTGTTTTCTGCACTTCCAATGCAAATGGCAACAGATTCAACTGTGTTGGCAGCTTGGCTCCACAATACTCCATATACCTAGCATAATTCCAGGGTATGGCAGGGGGTGGGGAAGGGAATGCAGCCAGCACAAAAAGGAAGGGTGAAGGAAATTTGGAGAAAATTCTACAAAGTGACCTTTTATTTCTAAGCAAAGAAAAATCTGATGACTCTTTTTTTGAGAAACGTGTTTTCTGAGAAATTTTGGCTCAGCTTTAGTTGTCATTATTCAGGGTTCAGCACCTTCTCAAGGGTCTTCCAAATGTTACATTTCTGAGGAGTGATTGTGGATACATCTTGTCTCTAATGTAGTTGCTGGCAACACCTCTCCTTCCCTGAAAGCCCTGTAGAACATGTGAGGTGGGGGGAGTGTTGCATTCCAGCTCCAAGGAAAGGGTGGAATTAACACTGTGCCAAAACCTGTCCTCCAATTTCCTGAAAGTTTTCTTCTCCCATGAAAGAGGCTTCCATTTGTTCGCCTCATTTTCAGAGCATTTTATAATTTATCTTGAATGTGTTTTGGTGGTGATTTTAACCTTGCCTAATCAGTGTGAATGAGATGGCTGACAGTAGCGTCTGTATTTTACTTTCTATTACCCATCTCACCATTGCTCTACACTTTCCTAGGCCGCCTGCCTGCACTTCCTGATCTGGAAAGGCCTCATGGGAGGAATAAATTCATGATGTCTTCCCCTGTGAGGGAAAACCAAGGAGGCTACAGGCTGCCAGAGAGATGATTGTACAATAAGGAAGGTAAGCACAAGAACCCTGAACCCAAAGAAATGAGAATTTCTCTGAAATTTCTTCTTCTTTGAATTTCCCCCCTCTATAAGCAATTTATTATCTATTAAATTGAATGAGAATGGTCAAAAAATATGTGGGAGAAATTTTCAGTATAGCACTAGTTAAAATAGTAGCTTGCCTTAGTACTAGCATGTGAATTCACTAAATTTAAAATTGGGCTTCCTGGTTTGGAATTATGGCCCCCTCTACAAGGATGCGCTTTTGCGCCCGGTTGTGCGATTATGCGCATTATCGCAGACGCGCATTTACTCCTAATCCCTCTGCACGGGAGGCTGCGAGAGGCGGCGAAACGCATTAATAGATGTCCAAAAAGCCCTTTACAAGAAGTTAATGCGCATAATCGCTTGTTCACATGGGGAAAATGCGCTTTAACGGCCGGAGCAAAATAAAACTCGCGATTTAACGCGCATTCGAAAATGCGCATTATCGGGGAGATAACGCGCCTCTACGCCCGATTTGCGCTCCGTTCTTGTAGAGGTAAAATTTTTAATGAACCTTCAAAGCGCATTAAACCTCTCTTGTAGAGGCACCCTTAGTCTCACAGGCAACACACAAACTCTAATTACAAAGTGAGACCTGGGGGCTGTCTATATGTTGTCTTTGCCCCAGGGTGGCTCCAAATCTGTGCTGCATTGGTTATATGATGCAACCACCGAGTTGGAACCATTGCAGGGCAAAGAGCTGAAGATCTGCAGCTGAAAAGTTGGGGACTTACCCTGATTTTTCCTACCTGAGCAAGGTCAGCACAGCTCTTCCACCAGCTGTCCTTGCTCTGGCACTGCGTTGGGGGTATTCCTGGGTGGAAGGCAACTTCCCATTGGTCACCAGAAGCCAGAGGAGGGGTAGGCCCGGCTAGCCTAATGGCCGCTGGAAAGCCCACTCTGTCTTCCCTGAGTGGGAATTATTTGTTGTCACCCTGCAGCAGTAATACCATGGGTTTTGGCGGTGGAGCGGTGCCAACTCAATGCCATGAAGGCAGCTTCCTGGGCTGATGTTCTACTGAAACAACGTGTTGTATCTCCATGTATGGAGTTTAGTATTACATTTCATGTGTGAAGTTAATAATATAATAGATGGATATTACAACAGCATTCCATAAATAAATCTTCCATATCAGATTTTCTACTAAAGAAATAAAACACTATAAATGAGATGATATAATATACAAAGACCCAATTCCATAGAAAGGTTAGCCATAAGGGGATGTGTCCCTCAGGCTGAAAAAGATTCCCCACCTCTGCCATAGGACAATGGCATTTGTTTTTTCTTGCTTATAGGAGAAGTTTAGGCGATGAGAAAGTCGGGTTTCTAGTATCTAATTCTGTATCCACACAAGACTATGGGCATCTAGTCATGGCTATTATTGGACTCCAAAACCTATTTAGTCACAGAACTCCAGAGTTGGCAGGCTCCAGGCAGAAACTCTATATGATAGTGAGTAAATGAATCAATGCAAAGCTCTCAGGAAGGTTGGCACCATATTTCTCCCAACATGTTTGTTTGTTTGTTTGTTTGTTTGTTTAAATACCGGGGTTCTAAAATATATGCATCTGACAAAGTGGGCATGGTCCACTAAATGTGTGGGTGTGGGGGTGGGATATAGATAGGCAGTTAGAAAGTGTGCAGTATTGCCCACTTTATTAAAGGCATGAAGTATGTTTCCAATGAAGTATATATTTCTACGAGAGATTAGTATATTTTCATTGTCACACTCCACTTGCTCCAATATGAAGATTTTTCGAAACCAGTTGGCAAAGTAGTGAAATCCGTTGTCCAGGTAAAATGCAGAGGATTGACCCAGCCAAACAGCTGCCGGCTCCTCCATCCAGTAGCCCAACTACTTACCTTGCTCCCAGAGCACATGGAGGTTTTCCTTGTGGACACCTGCAATGTGGCTTTTTGCTGCCGTTCGCTCTGGTCGTTTCGCTTCCCAACAAGCGCTTCAGGCTTGCTTGCCTCGTTTGCCTCCTCCACCTTGCCCCAGCAGAAGCTGACACAAGGAGGGGCCGAGCCGCGAGCTCGGCTCTCCTTGAAAGCGCTTGATGCACGCGCTGGAGTGGGAAGCCGGCGTTTCCGACTGGGGGGCGGTCTGGAGGAGCGCGTGTCTAATTGCAGTCCTGCCATGTGGGTGACCTTCAGTGAACCTGAGGCGGGCCCCTGTGGCACCTGTCCCGGCTGAGGGGAGGAAGGGAAGGAGCGAGGTGTTGCCGCCTGCCTGTTCTTTCTGGCTGGCGTAGGCTGGGAGTCACCGGAGGGAACTGCCCGGTGCGCTGCGCCCTGGCACTGCCCTGCTTCTTGTCGCCTCACTCTGTGTGTGTGTGGGGGGGGGGGGCACGCGCGCTGTTGAGCATGAAGAAGCGGTCCGTGAAGCGAGGGTGAAGAGGAAGGCAGTCGCGAGCCTGGCAGTGGCCCCGGTGACCCCGCCGGGAGGGCAAGGAAACAAATCACTTGAGACGAGGAGGAGGAGGAGCGAACCAGGTGCTCGAGCTGGCCTCCTCCTTCTCGCTTCCCGCGGCGTGACGACTGTCTCCCCCTGCAGGCATCGCGGGCAGGACCACCGCCGCCACCACCATGTTCGACGAGAGACCGGCGCCGGTTCGTTTTCCAGCTGAGCTGTGAGCGATAGCGGGAGCGCGGCGGCTCCATGGGGGCTTCTCGGCGGGTATCCATGCCCGGGGTCGATCACTTGCGGCTCCTGCTGGCTTGCCTTCTGCAGCACAGCGCCCCCGTTTTCGCCCTCTCGGGAAACGGACTGCCCGAGCCGGCTGCAATGATGGGCATCAGCCCCAGTTCCAGAGCGGAGACCCTGCAAGCGCCAAGCGGGACCCCTTTCGAGGAGACCAGGCTTCAAGTTTTCACCTTGGACTACCCCCACGTGCAAATCCCGTTCGAGATCACCCTCTGGATCCTGCTGGCTTCCTTAGCCAAGATCGGTAAGTGACGGAAGTACTGGGGGGGGGGGGGGTTGAAGTTGAACCTCCACCATGTCAAAGAGGGCAGATTTTCAGTTTTTGCTGGGTAATAAAAGGGGAGGGGCGGGGAAGTGAAACAAGTGGGTTGGTGGGGGGAAGTAGCATGTAGGTGGAACGTTTAAACCAGTGGTGGGGAACATGTGGTGGGGAACTTGTGGTCCTCCAGGTGTTGATGGACTCCAGTTCCCATCAGCTCCAGCCAGCATGCCCGCTGGCCAGATGACGGAAACTGTAGTCCAACAATATCCAAAGGGCCCACTCCCGGTTTAAACTTTAAGTATATCTCTAAGGAGTAGCCCTGAAGCACCCTTTTTAAAACAAACAAACAATTACATTCATAAATGATACATTTGGCACCCACTCGGAAGACAAATTACTGCAGTTCTTCTTCAGACATTGCTGAGAAAGATCAGAACAAGAATATCCTAAACTCGTAACGCGCAGCATGATAAAGATTTGTTTTGCATAAAGTAATTGGGGTGGAGTCCTCCTATCAAAGCTGCGACAAAGTACAAGGCATCTATTGCTTTTGTGACCACAAAAATGTTTAGAGGTAATGATTGTGTTAGAAGATTCTTGCATACTAACGTTTGGGAGTGTAATCTGATGCTTTAAGGTTTTTTGCTGGCAGCTTTTATCTTTGCTCCTTTAGAAATAGAGTAATTGTAAAAAGAAAGACGAAGTGAAAGAGAGATTCCTGGTCCCTAGAACAAGTGTTTAATTATATCTCAAATACTTAGACTAAAAAAAAAGATGTAAAAATATTGTATATGTATGTACAATTATAAACTGTATATAAGGCACACGTTGCATATTCAGTAGAAAGTGTCTTATCAGAATCTCATTCTTTTCTACAGTTCTGATGTAGTTTTATTGCATGTCCTTTAAGTAGCGCAATTTCAGCGTAATCCTATGTATATATCATTTCTTAGTGACATCAGAATGTACTTAATTTTCCCATTGAAATAAATTGTATTTAATAGTGCATAATTTTGGCTATCACACACCACTATTTTGTGATTGTTGTCCTTAGTTGTAGGTTATCTCACTGAGTTCATGAGTTAGTCTGAAACACATTGTATTCGTTCTAGCTTTTCATGGATGTGTGCCTCATGCCATCAGAGATAAGGGGAGGGTAGTGATTGAAGATAGGGCCTTCTCTGTAGTGGCACCTCAATTTTGGAACTTTCTCCACAAAGTTGTTTGTATGGAGATATTTTGTTGTTCCTTTAGTGCCAGGTGAAAACCTTTTAACCCTCCCGGGCCTTTTAGATATATTTAGATATCTACTTTTAAGTGGTCATTTTGGTGTTCTGTTTGGTAAGATTTTATTAGTTTTATTTAACCTCTGTTATTGATTTTATATCACACGGAGAATTTTTGCATGGAACAATGAGATATTAAATATTAAAAATAAACAATGTCAACTTAAACCACCATTCACTAACTTGTAAACATGAAACTGGAGCAGGTGGTTCACCAAAGGCTGTAGCAGCCATGATTACAAGGGTAATGTGAATTAGCCACTCCTTTAATACAGGAGCTTGGGGCCAAGGTCTGCCTTCCATGGACAGAAGGGCTCCGCCTCATGGAAAGCTCCTCTGCCCAATTTTGGGATATCCCCTTTCCCCTGCACACCAATTGGCAGGGTCTCCTGGCCTTCTATGTAGTGTTTTTAGAGAGCCAGAGGGGTTGCCATGCAGAGAAGAGGACAGGGAAGACTGTTTGCACCAGCCCAGTTGAGCAAACCTAAATCTGGATCCGACTCACTGATTAGAATGTTGGATGAATGAGAGATTCAAGATTCACTGTTTCAGAGCCCTGCCATGCAGGCTCATGCAGGCCCACTCAATGGAGCTTACTCCCAGGTAACTGTATATGTGGATTGGTATCCTATCTGTATAGTAGAACTAGCTATTAAGGATATAGTAGTAATTTATTTGCATATGGCACAATGGCCTTTACAATCAATACATACACAACCTCCATGGGTCGCTCCATCCATAACCGAAGGCCGCCCCATCCTTCCGCATTTCGATACCAATTAAAAATACTCTATACAAACCGCTATTTAAATAAAATTATCCCCATTGCAATCAACCCCTTCTTGCAATAAAAAGTTTCATCTGATCTTTTGTGCAGCTACAGCAAATTTTGCCACCTTTCTTGAAATTGCCATATCATAGTCGGCCAGAAGTTTCAAAGTAAGGTCTCTACTTGATAAGCCCTCCCTTTTTTCCAGAATTTCTTTTAGAAAACGCACCCTGATACCTTGATACAATGGGCAATAGAGGAGGTAATGTACTAGGTCTTCAACCTCCTTTGCACCACAGATACAGTTTCTTTGTGCATATGGGATCCCCTTGTATTTCCCCTCCAGGCAAGCTGTCACTGTTGTTTGAAAACGGAGGGCCGTAAATGCTTTTCTCAGTCTTGGAAATGTTAACTCTCGCAAGTAGTATGAACGATATTGCTCCCCTTTTACCAAGCTGTACCAGGGTGAGAACCGCTGTCGTTGACTTGCATGGACATTAGAAAACGTGTCTAGCTCATAAATTCTGTTTCTAGTACTCACACTGTTTTGGCAGACCAATCCTTGAGGTTCATTAAAATAGAAATACGCCAATTCCAGAAAACTTTGTGCCCACCCTCCCTTCCTAAGCTGTTCCTTAAAACATAAACTAGGGAGACTATCTTCCTTCATGCTCATTAATTTTTCCCGTATAGTAAAAAAGCCTTATGTAGGCGGGCCTTGATGGAGGGAAGATCCACTTCCATTTTCAATAGGGCTGCAGGGACTCCCTTGGAAAGAGCCAGCAGTTCTTTCAGGAATTTATTTTGTATCCTTTCCAATTCATCAGACTTCCCTGCACCCCACAGTTCTGCCCAAAGAGCAGTTGCGGGGTACCTTTGCTGTGAACAGTTTCAATATAGGTTCAACCAGTAGGCCACCTTTCTGCCTACCATAATCAAGGATTGCTCTTGCCATTCTTCCCGCTGACAATTTAGCTGCATTGACCTGAGTTTTCCAGCTCCCATTATACGAAAAATGTACCCCTAAATATTTAAAGCTGTCACACTGTTCAATTTGTTGACCGTCCACCTCCAGGTATGATAACACTTTTTCTTTGCAAACACCACCACCTTTGTTTTTGCATAGTTAATCATTAACTTCTCTTCTTTGCATATTTTCCCCAATTTCCTTAGGAGTCTTATCAGTCCCACTTGTGTATAGGATAATAGGGCCATGTCATCTGCATACAGCAGCATTTGTAACTTTTTATGACCTACTGTAGGGGGGAAGCAATCCATTGCAGTAAGATCCTCTACTAGGTTATTAATATAGAAGTTAAATAGGAAAGGCGCTAGTAGGCATCCCTGTCTGACGCCCCTTTTTATGTTGATTTTTTCTGACAGTACTCCCCCTAATCGAATTCTCATCCTTGCATCTGTGTGGGAGTGTAGTGTTTGTATTAACATTAGTAATCGCCTATCTATATTTGTGTGCGCAAGTTTGTTCCAGAGGCGGTCTCTGTCCACACTGTCAGGCTGTGGCAAAATCAATGAAGGCCACATACAGGCTCCCTGCCACAGTGCTACGGTATTTTTCGATCAGATGCTGTAACACATAGCATTGGTTTACCGTACTCATCTCGCTCCTGAAACCTGCCTGTTCCTTTGCTAGGATGTTAGAATCCTCCTCCCACAGCAAAAGCTTATCCAGCAGGTGTCTGCTGTATAATTTAGATGTTATATCTAGGAGACTAATAGGCCTATAGCTTTTGGGGTCAGTTTTCCTTCCTTTTTTGTATATTGGTACAATAATACTGGTCTTCCAACCTTCTGGGATTTTTCCTGTCGAGTTGATTTGGGTAAACAGTTTTGCCAATATTGGGGCCCACCAATCTGCATTATCTTTGAACAGTTCTGGGAGGAGCATATCTTCTCCTGGCTTAAGGATATAATGAAGATGTGTGTGATCATGGTTGTAATTAGCAATGTTCCAAACTTCTCAATTTACTTATTTTCGAGTAGTCATTGAGGGGAGGGGCAAAAAGAATTTTCACCCGAAAATTGTGGGAAGGGGTGAGACTTTCATAGAAATGTCTCAGGATGCAGGGCTTCGGTGCTTACTGTAAAGAGGTGGCCAATGGGTTCATATGTGTTTTCTTTTACAATTGCCCCCCCCCCCCAATTTGGACCTTGCAACCTTTCCAGCTGCTTGACCTTTCTGAAAAGCCCTCTCTTGGGGCTTTCCAGTGCTGCTGCCTGCTGAATGCCTAAAAGCTGAGCAAAGTATTTTTGTTTTGTTTTCATTAAAAGTCCAAAGAAGAAGAAGAAGAAGTCCTCACTCAACTTTCAGACACTCAGCAGACAGCAGCATTGGAAGGTCCTAAGGCAGGAAGCCCTAGTTAAATCCTCTAGGGGGCTTTTCAAAAAATTCCAGCAGCTGGAGAGGCTGCAAGGACCAAACAGTGAAAAAATGGTAAAAGAAAGTGCACATGATCGCCTTCAGTAAGCACTGAAGCCCTGCACCCTGAAAAAAAATCTCAGAAATTCTCAAAATCTCAATGAAAGAGGCAGAAAAAATGACTTTCACAGGGAAATGAAGAGGTTGCAAAAGGGCAGGAGAGGTTTCGACATAGCACTAATTATAATACTGTTTGCACACTACCCAGTAGTCTAAAGGTTCACAGTATTTTGAGGTAACACACACCACAAGCCATTCAATTACAAAAAAAACACAAAATGGCTTGTTGTGTGCTTTACATAAAATTGAAAAATTGGTAAATGCCGATTTATCTCATTGACATTTACCAATGGGAAGGTAAATGCCAAGTACTCATTTCTGTTGATTCAGGACAGACAAAAGGAAGTTGATTTTCATACACTGCATAAACCACTCTTCCTGAGGCTCTCCAGATTTGTTATAGTAAAGCCCCATTGGCTTTGATGACTGAGGAAAATAGGAGTGGTAGTCCAACACATACGGAGGGCCCTAAATTGGGGAAGGGTGGCATAAACTAAGGATTTCACTTTTAATAGAGGTGGTGATGGCCACCAACCTAGAAGACTTTAAAAGAGGATTAGACAACTTCATGGAGGAAAAGATTGTAGTTCTATACACATTTACCGGACAGTAAGGCCCATTGAATTTAGTGGGCTGAATTCTGATGCATAGGATTATGCTATAAGGTTATCACTGACTACTACTCAGGGTGGCAATATTTTACCTCCAATATCAAAAGCAGTATGTCACTCAATACAACCAGGTGTGGGAGTATGCTTGTAGGCATCTCATAGGCATTTGGTTGGCCACTGTGTGAACCCAGAATGTTGGACTAGGCCTTTGGTCTGATCCAGCAGGGCTCTTTTAAAATGTTCTTTTATTAAGAAAATCACAACCAAGAAGGACTCAGATTATTACGAAGAAAGCCACTTTTCAAGTATGTGTTGTGAACAAAGCGATGCTGATTTTAAATATTGGAAGGGATAAAAGGGTGTTGCTAATATTTAAGGAAACATATGTATTTATGATTCCTATATATTACTGCTCTGAAAACTACTTGCTAAGGACCTTGATAAGAAGAGTGACATTACACTAATGTCCTGCTTGTGGGCATCCCATAGGCATCTGGTTGGCCCCATGGCAAATGGGATTCTAGACCTTTGGACTGATCCAGCAGAGCTCATGTTCTTATTGCTTAATGAGTGATGGAGCTTCTCATGCTGTCTTGAAAGAAAATTCCATTTGGAATTGGTTCTAAAATATTCTTGATTAATTTCCAGTGGTTTATGGGTTAGTATCCACTTAATGATTTGAAATTTTCTTAAAGAAACAAAAGGCTTTGGATGAACAAACCTGAACAAAGATGTATTATTAAGTAAGCAGATTTCTCCCATCACCAGAAATCTTAAGGGAGACTTCCTGATTTATAGTCTGAAAAAAATTGCCATCACTGTGAAGCTTTTTCTCCCTTCTCAATTTCAATTTCTCTTGCTCAGTATCTTATAATATGCTCTATATAGTATATCACCCATCATGTATCGTATGCCACTATACTGTGCCATTCATCACTGTAAGTTATACAAGTGGAAAAGAAGAGCGATGATGATGATCACAAGGCAATGCTGTGTGTCAGCTTTCCACTATAGTACATGCAAAAGTACATCTGATTTCAATTTCCAAGCATCTAGGAACATCTGACATAGAATTATGAAATTTGCCAGAAGCCACTCAAGGCACTAAAAGGGGTATGGATGTGTTATATTAGGATATAGAATGTTGCAACTTAGTTGAGCTATGAATATCTGGTTCTCCTTCCATGAATAAGGCTTGTAAAGCTATTTGGGAGCGGTTCATTTTCTTGTTGCATTAGGAGCTATGTTTTCAGTTCATTATCATGTGTAATTACATAGGTTTTATGTGGAAAAGGAGAGGTAGATGATTGTGCAGTTCTTGAAATGAGACCATAGTGCTTTGGTGAACCATTTCTGTGCAGCAAAAGATAAATGAACCAACAATAGGTACTGTTGCACTTTTGCAATATATGCTCCTATGCATATTTACTCAGGAGTAAGTCCTATTCAGTCCTTTAGTAAATATACTTAGAACTGCAGAGTGTTTTTTGTTGAAAAATGGATCTCTGTGTTTCAGAAACTAGGATATTATTTGCCCTATTCCGACATTTTAATTAGAGTACAGTAAACACACTAGGAGCAGCAGCATGCTATCTCCTATCCCCTCCAGTATCACATTAATTGACCTCATATGGAGGGTGACTTTTGTAAAGAAGAGAGTCTCCTCCATCCATGGAGGTGGTCCGTGGGATCTGGAATACTGATTATCCAGTGTTCTGGATGGTGTGGAGAGCCCCGTGGGCAGAGAGAACTCTTGTCTTTACAAAGTCACTCTTCACATGTAGCCACTCTCCAGTGACAGAGGAGATGGACCTAGCTCACCCTCTCCTCACATATTTACTCACATATTCACTCTAATTAGGAGTGCTTAAATAGGGCTATTGATGTCTGTGAATCTGTCTTCTTGGTTTAGTTAAGCAATATTAATGACTGAATACTGATTTTATATACTTCTCAAATGAGGTTAGTCTTTAGCACTTATGAGTCTTGCATCCTGTGAACCATTAGTATCAAGCCTTCATTTTTTTCATGGTGGTGAAGAGATCAATATAGTAGTGGGAGCTCTGTGGATTTTCCCTTACATGACTTTTCCAGAGAGCCATGTAATAGTTAAAGAAGCAGAACAAGAAAAAATTACACTGTTTTACTACTGGCTGGCCTGAAATGAAATGAAATTGATGTTTTCTCAGGGTCATATACTGAGTTTTTAATTGACCCCAGAACTATTTTGGGGCCTGGCTGAGAGTTTGCAGCTGTTTTAAATTTATACTGTTTTTTATATGTCGTTTGTTTTTATGCTTTTATGGTTTTACATTTTATATATTGATTTTTAATGTCCATAGTTTTTAATTTTTGTAAACTGCCCAGAGAGCTTCGGCTATGGGGCAGTATATAAATGTTATTATTATTATTATTATTATTATTATTATTATTAATAATAATAATAATAATTCTCTGACACCTTTTCCACCTGAAGCAGAAAATCCAAATGGTGTTTCCTTTCTTAATCAAGCACATGGTGGTCTCTCAAACTGGTGTACTGTACACACAACCCTCATTCTTATGTTGCCACTCCTGGCTACATTCTGCAGAAGCCAACAGGTCTTAGTCCTTATGCATTCTTTTGATGTCAGGTGTTAGTCCTGGAACAGGTGAAGAAAGTGTAGAGTTTACCTGTGTAGATGCAGAGAAACTCTGCCCTACTATTGGAATATCTGAACTGAAATACCTGAAGAAGCATCTTTCCCTGTATGAGACTGCCTGTGTCTTCTGGGGAGACCGTTCTCACAGTAGCTGTCGCAACATGTTATACGCCAACATTGTGGCATCCCAGTTGTATAACACTGCCATTATAGAAATGTCACTGGCACCAACTCTGTTATCCTTTTGGTGCCAAATGAAAATCTTCTTGTTTGCTCAGGTGTTTTAGCCTGTCAGTCTGCCTAGTATCTTACTGTCTTTAAACAATGTTTTATGATTATATGTTTATAATATTTTATGAAATACAACCATTTTGTTTTTTATATACCATCCTGCATATTTGGAAAGTAGTAATGGAGGTCCCCCTCCCAGTGTGGAGCTTTACTCTCCCTTCACCATGATAGGAAAGTGAATGGTTAGAAAGAATATGCTGCAGCCTAGATGTCGATAACATCAAATACCTCTAGACTAAGCTCTCTTCAACTCTCATCAGCCTAATCCAGTGTGGCCAATGGATGATGATAATAATAATAATAATAATAATAATAATATATTCATTTATTTCTTACCTGCCTCTCCCTCTGGATTGAGGCGAGGAACAACATGAAATATAAAATACATAAAACTGATTAAAAGCACATAGAACTAATACATTATTAAAATACCAATAAAATACCAATAAAACACTTCAAATTCATCTGGGTAGGCCTGCTGGAAGAGATCGGTCTTTATGGCTTTCTTAAAGTCAAAGAGACTATTACATTGACGAATCTCCTCCGGCAGGCCATTCCACAGTCTGGGAGCGGCAGAAGAGAAGGTCTTTTGGGTAACAGTTGTCAGCCTAGTTTCAGGTGATTCTAACAAATTCTTCTCAGAGGACCTGAGTGTGCAGGGTATATTGTATGGGAGAAGGCAGTCTTGTTGGAAACCTGGACCCAAACCATGAAGGGCTTTAAAGGCGATGACCAACACTTTGTACTTCGCCCAGAAAGTAATGGGCAGCCAGTGAAGTGATTTTAAAGCTGGTGTGATATGATCACCTCTAGGTGTACCAGTGACCAAACTGGCTGCGATATTTTGAACTAGTTGAAGTTTCCGGACTAGGCACAGAGGTAGCCCTATGTACAGTGCATTGCAGAAGTCGAGCCTCGAAGTTACCGGCACGTGCACTACTGTCTTTAGGTCTTCCAACTCTAGGAAGGGGCACAGCTGGCATATCAGCCAAAGCTGATAGTAGGCACTTCTGGTCGCCGCATCTATCTGAGCTGTCATTTGGAGCGACGGATCCAGGAGCACCCCCTAGCTGTGAACACAGCCTTTCAGGGGGAATGTAACCTCATCCAGAACTGGTTGACACACCTCCAAACCCAGGTTGGGGCCTTTGACAGTAAGCACCTCCATCTTATCTGGATTCAGCTTCCGTTTGTTTTTCCTCATTCAGCCCATTACCGCCTCCAAGCATTCATTCAGAGGAGACACACTATCCTTAGCTGACGATGTTGTCGAAGGCATAGAGAAATATATTTGGGTGTTATCGGCATACTGATAGCACCCTGCCCCATGCCTCTGGATGACCTCTCCCAGCGGTTTCATGTAGATGTTAAACAGCATTGGGGATAGGATGGCGCCTTGTGGTACGCCATACAACAGCTCCTTCTTTGAGGAGCAGCTATTGCCAAGCCTCACCATCTGGAACCTGCCCGAGAGGTAGGACCGGAACCACTGAAGCACAGTGCTCCCGAGTCCCAATCCTCTCAGGCGTTCCAGAAGGATACCATGGTTGATGGTATCGAAAGCCATTGAGAGGTCCAGAAGTACCAGCAGGGACACACTCCCCCTGTCAATACTCAAGCGTAGATCATCCATTAAGGCGACCATAGCAGTCTCAACTCCAAATCCTGCCCTGAAGCCGGTTTGAAATGGGTCTAGAAAATCTGTATCATCCAAAACTGCTTGGAGTTGGAAGGCAACTGCCCTCTTGATCACCTTGTCCAGAAACAAAAGATTTGACACTGATCTGTAGTTATTAAGGTCCAGAGGGTCTAGGGAGGACTTCTTCAGAAGCGGCCGTATCACTGCTTCTTTTAAACAGGATGGAAAACTACCCTCCCTGAGAGATGTATTAATAATATGTTGTAACTGTAGTCTAATTACATCTCCTCCCTGGTTAGGAATGCTGGGAGTCATAGTCCAAAACATCTGGAGTGCACCAGGGTGGGGAAAGTTGCTTAAGACTTAAATCATACCTGACCCATGTTCATATATATTATTATTATTATTATTATTATTAGTAGTAGTAGTAGTAGTAGTAGTATAAGTAGCCCAGAGAAATTGTATATTATATATTGTCTGGTTGTGCTCTGCTTCAGTCTTGTCAACTGTTTCTGTTCTTTCTTTAGACTATGTTTGGGGTGGTGATGGTAAGTAGTCACCTCCCTTTTGTTTATGACTCTTGACCTACTTCCATCTCGATGTAAGCACCATAAGCTTTTCCTGACATGCCATGTTTTAAAATCTTTCATAATCTTGTTGCTCTTGCCTCTCTGCTATGGTATGCTGATACCTTCCTTAGACAGTGATGGCGTGATATCTTTTCCTTAAAATAATCTTAGGAAAATGACAAGCAGTACTAGTCTCTGGTTTTATGGGCCAGATCTACACCAAGCAGGATAAAACACTTTGAAAACAGTTTGAAAACTGTATATGGAGTATGTCCTGGGCCCCAACAGTTGTCAATACCTTTATAAACTATTTTAAAGCAGTAGTGTAGATCCTGCCATGCTATTTCTGATCGGTCTGTAGCAGGAGGTACCACAAAGCACCCCAGTGGTTGCAGCACCATGGAAAGCTCCAAGTGAGCAACATGCTCCAACAAAGTTTGGAGGTGAACTGAGGCCTTATGAGCCCCCTCCGTCCAGTGTACTCCTTCCAACCTCCACACCAATGCTTTAAGAGTGTGAATAATTCAAGGGCCAACCCCTGGCCTGAAGATAAGCACCTCTCCTCCTTTCAGTGGTCTCTTGCCTGGAAAACTCCCTGCACATTGAGCAAGTATGGTAGAGCTGGAGGCAGGAGGCATTGAATTCCTGAAGCAAATTGGTCCCAAGGAAAGTGTCCTGGCTGGGTTTCACAGGCTTCTGACCACTAGCTTCAAGTTCGGTATTAGAAATCCAATCCAGTTCCTCGTACTTGACCAGCTCAGTCCCCTCTGACTCTGAATTTGAGACCAGGGCCATGACACATGCATAGCTACGTTTCAGACAGTCCCATATTGCTGCTTAATATACAGCATTACCAAAATATTGACTCTGGGAACAGAAAGGCTCCTGCTAATAGAAGGGGGAAGTGAATTTTTGCTAATTAACCCTCTCCCTGCAACATCTCACACTGCTAAAGATAATATGTCTGTTAAGCATTATGATATCAAAACTGCTTACTTACATGCAGATCTCAAAGAGGAAATTTACATGGAAAAAACTCCAGGTTTTTGTAAAAATGATGGAGAAGTCTGGCTACTTCAAAAAGCAGTTTATGGGCTTAAACGATCAGCAAAATGCTGGAATGATTGTGTAAATGCTGCTATGATGGAAAGCTTAGGCTTCCAAAGAGGTATTGCAGATCCATGTTTATATATAAGAGATGGGGATAATGGTTTCATAATGGCTTTATTGTATGTTGATGATTTTCTTCTGGCATCAAAGTCTATAAACTTGATTCAAAGTGTTGCAACAAGTTTGGAGAAGAGGTTCAAACTTAAGTCACTTGGAGAAGAGAGTAATTACCTGGGAGTAAAAGTCACAAAGAGAAATGGAAAGTATTTCTTGGATCAGAAGCAGAAAATTGTGAGTCTGCTTGAGTCTTGTGGAATGCTTGAGTGTAACAGTGTTCAGAGTCCAATGTTGACAGACTTCAGAACTAACTTAGAAGGGGAAGATTTTGATGACCCAGAGTTATACCAATCTGTAATTGGGAGTCTGTTGTACATAAGCCAGTGGACGCGAGCTGACATTGCATGCAGCGTGGGCATTCTAAGCCAGCAAGTTGCAAAGCCAACTGTGGCTGCGTGGTTGGGAGTAAAACGTGTGTTAAGATATTTAAAAGGAAGTTTAAATCTGTGTCTAACACTCTCATGTCTTGGAACCAAAATAGAAAGCTTTGTTGACAGCGATTGGGCTGGAAGCCCTACAGACCAGAAGTCCACAAGTGGCATGGCTTGATAAATCATTGATATTTTGGAAAAGTAGGAAGCAAGACACCGTAGCAACTTCTACTTGTGAGGCGGAATATGCATCTCTTTCGAGCACCTGCAGAGAACTACAACTTTTTATACAATTGTTAAAGGATGTAAATATTGTTTGTACATTGCCAGTGAGTGTTTATGATGACTCACAGTCTTGCATTGCCTTGGCAAATGCTCAAATGTTTAGAGCTAGGACCAAACATGTGGCAATCAAGTATCTAAATGTTAAACAATATGTAGAAGATGGTTTAATTAAATTAATATATTGTGAGTCTAGCGAGAATGTAGCAGATATATTTACAAAACCATTAATGGGATTTCAGCATGCCAAGATAACTAAAATGTTAGGATTTGAAATGCTGAATGAGGAGGAAAAACTGTAGACCACTTAGATCTTCAAATTTTGAAGGGGTGTTGAGGAAAATTCCATATCTAAGTGGATTGGTTGAAAGTTTTAGAGTCCTGAAGGACATATCAGCCAGCTGCAGGCAATAAGGTTGAGAGAGAGTTTTTTCTGTGTGGAACTGGAAAGGTCAACCTGATTATTGCTAAGTGTCTAATATGATAAGATGATTAATCTGGGCTGGGTTGATGTCTGAAATGTATATAAGTGAGCCTTAGTTTAATGGCTACTGTGGGTGTCAGGCGTGGTGTATTTGGACGTGGAGAGATTTATGAGGAAGGACTGTACATATCTGGATGGAAACTGTTGTCCTGCTGTATATATTGGACCACGAGTAAACAATCTGTATTATACACGAGATTTGGTGTGTGAGTATTTCTTCAGCTCCTGGGTTGCTACTGGACTTATTACTAATACAAACGCTCGCAGCGTTTGCCCTCTTTTGCTTCCCCTCCTCAACACGTCCCTTGAGTGGAACTTCATTCAGGGACATTCATGCCAGTGGGAGCAAACTTGAGATCCCAGCCACTGTAGCTTAGCCTAACTTTAAAATGTCCTTTAAAAAATCTTTTGCAAAATGATTGTAAAGTTAATTAAAGGCAGGGTCATTGTGATTGAGCTGCTCTTCAAAGTTCCTATATTACATCATGAAAAAGAAGTTACTATGCAAGTACCAAGCTGGTTGCTACCTATAAAGCCCTAAACAGCTTGAGTACAAGGTATTTAAAGGACCATCTCCTACCACATGATCCTGTTCATTGACTGAGATAAGCTCAGAAGGGCCTGCTGTGTGTCCCATTATCTTTTGAACATGACTAGTGGGGATGTAAAGGGGGGCATCTCTATCGTGATACCTGAATGTGTAGAACTCCCTTTCCTGGGAGATTAGATTGCCCTCTTCTCTTAGGCCATTTCTGCACTGGCCTTTTTACTCGGGACCATCCTTGGGTTGCCCCTGTGCGTGCAAATGATGCACAGGGACTCCCGGGAGTGCGTGGGTAGGACGGGGATGGGTTTTCCCAGGGATAAGGATCCCTGGTAAATCCCGATTCTTCCCGCAGTCCCGGTAACATCCTGAGACCACGGGAGGTGTGGGCAGCTGTCCAGCATGGTGCCCACTTATGAGTAAAAAGAAATAGGCACAGAGCTGCGTAACGTAGCTCTGTGCCCATCGGGGGGTGGGGAGAAATTCCACCATTCTCAGGATGGCGGGGCAGGGTGGGGTAGGTGCGCGTGGAGGGTTTCCTTACCTTTTCTGCCATGCGACGCTCCCTCCTGCTCCTTTAAAAAAAAAATGGCACACGCAATGCACACAATGTCCCGGGAGATTGCATGTGCCGCATGTGCATCCTGGGAGATGCTCTCGCAATCAGGATATCATGAGAGCCTCCTCCCTCCCTCCAGAATGCTGGGAGGTCTAGAAAGGGCCTTAGGACCTTCAGATACTTGACCAAAGAGAATTTTATTTTGACAGCCTTATGGTTTGGCTGGCTCTTATGTTTTGCTGATAAATATTTCGCATATGTGCATGAGTGATCTGGCTTTCCTATGCTGTGTAATCATATATTTGTTCATTGTATCATTTTGTAAAATTTGTGTGATGTCAGATGCCCTGAGCACCCCTTCACTAAGATGCAAAGGTGGAGGTATAAAATTAAATACATAAATAATGTAAGAAGAACAGCATGACATTAGTTTTCATTTTGTGTACAAGTTAACCAACTCTTTCTCTCACTTGGTCTTGCTCTCTTTCTGAAGGTTTCCACCTCTACCACAAGTTGCCCCATATCATCCCAGAGAGCTGCCTCCTTATTCTGGTTGGATTGATTCTTGGTGGAATTATGTTTGGAGTACAAGAAAAGTCTCCACCTGTGATGAAGAGCGATGTTTTCTTCTTGTATCTTCTTCCCCCGATTGTCCTTGATGCTGGCTATTTTATGCCAACACGCCTCTTCTTTGAGAACTTTGGTACAATTTTCTGGTATGCAGTTGTGGGCACTCTCTGGAATTCATTTGGCATTGGCATTTCCCTCTTTGCCATTTGCCAGATTGAAATTTTTGGCCTGAGCGATATCACTCTGCTGCAGAGCCTGCTCTTTGGCAGCTTGATTTCAGCTGTGGATCCCGTGGCAGTTCTGGCTGTTTTTGAAAACATTCATGTCAATGAGCAGCTGTACATCCTAGTTTTTGGGGAGTCACTATTGAATGATGCTGTAACAGTGGTAAGTTACTTTAAAAAAAATCTTGTTCCTTTACATTCTTCTGGCTGCATATTTCTTTTAGCAATAAAACTGAGTGAAAGTCAAAGCAAGAATTTTATTGTGTCTTAGAAAAAAAATATAATTAGAGCAGAAGTGCTTGTAATTCATGCTAATGGTTTCAGAACTGGATCTTTTCAATGCTTTCTGCATTTTATAGAATGTTCAAACATTTCCCCCAGGAAGCAGAAGTGTCTGGGTGATGGTGGAGGTCTCTTTAGCACTGACTGACTAATAGGGTAAGTACAAGAAATCTGCAGATCAAAAGGATATTACAAATAGACATTTCAATTAGCACTGCCTTAATGTGGACACCTACTTGCTTCTAGGTGGACTGAGATTATCAGTTTATTTTATATAACTCACCATGCAGCCCTTAGATGGGAGCAAAGTTTAATCGTTAACTAGATTGGTTTTAAAAGACCATAGATCTCATTTACCAATATCCTGAGATATCTGTTTCCATATGTGTAAGTCATCACATCAGGAGCATTATTAGACTTTGTCCTTACCTCAGCTTTCATTTGGAAAACCCTTGTTGTGTTAATTACTTTCTATTATAATTTTTGTAATTCCCATTTAATGAATAGTGTAATTCCACTCTCTCTCTCTCTCTCTCTCTCTCTCTCTCTCTCTCACACACACACACACACACACACACGGAGAGAGGGCAGTCTAGGAATCCTTTTTATCCACAACATTTATCAAGTCTATTCATCTTCCAATCAAATAAATAAATTACATCCTTTACGTTTTCATACGGACCTCTGTGATGCTCATCTTGGAGAATGAGAGATACAAAATAGGCAAAGTTTACTGAGCAAACCTCAGGGGGCTCAAGATTGTGTATGCCCTTTGAATAAAAACACTGCCCTTGTTTATATAATGTTTTGGACTACTGCCTATTATGCATTAGACTGGAACTTCTTATCTGTGTACAGTACCATAGAGATTAAAAAATGGAATCCTAGAGAGGAAACAATTTGCAATCCAGAGACTATAGTGGGGTTCAGACAAACCCTGGCAAATATTAAAAGCAAAAGCAAGCCTATTGTGGTGGGGGAGGAAGAGACATGCCTCCCTATGTGCTGTGTTCCTGGTAAGGATACCAGTTGCCATGACCACAACAATTATTTTGCATTGGAGATGATCGATAAAAGCTGTTCAGTCTCACATTTAAATGAATTATACATATATTTGCTTCAATATCATCAACATCATTTCAGACCAACATAGCTTAGTTCACAACAAATACTTGTGGAGCGGCTTTCTTCATAATAATGTGAGTCCTTCCCAATTATAATTTTCTTAACATAAGAACACAAAAAGTGCCTTGCTGGATCAGACCTTGTCCATCTTCTGTTCACACAGTGGCCAATCAGATGCCTATGGGAAGTCCAAAAGCAGGGCATCAGTGCAATAGCACCCTCCCCTGTTTGTATCCCAGGAACCTGCATACAGAGGAATACAGAATTCTCATTCTGGAGAAAATATATAACCACCTTGTCTAGTAGGCAAAAAAAGAAAAGAAAGAGAAAATACAATAAATCCTGAATATTTCCACCAGATAATCTATCTGATCTAATAACACACTAGCAGATTTTACCTGACAGCAACAGGTGTAGGGAAGCATACTGCTTCTGAGTCCGGAGGTTCTATTTATGTGTCATTGTCACAGGTGCTGAGAGACCTATCCTCTGTATAAATTTGTTTTAACACTTTTTAAAGCCATCTGAAGTAGGGACCATCAACATTTCTTATGACAACAAATTCTGTACATAATGAATTATTTTAAATATGCATTTAAATTAATAATACATAATATCATAGATCAGTAACATGTAACTTGGGCATTTTTTTATGAGACCTTTGAGTCTTCTGTCGCTGAACATTTTGGTACGTATACTCCTGTTTCTTTGATGATTTTTTACGGTTTCTTAGTATTTTTTTTTAGTGCTTGTGTTTTGTATTGTTATTTTTTATTTGTAAACTGTTCTGGGATTTGCTATAAAGAATGATTATATAGGTTTAGTAATTAAATAATAAATATTCCCAGTCATCTTTTTTCTAAACTTAAAAGCCTCAAACTCTTTTATTTTTCTTAAAGGGAAAGCAATCATTTTGGTTGGGAATGCTAGGAGTCATAGGACTTTTTGCTGTCTAAATATACATAGGATTACAACCTAAAATATCCCTGTCGAAATAAGACCACCAGAACTGTACATGGCCACACCATAAATTTATATAAATACTTTGGGAATGCACCCACATTTTAAAATTTTGTTTTTAAAGAAGATACCCTATGGAACCCTTCAACCTGATACATTCCACTGAGTTCAAAAAACAATCTGGGGGTTGGCATTTTAAAGGAAGACTGCTGATGGTGGTATTTTCCTCTGGGTTTCCCTTTTGCTTTCTTTTTCTGATTTTTCTGTTGTAGATTTTCATACTGGGCCAGTTCAGTTGAAATAATCCCAGTTTAATCAACCATGCACTGACATTGATGCTTGTATCATGGTTACAAGCTATATCATAGCTATATCCAAAACAGGAAATTAATTTTTAACCTTAGACTCCAAACCACGATACTAAACTAAGATTTAATCTGTAGGATAGCTGGTTTCTTCCATTCAGTGGGCAGGCTGATACTAGAAAGGTCCAGTTTATATAGGCTGACCATATGAAAAGGAGGACAGGGCTCATGTAACTTTAACAGTTGTAGAGAAAAGTGAATTTTAGCCAGGGTCATTTGTATGCAATTAGTTCCTGGTTATATTCCCTCTTCATCACAACAGTTAAAGGTGCAGGCACTATACTAGAGTGACCATATACGAAAGAAGGCAGGGCCCCTGCAACTTTAACTGTTGGGATGAAGATGGAATTTCACCAGGGACTAATTGCATACAAATGACACTGGCTGAAATTCCCTTTTCTCTACAACTGTTAAAGTTACATGAGCCCTGTCCTCCTTTTTGTATGGTCACCCTAAGTTTATATGTTCAATAGAATGAAGTGGGCTGTACCACTTTAGATGGTAGGAGGGGGAAGAAATTTATAGAAAGAGAGAGAGCCCTGAACATACAAGATTCTTATGTCAGGGAGAAGGGGTTTGGCTAGGCTTTCTTTGTAGCATGCTATTTTTCTACACATGCAACCCAAATTGGTACTGTCTAGGAAAAGCATGACTACTTCATTCTGCTGAATATAAACTGGGCTAACGCCTAGGTTTAACGCTAACATTTGATAGGAAGAAGGAATGCCTGGGGAATGGAACAAGGAAGTGAGCAGGCTGCTTTAATATGAGATGGGAATGCACTGTTGAAAGTACAGTTTCTGGCTCCTCTACAGCAGATTTTAATCCCATTCTAAGGTGTTTCAGAGCAAAGAAGCTTGGGGGGGGGGTTAAGAGTTGTGCCCACTTTTTCAATTTTGAAAACTCCCATTAAATGTTTAAGTAAATGAATTCTGCTGTTGCATGCTTCCCAGGATTTTTTAAAACAAATTTTGTGGTCCAATTCACATTTGCTGCTTTTTAAAGCAACAACATGGGCATAGCTCTATGCAGGAAACTGTGTTTGCATACAATGCTAAACCATAGTTTAGCATTATGTGCAAGCCCTTTCCTCCTGTCTCTTTCCTCTTCCTCCAGTGCAGCTTCCAGGAGATCAAAAGCATTTGCTTCTGTTTTCAACTAGCTACATAGTAGCTGCACAGGACGGACTGCATTTAGGTTGTTTGAACATGGCAACTTCAAACCATGGTTAATGGGTAAACTACAGTTTACACTGACTTCAGTTTCCAGTTTGACCATACAACAAACTGTGGTTAGTTTAAAACAGAAACAAATGCTGCACCAGTGGAGGAGAGTGGAGTGGGGAGAACGCACTTGCCTGAAGCTCATTCATGTAGCACTAAGCTAAGACTTAGCTTTATGCACAAACCAGACCAATGTGAAGCAGTTCTCTGTGTGATTCTATCAATTTTCACCATGCAGTTGCAATCTGGGAAAACAGAAAGGTAGGGTTGGCATGATGAAAATCTTCAGAATTTCCTAAGTCTTGCACATTAAGGCTGCAATCCTAAACAAATTTACCTAGAGTAAACCCAATTGAACTTAATGGGACTTACTTCTGATTAGGTATAATTATGTTACTACATAATTTTAGACCCTGGAGTTAATGATCTTTAGGGGGGGGGGGTGCTTTAGGCTTCTTTTAAGGAACCTAAGGTGGTTTACTTAATCCTCCTCTTCTCCATTTTATCCTCATAACAACCCTGTGAGTTAGGTTAGGCTGAGAGTCAATGACCGGCGCAGTAAGCTTCATGGCCGAATGGAGACTAGAAGCGCCACAGTCCAGTACTCTAACCACTACACTGTCCTGGCTTTACAGCAGCTTCTACATTCCCAATATGTTAGAAAAACAACAGAACTGTTCCCTGATTTTTTAAAAAAGTAATACCTGACAATGTGCAGTTTTGCATTTTAGTCTCACTTAAATCATAGCACTATCATGACTACATGAATAAAATGTAGTGTCTACTGCTACTGCTCTACTGCCCTCATCACCTGACACTATCTGGATGGTAATTTGAGGGGGACCTGGGCTGGGAGGACTGCGGGGCCCTGGACCCGTGGCCTCATTTGAATGGGAGAGAGTTAAATACATGCTCTTAAGTATCTTAGTCAGGAGTTAAAAGTAACTTTGGGTCAAGCATGTTCCATGATCATGTGTGTTCTGGTTTGAAAATTATTATAGCATATATTTTTAATTTGTTCTATTTTCTCAAATTATATAATATCAGTTTTATATGCATGTGCGTATAGAGAAGAGAGAGAGAGAGAGAGAGAGAGAATTAGTTGAAGTTACACTGAGATAATCTGAAAAGGATTTTAAAAAGTTAAACTTTTTCCTTCCTAGGTCTTGTACAACTTGTTCAAGTCTTTCTGCCAGATGCATACAATCGAGGCCATTGACATATTTTCTGGAATTGCTAATTTCTTTGTAGTTGGCATTGGTGGAGTTTTGATTGGAATCGTTCTGGGATTTGTGGCAGCTTTTACTACTCGCTACACCCATAAAATCAGAGTGATTGAGCCACTCTTTGTCTTCTTGTACAGTTACCTATCATACGTAACAGCTGAAATGTTTCACTTCTCAGGTATTATGGCGTAAGTATCCATACAAATGTACTGTGCTAAGAATACCCTGAATGTATTAGAAACTTTGCCCTCTGCTGAATAGAATGTAGTTGTTGTGGATATTTAGAGATGCTGGTATTCAATTTAGTAGCCTTGGTCTGCACCATAGTTTAATAATTAAAGGTGTAATGTTAGCTTTCCTCCAGATCAGTTTATTGATTTCTGTGGTTTTATCTAGAAGGCAATGGTTTCCTAATAATGGCCCAAATTGCTATACCTATTCACATTAGAGATGGAATTTATAAACTGAAATCCTATCAGACTGAAGTTATTAATTGGCCAATCTTTATCAATGCAATCTTATGGCTATTTCACACATTATGTACCCTCCAGTATTTCACAGATTCCTCTTCATATTATAAATTGCTGAAGGACTACTATGACCCTGTTCAGACAACATGCTAAACCATGGTAGTTAAACATTTTGAGCTAAACATTATGGCTTAGCATGCCATGTGAACTCTTCCTAACCATGGTGGCGATATAACCATGGTTTAAACATGCTCACTAACCACTAAAGAGTTAGTGGCCTAACCATGGCTTAGTGTGTTGTCTGAACAGGCTCAATATGTTATATAATGGGGTATGCATGTATGCAAGCAAATTGACTAGAACAGTTGCCTTGCTATTTATTTGGCTGTTTCCTCAAATCTCACACATCCAGCTTTTTCATTTCCATTCACATTTTAATCTTACCATTGATCTAGTTCAGGCTTCCTCAACCCCATGCTCTCCAGATGTTTTGGACTTCAGTTTCTATCAGCTCCTGCTAACATTGCCAATGGTCAGGAACGCTGGGAGTTGTAGTTCAAAAAATCTGGAGGGCATCAAGTTGGGGAAGGCTGCTGTAGTTGTAACTGTAGAATTCCTCAACATGTGTTATTGTATCTGGTGGGGCATAGTGCTAAGAGACTAGACTATGAATCCTGTTCCTGTTTCAAATCTTGCTACGGCCATAAGCATATTATGTGATATTAGATAAACTAATCTAAATCATGCTTAGCCTCACGCCCCTGTACCCTGCCAGCCCCCCCCCCCCATTCTGCATCACGGGGATAACAATACTGTATGTTTTTAAAAATGAATATCACCATCTGATGTATATGATGAAGTGCTGTGAACATTTTAATGGAAGCATCCAACTCTGGTAACCTGTGGTGCCCACTAGGTTGTGCTGGCAGGAATGACTGCCACAGGAAGCTTCTGACAGCAACCCCAGAAACTAGTGGAAACTAGCATTTCCGGAATGGAACAGGTCAGTGGAGCTCCCTTCTGTGAGCTCTGCTGATGTGTTCCATTCTGGAAATGCTAGTTTTGGCTAGTTTCCAGCTGCTATAGCAAGTCCTAACTTCTGATGTGCTGGCAGTCATTCCTGTCAGTGCAAGAGCAGGATTGAATACTGCTCCTAAATATGCCACATAAATGCCAGCAGATGAAGATGATGATAGTTCCAGAACAGTAACCATGTTGATATGATACAGTCGAATAGACTGTTTACCTATTCTCTTCATAGTACTAGGATACAACCACTGCTACATGTTGCTTTTCTTGAACTTTTAGTTTGGCTTTACATTTATTCAATATATTTATATATTATTTACCAAATGTTAAAATGTCTCTAAACAGTTTACAAGTTTATTAAAATAAATTAGAATACATCATAATATGCTATATATACACCATAACAAATGCAAAAAACCCCATTCATATAACACATTTATAAAAATATTAAAACTGAATAATAGCACCATAATTAACAACCTGGGCAGCATACTCACTCATGGAAGGCCTGGATAAAGAGATGGGTCTTTAATTAGCACCTAAAGCATGCCATAGTTGTCACCTCTTGAATACCAGGGCATTTTGTAAGGACACCATCACAGAGAAAGTATGCATTTAAAATAGTATTACCATACATTAAATACAATGTTGTAATGTTCTCACTTTAAAATATTGGAAATTGTTTTTTATTTATGTAACAGGGATAGCAAGTTTCAGGGCTCAATCCTATGCATGCTTAGACAGCAAAAAGGCCTACAATTCCCAGCATGTTCTGGACAGCACGGTCATTTATTTATTTATTTATTTATTTTATTACATTTATATACCGCCCCATAGCTGAAGCTCTCTGGGCGGTTTACAAAAATTAAAAACATTGAACAATTAAAACACCGATGTACAAAATTTAAAACCATAAAGCATAAAAACAAGTTAAAAAAACAATATCCTTCTGGGTCAAAGCACAACAACAACAACAACACATCAACACAAAACCCCTCATCATATGCTGTTAAATGCCTGGGAGAAGAGGAAAGTCTTGACCTGGCGCCGAAAAGATAACAATGTTGGCGCAGGCGAGCCTTGTCGGGGAGATCATTCCATAATTGGGGGCCACCACTGTAAAGGCCATTTCCTTGTTGCCACCCTCCATGCCTCCCTTGTAGTAGGCAACCGGAGGAGGACCTTCGATATGGATCGTAATGTACGGGTAGGTTCATGTCGGGAGAGGCGTTCCATCAGGTATTGTGGTCCCAAGCCGTGTAAGGCTTTATAGGTTAAAACCAGCACCTTGAATTGGGCTTGGAAACGTATAGGCTGCCAATGCAAGCGGGCCAGAGTAGGTCTTATATGCTCGAACCTTCTGGTTCCTGTTATCACTCTGGCTGCTGCATTTTGCACAAGCTGCAGCTTCTGAATCGTCTTCAAAGGCAGCCCCACATGGAGTGCATTGCAGTAATCCAATTTAGAGATTACCAGAGCATAATAATAATAATAATGATATTTATTTATTTATAGCCCTCCTCTCCCTCCGGATCGAGGCGGGGAACAACAACAATATAAAACACAAGAATCACAAACAGTTAAAATTTTTAAAACAAGAAAAAATACATCATTAAAGACATCTTAAAATTCATCTGGATAGGCCTGCCGGAAGAGAACAGTCTTCATGATTCTCTTAAATTCATGAAGACTGCTATTTGTCTAATCTCCTCAGGCAGACCATTCCATAGTCTGGGAGTGATGGAAGAGAAGGTCCTCTGGGTAACACTCGTCAGCCTAGTTCTGGCTGACTTGAGTAAGTTCTTCCAAGAGGACCTAAGTGTGCAGGGCGGATTGTACGGGAGAAGGTGATCCCGCAGGTAACTTGGACCCAAACCATGTAGGGCTTTAAAGGTAATAACCAACACTTTATACTTCGCCCGGAAACTGATCGGCAGCCAATGAAGCGATTTTAAAACTGGTGTAATGTGGTCATCCCTAGGTGTACCGGTGACCAACCTGGCTGCCATATTTTGAACAAGTTGAAGTTTCCAGACTAGGCACAAAGGAAGCCCTATGTACAGCACATTGCAGAAGTCAAGCCTCGAAGTTACCAGCGTGTGCACTACCGTCTTTAGGTCTTCCAACTCTAGGAAGGGGCACAGCTGGTGTATCAGCCGAAGCTGATAGTAGGCACTCCTGGCCGTCGCATCAATCTGAGCTGTCATTTGGAGCGACGGATCCAGGAGTACCCCCGAGATGCGAACACAATCTTTCAGGGGGGGTGTAACCCCATCCAGATCTGGTTGACACACCTCTAAACCCAGGTTGGGGCCTTTGACAGCGAGCACCTCCATCTTGTCTGGATTCAGCTTCAGTTTGTTTTTCCTCATCCAACCCATTACCGCCTCCAAGCATTCATTCAGAGGAGACACACTATCCTTAGCTGACGATGTTGTCGAAGGCATAGAGAAATATATTTGGGTGTCATCAGCATATTGATAGCACCCCGCCCCATGCCTCCGGATGATCTCTCCCAGTGGTTTCATGTAAATGTTAAACAGCATTGGGGAAAGGATGGCACCTTGTGGTACACCACATAGCAACTCCTTTTTTGAAGAGCAGCTATCCCCAAGCCTCACCATCTGGAACCTGCCCGAGATATAGGATCGGAACCACTGAAGCACAGTGCCCCCAATTCCCAATTCCCCCAGGCGCTCCAGAAGGATACCATGGTCGATGGTATCGAAAGCCGCTGAGAGGTCCAGGAGTACCAGCAACTGAAGCCAGGTTAACCCTGTCCAGATAGGAGCGTAGCTGGGCCACCAACCGAAGTTGGTAGAAGGCACTCCGTGCCACCGAGGCCACCTGAGTCTCAAGTGACAGAGATGGTTCTAGGAGAACCCCCAAGCTACGAACCCGCTCCAGGGGAAGTGCAACCCCACCCAGAACAGGTTGAACACCCTCCATCCGGTCAGCAGAACCACCCACTAACAGCATCTCAGTCTTGTCTGGATTGAGTTTCAGTTTGTTAGCCCTCATCCAGTCCATTGTCGCAGCCAGGCACTGGTTCAGCACATCCACAGTCTCACCTGCTGAAGATGAGAAGGAGAAATAGAGTTGTGTGTCATCAGCATACTGATGACAACACACTCCAAAACTCTGGATGACTGCTCCCAACGGTTTCATGTAGATGTTGAACAGCATGGGGGACAAGACTGACCCCTGAGGAACCCCTTACTGGAGAATCCACGGAGCCAAGCAATGTCCCCCTAGCACCACCTTCTGGAGCCGCCCCGCCAAGTAGGAGCGGAACCACTGCAATGCAGTGCCTCCCACTCCCAACTCAGCCAGTCGTGCCAGAAGGATACCATGGTCGATGGTATCGAATGCCACTGAAAGATCAAGGAGAATCAACAGAGTCACACTCCCCCTGTCTTTCTCCCGACATAGGTCATCATACAGGGCAACCAAGGCTGTTTCTGTGCCAAAACCAGGCCTGAAGCCGGACTGAAATGGATCCAGATAGTCAGTCTCATCCAAGAGTGTCTGGAGCTGGTTCACCACCACTCGCTCAAGGTCCTTGCCCAGGAATGGAATATTTGCCACAGGTCTATAGTTATTAAGATTTTCGGGGTCTAGGGAAGATTTCTTCAGAAATGGTCTCACTACCACCTCCTTCAAGTGGCCTGGTACCACTCCCTCTCGTAGAAAGGCATTAATTACTTCCCTGGCCCAGCCGGCTGTTCCACCCCTGCTAGCTTTTATTAGCCAAGAGGGGCAAGGATCCAATACAGAGGTGGTCGCACGAACCTGTCCAAGCACCTTGTCAACATCCTCGAGCTGTATCAACTGAAACTCATCCAAGAAAACAGGACAAGCCTGTGCTCTGGACACCTCACTAGATTTACCTGCTATAACACTGGAGTCTAAGTCCTGGCGGATGCCCAAGATTTTATTCTGGAAGTGCCTAGCAAATTCAGTACAGCGGGCCTCAGATGGTTGTAGCACATCCTTGGGGCCGGCATGTAATAGCCCCCGGACAACTCTGAAAAGCTCCGCTGGGCGGCAGATTGATGATTTGATGGTGGCAACAAAGTATTGCTTTTTTGCCACCCTCACTGCCCCTGAATATACCTTACTATAGGCACTTACTAGTGTTTGATTGCATCCATCAGGAGTTTGTCTCCATCTGTCCTGTGACATTTCAGAAATAGGTCAAAATTCATTTGCTGCTTAATTTAGACTCATTTCTAACAAGAGGCTCATCTGAACTTATTTACATTGATATACAGCCTATCTACACACTGCTTTAAAATGGTTTAAAACGATTTATAACAGTTTTGAGAACTGTTGGGGCTCAGGACACACTCCATATACAGTTTTCAAAATGTTTTCAAAGTGTTTTATTCTGCGTGTGTTTCCACTTTTACATTCTGTTTTTAGTTTTAGAAATCAGTCCTTTTCTTCCTTTAGCATTTCTCTGGAATAACAATTTCATAATGGCAACTAGTCTAACTTGTAAACATCTGAGGGAAATAGGTACCTATCGATCCTTGTATTCCTTCCTGATGCCAACCTGTATTTTGAGTTATGATGATCAGTTTCTTCTTCGCGTGACTATAGATGGGATTTAGGCAGCCAAATAATGAATAGGATTGCAGTTAATGATATTAGCAAATTTACTATTGATTTTTTTCCTTCTTAAGGAATGCTTCAGTTTCCTTCACAGTCTTTTAGGATATGTATAAATACCTAACGTAGGGAGACATTGTGAGAATATCTTGGGATGTTTATTCCAGGACATGTACCACTTTTAAACCACTCTGATATATCCATAGGCTTCTTACCTAAGGCATGCTTACAAGTGAAGAAGCAATTCATTAGTAATTGCATGAAATGGAAGACAGTGATTCTGGAAATGCTAACACAGCTGATTTAAAATACTGGTTTAGCTGGAATGTTGGTTAACATAAGTGCAGATAGAACAATTAACCACAGTTTAGGTGGGAATGCCTGTGACCCACTATAATTTCTTAACAGCAGTTGAGAAAGTATGTCTACTACACCAGCCTAGTGTCAGGGTTCCCAGACACAACCATTAATAACCATTAGCCAGATGCTTATTTCACAAATGAGTAGACTGAATAAAGTCCAGCCTCCTAGACTGAGCCTGCAAAGGTGTTATTTTCTGACAAGTTGTATACATGGCATGCTATAATTAGAATGAGGCTCAAAGCCAGATCATTGAGCTAAATGCTAATTAACCTAGAAATGTCCTTCCTTCAGGTTTATTCCTAAATTGCCATTTCACACAGGCTTCTGGCATTAGCTGTGCATAGGGGCTACAGTTGTACCGAGGCATTTTATTGGGTTGGATATCTATGGTATTTTTCCTGATAGAAAATGAGGGAGGATGCATACCTTGGGCAGTTTCAGAGCTTCATTTTGAACAGCTTCATATTCAGGACCTGAACTTCTACTGACTAACTTTCAATGAAAAAGCCATGAGAATTGGTCAGCTTAAAAATCTTGAAAATTTAGCATTTTATCTGAAACCGCTTTTAATTCTTGCATGAAGCAAGCAGAACTTTTCATTTATTTGCTTTTAATTTTATTTCCAGTTTTGTGCCTCATTAGAGTAAATTGCAGTTTATAAGCACACTGAAACTTTTGTAAAGTTTAGTAGTAAGTCAAAGAAACTTGATTGTATCTAGTGATCTAGATTTTTCCAGTCACCAGACAGAAACTGTCTTGTTTGTGCAGGGTGACTTGCATTACTAGTAGGTCCGTGATGAAATGCAGTTTATATTGTCATTAAAGCTTTTTTCTCTTCCTTTTCCTGTTTTAAAGATGGTTTTAGATAAGTGAATGCAGTTATTCCAGGAGTGCTAAGCCAATTGAAATCAAAGGTCTTAAGGGCTTTTTGTTAGAGAACTAGGCAGAGAAACAAAATAAAAATCAGAGCACGGGTATTTCCTTACACGTACGCTATTAAGGCTGCAGTACTATATTTAGTTACCTGGAAATGAGCCCCATTGACCTCAATGGGACTTACTCCTGAGTAGACATATATAGCAGTACACTGTAAAACTGCTAAAGTCATGCATAATGATGTTGTATTCCAGCCATTACAGGTTCAAACAGCAATGCTGTTGACTATCAGCCAGTGTTGCCACGGGTATACCTCAGGCATACTTGGGATCTGGAATTTGTGAGTGGAGAATGTACTCAAGAAATAAAGACATGGAGACTAGAGCTTGGATAAACTAGGGACTCTTTATTTAAATAGGGTAATTCTCCCCTCCCTGGATCTGTGTGTGAAAGTGCGGGAATCTTAATAGCTCTTACTCCAGGCAACTAGCCTGCCAATAAGGGCGAGCCACTCTGTTGAACACAGGGATCGGGTAAACCCAGCCACCTTTTCAAGTATGGGGGAACCAGCCTGCATCATCCCCACCCGGTACTGCACAGCTCCGAGCAGATGAGACAGGAAGGTCCCAAAGGCAAACCATATCCTGACAGGAGAGCTGCACAGCCCCCAAGGAGCAGGACCTCTGGATTGCCAATCACCATAAAGGTGCCAGAGTGCTCACCATCCCTATTCTGATCTAATGAAATTCCCACACAACCCTGACACCCACCAATTGACCTATTTATCCTCCACTTCTAATGATTAAGTCCCAGTATGAAGTAGGTGAAAACCTGTGCACCAAAATATGCCAGGGACAATTCCTACTCAGGCCCCCCTCCAAAGGGAACAACTGGCTAATTCCATACTGGCTGTTAGGGAGCGATGGTGGGGCCAGAAATGTAAAGAGGCTGAGAAACATGGTGGCCAGGCTTTATAGACTTGGCCCGCCCATGTCCAAAGTTGCACGTGAACCAGACATGCGTTCCATATCTATCTGGCTCATTCTCTCCCGCACATACGACCTCTGCCCAAGCGGTACTGGCTGGGCAGGAATCTGACATCTGCATGGCTCAAAGGCCCTGTAACGGTCACTGAAACCCATGGCTATGACTGGTTTTCAACATTCCTTTGCAATTTTTTCCTGCTTCCCCCATCCCCACCCCCACTTGTAGGAATGGGTTGTGAAAGCACCTGGAACTGCCTGGTGAGTCATGCTTTACACAAGAAGCTTTCTTCCTGGTGCACCCCCTTGTAGTTACTCAATACGTGACCACTATGCTTCTGTGAGCCACTATACAAATTATGTGGATCGAGAGAAGTATGAACAAAGTTCTGGTCATGCGACATGGCTTTCTTACCTCCTTCATTCTGCTGCAGCCTCTTGTGTCCTTCCCACAAAACTACAGAATGGCATGGAATATCGATGGGTGGCTGGGTGGGTGGCTGTAACTGAGTCAACGAAAATCAGAGAAACTTCCTCCCTTCCCGCTGGAACAAATAGCTACACTTCAAGAGACTCTCTGTATTTCACTCGCTAAGTTTTAGGTGTCTACCCAAATCGATTTAACTATACACTTAAAATGTAACATGTAAATGTGACCCATGTATATTTACAAACTGCATTATACAGTTCCGCAGGAGGGGTGCCTCATAACTTTTTGAAACAGCTGTTTCAAGTGTGAATTTGATGTTAGGTAGACATATGATAAGTACAACATCATGGAAAACATCTTAGAGTTCAAAATTAAAACAGGAGGCATGGCAGTATCACCCACACAAGACATCTATTTGCAGTTAATCCTATCTCATGAAATGGCATCAAGTGAAATCATGACATATTGATTCCCACAATGCTGAATAACAAAAAAGGGGGGAAACTTAATTATAGCAGCCACCTGGCATGCACAGTCAGCATGGCAGTATGCAATATCCTTCCAACCACAAAGGCAAATGGGTTTCCTTGAAGAACAATCACTTTCACTTTTCTACAAGTAAATAACAATTAAGTCTTGTCTACAACAGTTAGGAATGAAGTAATATGTGCCTGTTAATTTACTGTAGTTCTCTGCCGCTTAATTGCAAACAGGTCTGCAGACTTTCCCCAAGTTTAAGCAGCAGTTTGTAATATGATGTGATGCAAGAGATTTGCTGTTCAGCAATAATGAAACGGAGCTCTGCTATGATACATATCTCACTGAGATCAGTGTGATTCAGTTGTATGTAATGACTTTGATCTAAATGGACAACTAACATAGTATCCTCCAACTTGGTGCTCTCTAGATATGTCAGTCTACAACTCTCATTATCTCTGTCCAGCAAAACCATTGGGCATACTGGCTGGGAATGATAGGATTTGTTGGCTGGAGGGTTCCAGTTTGGGGAAGGTTGCACTAACAGCACAGACCTATGTATGTCAACTGAGTGCTATTGGACTTACTCAAGTTAAGCATGCATAGAATTGCAGCCTAAGTGCACTGAGCTTTTTCTCGCTGTTCTGGGCTATGTTACTTCCTTTTGCCATCGACTTGCCCTTTTAAAAACCCTCTAGGTGGTGTGTGTTTGTGTGTTTGAATGCTTTGACAATATAGTTGTTGAACTGGTGAAGTAGAGACGTCAGTAGCAATTTGCATCTAATATTGAGTGATCCTTAGAACCTTTCTGGTTCTTAACAGCCTGTACATTTAGGATCAGAGAGTAGAAATTTTTAATGTAAATGGAAGAGGCTGAATTAAAGATCCTTTTCTCCTGCAGGATTATAGCTTGTGCTATGACCATGAATAAATATGTGGAGGAGAATGTTTCTCAGAAGTCCTACACTACAATAAAGTATTTCATGAAGATGCTGAGCAGTGTCAGTGAAACCCTTATCTTTATTTTCATGGGAGTGTCCACAGTTGGAAAAAACCATGAGTGGAACTGGGCCTTTGTTTGCTTCACTCTCCTGTTTTGTTTGATTTGGCGTGCACTGGGTAAGAACCACTTAAATCATTCTAGATTGCACTTTAACATACTTTACGACTGAAACATGTTTATCTTTTATGGAACAATGTCATTGACAAAGAAATAGCTAACCTGAAGAGGAAAGTAAAAACTGATTGAAAGAAAGACATGTTCTTGACACTGAAGATGGTGGGCCTTTCCAGATGACCCTTCAAAGGTTCTTTCAAGCACTAAAGTAGACCAATCCCTGTTCCATCAGCTAGATCCTGCCTTTATCTAAGGAATGGAGGAAATGGCTTTGTTGCCACAGAATAACTGGGGGGGGGGCAGGGCTGGTGTCAAGGGGAGCATGGTTTTTACTTGCTCAGGACACAGAACACTGGCAAGAGGCCCCTGGAGTTGCTCCTCATCTTCCCTATTGCAACCTGCTTGTTCACCTGCCTGTCATTCTGGCCAGTCAACAGTGGTGAGGAGAAGGAAGACTCACTGAGGGAGGGGGTCCATTGAGGGTGTCTTGCCCAAGAACCCTCCAAAACCTGGAGCTAGCTGTTCCTCTGAATTGAAGGAAAGAGCCAAATAGCCTACCTCATGCCCTTAAGGTAGTCTGCTGGCCTCAGGTGCCATGGAGGACATTGCATCATTGCCAGTGCTGAAAAATGGTCAACTACCATTTTGGCTGGCTTCTGTACATGGAATGGGGGAGGAACATATCCTTTGTCTCAGAAAGGAAAATCCTTGGGCTGGTCTTTGTATGATGACTTTTATAAAACCTTTTGGTCAACATGTAGAAGTTTGGAGAGAAGTGGCAAGAGAAATGTGTCCATGACAAAAATGATTTTTAAAATTTATCTCAGGTAATGTTTTATACTAAAATGTGACATTCTGTTTTGTTGTATGATTCCACTTATCCAAGATAATATTTCCCCCACCCTCCATTTCTTTTCCATTCCCTGACACTGGTAAATCAAGAAGGCATGCTAAGTAAATTGCCACTTACTAAATTGCCACATGAAAACCATTGGAAGTATAGCTCAGATAATTCTCAGTGGCTCTGTTCAGGCAACATGCTAAGCCATGTTGCCTGAACACCCCTTTGCAGCAAATATTGAGTGTGTTTAAACCGTAATTATGTAGCCATCATGGTTAGGAATGGTTTACACAACATGCTAAACCATGTTTAGCTAAAATGTTTAGCTCAAACCACCATGGCTTAGAGTGTCATCTGAACAGGGTCACTCAGGGATTCAACTGATATTAGTGCCTTTTGAGGGAATTTTAGAGAAAAAACATTTGTCTCATCACGTCAAATGCAATTGTTAATTGTTTGTATTTTGGTGTGATCACTCAGGTCACGTGACTTGGCTCACTTCATTGGCTTTTGTTCTCATCTGATTCTTGCTTGTCATTCACTTTTTGGCCTGCCTTGCGTTGTGTTTTATACTGTATTTTAAACTATGTTTTTATATTGTCATTGTTTTATATCTTGAATGGTTTTTATGGTTTTAATTTTTGTAAACCGCCCAGAGAGCTTCGGCTATTGGGTGGTATTAAAATGCAGTAAATAAATAAATAAATAAATATTCTCCTTCTTATCCCCCCTATTAGCCCTCATCTTCATATCTGAAGGGCATTTTTTTATTTCTCCCCTCCTCTTTGAGATGCAAAGAGAGGACCTTGGAAAACAAAGACAGGGGCAGGTGGCCATGTTCCCTGCAATTGCAGTAAGGACATTTTGGAAACATATAAGAGTTGGAATTCTGATGTGCGTGCTGGAGAGAATGACTAGTGCTGATACATGTGTGTAAGTTTGAGAAATTAGGAAAATAAGATGACAGCATAAAACTTTTAAAATAAAATAAACCCCAAATAAATCTCTGTAATCTGCACCAGACCTGGCATTTACAGAGATTAGCTTTTTCATTCTTCCTAATTTTGGTAACCATGAAATTTTCATCAAGAAAATTCCATACCAACCACAGTGAAAAAAGATCTCAGCCAATTTCTCTCTCTCTCTCTCTCTCTCTCTGGCCGCCTCTTCACGGTGCCTGTATTGTGCCGCGACGGCGGCAGGTGGCACGCACACATTTGCATTCCTTCCGCCCATCTACAACGGAAGGAGCATTGCGCTGGTTTTTCTTGCTGCCGCGCCTGCGCCTCTTTAAAAGGTTAGGGTTTTTTAATTATTTCATTTGTAAAATGGGGGGGAGGAGTGGGGTGTGACTGTGAGGTGCGGAGGTTAGTTTATTTTTTTATTTCATTTTTTAAAATGAGGGGGTGACTGTGAGGTGCGGAGGTTAGTTTTTTATTTTAGTTTTTAAAATGGGGGAAGGACTGCAGAGGCGCAGAGGTGGTGCAGCGAGTTTATGGCTCGCTGGTCCATTCCCTTCCCTGCTCAGCCCATGGCGACCAATCAGTGATTGCCATAGACTGGGAAGGCCTCCCAGAAGCTCCGGAGCAACAGCAACAGATGGCAAAAGCCGTCGTTACATCGCTCAACCCTAAAAATGTTGGGCTAAATGCCTGACTTTTTTAGTGCAGAGCAAAGCCCCTTTGCCCCTAGATGGCTTTGCACTGGCGGCAGCGTCATGTAACCCAACTGCTGCCACTGCGAAGCCATCTTGACGGAAAGTGTCCATCTGGAGGTACCCCCCCTGTGTGTGTGTGTGTGTGTGAGAGAGAGAGAGAGAGAGAGAGAGAGAGAGACTCACAGGGTTCCTTGTGAAACAGGAACACTTGGGTAAATGTAACATGTAAATGGAGCTTATGCATCTCATATTATGATGCAAAATTAATCATAGATTAAATAAAATATATAGAAAGGATAACTGTGCATGTTGGAAATGCAGGATGCACTCGGCTGATGATATGGATATGGTGGATGTGTCCAGAAGTTCAAGATTTTTGGAAACAAGTTAAGAGGGAAGTTAGTAGGATAATAGGATATAACTTATCCCTTAACCCTAAAAAAAATGTTATTAGAGCTCATTCAATCCGAGGTCCCTAAAATTCATTGGCCAATGATATCTATTTTGTTAACAGCACCAAAAAATATTATTGCCAAGAACTGGAAAAATACAAAACCAATTACATGTAAAGAATGTTTTATTAAAGTTTGGCAAATTGCACAATTATTGAAAATCAGTGAAGTAGTTAGATTGAGAGATGTCAGACAACAGACCCCAAATTTATGGAGGAATGGAAACTTTTTATTGAATTCTGGAAAAATAATCATGGTATATTCTTGTTTTACTACTTTTTAAATCGTTGGTGTTGGAAGATATGTAAAACTTGATCTTATGTACTTTTTAATCTATTTAGTCTACTTGATATTTAACTTATTCTTAGATGATTATTTTTATCCAATTTAATCTATTTGATACTCAACTCATTCCTAGATGTTTATATGTGGTATTATTCTGGGTGTTGAGTAACTACTATAATTGAATGTGTATATTGATTGTGTTGTACAATGATATGTTAAATAATATGTTACGTATTGGTAAATGTTGATTAAAATATGATGCAAAATTAAAGACAACATTCTTATTCATGTTTCTTTTTATTTTGAAGGTTTCAATTGTCTTCCATTTAAAACTCTAAGCAGTGTATGTGTACTTCTCTATTTTTCTTAGGAGTTTTTGCATTGACTCAGATCATTAATGTGTTCCGAACAATTCCTCTAACATTTAAGGACCAATTTATTATCGCCTATGGAGGCCTCCGAGGAGCCATATGTTTTTCCCTTGTTTTCCTGCTTCCTTCTGCTGTGTTTCCTAGAAAGAAACTTTTCATTACTGCTGCTATTGTGGTGATATTCTTTACTGTCTTTGTTCAGGTAAGAATATTTCTATTGCTTACTTATACAATGGGACTAAATAGAAAATTGTATTGAAAACTTGCAAGTAGCTGAATTCCCACTATTAAACATTTAATGTGAAAAGAAACCACATGAGTTGGCAATCCTAACATAATAAATGAATTTACTCTGAAGAGCCTGCAATGCAACAAATAATGCCACCTCTTGTCCTCTGATCTTTATATGCTCATATCTTACTCTTCTAATGAAGATGTTCACTTATATAGAGGGAATACTTCACATAAGGACTTGTACTTAACTTTGTAAATACTCTGAACTTGTTAATAAAGCTTCCAGCTTCACAAGGAAATTGTTAAATGAATTTTAAATAAAGACAGAAGAATATTGTGGATTGTCAATAGGATATAAATGTTGCGGGATTTAAATGTTGTATTGTTGACTACTAACATGGTTTATTTGAAAATGTAGAGGTTCTCAGAGAACAGACTGTGGATTGTTCATGGTTAACAAACAATGGTATGTTAGTGCGGCTGGGTTCAGACAACATATCCTACATTTCAACAGTAGCCCAAGGTTCAATGACAAGCCACCCTCAACCCATACTTAACCTTTGAGTGTGCATTATCATGTTGTGTGAATTCAGTCATTGTGTGTCCCTCTAGTCCAGCATTTTTTACTCTGACTGGCAGCAGTTCTCCAGGGTCACAGGCAGAGATTTTTCACATCATCTACTAGCTATCATCCTATCTGGAGATGTCAGGGATCTTCTTTTCTATCCAGTCTAGTATCTCTACCTGTCTTTCTGAAGCTTGATCTACACATGCAGCAAAATCAGGTGAGAAAAAAATTGGTAGGGTCGTAAGTTTGTAGAATGGACTGCACCATAGCTGAGTGCAAGTGTAGACTCACATATGCAAAATACTCAGTGCCAGTATAAATCTAGTACAGGAGAGAGTGAGCTGGGCTAAAACTGTTCATTCTGAGGTGCTAGACTTTTACTTATAATTTCTTTTCTTTAATGTGAAAAACATAAAAAATGGCATCTCCCACTTGCAGTCTAAAATGATGCAGTTCATCCTATCTCAGGGTTCTAACACCTCTTTCTGCTGCAAGTGTAGAGCAGTCATTGTAAATCCACTGACATGTCTCACTGCTATTGATCTTTCCTCACAAAGCCTTCCTTTCCTTGATTGCTCTCCATATCCATTGTCAACATCACCACCTAGCCTATTGACTGAGCATGCATGCTTCATTTTGCCTTTTATTTCTCCATTGCCTTAGCACTCCGCATTCAGTATGTTGTGGTTTTGCCTCAGCTTTTACAGCATGGCAAAAATCCATCCGTTTGGTTCTTTGCTAAAATTCTGGTTTATGAACTAGTCTCCCTTGCCTACCCTAGTCTTCTCTGTGACCTACTCCTATCACACCACAGTCTTCTCACTTCTGTCTATAACTCCACTACCATACTAATTCACTTTCCCCCATCACTCCAAAGAGTGCGCCGATTCACATGATCACAGTGTGGTTAACAAGCCCCATTGTGCATGTCGCTTGCATGCCAGCTAGATTTCCCTAATTACCTTTGCTGATGTGGCTTGCTGTGTTGTCCAAACCCAGGTGGCATGGCTTGTTTTTTGGGGTGGCCAGCAACCTTCAAATGAACGAATAACAGCTCATGGGCTATATCAATGTGCCCCCCCCCCCCCATACTATCTCATGTCATATGCAACACAAATTTCTTGTCCTTACTTTTAAATTTTTTCACAAACTTATGCTACCTGCTGAACATTCATTACTAAATTCAGAACCATTGATCTCAATGGGTCTACTCTAAACATGACTAAATCTGGATCCAACCACTGGGTTAACATGCTGAACAGAACATGAAAATGATAATTTGGAAAAGAACTTTAAAAAGGAAGTGATTTTCATGCTTGTTTCGGTGTTTTCTGCACAGGGAATAACAATTCGTCCACTGGTGGAATTTCTTGATGTTAAAAGATCAAATAAAAAGCAACCAGCTGTCAGTGAGGAAATTTATTGCCGGGTATGTTTGCAGTTCTGGGTGCATAGTATACCACTGGGATATACACTGAAGTTTTGTTTTAATAGTTGCACATTTCTTCTTTGATAAATAATGTAATAATTACACGGCTTTGTGTCATGTAAGCAATGTACTTGTTGCATAAATGTATTTTTCATTATAAAACGTTTGTATTTTATATCAGCACATCTCTGATTATATGAATACCTTTTCACATTATAAGTCTATAATCTTTGTTTATTTTCTCTTTACTATTTTTAATCTATTTATTCACAATAATTATAACCCAAAGTATTTATAATTTTAGGGCCATTCCTTCATAATGTGATGTACACAAAAAGACATAACAGATATATAAGAGTCACTGGAAAGCTGCTTTGAATCATAGAAGCTAATTTATGGTTTTAATCAGAGGCAGCAGTGAAGAGAAAAGTGTTCAAAGCCTATTTAAACGTCTTCACCATAGAGGCAAATTGAAAGTCAATTGAAAAAGAGTTCCATAGCTAAGGGGCCACTACCAAAAATATCCTGTTTCCTGGTGGGCAAATTAACATGATCTCTAGAACTTAGTACATGGGCAGGAACATATGGGTGAAGGTGGTCCTTCAGATAATTTGGTCCCAAACCATTTAGGGCTTTAAATGGTGACATAAGCACTTTGAATTGTGCCCTGAAATGTATCAGTGTAATTGGTTCAACATCAGTGTTATACATTCAGACTTTTGGCCCCAACCAGCATCCAGGCAGTCACATTTTGCATCAGTTGCATCTACCAGACTGTCTTCAAAGGCATCCCTACATAAAGTGCAATACAGTAGTCGAGTTTAGAGGTAACCAGTGGTAACAGATAGGGCCACAGCTGGAGTTATAGAAGGCACACCTGGCCATTGTCTCTACCTATACTAGTCCAGTGGGTCCTTCAAGGGAACTGCTACCCTATTTAGCACCAGTTTCACATCACCCCAGATCAAAATTAATTATATCAGTCAAATATGTCCGCCTATAGGTCTCAATGATAGAACGAGCCTTTTGTTAGGGCCACATATAGTAACAAATTATTGCACAAACACAAGTAATGAATTTGTTTCTACATTTTAGTTCTTTGATCATGTGAAGGCTGGCATTGAAGATGTATGTGGACACTGGGGTCACAACTTTTGGAGAGATAAGTAAGTAAATTATTGAACACTATTAAAGAATGAAGGGGGAAGGTCAGCTAGATTCCCTGTGTCGATATTTACATTCTGACATTTGTTAATTCTATAAAATATTACTTTGAGTGGCTCTATTTCAGGATGAATTAATTTTAGCAAAGCTGAATATTAAATATCTAGTTAATTTAGGTTGCATTGCTGTACACACTTATCTGGGAGTAAGTCCCGTTAAACTCAATTAAACTTCTTAGACATGCGTAGGATCACACTCTTAAGCTGTTAGTTCTCTGTCTAATCTCTGACTTGGCCTGTCTTTCACCTGTCTAATCAATCTACATGAATTGAAAACTTGACTTTATTTATAATCATTTTTTTAAAAATCCTACATTTAAGATACAATTGCTTGCTAATATTCACAGAAATCTGCTGAGCCTTCAGTTCAACTATGGAGCCATTCTAATTCAGATGTGTTTGCCACACAAACTAATCATCAACATTGCTTTTACTCCTCAAAGGTTTATAAAATTTGACAAGAAGTACCTGCGACGACTTCTAATTAGGGAAAGTCAGCCTAAATCAAGTATCGTTTCCTTGTACAAGAAACTTGAAATAAAACATGCCATTGAGATGGCAGAGAGTGGAATGATAAGCACAGTTCCATCTCTATCTTCTATCAGGTAAGGAAAGGGGGTATGGAGCAACATCATTGCTAGTTTATATCTTAGAAGAGTTACGATTTGACATGCAAGGTTATTTGCCTTGAAGTTTGCTTTCCCATCTGCCCAATAGTAGGAAAAAGTGTATGTACAGTGTTTTCTAAATTTAGGGCTGGAAGTACTTATATTCTAGTTTGATAATATGAAAATGTATTTAATTGATTAATGTATTTACATTTAATTGGTAGAGAAATGTGTTGAAAGGCAGATTCTCAACTAAAACACATTTAATCAGTTTACAGCCCTACCATCAATTAATTTGAACCAATTCTGCGATGTTCATATTTGAAAGAACCTGTGGCTTAACACTATTCAGGAAATTTGGGATATTGCTTGGATTCTATTTATTTACTTACATTTTGAACAATTCAAAGAGATGTGCAAAGTTATAGTTAGGGATCGAGGATTTTAAAAATTTAAACTTAAGGAATTATGGGCATGTTTTTCTCCCTCCAAAATGCTGTTGTATCTCCAAGGGGAAATATAATTCATAGTATTACAAGTTATTACATATTGACATCTACATTTCATTTTACCTTGCAACAGTGAACTTCAAGATGAAGAAAAAATAATTCCTTTTTATCCTGGCCAGACGGATGATATAAGAGATATTTTAACAAAGAATCTCTATCAAATACGACAGAGAGTAAGTAGAAAACAGAATTAATGGAACACCCTGTTGTGAATATATCTGCTTCCTCAGCTGGTGATGTTTTTTCTCCCCTATTAAAAGCACTAGGATGCCATCCTAAGCAAGCTGACTTGGAAATAATTTCCATTAAAATCAGTGGGACTTGCCTCCAAGCAAATGTATTTAGGATTAGTGTATGAGAAAGCTGATGAATAAACATGGCAAAGGAAAAGAAATATGACAAGTTGTACTTCTGTCTTTGCAAAAATATAAAAGAGGATTTTGCAACAGCCTACTGCAGCTTTCACAACCTAGTACCCTCCAGAGGTTTAGGACCGACTGCCAAAATTGCTGACCATTGACCATGCTGCAGGGGTTAATTCAGACCATATATGTAAGATGCAGAGTAAATTAAAGTCGTTCTGTACGCCAGTTATTCTTAAGAGGGCTCTGTAAGGTAGACCATTATGTAAACCAGGGTGGGCAACTGGTGACTCTCCGGATATTTTTTGGCCTTCAACTTCCATCAACCCTAGCATATCCAGTGGTGAGGGATGATGAGAGTTGCGGGCCAAAACCTCTGCAGGGTCACAGGTTGCCCACCTCTAATGTAAACAGAGTGTTGATGGCGACTGTGATCATGACATTGCTGCTCCTGTTATTTAAGCCAAAATGTTTCTTGTGCTTACATACAATCCTTTCCAATATATCCCACTGCACTTCCCTCCAATCACATAGATTAAAAATGTCTCAATGGATAATTTTCTAGTTCATGCCCCTGTTCTTATAGAGACTTGGCTGTTAATGATGTACATAGTGGCACTGAGTTAGGGCCAGCAGCAGATTCCAGTGGGCCAGCTGCATAGTACCGTCCATAGGCCTTGTACCTGTCTGCCACCAAGTCTGCTGTCAAAGCCACTCACGTGCTGCCAAGGAACCCATGCTCATCCATTCCCACCCCTGATACATAGCTCCCTGCTCACCCAAGCCCTCACCCATTTACCTGCTACAGTCCACTGCCTTCCCCTAAACCAGTTGCTGCTTTTGGAAGGGGGATGGCCAATGAGGGCACAGGAGTGGCAAAGGGGCAGTTTTTTTGCTGCTCCTGTGTCCTCATAGGCCATCCTTATCAAAGGCCTGATTGGCTCAGACCACTGTAACTCGAACATAAGGTTAAAACTTGTTTTACTTTCAAATGGAGCAGCGCAGGCTCTGCAGCTTGTCTGGCTGGCTGCCACACTTCTTTTTGCCAGCAAATTGTAGTAGGAGGGCTGAAATAGGAGGAAGAGGAGCTTCTGCTGCAGGGGTAGAGCTAAGCAGGGAGAGATGGTCACCTTTTTGAACCAATGGGGCCTCGGCAGTTGCCCAACAATGCTGACCCCGATGCTGACCCTGCAATGAGTTATGTTTATTCATATACCAAAATTTATATCAGACCATAACAGGGGAGTTTGCAATGGACAAATTTGCATTTTTTTAAAAAAAAACCCAAAGCAGGGCTTTCCATAAAGACCCCATGTATTTTGCAGGAACCCCGAGAAGAGTTGGGTCACAAGCTCCCAACAACTGCCAGTCTTTCTGCTAGTGGGTGAGGCTGTTGTACAGTATCACTGATCTCCACTACTCCTTTACAGTGGCCACTGGCTGCTGGATAGAATCCAGCTGTGTGGTGCCTTGGTCTTCCTTCCAGAGACACTGCCGATTGTGATGGAGTTCTGCATGGAGGGGCTCAGTGATCTGTAGCCTAGCTCCTGTTCTTTATGTTCTTTGCTTGGGTCACTGCATGCTGGAAGGTGTGGAAGCCCTTTCAGTGAACAGAGCATGCAAGAAGAAGTAGCAGCTTTCCACATTTCTATTGGACACAATGTGAAGTTCTTTGACTTTCTATGAGGAGAACCTATCTGTGTGCTGCATCTTGTGCATCAGAGCTCTTGGGGGTTGTATAATTATTGTGAAAAGTATTGGCACTGATTAAATTTAAAACTCTTCATTCTGATAATCTAGTAATCAAATAAAGCCGTCAAAAATAACAAATGACTGAACACGCACTAAGTTACACTCAGGTTGCACATCTGTTTAAAATGTTATGCTAGTTTGTTTGTGAGATTTCTTAAAGCACTGAACTATGGATGAATTTTGTGCCTCTGTACCACCCACTGTGTTAATATAGTTTTAGAAATATAGTTGTGGGTTGTTTTTTGTTGTTGTTTCAGGCTCCATCATACAACAGATACAGTCTAGCTGAAGATGCAAATGAAAAACAGGCCAAAGAAATTTTAATTCGTCGCCGACACAGCCTGAGGGAGAGCATTAGGAAGAGCAACAGCTTGTCAAGATCGGTACTTGCATTTCATAATGTATTTTACTATGAAGTTAACTAAGTAATGTATTATATTGTGTCACTGGAACACTATGGTAAGGCCACTAATAGGTTTTCAGTGGGCAGACTGTGTCAGTAACTATGGTTTCTTTTTCATGAGTGCACAGAGAGACCATATCCTATGAGTAAAATTAAGCTAGCCTTTGTTCGATAAGGTGATCACCCACATCTAGTGTTGGGAGCCTGGAAGTGATCACTATTTTATTTCATTGACAACAGAGCATACATTTATAGAGTGCCACATATAATGTCTTACCGTGTATACTCTATGCTTAAAAACTAAAAAACTTTTGCCCCAAAGCAACCACATCCTACAGCACACAAAGCTGAATTATGTGACATATATAAACAATGTAAATTGACATGATTCCTTTCATTTGCCTAATTTTGCTATGGTTGTACTTGTACATAATGATTTGCTTCTACCAGCTATGGAAGGGCGCACAAGGGGTTATATAGTGCACTAAAGCCCTATCTGGACACTGAAAAGCATTATTTAGCCGTTCTTCTGTTTTCTGAGATTTTATCAAGCTTTGTCATTCTTTGAAATGAAAGAAGAAGAAAAATGATTGTGAATAGATCTGGACAGCAAGGGTTTGGAAAGAGATGAAGTCTTTGGGAAGAAGGTATGGGAAGAAGGTGCTAGCCAGGGGAACTTTAAGGAATGAGTAAGACTTGTACAAGAGGTTGTGAGCAACTAATATATGTTTGGAAATTTTGAAAGGTTGGAATTTTCTTTACATATTATCTCCAGAAAAAGAAAATGCCAACCTGTCAATAAATATGAAAATGCCAACCTGTCAATATGTGTGTGTGTGTGTGTGTGTGTGTGTGGAGAGAGAGAGAGAGAGAGAGAGAGAGAACACCATGGAAAAGAAAAACTCACAAGAATTTTTAGTTGCTGCAAGTGCAGCAAAGACCCAGAAAGATCATATTGTTTGGAAGAAGTCAGAAGGGTATATAAAGAGCATTCAAGTTATGTAATGGTAGAATAAAGATATGAAGTGCTTGATGGAAAGGGAGGAGGAGAAACTTAAGGGAACAAATACAACAGAGCATTTATGAATGAGAGAAGTTTCAAGGAGAGCAAGGTTTCATTGTTTCAGGGTTTAGTTAAAAAGCATTGAGATTTCGATGGCTTGTCTAGATTACCCCTTAATGAAGTGGTCGTGTTCTTGGCTACAGTATACATGCCAAAGCCTACCTAAGTTAAATAGTACCCCTCCCACCAACCTAACAGTTGTGCTTCTAAGATTGGCTTTTAACACGGTGGTTTGTACTTCAGTGCAGATAGTAGGGATGATGGAGAAATCCACAATGGATGAGTTCGGATTTCTATGAATCCAAACCACAGATTCCACAGGGGTTTAGAGTCATTCCAAATTGCACAGATTCTGTGGATTTGTGGACTGTTCTGTTTACTTTCCTGACTTTTATGCAAATTTAGTCATAGAAAAATACTTAGAATAAAAAAACACTGACCAAATATCCCATAGGATAAAGCATGATAATGCCCAATTTGGGGTTGGTGGGATGATTTGAACATTTCCGCAAGTATTATTTTTGCAGACTTTCAGAATTCAGGAAACTTGGAAAAAATCTGATTCCACCAATGAGCGGATGATGGAACAAAAGGTACCTGGCAATCCATGAATCACACATAGAATGGAATTTACCAAATCCGTATATCCCTAACAGATAGTAGGGTACAAAAGACACAGTTGCCATCTCAGTTGTGAGAAGCACATATGTATATATTGCCACTTTGTTCTTTAAAATGTATGGAAGCAGGGCCAGATCCTTCCCTAGCTTTAGCTTCTACCTACTTTAAACCATGGGCCAGCCTCTCCAATTTACCCTGCCCTTTGTAGCAATAAGTCTCAGAAAAGGTTCCATTGACTTCAATGGAAGCCACTCCCCGAGCCTAATGGTAATTTGGGTGTGATTTGGCTGGTTAAACCATCCCTCCCCTCTTCATGCACTGTGAAACTCCCCCTACCCCAATTCTCCCTGGTCTGCAGTCAAACTTGGAAAAAGCCTTCTATTGAAGCCACCTGTAAGCTTTTTGAAGCCTAATTGCTACAGTAGAAGCAAGATCTTCATGTTAGCCAGTCTTAGAAGCACAACTGTTAAGTTGGTGGGAGAATTGCTATTTAACTTAGGTAGGCTTTGGCATGTATACTGTAGCCAAAAACACAACAAGAACACCTCATCAAAGGACAATTTGATGTGTGAGAATAGGTGTGTGTTACGTGCATTATGGCTCTCTCTTTCTCTGTATGAATAGGTGTGTGTGCATGTGCGTGTGTAAATGATGTGTGCTGTATGCAAGAATAGGTGTGTGCTATGAGTGGATGAGTATGAATGTTGTGTGAATGAGAAAGAGTGTGTGTAGTGGCCCCACAAACTTCCACTTTGACCTGCTTATCCCTGGCATGTGCTCTATGAAAGGTTTCCTGGAAAGGAATGTGCCCCTCAGGCTGAAAAGGTTTTCCCACCTGTTTTTAAAGGGAAATCTAACACAACATTATAATACGTATTTTATACTTTTGTATCTGAACTCAAATACAGAATGTTCTATAAGAGGCTGCACTAAATCTTATCATGCATATATTTCATTTTGCTTCTGAGTAACATATTGCATGCTTATTTCTGCAGATGGCCACCAAAACACCACGTTACCTATCACTACCTAAAAACACTAAACTAGCTGAGAAAGTACGGAAAAGAAATCAGTCTTCTTTCAAAGGTAATACAGTTTTGGAATATAAAGAAGAGTGAATTATTCAGCAGTTTTTACTGATCTCGTTACCTAGGAAAGGGGAAAAATGCAGATAGGGTATTGGGCAGGTTTCATACTTGCTGGAAAATCTGTCCCCGCCATACAAATATACTCATTTATTTTATATGCAGCATATGTTGAGGATGTACATATGAGATACCCAGGAATTATATTTGTGTACTTGAGTATAAAATTGTATATTTGTTGTATATGTTGTGTATTGTTACCAAGGAGCTTAGTCTCACTGCAGTCTCAGACATACCCTTTAGTGCTTTCACTTTAGGAAACTTGACTCTTTCTGCAAGACTGTGAAAGCAAATGTTTATGCAGGCAGGGCACAGGATGTGGGCATACGCTAAGCTATTATTTTTGACAGATAGAATGTCTTACCATCAATACCTATAGAGCTCCGAGAACTCTGGATATATGCAAATACCATAGTCTATAGCTAGCTCCTAGTGCATTTAAGCTACATTTGTTACATTCTTTTATTTAGCCAGTGAAAGCCTGGCCAGGGTAAAGCACAGATGGGGCAGGATTGTACCCCGTCCATGCTGTGTATAGAATCCAACTGAACTGGCAGTTTAGTCTTACTCCAATGGTGGTGATGGGACAGCTTCTTCCCCCATACTTGGGGGCGGAAACACAGGCTAGCTCAAGGGTAGGCTGACCATATGAAAGGGAGGACAGGGCTCATGTAACTTTAACAGTTGTAGAGAAAAGGGAATTTCAGCCAGGGTCATTTGTATGCAATTAGTTCCTGGTGATATTCCCTCTTCATCACAACAGTTATAAGTGTAGGCACTATACTAGAGTGACCATATACAAAAGAAGGCAGGGCCCCTGCAACTTTAACTGTTGTGATGAAGAGGGAATTTCGCCAGGGACTAATTGAATACAAATGACACTGGCTGAAATTCCCTTTTCTCTACAACTGTTAAAGTTACATGAGCCCTGTCCTCCTTTTCGTATGGTCAGCCTACTCAAGGGTAACATAGCAGGCAACTTAGAGAACCAAGGAGAAATGGTGGGGAGCTGCTGCTCTGCCCCCACGATTTGCCACTTAAGGCAGTTGCCTGACAGAGCTGGCTCTGGGGTAAAGCACCATACCAAAAAGTACGTCTCTACTAATGAACTGATTAGTAGTCATTAGCATTCGTAAAGCTTAGGGATCTCCACTGAAGGCTTGCACACAGAACTCCATTTACACGGGAGAGAACCAGCTCAACTTAGACCTCCTTTTGCACATAACACCCTTTGGAAACAGCAAGTATGACCTACTTCCTGTTTCGTCCCTTTTGTTCAAGGGAGACCTCTCCCTCACTTAACCAAGCCTTTTAAGAGTTTACTTCAGAGGTTTGTTAGGCTAGTTCATTCTTGGTGCTTCTTCCTCCGCCCTCAGAGGTGCAAGGATTTCTTCATTCCACGACTCCTATCCTCCTCCTCAGTCCCCTAGGACTTATCCCCTCCATTGTGTTTGTTTTACTATGGTTTTAGCAAGAAGTTATCGGCATGTTTTTACATGTATACTCCTTTGCTTGTTGTCATTGACATCCCTCAGTTTTGCAAGACATGAAGGTATTACTAGGATTTTCCATTCCAGGTAGGCTTTTCCTGGATTTTTGTAGGTAATGGCTAGCAGCCTGCCATGTAGATCCAAGGTGAAGTTATCCATCACATGGCTCCCTACTTTCGAATAGGAAAGTCTCCCAATTCACAACAGATTCCTGAGAACCAATCCCACTGTATCACCCTCACATTGGAGAACATAATATTGCATTCTAGTTTTCTCTTTGTCTTTAATTCCACATTCTCTACCTCTCTTCCCTGTCCTATACAAGTTACTAGTGCACTAGGATTGTGCACCGCCTTGGGCCGAATCTGAGGCGAGGCAGGCTGATTTGGCCCGAATCCACAGTGGCACTGAGTTGGTCCAAGGCGCCCTGATGCCAAAGCAGATTGGCACTGAAGCCTCGGGGTGCGTTGGGCCAATTTGGGGCAGTGCAGAGTTATTCCCCCATACCCGCCTGCCTAGGTAGCCCATTCTCCCTGGCCTCCCACCACCACTGCCACCAGGACATACCTGCAAATGTGTCCTCCTCCTGAGAGCAGCTCTGGGTTGGGGGCACATCGGGTTGGCAAGGTAGAAGGGAGACGGGAATCCAATGAACTCCCAGTCGGGCCTTGCTCCCAGCTTTCCTGGGTGCTGGTCACGCAGCTGGCACCCAAGAACCTGTGAGGCCAATCCATTTGCCGGGGGTGGGGATCTCGCCTTGGTTTCGGGTTTTACATCTGATTCGATCTTCCAATTTAGCTTCCTTTGTCCATTTGGCTCCTTCAACCCTCCTCTATCCTTATTTGATTAATTACGTCTGTCTATCTCTCTCACACATTGTGTATCTCTATCCTCCTCTACTTCTGCTGACAACTGTACCTTCTGTAGAATTAATTTCTTAGCTGCATGAACCATCAGTTTGTGTACATGTATTTCTGGTGTTTGTAATAAATTTTGTACTTAATTATTCAAAGCTCCTGTCTCATTACTAGTTCCCCAAAGCTACATTTACTGCTTTTTCTTCATCTGGGTATACCATTGCATGTCATTTTGCACTGTGATTTGGTGTTTAAGATTCCTAACACATGTTGCTCAAGTGCATGTGAATTGTTAGACACATACACAGGAGGATTCGTATATATTCAAGTGATAACATGGTAGCCATCATGATGGCAGCTGAGTGCTTGCTCAGACAGGTGATCAGCATCAAACAGCTGTTACTGTTTTTTTCCCAGGGGAGGGGGAGGGACAAAATGTTCTACCAGAGCATTGCACCTAGCAGGATGGAGTGAGGGCTCCATAGGACAATCGCCTGAGCCTTCTCAAATGTGGAGCCAGCTTTTGAAGGGACTGTGATGGAGCCATTATTACCCATGGTGTACACACCATCTGTTTAGTCCTGTTGTTGTATTTTATCTCACTTTTTTAAAAAACAACCCTGCAAAACCTGTTCGACCAGAGAAAAGTGTGAGGCATATAACGAAGGCTCTGTCGTAACACCTCTAATTCCCTGAGTGAAACTGTTGTCTATCTCTGACATAATAGGACTAGGCCCAGGTCCAATGAGCTACTTTAGACACATTTTAGGATTTGAGCCTGCCCAATGCCCTTATTTTTTATTTTATTTTACTGTTGAACTGTAGATTCCCATGCCATAAGCTACTTTTGAAAGTCTCCTGTTTCCAAAGCAGTGTGCCAAGCAGTATGGGAGATAGCTGTTTAAGAACCACAAACTTCCTGGGTATGTGGAACTAATTGTGAGATTCTTTGGATCTCAGCTATTGATTCCTGATGTGAGTTTCCAGTACCATTGCAATGTCTATTACATGGTGTTTGAAAGAATAAAATTGTAAAACACATGAAACTGCCACGTGAACTTCAGGTTCAAACAAGTGGCAACTATGACCCTTTCTTCTTTGGTATGGGTTACTAGTTTGACCAGGGCACTTAATCAGGTACTGACCAGATTCCTGGTCATGTCACTCATTTGGATCCAGATTTAGTCATATTTGGAGTAGACCAATCAATATTGATGGAATAATGTAATACTTAGACCAAATCTGGATCCAACCCACTGCCTCTACCTCTTTTCTGTAAATTTTAAGGCCCTGCTGTTAGATACATGCCTTTTGTAAAAGCCTCTTTTGATCTGAAAATTGCTGAGTAAGAACCAAATACATCTATGACCTGTTCTAGTATTTCATCTTCCCTCTGGAATAGCAAAACAATGACAGTGTTGTTGTCATTCATCAGGCTTTGAGGCTTTTTACTCTTCTGGAAAGTAGACAATGTGAGACAGAATAATTAATTTGGCAGAGAATACATTTTTTCATTAGAGAATTCCTAGTTCCATAACTTTATTTGAAAACGAAGTAAGCCTACTTTAGCTCCACTGATACACAGCAGAGTCATATTATGGTAGATGTAGTATGGATGGTATCTTTTCTCATTATCATGTATAGGAAAAGTTTGTCACTTTCCAGGTAGTATAAGCAGCTTTGTGTAGTCAGCAGGCACAACACAAGCAAAGTATTGTGTATGCTCACTGCACAAGTGTGGAAAACTGTGGCCTCAAGTTCCAAAGTTAATTTTGTGGGTGACTTTTCCATCATTTTCCTGTACTGAGCCTGACTGTGTACTCATGGGTAAGACCTAGTATTAATCATGTCAGGATCAACTTCTGTCTTTATCGAGCCTCCCTGCTGCGGCAAATCCCAAATCTCTTAGTGTGTGTGTGTGTGTGTGTGTGTGTGTAGGTCACATCTCAAATAAAATTTTACTATGCAAAAATGATGCTCAATACAAAAATAGACCAGTGTGTTCAACAATGACAAGTAGACTGCCGCTGATGATAAAAATTATCCAGGCAGACTTCTAGTAAACACGTAATGCATTAGCTATATTTGAGCACTCTCATACACACAATTAACAACTGTGCAAGGGAGAGGGTGCCTGTGCCTATGGGGGACACATACTGTAGAGGGAAGCCTGCTGTGCATTCGTAGCTTCTCCCCATGATATGCAACCATGAGTGCACCAGTGGGCACAACCTTGCTCTCCCCTTCATTAAATTCTTGTATGGTCAGAAAATAATTGTACTTCATGTATTTGGTATTCTGAGATGTTTGTCTTAACTTTTGTTCCATAAGATATTGTGGTAAGAAATATTCATACAGATTATTAATATATTACAATTTTCTAAATTTACAGTAAGTGACAGCAGTGATTCTGAATTTGATCATACTACAGTGCTGAATTTAAAATCCCAAGCAGGAAAGATTTTGAGAGACCAGAAACTTCGACAGCAACAGTGTAGAATTGAATGGAAGAATGAAGAAATAGGCAATGATAACAGAGAGCCAGTGAGCCGCCCTCAGATTGCCAGGGGCCCTCCGGTTGTCAGGAGCTTCAGGCAACCATTGTTGCCAAGACCAGCGTTTGGCACACTGAGCGAAGAAGATTCAACTGAAGATGACAGATCAACCAAGCCAGTACCACCACCTCGGTTAGTCCAACAGGCATCAAAAACAGACAAGCCAAGAGATAAATCTGACAATAAGCCATATTAAAAACTATAAAACAGAGCAATTAACAATCAACAACAGATGTAGTAGACTGTAACCAGGCATCTGAATCCATTTAAAGGCATGGTCCTAGGTACTGGAGTAATCATGTTCTTTCACTGAGTGGAGTGAAATCCTTACCTGCTACGGAACCAAACAATGCAACTATTTTATTTTACAATTGTTGTCATATTTCTACAATGATGGGAAGAGTTATCAATTATGTATGTTGTATTTTATGTATTTGTCAATGGTATGTTTTAAATATGAGTTGCACTGAAACATTGCACAATACACCTATTTTTAAAGCACTTGCAAGAATTAATTCTCTGCAAATTTCTGTTAATGGTGCCTGATGAACTGAAACAAAGTTAGGTGTTGCAAATTGTGAAACTTCATTAAAGCAAAAGAAGGAGGCTGCAGTTTAAACACACAAACACACAACACTGAAATACTTTAAACAGTGCAATCCTATATATATTTACTCAGAAGTAAGTCCCATCGAATTCAATGGGCCGTACTCCAAGGTTCTGGCTGTAGTGGATTGCACCATTAGTTAGGGCTACACAACATCTTATCCACCAATTTAAATGCAATCCACCTATTGCGCCCTACCAGATGCTTGAAAAGTGGATCACCCACCACAAATTATGGTCTGAATTAGGTGGGTACCTGTTCATACAAGCAGGTAAACACATGGGTGTGATTTGCCATTCAACTGATGCACTATTTTTGTATATGCGACAGTCTTTACTATATTATCTGGCCCAGGTAATAGGGAGGTTGCTTCTGAAGCCCAAATTCTAAACCTTTGCAAAGATGATATGAAGTTTTTGGTCCTATCAAGTCATGCTTCTTACTACAAGAGGTAAATGGTACAATAATTATTTTTTAAAAATTGTTAAATATTTTTAAATCACCTTTCATTCCCCAACGACCCCTAAGGCAATATGCAATATACAATTTTTAAAATGATACAAATCAAAATCACTAATTAAAAGCAGAACAGAACAATCTTTAATGTGCTGCTTTCCTATATTGGCTGGAATACCCATCTCTACCTGATCATTTCTTCTCATTGTAAATGGCTTGTCACATGAAAGGAAGAACATAATTTATAAATATATATTAAAAAGTATGTTTCTGGAGCCTGTTGTCATTTTTTTTTCATTACGTTAACCTGAAAATGTTAGATCAGTAAAAGAGCTAATGTACATACCAGAGACAGAATTTATACAACTGAATATTCCCCATAGTGAGTGCTTGTCAGTTCAAAATGGTATCAGTTATGGCCCTTTTAACATGAAAAAACGTAATGCTCTCAGTAGAAGATATGGGTTATATTTTTTGGAAAGCGCAGTTTTAAATGAATTAGAATTTGCCTGATAAATAAAACCATGCTGCAGAATTGGCAACTGTGAAATGAAGCAGCTTCATGCTGAAATGGTTTGTTTCCTTGGTCTGTATGATAGGAAAGTTCCTGCTATTTTGAGAACAATACTGCTGAAGAAAGCAATGGGTAGACTTCTAGTGCCATCTGTTGGAAAATATATAAACTACCTGAGTGCAACAACTTTTCTTTACTTACTTTCTTTTTTAAAATATAATGAACTCTCCTCTTGCTAACCCAGCATACTCTGTTATACAAAATATCAATAATCAGCTAATGGTATTAGCTTTTGTATAGATCCTGAATCATGAACCATTAAAAGTCTGGCATTTCTATGAGAAATAAGGAGGCTGCGATCTTATACATACTTACCTAGGAATAAATCCCACCCATTGAACACGGTGGGACTTTTCAATAGACATACATAAGACTGCACAGTAACAATACTTTAGTTGTTCTCCAATATGTAAGAAGATGAACTGTGATATTAGGCACAATGATAAAGTGAAGATGGGAGATATGCTGGGAGTGTACCTGGTTGGGGAAGGCTGGGCCGCCAATTGCAATTCAAGCAAAAACACCAACAAGGGAAGATCAGCCTGGCTGAAGTGCATTTAAATGCCTACTTATAGCTGACCACCTTGTTTTGACCTTCAAAAACTGATTTCTTTCCTCTTCCTTTTTCCTGCACTGCCTTTCCCCTGTATGTCTTGCTATTGTAATTTTTAAGCCTCATGGCAGGGCCTCTCTCTATTGATATAAACCACTTGGGAGGCAATAATTATCTGAAAAGTGGGATGAAAATCTGGTAAATAAATAAATAAGATTTAATGAAGACAAGATTAAAATGCTCTGAGGATGAGTTGCTGATTTTTTCCCCACACAGGCAGAAGCAACCTGGCCCCTACTTTCTTGCTTCACTCCCACAGCCCACATTCCCACAGCCCACAAGGGAGGTTACCCAATCAAAAAATGAGATCAGAGTAGTCTGACAGGATTTGTTCTTGACAAATCCATGCTGGCTTCTAGTAATCACTGCATTGTTTTCAAGGTGTTTACAGATTGACTTCTTTATAACCTGCTCCAAAATTTTCCCAGGGATGGTGCTTAGTGACCAATGGAAACTATGGACAATGTCTTGAGAGTAGAGAACAAGTCTGCAAGAGAAAAAATAAACTGCCATATCATTCATGATTGAGAAGAAAGTACACCGGACAATGAGTAGCAGTTGAGCACCTGTCAAATATGTTGTCATATTAAGATTCAGATGAATTCCCATCTAGTCATGGCTAATTGGATAGAATATATAGCTAAAATAGTGACGGCAGTGTTATTAGGAATGGGGGAAACAAACAGTTAAGAAAATTAGACATCATGAGGCAAGGCCAAACCATGCTGAAGTTAGGGCTTGGATTATAATAGCTCCTCAACAGACCAGCACAACCTGGAACCAGGCACTCCCATAATTTACTCTGGTGAGCAGGGAAGGGAAGTTTAATTAGGTAATTTTCATTAAAAATTCTGCTGCTGATGAGGAGATCAATACTGCTGCGGATGGCTTCAGCATTAGCAGAGACCTCATCTTTAATGCCCCTGTGGAATGTGCACTGCTGCTGGGAAATCTGCAGAATGGGAGCTCCTAGTATCTACTTAATGGGTAAAGCCGGACACATTGGCAACACCCTTTCCCACGCTCCCTGATGGCAATGTAGGCCCTTTCTACACCATAGGGGTGTAGAGGGAGGGAGATCCCGGAAGTACCTAATACACACCATCAACGCACAGGGACCAGCCAGGGGCCATCCCAGGCAAAAAGCCTGGTGTGGAAAGGTCCGTATACTCACAATAAGTGCTGTCCAGTCCTTTAAATCCACTGCCATTGCTAAAGCCAGTCCTTGCTGTTGTTACCCTCCACCAGGGTAAATTTTGGGAAACGGGAACTCATGGGGAGAGCTGGGGTGGTGGTGTCTTGCACAGACAGCAATAGATACTAGTTTAGTGCAGCTGCAAACATGTTGCAACTGCACTATGGGTGCTAACTCATGAAACAAAAAGAATACTTTTACTCATTACTATTGAACATAACCAATTAGAGATGGCACCAGCCAATTAGAGATGGCACCAGCATTACCTGCTGATGTTACTTTGTGTTGTTTTCACATCTGGATATCCAAACTTGTTTTCAGCTGTAGTGTAACTACTTGGAGTTATGATACTTCAAGAGTCAATATCTGTATTTAATAGGAGGAAAGCTGAACTATGAAATGCTCTGTGACAAGGAACTCACTGTAGCCAAGAATTTTGACATTTCCAAAGGGGGATTAGATATCAGTAGAAAATGATATCAGTAATTGCCAGCTGATTATGCCAAACTCTGCTGCCACCTGCCACCATTTTGTGACTGGTGGGTTTCAGTAATTTTCAGTTCTTTCAAGTGGACCCTGCAGTTAGAAAGTTTTTGAACTTCTGATATAGAGCACATGCTTAAGAATTAAGTCAAGATACCAAATGTTTTGCTGGCTTATTTCAACAGCAATACACTTTTCTGATTTAAGTATGTAATAAGGATAGTTCAGATTTTGGAATACAATGCATACTGTGCATATTCTGGGTGGAATAATGATTAAACAGATAACAATAAATACACATGCAGAAAATGTAGGTGTTGTTTTTCCCTTTTACTTCCAACCATCAAGACTGTAGTCCAATTTTAAGAACTGTAACTTTGTAAAGAACAATTCAAAACTATTTCAAGCTGCCTTAAAACAAAGGAAAATGCATCTCTGAGTCCCTGTTTTATAGGCTATCTGTCCTGAATACTCTATAGATAGATATGTAAAATACTTCAACCCCCCCCCCCCCCCAAAAAAAAACCCTGGAAGATGCATTCAGCCTCTCTTTTGATTCTGCAGTGTTCCCCTTTTTTGCATCTTATAATAGCCCTCTTGAAGACTTACAGTCTTTAATGCAACATCCACATTTCCCTCAATAGTTTTGCTTTTGTTTAAGTAACAGCATTACAAACACTTCACTATGTGCTTTTCAGTTTTGTATTCTTGCTGCCAGAATACCGTGATTTATTCAAGACCAGGATAAGAACAGTGGTAAGTCCTAACAGGCCTCCAACAATGGGGGGCCCGCAAGGGCTGATCTCCTGAGCAATTCCTGAGAGAAGTGGAGAAATAATGCGGCCCACAGCTGAGACAGACTGACCAACACCGATGAGCATACCACTGGCCTGGTTCCCACCCAGGGTCAGTTCAAGGTCAGTAGTACAAGTACGTCCTACAGTGGTTGAAAATGCTAAAAATGTGGAAGACAAGATCACTGTCCATATACTTTTAGATAAAGCATATAACACCATGAATACACAGGTGACAACAGTGGACCGTAGTAAAATGGCATAGGTGTTGTGCCAATAGAATCTTGTGATTGGTCCAAGTAGAAAGCCAGCAGCTACTCCAAGTGTACTGCTATAGCTTATGATGTAGCCAGTGAGTTTAGGCTTCATCCCAAACCTCTCATCAAGTGCCAAGACAAAATTGCTATGATACAGCATTACTGCAACAGACATCAGGAGCCGTACCAGAAAAACATCCCAAAGATCAGAACTTGCAATGCTGCCAAGCCTCTTTAACACAGACACCACTTGAGTCCAAGAGGACTCAGTAGGAGTAACATGCTTCATGGCGCCATGAGATAAAGACTGAAACTGCAGGTTGTGTTTTACCTCCGCTGACTGAATGTCTCTTGCTTTGGTCATAGAGGTCCATTTATTACCGTAAGTCTTTTTTTCACGCCATAGCAGCATCCAGAAAAGACCTGACAAGGAAATTAAGCAAACAGTTAAGGACTGAACCTGCACAACATATTTTCTAGAAATAACCCAATGCAAGAGCTGCACCACAGTGCACTGCAATGCACAGCCACCTCACACAGGCCCGGAATTGGCTATTCCAGTAAAAGGAAACTAGTGCAGAGGTGATGCTTTGAACCAAACTGTAACCGTTTCAAGATGGGCAAATCATTTTCTTGCAACGTGGCATGATTTCAACATGGTCGGAACTGCCAATTTATATGAAATTCACAAATGAAGGTGAACATTTATAAAGCAAAAGGGGAAGAAAACAGGTTAGGGGAAGAGGAGAGGATAGAGAATAAATCAAAAGCAGGTCATGCAAAACTGCAACCCCACTGTGTATAATCACATAACAAATTGCAACACCTGACAAAGAAGGTTTTGTTTTTAAGCTATGATATGAATGGTTTAGTTATCTTTCCCAGTACATCTGTTTACGGTTTGCACTATTCACCATCTCTGCAATAAAAATTGTTGAAGGCAGAACCTCTACCACAAAGCTGAAAGTCTGTATGCACATTTGTATGTCTGGAAATGTTTACCCACTTCCAGATGAGTTAGAGATTTGAAATTTGGCATACTCATAGATCTGGCTGTACAATGTACCAGAAAAATGTACTTTTAAAGGATTTAATTTAAAAAATAGGTGTATGCCTACAACTTGCAACATGTCTTGGGTGGAACTCTGAGCATACCTTGGGTAGGACGCCATACGTACCAGCCTTTGGCAGCCATTATGTGAAAACACTTTGCATAATAATATAAGAATCTATTTCTCAAGGACTGTGTTCAACCTTTGAAGCTACACAGAGCCGCTTCCCTACACTCCTTGCAGAAATAAAAATCTCCTACCAACTTAAAGATGAATAAGTTGCAGAGATATTTGTTATTTATCATGTTATTCAGGGACCTGAGCAATGCCGGCCATATCAGCTAGTATTTACGGAGGCACGGCCTTGCCTCCTTAGTTAAGGTACGACTGGAAAAAAAAGCATTCTAACATTATAAAGGGGTAATTGCAGGGTTGGTCATTCTAAGATTCATAAAATTAAAAATGTTTCATCAATCTTCCTGAAATTTACATGTGTCAGAAAGAAATGTTGATTTTACATAAGCTGAAAGTTTCAAGAAGAATGATGAAAGATTGAAGGAAGGAGGGCAGTTTAAAGTAGAAAAAATATCTCTCAATCAAAATGGATCTGATAATTTGGGTTGGTGATTTTTTTTATCCACATTTTCTGAGGAAATTAGGAATTGCCTAATTAAAACCTTGATGATTTCCATTTCCTTTGATCTTCTACTTGATGGAATAGCTTTTCTTTTTTTTAAAAAAATTATCTTTGGTTGATTTTTAAATAATATTTATTCATCGCATTAGATTGTATACGATGGCCATTTAGAGGCATAAAGCGACACACGATCAGTAGTGTCTCTCTTTCCCTCCCTCCCTCCCTCCCACCTCAGCTAGATTGGAACACTGAGAGAAAATTGCTGCTTCCTGTAGCAAAGACATTGCCTTATTGTAATAATCAGTGTCTTCTCAGAAGTAAGTTCCATTAAGTGTAATAGTCTCACTCCCAGGTAAGCAAGTTGGGGATTGTAGCATTTTAAAAACTGCCTGGAACCTTGGCCAGGAGGAGAGTGAGAGACATTACTGAGAATTTCCTCTCCTTTCCAGTACAATAATCCTACAGCAGGTCATGATATGCAATATGATATGCAGAGGTGACTGTGGGGTTGTGGAAAACTGATCATGAATAACTCAGGGCCACCTACTTCGGTTATTTTAGAGCATCTCTTCATGTTGAGAGCTGCAATCCAACCCATCTGACGGGCACCAGGTTGGGAAACGCTGTTCTAGAGCAAGGGCAGGCAGAATGTAGCTCTCCAGATGTTTTGGAGTTCAACTCATAAAAGCCCCTATCAGCATGGGCAGTGATCAGGAATGCTGGGAGTTGTTGTCCAAAACATCAGGGTAGATCTATTTTCTGCCCACATCTGTTCTAAGGTATGATGTTTTCCAGCATTAAGATATGCGATCCATCTAGAAACTCCAAAATACGTACATCAGTTTAAATAGACTGTCTTAAACCAAATGAAATGACAATGAGTGACTCTTAAATACCCAATCCAGATAGTTTTTCAGACATCAAAATTAGTTTTCAACACATGGCATAGGTTGTCTGTTTATTGAATAGCAGATATATGGTGTTGGGGGACTAACATAGAGGATTTTTCTTACATGTTCAGCAGTGTGAGATAAAAGGCAGAGCTAGCACCTAATACTTTCATGCGTAAGGATTAGTTTAAAACTAATTTTTGTCTTCCCAATAATACATAACATGGGAGTTGCGGTGCAGCACATTTGGAAAGCACCAGGCTGGAGAAGGTTTGTTTACACTTAAATCCTATAGATGTCTTCTTAGAAGTCAATGCTGCTGAGTTCACTAGGGATTACTCCAAGTGGTATAGGATTGCAAACTAATCTAATCTGAAAGGAGTTCAAGACAGCCAAACTAATCCTTTTTTGCTCCTCTGTCACTTTGATGAGATGACGTATTGTGGAGGGATTGTAGGGAGTGAACAGTATATTTTGTATAAAAACATTTTAATGAAAAAAAAACATTGATTCTTTGAAGGGCAGGATACTGACAAAAAGTTGTAAGTGCTGGCACATGCTCTGGTTCTAGATCTGCAACAAATATTGGCCTTTTTTTGTCGATCGTGCTGCTATATGCGAGAGGTATGTGAGAAAAAAATATTGGGCAGACCCTGTATTTGGTAAGGATATAGAACAGCGTTCCCCATCCTGCTGCCCTCCAGATGTTTGAGATTACAAGTCCCAGCATACTGACTTGCAATGATGGGTGTTGTAGTCCAACTCTTTTGGAGGGCACCAGGTTGGGGAAGGGCTGTTCTAAACAAAAAAAAGAGAAGTAGATAGCCCTAAGTTATTCGTCATCAGTTTTCCACAACCCACAGTCACCTCTGCATATCATATGATCCATCCTGTCCTCATGGTTTATCTGCTCTGGGAAAATGAAAATTTCACTTGCGTTTTCTGCCTCCTTAGGGAGAATGTGGCATTAAGGCTTGTGAGCCTTAACTCCCAGTTTCCCTGCTTTTTTGGTGCTTGGTTGGAAACTGTAGAGTCTTAACACTGTTTTGTAAACCACAGGTTTTTTTGTTTAATGAATACAATATAAAAACCCACAGAAAATTACAATAGTGGCATAGAGAAAAATACAAAACAGAAGCTACTCAAAACACAAAACTATAAGGCAGGGTTGGGGAACAAGCTGTCTTCGGCTGCCTCTACAAGAGAGGTTTAAAGCTCTTTCAAGGTGCATTAAAAAAATTACCTCTACAAGAACGGAGCACAAATCGGGCGTAGAGGCGTGCTATCCCTCCGATTATGCGCATTATCGAATGCACGTTAAATAGCAAGGGTTTTTTTGCGGCGGGATGTGAAGCGCGTTATGCCTATGTGAACAGTTTTTCGGTAAAGCGCATTTTCGGAGAGGTGGGCGGGTAGAGGGCTGGGTTTTGCGATGACGTCCGAGATGGGCAGGGAGAGGGAAGGGGTTTGCGAAGAAGCACGACATGAGCGGGGAGGAGCCCGCGCTTCTATAGAGCTGCGCATAATCGGAGGGCTTCTTCGCAAACCCCTTCCCTCTCCCCGCTCATCTCGAGCTGCATCGCGAACCACTTCCCTGTTCCCGCTCATCTCGGTCGTCATCGCATACATTTTCCCTCTCCCCGCTGATCTCCAGCTGCATTGCAAACCACTTCCCTGTCCCCTCCCATCTCGTTGCCAGGCAACCCGATATTTCCAGGAGGGGTGGAGTACACAAAAGGCGGGAACCACAAAGGTAGAATTCCAGGTACATTCCTGTAGACAGAGTGAAGGAGGGGGGGGGCTACTAAAGGGGTTGGGCTTCAGGAAAAACGTGAAGTAAAAATCTGCGGCTCCGCTTGTTTGCTCCTCCAAAGCTCTGCATGTGAACAAGGATAACGTGCGTCCCAGAAGACAGATAATGTGCTTCGCCGCCTCTCGCTGCCTATCGTGCAGAGGTATTAGACGTAAATGCGCTTCAGCGATTATGCGCATAACCGCCTAACCAGGCGCAAAAGCGAATCCTTGTAGAGGGGACCTTCCAGATGTTGTTGGACTGCAGCTCCCATCGGCCCTAGCCAGCTTAGACAGTGGTGAGGGATGATAGGATTTCCAACATCATCTGGAGGGCCAATGACATCTGGATGGGGATATTCCCTATCCCTGCCATAAAGCCATTCACAAGTGAGTAAACACTTTTTCAATGCATTCTTTGACAATATGTCCAGTCTAAGGATCATAAACATTTCTTAAAAATGAACTAAACTGAGAAATTAGGACTTACTCAGAAACATTAAAAGTTATTTTTCCCAAGCTCTGAAAACACGTATGGGAGAACTGACCTGACCCCAGCTATTCATTGTTATTATGTGTACATCATTAATAACCTGCACAAACACATGGAAAACACTGTGCCAGAAAAGCAACATCTGTTTTTTTACAGCCCAAGTTTCAAGAGATTATCTGGATACCTAGGCAGATAACCCACACGAACACAAAAGATAAAAATACAAGAATTATTAGCAAAAGATGGTCAAGGCTTGCATAGTATATCTCAAAGTGTTGCCAAAATGTGCAACACTGGAACTTAAGGGCTGTTTCACAATGTATGCAGCAATTCTGTTTGCTGTGTGGAATACAATTATGAGGAGCAACTAACAAATAGGTCCTCTAAAAACAGGATGGACAAGTGTTGGGAGTTACGGACCCCACTGTTCTTAAGAGGTACTTTCACTTTCGCTTTCTTTAGGCAACCAATCGCAGGTTATAGCCTGTTCCATACAATGCAATATAATAACAATAAAAATTCAGTCACAAGGTTAAAATTCAGTAATAAAAATTCATTCACAAAGTTAAAATTCAGTGTATTCACATACTTTACAAGGATTTGTCATTTCAGAATCATCATTTCTCATACGAGGCAGTTGCTTAAGAGGTACTTGTTTAAAGAGGAAAGATGTGACGAACTATCCAGTGCATGCACCAACCCTTGTACCTGCATTACAGTTTAGACTGCAAGAACTGGCATCACAACTTTGAAAATGTATAATTGTGCAGAATACGGAAAAGCTTTTCAAAGCATTTAAGTGCAAAGAATCCAAGGACATACCAGCATTCAAGATGAAGATGGAAGCACAGATGAAGGCTGTCAGGTAAAAGCCACCCTCTAGCTCTGTAAGGTAGCCTCCAACGACAGGTCCCAGAATGAAACCAAAATTGGAGACTGCGTTGAAATGTCCTATTACTAGGAGGCGCTCCTTCTCAGAAACCAGGTCAGAAATGAGAACTTTTGAAATAGAGTGTGTGTGTTTGAAAATACCTAAAAATTAATAATAATAATATTTAGGAAGATATGACATGCATGGCTATGAATATCAAATTGTCAACCCCATGTTACAGAGCACGGTCTGTGGAAAGAAGCAAAATGAACATAGGTTAATCAAAAATGCAATATGTGGTCTTTTGAACCTTTGATTGTAACTTCCCGGCTAGCAGAATCCCTGGCTTTGCATGGCACCTGCTCTCCTGATGGGGGTACTGTGTGCTGTAAGAAAAGACTCAGACAACACTGGGAAGAGTGGCCATTCCCTTCCAGTGCTGGCTGAGTCTCTGGCTTTGTGTGTTGCACGCCATCTCTACGGGGGCCCCGAGCAACATGCAAAAGGAGTCCGTTGGCACCAGGAAGACCAGAGATTCCTCCCCATTGCCTTCCTCTGGAAGTGTAGGGGCATCCCCACTGTTAATTTCGATCTCAGATTGGAGATAAAGCGGGGATCCCTTTCAGGGGGTATGCCTCCAGGGGGGCAGAGGAACTCAAGGAAGTTCTACAGGCCCGATGTGGAACCTTTTCAAGCAGGCGATTCTGCATTCCTAATCTATGGAGTGGCATTCTTTGAATATTTAACTGTGGTCAAAAATAAAAAAGGTAAATTATTTGTGTAGTTTTATATTTCTTGCAAGCTGCCCAGGAAAGTGTGTGTGTGTGTGTGTATGTGTGTATGTTTTGAAGGGCAGGGTCCAAATATTTAAAGTAAGTAAACAAACAACTGACCAGTTTAAGGTCATTTTGATAAATAAATAGACCCTTCTATGGAGGCTGTTTCCAAAATCACTGTACCATCCATAACAAGAACAAGATTTTTTTAGCTTAATTTAAGATTTTTAAGTTCTCTTAATGTCCATGGGATAAATACAGCTTCCTCACTGAAAAAAATGGGGATTAAGGCGTTTAACTTTTGCTGGAATGCATTCAACTGTTCAGAATTTTTGTTTCTCTGAACTAAAATGAACTCATCTACAATTCCCACCATCAAGCTAAAGATAAACTGAACTTGGGTGTGAATGGAAAAGCAGCTACTTACCCACAAAAATCCGGGCAATGGCAAATAAAAACACATTTGTGGACATACTAAGGAAAAAATAACCCAATGCACTGAAGAGAATGCAGACAAGTAGGCAATATGGTCTTCCTACTACATCACTCCAAGATCCCTGTATAAGACAGAAAGATCATTTTCTGATCACAAATGTGTATTACCATAAATAGTTCGTGGGCTGTCTCCAGACTTAGTCATGTTTAGAGTAGACCTATTGAAAACAGTGGAATTTAAATTAATCCTGACTAATTCAAGCCTCATCAATTTCAGTAGGTCTACTCAAAATAAGACTAAATCAAAATCCAACCACGTATATTCATGTATGAAATGGAAAAATAACTTCAGGTTTATTTCATTAGTATATTCTGATAATGATTTCACTCCCTTGATATATAATAGCCATAAGTTGTCAATTATTACTCTATAAAATATAAAAATGCAATTACAGCTTCCTTCTGAAGCTACATAAATTCTGAGTTAACATACTTCTGAAGGGGAGGAATCATGGGCTGAATTCGGACAACACGATAGTCAATGGTGGGGTAATAATCAACTTTACAGTTGTTCATCTAGGGGTACTCCCCACACAACATGGTAATAAATAATCAACTGTGGTGTGGATTAGGATCAGCGCTGAGTTGACTATGGCAGCATTCAGATGACACAATAGACAATACAACTGACGATTGTTTCCCCCCACCCAGTTGCTTATTGTGTCGTCCGAATTCAGCCATTGTGTGAACATGACAGAGAAGTTTGAAAAGGAGCCGATATAATACATTACAGTTGAAAGCAATCCTAGGGTCCCTGGGAGAATGCTCCAGGAACACAGGATTGTTTGGAATCCTCCTCCTAAGGCCACTGACATGGCTGTGACCTCAGTAGGGGAGTTTTAAGTTCTGAACCACCTCTCCTGTCCCCTTGCAGCTACTGTGGAAAGAACCACAATGGCTGTTTCCAAGCTTTCAAATACAATCTTGGAGGGAGAGAAAAGAGGACAATCTGGGGAGGGGAGAGGTTGGAATATGAGAAATCCTATGGCCTCTTCAGTGTCAGCCCAGCCTCTGGCAGTGTGACATCCCAAGATGGGCTCAGAAGCCCATCTAGAGGAAAAAGTTGCAATAGGAGGATGGAAAGGTGAAGATCACCTCCGTCACTCCTTCTGCCCTGCTGGCAATAGCCTGGCAGGGCACTAGATACCCGGAAGCATCCGAGATTGGTGGATTCTTTCTAAGTTGATAGGGACACTGAACATTAGAAGGTGTGGTTACAACAGTTAAGATGGTTTGTATTGTTTGGCTGAATAAGTGATTTTTCAGCTTGTGTAAATAGAAATAAATAGGTGGAAAAGACATAAACATTTGGTTAAAGGCTGGGTGTGTGAAAAAGTATTTATTAGATTCCTGCTGCTATTTGGAAAGCAAAATTTTTAAAGCTAAGGATTTATGTAGCATTTATTTGATGAATTGGATCATTCCCTAAAATTGTACTAACAGCAGTAAAAATAAATAAATCTAGCTACAGAATGGACCATTTCTTCATCTTAATTTGAAGTACATGCATCTATGGGAACAGCAATAATGTTTTAGTTACTCTGTACAGTAATACATGAAGCATAAAGGGCCACCTATAACTCATGGCAAATTGCTCTTAAAAGTGAGGGGTAATTCAAAAACAGTTTGTGACAATGTCAACAACAGAAGTTCCCCTGAGTATGCCTAGCTCTCTAGATGCCAGTTTTTCCTATGTGCTTTCCAGTCCCAAACTACATCTTTAATTTGATCAGCTGCTTTTATATTATCACTTCCATAGGGCATTTCACAATGGGCCATGATATATTTACCTAAATAGTCTTATGTATCCTCACAATCTACATATCCTCACAATAACCTTAGGAGACATACTTGTCTAAGAGAGAGTAACTTCCTCAAGACTTCGCAGTAAGCTAAAAGGTGATCAAGGATTTGAACCATTAATGCCAGTGTTTAAATAGAATACAATTTTTGACACTATCCAGGCCTTTAAAATAATTAGCAATGGCTTATGATGTAGGAACACAAACTTACCACTAAGGTGCTTGAAAAGAGCTGTAGTATTCCATATAAAGATCCTAAAAGTGGGAAAAGCATTAAAAAAATAATCAAGCATGAATGATCATTTTGCAATATATGTTCAATAGTAGAAAACAACTACGTTCTAGCAGTAGTCTTTGGTCCACAGACTGTTTTGGCCAGATAATTCCTTAAAATGGAATCATTAGCAACAAACACTACTATTTAATAAGACTGTGTGGATGACAGGCACTGAGGGGTTCCAAATTCACATGGAAAGGGTTGCCCTGAGAGCTGGAAGTTAGAAATCTACTGTTCCAGAGCAAGAGATCTCTGAAGTTGTGGAACACGGATGAAGTCCCTTTTATGAGCCCTTACTATTTAGACCAGGTGCCCTCTAGATGTTTTGGACTACAAAGAATGGCCAATGATTAGGGCCACTGGAAGTTGTCAGTGAAAACATCTGGAAGGCATTAGGTTGGGTAGGCTGATTTAGGATGACTTGTCAGCAGCTGGCAAAAGTCATTTTACAGCTGATCCTAAGTAACAGTTCATATTTACATACAGCAAAATTCCAAAACACTCAGAACTTTAAGGATACGACAAAGATCCTAAATTGTACAATATAAAACATGGAGCAGAGATGAATCCAAAAATCTCCTTTTTGCTTGAATTCGCAATAATTGTAATTAGCCTTTTAAATAGGTCCACAAAACCTACTAGCTATTGGGGGCTGGCAGAGGAGGGACAAAGAACTTTATATTTTTGTGATGGGTGCAAAGGAGGAAGGCAGGAAGTCACAATAAGGCAAGAAGTCACACTAATCAATGTAAAATGACAATCCATCAGCATTAAAAACATCTAATTCATGCTGCAAATATGAACATCTGCTTTTTTTTCTCTTAATCTCCAGTGTGGACCAACCACTCAAATAATTGTACTTCTGTATGCACCCTTAAAAAGGGAAAGATTAAACAAATTCATGGATGATAACTATTAACTATGATAATCTAAGATGGAAGGGCAGTATGCTTCAAATTACAAATGCTGGATGATAAACAGAGAGATTACCTTCTCCATTTCCTTTTGCGATTTTCCTGTTAGAATTTGGCAAGGCCAACATTTGGTTTGCTATAGAAAGGTGATCATTTATGTTCAGAGCCTACCAGTTAAGGGCAAGACATGAGTTTCATCTGCTTCCTTCTCATCTGCTCTTCCCACTTATCTTACTCCTACTCGTTACATGAACCTTAAGGTCAATAAAATGTGTTTCACTATTTCATGTCACTTGGGGGCATGCAACTGGCTCTCAGGTATTTTATCAGAGATTTAAAGGCAATTTTCAAAAATAAAAAACAGCAACATCCAAAAACAATCAGCAGGTACAAATGCTATTAAAGTAAGAATTTAAAATATTTAAGGTTGCAAAATAATTTTAAAGGCTTGAGCCAACAAACACATTTTTGTCTGACATGTAAAAGACAGCAAAGTTGACACAGGCATACCAACTACATATCTGACACCCACTACTGAAAAAGCTCTGTCCCTTGTTGCACAAACCTTAACCCTGATGGAAGTGGTATTTAGAGAAGCACATCAGCTGATGACTGGAGCATGCAGATAGTTGGTATGGGAGGTGGCATGCCTTCTGTTCAAGTCTTTAAAGGTAAGCACCAGCACTTTGTGTTGGGCCCAGAAGAAAATAGGCAGCCAGTGATGTTCCTTTTAAGATTGGTGAGATATGATCCAAGTGAGCAGTGCAGTCAAAACTGCCTCCAGCATTTTGCACCAAGTGAAGGCAACACTATATGTTACACATTGCAGTATATCAGATGGCATGTTACCAGAGCAAGGATAACCATGACGATATCTCTGTCTGGAAGAGCCTCAGTGGTGTACCAGCTAAAACACCATGCTACAGAGGTAGTCCTAAGACTTTCAGTTGAATAAGTTGCCCACCTTTGGCTGACATAGCTGAGCTTTTCTGAAATCACACCTTGCAATGTCACTGAGGGCTGCCAAGTATATGGGAAAGTCCTTGATTTTACATTTCAAGGTCCACAGGAAACTTTGGTTAAATTAAATAGCAAATGTGTTTATATTCCAAGGACATTTGAATGCCACTTTGCTGTTGCAGGTTGGCTGAATGGTCTTGGTCAGACCCTTTTGTTGACAAGGGACACACATTTCCACACCTGCTTACAAAGAAGGATGATGTGCTCACCAACCACTCCTGCAGCTGTTGGACTTGCTCCTAAAGATTTGACATGAAGGCTTAATAAGGGGACAATCATGCTGACACCAAAGAAATCCTGGAAACATATAATACATATTTTGGTAAGTTAGTAAGTATATCTACACAGGCATACTTGTACATTTTAAGTATATTGTCATTGTACCATCATGTTTACTGTAACAGTAAATTTTGTACAACAGTAAATATAGTAAGTTGTATAATCGCAGCAACTTTTCTTTAACTTCCTCTTCTTTTACTGTGTTCGACATAGAGGATCTGTTCCAATTACATGAGGCAAGTATGACTACACATGCTCACAAAAGGCCCATTTAAGAAATATTTTTGGACCTTAGATGCAATCCTGAGACATGCTTGCTAAATGCATGTACACTGAGTACCTATGGAAGTTCTTAGGTGAAGGGAAACAAATAGCACCCCCCTCGGCTTTCAGTACAAGCCTCTGTAATACAGACATGTCCTCATTCCGACTTCTGTGTCTTTTTTCAACTGTGTTTACTTAGCTTTCAAATAAAAAATAAAATAAACCCATAGTAGTTTTTACTCACTTGGCTGACTAGGCATGCCTATTTTAGTGTGTCCTCTAAAAAACTAAAAATAGCGAGGTTCCTTCCCCAGAGACAATTCTACCTGATTTAGGTATTAACAAAGGAAGGGGTGAGACTCCAGTTATATTCCCCTCCCCATAGAGAACAACAGATTCAAACATAAAGGTTCCAATCTGCTGAGTCATTGCTAAAACATTTAGGAGAGGCTAATAAGCAGATCTTAGGTGAAACAAATGCCCTATGTAGGTGTTCAGAGTTGGAATGCAGTAAACACATGAGGCTAGCCTCAATTCCTCTATTTGTTTCCAATACCATCTACACAAGAGAGAACTTTCTGAAGGGGAGAGCCTTTGGTATCCATGGAGGATCTCCAAGAAATTGAGATGCTGAACAATTATCACTCAAAATTAAAACTGTAGAGGCTATCCCCTTCAGAAAGTTGCCGTTCACAGAAACAAGAGATGGAGTGGGTGAGCATAGCACACTCCCTGTCCTTCGAGTGTTTACTATACACTGATCCTGAATGCCTGCATAGGTGGTAGAGGACATACTTTGCTTGCAGAAGGGCCCATGTTCAGTGCCTGCTATCTCCAGCTAAAAGGATCAGGCAGTGGAAAGACCTCTGCCTCAGACCTTAGAGAGTAGATGATACTGGGCAAGATGGACCAAACTTCTGACCTGGTATATAAGGCAGCTTCCTATATTCAACAGAAGGGGGGGTATGCAGGCCCTAACTTGCATGCTATTAGAGATGTGCAGCACTGGATTCCATTCTATTCCGTTTAAGCCCAATGGGATTCCTCAGTGTTTCCATTCCAGTAAATGGTGGCGAACTGTGGTGGACTTTTCTTCTCCGACACTGGAATATTTTGCACATTTTTACCCACTCTGCAATTTGCACAAATTGTAATTTGTGCAATTTGTGGGGGGAATATTGAAATTTGGACAATTTTAGATTTTTTTTTTATCGCTGTTCTTCCACAAGTGCACACTGTCCACTGTAGCCCTGCAGAGGAATATTTCTTTCTTGTCAATATCCTTGTCAGTTTCATCCTCGCCACACACTACTGTTTTCCCTATTTGTCAAAGAACTTGTCAATTTCATCCCTGGCTTGGAGGTGGGGAATTGACAAATTGTTTGCCAGACCAGTTGATATTTCTTTTGAGTACTTTGGCTCATATGCTACTTCCACTTTGGGGCCTTATTGAAAAGCACTACTGAGGGAGTGACACTTTTTTCTTGATAGTTCAGCTTTTTTTCTTCAAAAGAAAAGAAAAGGAAGGAAGGAAAAGAAAATGCAGCTGTTCCTATGAATCCAAGAAGCACTTCCAAAAAGTTAGCTACTGTCTGAAACTAATATGTACATAATTTTACTATACAGTACTAATTTACTTTGGTTGGAATATTTTTCTCTCACATGTCATGCACTTTTTATTGGTAACAGTATAAATAATCCTTCAAGTCAAATAATATTCCGCCTAAAAAGAACTGATTCAAGCATAGTTTATACAATTAGAAGACTCAAATGCTAAATTTGGTCCTGAACACCATTACTTTAAGTGAAGGTAACGTTGTCTGAATGCATAAGGAAAATTGATTGGGAAAAGTATATTTTTGGAGGGAGAAATCTAATTTGGGAGCAGGAAAGTGATTTGGGGAAATATAACTAACAGAAAGGTAATTATTGGAAGATCTGGATGGAAAATTAATTGGGAAAATTTATTGAAAGGGAAATAATCTGAGGGAGTAATATTTGAGGTTCATACCTCACCCCTGCTTTGCACTAATTTTGAATTGGGCAAATCATTTGTCTCCATCTAATCCAGCACAGCTTCAAATAGCAGTCAGCCAAAGCCTCTGGGGTGCTTACAAAACAGAATTTGTACCTACCATTTAGTATTTGGGTCTCCATGATCCCCATGATCATGGAGACCCAAATTATTTATTAATTAAATTTATATACCTCTCTTAAGAGAAATTTAAAAGTATTTAACAAATAAATAAATAAAACACAAGAGCATAAGATGAGCCATGCTGGATCAGATCAAGGGTTCATGTAGTCCAGTACTCAGTTCACACAGTGGCCAGCCAGCTGTCGACCAGGAATCCACAAGCATGTCATGGTGCAACAGCAGCACTCCCGCCCATGTTCCCCAACATCTGGAGGTAGCACACAGCCATCAGGACTAGTAGCCATTGATATCCTTCTCCTCCAGGAATTTATCCAACCCCCTTTGAATGCCATCCAAATTGGTAGCCATCCCATCACTGCACCTTGTGGTAGGGAATTTCATTGTGTGAAGAAGTACTTTCTTTTATCTGTCCTGAATCTCCCACCAATCTGCTTCATGGGATGACCCCGGGGTTCTAGTATTATGAGGGACAAAAATGTCTCCCTATCAACTCTTTGCATAATTTTGTACACCTCTATCATGTTTCCCCCATCCACATAAACATTAAGAAAGCAATAAACCCTGTAAAAACTCCTTTTAGTTATTGTGGCTGAAATGAAAACTTTCCACGAGCATTGCTGGCAGGGCGGGGGGAGAACAAAGACAAGAGAGTATGTGGTAGGAATAACCGATTAGGGTGAATAGGACTTGTGGCATAACCCAGTGTTTGAATACATCAGTAGGCACTGGGTTATGCCTACTGATCCTACGAAAGAGACCTCATATTTGCACAATGCGGAAGAAAAATCCCCATTCAGGAATGTACTTGAAAGAGTTCCCACCTGAAGAACTTAATTGTGTCAGAAGAGAAGCCTTTTGAAAGAGAAAATGGGATTTCTCCCCTCCCTGTGAACAACATTCCTCTCCCCACTAAGCGTTCTGCTTCCCTATTAGGCTTCATTTGTGCCAGGGCTCACACCCCAGAACCAGGTTTTCCCCTCTCCCACAAGTAGGATTTAACCCGCAGGAGCGCAGAGGGCACACATGTAGAGCATCTCTGAGCATGTGCAGGGTAAATTCTCCTCAGCATTGGCACAAATTGGGGAGGAGACATAGGGGGCATGAATTCAAAGGAAAGTGCCTCAGCCCCAGCACTTCTCTCTCTCATTCTCGGGGGGGGGGCATGAGGGGACGTGTCTGAGCCCCGGCACCTCTGTCGCTCTCTGCTGGGTGCCACCTCCGACCCTTTTGGGCCTGCCCTGTATTCCTAGTCCTTGGAGCTGCTGCCTGCTGCCGCCCCCATCCTTGGCATCCCCTCCGAGCTCACCAGGAAGCCCACCGCGTACAGGCACAGCACGAACCGGCTGGGCCAAGAAACCCCGCCGCTTGACGACCATGACGCCGCCGTCTCCTCCTCCTCGGACCTTTCCATTCCTCCGAGCCGCCGCAGGTGCCTGCTGGGGCTCCCATTCTCCATACGGGGTTCAGGAGAGACACAGACCCGGAAGAAGGACGAGGCGGAGAAAGGAGGAGAAAGCAGCAGCAGCAGCTTCTCCTACTGCCCTGTAGAGGGCGGGCCGAGGCTTCTCCCGTAAGTGACAGCGACTCTGCCCCTGGAGGGCGGGGCGAGAAGAAGAGGAAGCTCCCTCACTCCCCCCCACCCTTACAAAATTCGGCGCGTGCGCAGTGTCTGTTCGCAGTTTGAAGGAAATCGATCGAGTTTGCAGGCGGGAAGGGTCGGAAGCTCCCCTTATGCCAGATAAATAAGCTTCGTTGATGAGTACTGTTTGCTCAGGGCTTTGTGGCATTCTGGTTGAACATAATACAAGCATGGTATTAGTTATGCTGCGGCTTTTGTTAAAGACTTCACCTTCCAATAATGAAAAAAAGAAAAGATAATAGAGAAGAAAGAAAATTTAAAAAAATCTCTTGTTCTTAACCAGGCTGGGAGTTCTAGGACTGTGTGTGTGTGTAAGTGTAAACACGCATAGCAATCTTGTGCATAGATACTCAGAAATGGGGCTTATTCCCAAGTAAGTATGCATAGGATTGCAGCCTTAAGATCAGTGGGTTTATGCCTGAGCAGATACACATAATTGCACTCTTAAAGCACAATCCTATGTGTTTAAGCTGAAAAAATATTTTACAACTCCCAGCATTCCCTACCCACCATGGCTGGCGGGGAGAATGTTGGGAATTGTATGATGGGGTTTCCCCCGTCTAAGCGTGCATAGGATTGCTCCCCCAGTGTCTTAAACGCAAGACAGGAGGCTTTATCCTTACTCTCTCTTGCTATTTCTTATAGCATCAGATAATGGTTCAGAGTTGGACTTAAAAATATCACTCCCTCCTTTAAAAATACCAAATATTTCAAAGCAATATAGATTTTCAAATAAAGTTCTTATGTTCATTTATTGAGACAGATAAAAGAAAGCTAGTGAAATTTACTATATTAAATGGGATTTCTACATCACAAAACAGGGAAGTTCAAGACCTCCAAATGAGTAATTTATGATAAAATGTAACTGATTTACATTTCTTTCTGGTTTACAACTTCAGATCATTAGGGCATATAACAGTCATCTGACACATTTCATGTACAAATTGAAGTCAAGTTTTAAAAAGTTATGCTCTGGTCAGAATTATTTTTGTGGGGAGGAAACATAGAATAGCAATTTGGAAATGACTGATGGTACTAAGCACAGATAATATTTATAATCTCTTAAAGAGCAGTGAATCATATTTTGGCAGTTACTCAAAATGGATGAAGATGAACAAAGTATGAAGTTATTAGGGTGTGTTCCTATGAATATTTAGATGGAAAAAAGTTCTATAGCACCCAGCATTTCCCAGCTAACATAGCTGGAGAATGCTGAGAGTTGAGGGATTTTTTTTCTGTCTAAACACCCATAGAATTGTGCCCTCAACGTGTAAAGTCCTTGATTGCTCAGTGTAGTAAAAACAAGCAAACAAACAACATACAGGGCAATCCTATACAGGTTTAATCAGAAGAAAGTCCCATGTTTCCAAGTAAATGGAGCTTTCTCAGTGTGCTTAGGATGCAGTCAGAACAATAATGGAAAAAAATAGATACAATATGCTAAATTGAACTCCAGTAAAACTTCTAGATTTTTTTCTTTACCAGAGATAAATTTGGCCCAGTAACTTCTGCATTATACATCTGATTTTTATCTTTATCAGGAAACTGAATAATTGTTTCCATAAGACTGGAGACCTTAGCTGAACAATGAAACATACGGGCTTAATTTTAGTTTAAGAGATGCCTCTGTGAGATTTTCCACTAAGATTCATGGGTAGTGTAGATTTTGTGTATTTCATAAGCAAACCTTATTAAATAGCAACCTTTAAATGCAAATGGTACAACTTTCAAACACTGGTATTTAAAAATATATATCACAAAATCGCAAGACATGGTGGCTGGCAGGGGAGTTGGTAGAAATCCTGGATTGTGTTCCTTGCAATTGCACTTTCTGACAGTTTTCTAAAAGGTCAAAATTCTAAAACAAAAAACAGATGGAAAAATTGCCATCATCTCACCTGTTCCAAGCCTTTGAGGATGCCTGAAAGTATCTGAATAAAACCTCAAAAGCCAGCTGTTTGTCTATAGGAAAGCATTTAACATAGGTAGGATTTACAGAGGTAGACATCTCAGCACAGTGTTGACATAGTAGAGCTTTTCTACACGAGGCTGTTAATTAGCTGTTCATCCACTGAAAACTTTTAGTTTTCTTGCAGAATTGAGATCTGAGCACTACACAAGGAGAGTTTTCCTGTTTTTCCTCTATATAATCTCTAGGTGGCACTGTGGTATAGCAGAATGGTGCCAATATACATGAGGAAATTGCTCTTTGTTTCACCTTCACAATTAATGCCACATTCCGTGCTCTATTTTTATTTTTTGGCCAAAACTGTTGGTGAGACACAGAAGCAAAATGGGAGGGTCAGAACGTTGTCCAAACAACCATGAGTAGGGAATGACAAGTGTATGATGAATCCCTCATTTAGAAAACCCTATAAATAGAAAATTGATTTATTTTAAGAGAACTTGAACATGCATGGCATTTGCACACAAGAGAACAAGAAAATATTTGAAAATCTATCCCAAACTCCTAGGAATTAAAAGTTTCAAAGCCTTGTCCAGGCCATAGAAGGCCAGCCGTATACCAGTAAGTAGATGCAGATGGTTGTCTAAGAACAAAAAGAGCAAGGAGATATAAGTTAAATTCTTAGTTAGGAAGTACAAATACACTGAAATGGAAATATGACTTCACTTTCTCAAGTCTCACCCTTTATTGAGAAAAGCTGCACCGCTCATCCTGAGATGTTGACCAATGGATAGTTGACAAATCTGTATCCGTGATCTGCTGAACTTCACAACTAAGAAACTAGTGCCTTTTGTGTCATATATTTTAGATTGTAAGCCTGTGGGCAGGGACTGTCTTAAGAATTATTTTTGTAAGTTGCCTTGAGAGCCTTTTTTGTCTAAAAGGCAGAATAAAAGTGCAATAATAATAAAAAATGCTGGACAAGGAAAATGTGGGAATGCCATGAAGACATGAGAACCTCCCACCCCACCCCAATACTTCTTGATGAGGACTGATAGTGGAAAGGGGAAGGGGAGACACAGCTCCCTGCTCTTTGTGGCAATCAGGTTCACCCAAAGGAAACTGAACATACACGTATCAGCAGGCAGAAGCTGCTCAAAAATGGGATTCAGGGCCTTGAAGAAAAATGAAAGCTGGTAAGAGTGAGTTGGCCAAATCTCAAAACCAGCTCCACCTATTGAGAAAAAAAATGGATGTGAACACTTCTTCGTTGAATTCGTACAGCAGGGAAGCATTTAGGCTTCAAACAATTGTTTAAAAATGGAATCAACAGTGCATATCTATACATTGTCTACCCAGATGTAAGTCACATTGAGTTCAATGGGGCTTACTCTCAGTTAAGCGAATATCAGATTTGCAGCTTAATCTATTAAAAAGCCCCAAAATACAGGGAGGCAAGATATAAATGTAAATGTTTTCTCCTCTGCTCTTCTATCCAGTGTTCTTACTTTTCAAAGTAGGGCAATGGAGAGGGAAGGAGGGAAATAAGAATTGGGCTTCAATTTGACCAATTTGTGCTATTGTGCTTTTTGTTGCATCTATTTTGTTGCATGTACTGTATGTTGCAAAACCTAAATCCAACTCTCTGAGTTAGAATCTAAGCAACAAACGTTCATAAGAAGTCTCCATAACAGAAAAATGACCAAAGTTGCAATCCTTCACCAATTTGCCTGAACTCAGTGGGATTTACTTCTGAGTAGACATGTATAGGTTTGCATTATAAATTAAACTTGGTGAAATCACAAAACTACTGAAAATATATCTTTAATGAACAAAGAGATCTAGAGAATTAACAGTTACTACCTGATTTGGACTACAACTCTGAGATTTCCTGACAGTTGGCCATGGTGGCTGGGGCTGATGGGAGTTGAAGTCCAAAACATCTGGAGGGCAACAGATTTGGGAAGGCTAAGCTACTGGTTGGCTGAGCTAGAAAGAAGGTACATGCACAGGCAGGAAAGAATCATACAAACTGCTAGAATTCATGCCTGTTATTTCTGCCACAGCCTTTCCTACTGCTGAAGAGACAAGCCAGTTTTGTAAATTGACTAGTAGCTTGTCTCTATGGCAGTGGGAACCCAGACATCATACTTCTATAGGATTTTTAAAAATGTTACAAAATACAATATACAGTCTGAAAACATAGATTTATTCTTGGCTGCCACTGGAAATCACTCCACCACCATCCAAAGACTGCTGAAGTATGAGAAGAGTGAATTCCCAGATCTCTGCATTGAACATTCACAGAAGTTAAGCTTGGAATATTGGCTGCCTTCTGTTATAACAAAGGAATTCCCATGGGCTTCTTTAGATTAAGGGGAAATTGTTGCCTTTCCCGGATTTTGCTTCCTGCTTCTCTTGCGCAATAGTAATGGGCTGCATTACATGGGCAAAGGGGGCAACCACATGGTCTATAATTGAAAACTTGCCCTCGTCTCAGTGCACATAGTTTTGAATGGGACAGCGCTCTCTAGCGGGTGCTTTGTAACACAACTTTGGCTGCACACAATAGGAAATCCCACAATATTTCATAAGAATCGGGATATCCAGTTTTTGTTTTTGTAGAATGGAATAACAGGGGGAAGGTGCAGGAGATGTGCAGGAGGTTGATGACATCGGCAAAAGGACCTGCAAACTTCCATGAGTGGCCAGTCATGAACGTGCCTTATTTCACTTATGAGAAGAGCTCCTTCCTGTTGTGAGTTTAGGGGTGAGGCATAAAACTGCCCCTTTTATGTTTTTGTTTTTTTTAAATAATAATAATGTAGTAATTAGGATGTTTTGGGATACATATACACTAAATTCCAGCTTTTAATGTGTTTGGAAAACCCCATAGCAAGTTTGATTTCTCTGTGAATGAGTCAGTCAGCCAGTCAATGAGATCCAAGCCTTTTTATACATTGTTATGAATTATAGCTTATGATAAGCCTTCTGTGTGGCTTATATATTTCTGAATCTCAGCCTGGCACTGTGCTTTGTGTGTTTGTCTGTGACTGTGAGTGAACATTCCTTGTCTGCTTATGGGAGGGAGATACATTGATTACAGGGTGTACATACTGGAACTGCTTGCCGGCGCTAGATATTGAAACCCAACCTGTGCTAAATAACAAGGGCACAGTAACTTCATCCCCCTTCCACGTCTGTTGAGGCACCAAGTGCAACAATATTTCATGTCAATAGCCAGCTAAGGGAAGGTCAGCTATTTTTGGCTGGCCACGCCTAGCTGAGGGAAATACTGTCAAGCTCTTCCATGGAGTCTCCTAAAATAGAAATCCCTGTCCATTCGTTAGGTTGCACTTTAATGAGACACAAATCAAGCCACAGCACAACGTGGAAAAAACCCATTGGGAAAGATTAAAAAACAACCGGTTATTTAAAGACGATTAGACTTTTCCCAACAGAATTTCCTATCCAGGGGTGTAATCCTGTCCTTTTTTTTTTTTTTTAAGGAAAGATACTTCTTTTTAAGGAATTTATATTGTAAATATAACACAGTATTTTAAAACCAAACCAAATTAGCAATGAAACTGAGTGTTGGGATATTTTTTGGAGGCTTATTTGGAGCTCTAGGAATTTTGTTCTTTTTAGTGGCCTTTGGAACGGACTATTGGCTCCTTGCGACAGAAGTTGGAAGGTGTTCGGAAGGTGTGAATGACACCATGGTTAGTATATATTTTTATTCCTTTGAATGACATCTTGCAGTACTATCACAAAGTTTCTTCCTCACCTAGAAATATCACTCATGGAGGAGAAATACTGTCTAGTTTAATGCAAGTCTCATCTAAATCCCATTAACATCCAGGAAAATATTTTATTCGATTCTGACATTGGTCAGATACATTCGGAATCAACAGAGATATTAAGAAGTTATTCTGAATTCCCCCACTGCATAAATCTATGGCTTCCCCCCCTTTCCCCCCAAAAAATGTGTACTAAAATGTTTAGATTTATTCGTTGCCCATGAAAGTCTATATACGCAACGGAGGGAGCAGTGCATGTACTCATACAGACAAATGTAACCTGTGTGTTTCTTTTCTGCAGGAGGAGAAGATTATTTTCCACCATGAGGGTTTCTTCTGGAGGTGCTGGTTTGATGGGAAGGTAGATGAGAATGATAACAGCATGTGGAAGTTTTGGTACAGTAAGTATCCTCCTTTTCACAGAGGTTTTGCTTAGAATGGCTGCTTCTCTTTACGATAAGTCTACCTTGATCCCTTCCATTCAGAGAAAGCAAGCTATTTGTATAAAGCTGCAGCCAACGTTAATGCTAACAGATTTCTGCTCATGCAGTGGGGCTTCCCCCCCACCCCGCAACCCCTGTTGACCCTGAAATCCACTCTGTAGGGTCCCTCAACCCTCCTGAGCAGATTTGGGGAGGGTGTGGGGAGCGGCAGGTGGATGGGGGAACACGTTTTGCTACCAGATACCATCCCCTTTGTTCAAGAGCTTGTGCAGCCTCTTACACAAGCTCCCCGTTCTTGAATCTGTGATGTCGCAGATATCCTTGGAGGTGCAAGAATATGTGGGTTTGAGCCCTGAACAACCCATACACTTGCTGCAGTCACTTGGCATTGCAAGTGACCGAGAAAAGTCGTAAGGTTGCACCCACAGAACTGACAGTAGAAGGAAAATAGACACTAGTGACGTTCTGCAAACGCCGGCACAAGAGCTTGCGCAAAGGTATTCTACAAATGCTCGTACAAGAGTTCACGCAGTGCGATATAATGGGTTCTACAGCAATTTGCATACTTCTGCATATGCAAGAGGTTGCACAAGCTCTGGAGCAAGTGGAAAAAATATCTTTGGATTTAGTTTCACTTTTCTCATGCACTGCTTTAGCATGAGATGTCTTTGATTTAGACTGTAAGCCTGCAGGCTGGCAAGTCCTGGTTTTTTTTTTTCCTTTTTCCTTTTGTAGACCACCCAGTTTTTCTGGGCATTGTAACAATAATAAATAATAATGAAAACAGATGATGTACAAAAGAGGAGGTAATAAATTATGGTATGAGAGTTGCCTGTAGTGTTTGGGAAATCGAAGTATGATTCCTGGGCACTTTATAAAAATGAATAGAAGTTACTGAATATTTTATTAAATTGTGTGTATCCCACCTTCCTATAAAATGCTCCTGGCAGCTTGCAATATCATAATTGTAAACCACATCATCAGTAAAAACAGCGCAGTAGCAAAAGCTGCACTGCATAACCACCTAATGCACCCAGTACACTCATGTACAAAAGCTTTGCACATGCTCCCTGCTTCTCCCCTCTTTTCAGACTAAGACAGAATGGCCATTTCTGCACTGCCCCCCAAAAAGGCATCACCAAAACATGGACAAAGAGGACACAGATTTGCATAAAAGTTGCACATGCTAATTTTGATGTATAGACACAAATGTCAAAATGGCAACTATAATTTAAACAAAAACACAACACGGAAAATTGTGACCAGGTGACCTGTGCACTTGCTCAGCCCTACTCTCCAGTTGCTAGCTGATGGTGGGCAACTTCAAGGCCTCTGCTGCTCTCCCTTCTTATGGTTCTACATCTTTAAAATGGACTTGGACAAAACGGTCCTTCAAATAGTGGACTGTCCTCTGTAAATAGGACACCCTAGGATACAAATAGAGAGGTAGTGAAAGTAATGAGAAGGCATACGTGGTTCCTATGACAGGGATTGTGGAGTTGCCTGGAGGAGAGGGTGGATGATTGGAATGGAAGGGTGGCATTTACTGTTATAATATTTTAGTATGTGGCCCTTTGTTACCACAAGATGGAGTGATGACTACCAATTTCGATGGCTTCAAAAGGGTTTAATTCCTGTAGGAGAAGGCTACCAATGGCTGTTAGTCCTGATAGCTATATGCTATTTCCAGTATCAGAGGCAGTATGCCCATGTACACCAGTTGCTGGGGAACATGACCGGGAGGATGCTATCGCACTCATGTCCCACTTGTGGTTAGTTGGCTACTGTGTGAACAGAATACTGGACTAGATGGATCCTTGGTCTGATCCAGCATGGCTCTTACGTTGTTCACACCATGCATAATTTTGTACACCTCTGTATCATTTCTCCCCTTTTCTGTTCTCTAAACTAAACAGTCCTGGATGTTGTAACCTTCCCTCCTAGGGGAGTTGCTTCAGCACCTAAACATTTTAGTTGGCTTTTTCTGCACTTTTCCCGTCTCTATAATACCCCTTTTTAGGTGTATTATAGTGCTATTTATCACAGATAAATAGCACTGTTTTATGCTATTTATCTGTGATATAAATTCTGTTTGAACTATGTATGGTAAGGCTTGTAAGTGGTTAATTCTGTTGGTAGGGGGAGTGAGTGAATGGAATGTTGGAGTGAATGCTGATTGGCTGATGGATTCAAGTGTGTGAAGGGGAATCACAATTGGTAGTATGCAGTTATTAGTTGGGAGTTGGGAGTGAGAGAGAGTGGGGGGTAGTCTGCTGAAGAGGTTAGATCAGTTAGAGTCTGCATTTTATTATTTTGGGAATAAGAGGTAGCAGGAGGAGTCAGATTTGGCTTTAGCAGGTAGAGTAGGTAAGGATACATGACATGTTTATTGTAACAACCAAGAATTGAAACAAATGAAACCCACAAGATTGATAAACTGCATGAACTTCTTGTTAAATAAAAGTTATTTTGTTTCGCCCTGGATTGGATTATTTAAGTACCTGAGGTAAGGTACTGAGTTATATAGTGGCAGCAGTGAAGTAAACAGGGGAACAAAAAAGGGCACAGAGTGCCAAGCTGGTTGCTGTGGGACCAAGAAGGGTCAGTGAATCAAAGAACCAGTGGGAGAGTAGAAGGTGGTGCCCAGAGATGGGAACAGTAAGAAAAAATAATCCACAGAGTAGGCAGCCATATACCGATTGCGTTCATGGTTGGGATCCTTTATAGAGAAAGGTAAAAAGGAGACCTATAGGGAACAATTGTGACAGTCACATCATGGATTTGTACAAACACAATGTGATATTGACTGATTTGTTTTCAATTCCTTCCCTAATTACACCTAACATGGAATTTGCCTTTTTCACAGCAGCCGCTGTTTTCTTGTTTCTCTTACAGCTTAAATGTATGTGCTGAATGAAATGTCGACTGGGAATAAATTGCAAGACAATTGGGAAATGTCCTGAAAGTATAGAGCAGCCTTTCCTAACATGGTGCCATCCAGATATGTTGGACCAGTTCTCCCATCTTCCCCAGCCAGCATGGCTTTTGCAGTTCCATCTATTAGCACTTCCTACTAGGGATGTGCACTGACCCCCCGGATCGGATCGGATAGCGGATCGGAATCGGACCTGGGGGGTCGGATCGGATCGGATCGGATCGGAGGCTGGTCGGATCGGATCGGACCAGATGTCCGATCCGGATCGGACGCCATTTTGAATGCTTTTTCCCATAGCCAAGTATTGTTTTACAAAAACGCCTATAACTTTTTCATTTTTAAAGATAGAAGGATGAAACTTGGGCACATTGTAGACTGGTTAGGGGTAGTTATCTGTGAGAAATTTCAGAAAGATTGGTGCATGCATTTTGTGGCAATTAATTTTTTAATAAATACCCAGGAATGCCTATAACTTTGTCATTTTTAAAGTTACACACATGAAACTTTGCCACATTGTAGGGGGTACCTTGGGACCTATGTGTGTGAAATTTCAGAAACGTAGGTGCTTGTCTTGTGTGGCAATTAATTTTTAGAAAAATGGGTAGTAGTGGGGTAAATACAGTTACGCCTCCCATTTTTTTATTTTTGAAGATACAAACAGGAAACTTGGGCACATTACAGGTACCACTTGCCTTGATATGTGTGTGAAATTTCAGAAACATTGGAGCTTTCCTTGTGTGGCAATTAATTTTTGAAACAATGAGGAAAGAAACACCTATAACTTTGTCATTTTTAAAGTTACACACATGAAACTTTGCCACATTGTAGGTGGTACCTTGGGACCCATGTGTGTGAAATTTCGGAAACGTAGGTGCTTGCCTTGTGTGGCAATTAATTTTTTAATAAATACCCAGGAATGCCTATAACTTTGTCATTTTTAAAGTTACACACATGAAACTTTGCCACATTGTAGGCGGTACCTTGGGACCTATGTGTGTGAAATTTCGGAAACGTAGGTGCTTGCCTTGTGTGGCAATTAATTTTAGAAAAATGGGTAGTGGTGGGGTAAATACAGTTACGCCTCCCACTTTTTTATTTTTGAAGATACAAACAGGAAACATGGGCACATTACAGGTACCACTTGGCTTGATATGTGTGTAAAATTTCAGACAGCTGGGTCCAGGCATGTGGTGGCAAGGTATTTTTGAAACAATGAGGAAAGAAACGCCTATAACTTTTTTATTTTAAAAGTTAGAAGTCTGAACATTGCTCACTTTGTAGATGGGTTAGGGGTAGATATGTGTCAGAAATTTCAGAATTATAGGTCCAGGCATTTGATGGCTATGGAATTTTTAAATTACATGTTTCAAAAAAATTTCTACAGAGGCCAGGTCTTCCCCTCCCGCTTCCCGCGAAGAAAAGGAAACACTCTCTCGTCTCGATCCCTTTGATCCTTGCTAGTAGTATCCATTACAGGGCTCGTGTTTCCTTTCCTACTTTCACTTTTCAAGCAGAACGGCTGAGCCTAGCTGAGTTTTGCAGCCATGCGTGCAAGGAAGGATCACTCTGGTCTCGATCCCTTTGATCCTTGGTAGTATCCATTACAGGGCTCGTGTCTGCTTTCACTTTGTACTCAAGCAGACACGAGCCCTGTAATGGATACTACCAAGGATCAAAGGGATCGAGACCAGAGTGATCCTTCCTTGCACGCATGGCTGCAAAACTCAGCTAGGCTCAGCCGTTCTGCTTGAAAAGTGAAAGTAGGAAAGGAAACACGAGCCCTGTAATGGATACTACTAGCAAGGATCAAAGGGATCGAGACGAGAGAGTGTTTCCTTTTCTTCGCGGGAAGCGGGAGGGGAAGACCTGGCCTCTGTAGAAATTTTTTTGAAACATGTAATTTAAAAATTCCATAGCCATCAAATGCCTGGACCTATAATTCTGAAATTTCTGACACATATCTACCCCTAACCCATCTACAAAGTGAGCAATGTTCAGACTTCTAACTTTTAAAATAAAAAAGTTATAGGCGTTTCTTTCCTCATTGTTTCAAAAATACCTTGCCACCACATGCCTGGACCCAGCTGTCTGAAATTTTACACACATATCAAGCCAAGTGGTACCTGTAATGTGCCCATGTTTCCTGTTTGTATCTTCAAAAATAAAAAAGTGGAAGGCGTAACTGTATTTACCCCACCACTACCCATTTTTCTAAAATTAATTGCCACACAAGTCAAGCACCTATGTTTCCGAAATTTCACACACATAGGTCCCAAGGTACTGCCTACAATGTGGCAAAGTTTCATGTGTGTAACTTTAAAAATGACAAAGTTATAGGCATTCCTGGGTATTTATTAAAAAATTAATTGCCACACAAGGCAAGCACCTACGTTTCCGAAATTTCACACACATGGGTCCCAAGGTACCACCTACAATGTGGCAAAGTTTCATGTGTGTAACTTTAAAAATGACAAAGTTATAGGTGTTTCTTTCCTCATTGTTTCAAAAATTAATTGCCACACAAGGAAAGCTCCAATGTTTCTGAAATTTCACACACATATCAAGGCAAGTGGTACCTGTAATGTGCCCAAGTTTCCTGTTTGTATCTTCAAAAATAAAAAAATGGGAGGCGTAACTGTATTTACCCCACTACTACCCATTTTTCTAAAAATTAATTGCCACACAAGACAAGCACCTACGTTTCTGAAATTTCACACACATAGGTCCCAAGGTACCCCCTACAATGTGGCAAAGTTTCATGTGTGTAACTTTAAAAATGACAAAGTTATAGGCATTCCTGGGTATTTATTAAAAAATTAATTGCCACAAAATGCATGCACCAATCTTTCTGAAATTTCTCACAGATAACTACCCCTAACCAGTCTACAATGTGCCCAAGTTTCATCCTTCTATCTTTAAAAATGAAAAAGTTATAGGCGTTTTTGTAAAACAATACTTGGCTATGGGAAAAAGCATTCAAAATGGCGTCCGATCCGGATCGGACCTCATCGGATCGGATCGGATCGGATCGGAGGTTGTCCGGATCGGATCGGATCGGATCGGATTTTCCCGATTTTGGGTCGGATCGGATTCGGATCGTGGATCGGATCCGATCCGATGCACACCCCTACTTCCTACTAATTTAACTGTGTTCATATTTTTGCACATTGGCTTCAGCATTCATTAGCCAAACCAAGACATGAAGCGGAGGGGTTTTACAATGTGCTTCTAATGCAGAGCCCCCAGAGACTTCTCCACCTACACCAGGGTGGCCATATGGAAAGGAGGACAGGGCTCCTATAGCTTTAACAGTTGCATAGAAAAAGGTATTTCAGTAGGTGTCATTTGTATGCATGCAGCACCTGGTGAAATTCCCTTTCCTATGCAACTGTTAAAGGTATGGGAGCCCTGTCTTCCATATGGTCACCATATCACACACACACTTTGATACAAATTTTGGGAGATCAGACCTATGGAGGTCTGTCCATCATTCTATAAGCCCTTCTTAGATTGTCAGAATAGAAAAAGTTGTCCTTTTATGTAAATGCAAGACAGTTGTTTAAAGTGTGTTGCTGTTTTTCAGCTAACCAGTCACCTTCCAAAAACTGCACCCATGCCTATCTTTCTCCGTTTCCTCTCCTCCGAGATCAGCACAATTCAACTGCCTATGGCTCTGCAATTAGTAAGTATTCTCTTGTTCACTGGTGTGTGAGGAGGGCTATCACTTTGAATAACGTGCTTGCAAGATCCCAGAGACATCTGGCTGCATGTTGGTGGAAAGAGAGCCCCAAATTAGGTGGACAATGATCTGATCTATCAGTGCTTGTGATTTTCCTGCGAAATGATACATCTGATCCTTACAGCACTATCCTATGCAGGTTGACTCAGAAGTAAGTACCACTGATTTCAGTTGGGCTCACTCTGTAGTATGTGTGGATAGGGTTATACCATCAAAGTTCAAACTATAATTATAGAGCAGTTTTGGGGAACCTGTGGTTTTCCAGATGTTGTTGGACTACAACTCCCTTTATCTCTGACCGTTGGCCATGCTGGCGGATTGAAACTGGAGTCCAACGGTGTCTGGAGGGCCACAGGTTCATCATTCCTATTAGAGGGACTTTTGAGATCTGGCATTTAACAGAGCACACAGTTACACTTTACCATTGGATAGATAATGAATGCGTTGCAGGATCAGCTTAAACATTAATTACGTCCAGTGCTGTAAACAAAAGTTGTAGCGTTCAGATATTGAAATTAGCCAGAGTGGGATCCAGTGAAGTTTTCCCAGCAGGAACTGCTTCAATCAGGAGAACCAGAACTGTACATCTTCCAAATCTGTGGGGGGGGGGGGGCGGGATTGGGGGACTCTCTGATGCTGATTTGCTGGGGGTGGGGAGGGTTGCAGAGGAGAGAAGAAAGGGAGAAAGTCTTGTTGCACAAGTTATCTTCTGTGTGTGACTTTGGCTTATGCCCTCAATTTTTTACATTGATTTAAATGAGACTAGAAAGGAGTCCAAAGACAATAACTTTTTCTGAACTAATACTTCTCAATCAATTTCTGAAGGTTTTGTTACTTAGGGTCTGGTTTACATATTGGCTTGGATCCAAACGGGCCTATCTAGTTGCATTTTAAGATGTCTCATTGTTATTTTAATAATGTATTAGTTTTATATGTTTTTAATAATTCATTAGTTTGATACATTTTTAATCCGTTTTATGTATTTTATGCTGTTTTGTATTTTATTTATTTATTTATTTATTGCATTTTTATACTGCCCTATAGCCGAAGCTCTCTGGGCGGTTCACAAAAATTAAAACCATGAAATCATTTTAAAAATATAAAACAAACCACAATCTAAAAACACAAAATAACATACAATATAAAAACACAACCAGAATAAAACCAAGCAGCAGGAATTAATACAGATTAAAATACAAATTTAAAACAGCAAGGATTAAAATTGAGTTAATTTAACTGTTAAAATACTGGGAAAATAAAAAGGTCTTCACCTGGTGATGAAAAGAGTGCAAAATAGGCACCAGGCAAACCTCTCTGGGGAGCTCATTCCACAACCGGGGTGCCACAGCGGAGAAAGCCCACCTCCTAGTGGCCACCTGCCTCACTTCCTTTGGCAGGGGCTCATGGAGAAGGACCCCTCTAGATGATCTTAGGGTCCGGGCAGGTACATATGGGAGGAGGCGTTCCTTTAGATAACCTGGCCCCAAGCCGTTTAGGGCTTTAAATGTTAGTACCAGCACTTTGAATTGGGCTCGGACCTGGATCGGCAGCCAGTGAAGTTGGAAAAGGACTGGTGTAATATGGTCTCGTTGGCCAGTCCCCGTTAACAGTCTGGCTGCCCTGTTTTGTACCAGCTGAAGTTTCCGGACCATTTTCAAAGGCAGCCCCACGTATAACGCATTGCAGTAATCCAAACGAGAGGTTATGAGAGCATGGATAACTGTAGCTAGGCTATCTCTGTCCAGATAAGGGCGCAGTTGGTATATCAACTTAAGCTGGTAAAAGGTGCTCTTTGCCACCGAGTACACCTGTGCCTCAAGTGACAGTTCTGGATCCAAGAGCACCCCCAAACTACTTTGGGGGAGTGCAACCCCCTCCAGAACAGGGTGAACATCACCTCGCCGGACAGACGAACCACCCGCTAACAGTACCTCCGTCTTGTCTGGATTGTGTCTCAGTTTGTTAGCCCTCATCCAGTCCATTACCATGTCCAGGCACTGATTCAGAATAGCCACTGCCTCACCTGGGTTTGATGAAAAGGAGAGGTAGAGCTGGGTGTCATCCGCATATTGATGACATCTCAGCCCACATCTCTGGATAACCTCTCCCAGCGGCTTCATGTATATGTTAAACAGCATAAGGGATAAAATAGAGCCCTGTGGAACCCCATGGCTTAAATGTCATGGCACAGAGCAATAATCCCCCAGCACCACCTTCTGAAAATGGCCATCCAAGTAGGAGCAGAACCACTGCAGCGCAGTGCCTCCAACTTCCAGCCCAGACAACCTATCCAGAAGGATACCATGGTCAATGGTATCAAAAGCTGCTGAGAGGTCCAAGAGAACCAACAGGGTCGCACTCCCCCTGTCCCTCTCCCAGCAAAGATCATCCCACAGGGCGACCAAGGCAGTTTCTGTTCCAAAGCCAGGCCTGAAACCTGATTGAAATGGATCTAGATAATCCGTTTCATTCAAGAGTGTCTGGAGTTGTCCTGCAACCACCAGCTCAAGCACCTTGCCCAGGAAAGGAATATTCGCCACCGGCCTATAGTTGTTAACATCTTCCAGGTCCAGGTTAGGCTTTTTCAGGAGTGGTCTGATTACCTCCTCTTTTAACAAGGCCGGCACCACTCCCTCTCTCAAGGAGGCATTTACAACCTCCTGGACCCAACTGGCAGTCCCATCCTTATTTGATGTAATTAGCCACAACGGGCAAGAGTCAAGCACACAAGTGGTCAACCGGGCTTGGCCAAGCACCTTGTCCACATCCTCAGGCCTCCATAACTGAAACTCATCCAATAAAACTAGACCAGATGGTGCTCTGAACACCTCTACTAGCGGAGCTGCATTAAGCGTGGTGTCCAATTCAAGATGAATCTGAACGACTTTATCTTCAAAGTGCCGTGCAAACTCATCACAGAGTGCTACCGAGGGTTCCACCATCTCTCGCCCTGGCCCAGAGTGTAGCAGGCCACGAACCACCTGGAAAAGCTCCGCTGGACGACACTGTGAAGATGCAATGCTGGTGGAGAAGAACTGTCTGTTCGCCACCCTCACCGCCACAGAGTAGGCTCGATAATGAGGTCTAGCCCATGTCCGATCAGACTCAGCACGAGTTTTCCTCCACCTGCGTTCTAGCCGTCTCCCTTTTTGCTTCATTGCCCTCAGCTTAGGTGTAAACCAAGGAGCTGGCCGAGCTCTGCTCAGAGGGAGAGGGCGCTTGGGTGCGATCGTGTCAACCGCCCGGGTCATCTCTGCATTCCACAGAGCGACCTGGGCTTCGACAGGAGCACCGGCCATATCAGCAGGAAAATCCCCCAGAGCCCTCTGGAATCCATTGGAGTCCATTAGCCTCCGGGGGCGGACCATTTTAATAGGCTCCCCACCCTTGCAGAGGGGAAAGGATGCCAAAAGTCTAAACCTCAATAGAAAGTGATCCGACCATGACAAGGGGGTAGATGTTAGTTCCCCACTTTCAGATCACCATCCTCCTGTCCACCTGAGAAAACCAGGTCAAGAGTGTGCCCTTTTACATGCGTTGAGCCGATGACATGTTGAGACAGCCCCATGGTTGTCATGACAGCCATGAAGTCCTGAGCCGCTCTGGATGCAGGAGCCTCCACATGGAAGTTGAGATCCCCCAGGACCACCATCCTGGGGGTCCTCAACACCAGGTCCAAGACAACCTCCGTCAGCTCAGGCAGGGAGACTGTTGGGCAGCGGGGTGGGCGGTACACCAGCAGAATCCCTAATCTGTCTCGGGTACCCAACACAAGGTACAGACACTCAAGACCAGCACTCAAATGAACAGGAAGCCTAGAGAGGGAGATCGTATTTCTATAGACCACGGCAACCCCCCCTCCCCGGCCCTGAAGTCGGTGCTGGTGCTGCACCAAGTACCCAGGGGGGCAAAGCTGAGTGAGAGTAACCCCTCCCAGTTCACCCACCCAGGTCTCAGTGATACATACCAGGTCAGCTCCCTCATCCACAATCAGATCATGGATGAGGGAGATTTTATTTTGGACCGACCTGGCATTCAGCAGCAGCAGCACCAACCCTGAGGGCAAGCTGGTAAGGCCACCAGGAACTATCCGGTTGGGGGAAGAACCAGAAAAGGGGATAGTTGTAAGGCAACTACCCCCTCTTCTCCTCATCTGGCCTGTTTCTCCCCCAACACCATACCTCCCCCTACCCGTGACCACAGTTATGCGGGCACCCCCTTGCCCCCTTGAGCTCCCCAGGCACATATTCGAAATATACAAATTAAACAATAGTATAAAACTTCAACTTGCTGCTGGTTGTTAATGGTTTCAACAGGTACAGGCAGTAGGATGACTCCTCTGTGTGACGCTAAGTGCAGCGCCAAGTGCACACTCGGCGCCACACTCAGCGCACCGCCGAGGCGCTGCCTCTGGCACACTTCCCTTAAATAGGTACCTGTAAAGGGGAGGAGCAGCTGGTTAGCCGATTGTAATGCCCATCAGGTGAGGGGGCAGCAGCAGAAAGCAAGCCTCTGCAGTGATGGATTCCTCCCCCCACTCCACTCCAACCCCTGGCCTCTGGCACACTTTAATGTTGTTCCCTGCCTCGATTCAGAGGGAGAGGTGGGTAAGAAATAAATAAATAATAATAATAATTATTATTATTATTATTATTATTATTATTCAAATGGAAAGGACTGTTTCTGTGAATGGAGATCCAACCCTGGTCTTTCAGTCCAGCTCCATATGTTCTGTGCATGCAGGACCAATCATTAGAACACAATATCCTAACACTTGTGATGGCAACCAGCTGATATGGATCTATTTAGAATTATTAGGTACTACAAGATACTCAATGTGTGTGAACTCAAACGAACTCTGTTTCAGAGGAAAAAAGTACCCGTATATCCAAGCGTACTGTCAGATGCTAGGGAAGCCTATAAATATGTAAAGGCATAGAATACCGGCCCAAAAGTTAGAAGGATGTGTTCAAAATCTTATTCTACAAGTTTAAATGAGTATAATTTCCTATTGCTACAATTTCTTTTTCATAAATAATAATCTTTTCTTAAAATTGTGCATATAAATTCATTATATGCTGTCTTCGATAAATATTCACTTTTGATTGAAAAAAAAATCATTCTATCTAGATTACAACAAGCCTACCCATTCCAATTTTATCATGTGTAAGCTTTCATTTAATATGATTGGATTTGGAGTAATACTGTTTTAGACTTGTGTGTTAAGTTTATTGATTGGTGCTGTTTCAAATTGACTTAAATGGCTTTAAAGCCTTTTTTAGTTTTTTTCTGTTCCAAAAACAGTCTAATTTGAATGTATGCATGTGAACTTACTATCATGTTTTTAACAAAGTGTATCTATCTAGTTATAGCTTTCCCCAAATTTAAATGAACCAATTTCTTTGTGAGAAAAGAATGGTGAATTACCAATGGTACTGGAAATTTCCTAGGGCATAGTCTACTTCTGTATCTACACTGAGACTTTAGTAATTAAAATATGATTGCATTATCTTTGATCTTAAAAGATCTTTCTTCCACAATAATGTGATAAATGGAGTTTAGCTGTATATCTGTTCTATTCTCTAAGGGATTATACTTTCTCTGTGTAGCCATTCATTAACTCATTCTAAACAGTCCCACTCAAATAACAGAAAGTATTATAAGAAATTTGCTTTTACTGTAGGCCACTAACAGACACTTTAAGGCTGCAATCCTATACTAAGTTATATGAGAGTAAATTGAATTCAGTTTAAGTAATACATATTTATGTGTAAATGTGTATAGGATTGCACTGTTAATAATTCTAGAAAGAACTCAGACTCAGAAACACTCATCTTTAATTTCTCCATGAGGCCAATCTCATTGCTAATTATGATTTTGAGATCTTCATTATGATTAAATAATGTTCATATTTTAAAAGTCTGTTTTACATGGATTATTAAAAATGTAGAATTCTGACCTTTATTTTAGGCACTACCATTAAGACTTATTTTACCATAAAGAAGAAATGAAATAATTACTACAGGGCAATTAATATAATGCAAATGTTTGTCTTTGGAAACCTATGTTCTCTTCTAGAATCCTTTTGTGTGTCCTCAGCTAGCCATTTCTCACTGATGTACCTAGTTTCTAATACAAGAACTATGTGGTAAAGTATTTATCAGCCTTGCCTACAATGTGTGTGCGCTGCAAATTACACATGTTCCAAGTCTTAAGTGCATTACATTTCTCTGCGTATTTGTCACTGGTGGATACTGCGCATGCCATTTCTCTTTAGAATGTCTCCTGTTACATCCCTTGATTCTAGCTGCAATGATATTAGGCGCATATAAATGCCCTTTTTGCAACTGGACATAAAACAAGGGCCCAATCCTATATAAATTTACTCCCTGAGGTAAGCCCCATGGAGCTCAAGGAGGCTTACTCTCAAGTAAATGTAAATAGAATTGCAGGTGTTATCTGGTGTAATTAATCACACACACATGCTGTCTGATGCCCACCCAATGTTGATAAAACAGAAATGTAAAGATAGCTTTTCTTTCTAGCTCCATATAATTGCTTTCAGGCTGAAACTGTCATAAGTTTCCTTCTAACGACAGAAACCACAGGCATCTGAACCTGAGAGCTCAGCTGAAATCAAGATTAGTATGTTTCTTAAACTTGGTACTTCCACAATTTATATGTGCCTGTGCAAATGAGTGGGGGGGGGACCAAACCTGTTAAAGATTATTGGTTGTGTAGCCAATGGTGGCCTTAGCAGAAAGCACGACTGCTCACTTGTCAGTGCGCCTGATTTTCAGTGATACACCCCACCTTCTGCAGTGCTTCATTCCATGTCCCATTCTGTTCCAGAGGGTCTCCCATCCTTTGGAAATGAGGGGCAGAGCCAAACATTGGGTACCCCAATGTGCACAAGTGAGAGTGCTTTCCATTAAGGCAAAGCTGCTATTGGATATAGCCTATTCTTTTCTGCTAGCAGTAACAAATAGCATTTGGCTGTTTAATTGTAAGCTGTGCCACACTTCTGAGAACCTGGTCCTTTCCTAAAAATTGCTCCCTGCTTTCAGAAGATTCAAAAAGGCATCCTCAATCATTGAGGTTCTGAAATATGTAAATATCGACGAAACAACTGGTTAAACAGTCATCCAAATTAATTTTAATCAGACCGATAGATCTGGTTTATGCACAATGCTAAGCCATAGTTTATTTTACCATGGATTGTTGAATTCTGGGTTGCCAGGATGTGTGAACCCATCCACACAAAAAGCCCATGTTTTGTTAACTATGAACAACCCAGAAATAATACCCAGGAATTTTTGATAGATTGTGAACTCCCAGTTGTTTAAGCCATGGATTGTCATTACTTGTGAACCCAGAACTGTGGGTTGGTCGTGGGTTGCCAGGCAACAGAAATGGTGGGCAAGAATGGTTAAAAAACAAAACAAAAACCAACTGCTCTTCATGCCAGTACTACAATGCCGCAAAGGCATTTGTGATACAGGGAGGGAGTGGGCGAGAGAGGAAGGAAACAAACCATCTAGGGGTTCAGAAAACAAGCTATGGTTTGTTTGATCTGCCATACAAACTCTGAGTAGGCCAACAAACCATTGGTTAGCCATGGATTAAATAAACCATGGTTTAGCATTATATGTGTGAACCAGATCATGGTCTGATTGAAAGGATAATTGGCTTTCCATCATGAAAACAACTTTTCTAAACATTTCTTTCATATCTCAAAAATACAAAGTCTATAAATATCTGTAATGGGAATAAAAGCTTGTGTGACCTTACTAAATAAGGGGAAATTAGGTGCAGTTGATCGTTAATCTCCCAGCCATATTATGCAGGAAAGGAACAAAATGGACTGATCCTGCAAACAGGAAGCTTTCCATTTAAAGGGGAAATCACCCTGAAAAGGCACAGTAGCATTATGCCTGTTCACACTGGACAGGGTGGTGTTGCAACTGCATTTAGAAAAACAGCAACTTCCCACTCCCAGCACAACCTGTACTTTCATCAAGACAAAAATCACGTGGGTAATTAATTAATTTTAAACACTGGCGTTTTGGCTTGGAATGCTCTTAGTTTTTAGAGTAGGCAGTAGGCAGATCAAATAAAAGTATAGATAGTGGCCCCACGCTGAGAACTCTTTGTGAACTTTACTAGAGAAGGAGGCCATATAACACTTACAAGCACTAGTGTTGCATAACCAGACGATCTGCAAAGCTCATATCTTTCTTGGACAACAGAGTATGCCTAGGAAGGCGAGCTAAACAACTCTGCCAAACAATGTGGGACCAGCTGCATTTCAGGGTTACTCTTAATCCTGCAAATCCTGCGATTCTGTCTAATCCACACCAAGTAGGATATAGCACGATGAAAGTGGAATGAAAGCAGTATATGGTATGTGTCAATGGGCCCCAACAGTTGTCAGTGCACTTCAGTACTGCTATAAAGCAGTAATGTGGTTCCTGCCATTGATATACTGCTTTCATACTGCTTTCATACTGCTTGGTGTGGATTAGGCCAAGGACATTAAGGAGTAATTTAGTATTCTTGTGGCTGGTGATATCGCCATGGCAGAAATACGACTTATGTCAAGATCATTCCCTCTTATCCTCTTGTACTGTTCCCTACATCATTTTATTTTTAGCTTTGTAGAACATTGCCAAAGCAAGTGCTGTGACATGAAGAAGAAAAATGTTGTGGAGCGAAGTTATGGAAACTATTCTCTCTTATCCTGTTGCAACAACACAGAGTAGTCAGTCTTAAAATGCACAGCACCGGTTGAATTACTACATTACTTTCTTACATCGCTCTACTTTGGAAATGTCTTGAATGTAAATATTACAACTATATCTGCTTTACTTGTGAGGGGACCATTTAAATGGCATTTAGGTATTGTACCTAACCTCATGTTTATACAGTAACCTTTTCAATCCCTGCCCTGTAATTGCTATGTTCTTATTGCTTTTTAATGCATCATTTTATTGTTTTAATCAATTTTAATTTGGCCTTGAGTGCCATTTTTTTTAAATAGAAAGGTGAGATACAAATCAAATCAATAATCTGAAGGCAGTTGCTAAATAATGTAATTTCCACATACATATAAGGGAAAACTTTTGGAAATAAAGTATTCTCGGCAGTAATTAATTGGATGTATATTTTGCCCACCCCAAAGTCTCAGAGAGGAGAGCGATATGCTAATTATTTTACTCTGTCCCTCTCTATCTCTCACTGTTCCTGGTCAAGATGATTTGAGTGAAAATTACTTGCACTGCTCCTTGGAACAGACTCCAGCTTTGGTGAATCTCCAGCAGAAGAGAATTCCAAAGTTGAGGCACCCCTTTTTAATGGGGCCTTTGTGGTCCTGGGCAATCTTAAAAGTTGTGGCGTATTATAAAGAAACATGTCATGTAAAGAACAATACTATAAAATACTGCCAATTTTTAAAGGCCCCATTAGGTGTCCCACGACCATGATAGGTGTGGTTTGTGGGCGTGAGGCAAAGGGTCATCTCAACACTCAGGCCATGGAACACACTTGGTTGTATCCAATGTTAGCCCCATTTAGAGTAGACCCATTGAAATGAAGTTAGACCAGGGGTAGGCAACATGGTGCCTGTGAGCACCAATGTGTCCCCAGAGACATTTCTTCTTGGTGGCCACAGAGACACCCTACTTTTCCCTATTATTTTTTTAAAATATTGTTATATTAATTGGTACTGCTGCTGCCATCTTAATTTCCCATGATTTCCTCTAGGGATGTTATCTGTCCTTTGTGACTAGCCATGGCAGTCATTTTATGGTTGTGCGCAGGACAGTTTCCCAAATTTCTAAATGTGCCCCTGGGCACAGAAGGTAGTCTAGTAGACCATATTTTGGAAACTAAAAAGGAGGACAACATGATTGGCCCCCAAGGGGGCGTCCCCACCAACATGTTCTCCCCCAGGGGGGGTGTCCAACACCAAGGGGGTGGGCCCACCTGAATATAGCCTTGGTCACATGTTCGACATAACACATTAAATCTGTTCGACATAACACATTAATGGTAACATCACTGAAATAACAAGTGAAACATCCAATGTATCTGAAATTAACTTCACTCACACCTACTTTTGTAGCTTTTGCTGTACTTTATTGCTGTACTCTGTGTGATACATTGTCCCCTTCCCTCAAATATATTTTCTGATTGTATCCTCACTCCTGCTGCAAGCTGCTGCTTAACATGGCTTTCTGCCAGCTGGCTGGTTGGCTTTTTTATTTTTAAAATTCAATGTTTTTTTTTTAAAAAAAACTTGTGTATGATTGTCACAAGTTTTTTTGCTCTAACATTAGGATGGGTGTTGTGGGTGGCAGACACTACTTCGCCCATTCGCATTTCTCACTTATAAACATTAGCTTCTCAAGGCACCACTTTTCACACCCAGACTTTGAACTCCTGTCTACTTCCTGCACAAACATGTGACTGTTTTGACTGACCTCTCCTTTCCCACATTTTGATCTGTGGACTCCTTGCCTCTGCTGAGCGACAGGTGCCCGACTGCCCACCAAATCTGCAACATGAAAGGTGCCGTTCTGGCCCAGCACTTCTTAGCTAAAAACTCAAGATCCCCTTGATGCCAAGGGCTGAAACTGCTCATGGTGCAAGATCCCAAAGCAGAGGTTTGACAGCATGAGTTTGAAGAGTATGGCTCCAGTGTTGTTGTCTTTTTAAATAATAATTTTAAAACCTCAAACTTTAAAAAAATGGCTAAAAATCAGCAGATGAGCAGATATGCTTGATATCTTGGCATTTTGATAATCATCAATTATCAAAATGCCAAGTTTCATATTTTTCTTTAAAAATGACATTAAAAAAAATTAAAACCTCAAACTTTAAATAATTCCTAAAAATCAACGAATGGATGGATCTGCTTCAAATTTTGCATGGCTAAAGTACTACCTAAGGAGCTATCATGGTGCCAAGTTTCATCTCTTTAGCTTTAAAAATGACAGAGCTGTAAGCATTTTTGTTAATTCCCATTGACTATAAAGTAGAGCTGCCCTTTGGGTGGGGGAGGATGGGAAAAATCCGGATTTTCTTCAAATTCCATAATCCCCCCCCTTCCCAGATTTGTTGCCAAAAATCCTGACATGTCCTTGTTTTTCCTGACATATTAGACTAACATTGAATACAACCCATTAACATGACAGACCAGACAGGACTCTTCCTTACATGCATTCAGGCACAAATGGATACACTTTTAAATTAATAATTAATAATGTGATTATTATTATTATTATTATTATTAATTACATTTATATTCCACCTCATAGTCGAAGCTCTCTGGACGGTTTACAAAAATTAAAAGATTGAACATTAAAAAGTCAATATACAAAATTTTAAACCATAAAACATAAAACAGCTGATATTTAAAACATTTTAAATGTTTAAGCCTGGCCAAAAAAGTCAGTTAAAACCTCAACTTAACTGTGGAAGCTCCCTTCATCTCGTGGAATGTAGATTCTGGATTCAACTCAATATGATAGTGATAGTGGCTGCTCACGCCATTTTATCTGTTCCTATGTTGGTTGTTTATAACCGTTTGCTGGCTTTGTTGATAGCTATCATTGAAGTTGTTAGATGCCTCCGGCTCTTCATTATGGACTTGGAAAGTGGGACAGAAATGTTTTTAAATAAATAAATATGCTTTAGGTGATTTGACAAGATCCAATCAAAACTCAGCACTTTTAAGTCCTGTAAATTTCAGTGGAATAATTGAATGGATGCTTAACAGTGAAATCAAATACATGTGTACTCATAAGGAAGTCTCATGGAGTATATTATGATTTACTCTTGGGTAAGTGGGTATAGGATTGCAGCCATAATATCTCTTTTGGAATCAGAAGGAATTTAACATGTATAACAATTTCCAGAGGGTAGTTATGTTAGTCTATTGTAGCAAAACCAACAAAGAATCTTGTGGCAACTTAAAGGCCAATGACTTCATTCTGTTTACTTTCAGTCCCTTAGCAATGGTGTCTTACTTCAGAATAAAGTTGTGTATCTTTAAGGTTCCACAAGGCTCTTTGTCATTTTAACATATGTAAAGTGAGCTGTATTTTGCCCACTGATACTGTGAGGCTGAATTAGTGCAAAAAACATTTTTTTGGGCCCGATTCAAAGTGCTGGTATTAACATTTAAAGCCCGAAACGGCTTGGGGCTAGGTTTTCTGAAGCATTGCCTCCTCTGATATGTACTGCCCAGACCTTAAGATCATCTTCAGGGGCCCTTCTCCATGAGCCCCTGCCAAAGGAAGTGAGGTAGGTGGCTACTAGGAGAAGGGCCTTTTCTGATGTGGCACCCTGGCTGTGGAACAAGCTCCCTAGAAGTTCACCTGCCACCTACATTGTACTCTTTCTGGTGCCAGGGAAGACCTTTTTATTATCCCAATATTTTAGCATTTACCATCTTAGTCCTTATACTCTGCTGTTTTAAAGCTGTATTTTAAATCTGTATTTAAATCCCTGCACTGCTGCTGAGTTTTATTCTGGTTGTACTTTTATGTTGTGATTTCAAGCTTCCATATTATATTTTATGCAGTACCTTATGTTTTTAATTTCTGTGAACTGCCCAGAGACCTTTGGCTATTGGGCAGTATTGAAATGGCATAAATAAATGAATAAATAAATAAACTCTGGATTTAACAGAATACCAAGACATCCATGATAACCTATTTTGCTGATGAGAAGTATGATGACCTACTACTGTGAGAACATTGAAGCTTTTTCCATCATGGCTGATGTCATGCCATAGTTAATTTTAAAATGGCAGACATTTGCTTTTTAGATAGTGGAAGTGATGTAAACTGTCTACCATTTCTTCCAAATGCAAAAATTAACATTTGGCCTTGATTTTGCTAATGTATCCTGGAAATGGGAGGGGGGCAGGAGAGAGGATAAAAGAACAAGCATGCAGCAAAAATCTACTTAGTGAATTGTTATGTTGGGGACCCCACACACCCGATATGTTAAGATCAAAGATAATGCAATCATAGTTTCATTGCTAAAATCTTGGAATCAATACAGAATTTTAACATGCCCAATGAAATTGTAGTTTCTATAATGTATGATTGGTTTTTTTCCCCAATTCATTTCCCCCGAAGCACCCAACAATAATATACCAAGACAAATACAATAGTACATAAACCAACAATGAAAACAATTTTTGAAGTCATGACATGTCTGTAATGTGGAGGTGTCTTTCTTGTTTTACACAAATCTTTTAGTGTTTTCAGGGTTTTTTGGGGAGGAAAGTGTTAGGTAAAAGTATTTTTGCTGAATAAGTTTCTATTTACTTTTGCAATTTTTATCTGTGGCTATGACAGAATTTCAACAAGTGGCTATCAAAAGGAGTTTAGTAAACATAGCAATCTAAATATGTGGCAAGCTGGTATGTTCTTCATAAGATTTTTTTTTTTAAAAAAATAACAATTACATAACCTCCAATAATTAAAATAAGGAATAGAAATCATCAATCATATGTTACAATTTTAGAATTGTATGTATTTGCATAACCATTCAACATACGTCATGAAATATCAATATCTACTTCTGTTGAAGATAATATATTCAATATGGAATCCTAGAATTTTTATATATTCTACAATATATATATATATATATATATATATATACAATCTAGACATCTTCAGTCACATAAGACTGGTTGAATGAGTATAGCTTCTCTTAGCTCAATGTTATTAATACCTTACCTCATATTAAACTCCTTTTGATGTCCGCTTATTAAACTTAAGCTGTCATTTGTGATACAGGGGTCTACCTTTTTGGATTATCTCGTACATTTTAGCTCTAGGAAAACATATAACAACTCATAATTTATCTAACAGGAAGAATTAATATCCCCCTTTTTATAATTTATAGAATGCATTTATTTCCATGACCGCAGTCTTCGCAAAGTGTCTCTGAAAATAGATGTGTAATTAGCCAGCTAAATTATTGTTATGAACATTTTTTTTTTCTTGGGCCACCATATGTCACAAAACTCTCAGCCCATTTATCACCAGCTGCTTCCATTATTTCAGCATTGCTTGCCCTTGGCTCAATGAGATTCTGTAATTTTGCATTTTGATTTGAATAATATACAAAGAACTTTACTGTTTGAATGACTCCGGTGATAGACAAATTTGACTTGCTCTCTAGATACGTATTTTGCCTTGTTCCTCTGTCTATGTTTCCTATTTTGTTTTTTTTAAAAATCATATATAAATGTGTTTCATGAAATGCATATATTTCCTAAAAGGTCTCACTTTTTTATTTTTAAAGAGGAAGAAGTCAGAGTACTTATCATAGCCCTGCCTTAAGAATTTCCAAACATACTTTTCTTTCTTGTCTCTGTTTCTACTTTGGTGAAATCAATTGTATCTACTAGTCAAACCATATAATTATCTAGAAGAATCTTGGCTAGAGCTCAACACATCATTTTATGAACAATTTCCATTGACCAAGTAAATGAACTTATTAACCACATGCATCCACTGTAGATATCAAGCAACAACAGGGATTTATAGCATTCTGACATACATCATTATATTCCAAGATTATCGGATAGGATTTGGTTTTCAGGTCTAATGAAGGACATATGGTATCACAGGTTACTATTACAGAGGAAGCCATGTTAGAATAAATGTTCAGCTTGCGAATGAGAATTAAAATGTATGTGTGTGTGACGGTGGGGCGGGGGAAGGTTTGTTTTCATAAAATTGTCTTGCACTCTAAGGATGGTTTTGAAAAATCCCTTTTTTGTATCTTTCCCCCCTGCCCACCTGGATAATTTCTAGTTTATCGTGGCTTCTGGTCAGTTGTCATGCTGCTGGGCGTGGTCACTGTGGTGGTTGCTAGCTTCTTCATCATCTGTGCTGCACCGTTTGGGAGCCATGTGTTGTACAAAGCAGGGGGAGGATTTTTCATCACTGCCGGTAAGTGACATGTTTAATCCAACAATTGGGGAAAAAAATATTCACAAGCAACTGGAGATTCATCTTGATGAGCATGGGAGAAAAGCACATTGCTCTTATTCTTTGCAGTATGATGAAATTTGCTCTGCTCGATCAGTGTTATATGGCAGAGCTGGCTGTCCCTAAAACCCAGATTTTCAGTACCGGGAAAAACATACTTCCAGGTTGGGGGGGGGGGAGAAGGAGTAATAGCTCCCCCTCCGCCATTATGTCCATTGTTCTGAGAAGAAGCAAAAATCCCAAGTTATCCAGGGCAGGATCTGAATGGGGTGAAATGGCTGTATGAGTTCTCCCTATGAGAGCGTCCTCGCCCCAGTTTCGCCTCATTAGAGCAAACTGTCAGGGGATGTAGCAGATCTCTAATTTTATAAACTGGAAATGCACAGGTGTGCATCAGCAAAGTAAAGGATGAAAGCTCCCTCTACAAATGTGCCGTTTCAGATATAAATACAAATTAACGCCACATCAGAGAAGTTAATTAACACAACCTTGCCCTCTGCCCTGCTTCTGGCAACCAATCAGAAGTCATCATCCACCCCCGTCTCGACCCCAGAGCAAAGTCACATGGCGGAAGGGCTATGGTGACCTCACTTTGAATAAAAAAGTTGGGGTAAGTTCCCAACTTTTTTACTGCGTAGCTTTGACGCAAAGCCCCACGGTGACTGCGAGTCGGCGGCTGACCCAGTATCACTGCACAGCCACTAGGGGGGTTAGACAGCGCATAGACAGCCCTTGGGATTTTACTTGCACAAGGTTCACTGAAAGAAATGGATACTGAATGAGAAAGCTCCTAATGCACATAGAATGGATCCAGGATCTGTTGTCTATTCACAGAAGGGCTCTGCTCATGGAAGGTGCCTCTGCCTGATTTTGGGGGATTGCCCATCCTCCTGCACCGGAACCTGCCAGTTTAATAGGGGTCCCCTGACCCTCTGTGTAGCATTTTCAGGGGGATGGAAGAGCTATCCTGGGAAGAAAGGGGTGGGGAAGTCCATTTGTACCAGCACAGTTGCATGCAGCTAAATCTGGATCCAACCCCTATTCTCCATTTCAGTCGGTATAGAATTGGATGGATTGTACCCAAAGGCATACATTTGGGCCATATATTGAATGTTTGGGTTTTAGTCAATATGCATATTTCATAATTTTAAAAAATAGAATATCAAATATCTATGCATGTTAACAACAACAACAACAACAGCATTACAGGAATGAGATGTTTTGGCCTACCACTGCCATCAGTCCTTACTACTGGCTGCGCTTGCTAGGGCTGATGAGAGTTAAAGGCCCAAACATCTGGAGGGCCACAAGTTGCCCACCCCTTTACTATTACTACAGTTAGTAATAGTAATTTATGTAATCCATCAGTGTACATAACAAATGATGAGGTGGGTAACTATAGGCTAAGCCTAATTTCAGGTGGGGGGGAACATATACCCCCCATGTTTTGGTCTACCACTCCCATCATTTCTCATCTTTGGATGGGACTTATGTAGTTGTTGGCCGAAACATCTGGAAAGCCACAAGTTGCCCGCCCTGTTTTAGTGTCCCCTATCAATCTCCCAGCATCAACTTATCCCCCCCCCCCCTTGTAAGAATTATAATGGCAAGAAAAAAGAATGGTGGCTACTCAGCAATCTGGAACATCTTACTCAAACAGTTCCCTTGGTGGTCTGTGTCTCATTCTGTGAGAGCCAATGTGTTCCAGGAAGTAGAATGTTCAGCTTGGGTTTGGAATATCTAAATTGAAATTCATTGCTTCGCCAAGAAAACTCAGATGTTTTGATCTTGTGGACAACACACTACCCTTCGATCTTTTTTCAGTCAGTAAAATGAACTGCCTGTTATAACAATGAAAATCATAAACATTGTAAAGCACTTTGCAGATTATGCATAGACACTTGTATGTCAGAGGAAATGTGTGAAAATTCTAATTGTAATATGGCTTTGCAAGAACATGTAGCAGGTGACCTTTATGGTCTCTATTTGTGTGCATATATCCCAAAACTTCACCCCATAGTAAGCCAGAGGAGCATCAATAGCAACCCTTCTGTATTGTTAAGAATGTACTGATAATCAGTTCCTTCTGTTTTTCTTTCCTTCCCATGCAGGAAGTATTTAGAGTTATTCATTGCCTCTCATAACTATGCCTAGTATGAACCTCTGCAGTTCAGTAACCATTTCATTCTTGAAGATCGTTTATGATTTTCATTGTTACAGCATGCATGAAAAGTCCCCATGTCAGAATCAATGCCCCACATGATCACCCCCTAACTATGTTGCCAGACTACAGACATTCCTGCTGTGCATGGGGCCATACCAATATGAAGCAATTTTTCAGCAGCTACACTGAGGTGACATTATGAGAATTAGAGTAAGCCACATTTAAAAAATGAAAAACCTAACAAGAATCTTTAAATACGTAACTTATTAATGTAACAATAATATGACCCAACTGACTCATCTCAAAACATTAAAGTCCTTATCATAGCACTCTAACTCTGGCTTTTTGAAGGCATGTAAAAATGGAATTGCTTCCAAAACATACTCATGCTGGATCTTCTGTTGAACTGTGAGGTAATATTTAAGAATGGCTCTCTATTCCTTTGTCCTGTACATAGAGCCATCACTAGGATAAATAGCGTCTTAAGCAAGGAGTGTCTTCAGTGCCTTCTGCACCACTTATAGTTTTATTAAAAATAATATATATAGTGTTCATAGTATTTATAGTATTTATAAGTGTTTATACTGTTTGATAATGAGTGAGCCAGTGTGGTGTAGTGGATAAAGTGTTGGATTGGGAGTCGTGAGATCTGGGTTCTAGTCCCCACTCGGCCATGGAAACCCACTGAGTCACAGACTTTCAGCCCAACCTACCTCTCTGGGTTGTAGTTGTAAGGATAAAATGGAGAGGAGGATTATATATGCCGCCTTGTGTTCCTTGGAGGAAAAACGGTGGGATATAAATGCAACAATAATAATGATGATGATGTTGCCTCAAAGTAAAGCCTAGTTTCACTATTTCTATCTAGAATGAATGACATGAAATTGTAAATTGAAAGCCCCCCTCCACTTTAAAGCAAATTGATGGGAGTTCATTTTTGTAGTTAGCACCCATGCAATCTGTAGAACCTTGGGCTGGGGAGTGGGGGGAGAGGTTAAAAGCTAGGGGTGTGCACTGGATCGGGTCCAATCCACGATCCGGATCCAATCCAGGGGAAATCGGATACAATTATCTGATTTCCGATCTCACTGCTTGATCGTTCGATCCAATCCAATCTGATCCAGAAAGGTCCCGATCCAGATCGGAGGGATCGGAGGATTGGCAGGCGCCCACTGGCGCCCGCCGCTGCTTCCATTGGCGGGCGCCAGCGGACATGGAAGTGGACAGTGGGGGGGGGGGCCTTCCTTGGCAGGGCTGTCCGCTTCCATCGGCGGGCGCCAGCGGGTGCCCACCGATGGAAGCGGACAATGGAGGCGGGGGCTTACCTTCTGGGGATGTCTGCTTCCATGTCTGCTGGCGCCCGCCAATGGAAGCAGTGGCGGGTGCCAGTGGGCGCCTGCCGATCCTCCGATCCATCTGATCCATCCGATCAGGAGCAGGCCGCGAAGCCTGCTTGCAGTAGCAGCCAGCGGCAGATGGGAGCGGACGGTCCCCGAAAGTAAGCAGGGGGGAGGGAGGAGGGGGGCCCATGGCCCGCGGCCCGCTTGCCTTCCGTGGCCATCCACTCCCATCCGCCGCTGGCCGCTACTGTGAGCAGGCTTCGTGGCCGGCCCCTAAGCCTGCTTGCAGTAATGGCCAGCGGCGGACGGGAGCGGACGGCCACGGAAAGTAAGGAGGGGGAGGGGGCTTACCCCCCCGGGGCCGTCCGCTTCCATCCGCTGATGCCCGGGCGCCAGCGGATGGAAGCGGATTGCCCCAGGGGGGTAAGGAGCGCAGGGGAGGGGGCTTACCTGCCGGGGCCATCCACAGCGGACGGCCCCAGGGGGGAGGAGGGAGTTAGGCCCCCCTCACCCGCCCGCCGCCATTTTTTCGTCATAGACTTGCATTGGGGGAAAGCTTTCTTTCCCCCAATGCAAGTCTATGGGGGGGGGGGGGAAATGGTGGCCGATCCAAAAATCGGATGTCCAAATTTTGGATCGGGATCGGACTGATCCGGTCCAGGGGGCCTCTGATTTTGTCCGATCCGGGACAAAATTGGAGGTCCCAATCCGGGTCCCGATCTGATCCGGGGGCTCCGTGCACACCCCTGTTAAAAGCATTTACTGGATTTTTTGCCAGTCTGGCTCATTGCAGGTAATATATATATATATAGTCACCAAGCTCTGCTTGGTGCCCCCCTTCAGTTTGGCGTCCATGGCGAATGCCCATCTTACCCATTCCTAAGTCAGCCCTATCTGATGACATAAGTGTTATGGTTAGAAGAGTGATCTTGGGACTATAAAAAAAGAAACCCCAATATATTTAGGACTTCTATTACTGCAAATATGACTACTAAAATTTGATTTGTTTTAGAGGTATTAGGTTCTGTACAAAACTCTGGAATTTTGATTTAGAATACATTGAACTGATAAGGACGTCAATATTTGTATTTGAAGCATTTTGTCTTATCTAAGTGATGCAAAATAGAGACCAGAATGGGCAGCAAAGGAACTTTGCTTCAATTGCGCAGCTCTTGTAAAGCCCTTATGTCTTGGAGTTCTATTCCACGCTTGGAGTTCCCTAGAATTGCTTAGCCAGTTGTAGAGTGTCATCAGATGAGTGTTTTATCGCACCCTTGTTACTGGCCACTCACAGTCTTTTGTGGGTCCTTTTGATGACGCCGTCCGCCTCCTGCGCATCTCCTGCTCCTTCTGCTCTGTTTTTCGTGACAAAATAAGAACTGGTAATTCAAAAAATTTTTCTAGGCGAAACTTGCCGCCGTTTCCTGCTGTGTGAAGGAAAAGCAATGCAATAAAAACGCCCACTGAATGGGCCATGTGGTCATTGCTTCTTCCTCTTTCTTCCTGGTGTGAAGAAAGAGGAAGCTACTTGTCCTTATTGTGGGACAGAAAAGTGATGGTAGGGAAACATGATTTCCCCCACCCCATCTGATGATGCTCGTATAAGACGTTGGCTGCTGCTTTTAGTAACTATCATTACAGAGACATCTATGTCACTGGGTTCTTCTTGTGCCACTCAGTTCATGCTAAATTGTGCCTTTTAGCTGCAGTAACTTGGACCTCAGGAGTGGAACTTGTCTGCCATTTCTGTTTGTATGAAAAGTATCACTGCATGTCCTGGCAACATCCACAGTGAGAACAAAGTCTGTGAAGTAAACCCGTGATGATTACGGTTGCTTACAAATCGGCATAGTTCTAAATTTACTATAGGCCCCACCAACCTGAGGTTGCTGTCACTCTGCTCAGCACCTGTTGACTTCATGTCTAAATCGTGGAAGGTTTGTGCCATAAACAGCCATTCACTGCTGACGAGTGGAAGGCATTGCCATTTGGGAAGAATAAGTAAGGCCAGGAAATTGCTGTTCAATTTGCAGGCATTTCTAAAGGTTCTGTGTTCTTTCTCTCCTACCCCCCACCCCGTTTAAGCAATAAGCAGAAGTGTCTGAGTGAAAAACAGATTCAAAAAATAAAATAAATGTTAATGACAGAAACGGCTGACCTCAGAGAACCCCGTGTCTTATCTCATAGCACAGCGCTGTGTATCAACCATGGGTCTACTTTAAAAGCAAAATAGCAAAATAGAAAAGGAATGGGGAAGGGGGAGAGATGAGAGAGAGAGAGAGGGAGAGAGAATAAGTGCTTATTTATCCTAATCTCCCTCAGACACATATTTTACATTTTAGAAATAATTTCCCCCAGTCGTTTGTGATTCATTGCAGCTTTTTATAAAATCTGTTTCTCTAAACAACAGACATTCGTGCCCCAAGCAAAGGTCTAACAAGTTGAAAATGAAGAAATATGCGGCAGTCTGAAATGTTTCTAAAAATGTGTGCTTCTTGAAGTTAATGGTAGGGATGAGGTTAATCTCAGCCACTGGGCTTGAAAACATTTACTATGGCCGTTCTTGACAATTGTCAGAATAAGAGGCCTCCCAAAATAAATACATTGACTCATTCTCCTTCGTAAAGAACTGACATTACAATTAGGCTAGCAGTGGATCCTTCCAAAACTTTTCAAGCATGAGTAGTGTTTCGAAAGAGGAGAGGCTAGCAAATAGTAATAGTTAAGGGTGCTATCCAAGACATGTTTGGACAGAAAAAAAGGCCTACAACTTCCAGGAATACCCAGACAGCTGTTTAAACATGCCTAGGATTGCACCCAAATCTGTGGCCTTCCAGATGTTGTTAGATTCTTAATCTCCGTCAAACCCAGCCAACATGGCCAATAAACAGGGATAATGGAAGGACATCCAGAGGGCTATAAGTTCCTATCCAGGTTTAGATATATAGGAAGTGACTTCAGTAGATTATTTGACTAAATGCCACTCCTGGTCTGTGTCTTGATGGTGTCGAATCTGCGTCCCGGCGGTGGCGTGAGGCCTGCGCTCCCGCATTAGTGCTCCTTCAGGTTATCTGCACTTTAGGAAAGGAGAGGCTGCCATGCCCATCAACCGAGCCCATGTGCGTCATTCAATGTGGTTGGGTTTTTTTTGGGCTTAATTCCCCAGGCGCTGGGGGGGCAGCCTTTTTGGGTTTGATTTTTTAAAAATCTGTAAATGTGAAATTTCGCATTTACAGATAAATGGAGAAAAAAACCAGCAACGGGGGGGGGGGGGGAGGAATGGGGTGCTCTGCTCCAAACATGCACCCTTATTTATTTATTTATTTAATTTGCAAGTTGGTGTACAGAGGCGCAGAGGTTTGGCTCATTGGTCCACCCCCCCTCTCCTACACAGCCTATGGCGACCAATCAGGGGTCCCATTGGCTGTGGCATGCCTCAGCAGCAGCTCCGGAGCAAGGGCGACAGATGGCAAATACCGCCCTCGCCTCGCTGCAAGCAAAAAAAGTTGGGGTAAATGCCTGACTATTTCAAAGCGGAGTTTTGGGGGTTTGCCCCTGGATGGCTTCGCAATGGTGGTTGCATCATGTAGATGACCTGCTGCCACTCCGAATCCATCCCGGGGCAAACTGCCCAACAAGATGTACCCCTAGAAAAACAGGTTTTACAGAGATGAGGGCCAGATCTACACTAAGCAGGATATGACACTATGAAAACATTTTAAACTGTATATGGAGAGTGTCCTGGGCCCCAACAGTTGTCACTACTGTTATAAACCGTTTTAAAGCAGTAGTGTAGATCTTGCCAAGGTTAATTTGTTCTGACTGAAGGTTCCTGTGGACACGAGGCTTCCTGTGACTTTTATGGTGGTTTATCTTCTTTGCAGACTGGATGACGACTTCAGATTCAGGCTAATATTGTAAGCAGGTAGATTGCAATCAGTGGTGGAGGTAGGACTGGACCTCAGGGCCCAAGTTCAGGACCCCACAACCTAGCTCTACCCCCCCCCCCCCCATGACCTTCTAGAGAGAAAGACCTGGCTTTACCGCCAGGGTTAGCACACGTGTGTTGGGACCACCAGGACTGACACTGATCACCACCATAGCATCCTTTAATAATCATATATGTTGTTTTATATCTAGTTGGAGACACACAGCCAGGCATGTACAAGGTTACAGATGCTCAATTTATTATTATTTTTACTTTTAATATACATATTCCTTTCAACAACAAAAATGGTGCTTATTCCCAAGTAAATGTATTTAGCATATGGACAATGAAAATAAACTTGATTTTATTCTTGTAGACATGGCGGTGCTACGTGAGATTTGTGTGAGGTTAAAATGCAAAACTACCCACGTTGAGTGTTTTTCTTTTTTCCTTGAATTGGTAGACTGGCTTTTGTTTGGTGTTTTGCCATAATGTATCAGGAAAGACAACTAGCCTCCAATTGTAGAACAGCTAATGCTACATATCTGGGTGCACAAAAAGGAACTGCAAACAATTTCAGAGTACAATGTTTCACAGCTGGGTCAAAAACTATAATTCAAATTGGGAAATGATTTAACAAGACTTCAGCATTAAACACCGGGAGAGGGTCAGAAATAAACTGTGCCCCCTCCTTTGTATTAAAAACAAAACACAAATTATAGCCTTAGCACTATTTTACACAGATAGTGCAAAACATCTATGAGCTGCTCTGGAAATGGAAGAATGTAAAATAATACCTAAATATCTAAACTGAACATTATAGTCTTGCCTCCAAAAACCCATTTAGTCATTTTGGGAGAAAATATAACTTTTGTTTTACTGAAATTAATGGCCAATAAATTGACAGTACAATAAGCCATAAGTACATGTAGCTGTTGTTTCAGACTAACTTTTGATAAGGATAGGAAAAATAGCATCATCTAAATATAAAAGCAGCAGAATTCTTGATTCAGTCAGCCTAGGTAAGTGAAAATCAGAAGATGAACAAGCCTCAATCACATCGTTTATCTATAAATTAAACAAAGTGGGAACAAGTTTATAATCCTGGCAGACACCCTTAGTGGCAGGAATGGGATTGGTTAAATTAGCTCCAGGTCATATGTCACTTGAACTGTAGTATTCTGATACAGGCAAATAAGAAGATACAACAATCTTTTATAACTAGAAGAAAGAAACCACATGCCCTCTGGGACTGAATCAAAGGCAGATTTCAAATCTAAAAAGGCAACATATAGGCTGTTGTTACCAAATAGCACATATTTCTCAGCTAGATGATTTAAGATAATGGCCAAGTGCTTACTTGCCATTTCTGAAACCCAGCACTCATCTCTCAGCACACTTTCAGCCTCAGTCCAAGAGATTCCTGTTTACATAGTGAGCGTACATTTTGCCAACTACTGGTAGCAAAGTGATATGCCTACAGTTGAAAAGCTTCTATAGTTGCTTCTTCACTTCGGAATTATAATAGCTTCAGTACATGATGAGGGTAGTTGATCAACTGAATTAACCTGAATAAATATAATTGCCAATAGAGGTCCTCACCCTGTGGGATTCATCTTCAAGATTTCAGGTATTACTGAATCTGCCTGGGGCTTTCCCAGATTTTTATTGGCAAATAAATGACCTGATTTCAAGTTGCTGGAGCCAACTCTGGGGGCTCAGTTTGATAAGAAATTAATATCAATTACTGGTTTTATAGAATCATTAAAAGTGATTGGGAAAATACAATTTTTAGGAATATTACATGCAATCAAACCAGAGAGATCAGCCAGGGCACCAAAAGCTGTTGACCACAAATAATTCTTCTTTTAGTCATTTTTTGAAGAAGAATCAATCAAGAGCACCATCCTGCAAAACAGTAGCAGTTTTGAGTGCCACGTTGGAGACAGCATTGACCCGAACTGCAGGGCCCATTTCATGGGTAAGTTCTCCTGTTCATGTACCACTAAAATGAATGGGAGCTGCACAAACAACAAGGCTATTGCGTAATTCCCGTTCATTTTGGTGGGACCTGCGCAGGACAACTGACTGGTGGTTTTATACTCCATGGGAGGCCTGCTCTTCATGTACGGAGGAAAAATATGATTAGCTGTCCAGTGTACTACACCACTTCAGTCTCCAGTTGAGAAGTGGGCTAGGGTTGGGGAGTACTATTTTGCAATGTCCTCTCATGGTGTAAACTAGCCTTCCGGCCGGTGACCTCCAGATGTGTCGAATTACAACACCATTCCATATCTAGCCATCGGTCTAATGTCTAATCTGTCATTGGCTCTCCCAGGTATTTCCCAGGTATTTCTGTGATACAAACGACTTCATTCAAACAAATTGAGTCGTACATCTTTCCTAAAACTTTGTTTCTTCTTTAGGTATTTTATTCACACTGGTGGTTGTGCTGTATGTCATCTGGGTCCAGGCAATGGCTGACCTTGAAAACTACGTGATTACGAAGAAAACAGACTGTCCAGATTTCTCTCTCTATGTGCGCTACGGCTGGTCTTTTATATTGGCTCCAGTTGGAATTTTTTTTGCTATGTTTTCAGGAATGCTGTTCCTACTAGTAGGGCGTACAATTTCCCTGCACTCTAATTAGTCAGCTGTTTGAAATATTGGACTCATACTGAAGCTTTGCTGAAAAACTATTTTTATACATTATCGTCCCTCCTACTGTAGAGTGTATGTTGGTGCCATTCTAGATCTGCTTGGGTGACTAGTGCAATCTTGCATATATCTACTCAGACGTAAGTCCTTCTCAGTTCAGTGGGGCTTGCTTTCAGGTAAGGCGGCACAGCAGATATAGTCAGAATGTGGCCTACGATCTGCATGAGGTCCCTGCTGCCCACACCACCGCCCCCTTCCACGCTGCTGAAATTTACGGCTGTTGCAGCAAAAGCAACTGTGATGTGCAAACTGCTACAGCCAGCCAAACTGGTGAAATTGAGCTATTCGAGCTAAATGTGGCCAATTTAGCCTTCCGTAGCTGTTTGTTGACAGTTGACAGCAAATCACCAGGGTGGGGGAATGGCCGCTGGACCCCCTGAAGTTCCCCATCCATGGTGTATAGGATTGCAGCCTCAGTTTATATGTGCTTGTCATAAAAGACATGACACTCCCCTTTGAGGTAATAGGTTTTGTTTGAGGTCCAGTTCAACAGTTGCCAACTTAATGAAGAAGCATTTGAACATGTGTCAGGAAGCTATGTTTCCTTCCCACATATATTAGAAAAGAGGAACACAGGTGATGACCACTGGAGAGCCAACAGGTGGTGGCAAGTGGAGTCCCTTCCAATAGTCACCTACCATTCAGCCTGAACCGCACTTCCAGCAAGGTCAGACCTGCCACTGCACATCTACCACAAATCTAGCCTCTTCAAAGAAGAAGAGCACATTGCTCATTCTAGCAATGGCTACTTTTTCTTGAGTTGACATAGGGATGGATCCTCCCATTCTCAGAGTCTTCTTACAAAGACATTCACTGCCAGGAAATGAGGTACGGCTGTTAATGCAGGCTGGCTTCGTAGCAGGTGAGGTATCTTGTTGGGAGACAAGGCAAGGAAAAGGCAGATGCTCTGTTGTTCATGTACAAAATACCTGTCCTGATTCCTGGAAGAAGGAACCTGCTTTCGTCTTCCTGATGAGAATCTGGGCAAGAGAGCAAACTTGATTACATGTGCCCCTTATTAGGAAGGTAGTGTGTGAACTGGTCCTGAGAGAGGTGCTTGTGCAGAACAAACAAATGTTCCATAGCATACCTTAATCCCTTCTTGTTTCAGTACTCAGCATTAGCTTTAATATGAACAAACATTGTTGCTCTTAAAATAAAGAGTACAGCTGTCCATGTAATGCTTTAGCCAATGTGACAGTACAAAAGATGCTGTTATGTCAATGAAATTGTGCTTTGATGCTGCTATGTGTGTGTATAACAGCTTAAATGCTTCCATGTGGTCCAAAATCATAAATAGTCAGTGCAACAGAACTGGAACATTTATGGGCATCTGGCTCAGTTTTCTGTAACAGCAGATTTTGTCTGAACTTAAAAACACACACAACATTGCATGATTTTCTGTTGTTGATTGTAGAGTGTTTGTTTTTGTTTTTTACTTCCCCCTGCAATTTATGACTTGACTCATTTCGCCATGTCATCTGGATTACTTAGTCTATCAGTCACCTTTTTTGTGATTAACCTGCTCTTCTAGCATACACAGGGGGTAGAAAAACACACAATATCCATGGGATAGTTAGGTGTGTAGAAACCTACCATGTGGAATGGGTGATGGAATGGTGTCCCATCTGAAGACTACATATGGCTGCAGCATCTGCATAGTTCACCTGTCCCTCCCACCCTTTCCTCCTGCCCAGAATTGTAGGGGGCTGATGGGGAAATAAACCCTGCTTTGTAGCCAGGGCCAGCATCAGTGGTCTGGCATCCATGGGAAGCTATTGATGTCTGCCCTAAGCCCATATTATTTTTTTATTCTAGCCCAGCACTCTGAGCAGCACCAGGTGGCTGGATGAAGCCACCCTTTTAGTTGTCCACAATGTCCCTTGTCTAGCGCTGTTCTGGGGCATTGTGGGACCAGACCCGGCTATCCAGCACTGCATGGAGCTCTGCCACAACAGCCAGATAGTACTGTCAGGGGCCACTGACAGAGGAGGGGGTCACTAGAGTCCATTTTATCCAGGGCCTCCACAAACGTATTCAGCCACATGGTGTTTTGCTCCATTCCAGTTCTTATCATTCTGCAATCATCTAGTTTCTTATTTAAAACCATCCAAAGAAGAATTCCATAACTTTATTGGGAAACTTTTTCTATGGTCTACTTCTTCTTACAGTAAGGAGGTATGTCCTGATAGTCAGCTTATATCTACTTTACTATAATATAAATCAATCCTTTTGCTTTCCTCCTCCTTCTTGCAGCAGTTCTGGGCATAGTTAAAACCTACACAATTTACTTGTATACACATTTGTAAATCTATCCCAATCCAGGAATTCCATGCTGCTCCAGTGCTTCTTCCTAGTGCCTACTCCACTGATCTGTTTGCATGGGAGTTTGGCTTGTGTGCATCAGAACATAATACAGAGCTCCAGGATTTACTGCATGATCTATCCAGGAGAAAGTGATTAACTAAAAGTATGCCAAATCAACATCCTGATAATATGGGCAGATTTCAAAGATAAAACGCTTATCTCAACATTTACCAGCAATACATGATAATTGGATTTCTTAAAATATATTTATATATGTATAATGACATATGTTTTCTATGAAAAATGGCTGTATACGTTCTTTTTTAAATACAAAGTTAATTAAGAAAATATTTGTATAAAGGAAGGTTTCTTTCTCTTTTTTTCAACTGGTGAAGTTGAATTTCATCCATTTAGCACTGCTGTAGTTCCTACCACTTGCTTGCATAAGAATTTCATTTATTTAGTCATAACATTTATTATATCCCTTTTCTCTATAGACCTCAAGACAGCTTACACTGGCTTCTCTGGCTGTCTCCCATTCAGCCACTTTTAATCCATCTTCCAGTGGTGGGTGATCAACTCTGGCAATACTATTTGCAAGGCGATTTTTAAACACCAACAGGCCCGTTGTAGCAGGGCCAGCTCTACCATTAGGCAGAGTGAGGCAGCCACCTCAGACGCAGGAAATGTGGGGAACAGGGCTGGGAACCCCCCAGTCATTCCTTTGGAACTTCTAGTCATTCCCATCTGTTGGAGGAGGACAGAGCTGTGTGTGTCACATGACCTGCCCTGAGTACCCTAAACTAGCCAGTTACCCTCAGGTGTGGTGGAGGATGCCGTCCCATCACCAGTGTCAAAGTAAGATTCGACTGCCAGTCCTGTTGGCTTCAGTACATGGCATGCTGGAGATGGGGTAGGGAATCTTGTTCTTTGCTTCAGAAAGCAAAATGTTTTGGTCGGGACCCGTCATCTAGTGTAATATTTTGGGCTCATTCATTTTTTAAAAACTGAAGGGATCTTGTGAGCATCGAGCATCGACAAATAGACTCTGCTTACAGTTACTTTCTTTAGAACGTAATTGTAAGTACCAACTTAACTGCAGTTGAGTACCAAGAACTCCACCTGACAAATGACCAGGACCTGCTCATGGATCCATTCAGAAAAGAGACAATTCCCATGTAACATCTCCACATGTAGGTACACTCGTAGGGTTACTTTAAAAAAGTGAACCTCTGCCATGAGTGACAAAAATGGCAAGTCAGAATTGGCCTGAAACATTCTATTAATATGTCCTTGAAAAACTGCGAGAGTTTGTACCTTATCCCATGTGGCCTGTCCGATTAGAGCCCCATTCTGGGTTTTATTCTAGGAACGTGAAGTTGAAATGACATGTTTCGTGGACACTGCATCTTGGCAGGCCAGGGCTAGATTTGAAACAGAGAAGCAGTAAGGGGGCCAGGGAAGGTGGTGTGTGCTTAACTAGCATTACGCTTTTTTCCCCTTCCCCTCCCTCTGCCCCACCCCCCAATCTCCCCTGCAACATGGCAAACACATGTCTGAAATCCTCAACGGGGGAATATTGGCTGGTAAGGAAACATCCCCTTCCTGCCCTGGGCTTTTCTACTTTAAATTGTGTCTTCCCACTGACATTTTGAAATGGTTATAAGTTGGCCAGGTGTTGTCTTTTTACAAAGGACAATCCCCTATTTGAAGGCATCTTCTGTTTGAAGGTCTGTCCTGTCCAGTTCCTATTCAAAGATAAAGAACCATAAGAATTCTTGCCCGTCAACAGTGAGCAAATGGATGCCGACTGAACAGGCAGGCACACGTCACCTAGTCACAGTCTTCAACAGTACCGGAAGAGGTATTGTCTTTCTATTTAAATTAGAATAATTATTTTTAAATTTGCATCTATATGTATAAATTAGCACATGGAAATATATTTTGCACAATTACACCTTATGCAATTTTTATGCAAATTGGTGTTCTGCTTTGTCCTCTTTGTTGGTGATGCATTTTCCATTTTGTTTGGTGATTTAGCAGAGAATGTTTTTCCAACATGTCTTGAAATGTCTTAATCAGCATCTTAGCTTTGTTATATAGCCAATTTAGAGCAACTAATTTTGTGTAGCTTTATTTTAGGTGTGAACATTTTTTAAATTCTTTCCTCAGTGCACTTCCTATAGCAAATATACATAGAACAGGAGCAGGAGTGAATTCTACTTCATTCCACAACTGATATGAATAGTGAAGTCGGGAAAATGACGAACACTTAATTGTTGGTGTAAGAGAACTGGGTTCTTTCTTCCAATCCAGTATGTCTTGCAACTGGGAAGTGTCCAGAACCTTCCCAAATTTCATTTCCCATCATCAATATTAGGTCTTTGTATTTCAGAATGTAGCTTGAAGGTAGTAAAGTGTGGGAATAATTACAAAATCATGAAAATTATTTTTTAGAGACTTCACAAGATTTTGTCATGATTGTGCTCATTCAGCACAATGTATGGCCATTTTTAAAAGGCATATTTGATCATTCTTTCACCAATCCGGACAGATCCACATTCGTTCTCTGCCCACACTAGAATCCTGACTTTGACCAATATCAAATGCCATTCCCCCCACTACAAAAAGCTTTATATGTGATCATTCATAATTAATATGTTAGATTACATGTTTTCTATGTGGAGGGGAGCTTGGTAACACACTTAAGAGAACATTGATTTGCATATATGAGCTTCTTTCCTTCCAGCATGATCAGACATGAAAGGCCTCGTTTTGGATAATTGAAAGACTACTGCTGCCAGTCAGGGTTGTTGTTGATAATAACGTGTTGTTCCTGCATCCATTTTTGAAATTCAAAGGTGGCAATTCTAGGTTAGGTCTAATCTGCGCCCTTCTTATAGCACAATCTACAAAGGCTGGGCCATTCTGGAACACCCATGCTATGCACTGTGGCTTGGACCCCAAAATGTCTTATCTATTCTGATCTTTGCTATTGGAAGAAAGGCTGTTGATATCTTCATAAGTCCCTGGAAAGTCTTACTATGTCACTTACTCATATATCGATTTCTCACAATTTCTCATAATGTCCAAAGACATTCTTATGTGTTTATCCTGTAGGAGCACAAGAACATTTGCCAGGCAAGTCCAGAAGTATCACTGATGCATATTATTGATTTTCTACATTGATATTCTGCCTTACTTCCATTGAATTCAAGTTGGCATGCTTGGGATTCTGAGAAGGTCTCAAATTCAGGCATTGACCCAACTCAGATCTGCTTAGCTTCAGCTAAATGGATCTACCAAGTTCCTTCAGATTTCAGGGTGACATATGATAAAACAGCAACATCAATATTAGCTTGATCTTAATCATACCAGGATCATAATAAGAGGCAGCATATAAAAATTGGGGATGTGCACTGGATCGGACCCGATCCACGATCCGAGTCCGGTCCAGTGGAAAATCGGATAAATTATCCGATTTCCGATCCCGCAGCTGGATCGGCCGATCCAATCCGAACCGGTCCGAAAAAGCTCCGAACCGGTTCGGCGGATCGGCGGATCGGCGGGCGCCCACTGGCGCCCACCGCCGCTTCCATTGGCGGGCGCCAGCGGGCGCCCGCCGATGAAAGTGGACAGCGGGGGGGGAGGAGGGGGGCACTTACCTTCTCGGCCCGGTGGCTCCCGTCCGGCGCCGGCGCCTACTACTACTAGCAGGCTCCGCGGCCTGCTCTAGGGTGGCGCGCCGGGTGATGTCATCACCCGGCGCGCTACTCTAGAGCAGGCCGCGGAGCCTGCTGGTAGTAGTAGGCGCCGGCGCCGGACGGGAGCCACCGGGCCGGGAAGGTAAGGAGGGGGTGCGTGGAGGGGAGGAGGGGGAGGGGGGAGGGGGGCCCTTACCTTTCCGGCCCGGCGGCTCCCGTCCGGCGCCGGCGCCTACTACTCCCAGCAGGCTCCGCGGCCTGCTCTAGGATGGCGCGCCGGGTGATGTCATCACCCGGCGCGCTACTCTAGAGCAGGCCGCGGAGCCTGCTGGAAGTAGTAGGCGCCGGCGCCGGACGGGAGCCGCCGGGCCGGAAAGGTAAGGAGGGGGTGCGTGGAGGGGAGGAGGGGGCGCGCGGAGGGGGGAGGGGGGAGGGGGGCCCTTACCTGCCCGGCCCGGCGGCTCCCGTCCGGCGCCGGCGCCTACTACTACCAGCAGGCTCCGCGGCCTGCTCTAGGATGGCGCGCCGGGTGATGTCATCACCTGGCGCGCTACTCTAGAGCAGGCCGCGGAGCCTGCTGGAAGTAGTAGGCGCCGGCGCCGGACGGGAGCCACCGGGCCGGGAAGGTAAGGAGGGGTTGCGTGGAGGGGAGGAGGGGGCGCGCGGAGGGGGGAGGGGGGTCCTTACCTGCCCGGCCCGGCGGCTCCCGTCCGGCGCCGGCGCCTACTACTCCCAGCAGGCTCCGCGGCCTGCTCTAGGATGGCGCGCCGGGTGATGTCATCACCCGGCGCGCTACTCTAGAGCAGGCCGCGGAGCCTGCTGGAAGTAGTAGGCGCCAGCGCCGGACGGGAGCCACCGGGCCGGGAAGGTAAGGAGGGGGTGCGTGGAGGGGAGGAGGGGGCGCGCGGAGGGGGGAGGGGGGAGGGGGGCCTTTACCTGCCCGGCCCGGCGGCTCCCGTCCGGCGCCGGCGCCTACTACTACCAGCAGGCTCCGCGGCCTGCTCCAGGGTGGCGCGCTGGGTGATGTCATCACCCGGCGCGCTACTCGAGAGTAGGCCGCGGAGCCCGCTGGTAGTAGCCGCCGGCGCCGGACGGGCCGAGAAGGTAAGTGGCGGGGAAGGGGGCTTACCCCCCCCCCGGAGCCGTCCGCTTCTATCCGCTGGCGCCCGCGGGCGCCAGCGGATGGAAGCAGGCGGCCCCAGGGGGGTAGGGAGCGCGGGGGAGGGGGTTTACCTGCCGGGGCCATCCACAGCGGACGGCCCCGGGGGGGGGGAGGGAGTTAGGCCCCCCCTTACCCACCCGCCGCCATTTTTTCCTCATAGACTTGCATTGCAATGCAAGTCTATGGGGAAAAAAATGGCGGCCGATCCAAAAATGTACGATTTTTGGGTCGGGATCGGACTCGATCCGGTCCGGGGGGCCTCCGATTTTGTCCGAACCGGTCCGGGACAAAATTGGAGGTCCCGATCCGGGTCCCGATCCGATCCGGGGGGTCCGTGCACACCCCTAATAAAAATCTCAAAAACAATGCTGAGGCATTATATACACTTTTAATTGTCTGGGTAAACAAGATTGTCTTAACCAGGAATCCAAAGGGAGGATATTCCAATCTGGGGCATCACCACTGAAAAGGCCCTCTCCTTTGTAATTACATAGTGCACTTCCAATAAAGCAAGGCACTTATGGATTTATTGATTCAATAAGAAGGTATTGAACGGCACCATGTAGACTATTTCATAACAATTTAGCTCAGTTTGTTAGCTTCTAGGTGCTCTTTGAGAGTTCTTGCTAAGCTTTTCATTGGGTTCCTTGTTAATTTATTAAGGCGTAACTGAAAGAGGAAAGGGAATCATCTCATTTAATAGGTAAAGCTGGGAAGTTACTGTTTCTCACTCAATAGGGGGGTCTATTAATGGCAAAAGCCCCCAAATGCTACTAAACTGTTAATAGAAGAATTCCACATTTGAGTGATGATCTAGTGGTGCTTTCATGCCACAAAAGATGTGCACTTATGTCCTGTTTTTATCTGAACTCCACATACCTATATGTAGCTGTGTAGCATTGCCCATGGAACCCAAATATCTGAAGGTGTGCCTTGCCCTATACCAGGTCTTAAGATCTTCTGCTGAGGCTCTGGTGAGGCCTTCTGCTTTTGCCCGAATCCAATATACTTGTAGGTATCCCACAGGCAGGTGGTTAGTTACTGTATGAACAAAATGCTGGACAGGATGGACCCTTGCTCCGATCCAGCAAGGCTCTTCTTATGTTCCTATGACCTTATGCATGCAAGATATGTGCTCTACCCAAGGCTGGCCTAGACATTTTGCTGCCTGAGGTGAAGAACAACATGATGCACCCTCCCATTCCATGTACAAAAGCTAACAGGACTGGCAGTTGATTTTTCTTCAGGTGTAGCATCTTCCGTTACACCTGAATGCAGCAGACTAGCTACGGGGAAGCAGAGGAGGCTGCATGGCACACCAGTCTCTTCTCCAACTCCTTGCTGCTGCCTCCATGCATTTGCTGCCTGAGGCAATCACTTCACTTTGCCTAATAGTAGGGCTGGCTCTCTCTGTACCACTGAGCTGTGGAAGACTATGCCTGAAGGGCGAAACTTAAGCACAACACGAAAATGGGGGGGGGGAATATGTTTCAATTAAAATTCCAACAATTTAATAAGACTGAAAGAGTACAGGAGTGTGCAACTCCAAAGAGTTAATGGAAAACGTTTCCTTTCCACATCAGCATGACTTGATGTTATGTGGCTCTACTTTGAAACAGATCATTCACACTGCAACACATTTAATGGTGCCAGTCACCACACGGTATATTTGGCAGCTATTTTAAGCTCAGATCACATTACCTCATTGCAGCATTTGGCACCAGTGTTCCTGACTACTATGTGACTGATCTAAACAGAAATCATTTTACAGGGATTTTTGTTCACTGAAATTAAATTTGATGGCATGATCCCTATGATCCTTTCTTTTTGGTAGGTTATTATTTTTTGGGACAGTGTTTTGCTAGCACCACAGGGGAAATTCAGTGAGGTTGTCAGTCAGATATAGTGTATTGTCAGATACATTAGCTTTTCCTCAGTCTTAAATTTGCTTAGGAGCTTATAAACCACAAAGAATAAAAAAGTGCTAAATAGAATGAAATTACCTGTCAAGGGTATTTGCGAATGACTTCACTGGGCTGAATCTCTTAGTTTACACCATCAATGGCCTGACTCAGATGTCACAATACGCCATGGTTTGGGGGGATACTGCCCTATCACTTCTGCTTGGTTCCTCCTGCAAGTGGGAGTGGCTAAACAAACCACGTATCTTCTCTCTATGGCTTGTTTATTGTTACATGAGAATAGGAACTCTGGCTTGACTTTCCCCAGACAAGCCAAAGACATAAATCAATAATAAACCATGGCTTACAACTCTGGCTTGTTTGGGGAGAGACAAGCCAGAATTCCTGATTAACATCTAACAACAAATAAACCATGGATGGAGGTCCATGGTTTAACCAATTCTACTTGTAGGAGGAGCCAAACAGGAGGAGCCAAATGGGAGTGATAAGGAAGCTTGCACCAGCAGACTACCCAAGCACGATAAGCCAGGGTTCCTCTGACCTATCATTACATCTGAATTGGGGCAATATGTGGACGATCTTTTGGTGATTAGTTACATAGGCTGGGATTGGGCACTGGTGCTTTTAATTGTGAGACATCTATCATTATCCATTCTATAAATGTTTGGTATGGCCACATTTAGAATACTTTGCATGGTATTGCCATTTTCTATATTTACTCATCTCAAAATTGATATTATGGATCTGAAAAAGGTACAGAAAAAGGCAAGAGGAATGATCAAGGGACTCTAGTGGAGCATCTTTCCCACAAGGAAATAAAATATAATAGTGGGGAGGGGATACATATGAGCTATACAATTATGAATGGAATAGAGAGAGTGTATAAAGGGGATTTTGTTTGCATAATATTAGAACTCAACAAGATTGATTGGAAATTAGTTTTGGAATGACAGAATGAGAAACGTTGTCACAAAATAAATAATTTACTTGTGAAATTCACTGTGATCACCACTAGCTTAGGTGTTTATTTGTTTTTAAAGAATGATTACGTCAGCCTTCTTCAATGTGGGTCTCTCCAGTTTGCTTCACCAACATAGAGAATGGTCGAAGAAAATGGGAAAACATCTGGAGGGACCCATGTGTGATGGCTGGATTAGATATATTCATGGATTATAGGTCAATCAATGGGTATTTTCCATGATACTTGAATTAAACTTTCATTTTAAAAATATTTTTTATTGTGTACTTCAGGAAAAAGAAAACCAACAGAATTAAACTTTTATGAGGTACCTTTGATTCTTGGAATAAAACAATGGGTGACACTTTCCCATTGGACCCAACTTCTGAACTTCCCAGAGGCAATCTAGAGGCTACTGTTTGAAACATAATACTAGATTAGATAGATCGTGGTCTAATCTAGCATGGACAATCTTATGTTATTATCTACTCTGAATGGAAATACGTGGCTGTTATTTTCTAGCAACAGAACAAAGCATCACCCTCCTGAGATAAGAGACAAAATACAATATGATTCCTAGTGACAGATCACAGATCTTCTAGAATGTTAAAAAAACACAGAATGAAGAACTCCCAACACATCTTTTCAAAAATATTCTACATTATTATTCTGTAGTTCCCTCCAGTTCCATGGGACCAGTCTTCTTAGCTTAATACATACTTTTGCACAGTCATGGAGAAAGAGCCAGAAAAACCAATAATCAATGTGAGAGGGATTTGGAGGAAACAATCAAGAAGTTTCTATTACCCATGTAGGTTTTTGTAAAACGTAATTTTCAAATAGGTACATGGTATTCATTGTGCAAACTTACCCTAGGTTTCCTCTTCTACTTCCCATGTTAAACTGATAGCAAAAGTGCTGGCTCCAGATTTTGGAAGGACCTTGGACAAGGCACCATCCCTGAGTGAGTCTCTCTTCTCACTGCCATAATCATTAGCTGCTCTTGCTCCTCACCCTCTTTCTCATTGTGGAACATGGACCAAGTCCTCACTTGAGGATCTCAAAGCATGGATAGGTTCATAGGCAAGTAGTCTGCTATCCATCAGATCATGTAGTCTCAAACCATTTAGGATTTTAAGGTCCCAATGCTATCGATTGTTCCCTCAATGATTGGAACACCCCGAACCCAGAGGCTTCCAATGCTGGGTGGGAGAAGCACCAGCGCCATCATTCCCATCCACTCACCCAGTATATTTTGCTATAAACAGGCTTTTTTAGCCCATCTAAGGGTGGTACTTCGGAGGGGAAGGGAAGGAGGCTTGCAGGGACTCCAGATAGCTCGTATCATGGCCTCTGAAGTCTCCTCTCCTCCCCACCCACCAAAACACCCCTTCCCCCCTCTCTGAGGACAGGTTCTCAACCTTGGAGGGCAGTCAGAGCAGTTCTTTCTGTATTGCTTGCAAGGGGTTGGGGGTCGGATCCTCAACTCCCCCTTCTGAGGTAGGAGTGCTATCTCTGACCTTGGAGTGGGGGAATCCCCACTATCTCATGCCCCTCAGGCAATGTCTAGGGGCCATAGGTTTGCTCCCTAAAACTAAGAACCAGCACTTTTGATTCAGCTAGGAAACAATTTGGGTGCCAATGAAGATGTTCCTGATATAGTGAGATATATAAAATATTAATAGAGGAAGAATTTCAGGACTCACTTAAGGTCATAAAAGAGGTTTGGGAAGAAGATATAAGGGGGAAAATTAATGAAGATAATTGGGGGAGGATATGGAATGGAAGAATGTTAAAGGTATTGTCGATTAGAATTAAGGAGAATTATTATAAGACAGTTTGGAGATGGTATTTAACACCTGTTAGATTTCACCAGATTGATAAAAAATTGCCCAAGAATTGCTGGAGGGGGTGTCAGGAGGTTGGGACATATTTTCATATGTGGTGGAGCTGTGAACAAGTACAAAAATTTTGGGTAAGGGTTTGTAAAGAAATAAGTGATATAATTGGAAGTAGGTTGGAATTAAACCCGAAGCTAGCTCTACTAGCAATATGGGATAGTAGGAATAAGGATGTAATAAATAAAGAATTGGTAAACAACCTCCTGGCACCTGTTAGAATACTGATTGCTAAAAATTGGAAAGGGCAACGAAGTTATACAATAGAAGAGTGGTATAAAGAAATTTGGGATTTAGCTTTGAATGATATGTTGACGTGTAAAATGAAAATAAAGAGGGGAATGTCCAGGAAGAGTGATTTTGGGGAAATATGGACGCCCCTTTTGAATTACGTTTTAAGATCGGGGAAGGGACAATTGCCTTCAAAAGAATCATTAAAATTTTGGAAAGAGGATGAAGGATAATGAGACGGTCTCGGAAGGGGGGGGACCACGGGGGGTAGTTGAGGGGGGAATTGGTTTTATGTTATTGTATGTTATATTATTGTTTATTTGTGTATGTGTTTGTTGGAAAAATTAATAAAAATATTAATCAAAAAAAAAAAAAAAAAAAAAGATGTTCCTGATATAATTATTATTATTATTATTATTATTATTAGTTCTTACCCGCCTCTCCCTCTGGATCAAGGCGGGAAACAACATCAATACCAACAATATAAAATACAATATACAATACATAAACTGATTAAAAGCATATAAAACGAATACATTATTAAAATCAACAAAGTCTTAAAATTCGACTGGGTAGGCCTGCCAGAAGAGATCAGTCTTCACGGCTCTCTTAAATTCAAGAAGACTGCTAAGTTGGTGGCTCTCTCCCGGCAGGTCGTTCCACAGTCTGGGAGCGGCAGAAGAGAAGGTCCTCTGGGTAACAGTTGTCAGCCTAGTTTTGGCCGGCTGTAGTAAATTCTTCCCAGAGGACTTGAGCGTGCAGGGCGGATTGTATGGGAGAAGGCGATCCTGCAGGTAACCTGGACCCAAACCATGTAGGGCTTTAAAGGTAATAACCAACACTTTGTGCTTCACCCGGAAACTAATTGGCAGCCAGTGGAGCGATTTTAAAGATGGTGTAATATGGTCACCCCTAGGTGTACTGGTGACCAACCTGGCTGCGATATTTTGAACTAGTTGAAATTTCTGGACTAGGCACAGAGGTAGCCCTATGTACAGCGCATTGCAGAAGTCGAGCCTCGAAGTTACCAGCGCATGCACTACCACGTTACATGATTTAAAAACCAATCACATATTGATAAAGCATTACCAGATTGGAATTTATAGGATTTTACAAGCATGAAGTCATCTTTGAACAAGTCATCCCCATGTAGGCAGTGTACCATCTCCCTATGAAGGGTTGGCCTGGCCTGTTCGGGAAACCTTTGAACTGAAAATGTGTTTTTCAGTTATATTGGTGGAGGGATAAGCTTGGTTTACTTATATCTGGGCTAGGGAATCAGTCACCCTCCAGATGTTGTTGGACTACAATCCCTATCAGTTCTAACCTTTAACCATGCTGGCTGAGGCTGATGGGAGTTAGAAGTCCAGTAAGATTTAGAGGCCCACAGGTTCTCTACCTCTAGCTGATATGTTTTTTACATATATGTTATTTTAATGACATAAATTGTAAATTAGAAAACTTCACAAACACAGTTGTTATATATATTGGCGGCAGGGGGAGAGTGTCTGTGTAAAGCCTATTTACAACAGAATGCACAGCTCAACTATGCTTTTTGATCATCACAAAATATTTCTGTCCAACAAGAAGTAAACCAATGCTGGCAATGGAAGGACTAAACAATCTCATCATAGTTCTCCAGTTCTAGAAAACACGTTTTGTAATCCCTCACTTTGCTCACACTTACTAGGCAAGACATTGCATCAGTAGAGGCTGGTGGCTCTGAGTTCGGTACAGCTGTGAATCCATTTGGGATTTTGGTCAGAACAAACGTCAGAACAAACATATGTGTAGCAACATGTACTACACATGTGTGCTAAATTTGAGATCGATCCCTCCAACCCTCGATTTCTGCATGCAAAGTATGTGCTGTACTATCACTAAGCCACAGTTCTTCCCTCGTCACATGTAGGGATGCTGGAAAAATTCAAGAAAGACTAAAATGGGTTCAGATTTCTAAGAATTTGACCTGCAGAATCTGCTGTGAACTGGCCACCCCAGGCCATGTAGAATCTGTGAGCTTTCAGATTTTTTTTTTACTTTCCTGAAATTTATGCAAATTTGCAGGAGAATACCAAAGTTTCTGCTGAGACATATGCCGTGCTGGAAAATATACACAGGGAAAAGTTGAATAGAATAGGAACAATACACTAAATGTTATGTTACTAATACAGATTATGTAAATTATTTCAAACTCTCTTACGGAATTATTTACATATTTTTTCTGCACAATCGGAAAAATCGAATCTGTCTGTGAAGAGACATTGGAACAAATGGCACTGAACAATCCACAAAACACACACGGGATGAATTTTCACAAAATCTGGACATCCCTAATCACACATCCACTGGCCAGAAGCCCAACAGGAATCCCTGGGAATAGCCCCATTCTTATTGTAACTAATGCTCACCTTAAGAGGGCAAAATCCAGGCATTAGGTCATTTTCAGCAGGTATGGATTTACTTCTAGGCATATGGACCATTTCCTGACCTATGAATCTCAAATGCAGCGCTGTGACTCAAATATTATTACTGATTCCAAAGACCGTAGGACTGTGTCAAGGATATTAATCATGCCGACACAGATATGCTTTCCGTGTGATGAGAGAACAAACGAAGTCTGGAAGGAAAAGGAGTGAATCAATCTGCCTGATTGCCCTAGACTCTTCATTTTGCACTCCACAGCCCCTTGCTGAGCTTAGCAGCAGGGGATCCTGCGCCTGCTTGTCTAACGTCTTGTCACCAGGTGGCGGCATGGACTGAGGAAATGGCAGATGTGTGGCAGACAAACACTTTTCTGGGCACTGCTGGTAAAGCATTGCTGGTACATTGTGGTGAGTGCTGGTTTGATCAATAATAATAATAATAATAATAATAATAATACATCATTATTATTTCTCAACACTTTTTACCAAAATAAAAGGTGGGGAAAATTTAAAATCATCATTGTGGTTTGAAAACGTTTTCAGGATGATTGACAGATCTGTTTGATTGACTGGGCTGCGTATCTCTGCAGATTCTTCCCCTCCTCTGCAGATGGATACTAATTATACACTGTTGAGTTAAATTTGAGACTCTTAAGCGGTTATTGCCACTGTGTCCAGCTCTGTGCCCTTTTGCACATAAATCTAAGCATGACAGTTCAATTGCTGATGCTAATAATCCTATCTGGTGTTTTTTGAACCTCTAAATTTAGCTGTTTTGCCAGGCAATATGTTGAGAGGGACAAGTGGCTACGGCTGAGAGCAGCAGCCCCGCATATCCTCTCACGTATCTCCGGGATAAAATCTAGTTTTAAAAAGATGTGCAAAGTGATGTCATTGCCAGGCAGGAATCAGATGTTGGGCAGCTGCAAAAAGTCCAGGGGTTCAAAGGGGCCCACCTGCCAATGCCATGGTACAGATAAGTTTCCGTGGTGGGGGCCCACCAGCAATGCCATGTCTAGGAGCCCACCTAAAGCTTGGCCCTGGCCCTGAAGTCACAAGTCTTCTTTTACTTTATGTTATGCCAAGAACAGCCATTGGTTGCTGTGCTTGGTAGCAGTCTGTTCTACCTGGGATCAGTGGATTTGATCCAAAGGCTCATGCTAGCAGTGCAGAAGGGAGGGGTGAGTGGCATTTTTCTCCCTGGCTCTTTTTGGGGATGGTTGTTGTTGTCGTTGTTACTGTTTTGATCTCCCTCCTATTGGTTGCAATGGGGCAGGGGGAATTATGGAGCCCAGCTTCAGGACTTGCATACATCTCCACAAATTCTGGGTGCGTATCAGGACAATACGGATCCTGTGGCTCCAAGCCTTCACCTGATTTGCCTCAACATGCCCCTGCAATGTCCCCTTTTCGCCTCTACTGATATCAGAGCTGCAACATCAGAGAGGCAAAGGGCTGTGGAAGTTTCCGCAGCTGCTGGGTAGGGATTTGTGAGATTGGATATCTCCTCCTGAGGCTGGACTTTTCTCTTTCTGTGGAGGGGAAGATCTGAAGTAAACATAGGATTGCAGCAGTAAATCACTCCAAAACAAAACAATGTTCACCAGTAGCACAACCAGTTTATATGTGTGTGTGTGTGTGTGTGTGTGTGTGTGTGTAGATGGACAGATAGACAGAGAGATATAGACGGATTTTAAAATGTGAAATGTTTCAATATAAAACACCAGCTCCAGTCAATTTATCATCACCACCACCACCACCACCCTATCTCAAATTATGGAACTTTGCAGAGTCACATAATCAAAATAGTAATGTTGTTGACCCAAAGTATTTACCACCTACATTTTAATAATGGGGACTGAATGGAAAGGAGAGGCAAAGGTAAAAGGGAGGAATATGCAATTTCATAACTTTAGGCTATCTCAGTAACTCTCACAACATCCCTTTAAGGTAGGTCAGCTTAATTGGCCTGCAGTTGTAGGGCCAAGGCTGAGAGAACAGTAGCTTTCCCAAGCCCACCTACTGAGCTGAGATTTCCAGGTAGAGGCCTACTGATGTACTAAGTTTTGGGGATATTTTTTTTTTTAAAAAGAAAGAAATATAACTCTGTCTTTTTGGATTTTTACATGTGCTCTCTCGCCAGGACCAGCCCTAAGATTAGGCAGAAAGAGGTGGCTGCCTCAGGTGGCCGTTGCTGAGAGTGGTGAGCAGTGGTGAGCTGATGGAGGAGAGAAAGATGTGTGTTATGCAGCTTGTCCTGCGCCTCCTAAACTAGCTTCCTACTCTCAGGTGGGTTGAAGGACGATGACCCATTGGTAGTCTTGAAGTCATTGGCAGTCTTGAAGTAAGATTCAGCTGCCAATCTGCTCAGCTTCTGCACATGGAAGGAGAGGGTTTCATTTTGCCCTTTGCCTCAGGCAGCAAAATGTCTTGGGTCATCCTGACTCTTTCCCCTAAAATTTCCTACACCAAAGAGGAAGTAATGAACACCAAAGCCCCCTCTCTCACTCACACTGCAATTCAAGTCTGATTTAAAGAGGGAGAAAAATCTTAAGATGGAAGAGCAGATGCCTTGATGTTGCCCAACAGTTATCACTTAAACATAGATTGCAGGTGATATAGGCCATTTCTACACCAGGCTGTTTGCCTGGGATGGCCCCCGGCTGGTCCCTGTGCACCGATGGTGTGTATTAGGTACTTCCAGGATCACCCTCCCTCCTTCTACACCCCTATGGTTTAGAAAGGGCCATAATCCTCCATCACACATAATTTCCCCCCCGGGTTTGCTTCTTCATTTTTTTACCAACACGTTAAGCTTATGTTCTCTTTCACCTGAATAGCTGCTGCTTCACTCCTTCGCTCTTCCACTCCACTCCACCCCTCCCCTCCCCTCCCTTTCTCTTTCTCCCTCCAGTCGGGTCCTGTCAAATGAGTACTTCAACCAGACTGCCTTTCTGCCTGGCAAAAATGGAACGACCCTTTAGTCTGGCTGTTTGGGGGCATCAAGGGAGTACAATCCTGTCTCTGCAGAGATTCAGGTGTTGTATGATTTTTAAAAATGCTTTCGAGCCAGGGTTGCAAGGTTTGGGTTTTCTATTGAGGCTTGGAACTGGCTGCTGGGAGAGCGCTTTTCCCTGCCAGGACCAGGACCATTCAAGCCCCCAGTTTCTTTAAAACTACATGGAGGCTTAGGGAGCATTAAATGCATTTAGGGAAAATAATCCAGACTTTTAGCATTCTAGGAAAGGCTGGGGAAGAGGCAGGGTGTCAGCAGGACAGGCATGGTGTCATGTGAGTACCATGCTGCAAATCCGCATGCCAGGCATGGCAAGAGTGTATTAAATCAGTGGTGTGATGGAGCTCATAATGGCTTTTGTGTGTCAAAATAGTGCTGAATAGAGGCACTAAATGGAGATTAAAATATACAGAGCAACAGGACAATAAAGTGGCCATGTGCTCTACCTTACAGAGGAAGTCCTGTATTTAAAGGGCTGTCAGAGATCAGTCCTGTATTTGATAGCATCTTCTATTTGAAGGGCTGCCCAGCCCAAACCTCATCTAAAAATAAAGAACCATCAGAAGTTAACACATGGGCAGCAGTCTGAGCAGGCGCACCACTCATCTGGTGCCAGGCTTTCCCACAATGGTGAAAAGACGTATTGTAGTTCTATTTTCATTACACTAATTATATTTGTATTCATGTACATCTATTAGCATATTCAGATGTTATGCTCATATCCTCTTTTTTTTGTCCTCTTTTTGGGGTGATGCGTAAGTGGCCACTGCAGCGATGGCACCAACAGTAATGAAAACCAGCCTATCCACTGTTTTTGCTACAGTCCTTTCTCTAAGGTGCTCTTCAGCCTGTAACGTTTGAAGACTGATTTTCAAGGAGAGCATTGTGATGTGCAGAATGCAGCAGGAAGCAATAAAACCTTTAGCAGAACATTACAAACCATTAGGAAAAGCAAACTTTATTTATCTGACTGATTGAGGGTAATTTGGGCACTATTGTACAAGTGAGACCTTGCTTTGTCCTCTGTCTGAGATGGCTGGGGAAAGGTTTTGGCAGGAAAACTGCTTTTGTCTTGGCCAAGGTGAAAGAATATTTCCGCTGATGAGGGAGGGAGCATGTGAAGGGGTGGGGCTGAGGGCAAAAATATATGTGGATTCTTGTGAATTGTTCTCTAAAACCTTTCTAAAAGGCCATATAAATTAGCAAAGTTTAGGATGGGTATCAAAAGTTGTTGTTTATTTTAACTCCACCCCGATACTACTCATTGAGCAACTTCTAAATTTCCTTGTGTTTCAGTTAAGCGGCCTACTTAAATAAGAAATGGACTTTGTTTTTATTGGAAGGGAAGTGGGAAACCCTCTGCAGCACAATAGAAGCTCATTGTATCAATATGAAAATGAAAACAATGAAGAGTCTTGTGGCTCCTTAAAACTAACTGATTTATTCTGGCATAAGATTTCAAGCACTACAGTCCACTTCATAAAATGTAGGGATGTGCAGCGGATCTGATACGATCCGGATCCGATCTGCCCCAAAATCAGAAATTTTCCACACATGGTCCCAACACAAGGCAAGCACCTATGTTTCTGAAATTTCACAAACAAGGGTCCCAACATACCACCTGCAATGTGGCAAAGTTTCATGTGTGGAACTTTAAAAATGAAAAAGTTATAGGCATTCCTGGCCAAGACTAGGCTGACAACCGTTACCCAGAGGACCTTCTCTTCTGCCGCTCCCAGACTGTGGAATGACCTGCCGGAGGAGACTCGTCAACTTAACAGTCTTTTAGAATTTAAGAAAGCCATAAAGACTGTTCTCTTCCGGCAGGCATATCCAGTGGAATTTTAGAATGTTTTAAGGATGTTTTTAGGATGTTTTAGGATTTTTATGCAGTTTTAATAATATGTATCATGTTTTAATCAGTTTTATGTATTTTATCATGTTGTTGTTCCCCGCCTCGATCCAGACGGAGAGGCGGGTAAGAAATAAATTGTTATTATTATTATTATTATTATTATTAATTAAAAAATTAATTGCCACAAAATACCTGCACCAATCTTTCTGAAATTTCTCACAGATAACTACTCCTAACCCATCTCCAAAGTGCGTAAGTTTCATCCTTATATCTTTAAAAATGAAAAAGTTATAGGTGTTTTTGTAACACAATACTAGGCTATGGAGAAATGCATTCAAAATGGCGTCCGATACAAAATCGGACGTCCGATTTTTGGATCGGAATCGGATTCGATTCCTATCCAGCAAACCTCTGATTTTTTACAATCCAATTTTTTAAAAAATCCTATTCTGATTCCGATCCGATTTTTCCGTTCGTGCACATCCCTACAAAGTGGCAGACTGTTAATAATTTTGATTAAAGTAAACATTTTATGGAGAAATGAACAAAGCTTCTATTAATTTATCTAGAAGGTCACAGTGAGAGGGAAAGTAGATGAAAACAACAATATTGTTGATGAAATTAGTTTTATTTGTAAATACAGGCCAGTGCTGCTCAGCAATCAGAATTAAGGGGAATGTGTGCGGTTAAGATTGGGACCTCTCCTAAAGCCTCTTCCCAGCTTCAGTACAATGTGCCTCTCCAATGTTTGGGCTTGGAAACATATTTGGGGAGGGGATTGACATTTCACCAACCTATGCTTACCTGTGTAGTCTCCATTGTGTTTAGTGCAGACACCCATCTGTCCAGCCTCAAATGAAAGTAAATATAATGTAGATATGCTCAAAATCCGAATTCTGAAAAAGAGTTATAAAAATCCATCAGTGTACAAAATGCATGAAGGAGTACCCCTGCCATAGAACAGAATGCTGCATGTATACATCATAAGAACTTAAGAAGAGCCATGCTGAATCAGACCAAGGGTCCATTTAGTCCAGCATTCTGTAAAGACATACTTCCTTTTATCTGTCCTGAATCTCCCAACAATCATCTTCATGGGATGAAACTGGGTTCTAGTAGAGTGGGAGAAAAATGTTTCCCTATCCACTTTCTTCACACTATGCATAATTTGATATACCTCTATCATGTCTCCTCTACCTGCCTTTTTCCTAAGCGAAACAATCCTAGCTGTTGTAATCTTTCCTCATGAGGCAGTTGCTCCTGCTTTAGACATCCACATCCCAAAGCATTGGAGCATTTACTGGTCTTTGGTTCTCCAGTGTAGCAGATGAAGCAAGCCATGACTGTTCCCAGAATTTCTCTTCGTAATACTTCAAAATGTGCTGACTTGCATTTAGGGGATTTTTTAATAGATGAAGAGGAATTTACAATACCTCTGCCAATCTTTTAAAGTGGTCATCTAGCATTATCCACCTTGTATAAAAGTGGACCTGGCACTTGGGATGGAATTTTAATACAAGAAGAAGGTAGGCCTCCACATGTGATATGAGGCCACTATCAATATACTAGAATCCCAATTAGTACAATGTGCCAGAAAAATCTGAAGTGTTCTGGAGCCTCCTGAATCTATTTAAGTGTGTGTGTGTGTGTGTGTGTGAGAGAGAGAGAGAGAGAGAGAGAGGTTGTATCCAATGTTACGCTAGTGGAAAAAGTTATTGCTCTGCTTGTGCTGGGGTCTTCAATATGGTGTCCGTGGTGTCCTGTTGGGGACAAAGACACTTCTGTTTGTCCCACCAGACTCCCTGCCTCTCCTGATTTTTATTTCAACTCTTAAGATTATTTCAATTATTTAGGGTGACCATATAACAAATGAAACTCCCCTTTCTCTACAACTGTTAAAGATACAGGAGCCCTGTCCTCCTTTTCATATGATCACCCTAAATTATTATTTTTAATTGGAAGGTTGGCATGCTGCAAAGTGAAGTGCTTCCTTCCAGTGTTATATTATTTGGGCTTCAAAAGAGTTATTTTGTGTTTTGGAGTTCAGATTCCATCTCTGCCTCTTAATTAGGTTCTTGGGCAAATTACTTATTTTTTAGCTCACCATTTTGCCTTCAGGGAAGTTAGTGTTTTGTGACTGGCCATGCCTACCATGGCAGCCATTTTATGAATGGACAAGCCCCACTGACAGCCATTTTGTGAGAACACCCATGACATTCTCTTAAAATTCCAAATGTATCCACTGATCTAAAAAGGTTAGGGATCCCTGTGCTAGCAGTTGCACAAATGCTTTCACAACTAGCACAACTAGCCCACTGAAGATGTAATGAGTTGTGCAAAGGCTTGTACTAGTGGAAGCAAAATATTGTATCTGATGACGTGTACAAGGTTGAAAATGGGGTTTCTACAAGTGGTAGAAGCTGGATACAACCTAAAAACATTATATATATATATATATATATATATATATATATATGTGTGTGTGTGTGTGTGTGTGTGTGTGAATATTCTAAACATTTTATTGTTTTCTGTTAACCTAACAAAACAAAGGTTAAATCCTTCCTAAGACATAATCATAATTAGGTACATGGCCCACCCTTTAAAATAACTAGGTAGGCCAGGACTTCCTCCTGGGAATTCTACCCCTGCTTCTAAGAATGCTAGAATAAAACCATTTTGTAAACCTTAAAATCTCCTGTAGCAACTGCAATACAATTACGTGGAACTGTGCTTTTGTTTGGCTTGAAAATGAATTACAACGTATACTCTGCTCTCTCTCTCTCTCTCTCTCTCTCTCTGTGAAAACAGTGTTGAAAAGAGGTACTAAACGAAGCATAGAATGTGCAGAGCAACAGGAAGATAAGGTGGCCATGTGTCCTATTTTACAGAGGACAGTCCTGTATTTGAAAGCATCCCCTCTTTGAAGGACTGACCAGTCCGAACCTGGTTTAAAAACAAAGAAGGATAAAAATGGCAGAGCAGGGGCCTTGAAATTGCCTGTCAGCACTTAGAATGTGGACAGCGGACTGACCTGTTACCTGTTCACATTCTCCCCCACAATGATATATTCTATTTAAATTATAATAATTGCTTCAAAATTTGCACCTCTGATATAAACTAACATGCAAGTTTTATACAAAACTCTCTCCTCATTTGTCCTTTTTTTTGGTGATGCATTTCCACTTCCTCCTATTATTATTATTCTTTTAGTGATGTGCATATGGCTATACAACAGGAAGCACTGTAAGATTACTGTATTACTACAATCACACAGCAGTATCAAAAGTCAGAACAAGATGGTTTCAGGTCATTGCTACTTAATGAAAGCAACAATAATTTAAAATAATCAGACAAACGGCATCATTAGTTTCAAGAAAGCCATGCTAGAATCAACTAATTAATTTTTGGCCTCCTTAACTACAGGGTATTTGAAGCCACAAGTTATGAATCATTTTCAGTTGAGATATTAAAATAAGATTACAAGAGAAAAGCCTTGTAAATATTTGCCTTCAAATAAGTCTGAGAATAAATATATATTCAGTAATTCATCCATATTTAGCAGATATTAAAGAGACAAAGCATAGCTTTAAATTCAATTATCATTTATACAAAGGGAGGAAATATGAAACTTGGCTTGATTAGCTTGTTTCTTCCCATGCTTTGTAATACCTTATTAAAATTTGAACTTTGAAATTGATATTATCAGTCAAATAATGTCAGAAGAAATATTTAATCTGTGGGTAGAGCCTTAGTTAATAGAAGTTTTATTTGAAGTGTGTTATGTCTAAAGGAGAGAAAAATATATGAAGGAAATCCAGACTTGATTTGGAAAGTTGATTTCACTACTGTAATTCCTTTGGAACTCCTCCCATATCTACACAAATCCTTTGGATCTCACCCAGCTAGAATTATAGGTTTACTTAGAATTGTTGAGGAAACATCCAGTGCGGCACCATCCCTGTATTAACTATTAGGTGAAATATGCTATTGAGTTGGGGTAAGCGACATGGTGCCCTTGGAATGTTTTGGAGTACACTCCCATAATCCCTGACCATTGGCCATGCTGGCAGATGCAAATTGTAGTCTAAATATCTGGAGCACACCAGGCTACTCCTAGAGAAGGAGCATGGCCAAAATAGGGCCTCTGAAGAAACAGTGCTTTGCTGTAGCAAGTATGCTTAGCATGTCCACTTTGCTCACCTTCTTTAATATTTCCTAGCCATGTTCCCACCTATGGGGAACTTAATGCACTAGTAACCCTGCATAGTATGAGAATTCTCTATGCTTCCTGTTCAGAACCATATTTCTATCGTGGAATTAGCAAGGGAGTGAAGGAATACCTGCCTCTGTGGGCTTACACCCATATACATTTTAAAAATAAAATAAAGAAGCTTCCTATCCCAGTTTTTATTCCCAAAGTGTTATTTCCATGCATAGCAGTGTGAATAGGAGGTGTTTGGTTGTTGTGGTTTGGGGTTTTTTGCTAACAGGAGAGAGAACGTTATGATGGCCCATTGCAGTTGTAATGCTGTAACGCCTTCACGAAGTTGCAATACTGTTTAGAGGAATAAACCTGGCTAGATAATTCAACGTGCTTTTGGATCTGCCTGCCTGTGTTTATTTTCCTTTCTCTATCAATGCATCAGCAGATTCATGCCAGGGCAGGAAATGAGATTTTGGATCTGCAAGGGTGATATATAGATCTGAGGATCCCAGAGGCCATGAGGCATGCATGTGTGACACACACAGATAAATACCCAACCTTATATTTTGAGGAGTTATCATGTACATATGTTACTCTTCAATTGATGTGTCAGGATGTACAAGTGGGTTTTGCTCAACATTAGGTGAAAATGAAGGGCATTGTTCTCCCATTCTACCTTGAAAATTAAGTATAAGTTGCTAGTGAATTCTTTCACCTCCTACTCCTCTTGGTCTGGAGAGTTTATGGGTTCCATCCCTTCTGCTGAGCTCTGTCTCTAAAATTCATGGGCTCTGGGAAGTGGGTTCCATTTTGCTAGAGTGAAGTTACGGGGGGGGGGGTCCCACTTCTTGACAAGTTGAAGACCATTGTCATGAGGCCCTTTATATGTTCTCTATGCACATTAAAGGCTTTCCCCCCTTTGCTAAGACTGAGTATGTGGTTCTGGAGGAGGACATGATCCCACTACCAGTGAACATGTTCTCACTATCCCCTCACACATTCATTGCTTGTTCTCCTTCCAACTATAATGTTTTCAAAATTAAGTTAAAATGATCAGAATAGTAATATAGAATCATAGAGTTGGAAGGGATTTTGGAGCCCACCTAGTCCAACCCCTGCTCCTTACAGGCTCTGAAATGCCGGATGCAGCCACAGTATCCCTGACAAATAGTCACCCAGCCTCTGCTTAAATGTCTTCAGGTGAAGAATAACCCACCACCTCCAAAGGTGGTCTATTCTACTGCCAAACAGACCCCACTATTATGAAGTTTCTCCTAATATTTAGCCAAAATTTGCTTCCTTGCAACTTCCAAGCACTGGCTCTAGTTCTGTCCTCAGGAGCAATACAGAACAAACCTGCTCCAGCTTCTGCATGACAGCCTTTCAGATATTTGAAGATCACTATCATGTCTCCCCTTAAATCTTCTCTTTTCCTGGCTAAACATAGTCAGCTCTTCCAATCATTCCTCATAGGACTTGGTTTCCAGACCTCTCACCATCTTCGGCCTAATCACACCAAGTAGGATATTGAACTATGAAAGCGGTATAAAAGCGATATATAAAAGGCAGGAGCCACACTACTGCTTTATAGTGGTATTAAAGTGCACTGACAACTGTTGGGGCCATTGACACATACCATAGACCGCTTTCATAGTGCTATATCCTGCTTGGTGTGGCTCCTGTCTTTTATTAGGCCTTGGTCACTCTTCTCTGGACATGTTCCAGTTTTTCAATGTCCTACTTAAAATTTAGTGCCCAGAACTGGACAAAGTACTCCAAATTAGGCCAGAGTAATGCAGAATAGAGCAGAACTGTTACTTCTGGTGGCCTGGACACTATGCTTCTATTAAGATTGCATTAATGTTTTTTAGCAGCCACATCACATTACTGGTTCATATTCAGCTTATGGTACACTAAGACAACTAGGTCCTTTTCAAATGTACTGCTGCCAAACCAGCTTTCGTCCATCCTATACCTGTGCCTTTGTTTTTTTGTACCTAAATGCAAGACTTTACATTTATATTTGTTGTTAGTTTCAGTCAAGTGTTCCAGCCTGCCAAGATCCTTTTGAATCTTGATTTTGTTTTTGATGGTATTGGAGACCTAGCTTCTTGCAAGCTAGTAGAATAGAATGATTGACAGGTAAGGTTGTAAAGTTCTTTGACCGATAATATTATTATCCCTTAAGAGAATAAGAATGAATCCTCTAACTTCCAAAAGCATATCCATCACACACAATCGTTGTAGGGGTTATTTGACTAATTGGCTACATTGATAGACAATGGAGAGTCCGCCATTTAGAACATTCCCTTTTTGCAGACATAATAATGTCACTGGAAATCCATTGTAGTCCCCTTGTAAAACATCTTCCTTTCTTCCTCCCAGTCTTCACTGACACATGGACAAAATACTGCAGACTGCACCCTCTGAAGAGATACATATGAAAAGAAAGGATTCTTGTTGTGTGGTGTTGTTTTCCCCACTAACATATACAATCTGGCAGCTCTGCTACTTATACATTCATATAGATTCCTCTTTGATGGACCAGGGGTTGAGGGAGAGGGAGGCAATGGGGGAAAGACAATGCATCACTCAGGATACAGTGCCTCCATGTGAGAGGAAAAGGTGCTAAAATGTAATGTTTTCTCAGAGAATTTTAAAAAAGAATTGAACGTCAATCAATATGCACTTTCCAATGCCATTATGTGTGTGAACAGAGGGGGGGAAACAGAAAGAGTGATTTGTGGCCTTAAAATACTGGCACATCTAATTGTTTGTCTCCCTACAGAAAAAACTAAAAAATGTAGGGTTTGAATTAGATTTCTCTGTAGGCCCTTATGTTTTGGTGCCAGCCTGGTAGAGGACACCAAGCAGTACGTTGTTCTGCCTCCTCTAGAGGTCTGCTTCTGTGATCAAGTGGTATCAACCTCCTTACAGCAGGGCCTGGCTGAAGGAGGGGAACTAGGTACAAAAGCAATCCCTGTTGTGAGTGGAAAGGGAACATCATGATGGCCCATGCCTTGGTAGGAGACTGATGGCCATAATAAGCATGAACCAGGAGATCTGGGATGGCAACTCCCTGCTTCTTTAAACTTTCAAGCAGCCACAGAGTCCTGATCTTGATCAGAGTAACAGAATGGGAGGGGGGGCAGCTGTTTAACCCTTTCCCCTCATCCCACTTCCACAGTGCAAATCCACCCACCCACTCTGAAGCAGGGTGACCACTTAAGAATCACTAAAAAAGAGGAAATGCACCACCAAAAAGGAGGACAAAAAGAGGACACAAATTTGCATAAATGTGCATATGATAATTTATATATTTATAGATGCCAATTAATTTAAATAGAAATACTGTATATGTCAGCATAGTGTGGAAGATCTGTGCGCCTTGCTCAGTCTGCTGTCCAGGTGCTGTTGATGGGCAACTTCAAGGCCCTTCTGATGGTTCTTTATCTTTATACTGGAATCAAACTCTTGGACTGGTCAGCCTTTCAAAAGAGGACTGAGATTGGATTGAGAGACGAGCCCCTTAGTTTCTGTCCCAGAATGGAGGTCGCAAAGCAGCAAAAAGTGCTATAAACCACTTGCATTATGTGGAACCTCTGGGCATGGTTATTTTAAAGAGCCCTGGTAATGGCCCTGAAAGTTCTTGAAATGCCATGCCAACCTGTCCAGGATCCTCTTAGTTGCTAAGGCTATGGAGCTGCTGTCTTTGCTGACACCCAATGCCAGGATGCAGCACTATCCTACCCACCTACCAAGGGAGGGGGAACGCAAGGCAAAATATCTCAAAGTGTTGAAGCTCTCCCCGATAGCTATTTTTTATGGTTCCCTCTACTACTACTACCACACCACACTACCATCACAACCACCACCACTGGTGCTGCTGCTGCTGCTACTATTACTACTATGTTATCTTCTTCTGGATTGGATCCAGAGTTAGGTGCATTCAACTAGATCAGCAGCTGAGAACTTTGCCATCCCCTCTTCCCCATAACAGCCCCTCTGCCCCCTGAAAATGCTACACAGAGGGTAGGGGAGTGCTGCTGAATGAAGTCAGCAATAATGCAGTAGTAGAAGAGGATCTCTGAAAATTGGGCAGAGGCACCTTCTGTGGGTAGCATCTTTCTGTCAGAACCCATCCACATCGCCATCAGCAACTAATATGACAGTCAATGCAAGACTCTACCTTTGCCCATGAAAAAAATGCTGCTCTCTTTTATATCTAGTTGAACCTGTTGGCCTGCACTGTGGGAATTCTACAGATTCATTCATCGTCTTCAGATTTGCTGGAGTTCAGTGCAAGCTTTGAGTTGCACTCTCTGTGGCATAAAAAAGAGGGGGGTTATATTTAATTGCAGCACTTTGAAAAATCAAGGTTAGAAGCTAAGGATGTTGATGTTGGCTGGTTAAAACTGTTGTGACAAATATAGCTCTAGGGAAGTCTCTAAATGCACTGGATGAATTACAGTCGCAATCTAAGGAAGCCTGATACAGTCTCTGCTGGTTTACAGTTCTTGGACTGCCCCTCGTCATCAGGTATTAGTAAGTTATGCCACAGAGTTTACAGCACAGTGAATGTACTCTAAGGCCCGTTAGAGCCATAATCCTTTTTTAATGCTTTATGTCAGGCATCCCTGCTGCACTCTAACCACTCTTTAATAATAAGACAAAAGTGATATTTTAAGGTAACAGTTAATAAATAACGTGACTTATCCAATCGCACCTTTCACTAAAATATTATTATCTTTTGACAGATTCATTACAGTGGAGGCATTGGGAGCTGATGAAACACTCTCTAATTCTACCACTAGTACATTTTCCGCAGTTGTCTTTCTTTTAATTTAATTCTCCTATTCTGAAAGCATACTGTCCATTGCAATTATCAAGTAAGCATTTAATCTAGCATAACTAAAGCATTTTAATCTTTTCTTATGGAAAAACGATTAAATGGTCATAACATTGCTATGATGTGCATTCATTTATTCCTGACTTTTAGAAGTTTCTTGGAGCCAAACCTCAAGTAAAACTAAACTTCTCAAGCAAAAGGAAAGTGCCTTCTTTATAGGCCATGATATAAGAACTATTATTGTATTGTTTTGTGACAGCCTGGGGAACTACATAATCTCAGCACTTTTTTGTGGTAGGCAATAATGCCCTGGAACATAATAACCTCTCCCAATCCCCCAACCCCTCAAAACCCTCCGGTTAAAAATTTTCTGCAAAATTTTCTGCAATATTTTGCATTAAAGAACAACTGTAAAACTGAATTTTGTCTCTGGATTCTGTAAGGGTTTGGGGCTATAACTTTCCCAGCTTTTGCCCTACTTGAGCCTCAGAGGTTTCAAAATGCCTGGAAGAGATTCACAATATATAGAAATAATTTGTGGGAGCATCATGAAATAGTCTTGTTTTTTTCAATTTCATGTAAGAAAACACAAAGGAGTGGTTTATCAACTACATATTTTACACTAAAAATGTCTCCATTTTCTCCATCTATCAGAAGCTAGGCAATAATCAGAAAATGCACCATCAGAGCATAATTGCTAAGGCAAAACGCGGCCCATCCCCTCCTTTTCTACCAGTAGCAACATTTCACTCCATGTAAAGGTCTTGGAGAGTCAATGTGTGCATATCTCAAAATACCCTTTTTGGCGGTAATGCCAACTCCATTTTTTTAAAATGAGGAAATCATTATATTTCCTTATTTGGCAGCATTAAAGAAAATTTGGACACACAAAGCTAATGAAAGTAAAATTAACATGTCGAACTGTCTGACAGGGCAAGTGTCAGTGCTTTTTAACGTGAGGAAAAATATTCAAGGGCTATGACCTGTGCAATGTATATATGTGTTTACATATGTGGTTGAGTTTTAGTGAATCTTTTCTGAAAGAAAATCTGTGTTAATTTCTCCATTTAAAAAGCACAGCATACTATTCAAACTATTTCCAGAGAGATAAGTCTGTTAAGTGTTAAGTCTGTTGAAGCAGAAACAAGAAAGATTCTTGTGGCACACTAAAGATTGAGATATTTATTATGGTATAAGCTTTGGTGGACCACAGCCCACTTCATCAAATGCATGAGGTGTTATTAGGGAGCTGCATGCAGTTATTTATATAAATACATGCAGATTATCTACACACACAGACACAGTTGTGGGGGGATTGTAAATAGTAAGGTCAGAGGGAACTGAAATGCATAAAAGACAGTGAAAAATTATCTTACAGAGAGCCTATCTACACTACTGCTTTAAAATGGTTTATAACAGTTTAAAACCGGTTATTATATGTTATAAACTGTTTTAAAGCAGTAGTGTTAATAGGCTGTAAGAGTGGCCATTCACAAAACAAGTGATGCACTGGTGAGCTCAATGACACATGTATTGTGACTAAGAGAACAATCCTATGGTTCTCAAGAGAACATCCCAGGTGCCATAGAATTCTTTGGAAGAGGGGACTCTAGTATCTGATCCTTCCCCCCACTCCTCTTCCTCCTCTCTCATCGCCTCCTAGCTGCCACAGAAAAAGAAACATTCTTGTTGCTTTCTGAGATCACTATCCGAGGGCGTTCTGGTGGGAAGTGAGGGGAGAGGAGAGGCCAGGATATGAGGAATCCTATGCAGAAACCCAGGTATCCAGATCCACGGAAGAGTCCAAGAGCACATAGAAACTGTGGGCCTGAATCTTCAGGGGGAGCATAACCTCATCCAGCACAGATGGGGTCTCTATTGCCTGATCTGCCTTTTGACTGACCAGGTCTACCTCTGTCTTGTCTGCATTAAGCTTCAATTTGTTTGCCCTCATCCAGTCCATTTCTGAGATCAGGCACTAATTTAGAACCAGAAGAGCTTCCGTGAGTTTAGATAGAAAGGAGAGTTAGAATTGGGTGTCATCAATGTACTAGTGGCACCGACCCTAAACTCCAGACAATCTTTCCCAGCGGTTTTATGTATATGTTAAATAGCATGGAGTTAAGATGGAACTCTGAGGTACGCCAATTCCCCTTCATCCCATGCCCTTCTTTCTCTTTTTGGTTTGGCATGAGAGAGAGGTGAGGCTGGGCAGACAGATCCTTATAGAGGGCTTCAATGGCAGACATTGGCAAGACTGAGGAATGACAAGGGAACGATAAGTTCCGGTGTTTAACTGGGATGGTATACCTGCCAAACCGTAATGCCATTTATTAACTTAAAATATTTTTTCTCCTGATCCTCATCAGCCAAAAAGTCTCCCAGAGTGGCTTACAGGCAGTCTGTGAAATAAGTCAGTCCCTGCCCACAGGCTTACAATCTAAAAAGATACAACCCAGGGTTCCAAGTACATGTTTGCGAGGTCCAATCAATTGTTTGGTCCAATCAAATGTCAGAGCAATTTGTTAGGAACGCCTGCATCAGATGATAAAAAATGCCTTAACTGTCTGCGAAGCTGAGGTGGAAGATGGAGGGAAGACCACCAAGAGAAACAAACACACACACACTGGCATTGACAAAGTAGAAAATATGAGCTTTTTCACACTTACTTTAGTTTCCTTTTTCTTTCTGCCTCATATGGTTGCTGAGATATAAAACATTCTTGCCTCGCTTAAGGGAAAAATTTAACGCAACCTTTATAAGCTGTGTTATGTGCGAGTATAATTAGCAATTGAAAGCCAGCAGATAACTGTTCAGAAATCAATCTGGGATGGGGGCTGTATAGAAAATAACAGAGCATAGTGTAGAAAGTAGAGGAGGGAAGACATATCACACAAATTATTTGTTGTGAATAGTTTGCTCAGTTCCAGTCTTAATACTGGCTGCTCTTCAGTTGCTGCTCTTCTAAATCCTCTGAAGTAAAGGATGGTAAAAATTCATAGGATTTTAATCAAGCTATCAGTGGCAATGTGGTGCTGTTGGTGTGACCCATTGTAGACTGAGACATCAAGATGTCTTTAACAAATCTAACAAGCAAGCACATTTTAATTTGAAATTCACTTGGGTGTTGTAAGCAGTTTGGTTTTAATTCTGGTCACTGTGGTATATTGAATGTATCCTTAAGGGGCCTGTAATGAAACAATCCGGTCACCCTACCTCATAGATCAGGAAAGGGTACAGAAAAGGTCAATTAAAATTATTGACAAGATTTGACTAAAGAGTTTGGGCCTTTTTCATTCAGAAAAGAATGTAATTCAGAGTGAAACATGACAGACGTTTATAGATCCATGAAAGGTGCAGAAAGAGGAACATTCTTTTATAATGGAGAACTTGGGTAACATCAATTGAAGACAATTAGCAATAGGTTCAGCATTGACAAATGGAAGTCCTTCTTCACACCACTCCTAATTCATGTCTAGAGTTCACCACCACAAGATGGAGCATATGCCTTTTTAAAAGTTAGATACATTTGTGCGTAATACGTCTATTATAGGTCATAGCCATGGCAGCTAAATGGAACTTTCATGGACAACAGGGCTGAAAGTTCTATGGCCCTCAATATGTTGTTGGATTTGAACCCCCATCTGCCCCAGCCAGCATGGGGAAAATTGTCATGGATGATAGGGGTTGTGGTTCAACAACTTTTGGTGGACCACAGGTTCACCCCCCCCACCCCAAAATACAATGGCAGTATTCCTCTGAGCCCTAGATTCCAGAGATGAGCATCAGCTCCATATGTACCCTATGACTTTCCAGTGGCAATGTGTGTTCCTGCCATTGGAAGGCTGGACAAGATAGACCTTGGTAAACCCAGAAAAGCAATTCTTATGTTCTTGGGTTAGTGACTAGACTAGATTGCAAGTCAGAGATTGTTGATAACATGGGAATTCCAATCCTCAGGACAGGGGGTGGGGCTTGTGGAGGGGAGGAGCTCATGGAAGTTAGGAGAAAAGCAAGGAGAAAGATGTGGAAAAGGAGCTTATTACAGGGTTTGTTTTTTTGCTTGGGGGGAGGCAGAGTTGTATTTCAATGAAATCTTGCTTAGGTATCAGAAAAAGGCCACAACCCTCTGTAATGTTTGACAATGAATGCATGTCTATAAACAGGGCCTGATTAGTGGCACATGAGCCATGCTTCATTTCATTTATTGCATTTCTGTACCACAAAAAGCTCTCTGGATGGTTTACAAAGATTAAAACCTTTTAAATACAATCCTATATTGTAACATAATATAAATAAAATTGTACTGTACCCTTGTGCAGGGCTTATGGGCTACCTTCTCCACTATCCATTCAACAGCTGGATCTAATGGTACAAGCTGTTCATTTTCACCTGGAAAACTGGAAACCATGACCTGCATTGTTTTTTTCTTTTAATTCCTGGGAAAATTGAAAGCAGTGCCCACTCAATAAACAGTGTGCATGTGAGTGATTGTGGTGAGATTCATGGGTTGTATCCAATGTCTTTCTTCTATTTGCAGAAGGACTTTTGATTTAGCAGAAGACATTGCGGAATGAAGAGGGGAGGCTGTTTTTACCCAATCCCCTTCCCCTTGCAACCTCCCCACCTATGCCCCTGAAAGTATACTCCAGAGAAATGGGACCCTCCTGAACAATTAAGGTATTCAAAAGTTGAACAATGGAAGGGTTGGCATTGGATTTGGCCCAAGGATAACTAGGGCCCGGGGCGAGGAGTGCCTTTGGTGCCCCACCCCCACTGCAGGGGGTAAATTCCATTGAAGTAAATGGGACTTACTTCTGAGTAGACATGGGTAGGGCCATGCTATAATTCTATATTTTGTATACTTTCTAGTTGTTCTGTGATTTTGCTGAAAGCCTTTATATTTATCGTTAAGAGAACTCATCCTGATTTTCTTCTTCTTCTTCTTGCTGCTGGGCACTCCCCTCTCCCTCTTTTGTACCGCCAAATTAAATTGATCCTATCTTGAACAGAATCTTAAACGGAATGTTAGCATGCATTAATTACATTTACGGTACAGGAGACCCATTGGATGGACATGCAAGTGTCAGTTGCCGGCAGAGCCACAAGCAGCGTGTGAGCTGCTACGTGCCTCTTGGTTGATTGTTATATTGTATAGTAAAATATAATTAATAATAAAAAAATCAAATTACATTTTAGAAACCCAGTAAGAATCTTAATGTGTCTGAAAATTAGACATGGGGATCAGGGGATCAATGAGCTGAACTTTAATTTTAGTCAACTCTTCACATTTGCAATTTTTGGAGCAATGTATTCTTCTCATTATGCAAACACACTGTAACTGCAGCTAGACAAACTAGAGCCAAACTAGGATATGAAAACACTTCCAAAAATGTTTGACCCACTGGGGTAAAAGATCCAGGGGAGGGGAACCACCTTTTAAACCCTGCAAAAAATGTTTTTTTGATTTATTTTGTTTGCTACTTTTTTCCACATTCAATAGTTTTCTATTGGTTCTTTTTTGCTTTCAGCTTTTGCTTGAGAATATGGATTAAGGGTGAAATCTTATGCATTTTTAGACAGGGGTGGGGAATCCTACAACTCCCAGCATTCCCCAGACAGCATGCTGAAAGTTGTAGAACTTTTTCTGTCCAAACATGCATAGGATTGGGCCCTAAGAAAACTGTCTGAGGTGGAAATGTGACTGTCACAAACAGCAGGAATGGTTTAAATCTGGTGCATGGATTTTAGGGGACAAATGGACAATACTTAGCTGTACCATTTGATAAGTTCTCTCCAAATACCATAACTTTTGATCACAAGACTTTTCAACCAGGGACTACTATGAACAACAAAGAATCAAAGGCTGTTTTCTAAAGAGGAGGGAGGTTCCTATTCACATGTGGACCATTCCTTCCCCACCCCACCCAATGACCATTTGCTCATCATTCAGTAAAAGAAGCTATTGCAGTTAATGAAGCTTGCAATGAGAATCAGCTTCTTCAGTTCTGCTCCCATCACATTTGAACAAGAGGTTGCCCACTGGGGCTTTCTTGAGAGATAAGCCTTGGGTGCTGAAACTTCTGTATCAGACTGTTTTCATGTTGTCATCACTTGTACAAAGGAGGGAAGCATGATGGAAGGAGTGGAGACAATCAGCACGGGAGTACCACTCAAAATACTTTCTCACTGTTGTAAGGAACATTATATCACATAAGATCATAGCTCAGTGGTAGAGCACCTGCTTTGCAGGCAGAGGTTCAATTCCTGGCATTTCCAGGAAACTGCCAAAACCCATGGACAGTCACTGCTAGTCAGTGTTGACAATACTGGGTTAAATGGACCAATGCGCTGTCTCTGCATAAGGCAGCTTCTTATGTTCCTATTGCTTTAAATCTGCTTCTTTAAAGAGGAGGACCCAATTGGGAAGGGTTGGTGCTAAATGGGCATAGCTATGTAAGGAGGGGCTGGGCTACCAATCATGAGCAACACTGCCTTCAAGAGGCTTGTTTTCACTTAGAACTCAACACCTGCACTGGATAGGGTTGTGTGCTAGGCCCAAGACACCAGTGGATTATGCAGGTTCTAGAGCAGCTGCAATAGATTAAGATGGATGCCCACTATGGATAACATGGCTCTGAGTAAACTGTTTGGCATTTTGCCAAATCGCAATGGCAGCCAAAGTATGATGTTGGCTGACAACCGTTACCCAGAGGACTTTCTCTTCTGCTGCTCCCACACTGTGGAATGGCGTGTTGGAAGAGATACGTCAACTTAACAGTCTCTTAGACTTTATGAAAGCCATGAAGACTGATCTCTTCCGGCAGACCTACCCAGTCAAATTTTAAGAGTTTTTTGGTATTTTAATAATGTATTAGTTTTTATATGTTTTTAATCAGTTTTATGTATTTTATATCATTTGTATTTGATGTTGTTCCCCACCTTGATCCAGAGGGAGAGGTGGGCAATAAATAAATAAATAAATGTATTATTATTGTTATTATCATCATCATCATCTGGCCTAATGATAAGGGCAAGTAACTCTTCCTGTTTACTAAGATGCTGAAGCAGCAGCAACAGACATCACTGCAGATGTATAAATACTTGGACTGCTTTGAAAGAATGTGCTTATAAAGCAATGGAAGGAAGACAATGAATGGAGTACTGGTGACTTGTTTCTTCAAAAGACTATGAGTTGGACAGGGTGGAATAACATGACCGCCCACGGGCTTCATTATCAAATAGATGCAAATCTTGAGATATTATATGATCCCATCTGAGATCAATATAAAAAGGGTTTCAGGATCACTTTCAGAAAAAAAAGAGGAAAAGTCCACACACTTCACTTCATTCCACTTCTCTCTATTGCTTTATTTTCCCATTTCCTTCTCCTTGCTTTTGCTTCCTCCCTTCCTTTCTCATGAGTCTGTGATCTTTTGCACTGGTCATGCTTTACCCTCTGACCCTCAGGGTTGCAAAGATACAAATTTGAACCCATATTAAACCACCCAAGGTTGATCAAGTCCAGTGTTCTGCTTACAACAGAGGCCAGCCAGATACTTTTGGGAAACATATAGGCAGCCATCCTCTACTCTGGACTGGCATCTGGTATTCAGCTGTAATTGCCATTGAACAAGGAGCTCACATTATGACGAATAACCTTTACGCAGTAGGACATGATCTGAAATACATTTGGGGTTCTTGGAGGTCTAGAAGAGGCTATCATGCAAAATTATTTCTAGGCCACCTTTAAAGGTGGAACACTTTCTATCTTGACATGTTTTATTTTAGTTTATTTTACATTTTCTAGGCTCCTTGACAGTACAATTGCCTCTCAAGTTGGCTAACATACAATATATCAGAACTGACAATAAAATAATACAATTCAGATGTGTCGCAGCACAAACATATCACAAAAGATAGAAAAATGACAACTGACTCTACAATCCCCCTCCCCCCAAGCCCTTTTAAAACACAACCATCAAAATACAATCTAAACGTAACGCTCTCAGACAGAAAAGTCCAGTGGGCAACATCAGCATCTCTAGTACAGCTATTAATGCAAGAGTATGGGGCAGTGGAGGAACTGGTGGTGGTATTAGGCTGACCATCTGAAAAGGAGGACAGGGCTCCTATAACTTTAACAGTTGTAGAGAAAAGGGAATTTCAGCCAGTGTCATTTGTATGCAATTAGTTCCTGGTGAAATTCCCTCTTCATTACAACAGTTAAAGTTGCAGGGGCCCTGCCTTCTTTTGCATATGGTCACTCTAGTATAGTGCCTGCAACTTTAACTGTTGTGATGAAGAGGGAATTTCACCAGGAACTAATTGCATACAAATGACACTGGCTAAAATTCCCTTTTCTCTACAACTGTTAAAGTTACATGAGCCCTGTCCTCCTTTTCAGATGGTCGGCCTAGGTGGTATTATCAATGTGGCCGTTCTCGCATGGCCGCCCAAGCAGGGAGAACTGCCCTTCCTTTGTGATGGTTATAATATCATCGCCCTCTTTGCTCCACCCCACCCCACCCCATGTGTCTTGTAACCCTGTTGCCTAGCCCCTTCCCTTCATTAAAAGTCTGGAGTTAAGCACATGTCAGTTCCCTTTTGTGCTTATTGATCAGTCCCTGTCATCTTCTTCACTGCCCTTATCTGCAATTGAACCATCTATACCCAGAGACTTTCCCTCCCTCCTGTGGAGCATCCTCTCTCCTCCTTAACCTGGCCTGTCAGCATAATGAAGGCTTGATTTCAATGCGACTCCCTCATTTCTCTGTTCACTGCTCTGCAGGTTAATGCAGATTCCAAACTTCAACAAGCAGCTGTTAAACATGTCATTAACACTGCTCCGGCTGCAAATGAAACTCGGCTACTGGGATTATTCTGGGAGCTATAGTTTTGTGATGAGCTTTGTCAATCACAGCTGACCTGCTGTGTACAGAATGAAACTCAGATTATCTTCTTTCTTCCTCAGACTCTTGTCATTTTTCCCCCCACAAAGAATTACTATTCTACTCCCAGAAAGATTGATTACTTGCACAAATAAGAGAGTCGGAGACATTAATACAAAATTCCACAGGCTTTTCTTTATCTCAAACCTGCAACTCCCTCTACATTTCCCTCCTGGTAATTATATTAGAATTGTGTACACTAGGAATTGCCATCTGATTATTATGAAACTAGTTTTGTCATGACAAAAATGAGCTTAAGTCTTGTTTTTTTGGAAAATGATCAGTACAGTGCACTGGATGAGAGAGAAGGAGATTAAATCCAACTTGCTTTCATCCATGAATGCTTTCATCTCTTTTTCAAACACAGGAAATGATTACCACTGCTATAAGCTGCAGTTCATATGAGTGAAAAAAAGGATATGAAAATATTGAAAATTCTGTAACCAGCGGTAGGACATAATATAGGTCCCTGGTACCCACTGAGAGACATGTGCTTTATTTTTCTATACTGCCAATGTCAAGGGTTTCTCATTTGAAGAGTTGCCTCACAATGAGGTCCCATTTTGTATTGAGAAATATGTTAACTAGCTTATGATTTTCTGAGGTTAGCATTTTTATTGCACAGAATACAAATACAAAAGTAGCTCTCAAACATGGCTCTTCTTGTTAGCCCTGTAAAAAGTTACATATTTTGCCTTGACGACATTTCAAGATATAACATGAATGCATAGACATTTCAGATGGGATGAGATGACAGGGGAATATTTCCAGGAAATTCTTTTGACTGGCCAAATTATCCAGAGATATGTGGCCATGTGATGACAGGAATTAATAGGCGAGAAATTAAGGCTTTTTTTAATCTTGTAAAACATATACTTCATCCCAGTTTAAAGTTTTCAGTCTGGAACTAGCGTTTCCGTGGCTGGTTTCTTGCAGCTCCCCCTGGTTAGCTGACTTTTCTTCCTATTAACCTCACTGTCACCCCACCAGTCTGTTGGCTCTTGCTTTCCTTCTTAGGCTGCCTAATCCTTCCCTGCCTCATACAAGCTCCCTTTCTTTTTGCCTTTCATCCTTGCATAGCCCATTTCCATTGTCCTTTATTGACCCTATTCATCAAACAAAAGTGACCTTGCTGAAATGGGCATTCTTGAGACAGTGTGCAATGGAATCCTGTCATAGATCACAATGTGGGCTGGCTAGGCAGATGGGACATGTGATGGAAATGACGTGGCTCTCTGCTTAAAGATGTAATGCATGCAAATGGCTCTAGAGAGGACATTGTAGTCCCCTAGGATTTGAAGTGATGCATGTAGTCCCTGGATATTATATGATCTGAGTTCCTGAGGCTGTGGGAATGACATGGACCATGGACTTTGGGACATGTAGAACACTTGTCAAGGAAAATGAACAAAGGTGTGGGCAAGTTTATGTCTGCCCTGAAAGGTGAGATCATTGCTCACTCCAAAGCTGGCCCTACTATTAGACGGTGTGGCAGCTTCCTCAAACAATTCATAGAGAGGTGTTGGAGGATAGAACTATATGTACCATGTGTCCTGTTCTGCACCCCACAGGCTGCCCTCAGGTGCAATGGAGGATGCTGTCCTGTCCCCAGTGTTGAACTAAGATTCAACTTCCAGTCCAGTTGGGTACGTGAAATGGAGAAGAGCGTCATAGTTGTCCCCAGGCTGTAAAATGTCTTGGGCTGGCTCTGGCTCACTCCACCAGTTTTCATAACTGTCCCTAAGTCACGATGATGATGATGATGATGATGATGATGATGATGATGATAATCATCGTCATCTCTCTGAGAAAGACAGGAACATTTGGTTGGAGGACATTTGGTCAGATCTAGTAGAGCTTCCTCTGGCTTGGTAGTGGAGATATCAATCTAGGTAGGCTGACTGGCTCCAGTAGTACTTTGGCAAATACAATTAATTGATTGATTGATTTATAATTGCATATCTGTCCCTTCAAATACACTTTCCAATGAGGTTTAAAACTCAGTTTTGGGCAACAGCCAGTTTACTGTGATGGGTGCAATGTCAACAGATAGGCCAGGTTAGCAAGTAGGCAGGCCAAGTTAGCTGTGGGTTTGACCAACGTTGTCGATGGCCATTCGATACTTCTCCCTCACTGGGTTATTCAACACTTGGGTTTTCAACAACATAGCCTCTGTCCATGCTGTCTTTACACCAAAAGAGCTGGAATTTATTCACGCCATAACACTGTGGGCTGTTTTACCTGGGCACTGTGTGCTGTCCCTGATACTCTCCCTTGACTACTTACTCGGTGCGGACAGAAATTCGACTGCTTTTTGCCTTTTGCCTTTTATATTCATCATGGGCACTCCTTTTGCCAGAATGAATGTAACAGTTGCTTAGGGTGATCAACTGTCAGGATTTTCCCGGATTTGTCCTGGTTTTTGTTCTATCCTGGGTGTCGGGGGATTTTCTGTAATTTTCTATAATGTCCTGGAATGACACACTTTCCCCTGTAAGGCTTCCAGTAGCATAGCGAGGGGGGGGGGAGGGGATGATGTAATTTCTGGAGGTGCATAATTCCTTCCACTGTTCCAATTGGGACCTTGAAGGGGAATGTGTGTCATTCCCGGACATGATAGAAAAAGCCCTGATTAGAGCAAGGGGGAGAAGTGGGAGTGACACCAATTGGGGCCTTTAAGGTGGCAGGGGAATGATGTGCTTTCTGGAGGCCCCGGAAAGCTGCATTCCCACCCCCCCACACTGGGTGTCCTCTTTTTTGGTTTCCCAAATATGGTCACTCTACTGCTGTTCCTTATGAAACTTCACAGTGAGTTCTTTTTTCTTCTCTGTAGCATTTTAACACTTGTATCTTTCTATTGGTGGTGGTTGCAGATGGGATTCCAATGGTCCTTTCTGGAAGCTGCTGGCTGTTTGCTTCTCAGTGTTCTGAGAACAATTTAGGCCTAATCCACACCAAGCAGGATATTGCACTATGAAAGCGGTATGAAAGGCAGGAGCCACACTACTGCTTTATAGCAGTATTGAAGTGCACTGACAATGTCTGGGGACCACTGACACATACCATATACCACTGTCATAGTGCTATATCCTGCTTGGTGTGGATTAGGCTTAAGTTTTAAGCAGGATCTCCTTAGCTTTTCTAACCATAGTTTAGTTTTAACACCCATTTGCAATCTGAACTGTCAATGCATCCTGTCATTCCTATTGTAGGTCTTGTTAGTTTTGGAAGTCCTCCTATGGACTGTAAGGAGTGAGGTGATGCAACTGTGGACCAACATTTGCAGGATCAGTTTTGAGTTGTTTTGTTCATTTGTCATATAGAGGTCCAACAAAGCCATAGGCTTACCCAGGTGCCCAGGCACCACCTAATGAAAAGTCCGGGAAAGGTGCAGCACGTAGAGAAGGGTGGGAAGCAGGCCGTGCGTTGTCCGAAGCTATGGAAAGTGCACAGATGGCCTACACTATTAGCATGACTAACACGCTAAAAGCGTAGGCCACCTGCGCACTTTCCGGAGCTTCGGACAATGTGTGACCTCCTCTGCCCCCTCCCCCCCGCACCTTTCCCAGTATGAAAGGGTCTCTTAATGCTTGAATTAAGAGTCCCTTTCACACTGGGAAAGGTGGGAGGGCGTGGAGGAGGGGGCAGAGCAGACTGCGCGTTCTCCAGAGCTCTGGAAAGCGTGGAGATCACCTAATGCCATTAACATGGCTGGGAGGATTCTCCCAGCCACGCTAATGCCTTTAGGTGATCTCCATGCTTCTAGAGTACATGCGGCCTGCTCTATCCCCCTCCCACCTTTCCCAGTATGAAACGGCTTCTTCAAGTGTTAAGAGACCCTTTCATATGGGGAAAGGTGCGGGGGGGGGGGAACGGAGCAGTCACAGCTTACCTACTCTCTCCTCTCCCCCAGTCTCACGATACTTCAGGATGAGACTTCTGACATTTCATCCCCATCTCGCGAGACTTGTGGGAGAGGTGGGGTCTGAGTACGAGCAGCAAAAAAGGAGGAGGCAGCAGCAGCAGCAGCAGCGTGGGCCTGGGGGTAAGGCAGGTCGGGCGGGCAGAGTGGGCAGGCAGAGGGCAGGGCATGTGGGCGGTCGAGCAGTGGGTGGCGGTCGAGCAAGCAAGCGAGCGGTGGGTGAGCGAGTAGCAGGCAGGTCGGGTGGGCAGGCGGCGGGCAGCGCAGGCGGGCTGCTGGCAGCTGAGCAGCAGGAAGTCTAAGGTTGAAGATGCAAGGGGTGAGGTGGGGGCTCAAACTGCAGGCTCAAAGGAGTGGTTTTCTGCTTTGCACACAGAACCTCGGTCTAATTACCAGCCAATATGCTTCACTTTGCTTTTATAAAAATGGGTTTCTGCAGAAGCAAACAAATGTGGATTCAAAGGACACAGAGTTGTGTGTTTTGGATGTTCAGACTCCACCTCTGCTTATTGCTCCTATTTCTGCTTACCCAGGTGCCCAAGTCTCTGAACTTTCTTGCCAGTTCTTTTATATATTACCTGCAAGTATTTTCATGTATATATCAAAATGTACAACATTATGATGTATAACATATGACCCCGTGCCTTTTACAGCTACTCAATGTTCCTACATAGCTTTTCAGACAAGGTAATAACTTTGGATCATTTCACTTGCATGTGTTGTAGATCACAAGCTGAATATGAGCCAACAGTGTGATGTGGCTGCAAAAAAAGCAAATGCTATTTTGAGATGCATTAATAGAGAATAGCTTCCAAATCGCATGAGTTACTGGCTCCCCTTTATTTGGCACTGGGTAGATCTCATCTTGAATATTGCATCCAGTTCTGGGCACCACACTTCAAGAGGGATGCATACAACTTGGAGGCCTAAATCCAATTGCTACTCCTAACTAGAATAGACACAGTGAATCAATGGGAACTTGTTAAGTCCACACTTATCTAAGTTTCATTGCTTCAATGTGTTTGCTCTGGTGGGGACTAGCAATTGGACTGGTGATCTGATCTGTTTCTGTAATAGCCAGAAATTCAGAAAGTGATACTGCTGCACCCACAGTTCAGCCACCTGAAAATCTGATTTTTTTCTTTTAAAAAAGGATTCTAGCCTTTATGGCTGCAAAAATGTCATTGGAAGTGTGTCATAATGCCTGCTGAAATCTCAGCATTTGTATTCTTTGATGGTGATGTAACCCACTTTTGTTTTTGAGAGACATGTTTGTAAAATAATCATGGGAAGTGGTGATGTTGTAGTTCTGTCCCTTTCCCCTTTTTTCCAAGCTCTGACTGCATTTCACAACAGTAATGGTTTAGTTGTAGGATTCAGAGATGCTCGACGATATCATATTTTATTGACTTTTAGATTCTGGTTTACAGTTCAGTAAGACGTGTGACCAAGGTCACACAACATTGGGGATGGTTATGTCAGGATGGGCACACATCCTTGGGGGCTGGACATGTTGGGGTGGGCACGCCTCCTTGAGGGTCGGCTATGATGTCCTCCTTTTTGGTTTCCAAAATATGGTCACCCTAGTTAAATGGAATTTACTCCCAATTTTACCTTAAGAAATCCCTGGGGGCACCACCTAATGAAATGTGCTGTGCACGCTTATGAACAGAGCAGTGACACAAGGTTGCCCATCATTGCTCTGGAACCTTGATAGTGGAATCCTACTGAATTCTATCCGTTCTCCTCAAACTTCATATGCTTAACATGCTTATAGAAAGTTGCATAAGGCACAGAGATTGACATCAGTGCTCTCTCTCTCTCTCTCTCTTTCAAAATCCTGACCCAGATCCTCCAGCATCAGTGTTTGTTTACCCAGTGTCTGGGGAACCAGAACTGGATCCAGTCAAATGGTTGGATGCTGATTCCACACAAGAATGAGGTACATCAATGAAATAATGATCACGATTGGCAAACCGTGTACTGAGGAAGGATAGATACATCCACAGGGATGATCTTTATCCTTCACAAGTCATAAAGGTGTGATGGCCAGAGGTTCTCCTGGATGCATCGCTCAACTAGACCTTCAGCATATAGTTGTGGCCAGTAGCATCTTTCAAGAAGCCTGTCCAGTGGCAATGCCATTGTTATGACCTCTCCTAAATGGAAATCTTCTAGAGGGAATTGTATTAGAGAAGGACTGAAAAGTGAATAGGTGGAGAATAGACGTAATGATAAACTACTCACCAAACAAAAAAGCTCCCAACTATTAAACATTGAATGTTTCATATTTTGATTCATTCAAGCTTTGTGAGCCCCAAATAGCACTTTTACATATTCCATTTTTTCTCCATTGACTTTAATTAAGCTTGCCCCAGGCTGGCAATCCTGATGAACACGGTGAATGTTTTTCTAAAGGAGCAGCCTTTCTACCTTGGCAGACTTTCCCCCACCTTTTCTTGAGCTCATCCAGATGTTATTTAAACCCCATCACTTATTATGTCATCAAGTTAAAACCTCTGAAATATAAACTTCCAATGTATTTAACTGCCACACCATAAATATTTTCCACCTGGTGACTGTGAAAATTATCATATTATTCCCTGATTCAGATATGTCTGAATACGTTAATATCTGTGATAAGTGGCTGTAAGGTAGATACCATAGCTTTGTGTAGGGACTAGCATTTAATACTATGATAGGGTATTCCTGGATTTCTGTTCTGAATTATCTGGAATTGTGTTTTTTGCTTCAGTATTTTTCAAACACTTCCCCAGTGTGATCATAATTATTATTTGATGGGCCAGTTCACACTTGGGCCAATTGTGAAGGTTAAATATATGGTGGATCTTGGAAGCAATCTCATAGGCGTGGCGTTAAGAATGCATACTACTCCACTTCGTGCAATATGAACTGGGTCACACAATCAGTCCATTCTTTTTTCATAGTGGATGAGCTGATGAGCATGGCTTTCTTTCGTAGGCATTTATGCAAGCCTACTCCAATTCATTCATTCATTCATTCATTCATTCCATCTGTTACATTTCTACACCACCCACTAACCAAAACTCTCTGAGAGGTTTACAAAGATTAAAACCTTAAAAATACAATAGTGTACATTATAACACACACACACACACACACAAACAGACAGCACACACACACATTCTCACACATGCACACAAATCTAACAATTTTAACCATAAACAGTGAGAAATCCAGGACCAAAATTAAAAATCTTATCATATGTTGCCAAATGCCTGAGAGGAAGGTCTTAACCTAGTGCCGAGAAGATAACAGTGTTGGCACCAGATGGGCCTTGCTGGGCAGATTGTTCCATAATTGCAGGGGGTGGGGGACCACCAAGAAGGTCATTTGTTTTGTTGCCACCTTCTGAGACTCCCTTGTAAGAGGCACTTGTAAGAGAGGCACCTTAGATGATGTGGGTGGTATACAGGTAGGTTTATGGTGGGAGAGACACTTTGGCAAGAATTGTGGTCCCGAGTCAGATAAGGCTTTATAAGTCAAAAACAGCACCTTGAATCAGGCTCAGAAACAGGCAGCAAGTGCCAGCAGGCCAGAATCATTGCTATATGTTATCAGTCTGGCCAACACATTTTGCACAAAGTGCAGTTTCTGAACCATCTTCAAAGGCAGCCCCATGTAGAGTTTATTGCAGTAATCTAACTCTGAAGTTAGCATACACGACTGAACCAGGTTATCCCTATCCAGGTGGTAGAAGGCACTGCACACCCTTAGGTCACTTGAGCCTCAAATGACAGCATACTGATGACAACATAGTCTAAAACTCCAGATTACAGCACTAAACGAGTTCATGTAAATGTTAAATAGCATAGGGTGACCAATGCCTAATCTACATCAAGCAAGATATTGCACTATGAAAGCGGTATGGAAGTGGTATATAAAAGGCAGGAGCTACACCAAGCAGGATATAGTGGTATGAACGTGGTATATGGTATGTGTCAATGGGCCCCAACAGTTGTCAGTGCACTTCAATACCACTATAAAGCAGTAGTGTGGTTATTGCCTTTTATATACCACTTTCATAGTGCAATATCCTGCTTGGTGTGGATTAGACTCAAGGCTGTTAACATGCCAAAACCCAGCTTGAATCCAGACTGAAATGGATCCAGATAATCGGCTTCATCCAAGAGCATCTGGTGCTGATTTAACCAGGACAGAAACATTATCTCCAGCCTAAATTATTAAAGAGTATGAATATCGGATCTATATGTACTTATGGTAAATAAATAAGATATGCAGGCTCTTAAGCAGGAATGGAACAGGGAACTGGATTGTCCCATTTTGCCTAATCCACAGATCACTGCCTTGGCATCTGTATCTTTGGGGTCTTAGTTTGTGTCTTACTCACAAAAAACATTTGGTCTGTGCCACAATATCTCTTTAATAAGGATTGAGCTAAGTCAGCCATTTGTTGGAAGTGTAACACAGTGAATGCTTTGGCAATGCCCAGAAGCTGCTCCTTTTTGGGAGTAGGTAATTATATGGGTAATCTTTGTATTGGAATACTCCCTAATATTTACTGATGTACACACTCTTTTAAATTGTCCACCTGCTTCCTAGAAGTTGTTGCAAATGGATTCTTCACAGCCTTCTGACAGCCAAAAGACTGATATTACAACATTGCCTGTTCTGGATGGGGTTGCACTCCCTCTAAAAGACCAGGTTCATAGTTTGAGGGTACTCCTAGATCTATCATTGTCACTGGAGGCCTCAGTGGCTGTGGCGCCTTGGAGTGCCTTTTACCAACTTTGGCTGGCTCTCCAGCTACGGCCTTTTCTGGACAGGGATAGCTTGGCCACAATGGTACAGGTATTAGTAACCTCAAGACTGGATTACTGCAATATGCTTTACTTGGGGCTGCCCTTACGGCTGCTCTGGAAACTGGAGCTAGTGCAGAATGCAGCAGCTCAGGCATTGTCAAGAGCTGCCTCTTTTCAGCATATAATTCCTTTGCTGAGGGAATTGCACTGGCTATCTATTGGCTACTGGGCCAGGTTTAAGGTTTTGGTACTAGTGTACAAAGCCCTAAACAACTTGGGACCAGGCCTGAGAGAATGCCTTCTCCCTTAGCAATCTGCCAAATCACTGAGGTCATAGGAGGGCACGCTCCTGGTAGTTCCACATGAACCTGTGGCCCGACTGGAATCCACTAGGAGAAGAGCCTTTAGTGTGGTGGCCTCTTCTCTGTGGAACTCTCTGCCCCTGGAGGTCAGGCAGGTGCCATCACTAGGCTGCTTCTGACGCCTCCTGAAAACAACTCTCTGTTTTGAGAAGCCTTCCTCAACTGACTAGCCTTTGTTTTTCTGGTTCCTCTGTTTTTAAATTGAATAATTTTAACTTGCTTTTTAGTCCTTCTTTTACTGTTTATATCAATGTTCACCACTCTGGAATCTGTGTTAGAAAATTGAGTGATATATAAATATTGTTAATAACAACACCAACAACAACATTGGAATAAACACTTACATCCTATAATACAATGGACTGAAGACCTTACAACACTTTCAACATTTGAATGGGTGGTGTGTAGATGCCTAGATGCCACCTGCAAATGGATACTTATTTGGATATCTGCTTTTGTTGAAGTTTATGTATTGCTCTTCGAAATCTGTATTTTCATTCATATATATATATATATATATATATATATATGCATTGAAATTGATATATATAAATCTATGTAGCCACAGTGTTTTTTTTGTTGTTGTTGAAATTTTACAATTAAAAATAAAGTTCATTAGAAAGAAAAAAAGATTTTCTGGGACCAGGGAGGGTTCTTTATCAGTGGTCTCACCATCGCCTCTTTCAGGCAGCCTGGGACCACACCCTCTTGTAAGGAGACATTGATCACCTTCCTGGCCAATCTGTCTGTTCCCTCCCTGCTGGTTTTTATAAGCCAAGAGGGGCAAGGATCCAGTACAGAAGTGGATGTACGAACACATGCAGTCTCACTGGTATGAAAATAGCACCAGAGCTTCATTGGCTTTCAGTTTGTTTATGGGAGCAATTCAAAATCCTAGTGTTGTCCTATGGAACCCTACATTACCCAAGGTTTGGATATCTGATGAACTGCCTTTTCTGCCATTTGAGCCTGTCCATCATCACAGGCGGTCATAAGGTGGCCACTTATGAATTGCCAAAGGGGCGAAATGCACCACCAGAAAAGAGGACACCAGTGTGCATAGCATTTGTATGTCCTGTTTTATATGTGTAGATACAAATGTAGAAAGAATGGCTATAATCTGAATAGAAATACAATGCAGCTCACCAAAATGAGGAAGACTGTGACCAGGTGACCTAAGTACCTTGCTCCGTCTGCTGTTCAGGTGCTTTTTTATTTCCATGCCACCTTTCTGGGTCGGTGGGTGGGAAAAATTAAGACTTTTGACCAAAAAAATTAAAATTAAAATAAGAATAAAACAAAATGTCAAAAGCAACCTTAAAAACAATAACAGCACTTCAGAAAGCCAAATTGAAAGTTGCTGATGGGCAACTTCAATGCCCCTGGGCCCTTCCTTCTGATGGTTCCTTATCTTTAAACCAGACTTGGACTGGGCAGCCCTCCCAATGGAGGAGGCCTTCAAAATAGAGGATAGTCCCCTGGCAGCCCTTCAAACAGAGTCATTCTCTGTGGTCATCATGGTCATCATTTGTAAACTGAGGAGGAGCTGTAGGCACATGCTTTGAATACAGAAGTTCCCAGGTTTAATCCCTGGCATTTCCAGGTTGGAAAGAGTCCTGCCTGAAATCCTGGAGAGCTGCTGCCAATCAGTGTGGACAATACTGGACTAGAAGGACCAATTGTGTGATTAGCAGAAAGCATCTTTCTATGTTCCTATCAGTGGAAGCTGGTGGCTGCTAGTTCGGTGGGGCAGTGAATCTATTCTGTGTTTCAGTCAGAATCAGCCTGAGCTCTAAAGGAGCTGTCTAAGGTGATGAATGTATCTTGAAGCTATGGTTAAGCACCTTAAATAGCTCCTTTTAGAGTTCTGGCTGGTTCTGACTGATCTTAAAGTTTGGGAGTACAGCAGATATTCTCAAAAACAGGTGTACGGTACCATACCGTGTGTCCACACCAGAGTTTAATGTAGACAATGGTGCCTCAAATTTGTGTTGAAATTGATTAAAATAGCCATTCTTATCAGCCTGTGTGTTTTTGTAACTATGTGGAGCCTTTTAGCAATAATTAAACCATAGGATCACCTTGGATGACCAGGAATGGGATCCCCACTATGAATTGCCTGACAGTGAGGATTTCAGGGAGCTGTAGAAATCCAGGTCAACAAAAGTGTGGCGGTGCCTGCCAAGTTGATTGTGTATCAAACTCACTCTTTGCTGTGCCTGCAAAGTCACATAGAGAAGAAACAAACTGGGCTATTAAAATCCCCCAAAGTTTAATTTACTTTGTCTATTACAGCCTAAATGCTTGTTCCAAGGAAATAGTACTTTACTATGATCAAGTTTTAGCTGAGGCCAATTTTAACCTCTAGGGCTGGGATATAAGGGCATGCTTGCTTTTTTTTAAAAAAATGCTTTTTTGTTTGTTATGGTGTTACTATACAACATGGAATTTAAAATATCTTTGACTTATATTTATTAAATTCCATAGTTTCTCACACCTCCTTCACTGTCTCCAAAGATTTAATCATATGCAAATGTATTTAATTCTAAACAATCAATGAATCAGTTAATCAGCCTCACAGATGAGTTAACTATAGCTCTTTATCCAGCAAGCAGTTCTGTTACAATTCTAACCATGCACTGCTAAGTTTGCACGCCACATGTCTATGGCTGCTGCTCTCTATGCAACACTATTGCACTGACTAATCAGGTGCAACTCTGCTGTCACCTGTATGACAAGTTGCACCTATCAAAATTCCACTTTCTATGTACCATTTCCAAAAGAAAAAGGAGAGGGATCCTGTTTTATATCAGGTCACTGCAGTTGGGGCAGAGCTAGGCTTTGTCGCTTGCCATTTAGCAAAGCAAATAGAGTCGCTTTGACCTTTTCATAGACACTGGAAAGAAACGATGGGCCTGTTCAGACAACACGCTAAGCTATGGTTGGCCGCTAATTCTTCTGCAGCAAATGGTTAGTGAGAGTGTGTAAACCATGGTTATGTAGCTAACATGGTTATGAATGGTTCACATGACACGCTAAGTCATAATGTTTAGCTCAAAAGGCTTAACCACTGTGGTTTAGCAGGTCATTTGAACAGGGTCAATGAAGAAACAAAATACAGACGTTTTGGATTAATAGTAAAAAAAACAAAAACAAACCCCAAGTAAGTTGTGTATGCCTTCATGGCACATTTGTTGTCATCCCTGTTAATAACTCTAATCATGTCAACATTATTCCATGCTAACTTCTTTGACCATGTTCTTCCTCAAAGGGAGGCTTGCCTCAAAAGCAAGTCACAGACAATTCTTTTCCTGTAAAGGTTAGGGATTCTCAGCGCACATTCAGAGCCATACATCCAAGTGCAAATAAGTCAACTACCACAGCTATTTAATCAGGAGCGTTTGTTGATTTGAGCCGAGCCCCTATGCTGTGAAATGAAAAAAGAAAACCAAATTTTCTTGAGCAATCTTGCTGTTCCTGCTTCAGGTGCTAGGCCATTTCACTAAAGCAGCTCAGACGAGAATGTCATTAGTTCTTAAGCCCCAGGTGAATTTGCCACTGTTCCACATGATTAAGCCAGATAATTGTGTGTTGATAGCGAATGTGGTTGGTAAAATACAATTTCTGGGACCTTCCTAAACAAACACAATGTAGAAGGGAGTCAAAGTGCTGTCATTTCAGTCCTTTGTCACAGGCTTTGCGCCTGCAGACACATCTCTGGTGAGGAACAGCGAGGAATTCGACGGCACGTCGCCATTCTCTTAAAGGTGACTCGGCTCAGAAAGTGGATCGTGCATCTTTTGGCATTCACTTTCAGGGGAGGGGGGGTTGGGAACACCATCTCATTAAAGTGTTTGTGCAATGGAGCTGTACTGCTTTTAGCTTGTCTTAGGCAATAAATGTAAGCGCTCCTTTTAAGTTTGTCTGGCAAAACAATTGTGATTGCAGGTGATGCTTTAAAAAAGAAAGAAAGAGACAAATGCTCATTAATACTCTTAAATAGCGTCTGCCAGAACACAGGAAATATGTAGGAAGCATTTGAAACACAAAATGCAGACATATACAGAGGAAATTCCAGTTCCAGTTTGGGGCTTAAATGTACTTGAGGCTTTGGAGGAATTCAAATATGGTGTGAAAGGGATTCAGACTTTGAATGGGTTTTATCATCATCATCATTTTTGGTATATCCACTAATGATCAGTATCTCAGAACTAACTGTTCTATGGTGAATATGAGTTGTGACACAGTCATATCATTTACAAGGAATTTAAACACAAATTATAAATGTTAAAGACAAAGAGTATCATCACACGGGGGGGGGGGGAATCACATTTTCTTACTGTCACTTCTCCGCCCCCGGTTTTGTCTTTCATTACTTCCTCTTTCTTCGTGGAGAGGAAAGAGGAAGTAAAGAAAGACCACGTGGCCCTTTCGGGGGCCATTTTTATCATGCCACTTTTCCTGCCCACAGCAGGAGATCACTGCACATTCTGTTTGAAAAGTCGGATTAAAAGGGGACTATTTTGCAGTGGAAAAATGAGCGGAAGGAGCAGGAGGCTCGCAGGCGGTAGATGTCGTCATCTAAAGGATGAATGCACAACCGTAAGTGGGCAGTAGCAAGTGTGCGATAAAACACTCTTCAGCTAGCTGAATTGAATCAAAATTGTGTCTCAATATAACCTAAAGTGGGTGCATCCAAACTAATATTTTAGAGAATGTAAAGAGGGGAATGTATGATTAAGAGAGGGAATGAAAACACACACACACACAGACACACACACACAGAGATCATATATGGAAAAAAAATTTTTTTTGTTTTAAAGCAGCTCCATATTATTGCCTTAGGTTAAAGGTGGGTCTAAAACAGATCAAGACTTTTGTTGAAAAATGGGGTGTCTTTTTCATGTTTTGGAATAACAAATTAAGAAATAACATTTGTCCATACTTGTTTTCTCTGATCTGTTGTTGTTGTTGTTGTTGTTGTTGTTTAAAGATATCTATGCATGTATTGGGTTAGTGTTTAATAAATACATAAATAGGATAATAACTACTGCTATAAGCCATACTTTTGAACTCTGCACTCTCTTCACATGTTGGTTTTAATCACTTATAATGCCCTTTTGGAAACCAAAGAGTATTATGAACCCCATTTAATTTATGCTAGTTTTATAGAAAGGGAACGGAAGTTTGGAGACCACATCTTGTCTGAGGCTTCAATCCCAGGTGTTATAGCTGTAGTGAGACTTGAATTCATGTCTTACAGATCCAGATTTAATTTTCTATCTGATGGACCACACTTTACATCTTGGTCACAGCTGGTGCTGTGTGCACCAAATTCAAGGAGGAGTCAGTATTTCTGGATTGGTTCTGGAGAAACTAAATTTCTCATTAAGTAAGACTGTACTTCCTCCATAACGCTCCTCCAGATTTCTGATATGGCACGCTCGAATGGAAAAGAATGCACTCCAGTACACATCCTGCCCCCTCAATATACATGTTCCAGAACATGCTGGTCTCTGACCTTTCCCACCTGTCTGCTCTGGCCATCATAGGCCAGGATGAGATGTGCGTGGTATGAATTGTACTTTGAGTCGGGGGGGGGGGGAACTCCCACAAAATATCAAATGTTGTACCAAATAGTGGAAAGCTGCTATCTTGATGCATCCTTAACAAGAGCAGTGTAAATCAGATTCAGCACTGATGTGAATGGAATCAAGGCAATCTTTGGTGAAATACTTTTCAGAGTTTCTGATTTCAAGGTGTAAAAAATGAGCAAAACTGATGTTCCAATATATATTTCATTTCATTTTTATTATGTTTCTGTATCACCCACTAGCCAAAGCTCTCGGGGCGGTTTACAAAGATTAAAAACCTTAGATATTCAATGTTGTATATAATATAAAAACCATTTACATACAAACATATAGACAGCACACACACACACACACACACACATATACACACACACCTATATCCAAACAATTTTAACAATCAACAATAAGAAATCCCATAACCTAATTAAAAACCTTACATATGCTGCCTGAGAGCATGGATGTTTAACACATTTTCCAGAGGGAAAGCAGTGTTAGTCTGTGGTAGCAAAACAACAACAACAAAGACTCTTGTGTCATCTTAAAATGTAACACATTTGTTAGTCTTTAAGGTGCCACAAAACTCCTTGAAGTTTAACACATTATCAAGAAGTGGTACGCTTTTTTCATTGTTTCATTTGTAAGTATGATTTCCTTGCAACTAACCATACTCAATATTGTCAGCTCTATAAATGCTACCACTTTTCCTGCCGAGGAGAATTATGGGTGGGCAGGAAATGAATACAAAGGACTGCGTGTGCAGTTCTTTTAAAACCAATTCCCCCATCTTTAGGTAATACCATTTTCCAAGATGTGTTTTTCCAAGATGAAGGGTAGATCTGGAGGGGAGAGTGGGGACACTAAACTTACATTCTTTATCTACTGGGCTCAAAATTATATTTTAAAAAATCATTGAATAGTAAACAGTTATACAAGCTATATTATAATTGGCTTGCAAGTTTCATGTTCAGGTCTTGCTGGTGCAAGAAGAGAGGGAAGAGGGTGTTTTTTTTTAATCAATCTGAACATGTTAGGTATTTCTAGCTGTACATTTCTTCATTCTAGTTACTTGAAGCTGCTTCATTCCAGGTAAGAAGAAGAAGCAAGCAACTGAAAGATCAAGTGAGAGGATGTTTCAAGAACTTTTTGGTATAATTTTTTCTCTTTTAGGGTGCCCACATTTCTTACTTTTTCCTTCATGGAATACACAGACTAACACGCTGACTTTAAAACACTCAGTAAATCACTAAGCTAGGCAAGTGGTGGTAAATTTGCAATGAACAACATAAGCTGTGTTTAGTAGTAGTAGTTCTTATTTTGGGTATTACTTTTAGTATATAAACTGGCAAACACTCTTTTGCATGAGTCACACAAAAATGTTCATTACTCAACCACTATGGCATCAAGTGATGACTAAAATCGAGAGAAAGTTAGTCCTGTTTAAATCCTAGTGAACTCAACTAATTTATGCCCCCATTCACTTCAATGGGACTTTAGTAACTTTCTTTGGAATTCTTTTGGCTGTATTGTTTGGGTTTATTACTGTTCGGGTTTATTATTGCTGCTTTTGCCATTGTCTTATCAAATTTTGTTCTTTAACGTTTCATTTGTTTTACATTTCAGTGTGTAAGCTACCTTTGAAATAATGTTATTGAAATGCAGGGCAAATGATATATTAAATAAATAAACTGGGTAAGTAAAATAGGCCATCACAGATCACAGACCTTTTTAATCACTTCACATGGCCTCAAATATTTTTAACAGCGTCATTAAATACTGGGTAATCAAATGATAGGAACTCAGCTAAACATAAGAACATGAGAAGAGCCATGCTAGATAAGACCACAGGCCTATCCACTACACCATTTTGTTTGCTCAGTGGCCAACCAGATGCCCATGGGGAGCCCACAAGCACCACTCATATTCCCCAACAACTGGCATACATGATACTGGAGGAATTATAGATCATGACTTGTAGCCATTGATAGCCTTAGTCTCCATGAATTTGTCTAATCCCGTTTTAAAGCCATCCAATTTGGTGGCCATCACTACATTTTGTGGCAGTAAATTACCTAGTTTAAGTATGTGCTATCTGAAGAAGTAGTTCCTTTTATCTGTACCATTCAGCTTCATTGGATGACCCCAGGTTCCAGTATTACGGATATTACTATCTGCTTTCTCCACACCCTGCATAATTTTATGTCCCTCTATCATAAAATTACTCATCTTTAGTACATATCCCTAAATGTTGTAATCTTTCATTTTGCTTGTCATTTTCTTCACCTTTTCAAGATCAATGCTTTTTTGAGGTGAGAACACGCATGATGAACACACACATGCAAAATGTCCCATAGTGTTTAGTAAGCAAGAGTACACATCCACAAAATTTAAGTAATGGCCATGATGTGCCAGCATGTTCACTGTGTTTGGTGGAAGATGTATAACAGCCTCACCGGAGACAGGGTTGGTGCATTTGTACACAGCATTGATTACCTGGAACCTGTGACAATATTACCACTTTCCTATTTTAACTACTTTAAAATTGATCATGTCTTTTCTCACTTTATATTAAAGGGGCATGACTGTATGCTTCATTGAATAAATGTACACGCAACTCTTTCAGTTTAAAAAGTATGGGAAAGACCAAGACAGATGACCAAATCATCATTCAACTTGCTGATAAACACATCTGTCATTTGCATTACAAAGGAAGGAGAAGCCAGACTCATACTGTGGGAAGAAAATGCGCTGTGAGTCTTGTTTTCTTGGTACATTTAAATGCAATCTCAGTCATAAGAATTCAAGTAGCCCAAAGATTCCAGTGATCATCATGCAAGCCTATATGCACACAAATAAGCAAATACCCTTCTAGGCAAAGGGAAATTTGGTGTGAGCAATGAGTATGGACATTAGGAACATAGGAAGTTGCCGTATACTGAGTCAGACTATTGTTCCATCTAGCCCAGGTACTTCCAAGGTTCCCTATAAGGCTCCACCCCTTTCTCTAGCCCCACCCCGTTCCCCCCTATTGGATTTTCTGCCCTAAAAGGTTGAAATGCATCTCTTCTAAGGCTTACTTACTGGCAGTAAGAGCTTTATGCCGAAATATGCTGGTATTTGGGGTCATTTTTGGCTCTCACCCTTCTGCCTTTGGCCACACCCCTTTTGCCTTCAGCCCCACCCACTGCTGGAATATGTCCCCCCCTGCCACAATCGTTTCCAAAATTGAGTTCAGCACTGCTCTACTGCATGCACAGATTTCCCTACTTATATGAAGAAAACGGAAGCTCTTGCTTGATAATGGACCTTTGGATCAGTCTTTGTCTTGCCTGCCCTGACATTCCCCCCCCCCCCCCCCCCGGCTATCCTGTATTTCAGTTTCACATAAGAGAAACCAATTTCGAAAAATAGTAATTGACTCAGAATAGCCCAGTACGATACTAGGGATAGAATCCAATATTAATCCTATGTAGAGTAGACCCATTGAAATGAATGAGACTTTAGTGAGTCACAGCTAGCTTAATTCCCACTCATTCAAGGGGTCTATTCTATGTAGGACCAACGTTGGATACTAGGTGAGTGGACCACTGATCTGAGGCCACTCAGGTTCAATCCAAAATCCAAACCCCTGTGGACCACACCCGTTCTCCCTGAGCAAAGCAGTGTTGGTTTCCACTTGTCCACAACAAGAACAGAACTAATTGGGTTACTGTGTCAGTGCAGCCAATGGAGTTTTAATTGTATGACTCAATTTAATTCTAATGAAATGGAATTTTTAATTTGCATAGGAACTCTTAGATTGTAATCACCAGATACTGCACTAAACTGTTATTTCCCCATGCTTAACCATGTTAACAGAGGACACTAGAGGTTTGGGGAAATTATTTTAAAAGTTTCTGCATTTCTGTTAATATCCTGGTTGCTCCTGAAATCCTGCCGTGGGAATAGGAGATTCTATAAAATACAGATTGAGCTTGTTTTGCAGGGAACTGTAATTAATTTTTTAAAACGGCAATTATTAGATCCGATACTGAAATAAATTTTGTAGGCGTTCTTTCCGCTGAGAAAGAAAGAAAAATGTTGGCATCTAGTGCCATTTTTTATCTACAGTGTTTTGGAGTATAAGCCCATGGTGAGTTGCAAAGGGTTGACAATATTGTCATTCCGCTAATTAAATAGTTTACTTATGAATGTTCTATCTGTAATATGTTGCTGGGATGATGGATGATCAATTTCAAAAAAAAAAAAAAAGGCTCAACAGAATTAAAACATACCAAATTTAAAACCAGTAAAGTAATTAACTACTCCATAATACAAAGAAAACCTCAGTGATGACCCTAAACAACTTGACTGATGCATTAATAGCCTTTCATATGCCAGCAAATGCCTGGGAACAGAGAAAAGCCTTAACCTGGCACAAAAAAAGATGCTGATGTTGGAGTCAGACAAGCCTTCCTGGAGAGAGCATTCCACAAATGGGGCCACCACTGAAAAGGCCCTCTCCCTTGTTGCCATTCTCCAAACCTACCTTGGAGAAAGCACTGGGATGAGGGCCTCAGATATTGATCGTAGGGTATGGGTAAGTTCATATCAGGAGAGGTGGTTCACCAGATATTGCACTTCTGAGCCAATAAGGCTTTATCACAGGGCTGCATAACCTTTTTGGCTCTGAGGACCACATCAGACAGTGTCAGAGGGCTAAACATGCAGATGTGTGAGTACACACCTGCAAGCCTGGGGATTCCCTTGCTAGCACTAGCACAGGAATACTTTCTCTTATCTCTGATGATCTCTGGAGAGTTCCCAGGCAGTGCTGCCATGGCAACAGATGCAGAAGGCAGGATCTGGCAAGCCACACTTTTTGCACCCCTGCTTTATAGTTTAAAAAAAGTACCTTGAATTGGGCTTGGAAATGTATAGACCCCCTGTGCAAGTGGACCATAATCGATTCTCAAACCTTCTGATTCCTTGTACCTATTAGGCCACCACATTTTGCACAAACTGCAGCTTCTGAACTATCTTCAAAGGCAGACCCATGTGGAGCGCATTGCAGAAATCTAACCCAGAGGTTACCAGAGCATAGACTACTGAACCAGGTTATCTCTGTCCACAAAAGGGCATAGGTGGGCCACCTGCCAAAGCTGGTCGAAGGCACGCCACACCACTGAGGCCATCTGAGCCTCAAATGATAATGATGACTCCAGGACAATCCCCAAGCTATGAACCTGCTCCTTCAGGGGAAGTGCAACACTATCCAGAACAAGTGGAACACTATTCATCTGATCAGAAGTCTTGTTGGACAGGCAGGGATATGCATACTCTGTGCCAGGAAAACAAAGTCTTGATTCTATAGTGAAATAATCCAAATTCAGTGACCCAAATAATCCCACTGCAGATGGTCACACTCAATGCATGAATGGTGATGGTGGGACCAAGGAAGACACACACTGGGCCTGTTCAGACAACATGCTAAGCCATGGTTATGGCTGCTAACCCTTTTGCAGCAAGTGGTTAGTGAGCACGGTTAAACTGTGGTTATGTAGCCACCATGATTAGGAAAAACACTGCTCACATGACATGCTAAGCCATGTTGTCTGAACGTGGTCAATGTCAGGGATGGTGCAAGCAGCATGACCATGCTGCCTCTTCTGTATGTGGAGTGCCTTCGCGCATGAATTAGGCCTTATCTGAAATCTGGTTCCCTAGGATGAAGAGTTCTGAGTATGTCAAAAACTTGCATACTATTTTATTACCAAATGTTACTCCAGTAAATTAGACCTATGGTGTCTTTCATATTTTACATAGACAACACAGCTGTGAGAGCCAGTGAAGTGCAGTGATTAGAGTAGGGGTGGGCAATTTGTGGATCTCCAGATGTTGGATTGCAACCCCCATCAACTCTCAACATTGTCTATGATAGCTAGGGCTGATGGAAGTTTTATCATATGTGAAGTTATTAGGTCAAATATGTGCTGTAATCAAAAGTTCCACCTCTCGAAGGAATGTTTTCCCAAGTATGTTCTATTATTATTATTATTATTATTATTATTATTATTATTATTATTATTTACATTTATATACCACCCCATAGCCGAAGCTCTCTGGGCGGTTTCCAAAAATCAATACTTTGGACATTAAAAATCAATATACAAAATTTTAAACCATAAAAACAGACAACATATAAAAACTGTGTACATTTAAAACAGCTGCAAACTCTCAGCCAGGCCTAAATATAGTTCTGGGGTCAATTAAAAACTCAGTATATGCTGTTAAATGCCTGGGAGAAGAGGAAAGACTTGACTTGGCGCCAAAAAGATAACAATGTTGGTGCCAGGTGAGCCAACCAAGGGTTAACCACTTTTAAAACACAAACGGTCCAATTTCCTAATGATCTGTGCTCCTGTACAAAATTAATATAACCGTAGAGTTTCTCGAAATGTTACATGCTCATGAGATGAGTCCCACATTCATCAAATCTGTTGAAACCCATTTGGAGTCCTTCTCTCTCTCTCTCTCTCTCTCTCTCTCTCTTTTTAGATGCAGAAGCATTAAGAAGATTTAATACTTTAAGGGAATATCAAGGCTCTTTGATCACAATTATTTCATATTATTAAAAATTGCTTTTGCTTTCCCCCCAATTTCTCATTTTGGTGCTGTGAGGACAGCCCTGATAGAAGAGATACTCACTTCTTCTATTGGAAATGAACTTTCACATGGTACAAATATTTCTTATTGAACACTATGATTTTATGTGAAGATTTTCAAGTGAAGATTTTTACATGAAATTGCAAAATTGTTGTACCGATCTGGTAGACTTGATCAAACAACCAGGTCTATAACCTGCCTTTTCTCCAAGGAGCTGGAGCTGGCATGCATGGTCTCCCCCACCATCACCCCCTCTCCATTTTCATCATCAACCCTATAAGGTGTATTCCCCTGAGAGGCAGTGACTGGGCCAAGGTCATCCAGTGACTGAGGAAGCTTTGAAATTGGTCTCCCCAGTCCTAATTTGATACTCTAATCCAAGGTGGAGAAAACTGTGACCCTCTAATGTTGGTGGACCAAAGATGCAGGGGTCTCAGCCACCTGTCTATAATACAGAGATAATGGCTGCATTCAGACAACACGATAGTCAATGGAGGGGGTAATAATCAACTCAACAGTTGTTTATCTAGGGGGTACTCTCCACACAACATGATAATAATCAAACGTGGTATGGATTAGGATCAAGTGTTGAGATGACTATTAGTCCACACTGAGTTGACTTACTCATCCCCACCCTCTCTCCCCTCTTCAGTCCTCTAGCTAGTATCCCATCAGCCATTGCTGCTGAAAATCTATCCTGCCGGCTAGACTAGAGTAGCAGACCCTGCTTCAGTGGTGGCACCAGAAAAAAATATCGGGGCGGGGGGGGGGGGAACAGAAGGGGCAAAGTATATTTCTAGGTGGGCAGGCTTTGTCCCATATGTTAAGATCTCTGAAGAAAAATAATGGTATATCACACTAAAATGCCATCCTTGCCACGTATTCTGAAATAAAACTTATATTAATTTAGATGTTTTAAAAAATATGGCATGTATTAGCCAAATTCAAATTACTGTAAGAAAAACGGCTTTCAAACAAGGTAAAGTCACTCACTACACAAGCATTTCCTTGACATATAGATTAGACAGACAGAACACTTTCTTTTTAGAAAACAGTTACTTTTCAACTAGTGCAAGCAGAACCAGGAAGTGTAAGGAAAGTAAGAGCAAACTGAAGCACCTGGGCCCTGTACACCCAGGAAACTCAATGCATGTGAAGTACTAGTCCAAAGATCCAAAAGATGAAGTTTTTGAAGATGAAGCTCCTGATGAAGCTAGGTGTTTTTTATTACAATCCATTGCCTTTGTAATATGGAATAAAATAAGAGGCATTGAATATGGTGGGATTAATTGAGTAAACATTCATAGACTTGCACTGTGAGTAGATCCTCCCCACCCCCATTCCTGTCCTAATTCTCTGAGGAGAAAAAAGGAAGATGTGGGGAAGGTACAGATTATTTTTTTCCTCCCCCTCTCATTTTATCTGGCCTACTGTCCTGAGAAAAAAGGAAGCGATCCATGGAATAAGCAGATTAATTATTCCACAGGTGTTCTAGCTGGCAATGGAGTATAGTTTGGAGAACTGCCAAGAATAAATTTAGGCATCAGGGGTTATAAGTGTGATGCAGTTATGAGTGAGTGTCCCCACCCCAAACCTCAGTTACCAAACCCTAATTGGTGGGGCAGAAAGTGGTTTCACTGGAGGAAGAGCCAAGGGATCACCCCCCTCCCAGAAACCTCTCCAGAATAACACAGGGAAGGCAGTTTGTGGTATAGCCCACTTATTGAAAGCAAAGGGAGGTGGGAAAGGAAGAAATCCATTTTAAACACAGGCAAACTGAGGCAGCAGGCAAATAAGAATCATTGACTGCAAGTGAGATAGTTTGGATTACATAATCACAGGTTTAAGGAGGAAAAAAATGTGCCCCATCAAACAGGAGGAATTTAGCCAGGCGCACCATGAAAAGGAAAGAAAGGGTTTTTTTTTAAAAAAAACATATGTTCACAAGGAGAGCCAGTGTGGTGTAGTGGCTAGAGTGTCAGACTAGGAGTCGGGAGATCTGGGTTCTAGTCCCCACTCAGCCATGGAAACCCACTGTGTGACTTTGGGCCAATCACAGACTCTCAGCCCAACCTACCTCACAGGGTTGTTGTTGTGAGGATAAAATGGAGAGGAGGAGGTGGTGGTGGAGGAGGAGGAATATATAAGCTGCCTTGGGTTCCTTGGAGGAAAAAAGGTGGGATATAAATGTAATAAATAAATAAATAAATAAAACTGAGATGCATAATACAGCAAAACAAAATGGATTATAGGCCCACATTTACAAACAATTTACCTCATGAACCCCCCCCCCCTTGCAACATTGAAAACAAAAGGGAGAGGGAAAACACCAATTTCTCTCACACACATGCCCCCACTGCAGGAAAATGATCTCCTATCCACCCAGAAATGAACAAAGGAGATCAACAACCAACAGCAGCAAGAAATATTTTTTAAAAACAATAAGATCATACCAGGATGATGATCTTCTTGAAACTGTCTGAACCCTTTCCCCCACCCAACACAATGAGTCTTGAGTCAGTTAGCAGATGATGATAATGCCTACCTATTCCCAAGCACTCACACAGCGCCTTCTCAGACTGAGCTGGTCAGACGGCTCCTAAGAACCAGTGTGGGTATAGTGGTTAGAGAGTTGGACTGGGAGTCAGAGGATCTGGGTTCGAAACCCCACTTGGCCACAGAAACTCACTGGGTGACTCTAGACAGTCACAAACTCTCATCCCAACCTATTACAGAGGTGTTGTTGGGAGACTAAAATGGAAAGGAGGAGGAGGAGGAGGAGGAGGTATGCTGCCTTGGGTTCCTTGAAGGAAAAAAGGCGGAATATAATTGCAATAAATAAATAAATAAATAAATAGTAAACAAGGAAACAATGGAAAATGCTTTCCACCCATATTTTTAAAAAAATACCACCTGAACTCTAAAGCTGCCTTTGGAGTTTGTAGCATTTTGTGGGGGACTTTGTGGCTTTCCAGATAAGGGGAGGAGGAGATGCTCCCATGCAACCCCCACCCACAACTATAGGAATAGTGGGTATGGTAGTCCAATATATCTTGAGGGCATCAGGGGATAGGGTTGCTTTTTTACGCAGGGGAAGGAGGATGGTCGCCAAAAGAGAGAAAGGCAGATCAGGGGCCTTTTTCAATCTTGTTTCTTCCTGTTTCACTTATTGGGGTATTTTACACTGCAGTCTCTTTTCCCACCCCTGGATACATTTGAAACTCATCAATCCTTTGCCAAGTTTTGATCCTGCAAAAGCGGCAGCAGCAGCAGCAGCAGCAAGGTGCCTGAGAGGCTTCGGGAAAGGTGAGAGATGCCAGGAAAAGGTTCTCCAGCCTAGAGACACGAGACACAAGCCCGCACACTCCCTGTAAGGGTTTTCTTCCCCCTTCAGTAGCCACACGGCGCCTGCATGTCTGGCAAGGCATCATGGGATCTCTCGTGATAGTTTATCAGACGTGCAGGCATCACATGGCTACTGAAGGGAGAAGAAAGCCCTTACAGGCAGCACACTGGATCTGGCAGGGGCGTGCGGTCGCTCTGCCAGCAACTGGGGTGGCAACTAGGGTGGCAAGCTTCTTGTTGGGGGGGGCGCTTGTCCCCTGGACCCCTGCCCTGCTTTTACCACTGTTGCCTTGCGACTCTGTGGCTTACGAAATAACCAACGGTGGCCGAGGCAATAACTAACAGTGCCCTCCACACAACACAATAACCAATGGTGGTTTAAATAGACAAGTCTGCACACTGTTGGATATTCAGCCAATGACCAACCACGCAACACGATAACCCATGGTAAGTTAAATAATCAACTATTGACTATTCAAACCACCATTGGTTTTCGTGTTGTCTGAACCCTGTCAATAATCATAGCTGGGACAAAAGTTCTTCCGTTAACTTTTCCAAGGAACTTCAGGTGACTTGTTGGAGTGTGTGGAAGGAAATAAATCTTTGGAATCTCTCTCTCTCTCTCCCTCTATATATCTATCTATATATCTATATCTGTATCTATATCTATATATCTATAGATATCTATAGATATCTATAGATATCTATAGATATCTAGATATTAAGAATGGTGGAGACATTTACCTGAAAAATGGTAGTAGATGTTTCTATCCTTTTTCTTTTTTAAACTTCCTTCCTTCCTTCCTTCCTTCCTTCCTTCCTTCCTTCCTTCCATTTGGCCACTCCATGGGAAGGACAGGAAAGGAAGGGCGTACTGAAGGAAGTGTTGCTCTGTATGTCAAATAGGCCATTGTGTGGAGCAGACTAGAAATCCTGAAAGGGGCAGATTCCTCCACCGAAGCATTGTGGGTGACAATATTGGGCTCCAGAACTAATTTAGCCCTAGGAACTTGTTGTCATCACCCAGATCAGACTTCTCAGGGATGTCTCCAAATGAGGAAGTGTTGTAACAATGGGTGACTTCAATTAGCCCCATATTGACTGGATAAATGCTTCCCAGTCATGACAAAAAGGTTAAATTTCTCAATGCCCTAGATCAGTTGGTCACGGAACTGACCAGAGAGGAGGCAATGCTGGATTTAATCTGAAGTGATGTCACCCAAGATCTAGTACAAAATGTGAGTGTTGCTGAACTAATTGGAAACAGAGATCACAGTGCTATCGTATTTTATATATTTGAATGTAAAATTGCCAAGGAAGTCCAACAGAAAGCCTGTCTACGCTACTGCTTTAAAATGGTTTAAAACGGTTTATAACAGTTTTGAGAACTGTTGGGGCCCAGGACACACTCCATATACAGTTTTCAAAATGTTTTCAAAGTGTTTTATCCTGCGTGTGTAGAAAGGCTCATAGTCACATTTGACTTCAAGAAAGGAAACTTCTCTAAAATGAGTGAACTGTTAAAAAGGAAGTTGAATGGAGGTATCAAGAAGGCTAAATCCCTTCAAAATTCTTGTGCATATTTGGAAAAGTATGCAGTCTTTTCCCATTGATTAAAGTGTATTTGTGAACATATTTCAAAACTATGGATTTTTTCAGGTGCATCTTCCAAATGTATGCGTGCTGTTGAACATATTTCTTTCGATCTGTGAATCACATTGCAAGCACAGAAATATACATACTTCGACTGTAGAGTGCGTCCGAGTCCATGCTTGGTTCAGAAGGCCAGGGCATCATTGCTCAGCCAACCAAGATGACACTTCAATCTGGGTGACCCTTCTGCAACCCCCCACCCTTTCTCTATCAATTTCTCATAGACAGCTTCTCTTCCAAGGTTGAGACAAGTAGGTGACTTGTGGGGAGTAGAACCACTCCATCTCTGCTCTGAAAATGCTGACAGAGATCAATTCACACAGACTGTAACATTCCAGAGCCCATACAGGCCCCAAACCTTCCAGATTACTTCTAATTAAATCTTAGCTAAAAGGCACAAGACCCCATGGCTGTGCCTTAACTATCCCTGACACTGACCTTGGAGGAGGAGCTCCCCCCTCAAAAAATAATAATACCAAGGACCAGTCTGAGGCACAGAATGGAGGTCCTAAAATGTTATTGCTGGTGGCACATTTAGCAGCAATGTTCATTATGCGACATTAGGGTGACCATATGAAAAGGAGGACAGGGCTCCTGTAACTTTAACAGTTGCATAGAAAAGGGAATTTCAGAAGGTGTCATTTGTATATATGCAGAGCCTGGTGAAATTCCCTCTTCATCACAACAGTTAAAGCTGCAGGAACCCTGCCTATTGACCAGATACAAAAGAGGACAGGGCTCCTGCAGTTTTAACTGTTGTGATGAAGAGGGAATTTCACCAGGTTCTGCATATATACAAATAACATCTGCTGAAATTCCCTTTTCTGTGCAACTGTTAAAGAAACAGGAGCCCTGTCCTCCTTTTCATATGGTCATTCTACGCGACATATGTCCTCTAAAGCTGATATAAGTATCCCAGGCCCTTCCCCCAAGCTAGACAGTATACAGCTGTGCACGAATACCATCAGCCAATTTAAGGCAACCATTTCACTGGAGAAGTCATCCCAAAGTTACTAGAATTACATGTTTACCAACATTTTAATTCAGGTTCTGAATGATGATTTCAAAATTGGAACTGCCATCAGCTTGGAAGTCTGGAAGCATAAACCTTTTAGGGAGTAGTAGCATATGGCAGGTGGCTTACATATCTATAAGACAACAGCAGAGCGCGCCTTGGGGCTTGTTTGGAAAAGTCGCTTTTAATACCCATTTGCAGTGTGGGTGAAGGTGAAACTTGTCAGGCAGTGAAAAATGGAATCAGCGTTGGCTGACCTGGTATAGGGCCGTAAAGTTCTATTCTTCACAATCGCAAGATATATTATTGCTGTAACGCCATTATTCCGCTCCATCACTTTTAAACCTTGTTCCCATTATCTACAAGTTAAATATAACCCTATGTAAAAGCAGGAAGGACAGTGTGAAGTTGTCCGGCTTAACAGCACACACTTAAAACATAATAGAGCACTTGTTACTGTATTTTATGGAACGGAAACTCCAAATGTAAAGACGTATTAAGGAAATATCTCAAAGTTATTAGGAAAGGATATTTACAATTACAGATTGCTTTATATTATGCTTTTATGAACATCTCAGGAAATGAAATAGCCCTCAGCTGTAGAGAGTGAAGAGGGAGGTAATTTTCCTTAATACGGGTGATAAAATTAATCTGATTGAAATCGCTAGCGATTATTTCACAGAATACTGAGTGGCAGTACAATCACTTACACTCTTTTATATATTTTTTTAGTCAAAGCTCGTGTAGATGAAAGCTAATTACAAAGTAGTGATGTGAAGCGCTAAGGAAATAGTTTGTATAGCATAGAACAGGCACAGCTAATTGGGGTTTGTGATTACACAGATTGTTGTTAGGGAGAATTAACTACCAGCAGTCTCTCCTGCAAAGCTTCTCATCAAGGAAAATAAAAATAGACACCAGATCTGTTATTTATCTAATTATGCCATGAATATTTTCACTCATATGGTTTGTTGTTCAAAAAACTTTCAGTCCCCGTGCCGCTTGTGATCAAAGTATCCATATGAAGTTTGTGACATTGGGCTTTCTTCCAATTACCTTGCCTAAATCCTCTCGCCTCAGGCTGCTCTCTCTTTCTCTCTCCGCCCCCCCCTCCCCCGGCATTCTTACTGTATCTTTCGCACAAGTGATGTCACTTCTGCAACATTCACACTCTCTATTCCGTTGAGGTAATTGGCACTCCTTGTTCACCCTCCCCCATCTACGTTTTTATTTATATCATATAAAGCCATATGTAATTGCATCCTTTCCTCATTTAAATTTGACTCTTTGTGGAAAGAGTCAGTGAAACAGCAGTTCCATCTCCACAGGTGTAGACCGCTTCAGCACTACTCTTCTTCTGTCTTTTTGAAGTGGAGTGTTCATCACTTCAATACCAGGACACACCTACACTACTTTCTTTCACATTGTAGCATTCTGTGTGTGTGTGTGTGTGTGTGTGTGTGTGTGTATGTGTGTGTGTGTGTGTGAGAGAGAGAGAGAGAGAGAGAGAGGGAGAGAGAGGGAGAGGGAGAGAGGGAGAGGGAGAGGGAGGAGTTTCAACCAGTTTTAAAATTCGCACTAAAACACTTCTTTGCCTCAAATAAAAATATTTAAATAGTCATGCTTCATTGTAATTAATTCATTGTTTTACTAAAGTGTCACGTGTGCAAATTTTTTAAAAAATAGAATTTTAAAAACTGAGGGACATAGGTAGCTGCCTTATATGGAGTAAGACCCTTGGTCTATCAAGCCCAGAATTGGGACTTTGACTAGGAGTGGTTCTCCAGGGTCTCAGGCAGGATTCCTTCTTAACCTTACCTGGAGATGCTTGGCATCAGCCTGGGACCTTCTGCATGAAAGCAGGTACACTACTGCTGAGCTATGGTCCCTGCTCTCTAGTGGGGTTAATAAAACAAGCAGTTGAAGGATGGGAAAAGAAACCATTCCAGAAAATAATTAACTAAAGAGCCAGTTTCAATAATTGTGGAATAAACAGGACCCTCTTTAGACCACATCAAGGGAGAGGTCTTAGCTGACTGAACACTGCATATCTAAGCACACGTTCTAGGGAGTAAATCCAATTGAACAGAATGGGACTTATGTCTCAGTAAACATAACTTAGGACCTTTCTGTGAGGTTGCCAATCCCAGCTCAGTAATGCCCACTGACTTTTGCTTTTTTTTTTTTTGTGGGTATACAACATTGAGACATTTATCATGTGCTTGTCATTCTGCAGCCACTGTTGTTTATGGGTTCTTTAGATGAAGTAATGACCCCCCAGTTCCACTTCTGAATCTAACCAGCACTTTTGGTGAATTTTTTTAGATCACAAAAATAATTAACTAAAGAGCCAGTTTCACTTTTGGTGAATTTTTTTAGATCACAAAAATACACCATTTAATTGTGAACAAAAGATAACATGATTTCCTCTTGTCTATTTGTATTGCTCCGCTATACCACAATGCCACCTAGAGGTTATGTAGTGGAAAAGCAGGAAAGGAAACACTCCTCCTGCAGAGTTCAGATCTGAATTCTGCAATGAAACCAGAAGTAGAAACATCCATCCGATTAACATCCTCACATAGAAAAGCTCTGTATTAGGTGCCATGTAGAACCAGTCACAGTACTATTTCCAGCATACAAGAGAAATGCTTCCTATGTACTAAAAACAAAGATGTAAATATTAACAGCTGACTCATTCTCTGAGTGCAGCTGCATATGTAGCCAAAACTGCACCATACATGCAGAAAAGGAAATATTAGCAGTTTGGGAGGAACTGGGTTTTGTAAAAGACTCAAACATTTTGGGGGATGGGGAGAAAAACCCTAAGAGAATGGGAACCTGAAAGCAGCCCAATGAGAACAGAACATGTTCAGTGGCCACAGAATGCTGTCTTGAAGGTTGGCGGAGAAAACAACAATGACAACAACAAAACAACAACAGGAAACTGTTGGATGGGAAGGGGGACAGAATGGAGTATCCTGAAACGGTGGAGACTCTAATTTTGGTGGGGATGTAAATCCATTCCATGTTTCAATCAGAACCAGCCAGAACTCCAAGTGCTGGACCTATTTTGGGGATGTGCTTTAGGACTCTGGATAGCTCCTTTAGAGTTCTGCTGGTTCTGACTGAACCCCAGGGTGGATTTACAGCCCCATTGTAATCAGGGTCACCAGCCTCCACTGTCATGAAAGAAAATGAGCTCCATCACACCAGTGATTTATCACACACTCACTATGCCTGGTATGTGGTTTTGCAGCACAGTACTCACATAACATCGTCCCTGTCCTGCACTCATTTAGCTTCTTCCCCTCCATTTTTCATTTCATTTTAGAATGGGCAAAGTCTGTTTTTTCCCCTTCTATGTAAAATATATGCGCTCCTCCATCCTGTGTATTGCTGTCCTTGCACTCTATCAGATCATCTCATTCTTTGTTGGGGCGGGTGTGTCTAAGGGCAATCTCACTGACAAAAGAGGAGGGCGGGCAGTTCTCCACTCAACTGTGAAGGGGGAGGGAGAAAGGTCCCATTTAACTCTATGGTCTTACTCTTGAGTAGGCATGACCAGAGGTACATTTTCACTTTAAAATACTTTGTTGAAATGAGGATAGGTTGACTTTCCCTTATCCCTTAAGTACACCATTCCACTTTTGCATCATTACACTATTTCAGCCTACCAGAATTGCATTCCATGGAAAAATAAGAATTAGGGTGGGGAAGAAACCCATATGCAAGGGGTTGACTTTCCATAATCCTGTAATCCCTTAATCCCTTAAATACACAAATGCAAACAGATGGAATATCAAGCTAGTGGACTTTCAGGAAATGATCTAAGGGGGTGGGGGGAATTAAAAATTCCTAAAAATCAAGGGTGAACCAATTTGATCCAAATTTGGTAGGGCTAAAGCCCTCCTTAAGACCTATCACCATGCTACGTTTCATCTCTTTATCTTTAAAAATTATGCAGATGTAAGCATTTTTGTACATTCTAATAGGAGCTCCAATGAGTGAGGGGGGAAGGTTGCCACGTCCATCACAATGTCCATCAATGACAAAAAAAAATGAACTGGAGGGGGCAGGGGCAGGGTGGGGCAGGGGCAATAGCAGCGGGAGAGCAAAAAGAGAGTTCACTGGTAAAGCTACGCCTGTGAAAGGGAGGCGCGCTTGCAGCGCTTCTGAAATGGAGGTAAAAAACGTGGAGGCAGACCATGGGGGTGGAATAGGTTAGGGTGACCAGATTTTGGAAACCAAAATCCAGGTCCAAAATGGCCGCCCCAAGGGGGCGTGCCCACCAACATGACCGGCCCCAGGGGGCGGGTCCAGCCCCAAGGGGCGTGCCCACCTGAACATAGCCTTGGTCACATGTCTGATTTACAGCACACAATGAAGACAAACCTGTTCTACATAACAACTTAATATTAAAATCACTGAATTAAAGAACAAGTGAAACATTCAATATATCTGAAAATAACTTCACTCACTCCTACTTTTGTAGCTTTTGCTGTACTTTGAAGCTTTTGCTATATTATGTGTGGTACAGTCTCCCCCTCCTTCAAATAACTTTTCTTACTGTAAATCCTTCACCTTTCCTAACATTTAACACTCTTTCCCCATCACCTTTCTCGTATCCATACTCACAGATTCAGCATACTGCTACCACTGAACAAATGTAGCACCTGACAAGTGCAGAAAAATCTAGTACAACAAACTAGCAACCTAACATTCAGAAAAAGTATAAAATATATTATCCTGCAAACATTAGCCATGTATCAAAATGGACCAAAGGCTTGCAGCAGACATTTATCACTAGCACCTCCTAGCTTGTTTCAACTTTTGGTTTATCAATGGGAAACTAATTTTAAAAAATTGTAATTATACCTCTGGTTCATTAGCCATGTAAACAAGACCGTAGCAATACAAAGAAAGGCCAGAACAGATGCCCATTATCACAATGCTAGACAAGGATCTTTCCCTCCTTTTATCCAAATATCTCCTGAATTTGCACTGCCTCAGTGTGCAGAGAACAGAAATCCCGATCATGGACCCAAAAAAACCTGCCAAAAGAAACCTCAGAAATAAGTCCCATTGATTTCAATAAAGCTTATTCCCAGATAAATGAATATAGGATAGCAGCCTCTTCACATCTGTTCACCTTACTCTGTCAACCGTAAGCCCCACCTGTCAAGAACAACTATGCAATCACAGAATCTGGCCTCGTGGACCATGCAACCACCAGGTGCTCTCCAGAAAGACGCTTTCAGAGCCTAGGAGATTCAGACACACTCAAGCCAAGCCATGCTACACACTCATTTATTACCTTGCTTGGACAGAACATTTCTGGGACAAGTCAATACTTTGCAATCAACCAGACATGACAGTCAAAAACAAAAAAGAAAAAACACACCTACCTGACATAGCAATACCTAATGACAAAAATGTTGCAGAAAAGGAAGAGGAAAATAAAGAAAAATATACACCACTGGCTATGGAAGTTAAAGAACTATGGTAACAGGAAAAAGTTACAATTATTAAATTAGTTAGAGTGATTATATGGAAAGGAGAACAGGGCTCCTGTATCTTTAAGAGCTGTATTGAAAAAGGAATTTCAGCAAGTGTCATTTGTATGCATGCAGCACCCTAACCCTAACCAGTACCTCACACGATTTGAAAGCTATACTTTTATTAATACAGCCCCAAATAGTGTTTGCTTATTTTGCAGCCACATTACACTGTTGGCTCATATTCAGCTTGTGATCTCCAACAATTCCATGATCCTTCTCGCTTGTCGTATTGATCAGCCAAGTATCCCCCATCTTGTAACTGTGCATTTGGTTTCTTTTATTTAGGTGTGGAACTTGGCATTTATCCCTATTAAATTCCATTCTGCTGTTTTCAGCCCCAGTGCTCCAGTTTATCAAGATCATTTTGAAGTTTGTTTCTGTCTTCCAGGGTATTAGTGATCCCACCCAATTTTGTGTCATCATCATCACCATCATCCACACACACCTCATTACTCAGGCAATAAAAATTAAAATCTACACACCCCTGCACACTCACTCAAAGTGTGTGTGTGGGGGGGAACCCAACACCTTCCCTAAGGCAATTTTTTTTAAAAACACACACAACCTCCTCACATACACTTAACAGGGGAGGGGGAATAAAAATCCACCCCCACACTCACCAAAGGCATCATCATCATCAGCCACCCACACAAGGCAAAATAACAGTAATCGACATAATAAATCTACACACAAACATGCAAATACCCAAGGCAATAAAATAACATTAAAAATACAACACTCATCCACATACTCACCAAAGGAAAAATAATAAAAATCCACACATGCACCAAGGCAAAAACCAACCAACCAACTACACAGACTTAATCAAGTCTAAAAATAAAATAAACACCCACATACCCCAACATACTCACCCATGGCAAATCTAATAATAGTTTTAACCCCCCCAATTAATTAATAAAAATCAGTACTCAAGGAATTTATGGAAAATAAGTGAAAACTAATTTCATCAATGCTGGCAGATATGAAATCCAACCCCACTGAATTTAAATTGCAGCTAAAGACAGTTCATTTGGCCTTCTATTAATTTAATAAAACCCCAAACGCATACATACAAGGAAAACAAATTGCTTAGAGAAAAGCTTATAAAGAGTAGCAGCAGCACTCCACAATAACAGAAGAAACAACAAGAAAAATAACATAACATCCAGCCCCATCTCTGCGCACCAGGCCAGGCTAAGATGCCCGCGCTCCAGGCTGGGACAGGCCGCTCTGCATGCCACAAAACTCCGCATGCCAGGCTAGGATGCTCCACAGCCAGCCAGGCCACCCCCTGTTCCATAATGCCCTTCTTACCAGGCCTTGCCACACGCCCTGCCAGGCCATGCTACCCACCGCAACAGGCCTCACCGTCCTGGGCCAGGCCACACCATGCTGTACCATGAGCCGGGGCCAACAAGCAGACACCCCCCGCCACCCCCCCACCCGAAACACGCCCCCACCAAGCCACCCCCCTCCAAAAAAAACCCAGCCTGGACCTACCGGGTCCTCCGCTGCCACAGCCGATCTCCTTCACTGCCGTGTGACCCCCCTGCAGCCCCCTCACCCTTCTTGCCCTGCTCTGTCCTGGGCTCCCTGGAGGCGCCCAGGACAGAGCAAAGGAGCAGCAGGCAAAGGAGGAGGAAGAGCCTGCTTTAAAATGCCCGTGCTGCTCTCTGGCCTCGGCAGGAAAGAAGTGCTCAGCGTTTGGGAGCGTCAACAAATTCCTTGTCTGGTGGCTAAGACAAGGAATTTGTTGATGCTCCCTAACGCTGAGTATTTGTTTCCTGCTGAGGCCAGGGAACAGTGAGGGCAGGAAAGAAGTGCTCAGCGTTAGGGAGCGTCAACAAATTCCTTGTCTGGTGGCTAAAGCAGTTAGCCACCAGACAAGGAATTTGTTGACGCTCCCTAACGCTGAGCACTTCTTTCTTGCAGAGGCCGGGGAGCAGCGCCGGCATTTTAAGGCGGGAGGAGAGCTGATCCTTTCCCCGGTTTGCCCCGGCAGCCCCCCTGTCGACCCGGATTGCCCTAGTTTTCCCGGTTAGGACCGGGAAATCCAGGGCGATCTGGTCACCCTAGCCTGAAGTGTGACCCAGACAGCTATGATCTATAGTACACCATACAGGAGGGATTGCCCTCCAATGGCACCCATGAAGCTCTCCCCTTTCTTCTTCCTTCAAAATAATTAGTTGAAGAAAAACCATAGAAAATGTTAGGGCAATCATCTTTCTCTCTCTTTCTAGTCTTGTTCTGTCCCTCTCGTCTACCCCTTGGCCTTGTGATTCTCCCTCCCTCTCAGACCCTAGCCTCAGTATTTCTCTCTCTTGCCCTTCTTTAGGCTCACTTTTGACTGGCCAGCCTCCCCTGTCAGCCATTATGTGACTAGCCATGTCCCCCATGGGAGCCATTTTGTGGTGGTGCCCACAGCAGTTTCTCAAATTCCCAAACGTGCTCACAGGTCCAAAAAGGTTGGGGACCCCTGCAGTAGTGTGTGTGTGTGTGTGTGTGTGTGTGTGTGTGTGATTTTACTGTTGATTAACATTTGTATTGTTTTTTATTATTGTTATACTTTGATAATATATTCTATTTTCATTGCTTTGACACCTCTGTAGAAAGTGGTATATAAATTTGAATAATAAACTGAACTAAATGTCTGTCTAAATACTGATTCAGAACACCAGCTAGGTTTCAATTTCAGACTTTCTGCAACCCCCTATTAATAAATACTCTGATATAATGTCGACTTGCATATAGTCTTCAGTACATTTGGCAATTTGTAACCTACTATTTCCAAAATAGATAAGTGCACAATTAGATTAAAATCCTGTTAGTTTTGCCTGACACAGTACTGCTTTTTGAAGTCTCCTAGGGTTTTAATTGATATATTTCAGTTAATGACAACATAGAGCTCTCTGTTAGACCGATGAAACATAGAATTTTTCTGACAGTGCTTGAGATTCAGAACCCAACCTCCTTTTTACTTCACTTAACATGCACGTGAACTAGGATATTCAGCTAGAACAGGAAAATATTACTTTGGCTGCCACCTGAAATCTTCAGAGGACTACAATATTTTATCATTTAGCCTTCCTTTTAAAATGTCTCAATTCCACATTCTCAGAAGAAAACACACACACAGAGAGTAATTTCTTGGAAATTTGGAGGCCAGTGTAGTATAAGGTAATGGAAGTGTAATTATGGTTTGGTTTAAATGTGAGAGGCTCAAATTCCTGTTCAGCCATGGAGTTGACTCTAAGGCTCTTTCCACACCAGGCATTTTGCCTGGGATAGCCCCTGCGTTCTCCCTGTGAGTCCAAATGACACACAGGGAGTCCCAGGGGTGGGGAGTGGGCAGGCACGGGATTTTTCTGGGAAAACAGAAACCAGAAAAATCCAGATTCTTCCGTGGTCCCTGGAAGACTGCGGAAGATATGCTGTCCAGCCCCAGGTGCTGTCGCAGTTATGCGTGAGTAAGCACGGCAACAAACTGGGCATGGAGCCGCATCGCGCGGCTCCGTGCCCAGTAGGGGAGGGGGTGGCACCAGTTTCGCCACCTCCAGGGGGGGCAGGGAGGGGGTGGGGGCTCACACACACAGTTTTTTTTAAAAAAAATTATCTTACCTTTTGCGGTGGAGCACAAGAGCACTCTTCCCATGTTTCAAACAAACAAACAAACAAATAAAAAACGGCAGGCGCGACTTGCGATGGCCCAGGAGCAGCTCGGGCTATCACACAATTGGTGTGCATTAGGGCGACGAACCCAGAAACAGGCACTTCTGGGTTCGCCGCCCCTCCAGTCCTCTATATCCCTCTGGTGTAGATTGGGCCCAAGACCCGACCAAGTCGCTAGCTCTTAACCTGAACCATGACACATTGTTATTGTGAAGATAAGGACATGAATGTGATAACATTTGTAAAAGGGAATGAAAAGGTGATACACAATTGCAATCCTGGAGCTGCATGGGAAGTTTGCCTTTGAGAGGCTCAAGTTAAACTGGAGGCAGAACAAAGGAGTGATCTCACTCTGCTGGGTCTGCCTCTTTGGCCCCACCCCAATCATTGCACTGATTGGCCCAGCAGTCCCCTCCTGGGAAGGGGATGCTGCTGCTGGGGCTATGCTGCTGCGGTGGGTGTGCCGCTGCTCTTTACCAGCCCTTCTTGCTTCACTCCTGGCTTGCTCACTCCCACAATTCATTGCTCCCTTTTAAGGGTGGGAACTTGGCATATTATCATTATACTACAGGAAAATGTAACTCAAAACTACAGCAGGCAGGGGAAATTATAGCTCAGTGGAGATGTTTATCCACTCATTATTCAGCGTGCACCAATACCAAGGCTGCAGTTCAAAACATACTTACCAGGAATATAATTTTAGAGCTATGTTTTTAATGGTGTTTATGTATCGTATTGTTTTTAAACCCATCCTGGGCTCCTTTCAAGGAAGTGAGGGATATAAATATGAATAAATAAATGAATAAAATAAAATAAAAGGATGTTTCCAGATGATGCTTTTATCACCTCATTCCCTTTCCTCATTCACAGAATTGTCATCTTCCACTTGTAGGCCTCCCACATTTTTGCAGTTCTTCTGTCTGGAGGCATCCTAAGCTTGAGCATCACTAAATTCAGGCCTTTATCACACATACCATTTCCCCCCCGGATTGCTTCTGCGGGTTCCCCCTCCGTTTCCTATGCGAATCTAGCGTTTTGAATCACACGTGGTCGGTTTTGTTCCGATACCTCAGCTTAGCGTGTTGAACTTGCCTGAACTTGCCTGAAACGGACTTTGCCTGTTCAGGGTTATATTGAAACAGAAACTAAAAACGGAGCACTCGGCGCAAAAACAGTGCGAGGGAATGACATCATGCGAGTCCTGTGCTGAAGAAGTGGATCAAAGTCGCAATGAGTATGCTTAAAACCACGTGTGTGATAACAGCCTCAGGAGAGCTATTTCTGAGTAATGATGCCTAGGATTAACAAGTACTGTTTTCATTTCTTGAAATGTACATTTTCATTTCTTGACATGTTGTTTTTAAAATCTAATATACTTAGAGTATCAAAGTACAAATGAGATGCAATTTCAAGTCACAAAAGGCACTCGCTGATGCCTTAGAAGATTCTACCACAATGAATGTATCTTTAACACATCACAGGATCCAAAAAGTTTGCAATGTTCTTTTGTTCTAGCAAAACAACAATGGCCCCTATGGCATCTTAAAGGAAGCTTTTTGTAATATAATCTTTTGTGTCATCAATATCACAAATAAACTCACACAGATGAAGATAGATACCTTTCTATGCATCATTCCCCAAAAAATGGAGACTCCAAAATGAAGGTGTTGAACTAGAACTTATCAGTAAGTTTGATTCTAGGTTTTAGGACTCATTTGAAATGAAGGGTTGTTTTCCATTAAAAGAGTTAGGAAGCTAAGAAGACTGTTTTATTGCCAAGTTACTTTTGTGTGAATGGGCATTCTGTTTATTATGTATACATTTGTGCTTTGCATAAGAATGTCACAGACTGCACCGTTTGCATTTTATGTCCTTCTTTTGGCTCTACTAAAAATGTTATGCGTGCCAATTGAAGTAATACTTTGTGCATATGATGACGTGGGTTTTAGTCCATGAAAGCTTATGCCACAATAAATCTGTTAGTCTTTTTGCTGCCACAAGACTCCTTTCCATTCTATCTGATGACATACTGCATCTAACAAATCAAGATCAGGCCCACAAAAGCTTTTGCCACAACTTGAAGGTGCTTCAGGAGTGTTTGTTGTTAGGGACCCAATCCTTTGCACTCTTAACTAAGAGCAAGCTCCATTGAATGCAGTGGAACTTAGCTCTGAATAAACATGAATGGAAACATGCTTCATATCACTACAGGTACGTTTGTCTTCAGTAGGAGATGAGCACATCGATAATCCAAATTGAGAAAGTCATCCCAGAAACAGTAGATCCCTAGCTAAGGCACCTTTTGCTAGAAACTTCCAGCAGGGGAAGCTCTTAGCTCACAAGTGGGGCTACTGTTCTTTAACGAACTGGGAAACTTCAGTGGAAATCAGAGTGGAGAAAAGAAGGTTAAAGAAAAATGTAACAACAGCCTATGAAACTTGCATATGATTAATGGGAATACACATTAAGCAAGTGTGATTGTGTGTTTCAAATGCCATCACACTTGTTGTTCACCCATGTATTGTTTTGTTCTTTTAAATTGCTAAAAAGTCAGGCTGCAAGAGCAAGACCTTGTTTGTGAAGAGGCACACATCCTGAGGGTAAGCCCAACCTCACCCACCTTGTTCTCGCAAAGGAGTAATTGTTATGTAAACAAATTCTTCAGTGAAAACTATATGTGTCCCTCATTCACCTTGGTATGGGGGCAGTGGAGAAAGAAATCCTAATTCCATAAATGATAAATTCAACGTCTGCAGAAAGGCAGTCACCTAATTGCACACTGAAGCAGAAGAAAGCTTTGCAAATGGTATACAATTTTCAAAGTGTTCCAAGCCTTAGGCAAAAGCCTTTCAACTGTGTCTAAAACTGAATGATAAAATATGTTGTACAAATTATCTGTGAACAGGAAACATGTGGTAGTGGCAGGGGACTGAAATGTAACACTTGTAAAGAAATGGGAACTGCCAGTCATTTATATACCCTTTCCCTTTTCTTTCGGTTACAAGTTCCATCATTTCCTTTTTAAATGTGAGCTGACGTTTGAGTTTTTATAATAAGGCATTTATCAGATCTTGCAGAGCCAATTGCTGCTTTTGTACTATGAAAAAGAAAGAAAGAAAAAACTCAAAAAGACAACAAAAGAAGCTCTGCATGGAAGCAAAAGGTCTCATAGTATCCCTTTCTGTGAAAAGTTTTTGATTTACCATTTTTAGAGAATGCACATGGAATGGAAAAGCCAGTAACTCTAGAAATCATGCATGAGATACCAATGCACAATACTGAAGACCAAAGTAATCAAAAGTTGGAAGAAGCTGTCTCAAATTACATCCCCCCCCACACCTCAAAAATGAGGGGTGTGCGGGGGGATGTAATGTGCAATTGCTGTTCAAGAAAAACCTGAGAAGCTCCTATTTGGAAAGATTGTTTCTGTTTTTTCACTCTTTAAATTCCTACCGGCAATGGTGTATCGTATGATAGCTCCTTTTAAAAAGATGTAATCTTCATCACCAATACCAACCACTGTGCACTGTGATCCTCATTGATAGAATTTTTTTGATAGTTTATTTTTCAAAAAAATGCTTTGAAGAGGCAGAATGAAGTCTATGTGTGCTTAAAAAAAACAAAACATTTTTTTACCAGCTACCAAGAGATCTGGTAGCGGAGTGAGCGCATGGGTATATATACAACTAGAAGATGGAGGGTCAGGCTGCACTCTTGTATGTACTTATCTATGGAGTAAGCCCCATTGAAGTCAATGGGGGCTCACTTCAGAGTAAACATGCATAGGATTGTGCTACTATGGCACTGAATCAGTTCTTTGAAAATAATTCTCAATGTTTTTGAAATTATACCCTCTGATTGTTGGAGGGTCATGATCATACAGATGGGCACCTAGGAAATCACCCTCATTTATTTTGATACAAAAAATGAGGTAGTAGTAAAGACTTGTTCATGATCATGCACTTAATTTTATCTCTGCCATAGAAATTATTAAGTTGTCTTAAGCACCATTTCACTCATAATTGGTAATTTCATTGCTGTCTTTGCAGGAAGGATAAGCCCTTAGATACAGCAATGACATGAACTTCAGAGATGTTACGGGCAGAGATGAAAGAAAAAGTAGCAATGTGTATGTGTTGTTGTTTTTTTAAAAGGTAGAAATAGACTTAAAATAATGATGATGATCCCACAGTAGCATCAACAAATGAATCAAACACCTCTCCAGGAAACACCCACCCTCGGTCTTACTACAGGGAAGAACTGATGTACAGCTGAGCTGAGAGATTTGGTTTCTATAGGACAGAAATTCCAATGAGCTGTCATGCAAGGAAACCATCTTCCCCCAGTCTACTCTAACTACTATACCTGCCTATAGTTATCTACAAATGTATGCCCCATTTTATCATCAATTAATTCAAAATTAACAAATCACATGGAAATGAAATGACACTGAGGGAACAGAAATGCCTGGGAGCAAGAGGAGGAGGAGGGAAGGTGGTCAGGAAGCAACATCAGCCAGGGAAAGAGACAGCACTGAACAGTATCAAAACAAGGTGAACATAACTGCATTGTGTAGCCAAACAATTGCTGAAAATTAACGTAAAAACATTGTTTCTGCTAACATACTCCTGCAAACATGTTGGATACATTATTTATGTATTGTTTCAAACATTTATATGTGACTTCCTATTTTAAAAATCTTGCAGTGGTTAACAACAAATTATACAATAATATAAAACAAAACAATATTACAAGTTAAAAGGCTACATAACACCAGGCTTAAAGCAATTTACTCAGTCAAAGTCAAGTAAACAGTTAAGTTTTTACCAAACTTTGAAAGCTAATAATTATCAGTGCTTGATATACCACAGTAGGGAGATCCTTCCAGATGGTGGGTCCCATCATAGAGGAGGTCTGTTGCCACCAGATGGATCTCTGTACGATGTGTCACAGACAACAAGGCCTCTCCTGAAGAGTGGTCTAAAACAGGCCTATATAGGAGAAGATAATCTTGATATTTGTTGTTTAGGGCTTGATATGGCAATAATATAGAACTGTATGCAAGTGACCTCTTGAAACTCTCCACCCTATTTGTAGGTAGGAAATTGGGGCGGGGTGGAATTTCACTGAATTTCTCCTGAGGAAGGAGAAATTCTCCAACAATTTCTCACAGGTAGGCATCAGCATTGGCAAGCGTTGTAGAACTCTTTCTTTCTTTCTTTCTTTCTTTCTTTCTTTCTTTCTTTCTTTCTATGAGTGTTTGGTATTTCTGTACTGCCATTGCAAGTGGCAACAGCATCAACTGTGTTGGCAGCCTGGTCCCCATTTTGCATCCTTCACAATACCGCATAAACCTAGCATCATTCCAGGGCTTGGCATGGGGTGGGGAAGGGAATGCAGCCACCACCAAAAAAAAGCAATGGTGAAGAAAATTTGGAGAACATTCTAGGAACTAAGAAAAGAAAATCACAAGGATTTTGTGAGAAAAATGTCTTCTAAGGAACTTTGGCTCTGCTGTAGTTGTCATTCTTTAGGGCACCTTCTCTATGGTTTTCCAAATGTTACATTTCTGAGGGGTGATTGTGGATACATCTTGTCTCTAATGCCTATGCTGGCAACACCACCCCTTCCCTGTAAGGACTGTAGCAGGTGTGAGGTGGAGGGGGTAGTGTTGGATCCTGCTCCAGGGAAATAGTGGAGCTAATGCTGTGCCAAAATCTATCCTGTATTTTCCTGAAAGTTTTTTTCCTCAATGAAAGAGGCTTCCATTTTTCTGCCTTAGGGCATTCTATAATTTATTTTGGATGTGTGCTGGTGATGTTTTTGAATTTGCCTAATTACGGTGAGGTGGCTGAGGGTACTGTCTATATTCTTTTTCCTATTACACATCTCACAATCACTCTACAATCTCCTAGGCTGCCTGCACTTCCTGATTTGGAAAGGTCTCACGGGAGGAATAATTTCATGATGTCTTTTCCTGGGCAAAAAGTGTGGAAAGCTAAGGAAGCTACAGGTTGTCAGAGAGATGAGTTACAATGAAAGACAGGACACTCACACATACTCCTCAGGCATCTCATAAGTAAGGTAAGCACAAGAACCCCGATCCCAATTATGAGATTTTCTCCCTTTACACATTCTTTTGAACACCATTTTTAAACATTTCCAGTTTCCTTTCTTCACATCCAAACACACCATATTCTTATAAAATATCTTTTGCCATATCCTGTTTTTTCCTGCTCTAGATCTTCTATCTTCATCTCTTGCTTTTCAGTTATTGAAATTACACAACTCCCTCCCCATTTTTCTATATGCCCATTGCAACAGGGGTTCCTTACTTGGGACGAACCCCTTTGTTTAACCTCATTTATGTTTATACCAGCCTTCTCTATCCTGGTGCCTTCCAGATGAGTTGAACTACAACCCCCATCACCTTAGCCAGTGGCCATACTGGTTGAGGATGGTGGAAGTTGTGTCAAACACATCTGAAGGTGCTAGGTTGGGGGAGGTTGGTTTAGACTGTAGTTCTGAAAAACTAAAGTAATTGAATTCAAATGTTATGCAGCTTTCTTTCCACATCTGCCAATAGTACTTTATTGTCAGCAAAGCATAGTCAATGTACCCCCTTCCATTTATTTTGATCCCCATAGCTAGTACTAACTTTATTTTATTGATTGTGCCCTCTATAAATATGTATACAACACAGGGCTCAGTAAACATCTTTACTAATTGTGTCTCTGTGTTCAATATTATTTATTCTAATTATAGCTTCCTGGTCTTTACATATTACTCTTCTGTCCTCTGTTCCTTTCATCTGCAAGATAGTAAAATTTTATTCTAGCCAAGGTAGTCAAAGGCTTTCTCTAGGTAAAAAAATGCTATGTTAAAAATGCCCTAGCCAATTTCTAGTCTTCTCTTTATCAGTATTTGCATTACTAGGGTGGTTTCACTTGTTCTTCAATGTTTCCTAAAAACAAACTGATCCTCATGTAATTGGTCATATAATTTTGTTCCAATCTTTTAAAAAATGTGTTAGTATTTTTGAAGCATGACTTAATAAGCATAAAGATCTGTGCTCTTTGCATTCATCTGTATTTATCTTTTGGATAATAGTGCTATTACATTATACCTAAAATCAAGTAGCAATGCATGATAAATTGGGTAATAGTGCTATCATAATATGTCTAAATTCAAGTAGCAATGTATGAGCTGCTTGTTTTTTATCAGAATTTACGCAGTTCGCACCTTCCAGATTGAACATGGACTCAGATGCAATCTAGTTGAAGTCTATATATTTCAAAGCTTGCAATGTGATTTGTGGAGTAAAATATATATGTGCATTTGATAGCATGCATAGTTTTAAAAAATGTGCATGAATATGCTTTAATCAATGGGAGAAAAATGCATGCATTTCAAAGATGTGCACAATTGATGCATATGTTTGGGAAAACATGCACAAACATATGCATAAATTTTCATGTGAAAAGTGGGGGAAGCTTGCAATCTAACATGGAGTTGAGTCAGCACTAACCTGGACATAAAATTTAGAGAACTTCATTAAGGTTGAGTTTTGCTGATTCACATATCTCTAAAATCAAACAAGATATTACCACTCCTATATATTTCCTTGATTAGTTTAAATAAATACGTTTTGAAGTTAACTTCTGGTGGTTTTAAATGTACAGCTAGGATAGTAGCTATTCCTACTTATTTGTTGTTGCCTTGTTGTCTGTCAATTTCTGCCCTAAGATGCATAGTTACTTTCTGTCATTTTTATCCTCTCTTTTCATTCCACTTCTTCAAATAGTCTTTTCATTTTTGCGAGTGGAGAAGGAAGCACAAGAAATAAAACTGAATTTGCTCTTTATGGTTTTAAATTTTGTATATCAGTTTTTTAATGTTCAATGTTTTTAATTTTGTAAACCGCACAGAGAGCTTTGGCTTTGGGACGGTATATAAATGCAATTAATAATAATAATAATAATAATAATAATAATAAGGACACCAGAGCTTGGGACAAATTAGGGCCTCTTTATTTAAACAGGGACATTCTCCCATCCATGGATCTGCACGTGAACATATGGGAATCTAGCTCATTTGTCTCCAGGCAACTAGCCGGCCAATCAGGGCGAACCACTCAGTTGAACACAGAGGTCGGGTGACCCGGCCCCCTTTCCCAACTACACTTGAGTGATTGGTGAGACCTACCTGCGTCATCCCCACACAGGGCTGCACAGCTCTGTGTAGATGAGACAAGCAGGTCCCCAAAGGTAAACCATATCCTGACACTGATGCTGCACAGCCCCCGAGGAGCAGGACTTCTGGATTGCCAATCACCATAAAGGTGCTAGAGTGCTCACTGTCCCTATTCTCATCTCCCCAAATTCCCGCACCATCCGCTCACTTTAAAATCCACCTATTTATCCTCCACTTCTAAAGATTAAATCCAGTATGGAGTAGGCAAAAAACTGTGCATACTGAGGATGTGCAGGGACCCCCCGGATTGGATCGGGACCCAGATCGGGACCTCCGATGTTGTACTGGATCGGTTCTGACAAAATCAGAAGTCCCTCAGATCAGATCGTATCCGAGCCCAATCCGAAAATTGGACGTCCGATTTTTGGATCGGCCTCCATTTTTGGTGTTTTCGCCATAGGCTTGCATTGGGGGAAAGAAAGCTTTCCCCCAATGCAAGTCTATGGGGAAAACATGGCGGTGGGTGGGTGAGTGGAGCCTAACTCCCCCCTCCCTGTCCCTCCCCCCACTCATGCTCCTTACCTGCCGGGGCGGCCACTTCCCTCTGGTGCTCGGATCTACTGAGAAACAGGCTTTGCGGCTTGCCTCTCAGTAGCATGCCAGGTGATGACCACCTGGTGCGCTACTGAGAGGCAGGCCGCGAAGCCTGTTTCTCAGTAGATCTGAGCACCGGAGGGAAGCGGCCACCCTGGCAGGTAAGTGGGCACCCCTCCCGCCTCCCCCCTCGTGCTCCTTAGCTGCCGGGGCTGTCCACTGCCGCCCGTGGGTGGCAACGGATGGCAGCGGACAGCCCCGACAGGTAAGGAGTGTGAGGGGCGGGAGAAAGCCTGATCCTCTGATCTTATCCGAACCAGATCGTGTCCTTCTGGATAGGTTCAGATCAGATTGGATGATCCAGATGCGGGGATCGGAAATCAGATAATTGTACCAGATTTCTCCCAGATTGGGTCCGGATCGTGGATCGGACCCGATCTGGTGCACACCCCTAGTGCATAATAATGTCAGGGAAAATTCCTACTCAGCCTCCTCTGCAAAGAGGATGACTGGCTATTCCCATACTAGTTGATAGGGAGGGAGGGTGGGGCCAGAAACACAAGAGGCTGAGGGCCGCGTGGGGCAAGCCTTTATAACCTTGGCTCTGCCCCCACATGAGGCTGTGCACATGCCGTGCATGCGTACGAGTCTCTTTCCTGCCTCCTTCCCCCTTGCAAAAAACAACACCCTCCCAAATCGTCTCAGCTGGGTGGGGATTGGGCTTCTGTAAACGTTTCATCTTCTGCCAGCCTCAGTCCAGTCATTGCCAATTTAGAGTGCTCGGGTCATATATCTGACCACCTTGTCTGCATGCAAACATCTGGGATCCTGTGTGAATCATGATTTACATTCCATTTCTTTAAGGAACAACATCTGTGGTGATGTACTAGGCAACAAAAATGTGTGAACACAAATTCATGAAATGCATGATCATTACCATCAAGTGCCTAGCTCATTTGTGTATTTAAAACATTTCTCACAGAGCAATCCTGTGGTCTGATGGGGCATGGGATACTGGGGATTCCATCTCTGAAGCAGTAGACAGAGCTACAAATTTGGAGGTGAACGTTTTTGTTCAGATCATCTTCTCTCAGCCACCATAGAAAACTTTGTATTGGTTCGCCTTCCGAGGTCAGTGTCACATAGTCAATGGGGAGAAAAGGGGGTCATGTCATTGGGCATGGAGGGGAGGGAGATTGTGTGTATCTGTGTGAATGTGTGGGTAGGAAATAGGTGCTGATTATTAACATAATGGCTTTAAATGTAATGAAATTGTGTTGATGCAGTGATTGAAATCCTTTTATAGAGCATTATCAGACAAGTGTCTTTTAGCACGCTTGTTACTGGGCACTCATGGATTTTCACAGGTCCTTTTCACAACACCCTCCACCTTCTGTGCACCTCCCCCTCCTTCTGCTCATTTTCCCATTAATCCCATTTTCCCTGGAAAATCCATTTTTTTCCTCCTACAGTGAAACATGACGCCATTTCCTGCTGTGTGTTGGAAAAGAAGCATGATAAAAACACCCACTGAATGGGCCACGTGGTTTTTGTTTACTTCCTCTTTCTTCAGTGTGTGAAGAAAGAGGAAGCTGCTTGTCCCTGTTGTGGGACAGTAGCATGAGGCAAAGCGATGGGAGTGAAATGTGATCCCAACCCCCGTCTGAAGAAGCTCATAGTCACACGAGGCAACAATCACATTCGGGTATAAAAATATTCTATGGCTCAATTTGGACGGCACAATAAACAACTGGTGTGGGGGAAACAATCATCCGTTGTTTTGACTATTGTGTCATTCCAATGCTGCCATAGTCAACTAAGTGCTGATCCTAATCCACACCACAGTTGATTATTTATTACCATGTTGTTTGGGGAGTACTCCCTAGGGTTAGAGTTAGGGTTAGTCAACCCACCATTGACTATCGTGTCGTCCGAATTGAGCCTATGTCTCACATTCCAGGCACTTGTTCATTATTTTAAAAAATTCTAGAGGATTAGCTTGGAGCAAAGGAACTCTACCTGTTCTTAAAAATTCCAGCAAGAATTTACATGGTCTTGGTTCATCTATGTTAGGTAAATTAACTAAATATAATTTGAATTGTCTTCATTGATGCATTCTATATTGCCATCATCTGAGAGATAATCAGAGGGTGGCAGCAAGGGAAAGGGCCTTCTCGCTTGTGGCCTCGCAGTTGTGGAATACTCTCCCCGCTGAGATCTGCCTGGCACCAACGTTGTCATCCTTTTGGTGTCAGGTTAAGATTGTCCTCTGCTCCCAGGCATTTGACAGCATATGATGGGGTTTGTAATGTCAGTTGTTGCATCAGTTATATTATCGTAACTGTTTTTAGCTGTTTAAAATTGTTTATTTTTTAAATGTACATTAACGTTTTTTATATTATGATTTTGTTTTGCAATTGTTGTGAACCTCCCAGAGAGCTTTGTCTATTGGGCAATGTAGAAAAATGAAATAAATGTAATGAATGAATAAATGAATTGTTGCACTTCAGATCCTCATATGCAATACCATAAACTTCCACTCTTGACTCTGTGGCCATCATCAAGAAGAATGGAAACTAAGGATAAATTATGTCAGCACTTCTTGAAAGCTTAATGGCTCTAAGACTGAATTTTATGCTGAACTGGCATCATTCCCATTGACATAACTGCAAATCAATGTTTGATCCCACTGCAGGATTCCCAGCAAGAGGACCAAGAGATGGTCACACATATTCTAGTAAACAGCAAAGATGTAGGGCAGAACTAGATAGGATGCTTAACACAGGAGTGCTGCCAAAATGGCCGTCCCATGCCGTTTTCCATTCACCTGCCATCATATTTACTGATGCCATTTCCCTACCCCCTCCTACATCAGTCAGTTATGTATATCAGGTGGAGCATAGGGAAATTACACAGGTGAATCTGACTAAACAGGGAGAGAAAGGAGAATTGAACATAACCCTGCCTTTTTGGAGGCAGCACATGATGATATTATGTGCCACATGATATTAACGTCGAGCTAGTCAGGTGTTATAAAAATGCATGTTTGAGAATGGGCATTTGCCCTTTCTACAGCTTGCAACATCTGCATGGTGTAAATGTTCCCACTGAATTTGGTAATAAAGTTAAAGAGCCAGTGTGGTGTAGGGGCTAAAGTGTTGGACTGGTAGTCGGGAGATCCGGGTTGTAGTCCCCACTTGGCCATGAAAACCCACTAGGTGACTTTGGGCCAGTGGCAGACTCTCCCAACCTACCTCACAGGGTGGTTGTTGTGAGGATAAAAAATGGAGGAGGATTATGTAGGCTGCCTTGGGTTCCTTGGAGGAAAAAAGGCTGGATATAAATGCAATAATAAAAAAATTGCTCCTGGTGACTAAATGTTGGAGGGAGAGGAGGTAAATCTAGACATAGGGCTGCCATTTTCAGCAGTAGCCTATATAGAATGTTTTATCTTGTTCAGTCTCAATTCCCAAGTGCTTCTAGAGAGCTCATCTATGAGAATGCCAAAATGTGCCAATTTGCTGCATCGTTCTTTTTCATCTTCTTTTTCTTCAAGTTTTAACTCAACGGACTAGGAAGTAGAAACATCCATTTGCTTGGGGGCTAAACATGAGCTGGTTTACCTGAAGGAAAGAATTCATAGCACTTCTCAAGACTACAAATGCTTTGTCCAAAGTCTTTGATGAATGTTTATGAGAATAAACACATTTGCAAGAATCAGGATTGCTTCATTAATTATTTGTGAGCAAAAAAAAAGGGGGGGGAAAGGCTATATTCACAATGAATATTATTTGCAGTGCATAATTCAGCCAGCTCTAATTATTTAACACCTGTAGAGGAGATAGAGGCAAATGGATATTCAAATATGGAAGTTGCCTCTTTCCTGCCTAGCTATGCGAAATTGACAAAGTCAGAGAGGGGACAAGACTCTCTCGGAAAACTTTAATGGGCAGCTTCTATATCTACCAGGTAAGATGATTGAACTTGTCCAATGGAAGGCATAAAGTGAAACACATAGGCCATTTTATATCTCTGAATCATGTTTCCTCTACATCCCAGTGCTGCGTTTGTAGAGTCCCCTATTTTTTATTCTCACTTTTATTTTGGTGCCACCACCATTTTTCCTCTTGTCCAAAATAGGCCAAACACTTTGCGATTACATACCTATGACGTACATGACCTATGTTGCTGCAGTTCTAGATTAATCTGGAAACCCTAGTTCATATAGATCCTGAACCTGGATGCCAAAGTCTCAGTGATGGCCAGGAGTGCATTTGCACAGCTGAGGCTAGTGAGCCAACTGTGCTCTTTCCTAGAGACGTCTGATCTGGCCATGGCAACCATGTCTTAGTTACATCCTGTTTGGTCTACTGTAATGTGCTGTATGTGGGGCTGCCTTTGAAAACTGTTCAGAAACTTCTGGTATGCTGTGGCCAGACTGTTGACTGGGGCTGGTTAGAGGGAGCATGTGACTCCCTTCTTAGTTCTTACAGTAGCTTCACTGGCTACTTGTCTGTTTTCTAGGTAGAATTCAAAGTGTTGCTTATGACCTATAAAACTTGGGACTAGGCTAGACTGCCTTCTCCCATACAAGCCTGCCCAGTCCTTAAAAATATCTTTCAAGACTGCTGCCTTCAGAGGCGCATTTGGAGGTGACCTGAGAGAAGGCCTTTTTGGTGACAGCTCCCAGATTGTGGAACTCCCTCCCAAGGGAGTCTAGGGCCCTTTCTACACCAGGTGTTTTGCCTGGGATGGCCCCCTGCTGGTCCCTGCGAGTCCAAATGATGCACAGGGACTCCTGGGGGTGGGGCAGTCATGGGATTTTCCTGGGATAAGGCAACCCTGGAAAATCCTGAATCTTCTGTGGTCCCGGGAACTTCCTGTGACTGCAGGAGATGTGGCCGTTCGTCCTGGGTGCGAATAAGTGCGGCAGCACAAATAGGTATGGAGCCGCACCGTGCAGCTCTGTGCCCATCAGGGGAGGGAGGCAAGTTTGCCATCCCCAAGATGGCACGGGGGGAAGGGGGCAGATTTTGCATGCGCTTCCCCCCTAAACGTACCTTTTGCGGTGGAGCGCAAGAGTGCTCTTCCCAGGTTAAAACATATGGCAGCCGCGACGTGCAATGACCTGGGAGGAGCCTGGGTCATTGTACAATGTGTGTGTATTAACGTGACGATCCCAGAAGCAGGCACTTCCAGGATCGCCACCTCTCCAGCCCTCTACACCCGACTGGTGTAGGAAGGACCTAGGTTTGTTCCCTCTCTGCTGTCCTTCTGCTGGGAGGTCAAGACCACATTATTCAAGAAGGCTTTTGGCCTGTAAGTAGGTGCTGTTTTAATTCTTTTTCATTAATTGTCATGTTTTTTAATGCATTTTAATCTATTTATTGTTTTAATCAATTGTATTTGTGCCTGTAAGCCACCATATGTTTTGGTAAAAATGTTTTTGGTAAAAAGGTGTGGTACAAATGAAATGAAATCAAATCAAATCAAATCAAATCAATCAATCATATATACATTATGCTTACTGGAAAGTTAGGCCTACTGAAATCAATATGACTTACTTCCATAGAAACATGTGCAGGATTGCATTCTTAACCTGAGGACCTCCTGTGGAGGTGCTTAGGTTAGAAGCCTTTGGCTGTTTAACAGCACAACCCTGTGTAGAAATAAGTCCCACAGTGCATTGATTCACTGCTTTTTAATGCAGTCTCAGGAGCATGTGCATAGGGTTGGAGCATAATAATATGATTCCACATCATTAAACTGCAGTCGTATGCACACTTTCCTGGGATCTCATTATTGAGCAGTGATTGTATGCACAATGGGCCATCCTGTTATGCAACATACACAATAATAATAATAATAATAATAATAATAATAATAATAATAATTTGTAACCCGCCTCTCCCTCCGGATCGAGGCGGGGAACAGCAGCAATATAAACATAAAAATCACAACAGTTAAATTTTTAAAAAGCAAGAGAACAATACAACATACATAACCAAAAGCAAGTACATCCTGCAGCCAGTGCAGGACCTGAGCCAAAGTCAAGCATCCACTTGTTTGTGACTGCATCACTTGTGGTTCCATTTGGCCAGGGGGCAGGCGGGGATTGAAAGGATGAGCCCTGAGGTCAGTATTTACGCTGCTGCCGCAGGAAGAGACCCGGCGGCCGTTTTGGAGTGGGAACATCATCCGAGTCCAGGTCCACCATATCTTGTATGGTGTAACTTGTGGGGGATCCATGTTCAACTATTGGGTTGTTTCTGTGATACCCTTGGTGACAAACAGGATAACTCTGACTTTATGCCTGTGCCATTTTAAGAACTGGTTTAAAGCTATAATATACTTTGTAATTTGTTTAAACGCATTACAGGCTGTTCACTGCCTGCTGCACGATTCAAAGCTGCAGGACCACTGAGCTTTCCCCCTTGCAAAACAATAACCACCAACACCAACACCAAAACACCAGGCTAGCAGCTGCTCCTCTTTATTTTGAATCAAGGGAACTAGAAAGGTCTGTGTTTTTCCAAGTGCTTAATTGCAACTAACTCCAAACAAAGCTGTCCCTTCCTAGCTTATTTCTTTATAGGGACAGACCAAGACGTTTTGGTGCCTGAGGCAGAAAAACAAATGGTCCCCCACCTCCATTCTAAGTCAAGGGGTATAGTTGTTGGCCAAGTTATTCTGCCACCTCAGCCAGAAAATCCCTCAGAAGCCATTCCCTGACAGTAAAAATACAACAGCAGCAGGAGCAGCAGCAGGAGCAGCAACAACAACAAACAAGCAAGCAAACAATTTGCTGCCCTTTCAAGACACCTGAAATCAGCTGCCTGAGGTGGTTACCTCACTCTGCCTCAAGGTAGGGCTGGGCCTAACTCTTTCTACTACAAGTTATTTTTAAAAAACAGTTAACAAGGACCAGTTTTTTTTTAAAAAAATAAATAAACTAGAGGTGATAACCTGCAGTTCTGTGAACCCCGTCTGTCCTTTTTAAGGCGGGTGTGTGGTGAAGGGGCAGAATTTAGTGACTCCTGTTTGTTCTACTGGAGTATAGTTCTCCCAAGTATCTATTTTTAAACCTGTGAACAATTTCCTACCACCAGCTTTCAGACTACTTGCCCTCCGATTACATTCTGTTAGTGATTCCCTGTATTCGTTAAAGTGAATGTAGCATTATAAACAGGAAGGTGTTAGTTTGGGTGTTTTAAAGGTCATCATTAAAAGCTCTCAATTACATTAGATTCATTAATGCACTATATTATCAGGAGAAATGCAGTCACCTGTAGTTTCTTCTTTAGGATTAGCCTGGTATTCTATATTTATCTTCACAATAGAATGCTTGAATGATTTATTTTGTTTGCAGCATTTATAGGCCACTCCTATAAAAGACTTCTCAGGTTGTCTGTCAGCAAAAAATAATAATAAAGAAATAAAACAATTTAACATTTAGTAACAATAAAAACAATAAAGGTGCAAACATCCTAGCATTCCCCAGGCTGGCTGAGGAATCTGGCAGTTGTAGGACTTATTTCTGTCTAAACTTGCATAGGATTGCACCCTAAAGGTATAAAGCAGCATAAAACATAGTGACACAGAATAAAAACAGCTTAACAGTGCAATGTTATCCATGTCTAAGCCCCATTGAGTATAACAGTACTGACTCCTAGGTAAGTGTGTAGAGGGTTGCATTCTAAAATAGATTAAAAGTCCTGGAAAAAATAAATTGCTTCACTTGGTGGATGGATCTGGTGAAGGTTTCACTCATAGGGCTTTTAAAGATGTCTTGTATTCTATCTATCATCTATCTATCTATCTTCATCATCATCTATCTATCTATCTATCATCATCATCATCATCTATCTATTTATTATCATCTATCTATCATATAATGTTATCTAAATAGAATGCATTATAATTTGTGCATAATATATACCAATGATAGTGGCTAAATATTGACAAAAACAAATATTGAAAATTCCATTTGGAAATTGAAAACTCAACGGATTTTTCCAGTTCGGCCCTGGCAGATTGCATTCTGTTTCCCCCTGTTGGTTGTGACTCAATCTGCAGTGAATCAAGGCAATACACAGATTCTGGGTTGTTTTTTTTTAATATTATTATTATTATTATTATTATTTATTTATTTATTTATTTATTTATTTCTTACCTGCCTCTCCCTCTGGATTGAGGTGGGGCAGCAATTTGCACAAATTGGATTAAGGGGAACTTTACATTTGCGCAATTGGGGTTGGAATATTTTTTATTTGCGATCTTGTGCAAGTATGCACAATTACAAATCTGCCTGTCTTCCATGTAGCGCTACAGAAACATATTCCCCTCTTGTAAATGTCCTTTTCAGTTTCATCCTCTCTGCCCAGTACTTCCTTTAGCCCAGTAGAGCCATATTCCATACTTGTCAAAGAACGTAACAATTTCCCCTGCTTTGCTTGGGAAGTACCGAAGAGAAGGATGAAATTGACTGGTTCAGATGACTTACCACAAGTGCTGCTGGTGTACTTCAACAAAGATCTGGAATGTTTTTGATTAGGAAATTTGGAGGTGCAATCCTACTGATATTTACCTGGGAGCAAGCCCCATTTAACTCAATGGGGCTCACCTCTGAGTAAAATGCAAAGATTGCCCTGCGTATGTTGTATGTTTTTGCTGTTTTAATTTTTGTATATTGTTTTTAATTGTTTTTAATCCTATGTAAACCGCCCAGAGAGCTTCGGCTATGGGGCGGTATACAAATGTAATAAATAAATAAATATAAATAAATAAATATAGTTAATCCAGCGAGTGGAATATTAGGCTAAATGCTCTTGGGTATCCCTTCCAAGTGAACTCTAGTCAATAATAATTTATTATTTAAGGTGCCACAAATCTCTTTGTGGTTTGATTCTTTCTAGCCCACTGGTGGTTTCTTCTAGTTCCACATCTGTGATTTTAGGGTTTAACAACAGAAACTAGTTCCAATAAAAGATATGGAGCTTTTTTACAAGAGGCTGATAATCGACTGGTAATCCTTCATATCTACTTTTGGTTTTGTCACAGAATTGAGATCTTAGCCTGCACGAGGAGCATTTCTTTTCCTACTTTCCCACTATATAACTTGTAGGTGGCACTGTAACATAGCGGAATACTGCAAATACACAAGAAGATTAAAAACTTTTATTGAAGGTGTGTCCATGTCTTTCCAAGGCAGTCTGTTCCAATGTCAAACAGCTCATCCCATCAGGAAGGTCTTCCTAATGTTTAGTTTAAATACTTTTTCTTTTAATTTCAAACAGTTGGATTGGGTGCTACCTTCTGGAGCAACAGAGAACAAATTTGCTCCATCATCTGTGTCTGAAGATGCCTATCATATTGCCTCTTAATCATCTCGCCTCCAGGCTAAACATATGTAATTCCTTCAACCTTTCCCATAGAATTCGGTCTCCAGGCGTCTCAGCAACTTGGGCAAGATCTACACCAAGCATATGACACTTTGAAAATGGTTTGAAAATTGTATGTGGAGTGTGTCCTGGGCTCCAACAGTTGTCACTGCCATTATAAACCATTTTAAAGCAGTAGTGTAGATCCTGCCCTGGTTGCCCTCTTCTGGACACATTCTAATTTGTTTATATTCTCCTTCAAATTGGGTTACAAAGTACACCAGTAAACCACCTGCTCTCTAAAATGCTGTACCATTCTATGTTGTGTTGCTGCTACAGAACAAGAGGAAAAAGAGATGCCCAGAAACCCCACAGGCTACAAAACTAGAATGTCAGAGAATTTAGCCTTTTCCTTTATATGTGTAGGGATCACTTTATATAAGGGACATTCAACCCCTTCAACAAACTGTGGTATGAGATGGTACAGCCTACCAACAGGAACATCCTATTGGGTTTTGTGATGTTATCTGTAGTGTTTGTGATAGACCCATTCTTTGAGCCAGGCCAGGATTTATGAATGACCTGCAATTAAGCACAGATAATCCATTCCAGGTTTTGTAGCAGGCGGGCAATGCAAAGGCCAGTCTGCCTGTAGCTGCCTGCAAAGAAGGGGCACTACAATAAATATCTACCACCTAAGTTTTGTGTGGAACCAGATTCCTACTTCCAAGGGTCCCAGGTCTGTGGACACAACATTATCCTCGACCGCTTGCTGCTGCTGCTGCCCCTGTCTCGCCTTTACTATTTAGGCCCCACAGCACCACAGCCCAGCAACCTGGCCTCCAGATAACTTCTTTGTTCTGCTGCCACCAGTACCTTCTCAGGTATACCCACAGACCACACCAGAAGATGGAATTAACAATAATTTATTAATAAGAAATTGTGTGCCAACAAGCTTAATGGTTACTTCAGTTCAATTGCGTATCGGTTATAAGGTTTCAATGCTTATTGGTTTCAGTCAGAACTCATACTTTAACAAACTGTTATTTGTTTAATTTATGCTCTAAAATCTTATCTCAATCTCTCAAACACTCTTCTTATCTAGTAATCCTGCTTCAATCTCTCCCCCTTTCAATCTCTCCCCCCCCCCACCAACCCTCTCCTGCCAGAATCATATATACACTCCACTAGCTCTCTAGCTCCTCCCACTCTTACACAGCCAGCCAATCCAGGCACTCCCCTACAACCAGCCAATCACTCTATACTTACCAAGACCTATAACCAATCACTCTATACTTACCAAGACTTATAACCACAAACATTTCGGCCTAGTTGCTTACTTTACCTGTTATTCTTACTTTTCAAAAAAGATATAAACAAATGCATATCACAAACAATAAACCTTGCAATATATTTACAACTACAAACAGTAGAACATCACAGGTTCCACTTATCCATTTTAGTTGACAGAGATGAGTCTTCTGGAATGCTATCCTTAGATCAGGCCTGTGGTATGTCATAGGGTTGGTGGTTTCTCTCCCCCCCCCCCCCCCCCCGTTGATATGTGCTGGAACACGGTGTGTGATTCCCCCGTACATTCCAGCTTTCTCGTGTCCTCTTCCTGATCTGCCAGTGTGAAGTTCACCAAGTGTTTGCCTTTTGGGATGTTCTCTGAATGTTCTCCAATTTTCCAGTGTTTGCCAATGTTCAAAGTTGTGCATACATTTATTTTGTTTTTGCGTGTGCACATGTGCATGTGTGCACATGTGTCTAAGAGGGGATGAAACTGCTTGGATTTGGGGATGTTATAAATGCTGCTCATGCTCACTTTTGAGTAGATATGCATTTTGGTACAGGCGATTTCCCCTGCCCACTGCTGAAATGCAGCCCAACCACGCAAGACCTGTCCCAGATCGGAATTTGCCCCTCAGGCTGAATTTGGCCCCACCCCTGCTTTACGTTTAGCACATTTCTGGGAAACCTGCACATTGACAATTTCCATGGGTACTGAAGAGGTGGGCAGTAGAAATGGGGTGCTGCCTTGATTCCCTATGCTTGGAAAGAGTCCTCCTCATCTCTGTGCACCATGCGGCACCTGAGTGCCATAACCTTTGCCTGAAGCCCTGGAGAGCCGCTGCCAGTCAGTGTCAACGATACTGGGCTAAATGGATCCATGGCCTGATTCCGTATATGGCAGCTTCCTATGTTCCTAGGAATATATTTAGTGGGTGACAGATGCTGTCCCTATTCACCTGGTAGCTTTTACAAGATGCATGTTGAATTCTAAGGCAGAAAAACACCTTGATTGTATCCTTTATATGAAAGCAAGGACTGCATTACACCCATCTTGTCTTTGAAATTGCCTTTAAATGTGAACTTCACAGAGTAGAATTGAAACGGGAAGCGAGCTCTCAGCAGAACACCTTCAATAAAGCAAAATCCATATGAAATAGTCCAGTGAAGAAACAATTAAAGCTGTGGGACCAGACAGAAAGTGTATTCTATTTCTAAATAATAACAATACTAAAAATAATTGATCCTGATAAAATCCTGAATAAAGTAATGTGTTGCTTACCACTTTAGAAGGCTTTGCTCCCTGGGGAATAAAAGGATGGTGAAGAGAAACATTAATACAAACTATGCTTTCATGATCATCTTACCTCCTTCGTTTTTTTCTTTCCATTGGCATATCATAGCTGCACGCCATCCTCTTCAGATTCACTGAAGCTTTCATATGACTTTATATTTCAAAGCTACAGGTGGTCTACAAGTGTTGCACTTCAAAGACTGTTTTGATTAAATGAAACAATGTTTGTGTAATACGGACCCCCAGATCTTTGAACTTCCCCCATTCAATTCATCCTACAAAAATTCAATTAGAGAAGATCAGAGGGACCCAGTGCCACCCTCAGTTTGCATCTGTCACTCAAGTTTGGTTTATCAAATAACTTCAATACGAAACCCAAGGCCAAAAATGTTGTTGTGATACAATAATAATGATTACTTTCCCTAGCTAGCAGATTATCGTTTATTCTAGCTAACAACAGCAACCACAAAAATAAGGGCATTTGCCCAAGGGACAATAATGCGCCTTTTAATCTAGATTTTGTTATTATTCTATGCTGGGGCATTATTGTATTCATATATTTATTACATTATCATGCTGCTATCTATCTATCTATCTATCATCTATCTATCAATTTATATAATCCTATCCCATCCTGTCCCTGAGATATGCCCACTGGGCTTGCTCCTAAATTCCCCTGCACTAGTGAAACTAAAAATATATATTGATGTAGTGAAACCAAACCAGTATAGTCTCACCAGAGCCAGCCCTGCTATTGGGCAGAATGAGGCAGTCACTGCAGGCAGATTATTCTAGGGTGGGGGGGCATTGAGCAGTGGTGATATTACAGGGCAAAGCTATCTATCCATGTGGTCTGCCTTTCACCTGCTAAGGAAGACTGCTGCCCTCAAGTAGAGCAGAGGATGCTTCTCTATCACCAATATTAAAGTAAGATTCAACTGTTGGTCTTGTTAGCTTCTGTATGTGGAATGGGGAAGAGGACACCAACTTGTGCTTCTCTTTAGGCAGCAAAATGTCTTGGGCCGACCCCGAGCAACACTATTTGTGTTGGTGCCACTTACAAACCATTAGTGGAAAGCGAAAATCTCAGACATGGTAGGGAATGAGTGGGCTTCATCCGGTTGCTATGCTCGCTCAGGAGTCAGTCCCATCCCTGATAACAATGTAATGTTATGCTTGCCAAAGAGGAGGCAACTGATGACCTCTACCTCCACTTTGTATATCCTCCATAGCAACAATGGAAGATCGGAATTGCAACTAACTCAAGAGGCAGGTTTTCCCTGTGTCCTCTGTGACATGTAGGACAACCTTCCCCATCCCAGTGTCCTCCAGAATTGTTGGACTACAATTCTCATTATCCCCAGCCAGAAGGATTATTGAAGAGCATCAGATGGGGGAACACTGATGTAGGAATGCTTACCTGGTGTTGTGACATCACCATCTTGTGCGTAAGACTGCTCTTGCCAAAAGCAACGAATGATGTGCAGCCCAAATGCATGATGTAATGACATCATTACATCAGTGAGTATTCCTAAACATGATAGAGAAGATGGCACTGAGCTGTCTTTTTTTTTTTTTTACAATATCAGAGCTACTCAGAGCATGTAGTTCCACCTACCGATGTGGGGAAAACAAACTGTTTTCGACGTGTGGAAATGTCCTAGTAGCGACTATCTCTATAGGCTATATTAAGCACATGCCAGCTTCATTTTGATTCACCATATTGTTACTACTGTAAATCTTGCTGATGTTAACACCCCCCTTACTGCCAACAAATCAACCAGTCTGGGTGTGTATCTGTTACTGAAGCCTGTTTAACATAGGTGCATCATGCAAGGTTTGCCCCCCCCCCTTCTCCCGTTTTGCCTCCAGTGAAAGAAAAACTGATCTTAACAGTTTTAAACTTGTTAATTCAATCCATATGTCAGAAAGCCAGCCTCCATATGGCGCTGCAGAGCACTACCTGATACTGGGTGCTGCTTTCGAAAAAAACACATACACCAAAAGGCATTATTTTGCAAGTGAAATTTGTCCCAAAATCAAGGTGTGGCATCCTGTTATCTGCAGCAAAGTTTTTGAAATGTATCAAGCTTCAAAACTCATGTGCTGTTCTAGTAAAAAGACCCTGATGACTATTTATTTATTTAAAAATTGCAGGGTCTTTTATTGGCAAAGACGTTCTAATCAAACCCTTGAGTCAGCATTTATTCTAAATAAAAGCACGTGGTAGCATGTAGCACATAATTGAACAGAACTAGGGAAAATAAATACAACTTCACTGAAGATAAAGGGAGCATAACTATAGGAACATAGGAAGATGAATCATACCAAGTCAGACTGTTGGTCTGTCTAGTCCAGTAATGCCAACACTAACTGGTAGCAGCTCTTCACAGTTTCAGGCAGGAGTTTTTCCTGCCCACCCAGGAGATGCTGAGGACAGCATCTGTCCTCAGCAAACTGTGAAGAGCTGCTACCAGTCAGCGTTTGCTGGCTCAGTTCAATAGATGAACCTGAACTCAAAGTGTATCTATGGAAAAGCAGGCATATTAGCACATCTGAATCTTTTCAAAACCTTCGTACAGTTGTATCCAAACATGTGAATGCTTTTATATGTCCCATTAGGTCCACAGAGAAGACGGTATGTAGGAAATTCTGGGGTGGGGGGATGGGCACCATTGGGAAGGGACCTGGGCCGGAAGACACTTGGCAAGCTCTGCATCTGTCATTGGCTTGTTCCAGGATGTTTGTGTTATTAGCATCAACTGCCTTGTGAATGGCGCCTGTTAATAGCATGATTGTCACTGTCATGGTTTTTCTTGGTACTCTGTTTGTAAAAACAAAATATTTAATCTGGTCTTTAATCCTTTTTATCTTTTTATTTGTTATTGATCACCTCTCCAGAATTTGTATAGGTGTGGAGCAGACATAAATGTTGTAAATAAATACAAATAACGTACTTTCTGCATTTGACACCCCTGTTTACAATGAAAAGTAGGTACCAGCTGAGCCACCACTGAGAAGGCTCTCTTCCCAGCTACCACCTACCTTAATACGGATGGTGGGGCACCCAGAGAATGGTCTCAGTTGAGGTTCTCAGCACTCAGGACCAAAGCAGATGTTACTTTAAATCTCTCTTTAGCAGTGACAACTTTCCTCCCATTTTTACTTTAGAGGAGGTACAGGACTTCAGATGCAGATCTTAAAAGCTGCCCTAATGCCACATGGGGGTCCTGATCCAGCAAATAGGTTGTGGATTGTAGCTCTCCAAGGACATTGTCTATATCCTCAGGCTACAATAACTGAAATTCATCCTTAAAATATGACCAGACATGTGTATGTGCGCACACACGTGCATGTTATGTTGTGGACCCATTTGGGTACATGCAAACACAAGATGGTCCTAAATCAACAAAGGTAATGGCAAGAAGTAAATGAAATAATTCGGTGTGCTCATTGTTGAAGGGGCACAATCCACCTGTGCTTAGCCATCTGTTCTCCTCCCAGTGCACATTAGCAGAAAACTGTGCATGTAGAAAACAGCTGGCTAAGCGCATCCGGACTGTACCCCCTTCAGCAACAAGTACACCTGATTACCTTCATTTAATTCTTCTCATTTCCATTGTTGTTTTCAGGCGCCCAAATGGTCCTATATCAATTTGCTCTCTATAAAGCTATTGACTAGTTCAACTTATAAAATAAGGCTCACTTTACACAACCCTTCCTTTCTACAGGCAGCCACTTCTTTCTGTAGAGATCTATGTGGTTCCAGGTCTAGTGAGTGGGTGTGGCTCATGTTTGGTTGTCCCCTTTCTTAAAGGCAGGTAGGTAAGTACATCGCATGGTAGTGCAGGGTGCACAACCTTTTTGGCCCAAGGGCCATATCTGGTATTGATGGGGACCTAGGGACTGCACACACACACACACACACACACACACCATTTCTCATCCCAGAAATCCTGCAGCAAGATCACAGGGATGGGGAAAAGCAGCACTGGGTTGGGGTTGGGGGGGGGGGGCTTTAACCACATTACCGTTTTAGCAATCCTGTACCAAGATTGCTGGGGGGCCAGTGGAGGCTGCAGGGTTTCACTAGCTACTGCTTGAGCTAGTGCTAACAAGGGGAATCTTGTTCTTATTGTGCTGAGCTGAGAATGGGGTTTCCCATGCTAACGCTAGCAAGGGAAGCCCTGCTCTTAGGCAAGATTTCCCTATCTAGTGTGTGGGGTCCCCATGGCACTGCGGTCTACACCGGGAGCAGCCAAGGGCCATGCAGTTCACAGGCTGTGGGTTGTGCACCCCTGTGCTCGGGAGAGAAGGGTAAAATCAGTTTTTGTTTTCCCTTTTTTAAAAATCTATTTTTGGGGAAATGAAAAATCAAGAACAGAGAATCCTATTGTATTTTGTGAACAATATCTTCACAATAGGGAAAATGTCTGTAGGAACTTTCAAGTGTATTTGATAGGATGATCATCGATCTATTTTGTAACGTCTAATGTTGTATATATATTTTGAAGACAAACTCTTATCTGTATCCTTCTCTGTCTACATATTGTTTTCCAGCATTGGTAGATATAGTTAGGGGGGAAATGGTCAGTTTAGATAAATATAGTTCATAAAACACAATAAAACTTTTTAAAAGGAGTTTACATATTTCCTTATTGCTCTGATAATGTTATAAACATGGAGTTATAAACATGGGGAGAGAGAGAGAGAGAGAGAGAGCTCTGGAGCATATATGACAGAAGAGCCTTGGGTGAAAAAAAAGATGCTGCATTTAATAAGCAGAACAGCATAAATGTCACTTTCATAAGTTAATATTAATGCTCTCCTAGAAAACTGGGCACATCAGAGCTAAACACAATAGAATGCTGAAATGAAGAGACACACACAAGTGAACAAAATGGTTTTTGTGTATAACACCATTGGTTACAAAAAAAATCTATTGTATTTAATAGTCTTCCACTTAGATTAAACAACCAACCAATCACCCCATTCAGAACGCACAATGGCTTGTTAACACGGCAGCCTATGAACAGACTGGAGGAGCATGATGTATTGTCTATCATTTGAATACATTCTGTATAAAATGAACTTTTTTAAAAGAGAGAAGGAGAGATACCAAATTCAAGACAGAAACCAAAGATAAGTGTTTACGATGGTCCTACTTGTTAAAACTATGCCCAGAGAGTCCACTACATGATATAGTGCTTTAGTCATTCACAGATGACCTCTTGTAAAGACTAAGGAAGAGTAATATGGCATGATTTATGGTGGCAGATTAGCCAGGTGATTATTTCAGTCAGGAAAGGTGTCCTTTCTGATAATAGCTCTGTCAAGTTTCTCCTTGTGCTGCTGAACAGAAATATATATTTTGCATGCAAGTTTTACCGGCTTCATTAGCAATGAAATTAAGAGGTTTAATGCTCAGGTCACTACCAATGGAAGTCACAATTGACTCAGTAATCTGGATTGGAATATATGAGCCGGAATAGCTTTAAATATAATTGAGAAGCTCTTATGACATCTACCCTCCCTCCTCTTTTGGGATCCTCACATATCATTAATGGAAATAGCAGTCCGTAGACCTTGACACTCAGTGGTGGTTGTTTTCACTAGACAGGTTTTGCGATCATAAGAAGAGATGCTACATCAAACAATAGGTGCTTTCCTGAGGTTTCATACAAAGTGTTTTTGCCCTTGAAGAGGAACATAAAAAGATGAGGAAGCTACTAGTAGAAAGAAGAATGGCTTCGCATGGTTGAAGGACAGGAATCACACAAGGTTATCTGCCTCTAATGTAATACCCTCCAAAAAATTACTAGGGCAGCCTAGTTGTGCTACAGTTCCCACCATCCCCAAGCCATTATGATTGGGATGGTGGAAATTTTAGTCCAACACATCTGGAGGGCATCAAGTTGGGGAAGGCTTGGAAACTATCTGGCAAAATCTCAATTGAAATAAATGGGAGCAATGCAAGAACATTTTCTGCGTCCCACTGGAATTATAGTAATTCTTTGATTCCATCAAGCAGGAGTCATACATGACCAAAGTAAGGTAAGTGCTGCTTCCCTAGGAACCGGACATTTGGCCAGCAGACCTTTGGGAAAGGGAGCAGTGGCATTCTCTGTGTGGTAGAATCCTCATTATATGAGCCAGCCCACCCATGCAGCCCATCCCATGCAGCGTCACATCCTTGAAACTCCATGTAAACAATATCAGTTTAGTTTATTTGAACAAAACAATGATTTTGGAGAGATTTGGGTTATATGAACAACTTTTCCCATGCACCATACATTGCTAGACTCTTTTGACATTTTTCAAATTACCTTTCCTTCTGTATAATTCTTTCATTCAAAATGCCTCTTTAAAAAAAACAAAAACCAAAAAACTTAGAGGTGTTCACACAATTTGACTTGGCCCCCATTTGGCTCAATTTGTCTGAAAATGATTTTGGAGGCCGTCCACTGACTTGGTTACCAAACCTGGGTCGAGATGTGGAAATCTGAGCTTTCATGCTTCCCACTGATTATCATAGGAAATTAAAAATGGCTATATAGCTCCCCAACCTGTTTTTCAGAAGTAGCTGGAATTTGGAGACATAGTAGTATTACTATTTTATTTATTTATTTATTTATTTATTTATTGCATTTTTATACCGCCCCATAGCCGAAGCTCTCTGGGCGGTTCACAAAAATTAAAACCATGAAATCATTTTAAAATATATAAAACAAGGCACAATCTAAAAACACAGAATAACATACAATATAATATATTGTATGATATGGGGGATTACATCTTCCAAACTTCAGCAAACTAGGTGCAGTGGATTTTTGTGCTACACACATTTTGGCATTTTTAAAGGGAATTGCCAATAACTTTTTCATCTGTTGGTAGAATTGGATAAAATTTGCAGGGATAGTTGCCCTTTCTGAGGAGATTGAGCCTGCCAAGGTTCAGATGAATAAGTGCATGAAGTTATGTGAAAGAAGAACCTTTACATTTTGAGGGTATCCAAAAACAGGTGCACTTATCCACCTATGTTTGTGATGGATCATTCTTCTGAAAATGACAGGAGCATGTAGGTTTTCTAAGTAAAAAGAATAGCAAAGTTTCAGAAGGATAGGTGCAGTGGTTTTTGTGGAAGGGAAGCCCTCAAATTTGGAAGGGAAATAAGTGATTCACGTCCCTTTCCCTCTCCCAAGGATTTTTGGGCAAATTGTATGAAAATAGCACTTATCTTAGATGTTTTTACAGGCACGAAACTTGTAAAGTTTCAGAAGAATAGGTGCAGGAGATGGGGAGTTATGATAATTGAAAACCAGTTTGAGGCTTTTTTTATAGCAGAACTTGGTGAAGTTGGAAGAATTGCCATCTCATGTTTCCATCTTTGCCCTTCTCCAAAGCACAGTGATTGGACAGCCCCTGATAAAACATGCCCTATGATTAGAAAATGGACATGTCACTCATTTAACACCACCCCTTCACTCTCACCATATCAATATTTAGGGATAGAAAACAAAGGACATTATTTATGCAGGTACACTGTCTGGCTTTCCAAAGCTGAATAATGAATGAAGCCTCAATTCTAGTCTCTTTGGAGGGAAGCCCACTTTGCCTTGGGAAGCATCAGAAATGGCTCAAAGGGGCCCAATTTAGTTCAGGCTTTGCCTGAATCCAATGCACATTCCTACTTTTAACTGTGTTCATGTTATCTTAATGCACCTGAAGTCTCTATGCTTGCCATCTTTCATATCAACTTGAAAGAGGTAGGACTAACTTTTTAAAGCTCTGCACAGTATGAGTTGGATCCAGACCTAGTCACACTTAGTTCTCGCATGGATCAGTATTAGGACTTGTTCATACATTTATCATAACTTGTTCATAAATGATCTGGAACTGGGGTGAGCAGTGAGGTGGAGACAAAAGGAGAGCAAAGCTCTGGTGCTATGTAAAAATATATTTTTCTTTATTTCTTATGTCTTATCCTCTGTATGCTCGACGCGTTTCGGTGGTGAAACCTTCGTCAGGAGCTACACAACAGCTAAAATACAAACATACATTCATTAAAGATTGTCTTAAGCTAGCATGAAAACAACACCCCTACACCAACTGAAGCATATCTTAGTATACATTCTTTTGCTATCCAAGAGAAACACCAGAAATATTCAACATTTGCACATTCATGTAAGATATTTTTTTAGAAAAAACTGACCTGAAGCACTTCTTTACAAATGGTTGTTATTGTTCTAACAGAAAACAGTTTAAAGTTTTTGCTCATATACCGTCCCGATAGGTTCATTCGTCTCGAGATTCTGAGCTGAGGGTCAGTTGGGAAGCAATTTTAAATCATTCAGTTCTACAGCTGGCAGTCTTAATTGCCTTGTGACTCAGTGATCCTGTCAACACTCTGTTAGCAGTTTGGGAAGGTTTTTATCAACCTGCTACTTTTTTCTGCTTAAGCCTTACTATAAAGCCTGACTATTGTTTATAAGAGGATAAATCTAACGAGTCATTTAACCCACTGGGTTCCAGGCTTTTTAAGGATAGAATCCAGAAAAGTTCTCTTTTACTGAGTGCTGTCTGTACTCAGTAAAATACTACTGTATTATCTCTGATGGGAAGGAATAAAAGTTGTTATTAACTCTCCAACTGAATTCATTGGGCCCTTGATATGTTTTTCTTTGACTGGATCATGAACAAATTGAGATGCTGCAATGCACATGGGTAACATTGCTAAATCATGGCTATCAGTAACATTCCAAAGCTTTTTCCTATGCCTTTTTACTTGCGAGTTTGCTCTGTTTCACTTAATGGGACTTGCTTCACATCTGTGCCCCACAATTGTATGGATTTGTAACATTTTGCATTGTCCTAATGCTGTGATGGTCATTCTATGAAAAATCAAGTCACGTTGTGTCAAGGAAGGCTACATCTATATAAAAAGCTGGAATAAATGTTATGTTAAATAACAAGATTTTTAAATAAGCAGGATGAAAAGGTCACATACTTATTAACATCCCTTATTATTCTGGTAAAATTATACAACACAGTTGTGTCTTCATCATGTTCCTGTTTAGCTCATTGTATGTATTCCCTGTGTAGAAAGCAGTAGCATGTTTTGAGGTATTCTTATTTGCAGCCTTTAACAGCTTGATCCTAAAGTAGGCATTGAAATGGGGGGCAGGGGGGAGAGAGAGAACAGAGATGGGTTGCTCATCACTAATCACATGACAAACTTATTTCCAATTTGGCACACATGGGCCCCCTCCACAAGGATGCGCTTTTGCACCCGGTTCGGGGATTATGCGCATTATCGCGGAGGCGCATTTACGCCTAATCCCTCTGCACGGGAGGCGGTGAGAGGCGGCGAAGCGCATTAATTGATGTCCAAAAAGCGCTTTAGAAGACGTTAATGCGCATAATCGCTTGTTCACACGGCGAAAATGCGCTTTAACGGCCGGAGAAAAATAAAAGTCGCTATTTAACGCGCATTCGAAAATGCGCATTATCGGGGAGATAACGCGCCTGTACGCCCGTTTTGCGCTCCGCTGGTGTGGAGGTAAAATTTATAATGAGCCTTCAAGGCTCATTAAACGTCTCGTGTGGAGGAGGCCTAAATCACTCTAGCAACAGTTGTGTATCTGGAGAAGTTTCACATTTTCCCAGGTATGAAATATTGCAGTTTGAATATTTGGATGATGGGATATCACTGCTATGGGAGCTCATTCTTGTGGAAATGCTAGGCATAAGAAATGCACATTAATGCATACTCCAGATACACTGTTCAGCAGGAGACATTGAGGTGCTGATGACTGCTCTGGCTTCTGCAGCCTGAAAAGACTCCAGACAACAATATCTGCTGCCGTCCTTCCTCCAGTGACATTATTATATATCCATGGGTGATCTGTTCTCTGCAGAGGCATTTCATCCAAACAGTTGCAGCACCACCACCTAACAATAAATGGGGCAGGATCAGGAGGCAGGGATTGTGGTAGGTCTGTTGATGCAATCTCTAGTTCTGAGATATGCCTGAGGATTTCTGTCAATTGGCAGCTAGGGTGGATTCAGGATGGAGCCTTAGAGGCTTCTCCTTCCCAACATCTGCTGCATGTCTCCCATGCTGCCTTTCCCTTTACCCCTTTCCAAAACAAAGACTGCAACAACATGGAAGGCTTGGAGCCTCCCTCACTAATCCCTTCCTTTTTCCTGATGTAACCTTACCTGATTGGGGAGTGGTGGGAAAGGAAATCCAGGGAATATCCTCTATTATGCCTAGAGCCTGCTGAGAACCACCAAGATAGGATAGTTTCCATGTTCTCTAGTGGTCCTGGATGATATTATGTTGGTTCTTGGCAATCACCAGTCCAATCCGTTGTGAACTTTCCCCAAGGAAATAAGTGATGCCAGGGAGAGAGAGGGTGACATTGGGGAAAGCTCACAATGGATTAGATTGTAATTGGCCCCAGGGTTGTTTGTTTGTTTTAATTTCAAAAGCTGGAAATCCCATTGGGCATCTGCACTAGAGTGATGGATGGGGATAGAGTGTACCAGCACATCAATTGCAGTGTGGGTGTGATTATGCACTTATTGAGCTTCATGTGCCAGCATACGAGTAGTATCGTATTTAGCAACAGATTGCACAATGCCAATTGAACCAATATGTGATAGCCTTATTGCAGCAACATGACACTGGACTTGCAAACAGACCCTTTCTTGGTCATGGAATAGTCCATGAAAACTCTTAACATAGGCCCTTTCCACACCAGGTGTTTCACCGGGGATGGCCCCCGGCTGTTCCCTGTGAGTCCAGATGATGCACAGGGACTCCCAGAGGTGGGGGTGGGTGATGGCCACGGGATTTTCCAGGGATAAGGCAAACCTGGAAAATCCCAAACCTTCCGTGGTCCTGCCATAGGTGCTCGCAAATAAGCGCAGCAGCAAAATGGGCATGGAGCCGCACCATGCAGCTCTGTGTCCATCGGGGAGGGGGGAGCCAAATCCACCATTGCCAGGATGGTGGGGCGGGGGAGGAGCCCCTGATCATGTGTGTGTGTTGTAACCCCCCCACCACCACTAACCTTACTGCAGGAGTGATTGAGCACTCTCCTCAGAGCTCTGGCACTTCAAAATGGTGGGTGCAATGAGCGTGTTGCACCTGAGAGGAAGTGGAAGTTCTGCTTCCTCTGAGAGGATTCCAGATGCCGATCCTGGCAGCAGACACCAATCCTGCCCTTTTTACACCCCTATGGTGTAAAAAGGGCCATAGAATGGCTGACTTAAAGCAAAACACAGCACTATGAAGATCATAGGATATCCCTTCACTGTCTCATTTAAAACATCTTGGAAAGTTCCTATTTCTAGAAAATATCACATATTTAGCTTCCAAGCCATCCAGCGAACTCCACCCCTCTATTTTTAGGGCCTGGGTAGCCAGGTGCCTGGGATTTTTGAAGCCCTGATTTTAAATGTTTTTAATCCAAAGGAAAACAGGTGCAACAGCTGGGGCTGCAAGGGGTGCAGCCCTTTTCCAAATGCCCAAATAACACCGATCAGCTGTTTGGCAGAGAGGAACTGTGTGTATATTCTACCTGAACAGCCAATCGCCAGGTGCTTTTATAAAAGAGTTTCATGTGCACAGCTCTGGCAGCTGGACTGGAGGGTGTAGGAGCCTGCTTCACAGGCAACGTGTGGTATGGCCTGCCAGAGGAGATTCGACAAATTAGCAGTCTTCTGGAATTTAAGAAAGCCATGAAGACTGCTCTATTCCGGCAGGCCTACCCAGTTTAATTTTAAGATGTTTTTAATAATGTATTTGTTTTTATCTGTTTTAACGGTTTATCTATTTTATTGTTTTTATATTTATATTTATTGTTGTTCCCCGCCTCAATCTGGATGGAGAGGCGGGTTAGAAATGAAATAAATAAATAAATAAATAAAGTGCCCCCAGCTGGATAAGGACATCTGTTTTTACAGGTGCATTTCTTTACTGAAAAGAAAAATTGGCTAGGGAATAGTGATCATTCTTATTATGCAAAATAAATAACTAAGAACCCAGAAAAGTGACATTTCTCTTGGTCATTCTTATACATAGTCACTTGTGTATTATTATTTGCTTTACACATTCCTTGAAGTTTTTTGTTTGTTTGTTAAAAGCAGATAATTCATTAGATCCTTTATCATTTAACCACTTTTGTTGTTATTTCTTTTGATGGGTGTGACTGTGAAGCAGAAGAAGTTAAGCACCTTTCTACAAGAAAGAGACCTGTTTGATATATCTAGCATAATTTTTACCTGAAAACTAACTGTAACAGTCAGGTCAGTCAGAAGGAAAAATGAATTCTATTGGGAAGGTATGAATCAAAATGACAGGGCTCTCAAGGGCAAAGCAAAAGACAGAGAGCAACAGTTGGAGTAATGTATTTTAAATTGGAGTTCTTTTTTTGATCTGATGCATATGCTCATGGCAATCCTTCTCCTCTGCACTTTCATTGTATGCATGATAAAAACATCTCAAAAATCCTGATTTTGAGCAAATAATGCAAAGGAAGTAGAATTGAATAAACTGCAGGTAAGAGTGAAGAGGCTAACAATGAGTATAACTCATTCCTAGATTATTAAGAAGAGGTGGATGTCAAAGGAACTTGAGTATGTTGTACCTCAGGAGTGGGCAGAAGATCAATAATAATAATAATAATAATAATAATAATAACCTGAGGAGTGGGCAGAAGATAAATCTCCAGATGTTTGGACTTTAACTCTCAGAAGCCCCTTCCAGCATGGCCAATGGTTAGACATGCTGGGAGTTGAAGTCACAAACATCTGGACTAATAATCTACAGCAGGGATGCTTTCTGCCCATTCCTACTATAGATTCTTAGTCAAGACCTCTGTTTTCTTTTTCTTTCTTCCTTCCCCATCTTTTTTGTTTCAAAGTGACCATCCTCATCCACCAGGAGAAGGGAAAGGTGTTGTAGTAGTTCAGTGATACAAATGGATCTTTCCACCCCCACCATCAAATCAGTGTAATTTTCTGACATATTTTCATGGAACTGTTGCTAGAATTTTTAATTCTTCTATGGGGGAGGTGGCTTATTCTTTTGGATGTATAATATCTTTAAAGCCTTCTGCAAATAAAAGAAAAAGAAAGAAAGAAGTGCAAGCTGATAGTAAAGAGAGCTGATAGAGACTTGTGCAAAGAGGAGACCAGAAGAACCATATTTTAATAGCTTCCATTTTATAAAAAAAATCTTTTTTTTGCATTAATAATAATAATAATAATAATAATATATTTATTTATTACCCGCCTCTCCCTCCGGATCGAGGCGGGGAACAACATAATGATAAAACACACAAAACTGATTAAAAATACATAAAACCAATATATCATTAAAATACCAATAAAACACCAATAAAACACTTAAAATTCATCTGAGTAGGCCTGCTGGAAGAGCTCAGTCTTCATAGATCGTTTAAATTCCTGAAGACTGGTAAGTTCACGGATCTCTCTACTGATTCAGTTATATTATGAGCTTTGCTTGTTTGTAGTCCATGAGTACATACTTGTTACTAAGTGTTTTGACTACATTACCTTTGAAATTCGAAGGCAGTGGGATCCAAAGAGCAAAAGGGTGAGGAGAGATTAATTCTTTCTCTTTTCATAGCTTCCCTCCGTTTCTCCAAGTATTCTCCACGTATTTTTCTCCTTACAGCTGGCCTTGGAGTCTGGCTGGAATAAAAGTATCTGAAGGGTAGAAGGGCAGGTAGGGAGAGACAGGAAAGCCTTTGGAGACAGTGTAGTGGGGAGGTAAGCTGTAAGAAGTTGGATGTAAGCAGGATGCCCTATTCCTCATCCAGGCTCACCTTTGGTCCCAAAAATCGGGTCACCACTCCGACTCCTGCTTTGTACATGATTGTGGCTGATTGAGGTTAAACATAAATCTATGCCACTGAATTGATTAACAGCGCCTAACATTTCTGTTGCTACGAACTGGAAGAAAAACAGATCCACCACCCTTGCCTGAATAGTTTAAAATGATAAAGCTTTAATGATTAAATGTCCTTAAACACCCACACACACATTTACTCCCACACATAACACTGATAAATCTGTTAAAATTTGGTCTATCTTATAATGTACCAGAACAAAAAGTTCCACGGTAATGTCTTTTTTATTATAATTTATCTAGATCCTGAGTACGATGATGATGACAATAAAATTATTATTATTGTTAATAATAATAATAATAATAATAATTAATAATAATTATTAATAATATACACCACTGGCCATGGAAGTCAAAGAACTATGGCAACAGGAAAAGGTCACAATTATCCCATTAGTCATATCAGTCACCAGCATCACATCTAAAAAATATACTGAAAACCTCCAGAAACTGGGCCTACCAGAATACATCCACACCAACATCCAGAAAGCAGTCATAATTAAAACATGCTCAATCATCCAAAATTCCTGAATCAATAAAAGACAGCATGACTTGGTAAAGCCCGTCATGTCGTCTAGAAAAACTACCACAAGTGAGAAAGAGATTATTATTATTATTAATAATAATAATAATAATAGATATGTCCTACTACCATGTCTAATTTGGCCCTTGCATTCACAGGTTTCTAGTGAAAGTTAATCCATTATGGTGTGAATGTGATTTATTAACATTAAATAGTCCATGTTCCTATCAGACAACAAGTCTCAAGTCCCTATCAAGAGTGGGATGAGAGTCTCATTGAAATAGTTCCAGCAACTTGAATTGAAATGGTACATACCAGCCTTTGTAAACTGGAGTGATTTAGGTCAAAAGTCGGGGGAAAAGTCACACAAGCATTTTTCTGTCTCTGGCTGTATGGGATGGCGTCCTTTTCCTTTTGTTTTGGTTCAAAATTTTTATTCTGTTTTCACAAATAAAAAAACAATGTAAATACACACAATACATAAAACATCAGAAACAACACACTAAAAGAGGATGATCAGCAGATTTACAGTGGGTTCTGCCCTTCTCCCCAGCAAAGGCATATAATCAAATTTTCTTATCGCTAAACTGTATAACTATACTATACGCATTCCACATTTTCCTCTCTCTTTATTTTTAACCCTTTCTTATTTGTTGCATCCACAGATGAACAAATCATTTTTCTCTTGCGCTTTCACATAATCTATAAGGGGTTTCCATTCAGTTCTAAATCTGGCTGTTGACTTTTCTCTGATTATTTACGTAAGTTTCGCCATCTCTGCCATCCCCAATAGTTTCAAAATCCATTCATCCATTGTAGGTATCGTTGTGTTTTTCCAGTTTTGTGCATATAACAGTCTCTCCGCCATCATCATATATAAAGATAAAGTTCCACAGTTGTTTCTTGTCTCATCATCCATTAATCCCAAAAGGAAGTATTCCGGTTTCAATTGGTGGCCTTTTCCATAGGAAAAAGCAAATTAATAGAATTTGCAAATTAATAGAAGAACTCTGTGATACTGGAATGCCTATGAACTATATCAGACATGAATTGCATGACACCATCGAGGGAGAGGGGGAATCTATTTCGGCCTAAGGGCCAAATTCAGTTTTGGAGAAGCTCTTGGGAAACATATTCCAGTGGGGGGGGGGGGGTGAGACTAAAGGCAAAAGGGATGGGGCAAAAATTACAATAACTCCCAGCATATTGTAATTTAAAGCTCTTACTTCCAGTGACTAAAGCCTTAGGAAAGGCATTCCACCTCTTTAAAATGCAGAGCTGGGGAGCTACACAAAAGCTGAGAAACCATCAAATGATCAGTGGTTGGGGGAAAGGGGTTGTGGCCATCTTGGGAAACTGAGAGGGCAGGATTGGGATCCCAAGCAGGCCAGATTTGGTCTGTAGCCTGAGGTTCCCCATTCCTGGCGTAGGGAGTGAAAAGCCACGTGAAGATCACCATATCACATGTGCAATACATTTCATTGTATATGGGCATTGAATAAAATTGATCCCCAGACCTCCTGTAGTCGTCTATCTCTGTGTTAAGACCTAACAGGTAGAGGGGAGGTTGGGATTAAATTAGACCCCACCTGTTTCCCTTCCTAACAATTCATCAGTGCAATTACTGCTTTTCTAATTGGTCTTTGTATGTGCAGCCCAGGCTATTGGATTGGGAAGAGGCGCTGCATAGCTTCTGTTTGCATGCCTAGTTCCTTATTCAGCTAGGGATACCCCCAGCTCAAATGGGCATCAAACCGTAATTCTGTGTGTAGTTGGAAGTAAAACCTGCAGAATTCAATGGGGCTCACTTCAAAGTCATCCTGCATAGGATTATGTCATAGGGCTACAATCCTATACTCATTTACTTGTAAGTAAGTCACATTGAACTCAATGGAACTTATGTCTGAGTAAATATGTATAGGAATGTGCTGTAAATAATAATAATAATAATAATAATAATAATAATTCATACCCGCCTCTCCATTTGGATCAAGGTGGGGAACAACAGTAAATATAAAATATGATAAAATACTTTAAAAACATGGCAAACATTATTTAAATAGCAATAAAACAGCCGAAAACACCCTAAAAACATTCTAAAATTCCATTGGATATGCCTGCCAGAAGAGACCAGTCTTTATAACTTTCTTAAATTCTAAAAGACTGTTAAGTTGACGAGTCTCCTCCGGCAGGTCATTCTACAGTCTAGGAGTGGCAGAAGAAAAGGTCCTCTGGGTAACGGTTGTCAACCTAGTCTTGGCTGACTGTAGTAAGTTCTTCCCAGAGGACCTGAGCATGCGGGTCGGATTGTATGGGAGAAGGCGACCCTGCAGGTAACCTGGACCTAACCATGTGGGGCTTTAAAGCATTTGTAGAAAACATAATATATTTTAAACAAAGTAAAAGAGAAGTATTTTGATAAATGTAAGTCATTTCTCTTTATTGAGAGAGCTTAAATTTCATTAATATGTAATTAGATATATATGAATTATTATAAAATAAACTGTAAAAATATTTAAAAGGGGGACAAAAATAGCCACAGGTAATGGATGCATATTCAACAAGATACTGTTCAAAATAATAATAATAAAAACATTTATGTTCATTAATTATATTCATCTCCAAGTTGCAGAGGGATTCGTTGTTGGGCTACTAAGGAGAGAAATAAAATAAAAGCAATCAAAATGGATAGTCCTGAAGTTCTGTTTCAAAGGAGCAAAGGGAACAGTTGAAAAACAACATATGTTAAGTATATAACTAGGAAAAAATATCCCATATCTAAGTTTTTGAAGGTGCATATCAAGGGCTTTTCTTATTGGAAAAGTAACTGAAAAATGATACTACTGACACTGGCTAATCTTGAGACAGCTCAAAGACAACGAAAACAGAAGGGTGGTATGTGCCTGAGCACATATAATGCACACAAACACAGACACACACACACATCAATTCCTCCAAACAGACCATTCTCCCAATCTGTCTGCAATAGTCAGATCTTTAGGGGAAAGTGACTCATGGCAGGGCATCATGAGTCGCTTAAGTACATTTGTCTGTGGAGAACTTTACAGCATACATTTTCAGATTTACATAGAATTTAAAAGCTGGAAAATGCCTGTCCAGTGACAGTTTAGGTAATGTGTACTTCCGCAGCTGGATTCTACAAGTATCTGCAGTGGTGTTGTACAAAAGCTCATTGAATTGGGCTGAATCCTTGTCCTCATGACCCTTTCTCAGTACACTCAGGAATGTATGAGAAATTCTTTTCAGTTCATTTCTTACTAGAATCTACCCAGTTTGCACCTCTCAGTTCTGAATGTGGAACCAAACGCAATCTGCACTTGAGGTCCATACATTTCCAGTCTTGTGATTCAATGCATGCAGGGGTGGTGGGGGTGGTGGACTTTTGAAAAATGTATACAAACACAGATCCTGTTCAGATGACACACTAAGCCATGGTGGTAAAGCATTTTGAGCTAAACATTATGACTTAGTGTGTCATGTGAACCATTCTTAACCGTGGTGTCTCATAACTCTCACTAACCATTTGCTGCAAAAGGGTTAGCAGCCTAACCATTGCTTAGTGTGTTGTCTGAACAGGCCCCCACTTTTATCAATGGGAGAAAAATGCACACAGTTTATGTGTACAATTAGAAAAAAATGCTGTTCAAAATTTCAGCCACTCCATTCCATCTCCCACCTTTGTTTTCCCACCTTTGTTTTCTGTCCCCACCCCCACAACAGGATTCTGTGGAATCGAGACTTCTTTGCGATAGTCTTTAGGTCTCATCCCACCAAATCTTTGTAGATTGGCAGACCTTGGGGCAGTGCTGTTTTTACTATATAAACCACTGCATTCACACCTGAACATCACAAATAAGAGGAAAACATTATGGAGGAATCCTTCATGAATTTGCCTGGTCCCCTTTTAACGCTGTCTAAAGCCAGATCAACACCAAGCAGGATATAACACCTTGAAAATGGGTGGTGGTGGTGGGGAAGCAAATGCTATTCTGGGCTGCATTAATAGAAGTATAGCTTCCAAATTGCGCAAGGTACTGGTTCCCCTCTGTTCGGCACAGGTTAGGCCGCATCTTGAGCATTACATCCAGTTCTGGGCACCACACTTCAAGAAGGATCCAGACAAGCTGGAGCGTGTTCAGAGGAGGGCAACAAGGATGATCAGGGGTCTGGAAACAAAGCCCTATGAGGAGAGGCTGAAAGGACTGGGCATGTTTAGCCTGGAGAAGAGAAGGTTGAGGGGAGACATGATAGCACTCTTCAAATACTTGAAAGGTTGTCACACAGAGGAGGGCTAAGATCTCTTCTCGATCATCCCAGAGTGCAGGACATGGAATAATGGGCTCAAGTTACAGGAAGGCAGATTCCGGCTGGACATCAGAAAAAAACTTCCTGACTGTTAGAGCAATACGACAATGGAACCAATTACCTAGGGAGGCTGTGGGATCTCCCACTCTAGAGGCCTTCAAGAGGCAGTTGGACAGCCATCTGTCAGGTATGTTTTAAGGTGGATTCCTGCATTGAGCAGGGGGTTGGACTCAATGGTCTTATAGGCCCCTTCCAACTCTACTATTCTATGAAAACAGTATATAGATGTGTCATGGGCCATAAAAGTTGTCTATGAACTTCAATACCATTATAAAGCAGTAGTGTAGATCCTGCCTAAGAATGCTTTCAGATGGGGAAAATCATGTTTCCATACTGTTGTTCTGCTTCCTGCTTCTCTTCCGCATTTGAAATGAGCTGAATTACATGGGAAGAGAACAACCATGTGGCCTGAATGGGAACAGCACCTTCTAGTGGGGGTTTTATAGCACAACTTTCCAAAGAATTGGGTTTTCCTAGGTTTATTTTTAAATGGATTATCTGGGAAAAGGAGCAGGAGATGTGCAGGAAGCTCACAACATCATCAAAATGACCCGCGAACTTCCATGAGTGGCCAGTCATGAGTGTGCTATAAATTGTTCATTTAAAGAAGCCCAAAGCAACCATCACTATTTTGTAAATTCTATAAATTAATCATGTATTGTGTAAGGACTTTATTTTGTCTGTCCTGAATGTACTCCACATTACAGTTCTATGGGGTGGGGTGGGGAGGCTTTTCTCTCTTTTTTCTCATAATAATGCATAATTTTATAACCCTTTTATCATATTTCTCATATATATATATATATATATATTAGGGGTGTGCACGGACCCCCCGGATCGGATCGGGACCCGGATCGGGACCTCCAATTTTGTCCCGGACCGGTTCGGACAAAATCGGAGGCCCCCCGGACCGGATCGAGTCCGATCCCGACCCAAAAATCGTACATTTTTGGATCGGCCGCCATTTTTTTCCCCATAGACTTGCATTGCAATGCAAGTCTATGAGGAAAAAATGGCGGCGGGTGGGTAAGGGGGGGCCTAACTCCCTCCCCCCCCGGGGCCGTCCGCTGTGGACGGCCCCGGCAGGTAAACCCCCTCCCCCGCGCTCCCTACCCCCCCTGGGGCCGCCCGCTTCCATCCGCTGGCGCCCGCGGGCGCCAGCGGATAGAAGCGGACGGCTCCGGGGGGGGGGTAAGCCCCCTTCCCCGCCACTGCTTACCTTCTCGGCCCGTCCGGCGCCGGCGGCTACTACCAGCGGGCTCCGCGGCCTACTCTCGAGTAGCGCGCCGGGTGATGACATCACCCGGCGCGCCACCCTGGAGCAGGCCGCGGAGCCTGCTGGTAGTAGTAGGCGCCGGCGCCGGACGGGAGCCGCCGGGCCGGGCAGGTAAGGGCCCCCCTCCCCCCTCCCCCCTCCGCGCGCCCCCTCCTCCCCTCCACGCACCCCCTCCTTACCTTCCCGGCCCGGCGGCTCCCGTCCGGCGCCGGCGCCTACTACTTCCAGCAGGCTCCGCGGCCTGCTCTAGAGTAGCGCGCCGGGTGATGACATCACCCGGCGCGCCACCCTAGAGCAGGCCGCGGAGCCTGCTGGGAGTAGTAGGCGCCGGCGCCGGACGGGAGCCGCCGGGCCGGGCAGGTAAGGGCCCCCCTCCCCCCTCCGCGCGCCCCCTCCTCCCCTCCATGCACACCCTCCTTACCTTCCCGGCCCGGCGGCTCCCGTCCGGCGCCGGCGCCTACTACTTCCAGCAGGCTCCGCGGCCTGCTCTAGAGTAGCGCGCCGGGTGATGACATCACCCGGCGCGCCACCCTAGAGCAGGCCGCGGAGCCTGCTGGGAGTAGTAGGCGCCGGCGCCGGACGGGAGCCGCCGGGCCGGGCAGGTAAGGGCCCCCCTCCCCCCTCCCCCCTCCGCGCGCCCCCTCCTCCCCTCCACGCACACCCTCCTTACCTTCCCGGCCCGGCGGCTCCCGGCCGGCGCCGGCGCCTACTACTACCAGCAGGCTCCGCGGCCTGCTCTAGAGTAGCGCGCCGGGTGATGACATCACCCGGCGCGCCACCCTAGAGCAGGCCGCGGAGCCTGCTAGTAGTAGTAGGCGCCGGCGCCGGACGGGAGCCACCGGGCCGAGAAGGTAAGTGCCCCCCTCCTCCCCCCCCCGCTGTCCACTTTCATCGGCGGGCGCCCGCTGGCGCCCGCCAATGGAAGCGGCGGTGGGCGCCAGTGGGCGCCCGCCGATCCGCCGATCCGCCGAACCGGTTCGGAGCTTTTTCGGACCGGTTCGGATTGGATCGGCCGATCCAGCTGCGGGATCGGAAATCGGATAATTTATCCGATTTCCCACTGGACCGGACTCGGATCGTGGATCGGGTCCGATCCAGTGCACATCCCTAATATATATATATATGAATCCTACCTTAACACTTTCTTCATGCAGAAAGTGCTCCAACTCTTTGATCATTTTGGATGCTCTTTTCCAGCACCAGAATATAGTTTTTGAGATGGGATGGCCACAAAGTCAAATATCCCAAAGAACCTTAAATATCCCAAAGAAAAGTCAAAAACCTCAAATATCCCAAAGAAAAAATAATAAATCTCCTCATCCCTTCCCTGAACATAAACACCTCCTTCAGATGGGGGTTGGGAATTGGATTCCCTTACCTTTGGCTCTGAAGTTGCATCTCTTCTGCTTCTGCAATGAGTTGCAATTATATGGAGGAAGAGAATTGGTAGAGAAGTAACCACATGGCCCATTCAGTTCAGTGGGACAGCACCCTCTAGTGGGCATTTTATTGCGAATCCACTCCTGCATATGACAGGAAATCGCAGCTAATAACATTACAGCTCAGAGGAGTCGCGTTTAATGTAGAGTATTTTATAAAGGGAAAATGGTGGAAGAAGCGGGAGATGAGCGGGAGATGAGCGGGAGACACACAGGAGGAACACGGTATTTTGAAAATGGCCTGTGAAGATCTGTGCATGCCCAGTCATGAGTGTGCTTTAAAATGCTTGTCTGAAGAAGCTTAAGGAAACAGAGATGGAATTCTTTAGTAAAAAGAAGGTAGCGCAAAGCTGTATGTTCCTATACTTCATGCCTAGGTTTACTTTCCAAGCCAAAGATAAGTATTCACAACAATAAATGGGAAGAACTTTGAAAACAAACCATACAGGCTTCAAAAATAAAGAAATCTCTTCTTGAAACATGTGGACATATAAGATTTGGCTGTCAAATGCTTCATTCAACTCCTATCTTCAATGTCCCTCCTCCCCCAGGTAATTTGTCTCTCTGCACTCTTTTTACACAGGAAGTAGTCTTTTCTCAGCAGTATGACGTTTGGTTGCAGAAGATGATAAGGTAAAAGGCACACCACTATTTCATATTGCTAAAATAAAATAGCATTACTATTATATTGCAGCACAATAGCCCACAAAGAGTTAGTGCACATCATTAAAAGAATCAGAGAGCTTTGATTTTAATTGTAATTGTAATCCTCTCCACTGAAGCCTCAAATGCATGGTTTGAAATCTAGCAGGGATGTGAGTTTCCACAGCAGCCACTTTACGTTTGTGATACATTAAAAGGTGTAATCCAACTGAAATGTAAATGACTGTTCTTGAAAACAAATTACAAATGAAGATAACAGGGCAGCCGCAGCACAAAAGCATCCAAGAATCCATTGGAGGCAGGTTCCTTTCAGGCCCAAATTGTTGCAGCCCCTGTTATCATTGGTAATAGGGTGCTGCTAAGGCAGGTTGATTACAAGTCTATGGTAAACAATTCTTTCAACCCTGAATAGAAAGGCACACACAACATTAATCAATGGAATTCAAACAGAACCACGAGGGGGAAATGGCTGCCCTGCCCTGTTGCTTTAGTTCACAGTAAGTGGTCAAAGTACGGGGCTTGCTTGTTGAAACACTAGCAGTGGCCCCTTCCCAATCAGCCCCACACTTCTGCAAAATCCTTAATTGCCTCAAGAAACTGAACACTTTACTCACATTCCTATAATCTCAATCAAAACAGAGGGGCTGGTGTTTGCTCCTGGAAATTGGCATTTTAAACGTGGTTTTATTTTGGAAAAGGTTGGCCTAGGTGGTATTCGAGTGGCATTCTTTCTGTGAGGTTAGTCTTCATGTAGAACAGGGATAGGGAACATGTGGCCCTCCATATGTTGTTGCATTGGAACTCCCATGAGCTCTCACTACAGACTATTCTGGTGGAAGTTGCAATCCAACAATATCTGGAGAGGCAAATGCTCCCCATCCCTGACTTAGGGGGTGGTGACACTCTAAAGCCAAATAGAATAAAAATCTATCCTAAAGATATTTGGATTTTTAGGGTGACAACCTAACTTTGCAATGGTAAGAGATTATGGACAGAAAAAAGGGGGCAAAAATGATTTATTTGGCATAGAGGTGAAATTGAAGTATGAAACATACTATCTACATTTAATGGGGTGGGGAGTGAACAGAAGAGAGGAGAGTCAAAGTTTTGTAATCAGCAAGGAAGACCCAGAAACAAGGTATGAATGCAAACCAGATCTTCACCTTGTGTCAAATCGTTACAAATGTGGAATAAAAAGGAGGAAAGAGCACTATGAAAGTGGTATATGGAATGTAGATCATGCCCCAACAGTTATCAGTGCAGTAATGTAGATCCAGCCTCAATTAACCAACACTTACTGACCATATTTTTAATTTCCTACTCACGTTCTCCTCCTTTCTCTTCTCTTACCTCCCCCTTCTTCTACTGCTGCCTTCTAGGAACAAAACTTTCCACAACTCAAAACAAGGAAGTGACTAGAACTATAATGAAGATACAACACAAGGGTATCAACAAGGGATGAATGCAATCCAGTGCAGTGATATGTACTCAGGCTTCATTTCAGTGGGAAATGAGGAATATGATGTTATGATATGAAAAAGTGTCACAGAAATGATGGGTTTTGTCACGGCCCCAGTTTTGAGCCATGATGTGAACATGGATTCCAGTGGTGCATCCTATGGAACTCCAGGCACCAAATCTAATACCACTCTAGATATAGGCCCTCAAAGTTAGAACACCACAGAGATGGTGTAGTCACCACAAGCCAGAATGCTCTGAGGGGGTTCAACCTAGTCTGAACTCTGTAAGGAGCCACTACTGTCATGGTCACCTAGGAAAGATGACAATGCACCTGATTTGACATAGCTGAACCATGGGACCTGCACTTTAGACATTTACAACCATCCGAGTGGGGGAGGATTCTGAGACAGTGTAGGGAAAAATTATTCATAAGCCTTTACTTGAGAGGTACTGAACATTAGGGATGTGCACAGACCCCCTGGATCAGATCGGGACCCGGATTGGGACTTCCGATGTTGTCCTGGATCAGTTCGGACAAAATCGGAGGTCTCTCGGATTGGATCGGAGCCAATTCCAATCTGAAAATCGGACGTCCGATTTTCAGATCGGCCACCATTTTTGGTGTTTTCACCATAGGCTTGCATTGGGGGAAAGAAAGTTTTTCCCCAATGCAAGCCTATATGGAAAACATGGCAGTGGGTGGGTGAGTGGGGGCCTAACTCACCCCTCCCTGTCCCTCCCCCCACTCACGCTCCTTACCTGCCGGGGCCGTCCACTGCTCTGATCTACTGAGAAACAGGCTTCGCGGCCTGCCTCTCAGTAGCGTGCCAGGTGATGACGTCATCACCCAGTGCGCTACTGAGAGGCAGGCCGCGAAGCTTGTTTCTCAGTAGATCGGAGCAGCGGAGGGAAGCGGGCGCCCTGGCAGGTAAAGTGCATGAGCTGGGGAGGAGGTCCGATCCTCCGATCTTATCCAAACCGGATTGGGTCCTTTTGGATGGGTTTGGATTAGATTGGACGATCCAGATGCCGGGATTGGAACTGGATCATTTTATCCGATTTCAGCTGGATCGGGTCCGGATCGTGGATCGGACCCGATCTGGTGCACATCCCTACTAAACATAGGCTTCCTGGAAGTATAGATTCCTGCAATACTTTTCATCAATACCCCTCAAGATTGCTCCATACAATAGTAGATGAAACCTCTAGAGATAAGTACCAGAATGATTGACTTCACTCAAACTCACAAACACAATGAAACTGTTATAGCTTTAAAACATTTATTAAACAATTTAAAGAAAGTTAGACAAACACATGAACCTCCATTCAGCAAAGCAAATTAAAAGAGTATACTCGTAAGTCTGGCAGATTTCTGGAGAAAAAGATCTTTGCTAAGACAAACACAGACAAACAAACACACTCCAAACACCCCCCCCACAGACAACCCCCTCCCCCCACCCCCGGTGTTGTACTCTTTCCCCCTCTCAAGAAAGACCATGGTCTTAGGCCTAGCAACTAGGATCAGGCTATTGCTGAAAAATCAGCTTAGGTCTGAATGGTTTGAGAGAAGAAAGAAGAGTATCTGTATACTCACAAATTCTGCATCACTCATACTGACTCTGCAAAGGAGCTCTTCTCCAGAGGAACTTCCATTTCTCCCAGGCAAAACCAAGGAGTCACTGAGGCCTACATGCTAGGCTTACAGCAACATCCTGGATGTCATGCTTGAGGGGAAGGAAAAACATTTTTCTCTTCTGTGTTCTTCTGTGTTTACCCTTCTCAAAGACAAAGAACTCCCTCCTAAGAGACATTAATTTATCCTAAAATATCTAAGTCTATTGGTCCACACCATCAATTTAGATCATTCTCTTCCCAGAACATTCCATCCCTTCTGACGTACTTGTTTATCTCTAAACTGGACATTACTTCTGCTTTTCATGTGGTCAACTGTTTGGTTTACTTCTCTGTTCTTCTGGATTTTCTAAGACACATCTCTGTCCTTCCATCACCCTGGACCTTTTACCTAGTTCCTTTAACAGGAATACATGCAGTTGGTACAAGTCACAAGTACTTATGACCAATGTGTTTGAGCAATATCAAATCATATTTCATCAGGCTTTATCTAAACTAAAGCATCTAACCCTTGATATAGTGTTTGTACTCTTACTTGTCCCTTAATATTTAAACATTACCCCATTACTTGTACATCCATTTAAACCCATTCTATGCCTCCAAAAGTTTCTTTCTCTATGCTTTGCCAACAAACCCTTATAACCCCACTCTTATGCATATTCAGTAAAATTGTAAATGGAGAAAAAATTCAGATCAAGGGAGGAGAGAAGGGCTTAGTTGGGCTGCAGAGCTCGTTGGAGCAAGTTGTTAGATAGGAGTTGCCCAAGGCTTCTCTGCTCCTATCTGTCCCTGGCTACTATCAACTGACTTATTCATGGCTGACATTCTTTTGACTACCTATGGCTGGGTCTACCACTTCCCTCCTGGAAGCTCATCTTGAATGCAGTTAGGAATCTGATGTTTGAAGGAATTTCACCAAATTTCTCCAGAACAAATTTCTCAATAGTTTCTTAGGGGGTGAAGTGCACCATTAGCCACGAGAATAGTACAGTGTATTTCTCCCCCCCCCCAAAGGTTTTTGTTTTCTTTTGGGGGCTGCTGGTCTAAGCGGCAACAGCAGCAACTGTGCTGTAAGCATGACCATAGCAACTGCATTAGAAGTCTAGCTACCATTTTGCATCTTTCATGTTGTCCTCTACCTAGCAACAGGATATTTTGTGTGTGTGTGTGTGTGTGTGTGTGTGTGTGTAGAGGAATGGCAGGGGCCCCTCCCACCAAATGGTGGGGACTATTCAGAGAAAATTCCCAGGTGAATGAGAAAAAAATAAAATCACAGAAATTCGCTCAGAAACACTGTCTTCTGAGAATTTTTGCTATGACAATATTCTACCCTTCTGCCCAGATCATTATTCTCTATTGGTGCACAAAAAATGCCTCCTCGGGGAGTTTTAATAGCTTCTTTTAAAAGCTTTCCAACAAACCTGGATCCCTATGTTCTAAAAGGGATGTGCTACAAGTAAGTTGCATTGTACATTTTAAAAGCTTCTCATGCTAATAATAAAAAGAGTATTCATAATTCATGATAAGAGCCATGTATTAATATGTTTCTTCATTAATAGGGCCTTGTCGTAAAATGATGGTTAAGTTTCATTAGACAATATGAGTGCTGGAAGGAATATATGTATTTCGACACTCGTTCAAGCTCCTGTTGTAACTTTATGCTCCTCTTACCATTTTGAGGAATAAAAATTCTCTTTAGAAACCTTGAGATATATACTTTAAGTGTTACCAGTTCATACATAAACACAGAAACAACAGCAGTGCATGCAGGTATGCTATGCAAAAGTATCCACCTCAAGCTTCAATGCCACGAATGAAACTTGCTGACAGCACCAATTGGTAACAAACTGAGCAGTCCAATAGGCTGCTGCAGTCAGAAGTGGCATGAAACACAGTCATTCATTTGTGTGGAGAGGGTTGAAAATATTCTTGCTGCTTCTCCCATTGCTCCACTCCCTGCTCCGCTGCCCCAGTGATAATAATCATACCTAGGATAGAGAATAAGGCCTGCTTTCTTGGTCCATGAGCATTAGAAAACAACCCTCCCATTGTTGCTTCACATGTGGAGAGACTGTGATTCGTATGCCGAACAGGAAACAATGATGTGGGAATCATTTAGTGCAACCCTACCCTGCGACAGGTGCCACTGTGAGACATTTTAATTGATCTCATTTGTTAACTTATACCTGTAAATTGTGCTGCTTATCGTCACGGAACAAGCCATGGAAACTCAAATTTGTCACTGAATAAAGATAGCAAAGCAAGTCCCCGAATGGACTAGACATATAGTTTTACTGGCTTAATTTCACAACAGTACATTAGATTGAAAGGAGATACTTCGAAAAATCCAAATTACATGCAGGCCTCTTGTTTCTTTATGTTACATTGACACAAAACAAGGTTCAAAAGGTACAGTCAAGAGGACAGCACATGTTATAGTTTTCTTCTTTTCTGAGGGGAGAGAGAGAGAGAGTCAGTCAATCAATCCCAAAGTTGTGAAAGGATCTCTGTTACTAAGAGCTAAAATGAACCTTTAGTCTTATCTGAAGCCATAGAGGATTGCAATATATGTTATCATGCTGGATATGCCATTAACAAGAGCATTTTGGAGCTGATAGCCGAGAGTCCTGCAGATGTGCTGTTCACAGATTCTTCGAAAATGACATTATACCTCTCACAGCTCAGCATTTAAGCACTCCCACCCCACCATACCACCACCCAGCATGAAAACTATGAAGTTGGGTTTTGCTGATATTATGCCTATAACACTGGCTGCCTGTCTGTTTCTATGCCCAATTCAAAGTGCTGGCTTCAACCTTCAAAGCTTTAAACAGTTTTGGACCTGGTTATTTGAAGGCCTGCCGGCTCATGCATTGAGATCAACGCCAAAGTCCAATGTTATTAAAGAGTGATGGGTGCCAGAAGCAGGGCCTTCTCCATAGTGGCCCCACAGTTATGGAATTCACCAACAGTGTTAGTTTTTTTTTAAAAAAAACAACTTTGAATTTTTTTTTACATTTCAATCTGCGTCGTATTAATTGCTGATGTAGGATTAATTACTCATCTAAGATTAAGCATGCCTGTTCAGGATTATAGGAAATCACAACAGTTCTACTGGACATATTTCTCCTGGAAAAACATTCCTTATCCTTACTAATCCTCCTAGTTTACCAAACGAATAATATTACCTAGGCCAGATCTACACCAAGGAGGATATGGTGCTATGAAAACAGTTTGAAAACTGTATATGGAGTGTGTCCTGGGCCTGAACAGTTATGAACTGTTTTAAAGCAATAGTGTAGATACTGCCCTAGAAAGGTTGTTCATATCTATAATTTACTAGGGATAATAATAATGAAACTAAATTGCAAAACAAAAATGTTAAATATGCCTAGAATAACACACAACAGAAATAATAATTTTTGGAAAAAAATCAGTTTGGAAGACCTGAGAGATACCTTTCAAGAAATGAAGGGGACAATCATGAAACTTTTAAACCTTAATGCATTTCTAATTTCAGTGGTTTACAAGTATAAGACTCTATAGGAAAGATTGCTATGAAAAGATTGCATGAATGAGGGCCATAGCAAACATTACTTTAAAGACATAGCTAGGAGCTATGTCTTTTCTTTTTCTGTTTTCTTTTTTACTCTAATGCAAGCCCAATAGGTCTGATCTAGATTGGGTCCTAGTGTGTGGGTATGGGACTTTATCATTTTTCCTCTCTGCTATGGGTCCAATCCAGATTGGTCTGCCTGTGCCTGCAATTTATATTGCCAAATAGTGATCTATTTACTTTAATACATCACTAGTATTTTATAATATAAATTCCTGGTGTGGGTCCCTTGATCTGGATTGAGTCCCTAGTGGAAGCAGGGGTTAAAGCCCCCTACCCAATCTGGATCAGGCCACCCACACTTACACTAGAGTAAAACAAAAACCTAGCAGCTATGACTTTAAAGTCAATGGCTGTTTTGGCCCTAGTTAAGCATAGTTTAGTTTTGGCCAAGGGCTAACCTTGGGTTATTACCCAAAGTTACTATCTTGAGAGACCACCAGTAGACATCATGTCATGGTGCTAGATTATCAAACTGAAAATCAACTGCATTTTCCCCATTGTGTATCAATCCTCTAAAAAAGGTGGGCAGAAGGTAGATCTCCAGACGTTTTGGACTTCAACTCCCAGAAGCCCCTGCCAGCATAGCAAATATGCAGGAATACTGGGCCAAAACATTTGGAGATCTACTTTCTGCCCACCACTTCTCTAAAAGACCCAAACTGCAGGACCATCTCATGGATTCTGACCATCAGAAAGTCCTTTTGTTTGTCTGAAGATGTGATAAATACTTAATAATAGCCTGCTGTGGTGTTAGCATGCTGCCTATACTTATGGATGAGGATTTAGTAGAACACAGCCTCCTCCTTATGGTGACAGATACAAGTTAAGTAGCAATTGATAGGCTCAGTTTAACCTTCATGCTTATTTTCCACATTTGGCCTGTGGAGATTTGCTGAAATTAGTTTCAGGGGTAGAGCAAAAATGGTCACCAAATATAGCTGGCCAATGCCACAACCAGAGATTTAGCAGGTTCAACCTATGTGCAACTACAAACTTTGACCAAAAAAGAGGGAAGGATGTGATAACAACCCTGATCAACAAGAAGCCTCTTGAACAGTAATAGGCCAGAGTTGGCCATGTGACAAGACCCAAACCTTATACAAACTTCCCAGTCATCTTTGCCGTTTGATTTGAGTAACAAGGGGGTGTTGAGTTCCCTGCGGTACACCAGTCTTCATGTTGCCATGTACATCTTTATCTTGCTCCTATGACTTTGATTCCTTTACGTGGAAATGGGTTTAACAACCATAGACTTTGTGTATCTTTGTATATAAAGGCACATTCCTTTTCTGCCAGGTTTCCAGGTCCTCAGTGGCCGTCCAGCATCCTCCAGTCTGGGTTGATAACAACACACAAACACAGGCAGAATTTTCAAGCATTATACTGGTCTAGAGCAAGATTACTTTTACTTCTTATTAGGCCACCTTATTTCTTCTTGTCTTTCAAGTCTCTCCTCAAAATCCATTTCTTCAGCAAAGCCTTTCCTGAAGTCCCCCAAACTTGCCTTGTGACCACTGGTACTTCTAATGTGTCTATATATTTATCACACCTACTTTTCTTTCCATTTCTAACTTGTCAATAGAATACAATTTCTAATTCCTCTGTGCAGGGCTATGCTGCTTTTATGGTTGTATATCCAATAACAGTCTCACTTATGTTTCATTCATTTTAATGGGACTACTCTAAGTAGGACTGACATTGGACCCAACCCTATATTTTCTGCAGGGTGCCACACTTTGTTGGCAATAGGTAACTGTGAGTAGCAGTAATAAGTGTCTCCTTCTTCTTCTTCTTCTTCTTCTTCTTCTTCTTCTTCTTCTTCTTCAGCAGATAGGATGACATATCCTATGCTTTTTCTTTGAAACTCTATTGGCTCATCTGTTTATGTGGCATTAAAAAGCATTCACTAGATAACTTGTTTTCTTTTTTTTAAAAAGCCATTCAAAGAAAAAAGAAAGGCAGCCAAAGCTATAACTGAAATGTTCACCCCCAAATAATACATGTTTTCATCATTCTTATAGGTTTACATGTGACAGGGCACAGCTTAGTTCTTAAATATACACAATAGTATGTGAACAGCTTGTTGATTGACCTACCTTGAAGGGGAAGTGGTTGAGCACATCTCTTGCATGCAAAAGGTCCCAGGTTCAATCCCTGTCATTTCCAGGTAGGGCTGGGAAAGATTCCCCTCTGAAAACCTGAAGATCTGCTGCCAGTCAGTATGTCAATTCTGATTTACATGAACCAGTGGTCTGATTTGATTGAAAGCAGCTTTGTATGATCCTAAGTTTGCTGTAAGGATTTAATGTGAAGCATCTGAGCACTTTTTATGGGGGAGGGAGGTTTTAGTTATACAAATAGAAGTAGTGGGTAACAATTTCCCCGGCTCTGCCAATGAAGCAACAGTTGGTTGAGTGTATACTATGTTTTCTGCTCTTCTGCAGAGATGAAGAGCTTACATTAGAAGCCTGGTGGTTTATTTTCCTTTAAGGGCAAGCATGGTTGAAGGCTGTTCCTTGGACACTCTGCATTTAAAGAGCACTGCTAGACTGCAATTTGGTTGGAGCCTCTCTCTAAAAAACAAATGTGGAAATTATTGCTCTCTGGCACTGTGCATCTGATGACACAGTTATGTTTTTGAGACCCATGTGCAATTACAGTTTGTTATTTTATCCTAATTTCCTAATAAATCACATCACTGTATTTCCTCATATCCATCATCAGCGTATCTGCCTGGAAGACAAAATGGATCCAATTATTCATCAAGGCCAATGGCACCCGCTCTGGTATAGGGGCACCATGTTTCAACTGTCAGGTGGCATCCATCCCACTCCCTCTTTGTCAGCAATAAAGAAAATGAAATCGGACTAATATGAATCTCACTTCTGCCCTGATTAAAGGCCTACATTTTCCCTAGGCACTGCCTGACCAGGTCTTGACTTGTGAGATATTCAATGTTCTTGTAATGTCATTCGGACAGAGTGCGCTTGTCTCCTTAGGTCATTGTTCTTCAGATTCACTTGTTTTACATGGAATATAGGCTAGAAAATCTAGACTTCCTTTGGGGTGTTAATTAAGAGGAGCATCCAAAATTAATCAGCAAATTCACTAGGGCGAAGGGGAGCTGTCTGAAGGCCTCGATATAAAAATGTGCTTCTAGTACAGAGAAATGAGCCTTCGGCTATTGACAAAGAGAAAACAACTGCACAGACGGCAATCTGACATAAACATTCATATACGTATACAATTTTACATTCATTTTTCTTGTCAGCTTGTCACCTTTAATTATAAAGGTTGATTCGCTATTTGGCAGAACTGAAAATTGTAAACGCTTGGCTATTTGAATATGATCATATGGTCAACGTCTTCCAACAAGACTGACACCAGAATGCACCAGCATAAGAATGCTGATAAACCTAAACCAAATGGAAAGAGTGTCTCTATCCACTACTTTGGAGGAAGGTTTCACATGACCTTAGACGAGTGTCCAGGGCAAGTGGCTGAAATTGTCAATTCTTTTGATGTACTGCGTTTACAAAGATAAGATTACATAGACAAGTTGTAAATTGTTTTGAATAGACTTTTTTCACTGTTTATTTGCTTTATTAGTCCATTCTAATATTATTAGTGTTTGGTGTTCTGGATTTGCATAGGCCTCCAGGCTAATAATGACCTTTATGTAGGAACAGCAAAATTCTCTCTTTTGCCCATGAAAGAAAAAAAATGTAAAACATGGCCAAAGCTCACTGATTCAGCATCTCCAGTCAATGTTTCTTAACTACTTTAATCCATAAAGTTTGAAAAGTATTCCCATATGTCTACATACGTGGTTGTGAGAGTTGCCTCCAAAAGAGAAGGGAAACTTGAATTTTGGTAATTACTTTCCATATTTATGAATTCAATGAGGCTTTCCCCTCTGTTGAGGATAGGTTGATAACTCTGCTTTTGTGCATCATTTCCAGTAGTTTGGAAAGCTAGAGGAGTACGGTGTTTTAGAATAAATGCCTTATTTGTCTGTTCCAAACCTGTATCATCTGATTTATCCTCAGAATGTTCAGTATCAGCCTGAGTATCCTTCAATTGCCAAAAGAAAAGGAAAATGTCAATGTGAAAATAGCCTAAATGGGCTTATGTCAGTTCAGTTGAAACCCCAAATAGCTACCAGTATTGCAGTGGGTTTGCACACCATGTCTTATACAGGATTTGTGGCTGTTGGTTAAATCTCAGATGTGGAATAAGTCACTTACAGGAAAATATCAAATATGTCTGTAAGGTAAAGATAATTTGAAACTTGTTTACGCATTGAAAACCAATGTACCCTCCATTGCTTTTCTTTTTAAAAGCTATTCCATAGCGAGGAAAGCACTCAACATCTATTTCTTAAAATCCAGCCTGACCAGTATTTAAATACTTGACTCCAGAATATTGACCTCCATGACCTTAAGTAGTACAAAATTCTGAATAGCAGTTATTTTTGAGTTTAGTGTCATAATTAGATGGCTCATTCAAGCCAATCTACCCTCATAGTGAGGTGCTTTACAAAAATGACGATATCAGTGGATTTCAAACATTTTGCAGAAAAGTCCATTGCTCTTTCCACTGTATATTTGGAGGGGGGGGGGGAAGACAAGTGGAGGTAAACTAGATGAAATTTTATTAACAAGCATTCTTCTCAATCCCAAACTGAGCCAGATTGTGTTGAGGAAAATGTTTTATTTCAACAGGAGGGTGTACTTTTTATCCAAGTGGTATGTGTGTCTTCATTCCTTTTACAAAACTTTATCCTGTTCATCAGTGAATGCATCTAGAACTCTCCCTGAATACATGGTTGCAAGTGAATTTTTTTAGAGAAATTCAGACATAATTAACCAGTAATTAATTCAGAGTAAATTAAAATTTTAGTAACTCAAGGCATTTCCCCAGCTATTTTTTAACCTTCTTCAGAACTTCACAAGATAGTTTTGTTATGGTTTCATGCAGTGAAATTCCCCAAGCTTTTTCTGATACTATGATACTTAAAAAGGAGATGGAAACAACTCCTGTATTCTGTAGAGCACAGACTTGTAAACAATCTGAAAGTAAGCATGTATCAGAGTTTTTTACATATGTGATTCCATCCCCTCCATCCCCTCCAGACCCCCTTGCATGCCCCTAGGTGAACTTTCTCCAGTCCTTAACTGATCCCCTCCAACTGTGTACCTCACCTCTGTAGTGCTGAATCCCTAAGGAGGTAGCAGGAAATCAGCAGATCAGATTGCCCAAAGAACCAAATGACAAATGTGTGCACAGGTCCGGAACAACAACAACAACAAAAATACAAATGTGTCCACAGGTCTGAAAAGATTGCCTACCCCTGATCTCTGGTTAGGATCTAAAGATGTGAATTTCCCCCATTTAGGCAACTTGTAAAGGGCCTTTCTTGGGCTCTGGACATGGGGTTAGTGACCCCCCCCCCCCCAAATGCCAACAGGTGACAGCAAGTGAATTTCACAAATGAGTTGAACTAACCCGGTACATAAATCTATTCTGGAGAGAGGGAGTTGAGATCAACCAGGGCTGGGAGATTTTGGGCAGTTTCCCACACTACAATGTGTAAGAGAGATGCGGGATGAAAAGGACATCAGTGGCCTTCTCAAGCTTTGCTTTTCCTCCATTCTTTAGTGACAGCAGCTCTTCCTTAGATGCAGAAGAGTTGCCACTAATGTTGGAGGAAGTAGGCCTGGCAGAGATAAGCCCAGAAGGCATTGATGTCTCTCTCAAAATCCATGTCCTTCCACAAAGCTAGACATAAGTAGAACCTAAGTGGGTGCAAGATTTTCCCTCAGGACTGATCTTTCCATTGCAAGTGGAAAGATCAGTGCAAATGTTAGTTCATTTGTTTTAGGATTTTAATTTTTCTACCTCTCCCTCCCTGCCCCTCCATTGTACATTCTTCATTGGTAGTGTCTTTCCCCTCTCTGATTTATATAGGAAATGCAGCCATTTTATTGACTGCCATCACCGGAGTTCGGTAGGAATTCCTTTCCCTTTGGTTCCCTGATTGTTGGGGTGTGTCTTCATCTACCCCAACACCATGTTCCTTGGCATATCTTAAGACCTTGCTAAGAGTTCATAAGGAATTAGATTTATTTATTTTATTATTTATTACATTTATATCCCATCTTTTTTCCATTATGGAACTCAAGATGGCTACATGTACACCCCAGGTGGTCTCCCCTCCAAGTCCCAGACCTGCTTAGCTTCAGCAAGGTGGTTGCCTCATGTACCTTCAAACCATGCCCTGGGATTAGACATCTTGGTTGGCATGGGCTTGGCTCTAAGTGACATGAGCAGAATGCTGCTCATGAAATGAGGCTTTCCCTCCTCTTCGCTACTGTAGTCCCCTGTACCCTCTGTACTGTAGAGTTGGGCCTCCAGAGTGGTGTGGAGATGTACAGCCATTGCTGTGTAGTGGGAAGGAGGATGCGGGAAAGCCCTACTGCACAAGCAAACTTTGGCAAGCACAACTGTGGTTCCATTCCATACTCTTTGTAATGACAAGCACTGCCAATTTTAGTAAAGGGCACCAAGCAGGATATAGCACTATCAAAGTGTCATGAAAGTGGTATATGGAGGCAGGATCTACACTACTGCTTTATAGTGGTATTGAAGTGTACTGATAACTCTTGGTGGCCATGACATATTCTATATACCGCTTTCATAGTTTTATATCCTGCTTGGTGTGGATGTATCATGGGCCCCAACAGTTGTCAGTGCACTTCAATATTGCTATAAAGCAGTAGTGTAGATCCTGTCAAAGACATCACATTAACAGGGAGAAAGTTTGCTTTATTGCAGCTTTATAGAGCTGAGGCGTTGCACCCACTATCAGGTTTTGGGCAATTAGCAAGTATTAGCAAGGCCTCAGGGTTGGACCTAGCCAGTACATACTGTATTGGCTAGTTTGTGCTGTCTTCTTTCACGTTGCTATTCTCTGAATTAAATGTGACATTTAATAAAGCTGCTATAATAATATTTATATTGGAACTTTATTCTAAGTGTTCAAAGTGCTTCACATACATTGACATAGTAGTCCTGACAACAGCCTCATAAGGTAGGCCATTGTTATTATCTCCAAATTACAGATATAGCTGAATCTGAAAGAAAGTACCTTGCCTAACATAAGAGAATATGCAGCTCTTAGCTTGTTGTATTAAACACTATATTACACAAGCTCTGGCTTCTGTTTCTTATTCTGGTTTCCTGTATTTACATTCCCAGGTTGGAGGGCAAAAGAAATTTGGGATTTTACATACAGCAGTAAGAAATGTCACTGACCTCAACATCTCTGTGCAGTAACACTCCGATTCTTTAAGGCTTTGCACTGCACTACCAAAATTACTTCTTTAAACTTATATCAGGTCTAGTGCCCTGGTATTATTTTAATAAGTGCAATATTTAGCATATATTATTATTATTATTATTATTATTATTATTCAAAAACTTGAATGTGCAAAATTCAACTTGGTTCTTGTGTTAAATATGTGATTCTTAATTAATTGGTTCTCAAAGCATCTAATGCTGTGCTAACTAACCTTTTACCTTATAAATGACAAATACATTTATGAAACACAAATATAAAAGACTCCCCCCACCCCCGCTTACATTCGTGCATCTGATGAAGTGGACTGTAGTCTACCAAATGTATTCCATAACAAATTAGTTAATCTTTAAGGTGCCACAATACTCCTCCTTTTTGTATCAATAGACTAATGTGGCTAGGTACCCTTCTGGAAATTATGTTTCATGCCTATTTCTTCTTATGTTTAACACAGATGTAGTTGAATCGGTTTAATTGGGCTTTGAGCAGCTTTGAACATTCTAAAGGGGGCATGGGCAGGAAGAACAAATGTAGCAGTCATTGTTGTTAAGCTTTTCACGTAGCAGTTTAAAAAGAACTTGAGGAAGTGGGAACTTGAGGGACATTAAAGAGATATGGAAGGAACAGTGTGCCATTTGTAAGCTGTTCCTTCCACACCTTGAGCGTGTTCTCACCCTTCGCTATGCAAGTCCTTTTTTGAATGGTGTCTCAAGAATGAAGAAAGCTGTGGCCCACCACTTCATTGGAATGTCTACAGCCATTATGTTGATTTTCTTGCTAAATATATATATATATATATATATATTCCATTCACAAAACTCTTTCAGCGCAACACGTGTTATGGGTTTTCTGTGTGTTCATTCATGCTGGGAAATTACAGCAGTTAAGGATCATGCCCTTAACAGACACATTATTTAGGCACTATGCTTATGGTATGTATCCTCTGTTTCACCAGTTCCTTAGAGCTGGGTGGCTTTCACTGGTAGAGTGATAGACCTAAGTCCCATATTTGTTTATTCCCTGGAACTTGCCCAGGGACGCTATGCAACTGGAGCTATCATACAACTGAAGCAACCATTCCACATTACAAGAAACAAACCAGGAACCAATACCATGGAGTGATGGGGATGATTGGAATTGTAGTCCCACAAACCCAGGTGTCACCAGGTTGGGGAAGGCTTATCTAGAGCACTCCTGTACACAAAGTGAGTTTCAGCAGAATATACCTGGAAGGAAAATTCAGTATATTTAGATAATTATTAATATATTTAGATGATTTGAATAAATACTCAGATGAAATTAGGATTAAGTAGGAAAAAAGTTATACATACACAGATTTCTTCCAATCCCACCCCCATCCTAAATGACAGTCTTATAGAAAGAAATTGATATCTTTTTCAATGGTATCTTTTTCAGTGATAATATTGATCAATACCAGAAAATCATAGGACTAATTAATTGAAATAATGATCAGCAGTTATTGCCTGGTTGTCAGGTCTTCAATAATCACATCTCTTAGTCTTGCACGATTCTAAAATCATTATACTTGGGACAAATAGAAAGTGCACCTTGCCTTCACTGAAGTCAACTGTGACAGTACAGGTTGACTTCGCTGCATGTGTAATTGTTTATTTATTTATTTTATTTATTTATTACATTTGTATACCGCCCCATAGCCGAAGCTCTCTGGGCGGTTTACATAGGATTAAAAACAATTAAAAACAATATACAAAAATTAAAACAGCAAAAACATACAACATACGCACAATCTGTACATTTAAAAACCACTTGTTCCAAACGAATCTCATATTTCAATGGTTCAGTGAATGAATTCCCAGTGTGATCCAATACATGTCTATTCAGAAGTAAGGTCCACAGAGTCCAGTGGGACCTACTCCCAGGTAAGGGTATAAATGATTGCAACCGAAGACACTAATTGTAGTTCTTATGAGAGAAGCAAGTTGGGATCCAAAGAGCCACTGAACCTTATGTAAGAGATGGGCATGTTCCCAAGGATTTTTTAAAAAAAACTATTTTTTTTTTTGAGTAGCCGAACCTATACCATTTCAAAAGCCGTTTGCCATGCAGCATGCTGTTCAAGGAAAAAACAAGTCTAAAGCTCCCTTGGATTCAAGGAACTAATTTCATGGTTCTTTGGTTCCTGACCTGAAAAAGCAAACAGAAAAGGATATTGTTGTAACTTTGATAACTTTGGCTGCAACTGAAGAGACAAACTTTTTTTGTGCTTTTCAACGCGCAAGAGTTTGCACAAAAATTGTGCAACTTGATATGCATAGCAGGACAACTCATTTACACCAAACACTGCTGCAGCAGAATCAATCATCTGGATGGAAAAGGGATATTTCTCGTGCAAGCTGCTTACAAAAAGAATGCAGCTGCTCCTTGTAGGGAACAGATTCTCTGGGTTGTGGGACACTTTTTCAGTATTGCTGATGCTCTTGTCAAAGGCCTTCATAGGCCTTGCTCTGCACTGAAGTGAGAAAAGTTAACTTGCATATAAACAAAAAATATTTCAGGTGGGTCTTCTGAACCATCTTTTTTCTTACATGAAAAGCACTCCAATTCTGTACCACTTCTTATCTCTTGAAACCAGAGGTTAACTTGATCATACGTGGTGCCAGTGCAGGAACGGAGTGATGTTTGCTTTGAAACATGTATGAAAATCCATGTTGACAGAGACCTGCTGTTCAAGCAAGAAAAATCTAATGCCCAACTGGCATATACAACACCCACCCACTTGCCACACTGAATATGGACACATTTCAATCCAGCCTGAGTGATGACAAATATTTGCTATTTTTATGTTGCATGGTTTTTAGCATTTTCTGTAAAATTTCAGTAATTGGAGGACAAGCTGTAGATTTCCTTTTCATGCCCAAAACCCTTAAAATGGTATCCCTACAGATTGGTATTGAGGAGGAATAAAAAAATGTTAGGGTCTATTTTGTAAAATTTGGAATCTTGATGCAACTTTATGCTTTTATAAAGAACCTAGTAAATCATATTTAAAAAGGCTGGGGTTGCATAATTAAATACTTTTGAGTTGTGAAGCTTGTAAGTACTGCTTACATTTGTGAAAACATTTACTGATAATGATGGAGTAGTTTATGTATGATTCATTTTAAATTTTGAATTAAAAGTGGACAATAGCTGTGTAAGAATGACAAATATTTGCACATATGTTTGAAAACTATTATAACCTACAACCGATTGAAGCAAACAAACGCTAAGTTTCTGATATGGCTGAAACAGCTAACACTTTCTGTTTTGTTATCTATGTTGCTTTTGTTTAAATTAATCTCTGTGGAGTGAGAAAGACAGGAGTGAATTTTTTGAAAGATAATGCAATGCTGTAATAAATATGGCTGACTATATTTAGATATGGTGTTCCTAAAATTCCTTTCAAAATATGGCATTCTTTAAACTTCCACAGTATCACCTTAAAACCTTAGACCAATAGTTTGCGTTAAATAGTGCCAACTGAGTACAGATTCCTTTTGAAAGGCAAACAATAATTCATAAGATGTCAATTGTACAAATTATTGAAAGCAACTTTTAAAACAAAAATACTTGTGCTTTCATTTTATGGTAATATTTCACCTATAAAATGTGAAGATAACAAGTTTGTATTCATACAAAGGTGTTAATTAATGAAAGACAAACCTTTGCCAATTATTGACACATTCTTCCGTAATCCTGTTAGGTGGGACATTCTAATGAAGTCATAGTTTATTACTAATGATCTGGTTTATTTTTTTTCCTCAAAAAAAAAAAAAAAGACTATGAGAGGGGCATTGAAATAATTTATTTGTTCGGGTGTTTTTTGTTTTTTTTAAAATCACAGCAGGTATGAATGCTGAATTTTGACTGCCACATTGTTTCTGAGAAGAAGGGATATGACCCCAGGAGCAGAGATCGGGAACCAGCTCTTTCACACTTCAATACACACCGCTGTGATCCAGCACTTGGGTCATATTATCCTCTGTACCACAGAGCTGCCCACTAATTATCTCTGAATAAGAATTTGATTGAACCTTAATTTTCAGTAATGGGCCCTGATAGTTGGCAAAAACAAGACAAAGGAATTTTCCCTTTGTCTTCTCTAAACAATAACCGTCTGCCACTGAAGGATGGCAGAACTCATTAAACACCATGCGCTAAAATATGATCACATTATTTTATTCTCCTCCCACTAAACAGATCGTCCATCTGTTGAGGAGAGAGAAAAAATATTTCGGACGATCCTACCAGAATTCCTTTTCCATGTACAAGTTTCCTTATTCTGTGGACCTTCTCCATCCAGCAAACATTTTTTAAAAAACCTTAATCTTGCATCAACAGTAACAAAATCATAACATAAAATAAAGGACTTTGCATATTGTGTACAACCTAACTTTGATAAAACTTTTTTTGGGGGGGGGGGGCTTGAAATACTCTGCAGAAAACAGGAAAATATTAACGATGTAAATTATGCCTATGAGAGTTTCACCGACCGTAATGACAGTAATGCGTGGCATTAATAATGTAACACACAGTATAACTCAAGAAGCAACTTTCTGAATGTAAGTGATGATGGACATGATTTGTCTAAAGGCACTGGTGCTTCTGGGGTTTTGTATTGTCTCCAGCCTTCTAAGCACATCTTCTTTTAAGCAATATGAATGTAAAAGGTTTGATGCCTCCCACACTGGTTTTTGTTTTTCTAGCATATGAATCTTGATCAACTATGACAAAGACCGAGCACATGCTCTAGGTTTTACATGTTCCACACTCAACATGTTCAGTCAGTATACAAGAATGAGGCATCTAACATAATATAAAGCTATTCCAAAGTCATCAGGTTTTCCCATTTAAATCAAGGAACAGAAATATTTTGCACATTTTTTATAATCTGAAATACTAATTCATCCACCTTACATTTTATTGAGGTAACGATTTTGTTCCATTGAATTATCAGTTACTGAGAATGATTAGTGTTGTTTGAATAATGGCTGTGTTCACATACAACGATAAACCAGGGCTCCAGAGAAGCTGCCTTGCCAACTGGGAACTATCAGGCTGAGGTCAGTAGTATGGAGCTCATGAACAGTAAGCCAGGATTCTCCAGAATTCTGGCTTACTGTTGCATGTGAATGTGACCAACTGTTCAATCATGCAGAGAGTAATATGTGTTGTTTTGTAGCATCTGCCTCATCATTTCATCTTATACAGCCGCAAGGCAAGTGTAAATGTGAGCGTGCAAGTGTAAAAAGTACTTTGCATGCACAAGCTTCCATGTTCAGTCCCTAGCACCTCTGCTCAAAAGTGATCACAGCCAATATGGCTAGGAAAAAACTGTTCCTAGGTATTGGACAGTTGCTGCTATTGAGAATAGCCAATACTAGCATAGATGGTTCAGTAACCTGAAGCAATATAAATCAGCTTCATACATCTTATGAATCATGTCATAAATTTGGGGAAGTCCATTACCCGGTCAGCCAGCACGACTTGAGTGGGAAAATGAGCATTTGCGGTGGGGAGGAGGGGAATAAAGGCCTCACATGTATACACACGTGGGCCATATGAGGCAAGAGAAGGCCCAAGCCTATAAAGGCTGGGCCCATCCACCATCTGGCCTCTCTGGGGTAGGATGCCTAAGCTGAGGCTTGGCGCCCTCCGGTGGCAGAATGTGTGGAAATTTTATATATCAGATTAGGGACGGTGACCACTCTGGCACCTTTTGGTGATTGGCATGTCCGGAGTTCCTGCTCGTCGTGAGTTTTACGGCTCCCATGTCAGGATATGGTATGACTTTGGAGATCATCCTGCCTCATTTACTCAGAGTTCTATGGCTTTGTGTGGAGATGACATGGGGTGGTCTCCCCACACTCCTAAGTGTCGTATAACAGAGGGGCCAGGTTTACCCGACTTTTGACTTACGAGAGTGGCTCACCCACAATGCCAGGCTAGTTGCCTAAGGTAAGGACATATAGATTTACGCACTTTTCACATGTGGATCCTGGAAGGGTTGAATATTCTTATTGTTAAATAAAGAGGCCCTAGTGTATCCCAAACTCTTGTGTCCATGTCTTTCTTCTGTGCTTCCTTCTCCACTCACAGTGCATTTGCTTGGCGTATATACTCCCTCTTTTTCAGACAAAACAGACTTGCAGAGCAGTTCAGAGAAGTTGAAGGCTGCAATTCTTTATGGACTTTATGGACCTGGGATTAAGTCTTACTGAATTACATGGAGTTTACTTCTTATACATGCATAGGATTGCATTGTAAAACTACAAACACTAACATTAATGAAATCAAATAACAATAACATGAAGATGAAGATGAAGCAGAATGCCAGCACTAAAAAAATCAGTTAAAAGCAAATGACTGAATGTCTCAATCAAATGGAAAGGTTTCCATCTGACATCCAAAGGTAAACAAAGATGGTACCAACCAAGCCTCCCTAGGAAGAAAGTTTGGAAGTCAGCTGAGCCTATCTCCGGTTATCACCCACCTGAGCACTGGGCCAGATCTACACTAAGCAGGATATGACACTTTGAAAATGGTTTGAAAACTGTTTGTGGAGAGTGTCCTGGGCCCCAACAGTTGCCACTACTGTTATAAACTGTTTTAAAGCAGTAGTGTAGATCCTGCCCTGGTGATGCTGGGGACTCAAAATAGGGTTTCAGAGCATGATCTAGGCAGGTTGAGGTATTCATATAATGAAACAGACATTTTCTGTTTGCTAAAGATAGGCTGACCATATGAAAAGGAGGACAGGGCTCCTGTAACTTTAACAGTTGTAGAGAAAAGGGAATTTCAGCCGGTATCATTTGTATGCAATTAGTTCCCTCTTCTTCATCACAACAGTTAAAGGTGCAGGCACTATACTAGAGTGACCATATACAAAAGAAGGCAGGGCCCCTGCAACTTTAACTGTTGTGATGAAGAGGGAATTTCACCAGGAACTAATTGCATGCAAATGACCCCGGCTGAAATTCCCTTTTCTCTACAACGGTTAAAGTTACATGAGTCCTGTCCTCCTTTTCATATGGTCAGCCTAGCTAAAGATCATGGTGCAAACTCTCTATCAAGCCTTGTGCAAAGTTCTGCTTATTCCAATTCATCTTGTGTGGAACTTCCATTCAGATTTCACTGAAACAGAGTAGCAAAACATGGGAAACTGCTTCATGTGGTTTTGCGACCTAATAGCAAAATAGGCTGTGATTGTCACCTTCCCTGTCTTCACTCAACTTCTTTTAAGTAATGCTGTTTCTTTCACATCCTTTTTAAAAAGATACTTTTAACAAAAAGTAATGCACTTAAAAGCAAACGATATAAAACATGAGCCAGCCAAAGTTAGATCCAACAATTGTATTGCAGTTGAGGTCAATGAGAGAGTTATGTATATGGAATGCTTAACTTCAGCAGGCTTATGCACATCATTTTCTGCATCCCTGAATATCCTGTAAAATGAAAGAACATACAATTTATGTAATCTATTTGTTTTAATGCATCAGAAATCAGCTTTGATCAGGTAGTGCTGAAAGGGATCCCAAAAGGTGTGAAGAGCACAACCTCGCAACTGTTTTGCCACACAATTTATGGGTAACTCTAGCATAGGTATTTCTTACAGTAGACCCATGGAAATGAGTAAGACTTAAGTTAGTGATGCCCTATGTTCAGAATGGATTCTCACAAATGTGTGTGTGCCAAGCCTGGACGGACAATTGTTTGACCTTCTTGACTCTGGCATTTCTGGGTTTGACCTCTTGCACTTTCTTTAACTGATTCAAAATATTTTAAAAGCAGGGTGATCATACTCATAGTGTTAAAAAGAGCAACTGGCTACCAGGGATACAATGTTGTCATATTAATTTTCATGGGTAAGATTTGTTGGTTTTTTTAAAATGTCATCCTATTCACCAACCATGAGGAAGGATGCTGGTAAAGTTCAAGGACTTCTAACGTTATATATTAGGGCAGTGTTAATAGCATTGATTTCACAATACAATATGCAATTTTCCAAATGAAGGTTTTTGTTTCAGAAGATTTGTAAAATATTAATCACAGTATTTCAAGACCTTGTTTCTGCCTGACTTGAAGGCAATGTACTATCCCTCTCTTCCACCCACCTCCCAAGCAGAAAAATGTGAATGCAATAGATCAGGAAAAATTAGTTAGCATAGTGTTGAGAAAAGGTGTTCAATATTACCAATTTAATATCACTAGTCCCTACTGATATACACTTCCAACAGAAGGTTGCTTACATATTGAAATCATAGCTCTTAAAAAGGTTTATACTATTGGTTTGCTTGATTGTGGTTTCAAATACATATAACTTCAAAAATAATGGCATGAACAGATTATCCTATAATGCAGTATGCTCACATTAAATAGGTTTTGGATTACCAATGTGGCTGCATATATTATCTGGTCAAGGGTAACACAACAAGAGAAGGTACAGTGTATTTCAGAAAGCTGTATTACAATGAATACTGTTCTGTATCCTTTTCAGCTACCACCACCCTGCAGTATTACAGTTCACATTTTCAAGCATTTAGAGATGTAAATATATTAAACAATACATCTGTTTGTGCAAAGCCTTCCTTATGAACAGCTTTTAATCAGTTTCATGCTGAGTGAAGGAAAATTGCAAAACTATGCATTAAAAGAAGATTTAGCCAAAGTTATTTTGCAGTATCAACTGCATTCTAATTCACTGCTCCTTTCTTTTGCTTTCAGTGATAATGTACATAATCTTCTGGCAACATTCATGAGGAAAGTTTGATGTGGATTTACACTAGTGGAGCTACATTACAATGGGTAGATTTAAGGTATTATAAAATGAGTTCTTGGATTTGTTACAGAGGTATGAAACCCCTAAGACATAGGCAGATAGGTTTTCCAACATATGGCAACCACTCTGATTATAAAACAAAACTGTGTTAAGTCAAAGTACCTGATTACAATTCGCTAGTGCTATGTAGCTGTGATAGCCAGGCTTATATTTAATACCCCAGAAACAATATCATTTATTTTTCTGCCTCTTCTTATCCCTTAGTTATTGGGTATGTGGGCTTTGAAACCTTAAGCAAAAAAGGATAAAATACAAATTATAGAAAACATCAAAGTATAGACAAATCACATTATACCACACAATCCTTACCAAGATATGAACCGGATTGTGGTTATATATGTGTAAGAAAGATAGAAAGAATAACAACAGAGTATTAAAACATATATTTTATGTTATTATATTGATTATATTATATTGTATGCAGCTTGGTCAAATTCATATCACTAGAACAATTTAGCAGGTATAATTAGAACTCTTGTGGAAGTCACAGCAGCAAATGTATATGTAAAAAAAAAAAACAACCCTGAATGCATCCCTGAATTTCCAGATTTAATAAAAACATTTTATATATAAAGAAATAAGCCTGCTGAGATGCTGACCTGTTATCAATGACGGTGAAATAAACACAGGGATTGGTAATACAATAACTTTTTAAAATAACAAAATATAAGTATCTCATCAAAGCATTTTCCATTTTTCTATGATAATCTGGCGATGGGAGAAATTCATTTCATATTCTTATCAAATAATCTATATGAAAGGTATTAAAAGAAATGTATATGTGGTCAGGATTAAAGCATCGATATCCACCACTAACAAACAACACACTGTATGGCATATTAAAAGAACGAACCGTTAAGAGACACAAGCACCTTGGATTCAGAGGTATCAAATAATGAGATAATTTATCACTATTCCAAGTTAAAGCCATGTTTGCTTGCCTTGGCCTCTAGTTCCCAGGCACTGCTATCTTATTAACAAGACTTTAATTCTAGTACTGACAGGCCAAAGTGTTGCACTCTAATGAACTGTCTTCTTCTTGCAGAAAATCTGGTGGTAACGTATGATGTTAGCTACAATAATGATAATCTTTAGTATTTTTAGCTTGTCAGAACCTGCATAGCCAACAACAATGAGTCTTTTACTAAAACTCTACCTCATCAAAGTAACTTAATTAGCAATTCAACTCCTTATTTTTGTTTTGGATTCCCCTCTGGCTACTAATTAAAGCTTAATCGAAACTGCTGAACTGAGGTTGTAAAGAATTCATTAATATTAAAATTAGCCCCAACAATTTTTTTGGGCTGGTGCAATTTGTATTTGTTACTGTCAAGGGTTTAAAACTCAGTCAAATGGCTTTGGAAAGCAGTACCAGGAATCTGTTGTATATTCATATTAGGGACTGAACAAATATGATGAATGCCAATGGATGAAAATGCATTTCGTGTTCTGAGCCAGACTCCACTTACATCACTGGTGTCATTCTTTAATAAAAATAGACATAATAACATTTTTTTTCCTGAAGTCTTCCACATTTTCTTTATCCTCCTCAGTGCTTTCATACTTTGACTAAAAGTGAATAAAAGGTTTCTGGGGAAATAAAAAGAAACCCAATGATTTATTTTATATATTGTCTTGACAAGAATAATATGTTTGAAAAATGAGCAGATTTAGCACTTCACTTTGATTTTTCCACTTTTCTAAACATCAAAGATTATTCCAACTGCAATAACAGTCATTTTGAAACCTCACATCAGCAGAAGCAGGGTCTTTTTGCTAAGCACATAGCTTGCTGGTAACCTCTCTCATCAGAATCCTTTTTTTAAAGTAATATATTACTTTCTAAATTAAAAGGCATGTCAGAATGTACTGATATATAAATACATTCTTTTCTGAAATCATATTGATTCTGTGTAATGAGTTTAAATTGTATTTTTAATTAAATTGCTTTAGTTCACAATAAGAAATCCTTTTATATTTAAGCCCTTTTCTCCAGAAGAGAAGCAATAGTACAGCTAGGTTGGTTTTTTGTTGTTTAGTAAATTTCATGAGAATGTAAATAAGGAACACAACCTTTTTATAGAAGATTAAAATGATTTTCATAATTTGAGTTCACTTCATTTTAACTTTTAGATTTGATTATTTTTTAGTAGAGCATGTATATTTATTTTACCCTACAGGACATTTCTTCATGTATGTTTGTAGGAAACAAACTTGTTATGACTAAAATATACAGCAACTGGTACCATTTATCATATTTTATTAAATATAAAGATTAACATATATTTGATACTAAACTTTACAAAAATATACACAAAAATTACATATGCATCTAGGCTTCATTTAAATAACATTTATGACAAAACAATCATGCACACATTTAAAAAATCAACATATGTCCATTTTTTACTCACTGACTAAATCAACAATGGCATACAAGGCACACAATTTAAAATCTTGGTGACAATTTCCGTGAAGTTATTCAAATACAATTTGACTTCTGACAAGAGGATGTAATTTATAAAACAGAACATGCCTATCAGTGGAACCCAAATTTGCATAATGAGGATACTTTCATTTCTGCAAGCACAGTTTTTGACATCCCAACTTGGAGCCCTGGAAGACTCAAGTGGAAAATGTCAATATACATAAGTAGAAAAATGATGAATAAAATACCCATAACATTTATCTGATTTGAGCAAACAAAATAAATCTTGGTTGTTTTTTTTTTTTTAAAAAATAGTTATTTTTCAAACTACAATAAAGTGCTTCTTAAACATTGCTGAGCTTGGCATTGCCGTTAGCAGCAGCCATCCTTGCAAAGGAAGGGGGACGGGTTGAGGTTCTCAATACTTGACAAACTCAGTGTTGCGACATTAATGTTATGCATTTTTAATCAGTGTTTTGATTTAATTCTTTTTTGCACTTCCAATAAATACAAAGCATGGGAACAATGGCCTGAAAAAAATGCCTTACTAATTCTCCCTCACCCTCACCCTTTTCTGTTTTGTTAACTTTGCCATCTGGGTGAAACCAGAAGTTATAATTGTATCTGATAAGAAGTAGTTGCAGCATATAACTAGTCACTCGGCTTTCATGTATGGTAAAGTTATATTCCCAAAGTTGTATCAAGCCATCCTCATAACAGGTTAATTTCATTTACTTCCATTTTCCTCCCTTTAATAATAAAAAGTGCAATATCAGATAACAATCAACGATATTTTTCTTTGCTGAATTCGCCAAAACTTTCAAATGACAGTGTCAGCCTAGGGTAGAATATTGTTGAAAAATGTCATGCTTTCTAAATGTGTTTCTCAAAGAACTACCTAAATAAGATATTTACATAATGGACAACATCACGGAAACATATATTTCCCCCTGCACAAACAGCTTTGTTTTGTATAACACAAATCTCAATCAAATAAAACCAAAGTTCTACATAGGGTCCATGTTTTATTTGACTGTACTGCTTAAAAATTTTTTTCCTCTTACAAAAATTGTATCTTTCTCTTTTAAAACTTATTACCTGTAAATTTAGAAACAAATACAAAAATAACAGTTCATGTTATATACATTTTAAACCAAAAGCTGACTGATAAATACAATAATCTTTTTTCTAATATGTGTGTCTGCAATACAACATCTTGATACAGACTCATCTAATTTAAATACATACATTAAAAAGTATGGTGTGACTAAGTGCTTTTAAATTACTGGGGTGCAAGTGTACAGAGAAGTGCTTAGGTCCCAGTGATTTCAGAGGGACCTAAGTGTACCAAATGTCCTTGGATTATATCTTTTGTGGTTCTTAGGAAAGTGATCTATGATGTAATCATTTATAATCAGCTATGAAATATTTGAAATTGCACTGGTAAATAAAGAGTTCACTCATTTGAACACATATAAAGAAAGCAGGAATGGAAAGAAGTGTACTTACACTATTAAAATGTGTTAGAGATTGTCTACACAACTATCTATCTTGATAAAGAAATGAATCGCTGAGAGAGTAAGAGCCCCAACATTCTGAAGCCTCTTGGCTTGCTTTGCTTTTAATTTGCTTCATCTGTAGATGAACATCCTGATTTTACAACGAAATCTTGTAATAAGTGGCTGAGTTAAATTAAAGCCTGAAACTCCCTGTTGTTGATAATCAAGGAAAAGTGAACTTCACACTTGACTTTGATTAAAATTTCAAAGGCTGCAATCCTATACCCATTTACCTGAGAAGAAGCCCCTTTGAGCTCAGTGGGACTTACTTCTAAGTAGGCATGTACAGGATTGCACTATCCTTCAAGATTTAGCTGCTGTGTAGAACTAAGTAATTTGGTGTGTATATTGCTTAAATAAGGTGCTTGAGGAGGATAACAAAACCACACAATTAACAGTAAAATAAGACTAGTTGTTTAATACCTTATAAATCTGGCACTAAATTGCGACCATCAAAAGTACCAAACAGTAACAACAACAACAAGCAAAATAATATAAAACAATAAGTAGCAATGCAGCATATTTATAGATATGCGACAGCAAGTGTCAGTACTATGGGTTAGATCCAGACTTACTCCTTCTATTAGCAGAGAGGACTGGGATCCTGTAGAGGCTTCCTGTGGAGGAAGCGAGCAGGGCAGTGGTTTGTGTGTGCGTGTGTGTGGGTTTTTTTTTGCCAGTTCCTCCTTTCTTCTGCAGCACCCCCTCCCACTGCTACCTCACACACTGTTATGGAGAGAGGACGAATTACCCCAAATCCCTTCCACCATGCCTGGCACAGCATCATCTAGTGGGTTCTGCTCCACACAACCCCTACTCCAACCCCATATTTCCAAATGCCTTTTGGAATGAATCATCATCATCATCATCTCACAACCACCACCTTGCTGGAAAATTAGCAAGGAAGAAGATAAATGGGTCTCCCATGGGAAAGAATTCCAAAGCCTGAGAGCCATGGAGAAGGTCTGTGCCCCCACAATCACAAAATCTCATATCATTCTGATGGTGACCTGCATGATCAAGCTTGCACAAAAACAAGAATTCAAGGCTTGCATGATGTATTTAAAAACATCTTTATACGCTTTACAATATATACTACTATTTTCCATCATACATAGTTAATTCGGCTAGAATAACTCATTATGGCATAATTCAATATGTTACATGAAGGATTCATACTGGGTAATAAAGCATCATTATTTTGTAGTTTGTGGTGTACCAGGCCAACATGGTGTATCTAGAGCAGCCTTACCTAACCTGGTGCTCTCCAAATGTGTTGAACTGCAACTCCCATCATCCCCAACCAGCATGACCAACACATCTGAAGGGAAACATGTTGAAGGAAGGCTGATTTCAAACTGAATCATGCAGAGAAAAACTGTGATAATATTTCTATTGACAATTTTTTAAAATCTCTGTTATTTCTAGTAAACTAGGGGTTGTTTTACATCTGGTCAGTTTATCTTCAAAAAATGAATGAACCAACCAGGAAGGAATATATTTTTATATGGAAGGATTAAACTATTAACATTAAGCAAAACAAAACCCCCCGCCAGTGGTTTTATTGATTTGTTAATCATTAAAAGAGTTGTCAAGGATCGTTAATTATTCAATAACTGATAATTAATTTGGGGCAGATGATGCGAGGCTCTTGGGTCTATGTTTTTGCCCTTGACTCAAAGATAGAATGAAATCTATGGATATATATATATATATATATATATATTACACACACACACACACACACACACTACATGCCACTTAATATTCCTTTTCATTTTGCATCAGAGGATGCTCTAAACAACCTAATTAAATGTTTTAAAACTTCTAAGACAAACCTATAATTAAGAGGAAACTTAAATACCGAGTAAAGGGAATTTCTTGCATGGCTTTTTTTTTTTTTTTTACCTTTCATCCTAACTGACAACTAATTATGCATTAAATGTGAAAACACATTTTTGAAAATTCAGTCATTTCCTAATATTTTCCATGGGCTTTTTTATGCTAGATAAGAGTTTTCAAATTTACAGGATTGCCCAATGGTTGAACAAGGGTTGTATCCTGCACTCCTGCCCTTCTGCTGTTGAAGCCTCTGACATATCCAAAGACATGACAAGGGGGGAAAAGAGGAAGGAACTGTTTTTTCTACCCCAGTTTTTTTCTTAAGCTTTGGTTTTGGTCTTTCTTAAGCTTTTCCTATCCCATTGACATCAGTGGGAAGAAAGGAAAGCATGCCAATCCCAGGGCTGGCATAGTTCTACCCCCATTTGGGGAGCATCTCTGGGGATGGGGAGAACTTTGGACCCACAGGATCCAGGCATGCACAGGATCCTGTGGACCACCCATTGAGCTCTCCCCTTTGCCCATTCCAACATTGAAGCTCTGATATTAGAGAGGTAGAAACTGCAGAGGTTTCTGCACAGCTAGGAGTAGGGTTTTGAGCCCAGATCTCTTGCCTCCGAGTCAGTCCTCGCTTTCTACCATTGTAAGGTAGACCCAATCCATTCTATGCCCTCTGGGATGCCCTCTCAGGGACTACAGAATTGCACTGTTAGGCAACTTAAATGCTGCCTACTTCAAGTGTGGAGCTTTGCAGCAATAATATGATATTACAATGATACAATAATATCAGATTTTAAATAGCTTTCTTTTCTTCTTCTTTTGTCGAATGGCCACACCAGTATATTTTGAGCAGTATATTTTGAGCACAATGGGTGAGTTCACTTTAGTTTCACTTTAGCAGCTTCCTGGCTTGTTACATGCAAACCAGGAATTGTGGTTCAGAAATCTAATTGCTAAAGACCTCCACTGGATTGTTTTTGTGCTTTGTTTAGGAAACTAGAAGTTGTTTTAAACCAGAATGCATTGGATCACAAGTCCCATCATCCCAAACCAGTGGGGTCATGGACAGTGGTGGCTGGGTATGATGGAAGTTGTAATCCAACACATCTGGAGAGCACCAGGTTGAGGAAGGTTGCTGTAAAATGACATAGCTCAAGATCTCTCTCAATTTTTTACCTGCTTGGCTTTTTTTTAAAAAAAATCCGGAAATAATAGCTAAAACCACTTTCCTAATTTTCTATCCCTTTTCTGTTGGATATCATTACATAATAATGCTGTAATACCAACAGATATTTATGTTATCATAGAACACTTCAAAGTCAGTACTTTTTCTTTAGTGAAAGGTCATGTAATTTGGGAACAGTATGAGCTTTTAGATGTGCTATATTAGCCTTGTGGGGTGAAGGTTTAAATTTTCATCTGTCTGCTCCAGGGATATGAATACATCCCTGATTTGAAATAAAAGAGTTGCCTCATGCTTTTGTTATGGAAACAGTTCCAGAAATTCTAAAATGGTTCCAAGAGGGTGGTCTGTCACCTAACGTCTATGTTAGGGGTACTTTGATATGCAACATGTGGTCACCAGAGGTCAGCATTAGCATAGCAAGAATGGGGACAAAATACTTACTAATAATTGATACCACCTATGTTAATTTCTTCACTTTTAAAAAAGGTAGCAAGGCTGTAACTCAGTGATATAGTACAGGCTTTGCATGCAGAAGCTCCCAGATTCAATCCCTGATATGTCCAGGCACAACTTGGGGAACCACTGCCAGTCAGGGTCAACAATATTGGATTAGATCGACCAATGGTCTCATTCAGTATAAGGCAGCTTCGATGTTCTAGAAACTACTCCCAAATTATAAGATGTATATTGAAGAACAAACAAACACAAAAATGAATAGGAAAATGAAAATAAAACAGTCTGAGCCCTCCAATCCAATATACTGAAAATGTAAAATGTAACCTTATCATTTCCTACTACTAGGAATGCTGGAGAAATTCAAGACAGACTAAAATGAGTTCGGATTTCTAAGAATCCAATCTGTGGAATCTGATGCGGACCGGCTTCCTCAGGCAGCATGGAGACTGTGGACTTTCAGATTTTTTAAAAAAACTTTCCCGAAATTTATGCAAATTTATTCACAGGAATATACGCAAATTTCTCCTGAGACTTATGCCATGCTGGAAAATATACACAGTTGAATGGAATCGGCGACAATATGCTAAATGCTATGTACTAATATAAATTATGCAAAATGTTGTGAAATCTCTTACAGAATTATTTACATATTTTTCTGTATAACAGAAAAAAAAAACCCAAATCCATCTGTGAATGGACTGTGGAATGAACAACATCACATAGTCCACAAAACACACAGGATGGATTTCACAAAATCTGGACATCCTTACCCAATTTTCAGAAAATTATTTGTTCAGTTAGCAATAATTGATTGCGATAGCTGGCTGTAGTGGGAAAGAGATATCGAAAGACCTGCACAACTAAAAGCAACAGAGGATATGTCTATACATGCTTGTACGATACATAATTTCTCATCACACAATGGCTCATAATTGAATGTGGGAACTATCTTCATTTAAACTACTTTTGTTTCAGCAAATATGAATTCAGTTCATCCACAGATATCAAATAATGAGCATGCAGTTGAAACATGAATTTTAACCATAAGCAACTTATATTTGCATTCGCACACACACACACATACACACACATGAAAATAAGAGTTATTGCAAAAAGTGCTATGTAATAAACTAGACCCAAGCACAGACATAAGAACACAAGACAGCACACTTCACCCATCTTGCTCTAGCAGTACCCATCTCTTCATTTTATATTCTGTTACATCATTCTCATATCATCCTTTTAGGAATCATTTGATCACATTAAAACCTAGGCAGGATGATTTATAACAGTGCTGACAACTGTTGGGGCACAGGACACACTCCATACAGTTTTCAACCCATTTTCAAAGTGTCATATTTGTCTTGGTGTAGATCTGGCCCTAAACTGGTTTAGCTGCTATGGATCCTTTCCCATCCTGTCTCTGAAGAAACTCAGTGAAAATGTTTAGAGAATTCTATCAAACAATTCTAAGAACCCATTTCTAAGAGCCAGTGTGGTGCAATGATTAGAGTTTTGGGCTGGGACTCAGACGATCCAGGTTTTAGTCCCCACTCAGCCATAAAGCTCCCTTGATGACTTTAGGCCAGTCACTGACTTTCAACCTAACCTATTTTACAGGGTTGTTGTGATGATAAAATGGAGATGACGAGGACTATGTAAGCTGCCTTGTGTTCCTTGGAAGAGGAAAAAAGGTGGGATATAAATGTAATAAATAAATAACTGCAGTTCAGTTAAGCTGGTTTAGGTATGTAGCATACATGTAGGCTCTATAGCCAATAGGCATAACTCACTTGCATGAAGAATATTTTTTATTGATTGACTGCTTGATTTCTATACCACCTTACAACTTCAGTTTCCAGGGCAATTTACAGAATTGCAATTAAAACAATGTAGTTACAACAATGAAACATAACGATATAAGAATAAACATAATCACAAAACAACAAAGACAGCAGTTAAAAGTAGCGTAGAAACCAGGGTCAATAAAAGCCAGCCATTTTTAAGGTCTCTGCCTGGAAAAGGTAATAGCACTGAGTCGTATCCAACATTAGTCCTAATTAGAGTAGACCCATTGAAATGAATTGGATGTACATTTGACTAATGTTGGATAGAACTCAGAGGTACCAGGTGTCCTTCCCTAGGGGGTTTGAAAGGTTAGGCACTACAACTGAAAATGGCCTCTCCCTAGTTGCTACCTGCTTCTCCCCAGATGGCATAGGCTGTTACAAGAGGCCATTAGCAGGTAAGGGTGATGTAGGACCAGGACAGATTGCTTTGATACATACATAAAGGAACAACATCTCTGTTCATTCAGTGTATTCAAATCACTGATAAGAATTCAGAGCTTTCCTGCCCACCATGACAACTGCAGCCACCACCTCTGCTCTATTTCAGGGATGGACAAATCAGTCTATTTTTGGTCAGTGTCAGTTTATGTATTTAGTATTGATAAAACAATATAAAACAACTAAAACTACAGTCAAAACTTCCATTCAATCTTGTGCCCTGGTGCCCACCACAGAGAAGGCCCCTTCACATGCTGCTCCTTTCCCCACAAACCTCCAAGTGTGCCAGGATTGATAAAAGAGTCTTCCCTGCTGATCTTCACACCTGAGATGGTATATAGGGGAGGAGATACTCTTTCAGACATTTGGGAATCAAGAAATTTAGGGCATTATACGTTAACATCAGCACCTTGAATTGGGTTCGGAAGCAAATTGGCAACCACTACAGATCCAAGATGGGAGATAATGGTCCTACCAGTGCTACCTGTCAGCACCCAGGCTGCTGTGCTCAGCACCAGTTGCAGCTTCCAAACCATAGCCGGCGTCAAGGGCAGGCTTGGTTGGGCACCTACCAAAGGCTCATGCCCAGCCTGCTAACAAGAGACCCTTGAAATAGCTTCTCATCTTCACAGTTGAGACCAGCTTGTTCCCCTGCCTCTCACTCTGGCCCAAACATCAGTAGTGGTATGAAGGAGGAGCAATAGATGTCATTGTCTGCATGCTCATTGGCTCTCTGTCTGTTTCCTTGCCTGCATGCTTGCTGGCTCATTGCTACCACAAGCTGATGGTAGCAATGATGACAAAGAGGAATTGCAGGTGGTGATGGTGATGAGAAGGTGGATTCACTGAAAGTGGAGAGCTTCCTGAGTGCACATTGCCCAAGGGCTCACATAGAATTTCACATGTGTTGAATCATAAGTCCATTCCGTCATGTTCTCGCATCAGTTTGAGAACTGAAAAGATAACCCCCCCAAAAAATTCACGTTTATTTTTGTACACATTTTCCCTAGTATACACATTTAAGTACACAGTTTCTTTAATTATACGTGGTTGTTTTAATGCAATTTCCCCAGTTCGGCTGCATATGGTAGGAAATCCTGTGAATCTTCAGAAGAATAGGGGCATTTTTTTAAGAACAGGATACAATGGGAAGGTGTGGGAGATGTGCAGGAGGTTGATGTCATCATCAAAAGGACCTGCACATTTTTGTGTGTGCCTTATTTCACTCTGTCAAATTTCCAAGGTCTAAAATTACCTCATTGCACCACTGGTATAAATTTAAATTACAGCACAAGCAGAAGAATTAAGAATGAGTAAGAATTTATTACAGACACAGATAAATAGAAGAATGTAAGTCATATTGAATTCAGTGAGCAGTTCTCCCAAGCAAATGGGCATAGGATTGCAGCCATAATGATTATTTCAGAGCAAGACGTTTAAGTGCCCCTGGACAGAACATTCTACCACTGAGGAAAATATTTTAAACCATAGTTCTATGTGACACAAAGAAAACGTTTAGGCTTGTTTAAAAAAAAGCAAGGAGAGTATTCAGTTCCTCTATGTACACTAAAGTATTCATCCGTCTTCAATATATGAGACCTATCTTGCAGCTCACTTCCTGGACTTTCGGTTAACACAATTGTGATTGTTATACACAGGATGCAGCTAAGCAATGTCTACATCTCAACTGATAAAAAGGTATATCTAGAGCTGGCTGGACAATAGATTTTTAGATACCAGAAACTGCTGGAACAATTATTTTCTCTCATAAAGAAATGTATACCTAATCCTACCTTAGTGTTCAGATTTTATCTGGCTGTATCAGCTGCTTCAGGTTCACTTCAAGGCAAAGTCAGTATTGTTCTAAGAAGGGGAAAAATACATTAATCAAAATGAATTATTTCAGACAATGGCATAGCAGATATTCTCCATAAATACAGCTAATCAAATTAAGATGGATTCTGCTTCCTAAAGCAAACCGTAAGCTAGTTTCTGCATGACTCAACAAGTGAAAAAGCAAATCACTGAAGACTCTCCAAAACACCAGTCAAGTAGTCATGAAATCTTCATGTATGATGACAAAAATAATTCAAAATTTTCAATGTATTATTTGCAGAATATAATGTTTTATCCCAGATGAAATACAAATAATAGACAGACAGACAGACAGAGAGACAGACAGACAGACAGACAGATGATAGCTGCTCTAGGAGGAGTAAGCAAACACTGACTTCTTTAGCAATTTTTGTTGCTACCATTGAAAAATCAGTGTTATTTAATGCTCACTTTTTCTTTTTGCCTTTGTTATTCACATGACCCATCATGCTGTGCTCAAGCTGTGTGGCATCTGCAAGCACATTTTCCAGAGACTCTTAATTATTCATGCCCTCCAACATTTGGCAGAGGAAAATAGGTGCAACTGGTTTGTGTCTTGTGACAACGGAGTTTGCAATAAGACGACCATGGCATTTCAAATGAGCGTGCCACTTCCGTGGATCTTGAAACAGGCTGCCACATATTAACTTCTGAAGATACTTTCCCTACCATTTTAGAAAGCATATCTTTGTTGCTAGATGCCACAAATCTGTGCATTTTAATGATCATGCTACAGCCTGCTCTATACAGGCTAAACTGTTCAGAGTTTCAAAATTCAGTACAAATTGCAAAATAAGAGTACCAAGTAAGGGCCAGTTCCTATGTTCTGAGAGCAGTATTTTTCCCTGGGACTCTTATCCTACACCACTCCAGCAATGTTAGAACATCTAAGTTATATTGGGAGGGGTGGGGGAGGTAAAACATGATTATTTTCAATCTCAGTGCTGCCTAAGTCCAGGGAGAGAGATGCTAGTATAGGAAGTAATCATACCTTGTAAATTTATGTTGTAAGACATGGTGCATAACTTTGGGGGGTTCAGGGCCTTTTTCTGCTCCCGGGCCTCCCAAAAGTTGCTTTGGAGCCTGAAAGGGGTCAAATTCAGCTTTTTGGTTCACTTTAGAGCTCAGGGTGCCATTTTATTTTCATACTTTTTTTAAAAAAAAACAAAACATTTTTGGAGTGGTGGTGAGTAGTGTGTTGAGGCCACATGAGACCCGTAGGCCACATCTCATGCACCCCTGTTCTAAGATTACTAAAGTGCAGGAGCAGCAACCACCCTTTGGATAGTCAGTTTTAAGTTTGACAAATAAGGATGGGTGGATCTTCCTTCTTCTGTTCTGTAAACCGTTGAGAGATTGTCCTATCCAAGTATTATCCATCTTCCACTAACCTGCTGTAAATTTCATTTAAGCACCTTAAAATATGTATTTTAATACTGATTCCTGAATTTTTAACCCCTTGTGGGATAAAGTGTAATATCTACGTAAAAATAATATACATTATATAATATAGTTCACTAGCAGCATGGTTACTGAAAAGAAACGTAAGTAGCTGTTTTATACCATGTCAGACCATTGGTTCATCTTGCCTAGTAATGTCAACATTGAATGGCTGTGGCTTTTCTGAGTTCCATGCAGGTGTTGTTCCAACTTCCAACGCTTCCTGGAGATGCTGGGGATAGAACCTGGAATCTTCTGAATGCAAAGCATGTGCTCTACCACTGAGCTACAGCACCTCCCTAGTCACTTCTGTGAGGTTGGACCATCATATGTAAGAACATTTGATTTCCCTTCCTAAGTGGCTCTAAAGCGTCAGCTGAGAAATACTTCTGCCAACCATCTCACCAACTTGGTAGATAGAGCCATATCACTGCTTTATAAATCAGAAGTAATGGGACTAGAAAGCCCGTTATTTTTCCAACCCGATGCCCTCCATATATGTTGGATTACAAGCCAGCCCCAGCCAATATGACCAAAGGACAAGGATAATGGGAATGGTAGTCCAAAACATCTAAGGGCAACGTTTGGGGGAAGGCTGGCCTAGTGAATGGTCTGGGAGCAGCTGACTCTGCCACACTGCTACAGTTAAGCCGGAGTCATTTGTATGCAATTCGTACCTGGTGAAATTCCCTCTTCATTACAACAGTTAAAGCTGCAGGGGCCCTGCCCTCTTTTGTATCTGGTTACTCTAGTATAGTGCATGCAACTTTAATTGCTTTGATGAAGAGGTGATTTCACCAGGTACGAACTGCACACAAATGATGATGGCTGAAATTCCCTTTTCTCTGCAACTGTTAAAGTTACATGAGCCCTGTCCTCCTTTTCATATGGTCAGCCTAATCTAAGCACCGCTTGAAGACATTTGTTTACAAAGGCTTTCCCTGACTTGTAATGGCTTGTGGCACTGCTCCATTTTATTATTGTCTTGGCTGAAAGTTTTAAAATTATTTATTATTTTATATTTTACTGGTTTTTACATTTTAATTATCTATGTATTGTGTTGAGACCTGCTTAGAGATTTTAAGTGCTGTAAAAGTAGTATCAACAACAATAAATAATAAACCAAACAAAATGAACTTTACAGCTCCTTCACTTTCTCATTCCTCACACAATTGCAATCACAATTGGGGAAGAGTAGGCCTGTACTCACTGGTCCAGGCCCCACCTTCCACACATTGGGGCTGACGTGGGACTCTGCTCTATGATCGTAATCGCATGAGGGAAGAATGACTGAAAGGGACTTATACTGAAAAGGAAATGGGACATTGCTGAGGTCAAGACTCAAAACTATTAATGGTGACACAACTGCTTTGGGGCTAGCAAGAGAGGGAGACAAAATGGGGGAAAGACAGAGACCTACACCAGCCATTAAACGATATGTAGTTTGTTTTTAGGCTTTTCTGGTTTTAATTTTTGTATATTGGTTTTTAAATGTTCAATGCTTTTAATTTTTATATAATTTATATACTGCCCAGAGAGTTTTGGCTATGTAACAAATAAAATAAATAAAAATAAATAAAACAGGAACGGAGCTGCACAGGGTGAATCCGTACCCATTGGGGTGGGGGGAGCAATTTCACCATCCCCAGGATGGCTGCCAGTGCTTTTGTTTTAATTTTTTAAACTTACCTTTTATGCAGGATCGCAATTGTGCGACCGACTCCTGCTTAAAAAAAGAAAAGGAAAAACCAATACCATGCTGGAACGTCCCTCCTGACTTCCGGGATGTCGTGCTGGCGTATGCATGCTGGGGGATGATCCCAGAAGCAGGAAAGGCCGGGATCCTCCCCCCCATCCCAGAAAGCCAGTAGGTGAAGGTTTAGGGTGACCAGATAAAATCCAGGTCAGGGCTCCTGTAACTTCAACAGTTGTAGAGAAAAGGGAATTTCAGCCAGTGTCATTTGTATGCAATTAGTTCCTGGTGAAATTCCCTCTTCATCACAACAGTTAAAGCTGCAGGGGCCCTGCCTTCTTTTGTATATGGTCACTCTAGTATAGTGCCTGCACCTTTAACTGTTGTGATGAAGAGGGAATTTCACCAGGAACTAATTGCATACAAATGACACTGGCTGAAATTCCCTTTTCTCTACAACTGTTAAAGTTACAGGAGCCCTGACCTGGATTTTATCTGGTCAGCCTATGAAGGTTAGCCCAGAGAGAAGAGAGGAAGAAAGGGTGATTACTTCCTTCCTACATCACTACCACACACAACACACACACACACACACACACACACACTTTCAGAAATGGGGTATCAACACTACTTGTTTGTTCCTTCCCCAGAAAAAATACAGTGGGGGGAATAGGGTCCCAGATGCAACTGAAATCATCTCTGTACCCAGTAGAGCCTACTTTGAATGTCTACAGCCTTTTCCCACCTCCCATATTAAAACTGTAACCAAATTCAGACTCCATGACTTGAACTTCAACCATCCTTGTCCTTCACTATTCCTTTGGTTTGTTTACCATCTTGTCTGATGATGGGTTCTGTAGAACTCGAAAGCTTGCACACAATTTTGTGACCTATTGAACTAGCCTAATAATGGTATTACACTGATATGTATTTTGGAATTTTCTTTTTGTACTTTCCCTCAGATCATGAGAGCAAGTATTAATGTTATCTATTACGTTAGATCTTGATACTGAGTTGGCCATTCAACCTTAGACTAAGTCTGACGCTAGAGGGTATGTCAAGTGTATTTATACCATGTGACATTTTAATTTCATCTTGTCTGCTTTGGTATGCTCTTCACTCAGTGTAATCTAACAGTACTCTATTATGATTTTAAATGCTGCTTCTAATTTTGCAAGCCCTTTTACACAAACAGTGCTTTACATTTTGACTAATGTTCGAATGAGATTAACCTTTTTGGATTTTGTCAGGGATTGCTGGTAGTGCTCACTGCCAAGCCAAAATATTAGCAGTAGTATCCCAAGCCTTGATATTACCCCTAATACCTAGAATTATTGTTGTAAGTAAACTTCCCTTTTGTTTCAGATGTGTGTGTGGGAAATAGATATTAACACTGTATTGTAGCTTTCCATTTTGTCCCGTTTCAGAGCAGAAGAGACATTACTCCTTTATTTCAAAGTGAGAGTGACAATTTGGGTTGTGAAAGATTGAGAGGCAGTAATGGCTCTCCTTGGACCTACTGGAGACGTCTTAGGCCCTTTCCACAACAGGCATTTTGCCTCGGATGGCCCCTGGCTGGTCCCTGTGAACAGATGGTGTGTATTAGGTACTTCCGGGATCGCCCTTCCTCCCTTCCTCCCTCCCTCCCTCTACACCCCTCTGGTGTAGAAAGGGTCTTAGTCAGACACAAATAGTCTGACAACCACTGCAGCTGCTGTGAGGAAATAATAAAACCTTATCTCCCCCCCCCCCCAGTTTTGGGAAAGATGGGACAAACAGCTGATGTTTTTACTTGTTATGTTTATTACTGTTGTAATGGTTTAATATAACCTTTTTAAAGCCATTTGTTGATCTTTTGATTGGAAGACAGTCTATTAAATAAAGAAATAAGAAAATAAATAACAAGACAATCTTAATGTCGAGGACATGCATGATTAGCGTGTGGATACATGCAGCCTACTCGGTACTGCTTTACTCCTTCCTTTGCGCAAGTGGGAAAATAACCAAGATTTATCAATTAAACCCGCCTTTCCATTATGACTAAACTGAGAAATATGGTTAAGTGCTTCCAAATAAGTCAGGATTCACAAGCCAACATGAACCTTGGTTTGTTGGTAATCACTTAACCATGGCTCCCAGTTTGGATTTAATGGGAACCCATGTTTAAGTGCTGAATCCTGGTTAGTGGGGCTTACTTCTGAGTAGACCTGTATAGGATTATGCTCCATGTCTGATTACTTTACCCAACAGCACAAATTCTAGGTTTTTTTGGCTAATTCTACGTTTCCTTAGCCCAATGTTTGAGGGCTATGACTAAGGCCAGGTATTCATTATCACATTTTCATTAATATTTACATATATCCAACTCTTTGACAATTGTATGATAATATATAGACACTTGAAATGACTGAATGGGAGAGCTTCTAGATTTGCTCAAGTCAGAAGTAAAAGAAAAATTTAACTAGATCCCAGAGCACCCCTTTGTCTCTGAGTTTCTATGTTAATATGTATTAATTATATTCCTGATCACTACTTTTCACGTTTCTGACATGAAGATTCAACATTATGGTATGAGTTTCTTGTACATTCTTGGCCCTCTGCAACTACAGTAGTTTCTATCTGTTTGATCTATTTTATTACAAATTAGATTTAATTTACAACACATATAATAGATAATCTAAGGCTCTGATCGTGAAAAGCATTAACACATACCTACTTCATTTATATGGATTAGAAATTGTTCCACTACTTTTGTAAAAGAAATGGGTATAAAACTGCATTTCTGTAATTCCTGCCTCCACTTTTTGTGTGCAGACACACAAGACTGACTTAAACTGTAATCCTATACTCACTTACCTGGGAGAAGTGCTACTTACCTCTGAGTAAACATGTATAGGATTGCACTGTTAAAATGTAAAAAAAAAGTTCATAGCTTGAATTAATACATAATTAATACATTATGAAGAGAATAAATCTATCCAAGGCCCTTCTTCTGTATTATAAAAATGCATGCCTTGGTTTGTATTACACTGGAGCATGATTTGATTGGTCATTAACTGAATATTCAAGTAATAGAACAGAGACATTAGTCTACTTCAAACCAGACCTTCAGGGCAGGCCTAATGGTGAATTGGTGAAACAATATACAATTTCCTTACAGGGTCCAGGCAGTGGAAAGAGAACCACAAGAGAGAGTCAATTCCTTTAACCCCTAGGGAAGAGCATCTGTATTACTCCCTATCTCCATTTCTAGATGACTGAAGATAAGGATGTAATGAGCTCCCGTTCATTCCAGACCCAGCCTTTCCTTCAGAACACAAAAGTCCCAAACCTTTCCCTATATTTTGATGGACGTGGCATATTTCATTGTTTGTTTTCTTGCCTCTGTTGCACTACCTCACAACAACGATGTTGACAGAGCTTCGGCTTTGGACGGTATTGGCATGTAATAAACAAATGAACAAATATCCAGGCAAGCAATTTCTAAGGAACTTAGAAACCACTGTTTAAGAATCCATTAATAGCATCTAAACATTTGATTTACATTGTGGCATAAACAGATTAGGTTATTGTATTTAGTCTAACTCTAGATAATCTGGTGTAAGTAATTGCTTGCGATTTGGAAATGGAAAGTATAGATGATTCGCCGGGACATGATTCCAGGAGTTCTAGGTCCAGGATACTTTCTTCTGATGCTTCTTCTTTTGGAGCATCATCACACAGGGGAAAATCGTGTTTATTAACTGTCGCTTCTCTGCCCACGTGTTTGTCCCTCATTACTTCCTCTTTTGAGCAGGGGGTTGGACTCGATGGCCTTATAGGCCCCTTCCAACTCTACTATTCTATGATTCTATGAATGTGTACGTGGACCATTCAGTGGGTTGTTTTGATCACACTGTTTCTCCTGTACACAGCAGGAGATAGCAGCAACTTCTGTCTTTATTTTAAGTCGGACTTACTGGAGTGTTGTTTTTTTTTTTTGTGGCACAAAGAAAGCAAGAAGGGCAGGAGGCACACGGGAGGCAGACAATGTTATGAGAGGGGCCTGCGAAAATCCGTGAGTGCCCAGTAACGAGCAGGCAATAAAATGCTCGTCTGGTGGAGTTCCTGATTCACTTATTCAACAATAAAATAATAGCATTTTTGTTTCACAAAGTTGTAAAAATAGAGGACTGAATTGCTAAAATACTTTTGGCATTATGGAGGGGGAAAAAACCTAAGGATGGGTGTATGGATGAATTAAAAAAGGTCATATAAATGTATTGTATAGGATGTAGGATATTAAATGTTGAACAAGTCACTCTACCAGAAAATGTTCCTTTTGCTTAAGGCCTAAGGAGAAATTTCAATTTCTTTAAATTGAAATAAAGTATTCCATAATTGTTTGAACAGTTTTTTCTAAAAACCTGTATTTTTAAAAGAAACACTCTTTAAATTCTTCTCTGGGCGGAAGTAGAATATAGTTTAAAAGGTGGTGGAGAATTGGTGGTGGGGAATTAGTTCTAAAACAGCAGCACATAATAATTCAAAATATTGGGGAAACACTAGATGGAGCTGTAGCTTTATGAAGCAGCACTGAGGGGCTGTTTTAAAAGCTTCAATTGCATATATATATATATATATATATATAGTCCAAGGCTGATAAATTATGTATCTTCTTGGTTACAAATTCCAACACATCTTTGAAGGAGGAAAAAAGTAAAGGGGGGGGGGGAGAAAAAAACTAAATGCTCAGTTATACAATTGTCCAAGCAAATTATAAATTTTAAGATACACATTCTGATGTTTAAGAGTTGGTGAATAACACCTTAATGTTATAAATTGCATACTTGAAATGCACAAACATTTCATTTTATTCTCATACAGTCAAGAGCTTGTGTTACGTTAGCAGCAGTTAGAAGCAAACAGACAAAACCGACCAGTTTAAAACTTCAACAGTGAAAATGTGCCAGCAACTGGCAGATTTGAGGTTCGTAAGAACAAGTTTGGAGAACTGTTCCTCATTACAGTAGTTTCCAACCCAACACCCCCCTGCTTTCTCATTATATTCTTATATTAGAAATAGTTCTATATTCCCTTGGAGTAGCAATGGAAAACCTGGCAAAAGTTATTATTACTTTCTGTTTCTGTTTTTCATTTTTTTCATACATGTCTAAGGAAATAGGGAAGAGGCAAACTAAACTTTACCCTGTCCACCCCACCCCTTCTTCTATCTATATTCTTTTCAGGCTGCAGTGCTATATCCACTTACCTGGGAGTGAATTCAATGGGATTCACTTCTGAGTAGACAGGTATAGGATTACTCAACTGTAATCCCACTGAGTTACTCCCAGGTCACTGTGTATGGGACTGCAGCCTTCATCTCCTTCTCCGAAAGTTGTTTGCATAGTAGGTTGGTATTCACCATCATGGACAGACATAATGTTGTCAGTCAGGTGATCGTCCATGGGGCTAGTCCACAGCAATTTTCATGATTAAAGCAGCTGCAGAAAACACATCTGTGATCATGGGGATTTCTGCTCACTAATTTTTGTTAATGCCCCAATTTTGAAACATTATGATAAGACAGACAGTATGACAAAATCCCTTTCTGTACTGCCAAGCTTTTAGTTGACTACATTATGTTAATCTGATTTACTGTGTCCTGTTTTGGAAATTTCATTAAACTCCAGTTTTAGGCTCCTGTTTTGGGGGAAGTTGGGTTAATTTTTGAAAATGATGTCAGTGTAAGGCTGTGCCACATAATACCTCATACTTCTGCTATAATACTTGAGTACCATGTTACGAGTGTATGGGAAGCCACATACCTTTATACAGTAAGCTTATTCCATGATTTCAGGTTTGAGCTCAGTCATAATTCACTTTTTTCCCCCCTGTGACTGGTCAAGCATGGTCCACCTATAAAATAACCAAATCATCTGTTGATGTAGTGTACATCCAGATACTATGTAAAGAAAGGAGCTGAGAATTTCTAACTGTTAGGAAGACATGTTCATCTATTTTTAAGATGTTTGATGATACTGAAGGGGAAAGGTTTTCACTGCAAGTACACCTACTGACGAAACTATTCAGTGTTAGACGAATAACAAGTGGAACCTGCCATAAAATGTTGCAGTGTGGAGTGCTCCTGTTTAGAGTTCCAGCCATGCCCTCTTTCAGGATACTCCATTCCATTCCCCCACTCCCCCAAACAGTAGGCATTCCATGATCACTGAGCATGCTCAGTCCTCATTGGGCTATTTCTTGGTGTTTCCTCCCTCCTCCTTTCTCTTTCTTTCTTCTTTTTTGCAGTTCTGTAAATGTTGGATTTTCCTCAAGCCCACTGATACTTCTGACATGTATGTGGATGGTGTCATTGTGGCTTCATAAGGGTAGGTAGAGAAGGAGTTTGCTATTAGTATGTATGTTCCTCCCCTTTTTAATAGTATTGGAAATAGGCCTGTTTTTGCCCACTGAGAAACATTTGAAAAACTATTTAGCATAAATTCTAAAAATTCTGAGGCTCTTTTTCTAAACACATTTACTTAAATGTTGGATTCCAGTGGAACCTGCTCCCAAGCATCATCCTGTCATCCAATTTGAGGTGGAAGTGTAAAGCTTTGATGTCTAATCTCTCTTGATTTCTTTTAAAGATTTCTTGTTTTGCTGGCAAAAGAATACAACGTATTTCAGAAGTAAAAAGAAGATGTATCCCCCCGCCCCCTCTGGTCAGACAGTTAGATATTTCCAACACTGTGGACGATAGCAAATGCACGCATGCACACAATCAGATTTTAAAAATGGTGGAATTCCTATCTGTTGAAAAGAAGTTGAAAAACTTTATCCCAGAATGAAAACCTATGTCCCTGGTAATGGGAATTGCTGTAAACACTTTAAAGAATGTGCTTTGAAAAGGGGATAAGACGTCAGAAGCTAAATGGGAACAGAACCCCCAGGAAGAGGCACCCTTCTAACCAATAAACATTCTGGTTCCAGAAAGCGGACCCCTGCCTCCAAACAATAATGAGATTGTATTACATAGATATTGCCAATTGCAAAACTGGGATACAGGTGCTGGGCCTATAGGCTACAATATTTCTGGCTTCTGCATTGCAGGTAAAATTACCATGCGGTATTTTTTCTTAGAAAACACATTTTTTCTAAGGACATCAATATTACCCACAGTGGCCACTGCAAGTGTGTAGGTAGACATACATACAAGAGGCACAGTAGGAAGCTTGGTAGGGGAGAAGGTGATTTGGAGAGAAACGTTTTCCAGGAGAATATTAGGAAAGTCTATGAATACATGTAAAGCTTTGGGCAATCATAAACTAAAGTTTTGTCAGAAATTTGTGAGAAATTTTGTGGAGAACTTTAGAAAAAAATAGTACTCAATTTTAAGCTCCCTGTTTTAGAGTCCATTGTTTGCTGGTGCTTGAGTAAGCTGAGTTCCTCCAGCCTTTGCTCAGATGACACACATTCATCATTCTGAATCCAATTTACTTTTCCTCTTTATCCCTGCTCCCATAATTAAGCTAGGCTCTCTGCCTTGTTTAAAATTTATTTTTCAATTGTTTTACAAGTTTTTCTGATTGAACTTTCTAATGTACTTTTGTCTTGTTAATCCAGTTGGGGTTTTATAATTAAAACAACAACAACAACAACACTCTTTGGTGCAGAGAGGTGACTTTTTGATTGACACTCTTCTCAAATGCAATTTGTTACAAGAAGGGAGAGGGCCTTTTTGGTATTGGTCCCGAATATAAAATGGCCTCCGCAGGGGAAGTATGGCAGGTGCCAATTTTGCTGTCTCTTAGGTACCTGCAAAAATGTTTTTATTTACTCAAGCACTTTTAAATTATTTTCACTACGTTAAGTATGTTGAGCTCTCTTACTTTTATTTTTTCTTTCATCTGCTGATTCTTTCATATGTAATTGTTGTTGTCTTACTCTTGGGGTACCTCTAGACAGAGAGTTTCCATCGACACGTTTTCACACTGGCGGCAGTTGCGTTACATGACGCAGCTGCCAGTGCGAAGACATGTAGGGGCAAAGGCCCTTTGCAGCGAACTAAAAAAGTCAGCCATTAAACGCAACTTTTTTAGTTAGCTGCAGTCCTCCCCCACATTTAAAGTTGTAAAAAAAAACAAAAAAAAAACGCGCCTCCGCTGTCCTCCCCCCATTTTGTAATTTTTTTTTGAAAACACTCACTTGGGAGTAGGGGAGCCGAGGCTTCCAGTCCCCCCCTCCAGCAGCCGCCTTGCCGCCGAATGCTCGGTGGCGTGGTTGGCAGCAAAAGAAAAGGCGCTGTCGCGCCCCTTACATCAGGACTGGCATAAGGGATGTAAATGCGTCGCTTGACGCCAGGGAGGCGACAGGGCGCAGCGCTCCTGGTGTTGTGAAGAGGGGTCCTTTGTTTCAATTTTTGTAAACCACCATGAAATCATCGCCAAAAGATAGAATATAGGTGTTTTAAAAAAATAATTAAATAAATAAGGGCTAGCAAATCAATATTGCGTGTGCAGCCCCTTCAGATGAAAACAGAAGGCAAAACTAGACACGACATTATTCAGACCTCCCCAGCATGTATAATGTTTTTGCATAAATAGCTGACATGGAGGAATCAGAGATGTATAAGGACTGTGATGTGCTGGGGGGGCAGCTTTAACCTGTTGCTCCTACCATGTCCCAGTCCTAATCAAGGCCCCCCACACTGGATATTTGCAATGGGAGGAAAGCTTCAGACGCTTCAGAAATGTTTGCCCATCTGACTGGGCCCTCCTCTTTATGGTGCTGGTGTGGCCGTGCAGCAGTGGCGCCCAGCAGCAGCTGGAGGGGCAGCTGGGAGCATCGGCCACCCTGTTCCATGGTAAGTTTATTTTTTTTTTAAGTTTTAAAAATGGGGGGGGGGGAAGGACTGCGGAGGTGGTGCAGCTCCGCTCTAAATAAGTCGGGGTAAATGCCTGACTTATTTAGAACAGAGCTTTGGGGCTTTTCCCCGCAGTAGCTTCGGAGTGACGGCTATGTCATGTAATCCACCTGCTGCCACTCTGAAGCTACTGTGGGGAATAGTGCCCACCTAGAGGTACCTCAAAATGGGGTCACAGTAGGCTTGCTTGTTGAATTATATCTGATTGAAAGTATATAGAGACAGTTTCCTGGAAAAAGCTTACCCCCCCCCCCCCCCTTACCATACTTTCTTCTGGACTAACATTTAACCTGAGCATTTATTTTATTTCATCTGTCTTTAGTCACCCAATCCATACCCAGCTTCTCCTCATCAAACAATACATCCCTATATTCATCCTACATTAGCTCTGTATGTCTCCTAATCACTTGCAGCCTGTAACTGCTTTTTCTCTCTTGTGTGATGATAAGAAAAGGAGAGGGGGGGGGGAAATCTTTTTCTACATAAAAAGCTTGCCCCATTCCCTCCTCTCTTTCTTACATATAAAACCCAACATTTACTGCAATATAGAAGTCCTTGGAGTTTCTACTTCTGATTTCTTCAAAACTAAGTTTCATGAAAAGAGAGATTTGCATCATTATGATCTACCCCCCCCCCCTCCCATTTGAACTAACAAACCTATATCAAGTGATTCCTGGCAGGGTAATGATTTGCACCCCCTGGGCAGTATCCCCCCCTCTTAGCTCCTTCAATGCCACTCCTTAGGGCCACACCTTTCCAATGTCCACTAAAGACAGGGAAAATCATGTCTGAGAAAGTGACGGAAAGAGGCAGGAGTCATTTGTTTAGCTTCAATGCTCAGCTGGCAGAACAATGACTGCTGTCTGTCTGGGTGACCAAGTTTACAATCTGCCACTGTTATCCCAAGCATCCTTCTCGTCTTCAAGCCCTCATTGTCTTCAGTGTAGAAACAAGGTCAGAGTAAATGAACGCATCTCCCTCAAATTCCGTCGAGACTGAGGTTACACATTACCCATAGACGATGTAACATAAATATTATGCACCCATGATATATTTGAACATACTGCCCCCAGATAATTTGCATGTGTGTGTGTAAACTTTGTTTATCTAAACCTTGAGCTGCAGTCCTATGCACACTTATTTGGGACTAAGCCGCATGAAACACAGTGGGACCTACTTCTGAGTAAACATGCATTGGCTTGGACTGCAATTGTTTTTCCACATCTAACACATGCAGTACAACTAGATGAGCCAATGCTTTATTCTCACTCTATCCTTTTGGTGGGGAGGGGGGAGAGCTCACTACTTTAGAGGAGGGGGAATTAATTTTAGGGTGTGTTTGTGTTTCTCATATCTGTATCTATATATCTATATATCTATATCAAGGCAAAAGGGGAGGGTGGGATTTTGTTGACTGCTAATCAGATCTCAGGGAAAAAAGGAGGAATTTATCCCACCTTGAAACACTTTCTGCTCTCAGCTGAGAATACATTTTACCTAAACAATGTGCCATTCATCTTACGTGGCTGTTTGTCGATCATAGCTCCTGGAAGGATAAGCAAACTCTATGGAAAGACATTTATCTAAATTATCCTGATAAAATGCTATCACTTCATGGGAAAAGAAAAATGAGGTAGAATGCTACTTTGTACGCAAATACCCTGCAATTTATACCAAGAGGGGAGGAGCAGGGAATAATTTGGCTTGAACTACTCTTTTTTTTCCCTTTCAGAAGTTGACAGTGCAAGAAATAATGGCATACTTTAATATTAAATAAAGTGAATATCAGTCTCCAATGCTTTGTTAACGACCTTCTTTGTGCAAACAAACATACAGTTAGTGTTTGTGACTCTCTCCCCTGACAAGCAGATAAGAAGATAAATGCACAGTTTCTCTTAATTAGCCTTTCTTAATTAAAAACACCAGAGGTATTGTAATCATAATGAACTCTGCTGAGAGGATGGTCACTTTGTTCTTCAGGATGTCACTTCTGGAAAATTAGATTTCCCCCCACCCCTTCCGCCCCAAACAAGAAAGGAATAAATTCTGTGCAGGAGAAGTAGAAATAAATGATGCCTGCAGAACGGTGTCCCTTTGGTTTTTATCTGAGTGAGATGGATGTGCATCTTGTGGTTTTTAGAATGGTGTGGGGCAGTATTAGCCGTCATTAGCACCCCAGTATGGATCCAATTCACTAATTACTTATGCTGTCTTGGTTCACTGAGATTTAAGTACCAAGTCAATCCCATTATCTGCACTCTCCCAAGCTTGCCAGAGTCATCTGTCTTTTATGGAAAAGAAGCATAAGGGTTATCAATAGGACCCTGAAATACTTGGGATTTTCCCACTTCAGGGGGGAGGCAAGATTAGTCGTGACTAAAGTCACAGCTTCTCTAAGCTGCTACTTTGGATGTGATAAAAGTGAACAGTGACAATTATCCATACCTACATAAAGAGCAACAGAGAGAGGAGAAGGAGAAGAAGAAGGGGGGGGGCACCAGAGAGAAACGTGAGGGGAGGGGAGGAAAGAAAAGAGAAAAAAGAACAGAAGAAACCTGCCACATATTTCTGCAGCTGTCCTATGGTTTCGGGCAGCTTTTCATATCACCTCAGAGCTACAAATTACAATTCGTCTGTTACAAACGCATGATAATATAGTCAGAAATCAGAAATTAAAATATTCCAAAGGCCTCAGGCCTCCTCCGAAAGAGAGAGAGAGAGGGGAGGTGATGGAGGGAGAGGGGAGAGTACATGGAGTCTGCAAGATCCCTGTGTTGTTTGTGCCTTCCTCCCTACATCCTGCATGTTTAATGTCTGCTGCGGCCTTGTCTGTTTGGGATGGTTGATTGACATCTGCTCTGCTGAGAGGAAGGCACTGGCAGCTATTGGCAGCACTGTCACGTTCATTTGCACACTTTATGAAGCAGCAGTGTGGCTACTAATACAAAAAGAAATCTTCTAAGCAGCATGACATCTCTTGGAATGGAATATTTGTCTTTACAAATGATTGCACTGCTGCCAGTACTTGACATAGTGCTCACAAACATGTGTAATTGTTGGAAGTGTAATGATGATTATTTGCATATTTAATGTTCAAACAAGTACTGGAGAAGCAACTTAGAATAAACCTTTTATGAGGAAGATTTAAATACGTTCAGCATCACCCTGACTGAGTTCCAAAAGAGGATTCAAACGAAGCCAGGCAGGCTCTGTTGCCCACATGAAGGAGAACTGAAGGAAAACTAAACGAAAACATCCAGGTTTTTGTTCCACACGTTCTTTTGAGATTCTTGTTTCTGCGGGCCATTTTAAAGTCTAGAATGCCCTCTTCTTCCATAATTGTAATGCCATTTTAAATGTGGTTAAATTTTCTTGCATCACAAAGATTCAAGCAATTGTTATTTAATGCGCCTTTAATGAACAACCAAAATTCAAATTATATTCAGAAAACACAGAATTTCCCCCCTTCCCTTCAAAACAAGGAAGAACTGCTGCCATTATTGCTAGGTTTTTTGAAAGGACCCAGTGAAAAATGGACTCCAGTGAAATCTGTGTCTGAAATAAAGCAGAAGCTTATCATTGAAAGTAACTCAGCCCTTGGGACATGGGGCTTCTTCCAAGCCTCAGTTTGGGAAATGGCATTATTTACACCTTAGTATAGTGTAGGCTGACCATATGAAAAGGAGGACAGGGCTCCTGTAACTTTAACAGTTGTAGAGAAAAGGGAATTTCAGCCAGTGTCATTTGCATGCAATTAGTTCCTGGTGAAATTCCCTCTTCATCACACCAGTTAAAGTTGCAGACACTATACTAGAGTGACCATATACAAAAGAAAGCAGGGCCCCTGCAACTTTAACAGTTGTGATGAAGAGGGAATTTCACCAGGAACTAATTGCATACAAATGACACTGGCTGAAATTCCCTTTTCTCTACAACTGTTAAAGTTACAGGAGCCCTGTCCTCCTTTTCATATGGTCAGCCTAGTATAGTGCCATTAATTCTATAGCACATCTCCAATAAAAAAGGGCAATATATAATAAGGAAATCCAGAAGCATCAGTGCCACCCATATTTTAGCTGTTTGTCTCCAGTATAGGACACGAACAGAGGATGATGGGAAGAGGACAATTGGACCAATTTACCTAGGCTTCCTCCATGCTGGCCTCTACATATCTGGATCATCAGACGGGGGGGATCGTGTTTCCCTACCATCGCTTTGCCTCCTGCTTCTGTCCCATAATAGGGACGAGCAGCTTCCTCTTTCTCCACATGGGGAAGAAATATGAAGCAAGCAGCGACCACTTGGCCCATTCAGTGGGCGTTTATTGTGCAGCTTCTCCTGAACGCAGCAGGAAATGGCGACAAGTTTTGTTATAGCCCCCCAAAAAACAGATTTGATGAAGTTCATTTGTGATGGAAAAAAGAGCAGAAGGAGTGGGACAAACGCTGCATCATCAAAATGCCCCGCTAAGAACCCTGAGCGGCCAGTCACGAGCGTGAGATAAAACTCTTGTCTGAAGAAGCTCTTTCTGTTTCCCTCTTAGAGAAACAGTCTTTCTAGCAATATAGTTGGACTGAGAAAGGGAGAGATAAGAGAGAATGTCAGAAGACGTTGCATGGTAAAGTGGGAGCATTTTGAGGGTCCTAAACAGCCAGCAAGTCTCCTCTCTTTCAAAAGAATTGTGGCATTCTTTGGAAAACTAGGACTTTGAGTCCCTGGCCAAAGAACATTGGAGCACACACACTCACAGAAAGATATGTGAGAAAGGAGCCTTTCTGCACACTATATTTTAACATTTTAAAAACAATGTTTGCAGTTTGTCCAAAATGTGGTCGCTTTGGAATCATTTGTTGTTCCTTTCAGATGACTTTGTTCCCAATTAATTTCCCCATTGGTAAAGATAAAAAACATTGTTTGTTGTAAGGAGACTCATTGGCCATGTCTACACCAGGCAGTTATCCCGGGGTCATCGCTAGATCGTCCCTGTGTGTCCAAATGGCATACAGGGGATCCCAGGATCAACCGGGGATGACCTAGAGAAGACCCTGGGATAACTGCAACCATGGATATTCTAGTTTTTCTGCGGCCCCAGGATCATCCTGAGGACTGCAGCTGGTGTGGCATGGGCTGCTGGGTCATCAAATGGGCACAGAGTTGCATGGGGTGCCTCTATGCCCATGGGGGTGGGGGGGCAGCAATTTTGCGCAGGGGAGGTAGGTTGGGTGCCAGATTGGGTGGTTTTTTTGCCCTGTTTTCCTCTGGATCGGGGCCGCACGGCCGGCTCATCTTAAAAAATAATAAACAAAGGCGTCCGCAACGTCCCTCTTCCCTTCTGGGATGTCGCACAACCATATAGATGCTGAGGGAGGATCGTGGAAGCCGGTAAGTCCCTACCCCTAGGTGTAGATGAGCCCATTGTCTGTCTTCACTTTTAGAATGGTAGTCAGTTATACCATGTGGTTAAAGGAAAGGAGCAGTCACCCTGCACATACACCATCCCTAAGTGCTGTGATGCACATATGGAACTCCTGTTGCTGCATGGTCTTTTCCAAGGAAAACATTTCCCAGCATGATCACAGAAATATGAATAACAATACAATCAACACGACGACAAATATAAACAGAAACAATTATTTGTTTGCACTAAACCACATTGAAATGAATGGAAATCGTAGTAACACATTTCCTATTAATTTCAGTCACTGTTATTTTCTGCCCCCCCCCCCCCCCCCATGCCTAAATACGTTTGGAAAACCTCCGCCACCCCCAACAAGTCAGAGAGCCTATGATATTGATGCACTGGACTGGACTCCCTGCCTCACGATTCGACCAGCCCTCCTTCACCCAAAACTTTCTTTTGTGGCTGTAGAAGGGAAGGCTTGTAGCATTGGGCAAGCTCCAGGCTGGCCCCAGGCATTTTGCTGCCTGAGATGAAGGACAAGATAGCCGCCCCTTCTGCATAAAGAAGCCAACTGGACTAGCAGTTTAATGTTGTTTCAACACTGGCAATAGGACTCCTTCCTTCACTGCAACTGAGGGCAGCAGGTTAGATTAGGGGGTACAGCAGGTTAAATTAGGGGGTATGGGACAGGCTGTGTGGCACTCTGGAGAAATAACCCTTCTCTGGGGTATCCTATCACTACTAAGGCCAAATATGTTGACGACGCTCTACACAGATTATTCCACCATTCACTTCCATTGCCACTATAAAACTACATCCCTTTATTTAACATATGCTTTTAACCTAAGGTACATGTGAGTCAAACAGATCAGAGATATAAGTATAATGAACAAAGATTTAGAGTATTATTAAAAAGTGAATAAAACAAGAAAGCTTATTAACTCATGGTCACTGTTTCTTTAAAACATTACTTATATGTTGTTACTGTTACCAGCAATCAGCTGATCTGCACCAGGCAGGATACGACCCTTTGAAAATGTTTTGAAATTTATATATGGAGTGTGTCCTGGGCCCCAACAGTTGTCACTACTGTTATAAACCGTTTTAAACCATTTCAAAGCAGTAGTGTAGATCCTGCCTGAGTTATAGAAGCTACATTTCCTAACCCTAACTCTAACAGGCTCCATCCCAATTAACACACCGGCCTGGCAATGAGAGCTTGACTTGTAGTCTTCCTTTTGGTGAGGGTTGACTGCCACCTGGGATGTACTCCAGCAGCTGCTCTGACTTCAGACCTCCACCATGCGCTTTTGTCAGGCCTCAGCTGTTCCTGGCCTCCTTCTCATCATGCGTTGCCTGCTTCTAGCCTAGCTTCCGAGTCCACTTGCTAGTGTTGTGCTGCTGTCTTCTTCAGGCTCTCCACCTCTCCTCAAACACTCTTCCACTGGCACTTTTTCCTGGGGATACTTAAACAAACTCCCCCAGATCCTTATGCTTATTCCAGTCAAAATGTTCCAGCCAATCAGCTTTCTTATTGCCAACATTCTATCACACCACCTCTGTTCAAACTCAGGATCAATAAACATCTTTAAAATGCTTAGCCATATTTGATTAGATCCAACCATATATATATATATATATATATATATATATATATATATTCTCCAACAGGGGTGCTTATGCCCCCGCCAATTCCTTTCTGCCTCTCTAATTCCCTTCCGCAAACAGACAGCCTCATCAGTTCTATTGACAAGTGGAAGCCCCAAAACAAGCAATCTGGTGATCTGCCTCTTTCCAGAAATGGGGGGTGGAACAGAATTGGCAGGGGTGGAAGAACCACATTGCATTCTGCCCCTGGCTTTATATTCCCCTCAATGGTAACAGTAATTGCCTGTTACATTTCCCGTGTGCACTAGTGATGTGCCAAGCTGTACTTTCATGAAATTCTTTCCTCCCAGAGAAAGAGCCACTTTTTTCCTGCCTCTTTTGTGGAGATCTTAATTCTCGAAATGCTGTGCATGTGATTACAGCATGGTGGAGCTCTTCACACAGCGGCTTTTAGCCCAACACTTCCTGCAATGCTCAGGAGACCACATGATGTGGGGTGATCACCTGAGCATTGCTGGGCTAAAAGCCTCTGTTCTAAGAGTGTTACCCTGCTGCAAGCAAGAATGGGGCTTTTTGAGCTTTAGGGAAACTTCCTTCCTTCCTTTCTGCTTTCCCTGCTAAAAAAAGTCAAGAAAGAAGAGCTTTGCTGAAACTCTAAAAGACCCATTCTTGCTTGCAGTAGGGCAGGTTTCTTAGACCAGAGGCTTTCCACCCAGCAGCAGTCCTTGAACGCTCAGGAGATCATGCAACATCATATGAAACCCTCCCCAGTGAAAAGTTTCATCAAAATTCTCCCCCTCCCCAGCCTCTTCTGATGGAGTCTTAGTTTTACACACACACACACACACACACACACACACACACACCACTCACGAATTGCTAAAAAAGAAGGCCTTGAAATATTTTGCACAGCACTGGCATTTACTATTTGGGTAGGATGTTATAGGCAAGAATGAAAGGGAGAAAGAAAAGTGTGATGTTGTGTTCATTTACATGCACTACAATTGTGTTCATTTACACGACACATCCATCCCACTCAGGTATGTCACTGCTGAAAAGTCTTATAATGATCGAAAACTAAAGAATTCTAATGTGTAAAGTTAGATCCAATGTTAGTTCTATTTAGAGTAGGCCCACTGAAAGGAGTGGGACTTAAGTTAGACTAAAGTTGGATACAACCCTATGTGTGCTTAACAGCAACTGCTTAAGAGACATCCTCAACAAACGAAACAGGAACAAAATCAACCCCCCCCAATACAAGTATAAAATTTCTTTCTTTGAAACCAGGCAATTAATAACTCCCCAGATACTGTGTTCTTTAGTAGCCCAATAAACAACACTCAATTATCATGTCGTAAATTAACTTTTAAAAAATATACTGACGGAGGAAGACTGAACATCTTTGTCTCTGACCCTGTTGTATTATCAGCAATTCTTTGGAAGGACTGCCCCTTGATAGACAACGCTGCTAATGAAAACTGTCTTAGGCCATGTAATGATTTACCTGCAATGAACAAGGTTTGGCACCACTACCTTTGCATACCTGTCAGACAATTAATTCCTCAAAAAAATAGATATATTGTCTTGAACCCTGACAGGGTTTGGAAATTAATAAAAATGTGAAGGGAAAAGATAACTACACAGTGGCTCATTAAGCTAATCAGGTTTGCTTCACTGTTCACCTTGTCCCATAGTGAGGCACACCCCCTTCCATCAATTTACCATCCACACCTCTAGGTTTCATCAGCCCTTGAAGTCTGTCTGAGGTCACTGAACAAAATGTATCCTTTGCCATAAAGTCTAAGCAGAGGGCTTAGTCAAAGTTATATGTACTTTTCAAAAGAGTCATTAAAATTCTGGAAGGAAGATGAATGAATGGGAGTAGGTCTCGGGGGGCGGGGTGCACGGGGGTAGTCGAGGGAGTTAGTTTGTTTATGTATTATGTGTATGTTTGTTTGTTTTGTTGAAAAATGAATAAAAATTATACAAAAAAAAAAGTTATATGTACTCCTTTTTCTTGTTTTAAAAAATAAAGTATAACAACTAATATATTTTATATTGAACGCCAGCCTAGTGGATATGGTTTCTGCTCTGAATTAGGGAGACTCCAGTTCAAATTTTCACTCAGCCATGAAGTTCACTGCATGAATTTTGACCAGTCATTCTATCTCAGCTTAACTACCTCACAGGATTGTGGTGAAGTGAAGAAAACATGCTCCTGATTTACACTTCCTTGGAGGAATTGGATAGAAATGTAATAAATAATTATTAATTTTTGATGTTCAATATATTTCAATGACCTCTTGGTAAATTCAGCATGTCCTTTGGTATTATTTTGTTGTCTTAGAGAGTATGAAAGCTAAATTAGAACAAAGCATGCAACAATTTACTAATTCTTAGAGTGCTTTCAAGAACAACACAAATAATGCCTTTTAGTCTTGACTATATCACTTCTGTATATCACTAATACAAGGAAGACTGGTAGGACTGAAATGTTTACATAGGCAGGATCTACACTACTGCTTTATAACAGTATGGAAGTGCACTGACAACTGTTTGGGCCCATTACATATTCCCTATAACATTGTCAAACCGCTTTCATAGTGTTATATCCTGCTTGGTGTAGATCTGGCCTCAGTTTATTCAGCAGATTAATTAACTAAAATTTCTGTTGATTAATCAATTGGGTCAATCTTAATCAGTGACGTTAAGTGCACACTGTCAATTTATGAGACTGTATTTATTCCAGTGTGCAAATGGTAAAAGGGACTGAAAAAGAAAATATTATATTGGCCTTTCCTTCTAACAATTAATAGCAACAATTATTTATTAAGTTATCCTGTGCTTCTTATACTATTACAGAAAGGGGCCTATATATATAAATGTTGATAAAATGCAAATGCAAATCAAATTAATTCACTGAATTGATGAATCAGTTAAACACCAAAAGATTGATAAACTAAACTATTTAAACAGATCTAAGAAAGAAAGAAAAAGGCAGCTTTAAAATCTTCTGGACAATATTACTCTTTTCTTTGCCTTACAAATGCAGGAATATCAAATGCAAATGCACAGATCCCTTTGGAATGCCATTATATTTACACAACCAAATTTATGCACAGTTCTGAGATGGTTCATCCTGAGGGTCTATTTGACTCAACACCACCATCATCATAATCACTACCACATGTATAGACTGTCCATGCTGAAGGAGCAGGCATTTATGCCTCTGTTGTGTATCTAATAGTCAATACAATTAGACACTCATATCAAATTTTTGTGAGGCCAAATACTTTTTTTTTCGTACTTCCATCATCCTCTATAAAGAATGCTCTTTTAGGCCTGTAGGATTTCTGACTCAGCAGGTGGAACACAGCCCACCAGCTTCTCTGTCTCTCTCTATTTCACTCACTCACGCACATACACTCACCACATTTTTGCAGTCCCAGACAGGCAGGCATTCTTAGACAAGTGGACTGCTTCTGGTCCACAATACAGAGCCAGAGGACCATGTTTTTGTTTGGCCTGTTAGTTTACAAGATATGGAGAGCAGAGCATTGTTATAGCATTTGTGCAATGTTTTTGAAGAATGTTAAGTTTTAAGAGGAATTGCTTGAAAGTTATATTTTCATATGCATGCATTTCATAAGTTTTCATTGACATGGATATACAGCGCTGGCCAGATCTACACTAAGCAGGATATGGCATTTTGAAAATGGTTTGAAAACTGTATATGGAGTGTGTCCTGCACCCCAACAATAGTCACTACTGTAATAAACCATTTTAAAGCAGTAGTGTATGTATATAATTTCTCTCTTTTTTCCTCTCTTCTTTTTAGAATTTTTATTTTGTTTTGTTGAAATCTCACAATAAAAATGATTGTGTTTTGGTAGATGATTATAGTTTTAAATGTTTATTCTGGTATTTATTCTGGCAAATTGTTGTTTCATTTGTATACTGCCCCATAGCCGAAGCTCCCTGGGCAGTTTACAACAATCGGAATTCAATCAGTTCATATAAGATGAGAAGTCCTAGGCCTATTAAACAAGTGTAGCATAGAGTAAAATGGATAAGATGCCCACCCATGCATACCATCTGAAATGAGGTGAAAATAGCTCCAACAATCTGTACAGGGTCTAAATGGAAGGTTGCTGTGCAAGGAAAACGAGGGCCAGATCTACACAAGCAGGATATGACACTTTGAAAATGGTTTGAAAACTGTATATGGAGTGTGTCCTGGGCCCCAACAGTTGTCACTACTGTTATAAACCATTTTAAAGCATTAGTGTAGATCCTGCCTAGGCCACTACATGTGTGGTGAGTCCCAATTTGAAATGGCTTGGGCTGTGGTTGTAAGAAAATTGCAAGAGTTGAGGTGAAGCAAATTGGACCCTAAAGCTAACTGGGGCCAGATCTACACCAAGCAGGATATAACACTTTGAAAGTGGTTTGGAAATGGTATATGGGATGTGTCCTGGGCCCCAACAGTTGTCAATATCCTTATAAACCATTATAAAACAGTAGTGTAAATCCTGCCTAAGAGAGAAAAAGGAGTAAGAAAGAGGTATGGGGAGGAGAGTTTGCAAGATCCGGGAGGAAAAAGAGTTCACACAGCTTTGACTCTGACTGTAGGCAGCACACCAAGGTTAATTGTTGCACATAGGTGCCATTGCAAGAGAAAAGGGCAAGACAGATTGAGTAACTATACGATAACACACTGACGTGAATTTCCAGGGCCTTGTGCACAATCTGCTTATCCGCCTTCCTCTTTCATATGTTTATTGAGCAGAATGGAGCCGTTTTAACTCCAAATTACATTGTGTATCAACCAACTCTTCTGGAAGAATTGGCTGACCTACCATGGGCATAATGAAAGAGGCTGGAGAAGTGGCAAAAGGAGGCCTGGCCACAGTCCTTCCCACTGGACTGTGCAAGGTTGCACTAATGTCATTGGGGTTCCATCTAAAAATTAATGAAAAGGTGGGCCGAATTTCTATATATGCTCATACATAGGGTGACCAGATTTTGAGGATCAAAATCCTGGAACCCCCCCCGCCACCCCACCCACCCAAAACACACCCCCACCACGCGCCCACGCCGCCCCGCCCCACGCCGCCCCACGCCCGCATGCCTCACGCCGCCACCTGCCCCGCCCCGCGCCACCACCCCCACGCCGCGCCGCCCCGCGCTCCTTACCGGCTGGGGCGTCTGCTTCCCTCCGGTGCTTGGAATCTACTGAGAAACAGGCTTCCTGGCCACCGCCACGTGACCCCCCCGCCACCCCGGTTTGACCCCACCGCCCCCCGGTTGGCCCGGATCGCCCCAGGGCCATCTAGTCACCCTTTTGGGGGGCTAAATTTCCGGATTTGGCCCCCCAAAACAGTTTTTCTGCCCGGATGCGGATTTGGTCCCCATTTCCCGGGCATGTCCGGACAAATCCGGGCAGATGGTCACCCTACTCATACAGGCACACAATAGAAAAGTGGGTACAGAGATAGAGGCTATTTGTAGGAAAATTATCTCCGGAAAATAGAGCAGAACCTAAAGATACCTTTCTTGGGATCTTGATGGATCCATCCTGGAGATGGTGCTTGGGTGTGGGGAAACTTCTAAGATCATAGCAAACAACAACAGTTGGACAAGGTTACAGGTACAGGTGGGACACCACTTCAGCTAAAGGATGGCCTGGATGGCCTGGGACAAACAGGCATTGAGAATCTGTGTCAGAATCCTGATGTTTCATGGCATAAACTGATTTCAGTGAAGGAGCGAGAGCCAACGGATGCAGTCAGGACAGCTAGGTTTGTCATGCAACCAGAAGGGAGGGGGCAGCAATCAGGCCCTTGGGAGGCCATGGAACTCTGGAGCTTGCCACGCACCAGGAACCAAATGACTGATTTCAGCGAAGTGGGACTGGTATGGAAAACAGGCACACTGATGGCTTAAAGCCCAGGCCTTTCATAGGGTTTAGACAAAGGGATCAAACAAAATAGTTGTGGGCCCAATTGAGACACACCAAACAAGAGGGACAAATGGTCTCGAGTAAAGTTAGGCAGATGATTCAATAGGATGGATATCAGATAAATCAAATTATCCAGTACTTCTTGTTGATTGTTGTTCTCGAAGATGTGAAGCCTTTGTCTGGTCACATTGCTTAACACCAATTGCAGCTAACCACTTGAGGGGGGTATGCAACACTGTGCCTAGGTGTATTCAGAATTCGTTCCTGATTGCTGTGCCTTAAGCTATTTGGGAGGCATTTAAGTTGGTGCAATTTTAATGAATTTGTATTTGGGAATCTCTTCCTACATACAGAGGCTGAATTTCATTGACAAAACTGCCAAATACTCTTAATTCAGCCCAAGATGGAAGACCTGTTGGCTCATCTTGATATCAGGTGCTCAGCTGAACTTCTTAAAGTGACAGTGTCATGTCATGTCAAATACTGTGGTGAACTGGTGTCTCTGCTCTGTGCCGAGCAGAGTGCCAACAACTGTCTGGGCACATCAGGTTATCCAGGAGGAAGATGCACACTCGCCAGTTAGAAGGTAAGACCAGAGCTGCAGGACCTCAAAGATCTCCATTTGAACAACTGACAATGTCTGGAGTCCAAATGAGGCCTTCTATCTTCCTCATCCAATACTAACTACCTCAGGCCCCACCTCTTTCCCAGATAGCAGTAAGCTGAAAATGCAGCCTCCTGGCCTGGAGCCAAACTCTACATCTCATGTCCACCAGTTTCCTCCTTGCTTGTTGTCTGTACCTGGGATCCAGGTATGGGGAACATGGGATATGAGGTGGTGAGCAGTTGATTCCTCTGGGACCTCAGACTGAGGAGTTGTGGCCTGTGGACAGTGGTCTCTTGGCTGACAGGATCTGGGCTCAGACTTAGAGGGGAGCTTATGTCTAGCTGTAGTTCTTCTGTGACATTTGCTGCTGGTCTTCCTCATCTGTGTCAGACTCCGAGGTGCTGTCCAGGAAATATATGGCAGGATAGAAATATATGAAATAAATAAATAAATAAAAGATTTATTGTAGAATATATAAGGTCTGTCAACATTTTGAGTTAAAGGGAGCCATTACTGTCTTAATAGCTAGGTTTGGGAGGATAGTCCATCTGACTTACAAGGTGAAGGCTACTGATCTTTTGCATGGCATAGAAAGCTATCTGCTGAAGAAAGGTGTATCTGCTAGAAGTTAATTTGCAAGGGAATTTGTCAGATTTCCTTAAAGCAAAATACAGAACACAACCCCACTGGTCTCTCTCTCTGTGGAGTTGCTATATGCTGCTGACTTCAGCATAGGCATAGGGCACTCTTAAAATGATTTCATCAGCTGGATAGTAGTTCAGATGGGTTAGTCCTCTTACAAATGACTACTAGTTCAGATAATAATAACGGGAGTGAGTTAAAACTGTTTTGCAGGGATGTTGTTAAAATGATTCCATCCATTGGATGGCTTGACTGGTCTAGTCCTCTTGTAAAGGAATGATGAAAAAAACAGGGATGGGTGACTTGGAATAAGAAACATGTGCTCCCAACAGGAGATGAAAAACTTTGCACATTTGTTTTCTTCTTACGTTTCCAGTTGAAGAGTAGATGAAAGAACCATCTGATCATGTTTACACTCTTTGTCAGGCTATGTTGAACAACTTCTATAGGCTTTGATTGCTCGACCAGAAAGTCACTTATAGGATGCCAATTGTCTGAAGTGTAGCCTAGCAATGTGGATACCCATGTAAAGAGATAATTGCTCTCAAACAACTTCGGGGAGGCACGGGGAAGTGCACACCATAAAAGAATCATTTGAGCTGCAATGCAGAGTTTTGTTCTTTTTAAAATTCTTTGAAGGAAAGTGTTTAAAAATATGACAATAATTATCCATATCTCTTTGGGGATTTGTTTGACCTTAGCCTTTTAATCTGTGAAATATGCTAATAAACCTTGGAGACAGAAAGATAAAATGAAGAGACAGGGGAACTAGTATTAGTATAATGCTGTATACACATGGTAAAAGAACAGAGCTGTTATGTGTTACCTGCTGACCTTCATTACACCCTAACTACAATAATACAGTTGAATACAGATCTATGAAATAAGTCACTAATGCCAAAGGAGAGAACTTTGTAGATTTCAATCTCCATAATGAGAAATATGGTAACTTATTAAATCTTAGATCAAGCAACTGTTTTTCAATATTCTTTCACTGGAACTCCGATTCCTTATAGTTGTGCAAGAGCAGATTCCCCCCCCCCCCATTTTTTGAAAACAAAACAAAACACCACCGCCGAATATTTTGTGTGGCTGGTTCAGGGCAAATTTAGCTGATTCTAAACCTGACTTCTTCATGTGGATTGCCTACATCAGGGATACAAGAAGTGTGGCCTCTAGATTGGAGGCAGTCCCCAAACCCTTGCTTGCTGGCCCCCTATTCACCTTCACCTTCACCAAAACAGAAACCAACAACCAGCACTAAAACAAGAGGGGGAATGTTCAAGAAATAGGTTCTATGGTTCCTGCCATAGAGGTCTCCTTCCTAGAATTCCCCAGAGCCTCCTACAAAGCAGTGCTCAAGCAGCCTTCCTTGGATGCTCTAGGAATGGGCCTTCTATGACAGGAATCATAGAGCTTCTTCCTAGAGCATTTTTTGCTGCCTAAAAGGACCCAGAAAATGATATCATATCAATCCCAGTATGTGTGTGTGACAGAGAGAGCAGGATATATATATATATATATATATATATATATATATATATATGGGGGGGTACATACACTTGTGTAGCGACTTCCAGCACCTAGTTTAGTCCTCAGGGCTGATAAGGTTGTGCACCCCTGGTCTACATGTTAGAGAATACCCCTTAAATATCCGTATGTTGTACATTGGCCTCAATATGTGAGCATAAGTATGTCAACATTTGCTTCCCCCAATGTAATGCCATATGTTTAGACCAATGCATGTGCAAGAGGCATATAAATATTACTTTCTGCTTCATGGATCATCTGCATTGGGCTTCATTATGTACTAGATGAGAGATATCTTTTCACTTGATAAGGGATATCTTTTCAAAGAACCAGGACCCCTAAAGTAGCAAGGCAAGCAAAGCTGTAGTTGCATTAGTTGGGTTGGCAAATTTTATGTTTTAAAACACAACGATTTGCTACGGAGTTAAGATGAATAGGAATGCTTTACATAGCAATCCCAAATCTGCCAGTGTTAGCTCCATTTGCTGAAACCACAGAATCATAACTGAAAGTGAAAAAAAATGTCTATTTAGCCCTCCACCCACAATACATGACAAGGAATGAATACTCACCCATAAGCCTCCCTGCCCCACTGACAAATTAGTCCACACAAACTGGTGACCAGCAGGCTGATGTCATGCAGAAAGGTGGCTCCAGCACTAAAATATCCAAATGGTTCAAGCAAATAAGTAGTCCTTACAAAAACACATGCACACCCAAGGTCACTCATCAAATTCACCTAGGAAAAATTTCTAGTTGTGGCCATGACTGGTACCACCATAGGAAAGGTCATTTCCCCCACCTAAACAGGCCAGACTAGAGGCAACAGGATAAAAATCAAAAGGTATTATGAATCCACCTAATATTGTCTTGACCTTTATGAGGAGCCAACATGGTGTAACTCACAAAGGAGTGGAGAAACCCAGGTTCAAATCGCCACTCTGCCACAAAGTTTAATTTGGCCAGCCACTATCTCTTAGGGTAGGGTGACCAGATAAAATCCAGGTCAGGGCTCATGTAACTTTAACAGTTGTAGAGAAAAGGGAATTTCAGCCAATGTCATTTGTATGCAATTAGTTCCTGGTGAAATTCCCTCTTCGTCACAACCGTTAAAGTTGCAGGGGCCCTGGCTTCTTTTGTATATGGTCACTCTAGTATAGTGCCTGCACCTTTAACGGTTGTGATGAAGAGGGAATTTCACCAGGGACTAATTGCATACAAATGACACTGGCTGAAATTCCCTTTTCTCTACAAGTGTTAAAGTTACATGAACCCTGACCTGGATTTTATCTGGTCAGCCTATCTTAGGGGTCCCCAATGTTTTGGACTGGTGGGCATATGTAATGTTTTGATGAAGTGTCATGGGTGCCATCACAAAACAGCTGCCATGGGGGAGTTGCTTATTCACAAAATAGTTGCTTTGGTGGGCGTGATCAGTCACAAAATGCCCATTTCACAGAAAGGCAAATGGCTGGGGCTATATGACAAACAATTTATCCAAGAACCTGAGTACAAGGCGGAGGTGAGGGCTGAGTGCCAGAACCTAAAACCTCTCGTTTGAACCTACAGTTTCCTCTTGCAGAAGATTTTACAGAAAGGCAATCCAATTAATTTTTCTGAAATCACCCTTAAAATTAAATTATTCCACCAAGCATATTTCTCCAAATTAATAGGTAGATCAACCTCAAATCACACATAAAAACCACACACTTCTCACTGCAAACACACAAGAATCCTTGCTCCCTCTCAGGATCACCCCACACCCAACAACACATACTAGTTTCTTCTTCTGGATCGCATTCTGCTGGGAATGATGGGAGTTTCATTCAAAAACATCTGGAGAGCACTGGAGTGGGGAAGGCTGTCATAGGCTCTGATGTTCACTCCCATAAACTCACATACAGTGCAGAAAGCAGGTCTTTCTGAGAGCCAAACAAATCTCAAGAATTGTTTCAGCTGCTATAGAGATAAAAATGATGGAAAGTGTTGATGGCACTTAAATTGGCACGAGTGTAAAAGGAAAGAGAAAGGGGAAAGCATTTAATGGCACTGCATCTTTGGAAGTCTTCCCTGCATGGGCTATAAAAGAAGGAACTAAATCCTGATGAAAAGAGTTGCTGCCAATTCCAAGGAAGGTTCGTTTGTGTGGCTCTTGCTTTGTAACTGCTTGGCCTGTGTTTTGCTCATAAAATATTTGCTTATTAAACAGTTGTTAATCTTTCTTCATGACAGTGCAACTCATTTAAGACCCATCTTTTCTCTACCGATGCCTCGTTTGCAGTGGGACGTTGGCCCCAACCAAGCCCCTACAAATCTACAAACACATGCCAGCAGGTGTCTTTACAATATGAGAAAATTGCGTTGTTTACCCAGGGCATTTGTGCTTCCTGCTTTTTGGTGCAATTGTTATGGGCTGCATTACACAGGCAGAGAGAGGTGACCATGGTCAGATCATGGTCAGATCTACACCAAGCAGGATATAACACTATGACAGTGGTATATAAAAGGCAGGAGCCACACCAAGCAGGATATAGTAGTATATGGCATGTGTCAATGCGCCCCAACAGTTGTCAGTGCACTTCAATACCTCTATAATGCAGTAGTGCGGCTCCTGCCTTTTATATACCACTTTCATGCCGCTATATCCTGCCTGGTGTAGATCTGGCCCATGTTTGAATTGAATACTTCTGTTCTGTTTAGTTCCATTCAGACTTTGCCAACTAGTAGTGGAAGATCCCACTTTTTCAGGATGTTACCACCATTCTTTTCACGGTGGAATTTCTAAGAAATACCGCGGCAGACATCATGGTAATTGACGATGTGTAAAAGACCCGCAAACTTTTGTGAGTGGCCCATCACGAGCATACAAGAAACCACTCATTTAGGGGAGCTCTGCATGTCTGTCTTCCCTCTTTTTAGGAATTGGTATAGTTAGGTGTATGTCTAAATGAGAACACAATGTAGACTGAATCTCTTTGGAATTGCCAAAAAAAGTGGCACAATTTAAATGCCAATTTAACTGATAAAAAGTTGTATGTATATAAAGATCACAGTCCACTGTGAAGTTCTACTGTGCATTCCCACTGAAACAAATGGGAATAATTTCAACAAGACCTGTAGATGAGAATTTCTTAGTACATTTTAACCATATTGCATCTGAAAGTGTGCCACAGTGATCATATGAACTAGAATAAAGGTACACATTCAGTGACCCTTCTCCAACCTGGTGCCCTTCAGATATTTTGGACAACAGTTTACAGCATTCTTGAGTATTGGTTGTGCTGGCTAGGGCTAATGGGAATTGAAGTCCGAACCATCTGGAGGGCACCAGGTTGGTGAGGTTACCTTAGATCTACTCAGGTGACTTGTTTCAAAGTATAAATTACCTTACTCTTTCTCAAAGAAATTTCCAGTTCATTTGCACTCAGGAAGGAGAAGTCCCTGTCAATTCAGCTTACTGTTTTCTGTGGCTGAGCAATAGAATTACCATTATTCAGTCAGCATCGAGGATATACTTTCTCCTTTATCCAGAAAACATGAATCCTTCCCTAGCCTTCTAATAGAAAAAAGTTCGCACAGTTGCCTGGAGGTATTGGCCCATGACACTATCATGATATGCCAACAGTGGTGATGCAGCTTCATGTTTCTGGTAATGTTGCATTGGTATTGTTGATGATAATCATAGGACACATGCTTGCCCCATTGCTTCCCTCACCATGCACCAAGACATAGTGGTGACACATGCAGATGCATGCCTGCTCCACCAGTTAGCTTGTGAACAAATAAAGCGGACCTCTCTAAATTCCAAAATGTAAAACAAAGTGTGGGAAGGCCGCTGGGTGTTGTCCATATTTAAGGTGCCAGTAAATGACTTGTATATTTTGTAATTATACTTAGGTAATCTAAGGAGGTCCAAACCCATTTCGTTTCTACAGTGCTGAAGCCTCAGGCTCCAAGACCTTTCACTGGATAGGATCCCATCATTCCAGTACCTGAAATAGGGTGGGTGGGGATTGAGATAAGTCTCCCCCTTTCCAATTTCATTCAGTTCAGCCGTAATTCTCTACTGGGGCCTTCTTAAAGGCCAGACCATTGGCAAACAATGCTTCCCCTTGCCCATTTCCTCTTATCCCTTTCACACACACATGCTTTCCATCCCTCTCTTTTTCCCCCTTTGCCATTTGCTTTTCTTCAGCCCTACATTAAAAAAAAGTGCAATGTAGTTAAGTTTAAATTTGCAAAGCCTGAAGGGAGGAGGTCCGCTTGTCTGTAGAGGTGGGCCTGGCCTTTGAAAGAGAGGTGGGGGAGAGACTGAAAGATCTGAAGTTTGGGAGCCTGAATGAAAGAAACACTCAGCTAACAAAACAGTGCGCCACAGAAGAAGCTTCATCTGGTCTGGCCAAATCCCTCCTTTCTTTCCATCTTTTCTCTGCTAATAACAGCTGCCCTCTCATTCCCTGTTACTCCGCTGTGAAGAACAAAACCTCCCTCTGACTATCTGTTTTTCTTTTCTTCCCCAGAGTAGGTCTCATTACTGGTGATTAGCAGATGATTAAAACCAATTCAGCTTCCCCCAGTAGATATTTTCTCCCTGTTTGTGACTAACGCGTCAGTCTTCAATGAACGTGCTCCTAAGCTTATTAACAGGCTCAGAGGATTAGCTGCCACAGAGCTTCGTGGCTTCGATATTGTGATGCAGCGAGTGACATGGAACCATTTGCCGAGTGCAGACGGGACCGTGGGGACGAAATATCTAAATCACCATTTTATTTCTAGGCCGAGGGCTGGAGCAGACCGCTGTGGTGGGGAGTGGGGGACAATCCTAACAATAATCATGACTAAAATCAAACATTTGGATAAGGATGGGGAAAGCCTTAAATTTAAGGGCAGCAAAACAAGCAGTCAGCAGAAAGTGTCAATTGTGTGTCTATATGGTGTTTTACTCATTCACAATGCTGTAATATTTAGTTATGATGCCTCTGAAGTAATGAAGGGTCTGCTACTGGCTTTGTGGACAGCTTCAGTAGCTCAGCCAGGCAGATCATTCTTTAGAGATGACAGTGATCCCGTTTGAGAGCATCAGAAGTTTTCTTTATCAACTGGGACGCAAAGCTAACAGGCCACTCTCTTCCTATAACCCTTATCACCGACTTTGTGTTTGGAATCACATCTGTATACATAGAGGCTTCTAAGCTTTCAGAACTCCAAGAAATTCCATTTTTGAGAAATTGTACAATAAAAGCCTCATGTGGAAGCACCATTTGACTTCAGAGATAGCCTCTCTTCCTGACAAAGGTTGCTCTGGACATCCATAAGATGCATAACTCCAACTTTCCATTACATTACGAATGTCAACGGAATATGGCTGCGCCCCTATGTTTTATTCTAAGGAGAGAATAAAACTGCCTTCCTATATGCCAGGGGTGCAGAACCTGAGGCCTGGAGGCAAAATCCAGACCGCCCAGGGTCCCAATCTGACCCCCAGGGTTCCAGACGGCCACACCACCTCCCCCTGACCCGAATCCCTTTCCACTGACCACCTATTGTTTGGTTTCCTGGCTTTGTGCAATTCCCTCCAATTTCTAAATGGTGAAATACCTCTCTTAGTGCTTACTGGCAGTAGAAGTTTTAAGAATATGCGTGGTGTTTTTGACCCATTCCCTTTGCCTTTGCCCCAACTCCCAGCTGGGAAGTGACCCCAAATGGAATTCAACCCTTCGGCTGAATAAGGTCCAACACTTCTATGAGTCTGTGAACTCATTACTACATTAACAGAAATCACATTGTTTACCCAGGGCGTTTGCGCTTCCTGGTTCTTTGGTGCAATTGTTATGGGCTGCATTACATGGGAGGAGAGGAGCAACAAGGGGTTTGAATTGAATACTTCCCCTCCATTCAGTTCTGTTGAGTTCTATTGAGACAGCTCCTTGGTATGAGATGATTCGGCAGAAGGACCAGTCACTTACCAGTTTTCTCTTTCTCCAATCACTTCTCTATAATTGTGTAAATAGTTATAATTGGACGTGAAATACCCAAGTATATCTGTTTGGTTAGCAGTAACTCAGGTCCAGATTTTTGTGAACCGCCCAGAGAGCTTTGGCTATTGAGCAGTATAAAAATGCAATAAATAAATAAAGTTGTTACTAAAAGAATATGGCATTTTATGAGAAGTGTATTGACTGCTATAAGTCCTTTGCAAATTGAAATATTTGCATGGTGCATCAGGGAAAGCCGAAAATGAAAGCAGCAGAAGAGTGACACAGATAAGATGGAGCAACTTAAGACATCCTGAAAGAGGGGAAAGATTGAGACAAATGTTTGAGCTCTTTATGACATCAATGTGTACCTGGCTCCTCCCTCCATGCCTTTGGAAAGTAAAACGAAACAAAACCCTGCAGTTGTAGGGAGATGGGATTAAGAAGAACACAGCCAGGCAATGGGACAACAGTGCAATGAAAGATCCAACTGCTATCACAGCTGCTCAGCTGAGTTGCAGCAGCTTGGCTCCTCCTTCTCTGCCCTTAGAAGGCCGGCAGAGCTCAGGAGAAGAAAAGATATGCTAGGCCGAGAACAATGCCATGTGCCCAGCAGGGTAGAAGCAGCTTCAATGTTGTAGTGCATTATTTATGTAAGCCTCTTTGGAGATCCTTTTGGATAGAAAATCAAATACATACATTCATTATTTGAAACATTGCTTTGTCAGAGGCATCCTGGGGCACCTTAAAGACTTAACAGATTTATTGTGGACGATGATGACAACGATGACAGTATAACATTTATTATGACATTTCTATCCGGCAACTTTCAGCACAAATACTCTCAGGTCGGTATTAGCTTTTCTGGACCAGAGCCAACCTTTTCAGATCAATGAGGTGTTATTCTAATGCACAAATACACAGGTGCAGGGAAACAGAACTAAACAGCGGGCCCAATGCCAAGCAATGCAAGATGTACAATATGCTTGTGACATTTCTATGGAAAGCCCAAAGGGTTGTATTCCTTGGCTCCCTCTCACAAATGGAAAGAGTCCTTCTGCCTCTGGAAGAGTCTTTGATCTCCTAGAAGGCTCCACTAATAGTAGAGGGGGGGGCAATTCCCACATTTCCCCTTCCTCCTGAGGTGCTCTCTCTCCATCACTTTCCATGCTGTTCTGAAGGGTCCCCCAACTTTCTAGACCAGAGTTCTGGGGAGCACACAGGGCTGCATGGGCAAGGGGAGAATCTGCTAAAATTGTATCCTCTCCTCTTCGCTGGATCAAAAGTCCTTCCATGAGTAGATAGCACAATTGCATTCAACCCCAAATATATACATAGGAACAGTGAACATTCCACAACAGGAAAAATTGGCAATCTTCTTAGCTTTGCTACAGCAATTTAACAACTGCAGTGAGAGAGAAATCCATGGTTCCAATTAAGACCTAAATTAGTAGAACTAAACGTGCAGATAAATTCTCGTTCAGAAACTTCATGCTGCACCCTTGCTTTTGAATCTCTTTTATTGTCAGCAGCAGAAGATTGTCCTGGGAGACTGAAATATTTTTCTGTTTGCTTCTGTGTGCTGCCATTTTTAATTTCATTTTTATTCTTTTGCATAGAGATTTCAATCAGATATCAGTTTCACAGATAAGCACAGAAGGTGGAGGAAACATTTGAACCTTCTATTACATATCTTCAAAGACTAAGCAATGGAATGGTCAAAGGACATATTACTGGGGTCTGGAAATATAGAAGGGTCCAGGCTCAACTACAAGCCCATTACTATGATGCACAGATTGAGGCTAAATTGTAAATCATGCTTGAGTATATATATGCAAACCTGGGGGCTGTCCATACATGGGGAAAGCCCGGTGCTGGCTGTGGATCTGCTCTGCTGCAGTTATATGATGCAGGTGCAGCTTCACAGCCACGATGGGGCTTGCCTCCGAAGCTGCAGATTGAAAAAGTTTGGGGACTTACTCTGACTTTTTCAATCGAAGTGATGTCAGTATGGCTCTTCCACCATCTGATGTTGCTCTGGGGCCAATCCAGGGGCGGTCTCTGGTGATTGGTCACCTTCCACCAGGAAGAGGGGGGCTCTGGTACCTGGATGGCCACAGAAACCCCACTCTCCTTGGCATCAGGATTACCCATTGCCATCTTGGGAGAGGAAAACTGAAGGGTTTCGGAGGGAGGAAGTGCTAACCCAACAATGTGAAGACAGTCTCTAAAGGGTCCCTGCCTTGGGGTGATACAGGGAGATTTGGGGGGAGGGGGCGAATCTGGATAGCTCAGGTCCAATTCTGGCAGATAACCTTTTTTTAAAAAAATAAATAAATCATACCATTTGGAAAATATTACTTCAGATATTCATAGATTGCCCCTGCCTTCCCTAACTCCGTGTCCTCCAGCTGCATTGAACTCCAACTCCCATTATTCCCAGACACCATATGCTGGATGGAAATGATGGGAGTGGCTGAAGGACACCAAGGTGGGGAAGACTGGATTAGCCTTTGACAAACCACTTCTTCAGAGACATCTTCCAGCTTCTGATATAACAGAAGGTGTTGCTGGGCTGAGTTTTGTTCTAAGAGCCATGCTCTACTACAAGCAAGAATGAGGATTCTAGAGCTTTAGGAAAGCTCTATTTTTTTAAGGGAAAGCTAACATGCTGTCGTGACGCAAGCTCACCCCAGGCTTCTGCTCATGAACTTTAGGCAAACTGACACACTCCAAAAACTGTGAGACTTCTTTTATTGTAAAATCACACGGAATTCAAGGCATAACGGTTTCATTTCTGCATACACACACTTGAAGCTGAAGACGGACTAGATAGCTTTCAGGTACAACGGCTTAATGCGAACAGCAACTCACTCAGGGGGAGACATTTAGAGTTAGCCCCTGTCCCTTGAAGTCAGGAGTGGCCACACACACTGACTCATCAGGAACACGGGCAAAAAACTCAAAGGAGAAACCCCAGCACAAAAGTGCATGAAGTCTGACAGTAGACAAGATCATCTTGAACCCAAATCAAACTTAGCCTGTCAGGGAACACTGAGCTGATCACATAAGCAAGATGTCAGGGGACGAACCTCTTTGACCTAGGAAGCCTTCCCTGCTCGTAGCTTTGGCTCTGAGGAAGGTTGTCTCGCAGCTCACACACACACACAATTCCAGAACAGCAACGATCAGCCTCAGAGTTCCCCTGTGCCTGTACTTTGGCTCCATGCAGGGAAAAACAGGCTATAGAACACGAATCCAGAACAGTAATCTGCAAGTCCAAATCTATGAAAAGCCACAGAGCACCTTTCATAGCATAGTTCTTAGAAATTCCAAGTCCAAATAGCAACAGAACATGTACAGAGTGCATCCAACATCTCCAAACCAGATAGAATCCCAAACACGAGTTTCTTGGCAAGCGTAGAACCAGATGAATAGGCAAACAGTCGAACAGATGATTTCTAGTAAAGAGCCTCCTCTTTGCTCATAGCTATATAGGATGGAGGCTGGCTAATTCCAAGCCACTTTGACAGACAGGGCTTCAGGCCTGTAATCCAAACTCATGTGCCAACAGGGCGGCACAGTTCAACCTCCTCTTGATGACGACACTATGTGAGAGACAGCTTGCAAGATAGCCCCCCACCTTTTCAAAACAAACTCTTGTTCTCAAGGAAACTCAAGGCCTTGGCCAGCAGCTACAGATACGCACAGAACAGAGACAGACTTTCTCACAACAATTGCCAATCTATCAACTCACAATTCACTAGGCCAGCCTAGTGAATTGTTTATGAAGCATCTGACATCTGACACATGCCTGGAACAGAAAAGTGAGTGGAGGGAATGGTTGACAGCTGAGACTAGAATGGGATATTGGGTGGAGCTAGTGGCAGTTAGAAAAAGCCAGTTAGAAGGCTGACAGGGACAGTTAAGGAGATGTCAGGGAAGGGGGCAATTGAGATAGGATGAACAGAAGCAGTGGGAGGTTTTAGGGGCCAGAGGTGGTTAAGAATCAGAGTGTGAATGAAAAAGGAGTGAGAGCAGCTACTGTCATGTTAGGTTTTTAGAACATTATTATAATTAATTTAATAGATTTTCTTTTTTGATTGTTGACCAGTTAAATACATAAATATACAATTCTTTTTCTAAAATACCTATGTTGTGGTCTGGGTGGAATTGAAGATTGGTATATCATCCTCCCTCCCCTACTTAGGATGTTCCACAGGTATGCTGTCTTTTGCAAGAGCTTTATTATTTGAAAAAAAATGTCAACAAAGTATCTCCTCAGCAGTGACTGGACAGGGGGCTAAGAGCATCAAAATCTTCCTCTGAACCTGGTTCTCGGTAAAACAAATTGTGTCACAGAAGACAGAATTAAAATTACTTCCCCATGCTCCAACTGAAATACAGTTAACCAATAAGTTCTTGTCACCATGCCTACAGTTTATACTTTCCCAAAGGTCACACTATTCTTTGATGCAACAACACTCTCGTCTGTGCTTCTGGGGGGGAGGGGGGAAGGTGGATTTGTTGTTGTTGTTGTTTGAAGACAGCCCTGTATTCCTATATTCCCTTTTTCCTTTCAGTCAAGTCCCAAACCATATTCTGTCTATCACTGTATGTAAGTCTACTAGCTGCCTGTTTTGCTAGCCATGTCACTTGTTTATATTTAGTGGGGTGGGGTGAGCACAGGCTTAAGTGCTTTTTATAATCTGCTCAAGCTTTGCTTGTATGCACATCCCTATCAAGAACACCATGGCAGCAAAACCCAAGCAAACTTCTGGAAGAGGAGTGTTCCAAAGGTCTGTAACAGCAACCAACAAAGCCCTGTTTCTGGTAGAAACCAATCTGGGCTCTAGACTGAGATGGAACTTGAATGATCTCCCCGATGAGACCCGCTTGGCGCCAACACTGTTATCTTTTCAGCGCCATGTCAAAACTTTTATTTTCTCCCAGGCATTTTAACAGCTCAAGTTGAGGTTTTGATTGACAGTGTGGCCAGGCTTAACAGTTTAAAAAGTTTAAAATGTTAGTTGTTTTATATTTATGGTTTTGAATTTTGTATATTGTCTTTTTAGTGTTCAATCTTTTAATTTTTGTAAACTGCCCAGAGAGCTTCGGCTATGGGGTGGTATATAAATGTAAATAATAATAATAATAATAATAATAATAATAATAATTGGTAGAAAGGAATAAGAAATAACAATTACATTTATTCATTGTACGACTGTTCTATCTCCAATTGAGTTGCTTTGCTTGTCTCTCAACTTCCATGGTGAGAAAAATATAGATGTCTTTCAACCAGGCATAGTTGTCTCTTTACTTCTATAGCAATAAAAATAAGTATGTGATTCAGCCAATCATTAGCTTTACCATTTTTGCCAAGACAGACATTAAAATTGCCCCAAAGGACAAAGACAAACATCCATAAGATGTTCAATGATTTGTCCAGTTTTCTCCAGCTCATGCCCCTTTTAGGATATAATGTTGAAGATTTGGGAGAGACTGTTAGAGTTATGTCAGAATATTTGTGGCATTACCATAACATTTCATGATTAACGTTGAACAATTGGACATGTCCAAAATATGACAGTCAAGATTCATAGTAGACTTTGCTAAAATTGCCAGCCCCTCTACCGTTCTGTCTTTCAGCAGATCCAATACCAAGAACAGGCCAGCTTTTATCTGCAGGTAGCAATATAATTCCCGGAGCCACAGAATGGCATACATCTTAAGGAGACTGAAAAAATCATCAGCAATGGACAATCAACAATGTACCATGAGAATATGGACGATTTGCTATAAAGATGGTTATTCTGCTAGATTGACAGAATACTTACCTGGCTAAAGCTCCATTGAACTCAATGGAATTTACTTATGAGTAGACATGTATAGGATTTGGCTGTCAGGGGGGCTACAGTATGTACATGGCTGTGCTAAGGGAGAAGTTGGGATCAAATTAGGATATATGAACCCCTGGGTTTGTAGTTAACAGATCTGAACTCCTGGGATCACAACCTTATTATTTATCCTACAATTAACACCAGGAGCTTTGAACTTACAAAAAAGAGTAAAAGGTATACTGAGAAAAGGACAGAAAATATGATCTCTAGAATCAGGCAGGAACTCAGCTACTCTGCTATTTCTAGACCAAGTCCTTACAAGAGAAATCAATTACCCTGTATACCTGGCAATAGAATTCAAGAAGATTAGATGAGATATTAATTTACTTTTCAACAGTCTTTGTGGGCAATGAAGATGGAACAATAGTCTGTCATAGAAATTTGGTATTAATTTGATCTTATTGAGATGCCTTTTCAAGTTTTCTCCAATATGCTTTTCTGCCAAGAACGATTGACAATTGGGAGTGAGCTTATTAGCCTTTTCACCATGAGGTGCTCAATCGTTATTTCCTGAAGGGAACCTGTGAGTCCTACACATAGGTTGATCATTAGGGATGTTAATTACATTCACACTGTTGGAAATATGGCTCAATGACAACGAGTCCCTCTCCCCTCCCCTGCCCCACATACATCTTGTGCCTGTTCTTCTACTGTGGTGCTGAATTTTGGTAATAGCTCCAGGCTCCAGCTCAAAGTAGCAAGGGATAAATCTGTTTAACAATCCTAAGAATGCTTAGCAGGAAATACTAAAACCAATGGGGATGACTTATGAGTAGAAATGTTCAGTGCTGCACTTTAAGAAAAAAAAAAACCTTAGCTATTGGTCAAGAGGTTATAAGGCTATAACAGAAAAACACATTTTTTTCTGTATTGGTAACAGATTGTGTCCATCTTGGTAACCATAATTTTTGTTGGTTAGCCACATCAGTTGCAAAGTTTCCAGAGATTCCTTAACGTCCCCAGTTTTTTTAAAATACTTTCTGCGCTAATTTACCAATATGAATATATTGCACACTTACAACACAATTGTATACACATCTATTTAGTAGTAAGGCTCATTTAACTCCATGGGCTTACTCCCAGGTAAACGGGTACAGGACTGCAGTGTTAGTGTTTCAAATATAAAGAAATATCTGAACAAACAGACTCAATCATAGAAGACTATTGAAAGGAAGAGATGTTTGCAAATTAAAGGGTTCAATCCCAAGTGTTGACTTGATGAGCGATACCCTTAGACATTGCCTTTAGAGGTCAGTTTCCTACTAGCACCCAACCAGAACTACATAAATGAATGAATGAATGAATGAATGAATGAATACTAAGCACTTTTCCGTAGTGTTTATGCTACGGAAAAGTGGCGAACTTGACCAAAATAGTTGACACCATCCTTATAAACCTCAGTAATTTCTGAATGACACCTTTATATCTATCATAGGAAATCACAAAGGGCTGCTTTATTATTATTTTTAAAGATACTCTGGTTCAATTTGGACGACACAATAAACAACTGGTGTGGGGGAAACAATCGTCAGTTGTTTTGACTATTGTGTCATCCGAATGCTGCCATAGTGAACTCAGTGCTGATCCTCATCCACACCACAGTTGATTATTTATTACCATGTTGTGTGGGGAGTATCCCCTAAGGTTAGAGTTAGGGTTAGGGTTAGGGTTAGTCAACTCACCATTGACTATCGTGTCGTCCGAACTGAGCCACTGTGTTCTTCAGCAGCTCTGGAGTTCTGAGCTAGCCCATAAGGATCATGCTTAGAAAAGCTCCCCAACCCAGCTAAGAATCTGAGACACCAGCTTTCCTTTATGTACCCTGTTTAAGTCACAATTAGATGGTGAGGTGTTGAGAGTCAGCCAGCAAGCTCCATGGTTGAACAACTCCACCAATCATGGTGCCATCTACTTTTCTTTCTCTATATACTTTATACATGTCTGATCTTTCTTTGCTCAGAAAAAGGCTTCATCATTCATATCCTCATTCCAGGATATGATGAGAAACTGAGAAACTCAACACAGTTAGCCAATCTTTCTCCTACAGGTCCAGTTGAAAAAAAAATCGGCAACCATGTGAGTGCCCTTGGGGAAACTTGGTCAGTCTGGATATCAAGCTGTTCCCAAACTGAACTAAGCTCCTAATACCAGGAATTCATTTTGGGCAATATAGTTCAGCAAGGATTACCAAAGGAACAGACATAATCCTGACTGAATGTCTGTTGATTTCCATGGGGTCAGGCAGAGGATTCTGTAGAAATATTTTGCAATACAATTTGGAAAAGGAAGGTGCACATGTCAAATTATGTCCATACAAAATGAAAACTTTCCTCTCCGATTCCTCATGTTTCTCCCATTTTTCATTTTTTCAGCACAGCTTAATTCTGGGTGTGCTGAAGCTTAAAATGTAGCTTCCAGTGGATAATAGCAAGAGGGCATACAGCAAATGTCAACAAATCCCATGGTACCTTGGAATGTAGGAAATGTGAAAGGTAAGTCAGAGCAGTCTGTTCTAGCAGCTGAAAAGAAAATAAATCATTTGTGTTTGATGGAAACAAAAAGCTGAACTCCCCATTGTGAGGCCTGTATATCTATCCACCAGGACACCCCACACCCTGGATCAGCTCACATCATCCAGTCCTGAAAGTGCCAAAAGGACAAGGAAGCAGCAAAACACTTACACAGCGAGCTGGGAAAGTAAAATGTCAAATTATAGAAGTTACATAAAAATCTTCTATTAGTCTGCACTGGATTAGGGGCACAGGCAATGCTTTTTGATATTTGCTTTTCTTCAGACATTGAATATGCAATGGATAAGACAAACTAGATTTTACAGGACAAGCCCAACCTGGCCTTGCTTTATATTTACAATACCAGGAAAGCATTCCTAAGCCAGGGGGCTGCCTTTACGGCACCAAATTGGTGCCATATTCCCCTAAACCCCTGCTGTTTCTCTTACCCAGGGTGGCATCGGATAATCCCCATGCCAAGGAGGGAGCACAGGTTTCCGCTGGTCATCTGGGTGCTGGAGCCCCTTGCCCTCTTCCTGGCTTCCAGTGACCAATCACCACTAGCCTCCTGCCAGGACCACCAATGGATTTGCCACGGGGAATGGTCAGATAGCAGAAGAGCCAGGGCAACATCGCTCCCACCAAAAACACTGGGGGTAAATCCAGACTTTTTTACTGAACAGCTTCACTGAAAAGCCCCATGGTGGCTGCAGATCTGCAGCTGCATCACATAGCTGACGCAGCTCAGTGTCACAGCCACCACGGGGCTGTGAGCACATACAGACAGCCCCAGGTTGCTCCATTTCAACATCCAAGGAGGAATCTACACAGCCCTTTGGAACGTTTTAAATTGTATTTTAAAATGTTCCAAATAGGTGCGTTCTAAAACGTCTTAGGCCACATTACTGAGTACTCACGTTACAGGAGAAGAGTCTTCTGTCCTTAAAGCGGTGTGTGCAGTCACATGCTGTTCTGCCCTGTCTCTTTCTCTTTCGTTTTTTCAGTGAGTTTAGGGCAAGGCATTGTGGGGTTGTAGTTCAGTTACACACTTCCTTCTTAGTTCCTCTGTCATTCCCTAGCGAGTATAGGGCTAAGAATTGTGGGTGTTGTAGTTCACTGGTCCACTTCCTGTTTCTTCCCCACCAATTAACTGCTAAGCATTTGGGCACCAGTAAAGGAAGCACTGCCCCCATGAAGCGCAAATGGTAAGGAAGGACACATTATTTTACTTAAAACGATTTATTAAAAGTGAAACCGTTGTATAGAACTGAAGTGAGTTTTAAAAAACCTCAGATATACAACGTTATAGGGAGTGTGTCATGTGGCCCAAAGAGTTTTCATAACCCTTATAAAACGTCAAAAACCTCGTGTGTAGATCCGCCCCAAGTTTCCTCTAAAATGTATACAGCCATGTTTTTTTGTTAAGGTCTTCATCCTGGAGTTAGCAGAATTTATGCTTCCTGGATTCCATACTGCATCTACTCCCAAAACAGCATAAGGGGATTTTGGTGTCTGACTCAAAACAACTTCCATTTGCTATAGATTTTTTTGTAGTTGCCTAAGATACAACCTAATTTCCTATTCTATCAGTTTGCAAGTATATGAGACTAGTACTTTCTGCTATTTTTATTTATTGAACTGCATTTCTGTGTTCTTCAGACATGTCAGTTAATAAGCCCAACTTCCTGGTTAAGGAAACCAGTGTGTTCTGGTGGAGGGCAGTTCTAAGTAGGGATGGAGCTAGCATTTGAAGCAAGGGAACCTGAATATGCAAGCATCAATGCCCAAATGATTGTATCAGAATTGAGGCAGGCACAGCTCATCTTGAGTAGGCCCAGTGCCTCCATTCTGTCCATATCTTACTACTGTCTCCTCCCCAAGGCTCTCCTGGGTGGCTCCCCTTTGAAGGTTGGGATCATAATGGGCACTGATGTTGCTGTCAGCACCCAAAACTGTAGGCTGCAAAGCAGCTGGTGTGGGGTAAAAAACAAGCCTTCTCTGAAGACTCTCTGGCTCAATGAGTTGCCTTTTGCCACGCAGCGGCCATTTTTGGAGATGCAAGCTCTTGAACTTTCCATATTGAAAACTCTAGGCCACTCTGCATGGTGGCAAACAAATCATGACCATCTGCTAAAGTCTCTTGGGGAAAGGGGTTGTTTATCTCTTGCAAGCCATTGGTTTCAATATTTTTTTGAGAATTCATAAAAACCCTGGAGCTTCTGCAGTTGCTTGTATTCAGATTCTGGCTATTGCCTTTATGTCGTCTTTTATGGACTTTTGATGGGTATCTGGTTGTCCACTATGGAAAACAAGATGCTGGACTATAGAAACTTATTCTGATCGGGTAGGACACATGTTATGTTGAAAAACTTATGTTTGGCCTGAACACATTGACATCCATGCATCCCAAATTTTAACAGAGCTCATCTCACCCACATAATTGCCTTTCTTAGCTCAGCCAAGTTACTAAGTGCACACTAAGGCCCATTCCACACCATAGGGGTGGAGAGGGCAGGAAGCAGGGAAACCCGGAAGTAACCACTTCTGGGTCCGGCATGCAGAGGCCACACCAGAATGTGATGGCTTGGGCTTCTACCGGGCCATCGCAACTCACGTTGGCCATTTTTTTTTTTTTTACAGATCACTGAAGTAGCACATGAGCACTTGTGAGCAAAAGGTTGGTTAATTAAAAGGAAAAACCGCATGTAATCCAGCCCCCCTCCCCCCCGCCATCCTGGGGATGGCGATTTTGCAGTCCCCCCTCCTGATGGCCTCGGAGCTGTGCAGTGCGCCTCCGTGGTCATCAGTGCAGCTGTGCTTACTCGCAGGTAAGTGCGGCTGCGCCAGGGATGGGCGGCCACACCAGCCGCCCATCTCGCTTCCCTCCTGGGAGCAGGGAATAAACCGGGATAATAGTGTTCCCTGAACGCCCGGGAAAGTGGAGGGCTGCCCCCTGCCTGCTTGTGGGATGCTCTGAATGTCATGCGGATTCTCCGTGAGCAGGCAGGGGCAGCCCCTCGAAAAATGGCTGGTGTGGAAAGGGCCTAACTCTTTAGAGGAGATAGGTTGATTAGAGATTGGAAGCTGACAAAATTTCACTCAGTACTCCAGTTAGGCTTTCCCCCCAAATGCAGAAGAGTCCTACTGCTCTTTAATCCTGTAGATGGGGGCAGTTATTGATTCTTTTGGTATCTAAGGAATATCCCATGGTAACTCCACCCCTAGTTATAAACATGATGAAATCTTGAAAGTTGTCCTTTACCTCAGATGCATTATTTTCTATAATTCCACACCTATCCTCCTCCATAACCTTCAACATTGTGTTGCCCAGTATCATTCTTCTTAAATACAAGCTGAGGAAAAGCAGTCAATCTGTATCTGGGCCATCTTCAAATGTTCTTTAATCACCTCACTATCCTTAGTAAACAATGACCTCATGTGATCTCCGTGTGTCTTTTTATTTATGGAAGTATGAAATCTTTTGCTATTTGCCTCTATAATCTGTGCAAGATTGAATTTCACTTGGCTTTTAGTCTGTGAAACCCCAGGCTACCCTCTAAATCAAAATCAAAATTGACACAATAGGGAAAAAAACAGGAGCTCAAAAAAACTCAGTGTCAACCACTGGAAAATCAAACCAACTATTATCCATAAAATTTATGCATATCTATTACACAGCTATGTGACATTATGCATATAATATATGTTAATTAGGCATACATACCTATACACATGTGTATAATTATAGAGAGGTGTTTATTTTTACATATAGCTTAGTGAACACTGAACATCAGATTTAAAATGTGAAGCAAGTTGGAAAGGGTAGAGGGAGAACATTCTTATGAGACAAATTGGCCATAATCAACAAAACATAAAACTACTTCATTGACCTGGACTGACACCAATAAATAGGCAATCTCTAAAGAATCAACTCCCTTGTCACAAAACAATAGCCACAAACTAAGTACAGAACAGGTAATCAAATGATGCTGGAGGGTAGTAGAGGATTGCAGAGCAAAACTAATGGTTTAGGAACAAGGATCCAGGTTACCATCAACGTTTTATAAAGCAAAGAAAGGTCTGCATTTGCTCTAAATTAAAAAGTTCAAGGGGAAAATCTTCCTGGCTTTAGAAACAGAGATAAGGAAACCCTCTTTACTTAAAACTTTGTGAAATGCAGATCCATGCTCATGTGTTATTATGTACATATATCACAGGCCACTGCAGCTGCACAAGACTTGCCTACTCTTTCCTTTGCAAAGATATGTACTCATATCTGTGATTTCTGTAACAGAAGCTGCTGGGAATGTCATACGTACTTAGCAACTTAATGCGGCAGCTCCTACCTTTCAGTTGTATAGGCCTGTCACACTGACAGGGCATCTGTCAAGAGTACCCATGTTACGTGCGATGAAATTTGCTGTGTGTGAGGAGTTCAGTGGACATGGAAGTCAGGCTTGGATGGGGTGACCAGCAGTAACAGCTGATCATAGTAACAGTCCATCACCTGGTCACTGTGTCTCTGGGCATGTGTATAAAGACATTTAGGGTGACCATATAGAAAGAAGGACAGAACTTCTGTATCTTTAACAGTTGTATTGAAAAGGAAATGCCAGCAGGTATTATTTGTACGCATGCAGCACCTGGTGAAATTCCTTCCTCATCACAAAAGTTAAAGATGCAGGAGCCCTGCCTAGCATGACCAGATACAAAGAGGGCAGGGCTCCTACAGCTTTAACTGCTGTGATGAAGAGGGAATTTTGCCAGGTGCTGCATGCATACAAATGACACCTGCTGAAATTCCCTTTTCTATTCAACTGTTAAAGACACAGGAGCCCTCTCCTCCTTTCCGTATGGTCACCCTAATAAAGATGTGTATGCAGAAGAGGCCTGCGGTGGCACAACAAGCCAGTAGGTCAGGTGAGATGGGTGAAGGCGGCTGCTTAGACCCAAAAGCTGAAGGATCCAGCAGGATCAGAGTGCTATTTTTGGAGAGAAACAAACTAACTAATGCTAGAATGGGGGCGGTGGGGGCGGGAAGCATAGGGAAAGACAAACTGGGATTTTGGAACATTGCTATGGTGAGATGTTCTTGATTGGCAACTCTCAGCTTGCGAGCTGCACTTCAAAGAGAGCCCCCCATCCCAGTCATCAGAAGTTTTAAAATCAAAAGGATGTTCATGCTCCAAGACTGTCTGGCACTTAAATCTTTTAGACACCTAGGCACTTGGATAAAGCAAGCCTGGATTAACCTGGTCTCACTATTTAAAGGGACTTATGTTTAGAGGCTTCTACCTACACTAATTTTAAATGCTGTGCTCTTGATTAGGGGAGCCAAGTCTTATGAGCTCAATAAGCTTACAGGGCTTTATAGCCTCTCTGCAAGCTTCATGAGCTTAAATAAAGATAAGAATATACAAACTCGTCGCATTGGTGTGAAAAGGGAAAAATGAAAGTGTGAAATATGTGGGCATGAGTGGTCAATAGAGAAAGCAATTTCTCCATGTAGTGACCTGCACTGGCTTCTTCCCATTATAATTAATGTATATTAAGTGGAACCATTGCTAAAATGGAATACATGGAAAGAAAAGCTGTCCAATTTTCTTCCATTAATTCAAATGGGTAATGCTAGGTGATCAAATCTCGCCTGTCAAGGGCTTAGATATTAAACACAGAGACAAGCTGCTCGCGTTTCATGCTGTAAACTAAATCAGCACAGCTCCTCTCCAAGGGACTCTGGGGATTGTAGTTATGAGAAGAGCACAGGGATCTAGCAGAAAATTCTCAGCACCCACACAAAGCTAAATGGACAGCCATGTTTGTTATTCATTTATTTTTGCCCTGCAAAAAGTGTAAACTAGGGTTGGGGTTAAGAATGGGAGATTCTATCGGTTTTGCTCTCTCATGGATTCCATTTTTAATAAATAAATAAATCTGAAGTTCTTTTTCTTCTGAATACGAGGGACTTTGCGAATTTTGAAAATTCAGATCAAAAATGCACTGAAATGAAATTTTCACCCATCTGCGTTAGCCAAATTAAATAGGTAAAGCTATTCCCACCATGGAGCCTACCACAATGTAGCTGCCTGTCATACAGCTGATAAATGTGAGGAGCCTGTCAGAAAAAAACAGTGGCAAGTCTAAATTAAGCATTAACATGGGGTTCAAACTCAGACTTGTAAGAGCTAAAGTGGTGGAATCTTTTTCTCTTACATTCATTTTTTATTTTTAAAAAATCTCAAGTTCTTTTTGTTCTGAATATGGGGAACTTTGTGGATTTTGGTAAATTGTAATCAAAATTGAACTGAAACAAGTTTCTCACCCAACCCTAGGTTGGGGCACAGTCTCATCTCAATATGAAAAGGAGCATGTGGTGGAGGGGACTTGTATCCTCACCTGTTGCCATGTCCCTTTCTGCCCCACTTGCTGGATTTTGGGTCAGGCTGGGAGAAATGTGCTTGAAACGACAGAGCCCCAGGAGCTATGGAAGGGGGAGAGGTGGAAAAGTTCAGCTTCCCTCACCCACATGCCACTTTTCACGTTCAAGTAAGAATAACAAAAACACGATTGCCCCATCACATCCAGGTTGACCTCTGACTCAAAATGTGCATTTAATGTTATTTATTTATTACATTTCTATATCGCCCAATAGCCAAAGCTCTCTGGGAAGTTCACAAATATAGCATAAAACAATATAAAAGCTTAAAACTACAATATAAAAGTACAATGAAAATAAAACCTAGTGGAAATGCAGAGATTTAAAATACAGATTTAAAACAGCAGAGCTAAAAGACTAGAATGGTAAAATACCTGGAAAAATAAAAAGGTCTGCACCCAGTGCTGAAAAGAGTACAAAGGAGGTGCCAAGTGAACCTTTCTAGGGAGTTCATTCCACAACTGGGGTGCCACAGCAGAAAAAGCCCTTTTCCTGGATGCCTCCTGCTTCATTTCCCTTGGCAGGGGCTCTTGTTATGGATCTTCCAGTTCTTGTTATGGATCCTCCTCTTTCCATGTCTACACCAGGGATTTATCCCGGGGTTGTCCCTAGGTCATCCCTGTGCATCCACATGACACACAGGAGATCCCAGAGACAACTGGGGATGACCTAGGGATGACCCCAGAATATCCCCAGGATAGCGGAAGCTGGGGATATCCCAGTTTTTCTGCTGTCCTGGGTCGTAAAACGGGCATGGAGCCGTGCGGAGTGGCTCCGTGCCCATGGGGGTGGGGGTGGAAAAGCAAGTTCGCCATCTCCAGGATGGCAGGGTGGGTTGGGAGCAGTTTTTTTAAACTTACCTTTTCGTGCAGATTGGGGCCGCATGGCTCCTCTTGCTTAAAAAAAAAATGGGCCTGCGGCACCCACGATGTCCCTCTTTCCTTCCGGGATGTTGTGTGGCAGTGTAGACATCTGGGGAGGATTGCAGAAGCAGGTAAGTCCATGATCCTTCCTCCTCCCTCCCTCTATACACTTAGGTGTAGACATGCCCCCTGATCTGTGATCTCCAGGAGTCCCCTACATTGCATACAGGAGTAGACCATTGACATGAAGAGATAAATGTGTAGATGTATCCCATAAAGATATGCACATAAAGAAGACTGCTGAATATGTCTGCTAAAGGAACTCCTTAATGACATCCTTAAAGTAGGACAAATAGGTAACTTTAAGTTCCACTTTCTTTTTCGTAGACACTCTGCAGAAAGGCAGATGCAGTTCTTCCTGGCAGATGTAAATTTGATTTCAAATTAAGGAACTTCAAAGAATCAGGAAATTACACCTCGGTGTCTAATTTACCATTTGCATGTTATTCAATTCTACTAGGAAATATTGAACTTGAACATACTATATTCTTAGACAACAGTTTTGAGATCACAAACATGCAAGTGTGATCCCCTATTTTGCATGGTGTCACAGAAGAACTTGCCTGAAAGAATCCACAGTGGAATGAACTGATTTATTCTTGGGTGAATAGCATGATTACTCCATTATGTTTTCCCTTGATTACAACGATCACACTCAATAGTTTACAGTTACTTATTTGGTTGGCTTCATCTAGAATAGTAAATGTATTCCCATGTAGACAACGATAACAACACCTCAAACTGAATTATTTTTAATAACTGAAACTAAGGGTGAAGATGTATGACATGTTAGAGCATGTGAGGGTTCAACTGTATAAAAAAGGGTTAAATTTGATGTAACGAGTTAAAATGTATGTACAATGGGTAAACTGTTAAGAATCAACATACTCTTAGGAGGTGTCCTGGTTAGTTTAGCTTGAAGGTATGGAAGTGCAAATGGGAGGAAGACACTCCTGAGCTAAAGATAGCAGACACTCAAAAGGTTTCCTGATTACATTAACGACTCTCTGGCCCAGTAAGATCAGGTTTCTAGGTGAACGTTAGAAAGCTGAGAGCGGGAAAATTACTGAGAGAGTTGGAGTTAAAACAGCAGTTGGTAGCTCAAACTGAGAAGTGGGAAAAAAGAGCCAATGGGAAGAGCTAGCCAGAGAGCCAATGGGAAAGGCTGGCTGGTCAGTTGGGGAGAGTTTTAAAAAGGAGAAAGGAGAGAAGGGAGGCATTCAAGTCATTCAAGTCATTGGGGATGGAGGATTGAGTCATCCCAGAGCCTGATTGAGGAAAGCTGGATGTAACTACCAAATTGCATGTAGCCAAGCTAGAGGAAATTGTGGTTTTATTTCTGTTTGTTTGTTTGTATTGCCTTTGAAAGTAACAGCTCTATGTGTGTAAATACTTTAAACAAGTGTGCCTTAAAAGAGTTTTGGTTTAAAACCTGAGTTGTTGGAGATTCCATTTCACACCCGCCTATAGCTAAAAGCCCCACGCTACTGAGAGGGGAAAGAGGAAAGGTGGAAACTTGGGTCCCAAAGGGACAGAGTGGCTCTTAAAGAGGCAAGATATCTTTAAGGAGCAGGGTCAGACGTTCCGGCCAGGAAGGTGGAACTCTGACAATCGGGGTGGATCCTCGACAAATACAGACTATTTTCCAATGCCTTGTTTGGAAAAAGGGGATGAGGGGACTGGCTCTACAAATTCTGGCTGTGGACAGTGCTGATTGGCTGGCCAAGAACCCTCCTACTGCCCAATTGATAGGGTAGTTCTGCACTTTTCTGCACAGTTCTGCAGTTCTGAGGCTAGTATTGGGCAAAAGGCAGGATACAAATAAAGATAATAATAATAATAATAATAATAATAATAATAATAATAATAATAGCACTCCATGGGAAGCACTACAACATTATACAGAACCCACAAATAAACAAAGAACAATCATACGAATGGCTCGGGAAGGTTGAGCTATTTCCAGAAACTGAAGGATTCCTAATAGCTGTACAGGATCAAGTTATAGCAACCAAAAACTACCAAAACTACATCATAAAAGATAACAGTATGACAACAGACCTATGCAGGAAATGCCATCAATTCCAAGAAACAATAGACCATATAACAGGAGGATGCAAAATTCTGGCAGGAATGGACTATACGGACAGACACAATACAGATGCAAAAATAATTCACCAACAACTGGCCATCAAATTCAACCTTATCAAACAACCTACACTATACTCTCTCCCCAGGGAGGCTAGCCTGGTGCCTACATTATAGCCTTTACACTGCCAGTTTAAGATTTTTTTATTATTATTCTTCCAGGCATTTGAGTTCCATTTTTAGTGCTTTCAGTAGTTTCTTCTGCTGCTGGTTTTAATTTGGTTTTATTCTGGGCTGTTATTACTTTTTTTAAAAAAAAATGTTTATATTTTATGTTTGCAATGTATTGTTCAATGCCCAGTCAACTTTGCTTATTGGGTAGTTTAAAAGTACATACAGTAAATAAATAAACTGTATGATAGGACTCTTTGGTTGCATAGAGACACATAGTTTTGATGGTGAGCTTAGGGTGATCCTCACTCAGTACTATTTTTAGGGATGCTTCAGGACTTTCCTTGAGCCTGGTTCAACAGCAGGTGTTCAGAAGACTCTCCTCAAAACTTCCAAATATCTTCTCCCCTTTAGATTAAAGTTCACAAGAAAGAAAGCCTTATGTCCCCTGTCTACTTCTGCAACCCTGTTTCTTTCCTCCAAACCACCCCATCCCCCAAACATACTCCTTCCTTCCCTCCCCTTGTTAGCTGGAGTTGATAAGAGGAAAAAGGTGGTGATGAGAGACAAAAGGGATACCATCTTTCCCTCTCTCCTCCTTCCATTGTTCCAGAATAAATGACGCTGGGCATGGTAGATTCTCTGGAAATACTTCTCACTAAGTCTCTTGCAATTACAAGGCAAATTAATATGGCCTTGTGCTATGCAGTCCTATTCAAAGTTTTCAACAGATCTCTCCTCTTCTGACATAAAAATTGTACTAGAATAAGATATAGAGAGGCTCTGCCCATGAGGAATACCCAATGGCAGAAACAAAATACATACATGCATGCATGTATACATACTTTCTAGCATTAAGGTGGCCGTTCTTGTACATAGGAATTTCAAAGATAGGTATCAAAACAAAATTACTGAAGTGCAACTCATCAAGAGATCCAGCTCCATTTCCTGTGGTTTGAACTACATGTGTTAATGAGCTCCCCAATGCAAGGATGTTTGCATAGTCACCCAACCACATTTTGTGAATGGCAACCGTTAAGGTAATTTTCATTGTCTGTACTGTTTGCTTTTCAATTCTCTCTGATCACAAGGTTTACATCCCTTTCCCTGCACCCTGTTGCCACTAGGATATGTATATAAATATGCTAATTTGAAGTGAACACATCATGACTCTGATGAAGTGGACAGTGTCCACAAAAATGTATGCCAGAATAAATGTTACTTTCAAGGTGCCACAAGTCTTTTTTGTTGTTGTTGATTTTACTTTCTAGAGCCAACTTAAGGCCCACCTTTTCTTTTGCTCTTCTGTGTTTTGCATACTGCCCTCTGTTTCCTCCAGCCTTTATCTTGCAAAATGCTTCCAATGCTAAGACTCAGGGTTCTAGATGTGATAGAAGTGAGCCATCTTAGAATGTGGGTTCCGTAACATGGGGACAGGGGGTTGGAAGTGATTAAAATCCTTTGCATCGGACGCAAGTAGTTTAAATCCAGGTGCGGCTTCTGGTTCAAATGTTGTTTAGTTTTACCCATGCTCAGAGCATCATGTTTTCTTAAGAGTCAGCAGAGCATTTGTTTTCTTCCCTCCCCACTTTAGTTTCAATCAGAAGTGATCTGTTTTCCAATGGATTCAACACAGAGTGTGCATTTCTGTTGGATTTGATAAACATACACACACACACAATTAAATTGTTGTAAGGGAGGGTTAGGCCAAATTGGCTAGTATCCTAGAAAACATTCCAAGTGAAACCTTGAGGAATATACTGTACATGCAAAAAGATTTGTCCTCTGGGAATCCATCCCACTTCCGTTAACCTGATATTTTGCTCATCCTATTAGGAGATTCCTCTGAGGAGTGGAAATGCTAGATTGCCTCATTAAGCCTCATCATTTACAAGTTGTTGACAAAGCTTGGCATTTATCCTGTTGTCATAATAAATGTGAGAAAATGACCATTTGGCAAATAAATAAGTATGCAAGTAAATAAATAATCTTCCCCATGTAAGAGTAAATTGCGTAATCCAACCCTATTCAGATCTGGAGTCAAGGTGTTAGTGTCTCTGTGCAGCTTCACTATGTTGTAAATTATAGTTTGTAAGAAACACAAATATGTGGTAGAATCTAAGTATTTTTTTAAAAAAGAAACGACAGTGTGGTTTGATTCATTTTGCCATGTTTTCAATGTGAATGCCTGAGATATGAATTTGAGTAATTATTTCCAGGATACTACTATGAAGCAAGTATAATTATACCCTCATTTTTCAAAGGAATCTACTAGATTTCTAAACCCTTTTACACCCCTATCCTTTTGAACTAACATTAGCAGTGACCAAGACAGAAGCCTGCAGCTAAGGCCCAATCCTTTGCAGGTAAACATTTAAGAGGAACCAGGCATTGCTCTTGCTAAGTATTAGCAAGTTCCGTTGCTAAGGTGTATGTGCCTTGATTACCTTACTTCCAAAATATTGACATAAATTGGAAGCTTACTTGACTAATGGGGGCTGTTTCGCAAATGGTCCTACATATTATTAAAGAATGGGGGTGAGTACATGCAAGCCTGAGTTATGGAACTTTCTAGATTGCTGAACAGACATAGAGTTTCTCTACATGAACAATTCATTACATGCTCAAGATTGGCCACTCACAGAAGTTTGTGGGTCCTTTACATGATGCCATCCTGCGTCTTTCCCCAGTAATCTCGCTTTAAAAAAGATCACAGATAATGCACCATTTAAACTTATTGTGGGATATCGCAAGCCACTAGATGGCGCTGTTTTCTTTGCATTTTTGGATCACTTAGGTGAAGGACACTTATTTTTATTTCTGTTAACTGCAGATTTCATATGTGACACTTGAGATGAGCTGAAGATGTGGTGACAGCCTGATGTCTAAGTCAGTGTGCATTTGGTTGGATGTGCTTGTTCATGTCTGAAGCCATCCTGCAGAATGAAGGGTTTCATGTCCAGTGTAACTATTCATTTAAGGTGGATTCATACACAAGATGAATTCATACACATATGGCAACCTTCCGAGATCTGGTACAACTCCCAGCATTGGCTATGCTAGCTGGGGCTGATGGGACTTGAAGCTCAAAACCTCTGGAGATTGCCAGGTTGGAGAAGGCTGCTATATAGAATTGCTTGAGGTTAAGAATACAACACACTTTAATACCATTGACCAACAGAAGAACTGCATGCCTGATTTTTGAGGCTTAACAAAATTATGATGCCCTATAAGCCTAACATATTATAGGATCCTTCACACAATCCATATATACAGCCACATAGTTTATATTCCTTCTCATTGCATTACACCAGCTCAGCATGGTCCAGTAGTAGAGGATTGGGATTGATTTTTATTTATTTGATACATTTATATCTAGGGATGTCCATCATGCTGGAATCCGGTCTATTTAGGGCCCACCAGATTTCTTCTGCCCCTGGATTGGCTTGCCCTTGTGAGCTGAGCCAGGGGCCCACCCACCAAAATCTGGGAATTTCCCCTCCCAACCCAGAATGAGTGCACATTCCGGGTGGGGGAGGAAAAACCCAGGTTCCCGATGGGGCACAACAATGATCTCTCCATCCCTGCCATTGGCATGGCGGTAGGGGAATGCTCTCCTCCTGCTCATCTGCCTCTGATGCAGTGTGCAGCCATCACTTCCCTCTCTCTGCTGGGGCCAACTCTAACACAGAGACAGGGATGATGGTTGCATTGTGCCAGTGGAGACAGGATGATGAGAGGGGAGCACCATGGGCCACAGTGCTCCTGCCCCACCCTCCGCCTCCACCGTGCAAAGGACGAGAATTCTCCAGCTGGCCTGACACCATTGCCCTATTTATTATATCCCACCTTTCTTTCAAGGAGCCCAAGGCAGCTTACATGATCCTCCTCTTCTCTATTTTATCCTCACAACAACGCTGTGAGGTAGATTCATCTGAGAGTCAGTGACTGGCCCAAAGTCATGGCTGTGGGGGTCTAGAACTCTGGTTTCCCACATCCCAGTCCAGCACTCTTACCACTGTCCAGTATGGGACACTAGTTCAAATTCTGAATGTGTTCACCTGTATGGCTTCAGGCAAGTCACTATTTCTCAGCCAACCTTCCTGTGGTGTAAAATGAAAATGACAGGGACTGGCCTTTCAGGCTTGTGGTGGAACACTATAACAACTGCAGCTCACTTTAAGTCTGCAGTCTTATACCCACTTACCTGGGAGTTAGCCCCATTGAACTCAATAGGACTTGTGATTAGAGATGTAAAAGATTGCACTGTAAATATGAAAAATGCAACTTATAAGCAGCAATAGCATCATCATGCATAGGCGTCACATATTCATGGAATAAGTAAATTGGGTCGTATATATGGTTCTCTAATCTTAAAAAGTTAACAGTTTAAGAAGAAAATAATACTGGGATAATGAAGGTGAAATGCTCTGAGTACTGAAGATGTAGTTGGACTAGGACCGAAATCCAAATCCCCCCAAGTGTCTGTTGCTCAAGTGATCTGAGAAATTTAAAGAAAATACACATCTGACATAAAGCTAAATTATAAGGCAAAATGTTCACTTTTGGCTGTTTACTCAGTGATGGCAAAGGGAAAAAGGGTGATGATGAGAGCCAGACAAGGGCTGGGAGACACAAATTCAAATTTCCACTCTGTCATGAAGCACACCGGGGTTGACTTTGGCCAGTAACTATCTGTATATCTAACCTATCTTACAGGATTGTTGTGAAGACTAATATGTGTGTAGGTGTGGAGAGAGGATAACCATGTTTGCCACCCAGACCTCCTTCGATGAAAGATGCCATATACATGTAGTGAAGAAATATGAAATCAAGTCTGTGGAGTTCAATTTCAAAAAGTTGAGTTTAATTTGAAAAGCTCAGATTGGAAGGGATAAAAATCTAAGAAATACATATATGGAACTGAGCACCTTTCTGGTGCATTTAACTAATTGAACACGGCGGTCTCCCACAGGCTTATTTATTTGCCACGGAGTACCGTTTGGATAGCTGCTGGAATTTGCTTTTTCCCCAGACGGAAAGTGAAAGTGTGTGTACAGTGGAGGATATACTGATTAAGACTCGACGTGCTTTTCGTTTGCATGGCTTATTTGTCTTGCACCGTCTGTCGTTTCTGTGCTGCTGTAATTAATGTACGTTTTCTTGTCCCCTGTGCCCCAGATGCTAGGTTATCAAATAATGCCTGGGTTAGGGGTGTCTAGCGGGGGGAATTGCTTGGCTGTCATGTCACAGTCAAACGTTTTATAACACTGTTTCTAAAAGCAGTGCAGTACCCATCACGAGGCAACAAATGAGCAATAGAGGGGGGTGAGTGACCAGCGCAAAGTGTGCAGTGGAGGACGTAAGGATGCCATTGTCTCTCTCTCTCTCCTTATGCTACTTCCATGATGGAAGTTGGGCCTTGTCTGAGCAGCGCTTGTTCTCACTTTTGCACCGGGATGGCAAGTGCCTGTCCAACTGAGACCGCATGGGCTGGTGGAAAAAATCATGGGCAGAAGCACCATGTACTTATGGTTGAGGCCAACAAAAGAAATCCTGAGAGACAAATTTGCCTTGCAAGCCTTGGCCCTGCTGGTTGGGAATGATGGGAGTTGTATTCCAACACATCTGGAGAGCATCAGAATGGGAAAGGCTGGTGAAAAGGTCAGGAGAAGAAAGTGGAGAGCCTTCACAGAAGTTGTTGCAATGGGATTTGCTATCAGATGGCTTTGGCAGTTGGCTGGGACCTTCTAGCTCAGGCTTCCCCGACCTGGTTTCCCTCCAGAGGTCCTGGGCTCTCCTCATTTTTGATCATGCTTGCTGGGGCTGCTGGAAGTTGAACCCCTCACCAGGTGGAGAAAGGCTGACGCCCTCACTCATGATGAATGTGCCTGAGGCCCCGATCATGAAGACCTGCAGGAGAGGCCCTTTTGAGGGCCACATTACCCACAGATGCCCATTTGTCCAGTATGTGTGAAAGGTCTTTGTGAGTGGAAGGGGAAATAAAGAGACAAGACAAGGGTATATGGTGTAAAGTTGGACCACATTTACTTAAGAAGTTCTGCGAATGGGAATTAGGGAGGGCTTCTAAATCTAATACAGGCAACATCTAATCTAATACTGAGCAGCAACTCTGATTGACACCCCTCAAGACCACACACATACAGGTATGGGGAGTCCCTTCTATGTCACCTCTTCCTGGGACCACCAAACTTTGAGCAGGTGAGGAGAATTAGCCTCAACGGCAATCCGTATGTCTTCCCCAGGTCTCAGGCATTGCCTATCACCGTGACTCAGGATGCTCACTAATCCTAACGGTGCCCACACATACCTTCCAAATTAAACCTCATTAACCTAAAGATGTTAAGGGTGTAATCCTATACATGGCTGTCCAGGGCATACTGGAAGTTGTCAGCCTTTTTCATTGGATTGTGTCATAAGAAAACTAACCCACCCCTGTGTACAATGCAGAGCAGGTGACCAGCAAAGCCCACTCTGATAAGAGGGAGAGACAGAGGGAGCTGGAAAGAGGCTGAAGGAGATGCTCCGGGGGCTAATATAGCTCTGTCAGACCCACTCTTGGTCTATGCCATTTGTGTATGGATGCATGCAACATGCAGAGACACTGAGGCAAACCAGGCACAACCATGGAATGTGTTCCCCCAAGAATTACGTTTGGTGCCCATTCTCTTGGCCTCTAGGGCCAAACGAAACATCTATCCAAACATGCAAACCAATACTATGTGCGATTTGATTATTGATTGGCATGGCCCTAATTTGGATTAGGACTGTTGTGGTTTGGAAGGGGGAGGATTTAAGCTCCTTCCCTCCTGTTTTTACCCAGAAATTCCACACACACACATGGGGGGATTTAAAACAAGAAGAAAATGGAATCGTAGGGTTGCACAAGCTGGTGATGGCTGTGGTGTAGTGCTTCCATGGGCGAGCGCTGAAATGAGCAGAAAGGGGCTAGCGGCAGCCTTTGCAGAGGTGAGTGTTCCAACACTTGCCCATGGAAGAGGTACATTGCAGAGAGCAGTGGCCACATGCACACCACCTCCTGCAGGCCAGGGTCACCCCTCACAAGGGTCTCGTTGGATCCACTGCAACCAATCCATAGCTCTGCTAGATGTGATTGGACGAGCATTAGAAAGGGCACGAAGGTGCATCTTTTCCATTTAGCCTTTTAAAATGTACAATTTTAAACATTTAATTTTTTTTCACGTTTGAGTTTTTATTGCCGCAAGGTCTTATTGTTTTAAATCATTGTATGCCATCTTTGGCAGTTCAGTGGGTAAATAAAAGTTAATAATAAATAAATAAAATAAATAGTTGCTGGCCTACAGGGATCCGATACCGAGTCAAATGACTTAGTCTTTTTAAAAAAATGGATTGAAAATCGCATCATGGCACTCCACCACACTCCCAAGGATCACTCTTGGCAAATTTTCTTTTCATCCTAACTGATAGCAGACACCCTAGGGCACTGTTGTGGCTGCAAGTACCATTTTCTTCATTCCCTATTGCAAGAAGTTACACACATTTTGGAATTCTGTTCCGAAGTCACAAGTTTCTTTTTGTAAACACCTATAAACAAAACAAAGAAAAGTGCATGTACACACACACCCTGTACCAAAATAAAAGTTGCAACAGCCAACAAGAACAATGCAAATAAAAGAGAGGCAGACAGAAAGTTCATCAACCATCTGGAGTTGTGTGAAGGGGTTTGTTGGGTTTATTTTTTACATCTGATACTGACGTTGATGGATTTCTGTCGTGTTTTAAGTGTGTTAAATAGCAACAAAAATCTTGCATTTTGTTTTGCTTTCCCTTACATTTTGTATTCTAATTAAAGGAGGAAAAAAAAGGTTTACAACCCGTAGAGGCAACTACATTTGGTTTCCCATGGTGGCTCAAATACTTTTGTATTGCAATGATTATATTAAAGTCACAGAAGACTAATAACAAATAAGAACAAGAGCAAATGTTAAATCTAGATGGGTGCAATTATAGCCCACTTCTGTGAACTAAATTTCAGCTCAGATTGTTTTGTGGTTTAGGGTAGTCTCTATTAAATATGGGGGGTGGGGAAGAGAATCCAGTTAATTAATTAGACCTTAGTGTTAAATGAGTTTTTTAAGCCTGAGAGACAAGGGGAATGCGGGATTTGCAGGGCCTCGACAGTGCACAGTTAATGATGCTAAACCCAAAGTGAGTGTTAATGTAGGCTACAATATCTTAAGTGTCAGAAATACACTGGTAGATATGAATGCAAATCAAATACTAGAGATTAATGAGAAATAATAAAGGTTAATTCACCATTGATCTGCAGATTGTCTTTATTTGCTTGGGCTTTGTGGCATTCCTCTTTCACGTATCCCTATTTTCTTATTACAAAGTTGTGCATACGCATTAAGAAATTTGATCCAAGAACTCAACTTGCAGATATTTATTTATCTTTTAAAACATGTCTGCCCTGCCAGTCCTCATAACATTTGAGACAATTTGCAACTCACACCTATGTCAAATGGTGTTAAAAACAAACAAAACAGACTTGATAAAAGCATCAGTAGTAAACCAGAAGCATATAAATAGCAATAATAACAATACATGTCACTGTCAGTTACTACTTTGCAGTAGTATTATTGCAGCGGAGGAAAATATGCAATTTCCCCAGCCTATTAACAGGGCCTCTAAGCCCTCCATTGGCAGTTGGGAGGAGAAGGGTTTTTCCCTTCTACTCTATTGGCAGCATAGGTGGCAGGGAAATTGTAAACAGTGAGGTCAAGGGTCATTAACATTGCATTAAAAGTGTCCATTCCCAATACTATACTCTAGGGCTTCCATTTCCTTTCAGAGATCGCTGGAAGATTTATGGCATCCTTCTAATATTTGTTTGCTTGTTTGATACAAATATACAACCAGACCTTAGTGCAGCCTTCCCCAACCTGGCACCCTCCAGATGTGTTGGGACTGCAACTGGCTGGAAATTATGGGTGTTACAGTTACAACACATCTGGAGGGTGCCAGGTTGGGGAAGGCTGCCATAGTGGATGAAAGGAAAGCACAGCCATATAAAGCTTTTCTAGACGAGGCTGTTAATCAGCTGTATCAACTTTCAGTTTCGTGGCAGAAATGAAATCCAAGGACTACATATGGAGTGTTTCCTTTCAGATTTTCTGCTACATAGGTGGCACCGTGGCATAGTGTGAATGCACAAGGAGAAACTGCACTTTCTTTCAGTTTCATAGTTAAATGCCTCATTTTCCCTACTCTAAAAGACTTATAAAAATGTGGGTTAGACTTATCAAAAATGTGGATCAGAAGATCATCTAAAGAAGCTGTAAACAATGGTGGATAGGGAATGCCTTGTGTGTAGAAGCCCATAAGTAGATAATACAGGATCTGTTCCAGGGAGCAGTTGATGCTCCAAAATTGCATCAAACTCCAACGAACTGGCTTATCTCCAGTTTAGAAGTCCTGTTCCTCACATACTTTCACACAGAATACAGAGCACAGAGCCCACTCCTTAAGTCTGGGAGGTGCTACTTTCAAAGGTTGGTGTGGTGGCTATGAAGCTTCTTTGGTTAAAATCCCTGGCACTCATCTGACACCCGTTCATAGTGATCAAGATGGCAAACTCACAATCATCCTTTCCAAATGTTTTATTTTCACATATGGGTCTCCATCCAATAGCACACAAGTGGACTTCTGTTTGTGCAATAGGACTTCTCCTTCCTTCCCATTCACCTGCAATCCCATGCTGTCCACATCTGCACCAGAGGATCCTCCAAACCCCTGGAACAGAGTTTTGGAATGTGGGGGTCTGCAGGGAGGAGGGGGGTTTGGTTATACCAATGGTGTCTTTTCCATTGGCAGACAGACACCATTAGACTCACCCAATAGCACTGATATTTGATTTGCATGTTAGTGGTAACATTTGATTTTTAAGGTTTCACAACTTTTGAATATATTACATTGTGAACATTTCCACCCCCTGTTTTGGGCTTGTTTTGGGCAACACCTGCCTGTTTTGGGAAGCCGTGCCTTCTTGTTCCCATGACATCTTGGGACTAACATCCACTCATCCTTATTCTGCCACGTGTAGTTGAGCAGTTAAGCAAATGTGGATGGGGATGCACATTTGGATGCTGATCTAAATGCACATCCCAACTGATGCTCTGCCCTAACTGGTTGTGCATAGAACTGTGTATGACAAAGGATGGATCAGGACAAAATTGCCAGTGCAGCACATGTGCAATGGAGATACGTTTAATGGACAATGGAGATATTTTCTTTCTCTCCCCACAATCCACCATTCAGAGTGAGTATACTGGGAAATCATTGTTTATCCTCAGTGACATCATGTAGGCAAATATGAATGATTACATGGTGACATCCTCATGATGTGATTCTTGATTAACTGGGATAATTCAGTGAAAAAGTTAAAAGAATAAGGCAGAAAAATGTCTGCAAGGGTAGAAGATATTTCTCCCCCCCACTCTGTATTTTCCCTCTCTTCTGAAATATGTTTTTCATCGAAAATCAAACCTCACGAAATTTGGCAAAGCATATTTAAAAATTGTGGAATTCATGTATAAGTACAGAAGAAAAGATTTCTGTTGCCCGAAGTGTTATTGCAGCAACAGAAACAAAAATACTCAGCAAACAACTTTGTCTCCTCCCATCTAGAATATTGTGTGGCCATTGGAAACAGGAGAAAGAAATACCCCCATAACCTGCACTGTGGTTTAAAGTTTCTAAAAAAGCTTCAAAGCAATCAAACAAGCAAATCCAACAACAAGCATTGCACAATGTAAAATCTAATCAATACATGCTGCAAATGTTTCAGGACTTCTTATTTTGAAAAACCTGCAGGGTCACATTATGGACTATTATACACAAGGCTGTTTATCCGCTGTATCTACTTTCGGTTTCATCATAGAATTGGGATCTGAGTGCTATCCCTTTCCTGCTTTTCCACTACATAACTTCTATGTGGCACTGTGGTAGAGTGGAATAGTGCAAATACACAAGAATTCTTTTTAGCTTTCCCTCGCTTTCAGAATAAAATACGTTTTTCCTGCTCTCAAAACTAGTGGTGTGTGCTCCACATCGAAAAATGGGGGGGGGGGGGAAACGGACCTACAAAATCACAGTGCGGTTAAGGGGCGGTTTCAAAACTATTGGGAACCCACAGTGCAGTGAAAAGAACGTTCAGAGCCCTGAATGAATTCAAAGGGAACCAAAGGTTTTTTAAGCAATGTGAGGGCTCATTTTATGTTGATGGACAACTAACGGAACACTTCCATATTAGAAAGATACTGTCGCTGAGGAGTGAGGGAGGGGTAGTTTTGTGATTGAAATCTATGGCTAACCAATAGCCACAGTCTCCTCCCTGTCCCCCCCCCTCAAATCATGATGCTTAGGGGGTGGGATTGCAATTATATAAAAAGAAAGAGCCTGTAGCACTGCTCTTTCACAATGCGGCTGAGGCTGACTGAACGTCTCTGAAACAGAAAAGTTCCCTAGCACTTTCCTATCTGGGGGCATTTTGAAGCCCCCTCTGCCCTTGTCCCATTGGTCCAGCATGGCCTGCCTCTAGAAGGGGGTGGCAGGAGCCTTGCCAACCCCACTGCTGCTGCTGCCAGCCTGACACTGACCGCTGGCTTGAAGGGGGTGCAGCCTCATAAGATCTAGCATACCTGGGATCCTCTGCCACAAAAGAAAAATGATCCCAGACACTCAACTTGCATTTTGAAGGAGAGGGTGCGGGTGGAGCCTCAAGACCACCCACACCCAACTTCTCCTGCACTTCAGAAGGATCAGCAGCAGCAGAGAAAAGGGTGCACGTAATTTTGAGCTGGGGGGGGACTCTCCCAATACGGCCAGAGCCAGCTTTCTTTGCTGGGTTTTCTTTTCTCTGTGTGTCTGTCCACGCTCCGCTTTGTGTGTTATTGAGTTTGTGTGTGTGCATCCTTGCTCCACCCATGGAAATAGGGGACTTCAACTTTTGTAGTAGGTTTCTAGTTTCTGAAACATCTGCAAGCTCCCTTGAGAGAAGATGAAGTGCATCTGAAGTGTGTGTGTGTGTATGGGGGCTTGGGGGGATGGTTTGAGGGGATTTAAAAAAAATCCTAAAAATTGGAGTGATATCCTTCAAACTTGGCTAAAGCCCTACTTAAAAGCTACTAGAGTGCCAAGTTTCATCACTTTATCTTTAAAAATGACAGAGATGTAAGCATTTCTATTAATTCCCACTGACAATAATAGTGTGGTTAGCTGAAAACGGAGTGGTTTTCTGATGGGTAAACCAACAGTGTGGGGAGAGGGCCCCCCTCTGAAAATCGGAGAGGAGAATCACCTCATCAGAGTTCCACCCCAAATTTCAGGGAGGAGCAGACTCGCTCTGCACACCCCTACTAAAAAACCCTCACCAAAAGTGCTGGTTAGAAGCAAAACTGGAGGGTCATAATGTCATCTAAAGAACCCATAAACACTCATGAATAGGGAATGATGAGCGCATGATAAATGCCTCTTGTACAAAAGCCCATTATGTGCTTGGGAATGAGGGGAAGAACAAACCTGACATCTTCCCTCGTAATGCAGCCAAACAGTGCAGTGAGTGGGGAGCCCTCTATGACCAGCCTAAGAAATATGTAATCTATGGAGCAAGTGAGATGTTTCAGGGACATTCACAAGCTCATTTTAGGGTGGCAGCAAAGACTTTTTCAAATTCAGCCAGGCCTTTCATCTCCTGTTGTGGCAAAGAGTTATTTAAACTGCTCCATTTGTGTTATGTTCCTTAGTACTCCTATTTGAATTACTTATTTGCTGTGCTGTAGTTGCATTTATTTATTTATATAGGTGAATGCTCTCAGGGTGGTGTACAATAAAACTGCAAAGCAACACACACACATGTTATTGTATTTTCATGCTTTTAATCCAGAAATCACCTTGGGGGCCCATTCAGGGGCTGAAAGGTGGAGTCTAAGGGTGCCTCTACAAGAGGTATTTAAAGCTCTTTCAAGGCGCATTAAAAAAATTACCTCTACAAGAACGGAGCGCAAATCGGGCGTAGAGGCGCGTTATCTCCCCGATTATGCGCATTATTGAATGCACGTTAAATCGCGAGTTTTATTTTGCTCTGTCCGTTAAAGCGCATTTTGACTGTGTGAATAAGTGCTTATGCGCATCAACTACTTCTAAAGCACATTTTGGACATCTGTTAATGCGCTTCGCCGCCTCTCTCCGCCTCTCGTGCAGAGGGATTAGGCGTAAATGCGCTTCAGCGATTATGCGCATAATCGCCTAACCAGGCACAAAAGCAAATCCTTGTAGAGGGGACCTAAAATAAAAATAAATAAATAAATTCCCTCTTTGTTATTGGTCTCATTGAATTGAGTTGCATTGTAATGGTTGTTGTAAACTGACTTGTGGGATTTCTAGGCCAAAAGGCAGGATATAAATACAATCAATCAATCAATCAATCAAGAAGCAAGTCTGGTGAAATTGCTGGGTGTATATGCTGTTGGTGCAGATAGGAATGGGTATCACCATTGAGCATTACTTGTCACAAGCAGCATCTTGTTGTGTGCCACTGGAGCTGAATCACGTTATTTACATTCTTATCCACAGTCACACCCTAGGACAGAGCATGAATTATCTTAATGCCCAACAGGTATGCAGAGATCCCCTAATGAACTGTTGTCCTTCACAGAAAATGTTAATAATTTGGATAGGGGGAAGCAGCCCTGCACATTTATGGGATATTATAGACACTGCTGACAGCCAATTAGAAAGTTCTACTTGTGTCATTTCATAATAAAGAAGAAAGACTATTTCGACACTCATAGCATCAAAGACCGCATGTCACAGAGATTTGCACAGAAATGGGTTGATTAATTTTTAATGGATTATGCCATAAAAAGTTTCCTTATGGAAATTAGAGTGGATTTGTGGTGATAACCAATAGGTTAATAAAGAGATTTCCAGAAAGCTGAATGTATGGGACTGCTAAGTAACAGCAATCAGTTACAAAGACCTATCATGTATGTTTTAAACCCATTTATTTGTATTTCTGGAAAGCATTACCGTTATTATCACCATTTCTTTCATCAGTATCTTCATTCATGATTACCAAACTACAAATGAAGTGAAGAAGCCATTCCTCTGTAAGATGTTTGCTAGTATATGCTAACATTCACCAAAGGTTTGGGACTGCAGAGAAACAGAGACATGTTAAGAACATGAGAAGAGCCACGCTGGATCAGATCGAGGGTCCATCTAGGCCAGCACTCTGTTCACACAGTGGCCAACCAACAATTAATAAGGAACCCACAAGCAGGACATGGGTGTAACAGCACTTTCCCACCCATGTTCCCCAGCAACTGGTATATATAGGCTTATTTTCTGTGGTACTGGAGGTGGCACATCGCCATCTGGACTAGTAGCCATTGATAGGAATTTGTCTAACCCCTTTTAATGCCATCCAAATTGTGGCAATTGCTACATCTTGTGGTAGTGAATTCTGTAGTTTAACTATGTGTTGTGTGAAGAAATACTGCCTTTTATCTCTCCTGAATCTCCCAACAATCAGCTTCAAGGGATGACCGCAGGAGAGGGAAAAAATGTCTCCATAGCCACATTCTCTACACCATGCATAAGTTTTTACATGTTTATCATGTCTCCCCTTACCCTCCTTTTTTCCAAGCTAAACAATCCCATTATTGCACAAGGCTTTAGTTAATATTACCTTTTTAATCCTGCTCTCTGATTGAAAAGCTATTTTGGCTGCAATCCTAGACACACTTACCTAGAAGAAAACCCCAACTGAACTCAGTGGGGCTTACTTCTGAGCAGATATGACATGTATAGGATTGCACCATTAATAGTTTTTCCACGTTTACTGAGATTTTGAGCATGGATTGCTGTGCTGCATCCTGGTCCAGGTGTATTGATATGTAAACCCCCTAATGAATTTGCAGCAGCTATGTATAGACTTCCTTTCAAAAACATCTTCTTTTTGTTCCTTGCAGGAATACCCTTAACAAGCAGATCACAGATCAAGCACCAAGTTGCAAATAGAATGCAGGTAGGTAGGGTTGGACAGTCAGTCTATTTCCAGTCCATATCAGTTTCACATCTGTTCATACATAAATACTGTTATGTCCTGTTTCCTCATCTATCTGTGATTTAAAAACAGACACACACATTATCTTTGAAATTATGTTTCACAAAATACAGAATTTGTTACATATTTTAGCCCTCCCTGGACCCCCTGGACTTTAATAACTACAGACCGGTATCAAACCTTCCATTCTTGGGCAAGGTGATCGAGGGGGCGGTTGCCTTTCAACTCCAAGTAGTCTTGGATGACACTGATTTTCTAGACCCATTTCAAACTGGCTTCAGGGCAGGATACGGAGTTGAGCCTGCTATGGTTGCCTTAGTGGATGATCTACGCCTGAATATTGACAGGGGGAGTGTGTCCCTGTTGGTACTTCTGGACCTCTCAGTGGCATTCGATACCATCGACCATGGTATCCTTCTGGAACGCCTGAGGGGATTGGGAATCGGGGGCACTGTGCTTCAGTGGTTCCGGTCCTATCTCTTGGGCAGGTTCCAGATGGTGATACTTGGGGATAGCTGCTCTGCAAAGAAGGAGCTGCTGTGTGGCGTACCACAAGGTGCCATCCTTTCCCCAATGCTGTTTAACATTTACATGAAACCGTTGGGAGAGATCATCCGGAGGCATGGGGCGGGGTGCTATCAGTATGCTGATGACACCCAAATATATTTCTCTATGCCTTCGATAACAGCGCCAGCTAAGGATAGTGTGTCTCCTCTGAATGAATGCTTGGAGGCGGTAATGGGCTGGATGAGGAAAAACAAACTGAAGCTGAATCCAGACAAGACGGAGGTGCTTGCTGTCAAAGGCCGTAACCTGGGTTTGGAGGTGTGTCAACCAGTTCTGGATGGGGTTACACTCCCCCTGAAAGACTGTGTTCGCAGCTTGGGGGTGCTCCTGGATCCGTCGCTCCAAAAGACAGCCCAGATAGATGCGACGGCCAGGAGTGCATACTATCAGCTTCGGCTGATACGCCAGCTGTGCCCCTTCCTAGAGTTGGAAGACCTAAAGATGGTAGTGAACGCGCTGGTAACTTCGAGGCTTGACTTCTGCAATGCGCTGTACATAGGACTACCTTTGTGCCTAGTCCGGAAACTTCAACTAGTTCAAAATATGGCAGCCAGGTTGGTCACCAGTACACCTAGGGGTGACCATATTACGCCAGCTTTAAAATCACTCCACTGGCTGCCAATTAGTTTCCGGGTGAAGTATAAAGTGTTGGTTATTACCTTTAAAGCCCTACATGGTTTGGATCCAGGTTACCTGCGGGATTGCCTTCTTCCATACAATCCGCCCTGCACACTTAGGTCCTCTGGGAAGAACTTATTGCAGTCGGCCAAGAGTAGGCTGACAACCGTTACCCAGAGGACCTTCTCTTCTGCCACTCCCAGACTGTGGAATGACCTGCCGGAGGAGATTCGTCAACTTAACAGTCTTTTAGAATTTAAGAAAGCCATAAAGACTGTTCTCTTCCAGCGGGCATATCCAGTGGAATTTTAGAATGTTTTAAGGATGTTTTTAGGATGTTTTAGGATGTTTTAATGCAGTTTTAATAATGTGTCATGTTTTAATCAGTTTTATGTATTTTATCATATTGTTGTTCCCCGCCTCGATCCAGACGGAGAGGCGGGTAAGAAATAAATAATAATAATAATAATAATAATTATTATTATTATTATTATTATTATTCCAAACTACACATTTTATCCGCAACGTGGTACTTAAAAAACAAACAAACAAGGATTTTATCACAACGTTGAGGAAAGTGAAAACACCAAAGGATAACCCTGTACCAATCCAGTTATTAGTCTGGAAAGTGGAAATCAGGTTCATTCACTTAAAAATGCAGACTGAACAAAATCCTCGTGTCCCTCCTAGTATGCAGCAAATTGGGCACTCCAATTTGTTTGGTGGAGGAGCACCAAAGCCTTCTCCTTTGCACTCTGTACACTTTGGCATGTGAAAAGAAGATACTTCATGCAGAGAAGATCTCCATGAAAAAATGATGTTGCGACTGGCTTACAGTCACCGGGCTTAAGAACATGAGTCCTGCTGGATCAGGCCAAAGGTCAATCAAGTTCAGCATTCAGTTCACACAGTGGTCAACCAGCTGCCCACGGGAAACTCTCAAATAGGTCATGAGTGCAATAGCACCTTCCCATTCATGCTACCAACAACTGGTGTACAGAGGCATACTGGAGGTAGCATATAGTAGGCATTGATAGCCTTGTCCTCCATGAATTTGTATAACCCCTTTTTATAGCCATTCAAATTGATGACCATCAAGCACAGGGGCCTCAAATGATGTGAGATCAAATGACGTAGGGCTGTCACTCAGTGGCAGAATACATTCTTCACGTGCAGATGGTTCCAGGTTTGACTCCCAGCATCTTCAGGGAGGGCTGGGAAAGACTCCTGCCTGAAATATTGGTGAGCCGCTGCTAGTCAGTGTTGACTGTTCTGGGCTAGACTTGGTATAAAGCAACTTCCTGTATTTCTGTGTTCCTATGATGTACATGTATGTGTGAACCAGCCTACTGCAACCAAAGGTTCAGATGGAAGTTCAGGGTACACCAAATTGCATACAATGAGGCAGGCTATATAAAAATACAGTAATCGTAGTCATGATATTTAGAGATGTTATATCTCTGAACACCAAATGCGAGAGTCAAGGAACAGGGGATTGCTATCTCCAGCTTCCTCTGCCATTAAGGGTTATCTGATTGGTCATGGAGACAAAATAATAGACCAGGTGGACCATTCATCCAGTCCAGGATGGGTAGTCGAAGAGCCAGCATGGTATATATAGGTGCTAGAGTGTCACATGAGGACTGGGGAGATCCAGGTTCAAATCCACACTCAGCCATGAAGCTCACTGCGTGTCCTTGGGTAAGTCACACTCTCTCAGCCTAACCAGCCTCACAAGGTTGTTGCAACTGGGCTGAGAGAGAACCTTGTATGTCTTCTTGAATTCCTGGAAGAAAAGGTGAGATGATGATGATGATGATGATGATGATGATGGAGATGGCAATCATCTTCACCATCCCCACCCCATATAATAATAATAATAATAATTAATAATAATAATAATAATATTCAGGGTTCATAGAATTCTATATCAAATTCATCTGATCATCTTCAAGATGCACTAACTTTAAAATAGTTTTGTGTTTTAAAATATTTACTTGCTGAGCTTAAAAACACATTTTCTCTTTTAGTCTCCTGTCATATGGATCCAGGTTTTATTATATTACTTGAAGACAGCTCGGAGAATTTCTCAGAATGTTTTTCCTGATGATCAAGGGAGTGCCAACAAGAAATTCTAGCTCATTCTAATTGATCCAACTGGTATGAATTTTCACGGGTTTCTCCCACTTCATACGAAGATAGCTTTCTGCTTCAAAAACTAAACACACAACAGTAGAGAGTTAAAACAGAAAAATGTAGGTTAATTATATATATATATATAGAGAGAGAGAGAGAGAGAGAGAGAGAGAGAATTAAACGAAAGCTAATGAATGTCTGGGTGGGTGGGGGAATAAGGGCATAATTGACATCCCAATTGTGCTGCACTGATTGTCAGCAATCAGTAGGGTTGGACCCACTGCACACTATAGATGTTGAACACCTAACTTTAACTAGTAGAAGAGGTGGCTGGGGGCAGAGGACAAACTATAGGAAATGAGAATTGCATGCAGCTCCTCCTCGGCCACTAGGTGCCTCTCTCTCTCTCTCTCTCTCTCTCTCTCAAAAGGGAGATCTCCTGGAAAACCAAAGGGACACCTGGGAGATTGGAATACCGCATGACCTACTGCAGGGTTAGGGAACCCATGGCCTTCCAGATGTCAGAGGACTCCAACTCCCATCAGGCTCAGCCAGCATGCCAAACAACACCTGGAGGGCTACATGTTCCTCATCTCTGGGCAGTGGAATGCAACAATTCCTTCCGCTGCTTTGACAGGTTTCAATTAGGGTGGCTACTTATGAAGAGGTAATGGAGGACCAAAAAAAGAGGACCAACGAGGACACCAATTTGCATACAATTTGCATGTCCTGGTTTATATGTATAGATGCAAATTTAGAAATAATTACTATTATTTAAATAGAAATACAATACATCTCACCCAAATGAGGAAGACTATGACCAGGTGACCTGTGTGCCTTCCTTCATCTGCTGTCCAGGGCCAGATCTACACCTTGTGTCAAATCATTACGAATGTGGAATAAAAAGAACACTATGAAAGTGATACATGGAATGTGGATTGTGCCCCAACAGTTGTCAGTGCACTTCAATACCACTATAAAGCAGTAGTGTAGATCTAACCCAGGTGTGGTTGATGGGCAACGTCTGATAATAAACCACCAGAAGCTTGCCCTTCGGCTGGTTTATTATCTTTAAACCAAACTTGGACTGGGCAGCTCTTCAAACAGAGGGCACCTTCAAAATAGAGAGCAGTTCTTTGGGTGTGCTTCCAATAGAGATCTTCCTCTGTAAAATAAATATTTTTTTTAAAAAGGACCCTCACTACCTTGGTTTGAACAGTCACAACAGTTCCCAACCAGCAGCTGAAAGCTTGTATTGCTGTTTTCCTCCTGGGACCAGGGTATGACCAGGAGCTGTTTTGACTGCTCCAGCTTTACATAACTCAGTGGTTGCTGCATAACTTCTGGGCCATGTGATAGCCAGTTCAAAGTGTGCCTGAGGTTTTGCTGGAGTTTGGTTGTTTGCACTGGCATTGCAGGGGGAACACATTACACAGGGCAGGGCAGCAGGCTTGTGCATTAGTCCCCTTAGTCTCACTAAAATAAACACGAGGGAGGATATGAAATATGTTAAATGCAAATGAGAGCTGCACTCGCTGCAATTACTATTTTAGATTCAACGAACTCCGCTGCCTGTAGTAAAAGAATTTTCATGAAGCAAACCTGCCTGGTTTTATTTCACAATTATTTTCCTTAATCAGCTGACGAATTCTGTTTTACTGTACTTCCAATGAAGAAGAAAAAAGGGATTTATTTGACCTACCTATATGCCTTGAAATATGTATTTAGCGCAGCTGTTCTTTTGTGTTCAAACTCATCACAAACCCCCAGCTTAAATGTAACCCACCATTGATCTGCAGTAAGTGGAAACAAAATCTCTCCTTAATTAGTATCATCCAATCACTTTTTTACATTTCTATCGAACACACACTGTGAACTGTTTAATGGACTATTATTTGGAAAAGTGGAAAAAGGGCTCGCATGTACACACACACACACACACACACGCTGGTGGTGGTGGTGAAAATAAAAAACTAGCAGTGCCAATGAAAAATGTGTTGCAAAATAATGGGGGGAAAAGATGTTTCGTTAAGATGGGCTTTGCTGGCATTTTACTGTATAGATGAACACTGCTCCAATTACTGCCAACAATAGAGAAAGAGATAGAGAGATATAGATTCATTACTTTCAACATCCTTAACTGTCTACCACTGAATTCACTTATCTGCTCCCTTTTTCTACAGGATCCGAATGGTGGCGGTGGGAGGATTGGGAGGGGGGAGAGGAATAAACAAAGAACTGAGTAGAGTGAATGTGTCACAAATTACCACAAACACACTGTGACTCAATGCACTTTTCATTTCTCTCCTCATTAACTGTGTCTTGCTCAAAATGAGAGACTGGGTCTAAACATAATCAAGTCCCACAGATAACAATTGACTTGACTGCTGGGGCAGTCATCACCTTCTCGCTACTGGGAAATAAATTTAGAAATAAAATGAGTTAAAATAAAATTCACTCTGCTCCCTTTTCTGTGCTCAGATAATTTGAAGGCCATCACGGCCTGCAGAAACAATCCATCTCGTGCTGAAAAGGAAGGCAGCTCTTGCCAGGCCCAATAAGGGATGTCTTTAGTGTTATCAAGAGTAAGTATAATTACACAGTGGAAAGGCCATCAAAGTGTCTTGGGCTCTGGTATTTTTTTTCCCCCTGAGGTCTTCATCAATACTGCTGTCTGAATGAAAAGAATAAGTGGTGGGGGCGGCGGGGAGGGAGAGGGGGAAAATGTCCTCCAGATTGGTCTGAGTGACCTGCAATCTAGTTGAGCACATTATAATTTCAGAGCAGGAGAGGGATTTAATAATAATAAAAAGAGAGAGAGAAATATCTACTGTCTTCTCCTTTAAATCAGGAAGGATTAATTTCAAGCATCTTTGCGTAGAGTCTCGCAGGGCTGCCTTCTCAAAGCTGCTGTTTCTTGACGAAGCAGTTTCTCGACGAAGGACTTGTGGATGGTATTTACACTGGCCACTGATTCCAGCCCTGCCACTCCTGGACTTGGCTCTAAATGGTGGTTCACTTTTAGCTGGCTGTAAAACATATACTCAACAAGGCACCATTTGTTCCTTTGGAACCAAGCATGTATTTAAATGTATGTATAGTCTTATAATGTACATCTATAGCCGCTAAGGTTATTTGGAATATGTCCTTATCCATGTGTTCCGGAGCATAACTTGATGTATACACCACCTCAAAAGTGTTGGAATGAATAGAACACTCTGGTCTCTTTTCATTGGGAGTAAGCCCACACAAGCCACTCACAGACTGTCTGATGTTAATCAGCATTTTGTCACTGGAAATTTATCTGTGGTGGGAATTTGTAACATCTGAAGATGTTCACCCAGAAGGTGGGCTGGTTAGGCTGTAGATTGCTGGCCATGGCCATAAGGAAGAAAGAGACACGTAGCACTAAAGGTGCATTTTTGCCTTTGTCATGAGTTAGAAGGACTAACAGTTTCACTATCTTAAGGAAAAGTTTGGGATTATTGCTCTACCTGAACTTCTTATCTAGGTGCATAATCTTTTCTTTAGCTGAGAATTTCTCAAATAAGTAAGATTTGGGATGATTTATATCCAGGGCTAAAACATATTAATTGTAGCTTGAATTTATAAGAATTTGAAAGTTATGCTAGTATTGTCTTGGATATGGTAATGATAGGACTTGTTTCTGCTGAAGTTTGTAGGAAGTAGAATGTAGGTTGAATATTGGATTTCTGACCAAACTAAATCCTGTTCAAAAATTCCATATCAAAATCTGACATATTTTTGGTGAATCCCGTACAGATTTGGCCTTAATCAAGATGTTTTTATTGTCATATGTAACTTTTAACATGACCAAGCATGAATTCTTGGAAAAACTACATTCCAGTATTTTAAAGCACATTAATACCAAGTTATCTGCAGCGTTTTTAGGATTTACAGGGGAGAGGGTGAAAAAACATGCACACACAATAGAATCTCAGGCCAAGATTACATGGAACTGTTCAGGAATCAGTGGCTTTTAGAGAACACACGGTATTGGCAAATTTCAACTTGGCCAAGAGATTATCTATCCATTGATAGATTGTCTATCCATTGTTTCTTAGAAAAATGGAATTGTCATCAGAATTCCTTCAGTAAGTTTCATACATAACTAGTTGTTCTTACTATTTCATTTCTGGGAACCATATTATCTCTTAGGAAGTAAAGTAAAGTCCTTTGCTTTTGTATGCGTGTGTGCCTGCACAACTTAGTGTGCTGTGCACAGATTTGTATATTTAGAGGAGGGATGGGCAACTTCAAGAGGTCCAGGAGCCATTTTTGCTCCCCTTGGATGCCCACCCTATGGGCCACACTCCCCCAGGTGCCAAAAATGTATGTGTGTGTGATTGGGGGGGGGGATTAAAAGATAGAAAAAACAAAATAGCATCTTAAGCTGCTACAAAACACCGAACAGATAAAATCAGCTTCCATAGCTATACTCTAGAGTAAGGGCTCATGGGGAAGAAAGGTTTGCTGAATGAAAAGATATGGCTTCTGGGTTATTATTGCAAGTTTTAGCATTTCAAAATGAAGTTTAAGACCTTAACATCGAGGATAAATTAAACACCAAATATATTTTCAATGCAATATCCTGTATTGCACATTAGAAGTTGAAATTTTAAAACCTCCCGCAGAAGGGTGAAAAAAGTGATCATGCAGAGCAGTGACTTTTAAAAGACACAGAAAAAAAGACTTGCTAAATAATGCTGAATTAAATATAGAAGGGTTTGACTTTTCATTCCCTTTTTTACATTTGAGACTGCAGCTCTTGAGCTCAGTTCCAGTGGATAGTAAACTCATCACCTTCCTGCATATATTCCATCTCTTATTTGCCATGACATCTTTGATATGTTATCAGATTTTCTTAAGGTGTCCACACACACACACATACACGGCTGCCCCTTCGACTGTGCTTGTTGTGAAGACACTCTCACACACGGATTAACAGGCACACAATTTAAATGGGGACTGTTGGATATTCCAGTCCTATGAAGGCTTTTTAGGAAATCAAATCACCAACACATTATTCATGCAACCTATAATTCTTCTAAGTGATCCTGCTACTGCCTGGTTTAAGATGATTTATTGCATTAAAGTCATGCCAAATACCCATTGATTAGGATGTATGATTAGGATCAGCAGTTCTAGTTAGGCTAAATGAATACACTCCAGCTGTCCTTATATACTTGGGCAGGGACAGCCCTATTTTCTGCTACCTGATAAATCCCCACTCCCTAGTTTGTCCCTCTTGAGTTTTGAAAATGCCTTTTTTTTAACATGTTGCACGCAAAAGTTACAGCAGCCTTCCCCAATCTAGTGCCTCCTGATGTTTGGACTACAACTACCAGTATTCCTGACCATTAGCCATGTTAGATGGTCTGATGGGACTTGAAGTCCAAAATGGATTGGATCCAGATTTACTCATACCTAAAACAGACCCATTGAAATCAATGGGACCTATGTTAGTCATGACTACCTTAAGGCCAATTGACTTCAATGGGTCTATTTTTATGTATGCCTTAATCTGGATCCAACCCAATGTCTTCAGAGCACCAGGTTGGGGAAACCTGGACAAGGATAACCCTATTTTCAATGCTGAAGGAAATGCTTGCTTCTATCCCTGGTGTGCAAAGCCAATGGAGAGATACCTTTTATCTTTCAGAGCGATGTATTTGGCCTCCAATGGCAAGACAGCTTCTGGAACCAACCTCCTCATAGAATCCCAATTCCTGGCAACTCTAGTATACACATAAAAATGTGCTGATAAAGACAAGCATCTATACAATGAAAGGTTTGTATCTGATGGCAAAAACATGGAAAGGAACCAGGGGGAGGAATTTGCACTCCAGGAATTAGTGGTTTAGGAGAATGGAGCAAGCTTTTAATAACTAGATGGGTCAGAAACTTCAGTTGGTGCAGAATGCAGCTGCCTGGATATTTTTGGGGACACCTAAAAAAGCCAAAGGCAAAAGTGTAGAAAAAGGATGTTTTAATATAAAAGAGTTCCGACGTTTTTTGGACCCTCAGGTCCTTCTTCAGGGTACTCTAAAAAATAATAATACATGTTTATACATTCACATAGCCACCATTATAAATCACATAAATCATACAAATGTGCAACATTGTATACTTAAGAGCAGCTCCACTTAGAGAACATTGCAGTAATTCATTCTTGAGGTTACTAGCACCTGTACCATTGTGTCCAAACAATTTCTGTCCAGGGCCAGATCTACACCTTGAGTGTCAACAGACCAGCTTTTGATTGCATACTTGTTACTGGGCATTCAAGGATTTTTGCAGGTCCTATTCACAACGTCGTCCATATCCCATGCATCTCCTGCCCCTTCTAGCCTTCTTTCTGTGACAAACAAACAAAAAAAGACCCCAGTAAGTCTGATTTATTTTTAGAGATGGAACTCGCCGCTATTTCCTGCTGTGTGCAGAAGCAGTGTGATAAAAATGGCCCACTGAATGGGAAAGAGGAAGTATTGTCCAACAGAGAAGAGGAGAAGCAACATTGGGGAACCGTGATTTCCCCGTCTGATGGAGCTCCATTGTGTCAAATAATTATGAATGTGGAATAAAATGCAAGATATAACACAGTGAAAGTGGTAAGTGGAATGTGGATTGTTTCCTAAGAGTTATCAGTGTACTTCAATACCACTATAAAGCAGTAGTGTAGAAGTGTCATCAGACGAGCGTTTTATTGCATGCTCATTACGTCCCACTTATGGATGTTCATGGGTCCTTTTGATGATGATGTCCGCCTCCCATGTGTCTCCCACTCCTTTAGCCTTATTTCCATCACAAAATAGACCCCTTTAAATCTGATTTTTTAAAAAACGGATTGTAACACCATTTCCTGCTTTGTGCAGGAAAAGCGATGTGATAAAATCAGCCACTGAATTTACTTCCTCTTTCTTCCCCTGTGTGAAGAAAGAGGAAGTATCGTGGGACAGAAGCAAGGAGGAAAGCGACGGTAAGGAAACGTAATTCCCCCCCTCATCTGATGATGCTCTAGATCTAGCTCAAGATGGGCTGTAGCTGATGTATCAGTCGAAGCTGGTAGAAGGTACTTTGAGCTGCTGTGGGTGAAATCATGCCATGGCTCTGCAGGACATTACAATGTTCATAGGTAAAGTAAGATCTTTCAAGTGAACATTCAGATATAATAAGGAAGTATAAAGTAGCTCATATTGTCCTCAGGTTGGCAAACTCTTTGAATTCCTGATGTAACCCTACCCCTTAGACTACCCAGTGTGAATACCAGTCCCATTGCTTAGATCCAGGACAAGGAAGTGCAAACTCCAGCCATGCCTTTTTAAAAACAATATAACCAATGTGGGGACAACATTATTACAATTATACTTGTCCCTGTTCCCAGAGCATAAAACAATGGCTCAGTTCGGACGACATGTTAAGCAACGGAGGGGTAATTAAACAACCGTCAGTTGAGTTGGTTATCATGTCATCTGGAGGGAGACACACAACACACACACAACCCATAGTACGTTATTCTGGAGAAGCAAACAACGGAGTGCAACAATGTGCTTGCATGTTGTTTAGGGATTAGTCAATTGAGTAATATGTCATCTGGAGGGGAGCGTGCGTTAAACCCCTGCATTGAGTATGCAAGCACGGAAGACCACAGAGGTGAGGGGCAAGAGTGGCAGAATGCAGGCGGCCGCTCAGCCACGCCCACAACAGATCCCCGGCCTCGCTGCCATAGCAACCAAGGACGCCCGCCTCCCCCACCAGGCAGCCGGCATGGAGCGCAACAAAGGGCCAGCTCCTGCAAGCACGCACGCCAGGTGCCCAGGCAGCTACCCAAACAGAAAGGGGAGCGTGCCAGAAGGGAACCACAGCAAAGGGGGGGAGGATACGGAAGAAGGAACACCCCCAGGCACCCAGGAACAAGGGGCAGGGACCCCCACTCCAACAGGGAGCACAGCAACCCACACGAAGCAGACCCCCCACTGCACCGCCACCTCACCCGTTGCCTCACCCGGAAGCACGAGGGCCGGGGAGCCGTCGACCAGCAAGCCCCCCTCATCTGCCCAACATGGTCGGACAGTGAGCACCGGCCATGCACATCCCCAAGATGTACAAAAAGCCAAGGCAAAGGGCGCCCGTGGCTGATAGCCAGCCACCTGCGGATGTTGTGGGAAACAGCCGGAAGTATGCACAATTATCCAAAGGACATGAAGCGGCCCCAGCCAGCAACGACAACAACGCCTACACACAGGGCACATTTCCACCAAGCACAACGGCACACCAGCACCCATCATCACACAAGCACACGGGATGGGGAACGCCAGGCCAGGGCACAGACCACCGCCACCACCGAAACACATACCCGCCGGCAACATGGAGCCAGAGGGAGAGGGGTCCCGGGGCAACCTGGCCGAGGACAGTGGCTCACAAACCCCAGGAGAGGGGAGCAGCCAGGACCCCCTGGAAAGACACAGAGTGCAGCACTGGTCCCAGGCAGAGATCGGGCACTTCAAAGAGCTGCGGGGCAGCCCAGAAGCCAGGAGGATCATGGGCACAGCCAGGCACAACCAGCTCTATCCCTGGCTCACCAAGCAGATGCAGGAACGGGGACACAACTGCAATGGCAAGCAATGCAAGGACAAGCTGCATGGACTCAAGAGGAAGTTCAAGGAGATCGTCACCCACAATAAGAGAACCGGCGTCCAGCCACGCACCATGCCCTTCTATGACGAACTGGCACGCCTGCTGGTAGAGCGTCACGACGTCATCCCAGGATACACAGCAGGCAGCGGGGTCGTCACCAACGAGCTGCAGCGCACATGACAATGAGCCCAGTAGGCCCAAGGGGTGCGTCGGGAAGAGGACCCCACCACATAGGAACCACAGCTGACAGCACGGAGGGACATCCCACACCCAACACCCCCAGGCAAGAAGGCGGTGAGGGCATCAGCCGAAGCATGGCCAGCCACGGTGAAGCCAAGGAGTCGCCCCGTGGGATCCCAAAGCCCATCACTGCTGCCGTGGTCACCACCTGTACCGCCTGGGACAGCCAGCATCTCAAGGAGCGCCTCCCCCACAACAGCCTCCTCCAGCACCAACAGCCCCATGGCCTTCCTATGGCTCATCTATGTGGACTTGCAGGTAAAGGATACCACACCCGACCCATTAGTGCCAGAGATGCAGCAGGAGGATGAAGGCCAGGGCCATCGTGCCCGAGGGCAACCCCTGCCAAGGGATGTGCGGCCGTCACCGCAGGGCAAGCGGCCCGGGCAGAAGCCGCACCACGTACGCGGCTGGGGTCGTCGAGGCTCAGCACCACGGTGCAGGGAATCGCATGCAGCATCCTGGACGCTGTGACGGAGATGGTGCCAGTGCCACAGGAAAACCAGGTCGAAATGGAGCAGCTCATGGAACAACAGGTGGGAGACGTGATGAAGCCAGAACTGTCACCATTCCAGGAAGAGCTGCAGGACATCTACATGCAGGCCACCGATGACACCTTTGTTGACTTGGAGGCGATGGAGGAGGACGTGCCTCTGGAAGCCGAGCTCGAGAAGGCTGTGCTCGAGGAGGAGATCGAGGGCCCCCCATAGCGAGAGGCCAAGGCAATGGAGGGAGTTGCCCCCCTGGAGGAGGAGCCGCCGCCACCGTCCGTCGGCAAGGACGGTGCGGCCCCGGCCGCAGAAGCCCGTCCCCTGACCAATGCGCAGAGGTGTGTCCGGATGTGCAACAGGCGCAAGGCAGACCGGCTGCAGGAGGCGAGGGACTTGGTCACGGCCATGGAAACAACAGGGTTGATGCATTCACGAGCTGTTCACATGCATGGCGGGCAAGGAGGAGGCCAGGCGCACCAAAGAGCACGTCCTCACCGTGTGGGCCACGCACATGGCCACCCAAGCCATGGAAGATTGCGGCCAAGCCTTATGGGAGGTGGGGAGGGACGTGCGTCAAGGTCTCGAGAACCATGTCAATGGGACGACCGAGGCCATGGCGGCCACCGATGCCATCATTGACCGAGGCATGCGGGTGCGCACAGCAGCCATCAACCGCCAAACCGAGGTGCTCAGAGAGCTCGCCCAATCATTTCGGGGTGCATACCATGGTCCCCCGCAGCCCGCCCCCTACATGGCACCGTACGGATACATGCTGCCGCCACCGCCACAGCAGTACGTGCCTCTGCCAGTGGCTGCAGCATATTGGGCCCCATGGGCAGCACCGGCAGCAGCAGGTGCCTCATGAATGGCAGGGGGGGTGGCCGGAGGGCAGCAGCAGCGGCGCGTAGGCAGCCGGGCGAAGAGGGCCCGCGACATCCCACCAGAATCCGTTGGCATGGAGGCCTTCGTCCATCCCCCCTCAGTCGTAGCTTAGCCTTGTCCTGTTGTGCCGCTTCCCCATCGCGCACCCTACACTGGCCACTTCCTTTCACTCCTCTCTCCTGCAGGTGCACTTTAGCCATAACAAATCTGCCTTGCCTCCCATTCCCACGCTCCCGTAGTAGGCAGTCCCATGCTGCCAGCCTTGCCACACCTCCCTCCGCCCTCCTGCTCCATCACGCCCACCACTCCTTCTGTCCTGCCCGCCTCCCCTTTGGCCACCCCGGCACTGGCGACTATGGAACGGCGGGAGCTCACCATGGCCTGCTTGCAGGGGGCGATCCAGACGGCCACGCAGAACCATGGCGACGGCGATGAGGAGGACGTGTTACGTGCCTGGCTGAGGCACCTGAGTGGGGCCTTGCCCGCGGAGCCAGTGTTCGGAACGGAGGCCCTCCGCTGGCCCCTTGGCACAGTGGAGGCTATGCCCTGTCTCCGGGCTGCCATCCTGCCGGTGATTCACCACCGTGAAGCGGCCACGATGATGGCGGAGATGCTGGCCAGAGGCATGGCCAAGGAAGCCCTGCACCGCGCACCCCTCCTGTTGACGTCAGACGAGCTCCTTGCCGAGCACGAGATGGTCCGCCGCTGGGTGCTTCCCCAGACGGAAGCCATGTGGAAGGAGATGCAGGACTGGGACGACGAGAGTTTCCGGGGAAGCTTCCGCATTTCCCGCGCGACATTCGAGGTGCTGGTGGCTGAGGTGACCCCAGTCCTGCAGCAGGAGTACCAACATGCGCCCGTGCATTCCTGTCTCTCACCATCTTGCCCTGACGCTGTACAAGCTGGCGTTCAATGTGGGCTACCTGCCGCTGTCGACCATCTTCGGGGTGGGTGTATCCACCGCCTGCAAGATCTTCCGTGAGATGGTGAGCGTGCTGAACAAGCTGTACCTGGCCGACGTCATCCGGGTCGGGGACAAGAGGGCGAACATGCGCAGCTTCTGTGCTCTGGGCTTCCCGCGGGCGGTGGGGGTGATGGACTCGACCCACGTGTGCATCCTGGGCCCCCTCCCGTGGAGAGGAGTACTACAACCGCAAGGATTTCTACAGCATGGTTCTCCAGGCGGTGGTGGATGCCAAGGGCCGCTTCATGGACGTCTATGCAGGCGTGTCCGGGCGTAGCCACAACACGGCCATCTTCTGGAACTCCCCCCTGGCTGCCAAACTGACATCGGGGCACTTCCTGACTTCCGGGCCTGCTTCCGTGTGCAGCCGTGTGGTGAGTCCGTTGCTCCTGGCCGACCAGGCGTTCACCCTGCAGCCGTGGCTGATGGCCCCGTACCGCTACCCCCACACCAACGTCCAGCATAAATACAACTACTACCATTGCCGTGCCCGCCTGCCTCTGGAGCGTGCCTTTGGGCATCTGAAGGAGCGTTGGCGCTCCCTGTTCAGCTTGCTGGACTTGCAGGCCGATATCATCCCGGCCGTCATGGTGTGCTGCTGCATCCTGCACAGCATCTGCGAGTCCCGTGGGGACGTGTTACTGGCCGAACACCCCGACCTCCCCTGGGCGGGTGAGAACGCCAACACCATCGCTGTGGAGGGGGGGGGCCGTTGCGCCGTTGCCAGGCCCCGAGAATCCCGTTGGGGAGCGGCATGCCTGTTTGGAGGCATCACGGGTGCGTGAGTGCATTAGTGCCTGGATCTGGCTCCATTACCCCCACCCCCAGTGAGCGTTGGCTGTGGGGTTCCATCTGTGGACTGCCATCTCTCCCTGGCGTGCCGCCCCTGTCCGCCTCTTCCCCTTCGCCCGTTCCATGGCAGGCTCCCTGGGGGTGTTCGCTCTGCTTTCCCCTCTTCACTGCTGTGCCTTCCAGTCGCCTTCTCCCTTCCTTGGGGCACCTGTCCTTTCCGTAGGCTCTGCCCTTGCTTCGCAGTGGCCATATGCCTTATTGCCCATTCCTAAACTCCCTGCTGAATAAGGTTTTGCAAACTGCCCCATTCTTGCCTTCTTTCCTGTGTGTGCGGGTGGATGCTCTGGGGGGGGAGGTGGTCGTGGCTGGGGGCTGGGGGACATGGTCACCCTCACGGCTGCCGAGTCTCCCGTGTAGGGTGGGCGGGGGTTGCTCCTTGGGGCGTGGGTGGCAATGGTTGGGGCGCAGTGCTGGGGGCGGCCGCTGTATTGGTGCGGCTGTTCCTCCTGGCTGCCTCTTTGCTTGAGGCTGCTGTGTCCTGCCCATTGCCTGAGGCGGCCAATGGGGTTTGGGAGGCATGTCCTCCAGCAGCTTCAATGATGGCGCCCATGGATTTTCGGCCGCAGTGTGTGCTGGGATACCTGCGGGAGGACTAGCGGAGGTTGTTGGACAGAGAACATGGCGGCCGGGCTGTCAGTCAGAGCCGTGTACGTTATTAGCAGCCGGGGCGTTTGCCGGTTCCAAGCAGCGGCGGCTGCAGTGTGTCGTCTGTGAAGCTCCTCCTCCTGCCTAACGCTCGGTCAGTACGCTATTTCCCCTCCATTGCCTAATATGTCATCCGAACTGAGCCAATATCTACTTAATTTTTTTATTACACTTATATCCCACCATTTTCCCTCTAAGGTGCCATACAGAATTCTCCTCCCCTCCATTTTATCCTCACAGCAGTAGATCTGTGAGGTAGGTCGGGCTGAGAGTCTGTAACTGGCCCAAAGTCACCCAGTGAGCTTCCATGGCTGAGTGGGACCAGAACCCAGACCTCCCGACTCCCAGTCAACACTATAGCCACTATATCACACTGGCTCTTTCTTCCCATCACAAGACATCTCTAAAGCCCAGATTCTCTTCCCCTTCTCCTTTTGATTGGAACTACCCAAAGTCATCTGACAGTAGGAATCCTGAAACCATGGTGTCAGCATTTAGTCACAGTATGGAATGTGGGAGAAGATAGCAGGCATTAAATTACACTGTAGTTGGTGCCATGATAATATCTGCTTGGACCTAGTACTGTGCATTGGAGTGGTGGGTTTAAGAAACATAATAGAGTTGATCCCTTATTTTTCAAAATATAAAACACAGCTGTTACGGGGATCTGTCTCCATCCTTAGGCAAAATGTACAGGTAGGTGGAAAACAGTATTACAGAGAAACTTGGCAGTTTTAAATTAACAAAGCTAGAAAGTACATTTAGGTGATGTATCCCATTTTTTTAAAAAAAGCCAATAGAAGCCAAATTTGGTAGCTTTATTTAATGGTTGAGAGAATATTATTATTAATAATAGCAATAATAATTACATTTCTATACTACCTCATAGCCAAAGCTCTCTGGCTACAAAGATTAAAAATCATTATAATACAGTTTAAAAAGTTTAAAAAGTTTAAAAAGCATATATAAAAACACATAAACAGACCATATACACAGACAACATATCTCTAAAAACAACTTTGAGCAATCAACCATAACCATAAGACAAATCCAGGACCGAATAAAACTCATCATACGTTGACAAATGCCTGAGAATATACCCAAAGTACCACATATTAGGTCAAGAGTGCAGAAGCTCAGGCCTGACAGCCAGGTCTAACCCATCTTGGGTCCTAATTGATGCAAGGCCAAATCCTGCCCCCTATTTTCAGGAACTTTCTCCCTGCGAAAGAGGCATTGTTTTTTCTGCCTCTTTCATGGGGAGGGGGGAATTCAGCAAATTTTCTACTTGGGGAGGGGGGACACATACCTTTTTTAAGTGTAGCCACTTGCTGATGGGCTTTCTATTTTTAAAGTTTTTGAAGGACATTTGAAGGAGCCCAGCAGTTCTTAGTGAATACCTATTGGAGACCATGTGACCTCACCCTCTCCAATAAGCATTCCACCCCCCACCCCCCGCAAAATGTCAAAAATGGAACGGTCAACATTTTTGCCACAGCACTAGTCCTAATCTGATCTCTGGGGTTTTCCAGATGGCCAGGTGCTCTTCCCCAAACCATCAATTCGTTGGTGGTTTCCAAGCATTTGCATGTCCCCCCACATAATTCTAGATAGTTGAAAAGCCTTTCCAGTAGCTTAATTACAGGCAGTAAGAGCTTTAAATTAATATAGGCTAGTGTATTTGGCTCCACCCTTTTTGCCTTTGGCCCCACCCACCACTGGAATGCAGCTCCTGAAAGTTTCTCCAAAATGGAATGCAGCCCTTAGGCTGTAAGAGCTTCTACCCCAGCTTTAGATGGTATATCTACTTCTAGTTTAGTATGACTAAATTTGGTCTGAAGGATTGAAAGGCCAGATGTAGAAGTTTTCAAAGCTGAATCAGTTGAGGACAGAGGAATTAATAAAGAGCACAAAGGAGCAGAGAAATGGGAGGAAGAGAAGATGAGGGACTGCAGAGTGAAGAATACAAGAATGAGGAGCTAGATTAAAGAGAGACAAAAGTAGAGTGTTAAAGCTTGATAGCTAAACAAGGTAATTACAGGTGGTTTGGGCTTCTTTTCTTTACATTCACCTATGTTTCTCTTCTTTCTGTCATCAGTTTCTCTTCAACATGCCCACCTTCTTAGTTTATAAAACCATTTAGGTTTGGGAATGTGATTTATGAAAATTAAGCAACTTTCTGTTTAAAAATGTGTGTGTGTGGACATTGGCATTCAATTAATTTTGATTCTCCAAGGGACAACTCTTCAGTTCTACAATGTACAAAACTAGGCAAACTAGTCTTTTCATTGAATTTGTGTTAACTTGACTACAGGTGTGTCTTACCAATGTTCTTATAAGCTGTATTCAAATCCTATCCCTATATTTGGTAAAAACTTTTTTTTTTTATCAAGCGCATGGCTATGTTTTGCCAACAAGAAATGTGAAAAGAGAAGACTCCATTCACATTCATCTGTGGGGATTCAGCAATTAAATCAATTTGATTAACCAAAGACCCATTCTGCTGTGTATTTACATACTGTAATTACAAATTGGCAAATAGCGGAAAAAGTGGGGGAACGAGAATGTTGTTCTGACAGTGGTTTGAAGGAAGGAAAAAAGAATTTGCTATTTTAATATCCCTAAATGGAAAATGTAGAAGTTCATAGGTTTTCAAGTAGTCATGGATGTTTATTTATTCATTTAGACTTTTTTTAAAAACATGCATGTACACACATAGGCACTGGAGTGGCTTACAGAATTAAAAACACAGTTAAAACAATAAAAATGCCAACACCACCCTCCTCCACTAAAAAATGGAGGTATTTCAACATCCACCCAAAAGGGGATAGTGTTAGAAGCACACAAGCATGTAACTAGATCTACCTCTTGGAAAGGAATTTCAAAGAGTTCTGAGATATGGTTCCCATGTTCATTGTTGAGTGAAGGGCTCCTAATCAGGCTGTCTTCAGAAGATCTCAGAGCATGCAGGGGAACATTTGGGAGGAGGTGCTCCTTCAGAGAAGCCGGCTCAGGTCAGTTAGGGATTTAAAAATAAAAAAAAACACAAGAACACACTCACAAAGCAAGCAACACTTTAGTTAGGCCCAGAACAAACTAGTAAATAACTAATGCAGCTATCTAACCACACATCTAACTTGGTGGGTAACACTCATTAGTAGCTTGTTGTTACAAGCTGTTGAGGTTTCCAAATGCTCCCCAAACTCAGCATTAGCCAAGTCGTGAGATTACCACAGCAAGTACCACAGCGGCCAGATCCTTGTTCTCCAGGGAAGGGTGCCACTGTTGTACCAAGCATAGTTGGGAAAAGGCACTGCTAGCCACAGCTGCCTTTTGAACATTAGCTAGTAGGGCCAGAAGCAGCCCTAAGTTGTGAACCTGCTGTTCCTGGCTGATTGTGCCCAGGTAGGGATGGGAGAATCGGCCAGCTCTCAAGTCACATTTCCATTCCTGATTGTGAGGTTATTATTTTGTTGTTGTTTGGATGAGAAAAGTGTGCATTAACCATTAACTAAAGTAATGTTCTTCACTGCAAGGCTTGCGGGCCACTGGTGACTCAGAATCCTTTGAGTGAGGCTTTCTTTCTATCTTCTTCTCCCCAACCATAGCTGGTTGCTACCTTGCGGCTGTTTGTGGCAGTACCAGGGCCATGACACACCAGAGTGTGCTGTCCATGTGCAGGGTTTCAAACCAGGGGCCATCCCAATTATGGAGGTGGGGAAGCTCTGGGATTACCAAGCAGCAAAGATAGAAGCTGCCGGGACTAGTAGTCCCAGTCTTTTTCTGCCATCACCATTTGTAAGGATCGTAACAGAGAGGACTTTGAGTGGTGTTTTACCCAGCACCACCAATAAGGGAGCATCTGCAAAACAAAAAGAGTACTGCATCATCTGCCCTGGACATTTCTGAGGACCGGGAATGTTGGAAGCATTGAAACTGGGGAAAACATGAGCACTGTGCAGAGTTGTTGTTGTTGTTTTTTGGTCTTTGAGCCTGTGAGGAGCTCTTTAGGGAGGGGGTCCATGTGAATGTATAAAGAGAGCCTCTGCTGCCCACTACCCATAGCTCAGCCATCTCTGTTCTCCCTTCAGTGTGAACTGAGAAGAGGACCATGAAGGACCGTTATGACACAGGTATTTTGGGGCTCCAGGTGGTGGTGGCTGCCTTCCTCCTTTGTGCTCCCTTCTTCCCCCTGGTGGCCACCCTCCTCTTCCCTCTTAGCTGCAACTGCAGCCAACGTCCTTCTCTTCCCTGCCCTCCCCTGTGGGGTCCACTATTTGAAGGCATCTTTTATTTGAAAGGCTGTCCAATCCAAATCCAGTTAAAGATAAAGAACCATCAGGAGGGAGAGCAGCGGCCCTGAAATTGCCCACAACAGTCAGCACCAGAACAGGAGATTGAGCAGGCACACACCTCAAATACAAATATATTGTATTTCTAATGAAATTATAATAACTATTTCTAAATTTGCATCTTTGCCTATAAATTGGTAGATTCAAATTTTATGCAAATCTATGTCATCCTTTTTGGTGATGTGCACCTGGTCCCCCTAGTTATGACATGGTAGAGCCCCTCTCGTCTTACTTTCATGAGGGGAAGCAGGAATGGAGTATTGCAGCTCCTTCCCATGTCTCATGTTTGCTCATCCTGCAAGCTGGGGCAGTGGTGCCAACCAGGGGCAGAAATTGCCAAAGGCTTCTGAAGGTACCTTTGCAGTAGGGAAAGAAAGATACTGCATCAGATCCCGCCCTTTGAAGGTAATATAAGTAGGGAACCTGACTATTTCTCATATGCATTTCCCCCCAAATATTCTTTGTCTTCATAGTATTTGTTTAGCATAAAGCCTGGGTTATCGATCAGGGTGGGTAATCTGTTTTCTGTTGATGGCTACAGATTACTTTGTGGGTAATCTGCCTGGGAGCGCATGTTGGCATGCACTTGGCCAAAGCCAGCAGTGGCTAGAGTCAGAGCCCAAAGTGGGTGGGTCACCCCTTTTCTTGCTCTCTCTTTCTGTTACCCCCTTTTCTCTATCTCTTCCCCTCCCCTCCTGTTCAATGCAGCTGCTGCCAGGGAAGGGACAGGTCACTCTTGCCAGCGGTCTCATGACATGCAGAGGATTTTTGAAATTAGGCTGAGGGCCATGTGCAGTCATGCCAAGGGCCACCTAGGGCCCTAAGACCACCGGTTGTCCACTCCAGTTGTAGTTCTTTGCTTGCAATGATGTTCCGTGTCATTAGACCACAAGCTGAATGAAAACATTGTAACTGAGTTCATCAGGGGTTGGAGACTCAGTCTGAAAATTCATTAAGAATAAGCCAGGATGTTTTCTTCAAGAATAGGTAGAAATATAGACCATTTTCTCCTCTCAAATAGCCATTTTTGCTTGTAAAACGTGTTTTGCATTGCTTTCTGCAAAGAGCTCTAGTGGCTTTGCTGCCATTCAAATGTTACATCACAGATAAATGATGGCTCAAGCCGATACTCTGATGGCACTATTTGTCATGAGCCAATAATGGCACTGTTCCAGCTGCAAGGAGCTAAACGTTTTGACGATATATTTAAATGCAGTCATCACAAACTGAAACGTGGCCCAATGCCATTATAGGCATCCTCATGTCATCAACTCCATCCATTCAGGTTGCCCTAGGACAGAATGCAGTGTCTGAACTTCATTCTGTTGTGCCCATTACAAATTTGGAACAAGCAATCCGCCTTCCCCTCTAGATCCCTTGCCTGGTTGTTTTTGTTTAAACAACAAAAGGTCTTGGCTGTCTTGAAAATCTGGAGGATCAACTGGTGTCCCTTAGCTTCTTTTAGTGCCTTTTGTTTCTTACATCTCTGACTGCTTGATTGGTATTTAGAGCCAGACATGGCAATATGGCCTGCATGTGTATTAAGCATCTATGAGTGAAAAATGCTGTTTTGACACTGTGCCATGTCTCTCAGATCTATTGTCAGTTCTTTTATACACTTTGGAGAATGGAAGCCTAATTTATTTACTCATATTTGTTCTGGTAGGACATGTAAATCTTACTGGCTTCCAGTAATTATTATGGGCGTTCCTTTTCCCTTCCACATCCTGTTGGCTCCTCCTTCCTGTGTATAGAAAATGCCAGCAGGAATAAAGGAACCCTGGGAGTTGTAGTCTGTGAAGGAGCATCACATAGGCATACTCTCTTCTGTCTGTGAAACTGTAAATTCTATGGCCAAACTACACCTTACATTGAATGCAGAGCATGTTGTTGTTTTCTTGAATTAATTACTTCAATAGGAAATGTTTCTTACTGGTAACACAGCATGTGGGATGGGCAGACCTATCGCTTTACTCCCAGCTGAGATCAAAACAACCATCCCCCTGAAATGGCAGGGAGGCTTTGGGGGGAAAGTTACTCCTGGTACTACTCCCAGAACACCCCAGCAGGAAAATAACAGTATTTGCACAATTGTTTCCCCAGGAGGAAGGCCTTCCAAAGCTGTTGGAGGGCCTTCTCCCTAAAAGAAATGATGTGAATAGCATCATTTTCCCACTGGGGATTGTGGGACTGGTAGTCCTCCTGGTCCCATGCTTGGTGGGAAAGGATATAAGCTGAAGGTAAAGACTTGGGTTTTGGAGCCAGGCAAGGAGGAGACAGCAGAGTGGACTGTGACTGTATTGGAGAACGTTTGTTTAACCTTCTCCTTTCAAAATGCTCCCCACTTTCTTTCTAACCCATCTCTCTTTCCCCATGTGGAGAAAAGCAGCTGGCTAGAGAAGTTCTAGGAAGAGAAGGGTTAAAAAGTAGCCCCTCAATCTGTTTGTGACCTCCGCTCCCAATTTCAGCCTTATAATGATAATGATTATTATATCCAGACTTCTTTAATTTATTTTTTATTTAAATGACAGCAAAAAGACCTACACTTTCAGACTGTTGTGGAAGGAAGACTCGAAGAACTGACCATAACGTGTAGTTTTGTTGAAAGAGAACAAATCCTCTAAGACGCTGTTTTGCAAGGGAAATCTCCTTGAGGGGCTACAACGGCGCATGCATGCATCGTGCCAAGCCGGGTGGCAGTACCACCTGCATGCAGTGCTCCCAGAGCTGCCATTGACAAGATTCAAAACCAGCTGGAATGTTAATGTTTCAATTAGATCATCATAGGCGTACGTTAAAAAAGAAAACACTACTTATTTATTCAAATGGCATTACATGAAATTTCTGTTTTAATATTTGTTTGTTGTTCAGTAAGATACAATGAACTATTGACTTACTTATTTAGAGCTTATTTAGAGCTTTGGTTGAAATGGGTTATTTTAGGCTTTGGAAAATAAATCTGAACTGCATGATTCCCCCCTCCCCATCCTTTGCACCCAGAATACAGAGAAGACTGAAGTGCCATAAACTTGTTCATACACTGGTAGTTTTTAAAAAATGGAACAAGGCTGATTGAGTGAGTCCCATCCTCTTAAACCACTGTCCCCTACTATGTTCTGTCATGTGTCCTACTACAGGGTTCTGGAACATTTTCAGCCTATGGGCCAAATTCCAATATGGGAAAGGTATTAGAGAGGTATTGGGGGCTGGATTCCATTTGTGGTCAGGGGCAGGGTGAAACACAGAGTAAGTGGGGCCAAAATGTGATTATTACCAATTTTAAGCCTACTCAGACATAAGTAGGACAAGGGCAGGATCTACATGTCGTCCTCGATGCGCCCTCCCTGCGCCACAAGCCGCTTCAGAGCGCTTCACCCTGCCTAGTGTGGCTTAAGCCTCGGAGGCTCTGCCTGCCGCCGCCACCGCCGTCCTTTCATCCTGGCCAGTCCCGAGGAGGGAGGAGGGAGGGGGGAGGGTTGTAAACAAAAGCCAGCGATTGGGAGAGGGGTTTCCAATTGCTAGCTTTTGTTTACAACCCTCCCCCTTCCCTCCCTGGGACCAGCCGGGATGAAAGGGTGGCGGCGAGAGCGCGAGCAGAGCCTCCGAGGCTTGAGCCACACTAGACGAAGTGCAGCGCTCTAAAGCGGCTTGTGGCGCAGGGAGAGCGCATCGAGGACGACGTGTAGATCTGACCAAGGCTTCTGCATGTCTGTTCAGAAGTAAGCAGGACTGAATCACTCAGTAGCACTTTCGAATAGCATCCCAAATGTCAAGCTACTCACATGTTAGGGTGATAAGCCTCTGCAGGTTAAGCCTCAGAAGTATGCAGGACTAATTCACTCAGTAGTTTCCTCTCCAGGTCCCATCCACTCTCCCCTGCAGAGAAAAAGCTATTATCTCCGATCAGCTATTGGGAGCACGGCTTGAGCAAGAAGATGGCAGGGTAAGATGCACCAACCCCTGTGGCTGTATTAGACCTATGTGCTGGAGGTTCTTCATGCCTGGCCTATTGTCTTCTTGGTCCTTACTCTTTTGCTGTTGCCTCCATATTCACTGTATATGTAGGGTGGCCACTTACACATCACCAAAAAAGAGGAAATGCATCACTAAATGCATCACAGACTCTCATAAAATGTGCAAGTGCTAATTTTTATGTACAGATGCAGATTTAGAAACAAGCACTATAATTTAAAAAGAGAATTGAGTACATCTCCCCATAGTGGAGAAGTCTGTGACCAGGTATGCCAGCTCAGTCTAATGTCCAGGTTCTAAATTTTTATTATTTATTTATTTATTTATTTATTACATTTGTATACCGCCCCATAGCCGAAGCTCTCATTGGTGGGCAACTTCAAGGCTCCTTGCTAATTATTCTTTATCTTTAAACCAGATGTGAATAGATAGCTCTTCAAGTAGAGGATGACTTTGAATAGAGGACTGTCTTCTGTATATGGAAAGAAATACAGCAAAACATACAATAGGTTGTGTCTTAGCCCAAGGTGAAGTAGCCTGACCATCAGGTGAGATCAAACAGATGTGATTCTCTATTCAGCTTGAACCTGAGCCTCCAGGGTCTTCACTAATGATGGGCAAAGTAAAAAAAATGCATCTGTGTAATCTAGGATGAGAATGGTTGTCGTTTAATTCAATATCTCATTTCTGTGTATATGGGTTTTTGTGAATGTGCTGTATCAAACTACATCTTGGGAGCTGTAAGTTTGGAATCCCATGTGTCACGTCATCACGTATCATGACATTATGTTACCCCTACCTGATTTGTTGTTTTTATGCAGCCTACCGGATAAGGAAATGGGTTAGTGAGTTGCTTGACAGCTTACCTTAACTGTTGCCACATCCTGTTCCATGATGGCATTGTTTTGATGCAGACTGCACATGCTCCGAAGCTTGCAATCAATTCTGAAAATAATAATTTTTAAGGCAGCGATCCAGGCTGGCTTCAAAGGTGGGCATTACGAATGCACGGGTTTTGACCAACAAGTTGTCTAATTACAAAATCAGCCGAATCACTAATGCTCACTCATACGTTGCCCTCCTCACAGGAATATCACTAGCAAATCAGAGTTAACTGGACAGTTTTCTTGGAAAACATGGTTGGTTACTGGGATTTGAAAATCTAATGCTAATAGTTTAAAACATGTTAGTGTTCTGACTTAGGTGAAGAAGCACTAAACTAAGAGATGTACTTAAAAGCATTTTGATTCTCACTGCTCTGGCTTACGCTGCTCTCCCTCCATGCTGCTCTACTTCTCGCATTATCCTACTGCTATCAAAGCAAAGTGAAAGATCAATATTCCTTAGGAGAATACTTCTTTTGGAATCCTTTTGGAGTGAGCAATCAACAATGGATATGGTGGTGGTCTCAAGAGGAAGAAAAGACTACAAAATTGGCCTACTTTTTACTGGTAAAGTATTTTTATGTGAACCAAAAGAAGCCGGCTGTATTTTGAAATAAGAGTATAAGTTCACCTTAAAATTGTCTCTAGTGCCAAACCTCTCACATCCCAGGCAGAAACGGCAACATACAAAATGATTCTGAGATGCTGGAACTACTTAAGCACTGCCTGATACGCTATAATTCTCTAAGAGGAAAGTTTTGAAATACGTGTTTATCATGTGTGTGTGTGTGTGTGTCGGGTGAGGGGGACTAAAATGTATAATAATGTATGTGATAACATGGTCACATTAAGCAGCTTCTAACGTTGTAAATAATCCAAAGGAAGTTAGGGTGACCATATGGAAAAGAGGACAGGGCTCCTGTATCTTTTAACAGTTGTATACAAAAGGGAATTTCTGCAGGTGTCATTTGTATGTATGCAGCACCTGGTGAAATTCCCTCCTCGTTGCAACAGTTAAAGCTGCAGGAGTCCTCTTTTGTACCTGGTCAGTCTAGTGTAGCCCAGTGTTTCTTAATCTCAGTTTTTCTAGAACATTTAGATTTTTTAAAACATGAGAATCCATATACTTTTTGTGCACATTTCTCTGCATACATTTTTGTGTGTGTACATTTGCCTAATACATACATATTTTGCAAGCAATTTTCTGAGTATAACACATTTTGATATTATTTTTATTAACATACACATTTTTGATTGAAGAACTCCATTGCAAAATGTGTAGAACTGTGAATTTCGAAGGATAACAGCATTTTAGTTCACTTATACGATTGGAGGTGTAAAATTAGGTAAATTCATATTAAAATGTAGACTAAATTCATTTCTCCCCTATCCTTAGTGAACATCAGCAAAAATCTAATCTAATGCACAACAACAAGAATATTGATTAGTTTTTTACAAACTCAATATTTAAGATAATTAATAATAAAAAGAAAAATCCACTTTAAGAGGAGCTGGCTTGGTTACGGATGCTACTGATGAAGAACTCTCTCATAATCTCCAAGAGGAGACAAAACCGGGGGTGGGGGTAGCAAGTCTTTAGCTGTGGTTCCAATAGGGCATGGCTGGGAAAATGACAGGGGTGACCTTGAGGGAGAGATCAAAACTTTACTAAGGTGTTCTAGAGAGCAGCAAGTTGGGATAGAACATGGGTGGGCAGAAAGAACTACAGATGTTTTGGATTTCAACTACAGCATTCCTGAACATTGGCCCCGCTGGCAGGGGCTTCTGGGAGTTGAAGTCCAAAACATTTAGAGAGCTGCCTTCTGCCCACCTCTGGGCTAGAGAGCAACAAGATGCCACATAACATAAGAAATAGAAATGCCAAGGCCATTTGCAAAGATCTCTAGTTTCTTTTAATGGCATGGCCATGCCATCAATGCCATCTGATCGATAAGAGAACTGCTGAGGTGTGGCAGAATTATTGATGCTGCAGCAGGGATTTGTCTAGCACTGTGGGTTAGTGAAAAGAAAGAAAGGCCAAAATATTGCTGCTCTTCTGGACACAGCATCACAGTTGTGATCTCCACAATTCAGTTCATCATGACCATAGCGGCTGCTCGCTATGAACCAGATCATTAATTGAAATGAACAGAGACACAGAAACTTTGTCTGAGAGGGTACCTTTTCCTGTGATGTAGCTTTTATTTTAGGTTTCAGCATAGATATTAAAGTATGCATTTATGTTTACAGAAGGAAGAATTGATATAGTCATTTTTGACTCTCCTCTCCAGAACATTGACATCTGTTTTAGCACCACTGGTTGGTGGTGGTAGTGGAGAGAGATTTACCTTGTATTTTAAAGGATGTACTTGGAACATAGGAACAGATTGCAGCCTGTATAAGCTCTAACATGGTCAATAGAGCACTGATCCTTTCAGCACCATGGTGTTTTCCCCCAAAAAACCTTGTCACCACAAACATCCTTAAGTGCTAATACAGCTGACCTTGTCTCACTAACAGAAGACAATGGCAGCTCTTTGGGCAGCACCCTTAGCCCATGGAATGCAGATCAATAGAATAACAAGGACCATCTAGAATCTAAGCATTATTTGGATCCAAGCCATCCCCAACCTGGTTCCATCCAGATGTGTTGGACTACGGTTCTTGTTGTCCCCAGCCAGCACAGGCATTGGTAGTGCTGGTTTGGAATGATGAGAGCTTTAGCCAACACATCTCGAAGGCACCAGGTTGGGGGAAGGCCAGTTTAAGGCGTATATGGAGGGGCTTCACAGAGAATTAAACAACCTTCTCCAACCTGGTACCTTCCAGGTGTGTTGAACCATAACTTACATAATCAGGGAAGGGACAGCTGAGATAAATGTTGAGTTGGGACAGAGGGTGATTTGAGCATTGAGAGTGAACTTCAAGGGTACAGAAGGGCTGGCTTCCTGTCTCTTGACTCATTCAAAAATAGATATCTATTTGGACAGGGTGCAGTGATGAGCTCATGCCTCTCTTCGAAAGCTACCTCCTATAAACCATGGGTGGAGAACCAGTGTCCCCCCAGATGGATTTGAATGTCACCTCCCATCATTCCTGATCATTGGCCAGATTTATTTATTTATTACATTTCTATACCACCCACTTGCTGAAGCTCTCTGGGCAGTTCACAAAAATTAAAACTATAACATACAGCATAAAACAATATAAAATACAAATGCTTAAAACTTCAAGATAGTAGTACAACCAGAATGAAACCTAGTAGCAATGAAGGGATTTAAAGTCCGGGGGGGGGAGCAGAACTAAAAGTTGAAAGTCCAATGACATCTGGAGGGCCATGCATTCACCATCCCTGCTACAAGCCCATAAGCCAATAACTATTGCAAGACTATGAATTTTATCATATAAACTAATAAATACAATTCACAAGTATTTTGGCCAGCAACATACTAAAACTAAGTGGGTGTGCATGGCCTCAAGTAAGGCCCAAACAGGCCTCAAGAGGACCAATACGGTTCTCAGACTGGATTCATGAAAACCTGCTCACGGAACAGGTTGAGCTGTTTCAATTCTACCATGGCCTCCTGTCTTCTCCCAACTGATATTCTCTTATTGCCTGTGTACTTTATTTCCAAAGCCACCACTGAGAAAGAGATGTGTATGCACATTACGTTTAGCAGGAGCACCATGTTAGTTTATGCAGGGTGGCCATCTTGATATATGCACAGTGGTGACGGTGCAACATTGTTGGAAGCTGCAGGTATGACTGTACCATCAGACTGAGGCTACAGTCCAGCGCTGAGAGCAGGAACTCCCACGTCCCTGACTTCCTTAGAAGAAATACATTCATCTGGCACAAATCATCATGTTTTCCACCAATGAAGGATGTTGGGGGGTGGGTTGGTTGTTTCTTTTAATAAATAGGTGCTGTTTTTTTTAAGTAATATCAGGCAACATGGTAAACTTCCTCCTCCACCCCTCCCTGCTACATTAAAAAAAATATAACACTACAGTATTTCTGCGGTAACCATTTTATTCATTTCCTCTGGCCTGGAGAGGTTGATAGTGTCATCATTATGATGACGAATATTAAGGCTTCTATATTACAGCTTCTAGGTGTCCTCTCTCCAGATAGTCTCAAGGAAGGATTATTCTTTTCACCGAGATGTACAAGGTCTATTGGATGAGTATAAGTTCAGTACTGGCCAAGGAATGCAATCTAGGGATGGTAAACTACTGACACTTGTCATGCATACAAATATCATACAGGCAAGGCCTTGCAGGAGATTATATATATATATATATATATATATATGCTGGTCTCCGTGGTTCCAACTTTGAAAACTCCTCTCCTGACTTTACTTTTTCTGTAGATAGTTTAATTCTCATTGTGGTTTCCTAAACAATGTTATTATTTATTTAGGCAACCTTTCCCGATGCTCCAGATGTGTTGGACTGCAACTCCCATGATTCCCAGCCAACATGGGGTTTACTCTGGTTTTTATTTTGTTTAGCTTATACTATAGCTTTAAACTTTTAAACTTTATATTGTATTTTATCATGTTGGATTTTATGGTTTTAATTGTCGTGAATCATCCAGAGAGCTTTGGCTATGGGGTGGTAAAAAAATGTAATCAATCAATTAAATGGTGAAGTTGCAGCCAAACACATCTGGAAGTTGGGGTATATTATGAAAGAGCAAAACTGATAGTGCAGTCCTATGCATGTTTACTCAGAAGTATGTTCTATAGCATTCAGTAGGTTTTACTCCATAGTAGTAAGTGTGTACGACTGTACGTAGATCAAAAGGAATGCAAGAACAGCTCATTCCCTATAACTTGGACTAGATCTTTAAACCAATTATAAACATCTTTGCTATTTCTCTCCACCCAATCTCTTGTCTTGCTATTTCTCTCCTTTCCTAGTCCTAGCCCTCCTCCTCTTCCTCCTCCTCCTCTTCCTCCTCCTCCTCCTCCTCCTCCTCCTCCTCCTCCTCCTCTCCTTTCCTGTCCCCTAGCCTTGTCCTTTCTATCCCACTCATCCCTTTATCATGCTATCGCCTCTAGCCTCACTCTCTTAGCTTTGAGCATCGCACCTTCTCTTCCCTCTACCCCTTTGCCTTGCTATTTCCCCCTCCATACCAGCCCTTAGCCTGCTATTTCTCTCCCACCACCTCTTTTGACTAGCCAGACAGTGATTATGTGACTAGCCTCATCCTCCACAGAAGCCATTTTGTAGTGGTGCCCACAGCAGTTTCTCAAAGTCCCAAATGTGACCACAGGTCTAAAAAGGTTGGGGACCCCTGGTCTAAGTTCTTGTGTGCCGATATTGCTAGTCTTTAGATATGCACTTTCTAGCTTCTTAGGTTCCCTAGAGTTTCGTAATTAATTCCCACTTGGTTCCTCCAGGACTTTTTAATTTATTTATTTTGCTGGCAAAGTAAAGTCCGAGATGCCTTGATTAGAATTTACAGAGTGTGGAATAATGTGTCTGTCTACTGTTGAGCCTTTTAAAAGAAATCTAACGAGAGGCATCTGAAATGGTTTTGCTTTTGACACTCTTTTAGAATTATTATCTAAAAGCAAAGATTAAAATGTCTGTTTTGGTTTGCTTATCTTTATGTTAACTCCAGAAGAAATAGTGTGGAGAAAGGAATAAGGATTTCCAAATAACAACGTGCCCACGCCTCTGCATGCTTAGTGGCATATAAAGCCCAACAAACATAGTAAACATGCATAGGATCATTTTTGTTTGGAATTCAGAAGCATCCGGATGCGTAAAACATTAATATATGAAGTGAATGGAACTCTTTTCCCCATATTCCCAGGCCATTCCACAGCCTCATCTACTTCCTTCCTTCTCACATATACGATCGCCTTCTGAGCACACACCCTTTTCTTTCTGACTTCTACAGGCTGTTCTTTTGCTTTCCAGGTTATCTGGAGGCAACCCTGTAGCGCTCATGCATTTTATTTTGCTGGCCCAGGACACAACCTCATTCAACTGGGGATCAATTACCTGACCCATTAGGAAAGCAGTAAGCTTATACTACCCTCCCAGCAAAAATGTACGGTTGTGACCCCAGGTCAGCTTCTAGATTCCTTCAGTGCTCCAATGTAGGCATCTGAATGCACACAAAGAAGGAACGGAGGATGTAGAATTACATTGCCTCATGTACAGTGAAGAGAGGTTTGTGCCCTTTGCGTATTAAGCATTGTTTTTATTGCAATCCTCATTCCTTGCGGTCTGTGTTGATGGACCCCAAAACATTACAAGCATCTTGCTGGGAATTGAAAGTTTTCCAAAGTTACACTAACATCAGCTAAATAAATCCTCTGCTCATCATGAAAACAGCACTGCCTGAAATCACGTTTCTTATGGCCTTTTGTAGCTATCTAGGTCAGCTATTGCAAAGATTGGGATACTTAAAACAAGGGATGGACAAACCTGTCAATTTCAGTTTCTCTCAGTTTCTTATTTTTTGAAGCTTAAATTTGGTTCATTTCAAACCTTTGAGATTAAAAGAAAGAAAAGTTTGCTTGAAAAAACGTTAGTATTTTTGTGTACATTTTCCCTATTATATGTATTTTAACGTGCATTTTTGCTTAATGGACACATTTTTTGCAAGTAATTTCCTAATATAATGCATTTTTGAGCATTGTTTTCCCCAATATACACGTTTGTATGCATTTTTTATTGGCGTTCTCTACTGCAAAATTTAGAGATGTGCAAACTTCAAAGGATAAACGATTAGGTAAGTTTACATTAAAATGAGAACTGAATGAGTTTCTCCTTGATCCCTGCTGAAGACAGGAGTAAAGGCCAGATCTCCCTTTCCATGGAGTATGGATCTGCAATGGGTGCCACGGTTCTTGAAACCAGGATGCTGAGGCAGATTGTATTGAATGTCTCCTTGCCTGCGTAAAACACTTACCTTTTCCCATGATGGTAGCATTTCTATAGCTAGATAATTTTTCATAACATTGAGTTTGTCATTTTTATTATTAGCATATTTGTTTTGGTATTGTAGCGAGTTTTGGCTTCCTGTTGGTACAACATGAAGGGCGCAATCCTAGGCTTGTTTAGTCAGGAAAAAGTCCTACAGTTCCCACCATGCCTAGGCCAAATCTGCATATACTACAAGTCTTATTACCTTAAAGAGTTGTGTCAGGAAAAATGTTGATGTACTACTTCCAGTAATAATAGGAATACAAAGAGGAGGTGGAGGAGGAGGACGAGAAGGAGTGTGTTGCAAATTGCGACGCAGAGGGTGTAAATAATGAGTCGAGACACATAAATGGATTTAAGACTAACAAAGGGGGGGGGGGTCCTAAGTGGGCATCTCTAGGCCAAAGCTGGCCCCTATGACTCCGGGCAAGCTATTCACCGCCCGTGAGGTGGCGTTGTATTGGCCACTGCACGGGCTCACTCCCACAGGGGGTAGGGCGGCCTTCCTTTGTTGCCTCCCCTCATGCTGCAAGGCTCCGAGTAGGTGAGTAGGGTTAGCACTCAAAGGTAACACCCTATCCCGCCCCCTGGTGCCACGGGGCTCCCAGATGCAGGCCCTCAGGTGTCACTGGTCACCACAATGGTGCCTGAGAATGCTTACCAATAGTAATACTCACTGCCGATGCCTCCTCCTACCCACCATTGGGGGTGACAAGCCACTTGGTTAGTTGCTCCCCCCATCTATCTGAGATTGCTTTCCGCAAACCCCTTTGAAGGTCTGACAAAAATAAATCATTCCCTGTATCAGACAGGTGTACCCCTTCCTGCCTATACAGTTCCCTCCTTGATCGCACTATTTCTGGGTGTTGAATGCTGATGTCTCCATGTTTTAACAAATCCTTATATATTTCTGTGTTAACTCTTTTCCTTGCTCATTCCAACGCCAGAGGATCGCTACCCTCTTTCCACTTAAGCTGTGGAAACACGCAGGACCAGATTATTAATACGCCAGGCCAACGTTGCCTGATAACTTTGAAATCAGCAATCGCCTGTAGAATTAAGGCTTTTTCTTTCAACAATCCTAAATCATCCCCCCCCAATGTAAAAATAAAATTTGCAGGGAGGGCAGCATTGAGCATTGGAATAAAGTAGGCAGGAGTCGTTCCCACCGCATGCCGCGCTTTCTAAGCCATTGGATGGAAAGGATCTGGCTCATTCCCAGCTGCGACCCAAAGCTCGAGCTGGATAGACGCTGGCCGGCCCAAAAGACCATATTGTGGCCGCAGATGATCACCCGCACTGGATCCAAATTCCGCCTGATATCTATGGGTAAAGGAACACGTGAGGACAGATATCAATCAGAATCGTTTGTGAACTTCCTAATGTAAGTCTTATACTCCGCAGATCGCCATCTGCCCACCTCCTGTATTTGGGTATTGGAAAAACCCAATGAAGCCGCCATGGACGCTGCACCTATACGGAATGAATGGGCGCCAAATTGTACCGACCCCAGGCCCAAAGCACTTAATGCCCACTTAGCCGCAGTCCTAAACTGAAATTTTGTTAGAGGAGATAAGTCGTGATGACAAAAGAGGAGTCCTTGGGAACCTCCCCTTAACGCTAAGTACGACTTCAATGCCAAGACTGGGCATATTTCAAACGTGGGGCCGGGAAAAAGACGATATCGTGTCCCTGACCCAGTTGATCAGTCTTGGATTGTCTCAATCTAATTCTAACTCCCTGCTCTGTGAATTGAATGCCCTTCCAGACGCATCACCCTTGGAAGCTGCAAGCAGTTCAGAAATCCTGAAGCCACCGAAGAAAGCTGTTAGTGCAGCAACATGGAAGAGTGTCGCCTCATATGCAGAATGGTACTACAAGGTCCATTGTGCCTGCAGGCCAACCAATATTTCTGGAGATAGTGGCATCCTGGAATCTGGAGGGCGTGGACAGGATTTTGCCCATCCTTGCAGGGCCCGATGCATTCTAAAATCGGTGGTGGTGTCCTCCACCCTGCACATTTTAGACAAAAAGGAAAGAGCGGCTAATTTGCCTCCTATTGTGCTAGCTGACAAGCGCTTTCGCCGGGATGAAACACAATATTGTAAGATATGATCTATTGGGATGGACCAGGACTCAACGAGCTGGCATTTCAACCAGAAGGCCCGAAATTCCCTACCTGTTCTGCAATAAGCCGCTTTGGTACTAGACGTCATGGACCTCCCATGGCCTGCTCTATATCATGTTGCCAATTCTCCAAAGAGCTGCTGGCATGGCCTCCGGAATCTGCCATGCCCAGGGAGCCAGTTCCTGGAACATTTGCACCTGGTGACATGACAGAGCATCGGCAATGTTGTTGTTTAATCCAGAAATGTGGCACGCCCGAAATAGAATGTTATGATAAAGGCAGTGAAGGGTAAAGCTCCGCACTAGTGTCATTACTCTGGGGTTACGGGAAGACAGCGTATTTATGACCTGGACAGTGGCAAGATTGTCGCACCAGAAGTGCACTACCGTATTTGACATCTCATCTGCCCAAATATGGGCTGCCACTAGGATCGGGAAGAATTCCAAAAAGGTAAGATCCCTACATACTCCAATTTTCTGCCACTGCTCAGGCCACAAATCTGCACACCACCTGTCCTGCCAGATGACCCCACACCCCAAGGTTTCTAAAGCATCTGAGTGGATCTGCATTTCTGCTTCCAGAAGCAAGTCATGGCGCCAAAATGACATGTACTGCTCCAGAAAAGTGAGCCATATGCGGATATCTTCATGCATGCCTGCAGAAACCTGAACCCTGTGATGGGGGAGTCGAAGGCCCTGCATAGCCATGCAAAAGCATCATAAAAAAGCTCGCCCCAGAGTGACGACCCTGCAGGCGAAATTAAGATGGCCTACTAACTGTTGGAGCTGGTGTAGAGAAACCCTCTTTGCCCCTGCCACTTCGAGGAGCCTAGTGTGCAGGGCCAACAACTTCTCTGCCGGATTCTACTAGCCTGGTTAATGGAGTCCAATTCGATGCCCAAAAATTTAATGTTGGTAAGAGGGCCTTCCGTCTTTTCTTGCGCTAAGGGAACACCCAATTCCTCTGTTAAGGCTTGAAACTCCCTCATGAGCAGGTCCAATGAACAGGAAGTCATCCAGGTAGTGAATCACATCCTAGGTTCCCATCCCGTTCCGCAGAGCCCACTCCAAGAAGGAACTAAACTTTTCAAATGTAGCGCACGAGATGGAACAACCCATCCGCAGGGCCCTGTCCACATAGTAATGTCCTTGAAAGTAAAAACCTAATAGTCTGCTGGATTAATGGGCAAAATGCGAAACGCAGATTTTATGTCGCATTTTCCCACTAGAGCGGCTCGGCCATTCTGACGCACCATGTCCACAGCCGAATCAAATGACACACACCGTACTGAACTTAAGTGCTCCGGGATTGTGTCATTAACCGAAGAGCCTTTTGGAAAAGACATGTTATGAATTAACCTGAATTCCCCAGGGGTCTTCTTAGGCACAATACCTTAGGCTGAGTAAACAGGCCCACTCTGCCCGATTGAACTTCCTTATTATTTTTTTCCCGCACTAAGTGTTCCATACGGCTAATAGAACTTTGATTTCTCGCAAAAGAAGCCAGTCTCGGCCCTTGATAAGGAATCCTGAAGCCTTCTTTAAAACCTGCTTCCAAAAACACTGCATCTGAACGTAGGGGGTATTGAGCTAATAATTTAGTAATAATTAGGGGTGTGCACGGACCCCCCGGATCGGATCGGGACCCGGATCGGGACCTCCAATTTTGTCCCGGACCGGTTCGGACAAAATCGGAGGCCCCCCGGACCGGATCGAGTCCGATCCCGACCCAAAAATCGTACATTTTTGGATCGGCTGCCATTTTTTTCCCCATAGACTTGCATTGCAATGCAAGTCTATGAGGAAAAAATGGCGGCGGGTGGGTAAGGGGGGGCCTAACTCCCTCCCCCCCCCCGGGGCCGTCCGCTGTGGACGGCCCCGGCAGGTAAAACCCCTCCCCCGCGCTCCCTACCCCCCCTGGGGCCGCCCGCTTCCATCCGCTGGCGCCCGCGGGCGCCAGCGGATAGAAGCGAACGGCTCCGGGGGGGGGTAAGCCCCCTTCCCCGCCACTGCTTACCTTCTCGGCCCGTCCGCTCCCGTCCGGCGCCGGCGGCTACTACCAGCGGGCTCCGCGGCCTACTCTCGAGTAGCGCGCCGGGTGATGACATCACCCGGCGCGCCACCCTGGAGCAGGCCGCGGAGCCTGCTGGTAGTAGTAGGCGCCGGCGCCGGACGGGAGCTGCCGGGCCGGGCAGGTAAGGGCCCCCCTCCCCCCTCCCCCCTCCGCGCGCCCCCTCCTCCCCTCCACGCACCCCCTCCTTACCTTCCCGGCCCGGCGGCTCCCGGCCGGCGCCGGCGCCTACTACTTCCAGCAGGCTCCGCGGCCTGCTCTAGAGTAGCGCGCCGGGTGATGACATCACCCGGCGCGCCACCCTAGAGCAGGCCGCGGAGCCTGCTGGGAGTAGTAGGCGCCGGCGCCGGACGGGAGCCGCCGGGCCGGGCAGGTAAGGGCCCCCCTCCCCCCTCCGCGCGCCCCCTCCTCCCCTCCACGCACCCCCTCCTTACCTTCCCTGCCCGGCGGCTCCCGGCCGGCGCCGGCGCCTACTACTTCCAGCAGGCTCTGCGGCCTGCTCTAGAGTAGCGCGCCGGGTGATGACATCACCCGGCGCGCCACCCTAGAGCAGGCCGCGGAGCCTGCTGGGAGTAGTAGGCGCCGGCGCCGGACGGGAGCCGCCGGGCCGGGCAGGTAAGGGCCCCCCTCCCCCCTCACCCCTCCGCGTGCCCCCTCCTCCCCTCCACGCACCCCCTCCTTACCTTCCCGGCCCGGCGGCTCCCGGCCGGCGCCGGCGCCTACTACTTCCAGCAGGCTCCGCGGCCTGCTCTAGAGTAGCGCGCCGGGTGATGACATCACCCGGCGCGCCACCCTAGAGCAGGCCGCGGAGCCTGCTGGGAGTAGTAGGCGCCGGCGCCGGACGGGAGCCGCCGGGCCGGGCAGGTAAGGGCCCCCCTCCCCCCTCCCCCCTCCGCGTGCCCCCTCCTCCCCTCCACGCACCCCCTCCTTACCTTCCCGGCCCGGCGGCTCCCGGCCGGCGCCGGCGCCTACTACTTCCAGCAGGCTCCGCGGCCTGCTCTAGAGTAGCGCGCCGGGTGATGACATCACCCGGCGCGCCACCCTAGAGCAGGCCGCGGAGCCTGCTGGGAGTAGTAGGCGCCGGCGCCGGACGGGAGCCGCCGGGCTGGGAAGGTAAGGGCCCCCCTCCCCCCTCCGCACGCCCCCTCCTCCCCTCCACGCACTCCCTCCTTACCTTCCCGGCCCGGCGGCTCCCGGCCGGCGCCGGCGCCTACTACTACCAGCAGGCTCCGCGGCCTGCTCTAGAGTAGCGCGCCGGGTGATGACATCACCCGGCGCGCCACCCTAGAGCAGGCCGCGGAGCCTGCTAGTAGTAGTAGGCGCCGGCGCCGGACGGGAGCCACCGGGCCGAGAAGGTAAGTGCCCCCCTCCTCCCCCCCCGCTGTCCACTTTCATCGGCCTGCGCCCGCTGGCGCCCGCCAATGGAAGCGGCGGTGGGCGCCAGAGGGCGCCCGCCGATCCGCCGATCCGCCGAACCGGTTCGGAGCTTTTTCGGACCGGTTCGGATTGGATCGGCCGATCCAGCTGCGGGATCGGAAATCGGATAATTTATCCGATTTCCCACTGGACCGGACTCGGATCGTGGATCGGGTCCGATCCAGTGCACATCCCTAGTAATAATATCAGTCTTAACCAGGCTGGGGCCCTTTGGGAGGTTGTTGCTGACCTCCTGATTTCCTAAAACTTTGGCTGCCTCTATTGAAACCTCTTCCACCTCGTGCTCTAGGGCAATTTGATGCTGGGTGGCATCCACTGCAGATAGGGCATTCATGCCTGTATCTGCATGGAGAGTGGTTGCATATGCTGCGGGCACTATATTCCCAGCAAGGCAGGCAGTGTTGAACCCCCTGCCCCACACTGCCTTTCAAGATGGAGGTGGGCTGCTGTTTGGCCAGAATATGGCCACTGTCAGCCAGTTTACCGAAACCGGGCCTGGCTGGATTCATGAACTGTAACCACAGGTCATGATCCTTCACATCCCAATTAAGGGAGTGATCAAAAGCGGCTCTGCGATGAAAAGATTTGTTGTAAGCCAACCAGGCCCCACCCTCATAAAGGGTAAAGGCTCGATAAATCATATCGAGGTATTTTGTCAAAACTCCACCTTTTGCAGGGAAACGCTGTTGGATAACACCCATGTAAATGAGGAAGCCTGGGAGCCAATAAGCCCAGGTCCTCACAACCCTTCTTTTCTTCAGCCTCTCTGCCTCCTTCTCTGATGATTTGTCCTACTCGTTGCTCTCCGATTCCTGAAATAGCAACTCCCCTTTCCAAATCTTTTTTACCTTGTGGCTGGTAACAAATGATAACCCAGGGGAGCAGCGGTACTGCTGGTGGGAATAGCATCCCGCTCAGCCCCAGAGTATGGGTCAATCAGCGTTTGCCTCGCTGTAGCAGGTGCACTATCTGCCGAGCCAGAGGGTCCCTGCCATACTGAGGCACATGCTGCGCTCACTATGTCTGTTGCCCTGCTATGTCCTGGGCAACCATGAGGTTACTTTGATGGATTTCCCCACCACATGGTGACACTGTCTCATTCCTATGATTAGATCCCACTGCTGCAGGAGCCGGCATGATTCCTGACAGAGTGGGTGTGTTGTCTGCCTGTGTTGGTTGACTAACGCTGCTTCTAATGGCATTTGCCCTTGAAGCTGCTGCCATGGACAAATGGGCACCAGAGCCCTGTGCCATCCATGCTGGCCCTGAAAACCATGGGTACCAACCCCAAGGGGGGAAGGCCCCCATGTTAGGTATATTCTGTGTCATATGGAGTGTTTGCTCACCTTGATCTAACGGAGGCTGTCCTGCTGTACCTGGGCTTGCAATTAGTCATGGCTCGTTAATGGTTGATACCGCTGGACCCAGTACTTTAGCTGAAGTGGTGTCGCTGGTGTCCTGGCCCTCAGATGCAGGAGTCTGTTGCTGTGTAGCTGCATTAGGGGGAACCTCTATGGCCTGTAATCTAGCAGAAATAGATAACAGTAAAGCATCCTGCTTTTGTTTCCTGGTTTGGCGTGGTCCCACGCTACCCATACCAGAGTTCCCCAACGGAATTTGAGAAAGGAGGAGGCCTTTGTCCTTCTCTACAGATTGTAGCCTGGCCAAGATTGATGCAAGGCAGGATTCTCTTCGTCTGAAGATGAATCGTCTTGTGGCCTAACCCGTTTAGCTTGTGGGCGGGGGGGGGGGGGCTTTTCCTTTCCCCTTCTTTCCACCCATTCCCTTCTTAGGAGGCATATTGAAATTAAAAGCAAATCTATTCAACTAATACTATTCTGCACTATTTCTATGCTCAACCAATAGGCTCAGCCCAATCCCGCTTCACTTCAGCAGGGTGACTTAGATATTATCAAACCAAAAAATGGGCGGGGAATGCTATTACAACAATTAAGTGTGAGACCGAAAAGGGGACGTTCCGTTACACAAAAACTGCAGCCGCAAACAGGACCCCTGAACCCCTTCCATCTGCTGAACTGAACATGAGGGAAGGCCCTAGTCCACTCAATACCCCCACCCCGGGTGCTACCACCCAGAGGAAATCGTGAGGCCAGTCTGAGAAGAACAAACCCGCCCTACCGGTTTACCGTGGTGCCACCCACACGTGGCCTCGAACCTCCACCTGCTCCATAGTGGGAGGACCAGCCGGTCCGCCCTAAACCTGTGGCTTAATAGGGCCTGCAAGGATCTGTTCCTTCAGTGTGCCTCCACGCTGCCCCAGCAGAAATGCCCAGCCAGCCCGCTCTTAAACCTGCGGCCTGCTCAACCAGTGGCCTAATAAGGCCAGCCAGTCCTCGCTGCCTGCTCGCCTCCGTGCAGCACCGGCAGGGAAAACCAGCCGGCCCGCCCACCAACCTGCGGCCTAAAAAGCCAAAAATCCTCACCGCCTCCGCGCGATACCAGCAGGAGGAACAAGCTGGCCCACCCCCAAACTTGTAGCCTAATAAGGCCAGAAAATCTTCACTGGCTGCGCGCTTCCGCGCGGTGCTGGCACAGCAAACCAGCCAGAAGAATCATGGCTGTCGCGAGGAAAGCGCCGCCGCTGCCTCTTTCTTGCTTTTCCGACGCTGTGATGTGTACTGGAGCCATGCGCAAAGAAGAGGAAGCTGGGAGGGGTGAGTCCTGTTTAAGTAACCAGTTGGGCGTGGGTCTGAGGCATTTCCTGTTCTCAAATGATACTGAACATTTCCCTTTAGGATTAGAACATCTTTAGATAAGTCGTGAAAAATAGATTAATGCTGAGTGTTTGGTCCTGAACCTCCTTTGGTTAAGTAGGCTCATCAGTTCCCTGAAATCAGCGAAGCTTGGACCCCTCTGGGACTCTCTGTGGTCACAGGGACATGGTAAACAGGGACCATTTGCACATATATGCCCCAATAAAAATACTATATTGCAAAATATTGTAAAGCAGAGCTAATGCTTATATATATTTGTATCCTTCTCTTTGGCATGTCAGATGTTCCTCATTTGAGGGATTAAAAATATAAATCCAGGGCATCACAGTTCTGTTGAACATAATAGATGCTCCTTATTTTCGCACACAGTATTTTGAAGTGTCTCTTATTTTTCTGATACTTTGATCTGCTGACTTTCCTTATCCCTTCCCTTCTTGAAAACAACCCCTCAACTTCAGTTTCAACTTCTGACCCTTTTCATCCTATGATCTTTTCCTTTTATTTTAAAATATTAGTTAAGGAGAGCTGGTGCTTTCCTCTTCTACTTCCCCTTCCTTCCTGGCACAGGGAAAACATATGCCACTTTTAATAAGCATGTAGGAATGATATAAGCACCACTGTTGCCATGGATTTGAGATAAACACATATTACAAGTTACAACCTGCCTTAAGCACTGCTGGAGCTGATTTTAAAACGCTGATTGATTTTGGGAAGATTTTTTTTTTTTTTTTAATGGAGGGAAGTTTCTTTCTAAGTAACAAGGGATTGTGGTTCTTAATTCAATCAAAGCAGATGCCTAAAGTTCAGGTGCCAACTACTGCACCTGCAAGTGCTGTCTTGATCATCAATTGTGCTGAACAACGACATATTCAGATTATTGAGACTAGGTTTCCACCAAGTATTCACCGGCAACAATTTTTTAAGTGCAAGATAGAAATTTCTGTTAGATAGAAATATTTCCTGGGGGAAAAAAATGTATGAACATATTAAAAATAAAATCAAAATCCTGTTTTATACTATTTTTTCCACCCAAACTACTGCTACTTCAGCAGCACCAATTTTCCTATGCGTATTGATTCATTGACCTTCCTGAATTAATCACATGGTGATCCCAGCCAATCATTAGGGAATGAGATGTTGTCACAACACTGCACAGCCAATTATTTTGTTATGTTATGACATCAGTGAGGGAGAATTGAGAGGACAATGCTTCCTGAGTTGATCACATGGGAGAGCCAAGCAAATCAGGGCTCATGCAGGGAACATCACAATATGCAGTCAATCAAATTTGGCTATGTAGGATGAATGAAGTCAAATGAAATTTAAATATATGATGTCACCTTATTCTGAGCCAGTTCACTGGCCTACCCATCGAGTTTTAGTTATTTTTAAAAAATCTTGGCCACCTTTCTGGGGAGAGACCCTCACAAGGCGGCTTATAACAATAAAATACATAAAATATTAAAAACAATAAAAACATGATCATGATAAAATAGCAACAAACAATAAAACCAACAATAAAATCCACAGGAACACAGTAGCAGCAATAACAGTATTCATCATGGGAAGGCCATAGTCAAATAAAATGTAGTATGACTTATTGTATGTGGTAATGGCTCTCCAAGTCCTGAAGCAGATATTTTTACTTGCTTTCCTACCTAAAATCCTTTAACTAGAGGTGCTGAGGAGTGAACCTAGGATCCTGACCTATGGCTCCACTCTGAAGTGATAAAAAGATGGACCAGCATCAATGAAAGGCAAACATTTTCACAAGAAGTGCCAAATAATCAGTGAAAAATAACACAACTGTTTGACAGTCCTGTCAATGTTCACAAAAGCCTTTGAATAATTTTGGATCACCCCTCATGGAGGCAATCTAGTGATCCCAGAGTTTGGAGTGTCAGTGACTAAAGGATGGCATATGCACTAGATTAAAGACAACAACAACTATTGAGATTGGTCACCTTGGAAGGGTTATCAGCCTTGCAAATTAATCTTCTATTCAATTATTTATTGCAATTCATCTTTAAGACTCCTGCCCAGCACTAGTGAGAATTTCGGGGTGTAGAAATTCCAATATGTCACTGGTTGTTCCTGCTTGAAATAGTTCCCCATATAATTAAAAAGAAGGGTCGGCCATACATGCTCAACAAAATATTTGCATGGATCTGGTTCCACAATTTAATTGAATGGGGCATCCTAGGTATGCATCTGAGGTTTTGTATGTCGATCTGTCAATAACAGGGTTTGTTTAGGGGTAAATTCTGGCAGAGGGTGACTGAGGACCTCCCTCCCTCCCCCCACTCGTGCTCCTTACCTGCTGCCTCCTCGCTGCCGTCCACTGCCGCCCGCTGCCCCAATTTACTGAGAGACAGGCTTCACAGCCTGCCTCTCCGTAGAGCGCCGGGTGATGTCATCACCCGGCCCTCTACTGAGAGGCAGGCCACAAAGCCTGTTTCTCAGTAGATTGGACCTGCAGGCAGCAGCGGACAGAAGTGGATGGCCCTGGCAGGTAAGGAGAGCGAGTGGAGGGGAGGGGAACCTGCTGGGGCCGCCCACTTCCATCTGCTGCCACCCGCTGGGGACCAGCGGGTGGCAGCAGACAGAAATGGATGGCCCCGGCAAGTAAGGAGCGCGAGGGGGGGAGGACCTGCCGGGGCTGCCTGCTTCCGTCCGCTGCCGCCTGCTGGTAGAAGGGACCAGCGGGCAGCAGTGGGCGGAAGCGGGTGGCCCCGGCAGGTAAGGAGCACGAGTGGGGGGGAGGGAGGTGGAGGTTTCCCCTCACTTGCCCCCATGTTTTCACCATAGGCTTGCATTGGGGGAAAGCTTTCTTTCCCCCAATGTAAGCCTATGGCTAAAACACCTAAAATGGCGTCTGATCTGAAAATTGGCATTCTGATTTTTGGATCGGAATCGGATCCAATTTGATCCGGATGACATCTGATCCTATCTGATTTTTTGGGGCCGTGTACATCCCCAGTAAATTCTAAGGCTTTGATTGTATTCATATGGTCATATTAAGTTTGACTTTTCCAACATAAATTTGGTATCATATATGCAATCATGTACACAAGTACCATGTGAATTGTATTTACACAGATATACTCATGCCACTGGTTCCCAAGGAAGTTTCTCTTCGGGCTTCTCCACATGGAACATTTATCCTGTGATTGAGATTGATGACTGATGGAAGTTACAGGTCCTTTACATGAGGTCCTCAACCTCCAGTGCCTCTCCTGTGTTTTCCGAGCATTTCTGCAGCTTAATTTGAAATGGAAATAATAAGCGAACAAAAAAATCCGCTGTGACTTGCATGTGAAAAATGGATGTGGTGCTATATATACAGCCAATAGATGGTGCTATTGTTAATGAAACATATAGGTCCTGCAGATGAATGGAAGAAGCAGGGTTGGGAAAGGGAAGCTAGTAAAAAGTTGACCTTATCTCAAAGGATCTGGAAGCAGAAGCCCCAGTAAAATTGCAGGACAAAAAGCACCAGTGTGGAGAAGCTCTTTGTGAGCCCCAATTATGATCATATGGAGAAAGTTTGGAGCTGAAAATGAATGTATAAACCAGCTCTAAGATCTGCATCATTAACATAGTTTTCAGATCCAGTCTTTTACAGCTTGCAGACTGGGGAGGGAGAATGATATTTCACAAATCACCACAAACAGGCAGAGGGGCATGAGTTCTGAGCTTAGAAAGTGTAGGACAGGCTGGGAGGAGGCATTGTTCACAGCTCTAAAGACTGGGGGAGGGGAGAAAGCACTCTTTGGATTAAAAGATGGATTTGATAGGTTAAGAAGTCGTGGAACTTTGACAAAGCATAACTTTACTAATACAAATAAGCTCTCTGAGCTACATTTGAATTCACATCACACCACACCTGGTAAGAATTAGTCTAGCACGGCATCATCAATCATAGTGTGGTTGTCAGTTTTGACATCCTTTAAGTCTACGTTGTGTGCTTAATGACTACATTACAGAAAATGTAAACAGACACCAAACATACAGGTATGCCCTATTTTTTTATCCCTTGATTTTTTTAAAAGTCTCATGAAAAAGAAAATCTATACAAGATGTGTGTGTGTGTGTGTGTGTGTGTATGAAAATGCAGACATGTTCACTACCACAAAATAGCAGGAAGCAGAAAAGTCAGGTTCTGAAAATGGACTGAATAAAAATTAAATGTCTCAACTTGGGTGGATTCAAATATAGGGAAATTGACTGCAAATATACATGCATGTATAATTCATAGATACAAAGGTTCTCTCTCTCTCTCCCTGTATCTGCTGATCTCCAGGTAACACTCATGTATATACACAGTGGGAAAACACAAAGTATGAACACCTCAGTAAAATCAGTGATGAAACTCTCATTTATTTCATTGTAGCACATTCAAACTACATTTACATTATTTCTGCATTCTTGGCTATGATAACATCACTGTGTCCTCCCAATGGCAATGGCAAGCTCAGCTTATGCCCTTCATCAAACATTTAGGAGGAGCAAATACGAAACAAATGTTTGCGTTTATAACCTAAGAGAAATGCTGTAAAATGGCAACACTGCAACCCCCAATATTTTTAAGTTCATGGCTATGTCCTCTGTTGATTTGTTTCTCCACACCTGGATGTCAGAACTAAAATTGCAGAGAGTCTTGTCGCGCTTTGCATTAGGTTTCTGCAACAACACAGAGCAAGATTGTGTCTGGGTGTCTGTAGGAGAAATGGGGGCATACTTAACTTTTTTTTCAGAGATAGGTTTCATTGGAATAATTAGCAAGTATTAGTTTGTTGGGCTCAACTAAAGTTAAAGAGGGTTTGTGTGCTAAGAGGAAGGATTATAAAATCCCAGTGTAAGAATGAATAAATAAGAAAAGACTGAAGAGATGTAAGTATGGCATTTGGGCAACATCTTGAATTAGGATGCTTCAAGGTGATGCTTTTATTAAGCAATTGTACTGCCTCATTCACATAATTTTATGGGGGGGGGGTTCAAGATGATATTGTCTTCCATTTATAGTCTTTCGGTATTTTCCCATTGCTTCTTCCCTTTTTATATTACTATGCACACATAAGCACACACAGATACTCACCCACCCACCCACTAAGGAAAAAGAGACAGAACACTTGCACAATACTTTTGAATTGTTAGTGATAGGATCCCTCCATCTAGCGATCAGTAAGTCTTCAGTAGGAATAATGTGGTCACCCTAACCATATCCACACCAGCCATTTATTCCAGAATAGTACTGAGGTTGTCCAGCTGTGATCAAGGGACGACCCCTCAGCTTTCCTGTGATATCAATGACAGCTTTTGTCTTTTCCCCCCCACTCTTGCAAAAATCCAGAGGTGTGCAGCTGGTGTGCCCTCCCCTCGTGAAGCTGTTCCTCATGAGTAGCGGGGCTCAGTGAACAAGCAATCAGCTGTGTAGAGTGAGCCCATGGGTACCAGGGGTGAAGGGGAGAGCATTGTTAACATGTTCTGGATGGGTCTCGGGGTCTTTCAGCACCAAATGCTTTTGTTTTTTTAAAACCACCTCATCTTTGCGCAAGATCACAACTCTGCTCTTGTGCAAGAGTCAGGAGTCGTAAAAAAAATGCCCTGGAATGGCTCTCCTTAAATTGCGGGCAAACTCGTTGGTGTGTGCCCCATGAAGAACGATCGCTGAAGCAGAAAACTTCATGATAATCCCTCCCCCTCTCGAAAGGGCTCTAAGTGTAGATGAACCCTTAGATGACAGTCTCCCCCATTAAACATTTATAAGAGCAAATGAGATGGCTCATGAACTGTGAAAAATCAGCAGGAGCATTTCTGAGTTTTCATTTATGCACTGCTATTTCATCTAATACTAATTACTATTAAAAGTCCAGTACGGTCAGGGTTGATTTTCTGATGGCTATGAAGAACTGTGCCAAAGTTATTTTGAGCCATATCCAAAACTGACCACCCATTAGTGGGACCTGCCGCCGCTTGCGTGATGGAAAACTAGCAGTTCCAAAGAAACCAGAAATGAGCTGAAATACTCATTTCTCAAAGAATGTGGATCAGCAGAATGAAGCTCTGGTGACTAGCCTAGTTCCAGAAACGAGTGTTTCTATTCGTTTCCAGGTTTTCTTCAAGAATTGCTACTTTCCCACTGCACAAGCTGTGAGTCCCGCTTGCACAACAGAACCAGCAGAGGTACAGCAGCCACATTGGACACTACCGTTTATGTTATTTACAAGTCCAATTCAAACTTTGTATTAGTATTGCTTGTAGAATAGTTATATCAGTGGTGGAATAATAATAATAATAATAATAATAATAATAATAATAATAATAATAATTTCATATAGCCTATTACAAGTATTCAAATTTCATTATATTGCAGTTCTCTGTAACACTGACTGAGATTACTGTAAAATCTCAGTAATACCTACAATAGTTCTGTAAAACAGGTTATTATTATTATCTCCAGAATCAGAGGGGAAAGAGGCTGATGCTTAAAACAGTGGATTCCCTGAGTCACCTGCTGAGCTAGGTCTTTTGCTAATTCATCTTAAAGACACATTTTTTTAAAAAAATGCTATAAATGGAAAGTTTTAATGAATAATAATAATAATAATCCTTCTTCAATTAATATGCATCATGAACTTTCAGTAGGATGCAAGCCAGAAAATCTTCTTCCTAAACATTTTATTTTGTAAGTTGCATTAATTTCAGTGGGACTGTCTTTTTAGGTCATGTATTTACGATCAGGATGTACGGCATTTCATTTCAGTTCTTCGTTTGACAATATTTCAATGTCTTCTCAAAGTGTATTACTAATAGAAATCAGCTCTGAAATAGCTGAATATGGTAGGAAAAAATAATCCTTTTTTCTTTTTAAAAGCACACAAATAGTTATATTACATAATTGTCAGCTTTTCAAATGGCGGGGAAGGGAGGAGTTTTAATTAAGGAAATCTTGCAATGAAACTTTTATTTTTCTAAAGGATCATTGGCATAACTCCAAACACACTACATAAATATGTGTGCATATGCTGTGTGAGTGTGTGTGAGTGTGTGTATGTTCAATTTATATCAATGAGAAGAATCAGTGTTGTTTGAGAAATCTATTTGATCTTATGCCTGATTCAGGCAAGCATTTACAGTGCCCAACATCATGTACATTTTACATAACTTTCCTAAGAGCATCAATTTCCACAATGCCACAAATCTAAGAATGAAACATAATTAATAAGTTAATATTTGAAATGTGTAAACTTACGTTTTAAAATGGGATTGATTTTGGATTAAACATTGTCTCAATATGGGGAAGATATAAAGGTGTTTCCCTGTTCTAAGTTCAATTATGCATACTGATACATTAAAAACACATGTAAAATTCACACATGTAAAAATAACATGGTGTTTTAAATGTATTATTGTAATGCATTATACTGTAGTTTTCTAATATTACAGATTACTACACATTCTATTAACTTTCTTCCTATCTGGGGACCTTCTCTTTTGTATTTCTTGTTACTTGCGCATATTGCCCTTTGAGATTCATTGAAGGAAACCTCTGCACATACAGGAAACCTGTATTTGTCTAACAGCCCAGTTCTAAAATAATTTCCATTTTGGAACGATTTCAACACATATATCGGAAGATCAAATTCCAATCTTACAAGTATTGCTCTTCCCAAGGACAGAACTTGCCAAGAATCCCTGAGAAGAAAACTGGCAAGCTTAAATTGAAAGCGCAGCATAGATTAGACATTGAATGTTCAAGAGAAAACATGCAGAGAGAGAGAGGGGGAAGAAAAAAATAATCTTTTCCTGCGATCTGGAAGCATACTATTTTAACTGCAGCTCCCCTTTCTCAAAAGCTCCCAATGGTTACTCCTTTCAAGCCAAAGTTTTTTAACTGGCTATGCCTGAATCCAGAATATAACTGGCTGCCCTTCATAGAGTGATAATAAAGGGTTACGCTGGCTTTAATGAAAATGTACTAGGTTCACATAATTCAGTAGCTAATTAAAAGCACGGTTGAAAGCCGGGAGCACAGATATTGTTTATATTGATAGCTATTGTATTACTTTGGTATATAATATGAGCCTCTTCAGCTGATTGGTGCCCAAAGGAGGAACTAACAAATCGCTCAGCTGGTGGTTGACATTGGTCCTGAAGAAAGCTAGCAAGGAACACTCGGCCGCCTTTTCAGAGCCTGTACACCAGCTGTCACCCAGCTATGGGTGCTGAAAAGCTGCTGTCACTTCATCCAAAGGGATTTACTTGGTCAGAAGAGAAAATTTAAATACAAAGCATGTGGCTAAGAAGCTGGTGAAAAGGATTATGAGTGCACAGGAGCACATGTGTATAAGACACTAATACATCTTTAGGAAATTTCAGATTCCCCCAAAGCCAGGATTAATGCCAGAGGCAGGGTGGTATACGGAGGCAGGGACTTTTTCCCGTTATTATCTTCCAACTATTCAATGTCAGAGGTCTTTGAGAATGCCATTTAAGAAAAGGGGGGGGAAGATTTTCCTCCCATATCCACGGCCCGTTCACCAACATCCTCCTGTTATCCTTTACAAAAAAAATAAGTAACGGAGAAAATCTTTCCTGACCTCATTGAAACGAAAGTGATATGCATCACCTGTGTGTGCAACAGACTTCATCCCACTTCATTTTGTTACCACCTGGATTTATTTGTCGTATTTCCCTAATGTTGACCCAAGCCGCACAAACACACACATAGGCTCTAAAGCGTCATTCCTTTTCATAGTGATTACAAGAAATTATGGAACAAAGGAGACAGGTGTCTTTGTCATCACGCTCATAATGGTGACGACTGAGGAGATAGGTGTAATCGTTTTATCGCTGGACCTCTAATTAAATGTGTGGGAAAATGGAGGGCTTGACTGCACCCATTGCTGGCATTCCTAAATAAAATAGCTTCTTACAAGTATGAGCAGAACTAATAGGAAGTGATCAAAAATTGTACCATATAGACTTTTGGAATGTGAGATGATATATATCCTTCCTTCCATCCGTCCTTCCAAACCGAGCGGGAAAATGTGTTTTAAAATGTATATATTTAGCCAGCTGGGCAGGGGAGTCCATTTCAGCTGCACGCCATGTGGCTTTGCCTGGGCTGAGGTACTATTTTTCCCCTTTCTGTTAACAGAGCTTCTGGCCTGCCCAGTCGGCTGCAGGAAACTAAGTAGAGGATAAAGCTCCCAAGCTGTTTAGAGGGAGGAATGGAGAAAGGATACTATGGTGTAAGATACAAGATACAAATACCAGACCCTGGGGGGAGAGTCATGCAAGATGTTATTATTGCTGTTGGCGCGCATATGCAGACTTAACATTGTCTCTGCTATAGGCAGTGTTAATGAATCCACAAGGGCTGGGTGTGTAAGCATGAAATAATACCTGGAATAATAATAATAATAATAATAATAATAATAATGGGTTTAATGTAAAATTACTCTGCTTGGGGGGTGGGGGAGAATGGGGGAGGAAAGAAAAATCTTGGTTAATGAGTCCATAAGGACATTAACGCCATGTGTGGCACAAAGCCTTGAGATTTAACGAAAGTGCACACAGCTCAAAGCAACTGCCTTTAGAGGTCAGTAGAACATCACTGCAGTTTTTACACATTTTCCACGATGGATTAGAAGTTAGGCTTAAAATCTTTATAGAGATACATACACACACACACACACACAGAGGGAGAGAGAGAGAATCTCTCTCTCTCTCTCTTACACACATGTACACACACACCTCATTCCAGAGGATGCTGTATCACCGTTATCTAAATTTCTTCACATAGACTATCATGTATCTGCCCCAGCAAAGCTGATTAGTGGAGCATCCTGATTCTGACACATCTTTTATGCCAGCCACAAGCTGCCTTGCACAGCCACCTGATTCGCTGTGGAGACAGGCCTGAAGCAAGATTGTAACACAACATATGCAAATGAGATGAGCCTTACACCACTTAAAATGAGATGGCTATAATATGTAACAGCTTAATGTGCCCGGAGACGTGATTGATGCCCTTTCCCCATCTCTAAAGAGCTTTGGGGTTGGCTTGAGACACTCTTTTGAACTAAATCTGTTTATTTCTTTTTTAACACTCCGCTTTCTAGCAATGTATTTCTCCCTTATCTTCAATCCTACATGGTGTATGTGTGTGTGTAGCTTAAAATAAAATAGCCATATAGCAGCGTCAGTGCTGGAAAAGGAACATAGAAACGTCAACAGAGTAGTATTATGATCCAGTGCTAAAGAGCAATTATTTAATCAAAACAGAGCTATTTTCAATTAAAATATACTATTTGAAAACGATCATGGCATCACCCATTATGCTGCGGTTTCAGGAAGACCACCCTGCTCTTAAATTGGATTCCCGTGACAGTGTTACAGAAAAAGTATCAAGCCTAAATATGTGTGTGTGTGTGTGTGTGTGTGTGTGAGTGTGTGAGTGTGTATGTGTGAGTGAGTGAGTGATTTGAGACAAATTGCATCATGCTAATATATATATTAAAAACAAAACAAAATCTATAATCAAATATTGCCTAACCCAACTGGCTATATACTTCTAATCAGTATTCATTTCCTGTCCTTAAAGTAAACAGAAAACAGATTTCTCAATTTCCCCTAAAATCAATCTCTCACTGTATGTCAGTTGCTTTCTCCCAATTAGTATTCTAAATTCATTCATTTTTAAACATAAATTAGATTTTTTTTAATCGTACCTTGGCACTGCTTTTCATTCGCTACTTATATGCAATGTGACAGACCTAACGTCATGTAGCTTAGTGGGAATTTCTCTTTTCTTTTCTTTCCTTAAAAAAAAAAAAAAGTAACTGGTTAATGAATTGAGATGAATTGGAGGGAAAAAGGCGTATTAATTATTGCTTGCCTAGTAGGTTAAACTTTGGCTCTTCACCTCAGTGGCCCAGAGAACATTTCTTCCCTTTGGCTATGTCGGAGGGGCTCATTAAAACATCTCTTGGGAGGAGACAGAAATTGTTAGTGAAAAGCGTTGGTCAGTGCCTCTGCTGGAAGAACCCAGCAGAGGAAGGATTCCCTGATCTCGGAGAACTAACAAGACTATGTATATTACACCTGTAATCAAACTGCTTGGAAATGCCAAGAGACCAAAGCATTCTCTCCATCTCTCTCTTGACTGGAAAAGTTATCTGAAAATGCTGAATCCAATACATGATTGATGTGCATATACAATTACAAACCTCTAGATATCTTACCATAGTATGGCTGTAAAGCTTAAAACATACATGGCATAAAATAAAGTACTGGAAGAAATAATAAAGATGGCAGATAAATGCAGGGACAATATCATTCTTCTTATGTATAAAATAAATAATATATAAATTCAATTGACAAAAAATTGCTGTGCTGCCTAACCCAAATCAAAGAGTGTAGCATGGCTATGTTGTTGGGACGGAATTTTGGAAGACTTAACCCACCAAATTTTGAGGCTCAGTGTGGTAGCCTTGGACAAGTCATTAACTTTCAGTCTAACCTACATCAGAGGCTGGTATGTGGTTACTTTCAGTGGTGTGATGAAAATGTGATTAAAAAAATCAAGAAAGTTTATAGAGTGGAACAGTTGTGTAGTGGTAAATTCTGAAGTGCAATCGCTCATCATAGCAAGCTTATGATGGAGCTTTTAACCAGAGGGGAAAAAATAGGAAAGCAATCACATTCCCCCCTTTCCACACTATTTTTTCTCTGGTTAAAAACTCCATCATAAAAGGTAGACATCAAAAACAACAAACCACTAATAAAAAACCATAATTAAGTTTAGAAGGCATGACTACAAACCTATGGCTAGTTACCTGGGAGTAAGTTCCCTACACTTAGTGGTTCTTATGTCTGACTGAAAACACACTGAGCGTTAACAAAATATCTTAGGACAGCTGAAATCAACCTTTTAGCTTTTAATTATCAATGCAAGCAAACTTGCAAAGAAGGATCAACATAATTTGGAACCCCATCAAAGAAAAGGAAAGATGTTTCAAGCCTCTGTTTGGTTCTTTTCTTCATGCTCTGGCTTCCTCATGTCAACCTGCCACAAATAAGAGTAAAACCTGAAAGCCTGGTTATCGCCTCATTCACCAGGGTCTGTCAATTACCCTGGTGCTCTGGTGGGTGATGTCACTGCTCCTACTCTAAGAAAAGTCCCTGAGGATCGTGACCTGAGCTCCTCTGTGGCTCCCCCTCTGGGCCAGAGTACATATTGCTCCTATAAAAGGAGAGTTCATTGTTCATAACTGTTCTGTTCCTAGCAAGCATTTAGCATGTAGAGTCACACCAATAACTTATCGCAGCATATCCTTCAATGCTGTAAGAGTAGTGCATGAATTGTCTTCAGTTGAAACCATGCAGGGCGAAGGGTGGCATTGCTTACAGGTACAATCCTTGGCATCTCTTGTGGAAGGACATCTTTTACCTAGTGCACCAAACAGCAATTCTATCCACCATTACACCAGATTAATGGCTATCATGGTTTCAACAGCATCAGCATGAAATAGTTTTGAGGATCTTGATGTGTGTATGCTAAATATGAGATCAGTGCAGGAAAAGGAAATGTTCTAAATAAATGCATGCAATTCTTGAGATTGCTTATGAATGCATAGTATCAGACTAAACTGCATACACGTGAGCTCTTGAGCAGAAAATGGTTGGTTAAAGAAAAATAACTCACATCTGTCTGACAACATTTCTGTGGCTCAAACATGCCTAAACAGAGGAGAAGAGCATTAAACCTGTAAAGCAGCCAAAAAGTCTTCCCTGTGTGTCGTTGCTTTCACATTTGACACTGAGGCCCTTTCCACACCATAGGGGTGGAGAGGGCAGGAAGCAGGCAAACCCAGAAGTAGCCACTTCCAGGTTTGGCACACTGAAGCCGCATCACAAATGCATTGGCCCGGGTTTCTCCTAGGCCGTTGCAAGTTGCGGTGGTCATTTTTTTTCAAAGATTCATGGAAGAGCGCATGAGCGCGCCTTCGCAACTGTGAGTATTAAAAAAAATTACTTGCATGCGATCATGCCCCCCTCCCCCACGCCATCCTGGGGATGGTGAAATCGGGTCCCCCCTCTCCTGATGGCTTCAGAGCTGTACAGTGCAGCTCCGTGGCCATCGGTGCAGCTGCGCTTACTCACAGGTAAGTGCGGCTGCGCCCAGGATGGGCTGCCACATCAGCCGCCCATCTCGCTGCTGTCACGGGAGCAGGGAACAAACTGGGATAATAGTGTTCCCTGCTCCCCCATGAAAATGGAGGGCTGGCCCCGGCCTGCTTGCAGGATGCCCTGTGCATCATGTGAACTCTCTGCGAGCAGTCAGGGGCAGCCCCGGGAAAAAACGCTGGTGTGGAAAGGGCCTCAGTGGGTGCTATTATGAGGACACTCACAATCTTAGCTATTGTGATAATAAATAGATAACAAGGCTGTTTCTAAGACATGAAGGACCCAAGATGTATGGCTATATTATCTAATAAGAAGAGAATCCTGGAACAATATTTGAACATTGAAACTGTCCTGTTGGCCTGACCACTAGGTTTATCTGAAAAAACAAATGCTTGTACTAGGTTAAAAAGCTGTTGAGTGTCTGCCATTTGCCAGACCTTGACTAGGTTCACACATCATGATAAGCCATGGTGGTTTATGAGCTACTCACAGTTGCTTATAAACCACCATGGTTTATTAGGTTGTCTGTGAGCAGTTTCCCTCAACCACAGTGATGTATTTAACCAAAATAAGCCAAGCTGATAAGCCATGCTCTGCAGTGGTACAGGTCATGCTGGGTTTTGGTTTCCAATGCAAAGGGAGTTGGGATGCCATCCTAGCTGAGCAGGAGGACTGGAGGGAGGAGGGATGGGGGCGAGGAAAATAAGCTATGCACAGTCGCTTATTTGTCCAATCATGTGGGGGATATAGTGGCTGCATTCGGATGTCACTTTAATCCATGTTGGGTTAATAAACTACTTACAGTAGCTTATTTTTTTGACATAGTTCACAATGCCCCATCACACAACTGGGCTAATAAGCTACTGTGCCTAATCTGACCCTTCCCCCTGCCTCTGTCCCGCTGCAGTCTTCCTTCCCAAGAAATTATGTTGTATCACCCATTCAGGACATTATGGCAGGGGCTAGTCAGGAGTAAAGTTGTCGTGAGCACCTGACTGGGTCCCTGAGGGCAGCAGAGCTGTCTGTGTCTGGCCTTCACGGACCCAATCAGGCACCCCAGCTGTGAGCATTGACCACTGCCTAGTGTTTGCCAGGTCTTAACAAGCACTCAGCAGCCGCCTTCAATCAATGCCAGAATTGCATATTTCCCCCTCCACACTAACAGCGACCACCATTGTCAAGAAAGGAGGAAATGCACTTTCCAGCCTTGGGAAATCAAGCATCCCTGCCCCCTGTGCCAATGGGGGGGGGCTTAAAGGTTTCGCTCATCCCTAGTTGAAGACACCCAATCCACCTTCAAAACCCTGCTCTATTACACCCAGTGGAGGGAAAATCCCAGGTGCACTAAATATGGGGTGTCACAAATAAAGCTCTGGAAATTTTCAGGAACAGGACCAAATTTCAGACACAGTCTCCTTTAGTCAGGAGACACCTGATCCACTTTCAAAACCTGTACAATTACACCTAGAGAAGGGGAAATCTCAGGTGCACCAAAAAGGGGATGGCACATATAAACCATTAGATATTTGCAGAATCAGGACCAAACTTCATACACAGCCTCCTCTAGTTGGGAGGCATCCGATTCACTTATGCATTTACATTCAGAAAAGGGAAAATCCTGGGTGCATCACCTTGCAGGGCTGCTAGGTTGGGACCAAACTTCTTCCGCAGCCACCTCTAGTCACCGATTCACTCATTCGCAATTGTGTACTGTGGCAATACAGAAACTACTTATCCCCCTTTTTTAAAGTATAGCAACCTAGCACATTTGCACTACATTGAGGAGCTGCTATTTCACCCATTCGCTGCTTCGCAGTTGCACACTTCAGTGATTTGTCAAGCAGCATTAAACAAAGGCGTTCTTTCTTTTCTTAACTATATATCAACATAGAGCATTAGTGCTATGTTGCAGAGCCATTTTCCCCCTTGTACCCATTAGAGAGAGCAGTGATCTGAATTGCTCTTGCCACATGACTCTCTAGGCCAGTGATTTAACTCACTGCCTGACAGATGACACAATAACCCATGATGGGTTAAATAGCCCCTAGTGCAAACCATTTGTTTTCACAGTGGGTTATTTTGGGTGAACAAGACATCATGGATTAAAAAAAATTCCTCCAGATGACACGATGGGTTATTGCGTATTCCAAACTAGGGATGTGTATCGTATTGTTCCGATGTCCGATAACGAAACGATAAGGTCATTATCGGACATCCGATTAATGATAACAATAAACATTCCTGGAGGCCCTATCTGATTGGATCCCAAATCCATATGTCCGATAACTATCGGACATATCGGATTATCAGACCACCCGTTTAGGGCAAGCCCTCCCTCCCTCTCCCCCCCGCTCGCACTCCTTACCTGGGCCTTGTCTACCACCGTCTCCTGCCATCCACTGCTCCTGACTACTGAGAACTAGGCTTTGCAGCCTAGTTCTCAGTAGAGCAACGACGTGCCGGGTGATGCCGCAAAGCCTAGTTCTCAGTAGTTCCTAGCAGTGGATGGCAGCAGATAGTGTCAGGGACCCCTCCCTCCCCCCTCGCGCTCCTTACCTGGGCCTTTCCAGCCGCCCCCGCCCCGTAGTACTGCTAAACAGGCTTTCCGGCCTGTTCGTCAGTACAGAGCCATGCCGAGTGATGATGACATCACTTGGCACTTCTCTGTACTGATGAACAGGCCGGAAAGCCTGTTTAACAGTATTATGGGGCGTCGGAGGCAGCGGCGGCGGCGGCAGGGGGTAAGGAGCGCGAGTGGGGGGAGGGAGGGAGTGCCAGCCCAGTGTTTTTCCCCATAGACTTGTATTGGGGGAAAGCGTTCTTTCTCCCAATGCAAACCTATGGGAAAAAACACTGTTATCATATTGGAACTTCCGATATTTATCGGATTTCGGATCTGATCAAATCCGGGTATCCGCCCGATATGATTGGACCAGAATTTTTTCTATGTCAGAATTTCCGATAACGATACAATACGATAATTTCGGCCATGCACATCCCTAATCCAAACCCAGTCAGTACTTTATAAACTACTCTGAGTAGCTTATAAACCATCATGGCTTAAAGTGATGTGTGAACCCACCCCATCTAGCCATTGGCTGAGTTGCATTGATCTCATGGTTAACGTCCCACTACAACTCATGAGAAAGAAGAGTGTCATAGAATGTTGACATTACAGCTGCTGTGAAGAAAGCAGAATGTTGGTTGAGCTGGATGTGTGTCAGACTTCACACAATACCTATGGTCAGGAACAGCTGAATTGTACATACTGGATTGGAAATAGCTCAACAAATCTTTAGTCGCAAATCCCTAGTAAATATAACACAGCTGCTGTGAGAGGAAACAACATGTTGGTAGAAGAGAGGTATTTTATTCAATATCAGAAAATTATTCGGGGGATTACTTGTGTGCTCTCATTGTTCCAAAGCTGTGCCAGGACCATCCTAAATATCAGACTTGACAAATGTTGTTGAAATAACTTCTGACTTCACAGAACTCTCTACCTGGTATGAAATACCAGAAAGCCCAACAAGGCCTGGCGATGTTGCTCCACGACATTGCAGCCTGACCCTGCCTCTTTCCCATCAGCCATCTCAGGCTGTCAGTTCAATCTGGGAGCCACATTGTATGAGGGTGCATTCCAAAAGAAAGAAAATCCTTGAAATATGACAGCAATTTTGTCATATGCATACACAGCCTTTTGATGACTAATTTATATAACAGTTTATACCTTTAGATTGGCTTTGGGCCAGTGATTTACATGACAGTTGTAGATAGCTTTTCTGGGGCTGCATTTTGTTGAGTTGTAGCCTTCCTTTCGCTGGCAGTGTATTAAATGAAGTGTTTTTGCTGTCACTTAGCAAAACCTTTGCCTATTAACCCAGTTACTTCTTTGTGTTCTGGGGGCCGGTTTAAACATTCAGCAGAAACAAATCATTAGGAAAAAAATCTTTAAGATTGTACCTCTTCAGCCTGTAAGTAATCACATCTGAAATCTCCTTCATTTAATACACCCACATGTCTTTTCTGTTTGTCTAAAGCAGCATTCCATGCTGGCTGCAGCTGATGGGGGATGCAGTCTAGAGGGCACCAAGTTGAGGAAGGCTGGCCTAATATATTAATCATCTTCACACTGCTACAATGCAAACACCTCAAATTCTGTACAAAAAGATACTATAATGTAAAATACTCAAAAAAATGTATTGGAAAAAGTGAAACCCAATTAATCCCTGATAAGAACAATATACCAAAACGATTGTCATTAATTTTCAATGTGTAGTACAGAGCCCACATGTTTGTTTTCTTCCATTTTGGAGATCTTGTGCCTTCAAAGCAAGCAAAATGCAACCTTCCGTTTCTGGGAAAATGTGAATTATTCCTCAGATTGTACATTTATTGCTATCAAGGTTTATTTATTTATTTACCACACCTTTATGCCATTAATGTTTTGTTTTGTTTTAAACACAAAAGCTCCCAAGGCAGTTTACATATAATAGCATATTTTAAATCCTAATGTGCACACAACGACACATTCTAAAACAGTTCACTAACAAAACAATATTTCCAAAATGCTAGGCTGAATCAATGTTGTTTTCACTTGTCTCTGAAATGAGACCATTAGCTATCATCTCCAGAGCATGCATTCCACAGCTTGGAAGTCCCAACCAAGAAGGCCCTGCTCCAAGCAGAAGCCAATCTTAGTTGGAGCATGAAAAGATGACAGATTTTTACATCCCAGCAGAAGAATGTGTATTTGGAGATAGTCAGGGCTCAGGCCATGTTGGGCTTTGAATGTCAAAGCCAGCAGTCTGAATTTCTTCTGGAAACAAACTGGTAAACAATGCAGATTTCAGAATTGATATCCAATATTGCTCCTGGAGAGTCAAAGGGCTTGCTGTGGCTAGGAGTGCCTTTTCCCACCTTCAGCTGGTACATCAGCTGCATCCTTTGCTCATAGCCGGATTAACCACAGGCATAGACTTTCATGGACCATGGACCATTTCATCAGATGTGTGGCAGACTGAAGGGGAGTTTTGGGTATATATATATATATATATATATATATATATAATATGAAGGGAAGGGGGGAAGAACTATAAATAGTAAGGTCAGAAAGTTATTTCCCTTTAAACACTTTCTGCATTTAATTTACTGCAGGCCTCATTGTTCAAAATTCCCCACCACCTCCATATGTACTGTATATAAATACCCACAATGCCCCCACGTATCTGCTCAAGTGGGCTATAGTCCATGAACATTTGTGCCAGAATCAATCCTTTAATCTTTAAGGTGCCACAAGACCCTTTGTTGTTTTTGCTGTTAATACAGTTTCTTTGAGTTGATGTTCATGGAGAAGATGGAGGTATATGGGTGGGGCATGTAAGAAGCAAGAGGATGTTTTCAGATTTAGAATGTTTAAGATGAGTTATAAGAGTTGGTGCCAGTCTCCAGGCTCCCTTCTAGGGTCTCTATTAGATAAATTTCCATCCTGTCTCTAGTGTACATCCATGCACATGACTCCACATGCAATGCAGAGATGGCCATGCTACTGAGGCTTATTATGAACATATTACAAGACAATTTTTCCCCTCATATTAAATGACTTCATTTTATTGCATTGATATTCTCACTTTCTTCCAGGAGCTAAAGATCTCCCATTCTTATCATCACAACAATTGTGTGAGGTAGGTTAGACTCAGAAGTGCCCAAAGCATCCACGGAGAAATGGGAGGCATTTGCTAGTCCTCCTCTAAAGAGCTTAGGGCCAGGATCTCTGAAAGACTGCTTCCCTGTAATCTGAGATCTTCATCAGAGGTCCCATTGTGTGTGCCACTACCAAGAGAGGGTATTTTGAAGATCTATTTCTGTAGCAGCACTCAAAAGGTTTAAATCCACTGGCATAGTAAGGTAGTTAAAATTCTCAAGTGTTTAACAAGGTTTCAGCTATGCCCACTACATAGGCTGACCATATGAAAAGGTGGTCAGGGCTCATGTAACTTTAACAGTTGTAGTGAAAAGGGAATTTCAGCCAGTGTCATTTGTATGCAATTAGTTCCTGGTGATATTCCCTCTTCATCACAACAGTTAAAGTTGCAGGGGCCCTGCCTTCTTTTGTATATGGTCACTCTAGTATAGTGCCTGCACCTTTAACATACAAATGACACTAGCTGAAATTCCCTTTTCTCTACAACTGTTAAAGTTATATGAGCCCTGTCCTCCTTTTCAGATGGTCAGCCTACCACTACATCTACATTATTATTCTTTTTCAATCTAGTCCCTCCATCTTGGCTTGGGTTTTTCTTACATTAGCATATAAAGGCATGTACATTGCATCCCTATCCCTTTTTGTGATCAGCTTTTACTAGTATTCTTTGGTTTCCTCTGTGACCACATGTAGCTTTATTGATTCTGCTTTCTCCAGTATGCAAGGGCCAATTCACATGGCAGCAATAGAGCAGTGAAATTTGGGTTGGGAAAGAAAAGTAGGCTAGATTTGGATACTATGTGAAAACAACAACAATCTATATTTCTTTTTTACTGCCTTTCTTTGCTGGTGGATTTAGAGCTTCTGAGCCCACCTATCCTTCAGTGATTTTTCTGTGCTGCGGTATTGATAACCAGATCTTTCAGATTTCTATAATAAAAATGGAGTCATCTCTAAATGCCTGAAAAAGCTTGGGTACTACCAAGTGAAACTTACATTAGTTCCTGTGTTGTGGCCATGCGGATTAGCCATTACGTACTGGAGAAAGTAGAATCAATGACTTGAGTCACATTTGGCCTCTGGGAGAAGGGGGTAGGTGGCGGGGGAAGCAGCAAATTTTCAAGTGTTGGATTCATAAGGGTTTGGTTTAAAACAAGTATATCCATTTCTTCACTTTGTGTATTCGTTATCTTGTATCCATTTGCATGTGCAATCCCTTTGCGTACAGGCATGCATAGATGCCCGCATAAGGGCACAACGATGCAAATTGAATAAAAACCCAAACAAGTCTCAGAGAAGCGATGGCACTGGCAGCCTGTAGTCCCTGCTCTGAATGCAAGCAGGTGAGGAGTGGTGCTGCTCTGTCCTTTTGATGTTGCCAACTCCCATTTGCCACCCAACTTTTTTCTCCTCCAAAACCTCTTAACAAACTTCAAAGGCCTCCTTGCTTCTCGCCTTAATCCAGTGCACTGAGACCTCTAGTTCAAAGAACTTTCCTTAAACCCTCTTCTTAAACTGCAACCAAAACTTTTTCTTTCCTTTCCACAAAGTAGCAATTACAGCTCTGTTGCATGGTGATTGGGCTTGGGCCGATCAGCTCCTGCAATTAATTAATCTCACAAAGGGGACTCATTTCCTGGCATTCAAACTGACAAGAGACCGGAGAACAGAAAGCCCTTTCAAAAGCAGTTCCAGTTAACTGAGGGAAGAGGTATCGCAAGAAAAAGGCCCACAGTATTTGAGGTAGAGGACACATTTGATACTGCTTTAACTCGCTTGTTGATTGAATGATTTTGTTAAAGAGAACCCTTTTTCTAATCTTTTACCTGCAAAAAAAGAAAAAAAAAAGCGCGAGCATGGGTAAACGGCACACAAATATAGTTAAACTGCAAGAGAAAGTCTTTACAGTGCAGCCTTTCAATTTTCCCTCATAGAGTGCATCTTTCTGGAGCATTATGCTAACTTTCTTTAAACAGAAAGTGTTCCCTTACATGGCAAAAGCCCTTGGAAGAGAGGGAGATGAAGAGAGGCAAAAAAAAAAAAAAAAGAATAGCCGACAAGAGATTAAAGCTTTTTATTCAGTATCTCTTTCGTATTCAAATTGTGCTAAGAGCTCTGTGAGAGTTAGAAGCAAGCTTGTTCAGGAGGGCTTCTAAAGTGTGTACACGGATTTCATGGGAATAGAAAAGAAGCCATGGGCTGGGTAATGAAAGAAAGATAAGATGTCCTCTATAAAACAACTCAAGAGTCATTCAATTACTTCAGCAAGCCATCAAGGAACGCTTTGAAGATTTGAGAAAACACTGTTAAAATTTAACACAACCTCCCACCGCCCGCCCCTCTTCTTTCTGTTGCAGGTTTTGTACCAATAAATGTTTGTGTACAAGATGAATTGCTGAAGATACATTCCTGGTATGAATATTATTTGCAATATTGTGTTGCCTCCCAGTCCCTCAGAAGAAGAACTTTTTCTATGCCTCATAGCTAGGCTGACTGTCACATTCAGGACAGACAGTCCTATGCTTGTAGCAGGGTAGTGCACAAAGAAGCCCTGACAAATATTTTACATGGTATCACCTGGACCCCAGCTTCAACTGAGGAAAAACTACATTTGAGAAAGAACCAGTGGAAAGAACCAGTGATTTTGCTGGGGCGGCGAATCCATTTTGGGTTTTAGCCAGAACCAGCCAGAACTTTAAAGGAGCTGCCCAAGATGCTGAACCCTACCCTCAAAATAGGTTTGGCACCTTTAGAGCTCCTTTAGAGTTCCATCCTCCACTGGAAAGAACTATAACCCCATGTGAGGTGAATTAAGCACACAGTACTACACAGCACACAAATGTATGGATGCTGCCTTATACCATGTCAGGCCATTGGTCTATGTAGACTAGTATGATCTAATCAGAATGGCAATAGCTCCTCATGTTCTAATATGAGGGGTCCTTCCCAGCCTGGTTACCTAAGGTCATTTAACTAGAGAATAATACCAAAAATTGGGTGCAATGCCTTATTTTTGCAAAATAGATCTACAACTGTACAGGCTTCAGCATCCCACCTGCATTGCTTCTGCTAAAAAATCTACTCAGGGCTTTTTGTGGAGCACTTTTGCTTTCTTTTTAGCTCACCCTTGAAAAATACTATTTCATGATGTATGGGTATCTGAAAGTTTCTTAATCCATATTAGGGCAATACCTTTATTAGAACAACTCAAAGGTCACAAAAATGTGCAAGCTTTTGAGATAGCCAGATATCTTCATCAATCAAGATGTCATGAAAACCAGATGGGGTGTGGAAGGGGGAAGGATAGAAGGGGGGAGGCTGACTTAGGGCACATGCTGGCTGCGACATGCTGGGAGTTGAAGACCTTATTTCTGTCTAAACATGCATAGGATTGCGTCCTTAACGTTGAATGCCATGAAGACTGCATGGTCAGAATTTTAAGATAAAATGTGAGGTGAGGGTGCAGACATTCAAATTAGTTTCTAACAGGTGCTGTGGTGGTTTCAAATTGCACCAGGAATCTTCCTACATTTTGCTAAGAAGAAGAAATATATAAACAATGGTTGATTTCCCATTTTTGAAAATATAAAATTCAGCTGTTATTTGGAACTTCTCCATCTTTAAGTGAAACACACATTCCTTGGTAGATAGAAGATAGAAGTAGAGAGAAATTAGACATTTTATATGGTGAATGAGGTAAAATGAATACAAATAAACAGAAGTCAAATTGGGTAGATTTGATCTAGTTGAAGGATACGAACCCTCAAAGAATAACATCCTAGTTCAGGTTCCAGAAGAGCATCTTCTTCATCCCACTCTTGAATGCTATTTTTTTTAACCGCCAGGGAAATTTATGAAAATCCACAAAAGCAGAGTTACTGTGATTTAGTGGATTTGTGCAAATGTCCCATAAAGTTTTTTTTAAAAAAAAAATAAGGTTAAACTTGCACAAATCTTTCCAAAGATGAAAACAGACCATCAAAATATGTGCAAATCTCCCTAAAAGTGAAATAAAAAATGTTAACTTTGCACAAAACTCCATGAAGATTTAAGAGGTGACGAAGTAGAAGAGTAAATTGACTAGTGTTACTTCAAGATGTAACAGAGAGTAGATATCATTAGCATGATTGAGAGGAGTGGCTGGCAGGATTTTTTCCCCCCTGCTTTCGCAAGGCAGCTGTCTTGCTGTTTTAAACAAACCATGCTAAAGCAACTCTGCCAGGTTCAGACATCACAACATGCCACCCTAAACAAGCCTCCTAGAAGCTATGGGTTCTCATGGTGGCTCCTTGTGAAAAACAACCCATGTGCTGGTTTGGATGCTTAGGAATGTTTGGTACATGAGATTCCCCCTGACCCCGCGAGTCCCTACTGGAATTTATGGGCACTGAGCACAAATGGCTCCTTCTCCCCCTCCAGGGACCCAGGATGAGTAGAAGGAGCTATTTGCACACAGCAGTAGGGTTTCGGTACACACATCTCTTTTTTTCCTCCTCGGAGCTGGAAGGGGGAGACTTGCACACAGCGACCCCGCTGTATGCAAATGGCTCTTTCTCTCCCTCCCAGGTCTTGGGAGGGGGGGACAAGCAGCCAACTGTACACAGCAGCAGGGGTGTTGTGCACATGTCTCCCCTTCTCCTTCCGGGGCTCGCAAATATGCCATACGCCTGTGACTTGCCATGTCCAGAGTGATCATCATCCTGGCAGGGTTCCTGATTGCCCAAGATTCTTGATTACAGGAAGGACTGAAACAGCACCCAGCCACATGCATTTAAAGTCTCGCTTCAGACCTTCCTGCTCAATGGGGCAAAGTTGTTATGTCGAAGGGATGGAGTTGGCACATAGGGCCTTACAAACCCTCCATGCTTAGAATTTTGAATTCCTGCATGGGGCTAGAGTCTGCATCTACAAAGCTCCAAATCCCTAATGAAGCTTTAAGAATGTTCAGATTCTGTTTGGCCTGATTGTGTCCTGAATCTTTTCAAAGCAGGCTACTGGGTTCAGGATTTGTCCAAATCTGCTGCACACATCTGTTGATCACCTAGCTCCCTAAATTATGACCGAGATGGAATACTTAATAAGTATTAGAATGCTCAAAACACTTCCATACAGTACCATATTGTAATCCTTACAGCAACTCTGTATTATCCCGATATAGGTGGGAGGGGTTGAGGCTTGCATAAGGCCATGCACTTCCCCCTTTTTCCATTGACCCTAGTTTCAAATCCTGTTTAAGGTGGAACTTCAGTTAACATTAGCCATGGTTAGTGATGATGAACATCCAGTGAAAAATCGAAGTTTTTTTTTATTGCTTTGAACATAAACTTCATACTGACCTGTACATCCCTCCCATTCAGCTGCACTGAAACCCATTTTGAAACCATAATGACATCCCAATACCATCATGAAGATAGGATTTTAACCTGAGGTCTCAGCACCGTTTCCCTTCACTCTTTAGGTAAGATCTGACTGAATTCACTGTGCATCATAAATGTAGCTTATTCCTAAGCCAAGGCAACATTGTCTGTGGCCATTTCTTCTCTTTCTCCAGTTTGTGAATACTGTTGTGTCAACCCAAAGGAGTCAATAGCTTTATGTGAGAATTCATGCATAATTCATTACGCCTTCCAAAATAGATCCACAAAAATGATCAGCCCGTAACCCTCCTCCTATATCACCTGCCAAGGTATAGCTGTGTCAGTCATTGCTGGCACATAGTATTTTGCTTGAATTTATGTATGTTATTCTAGATACAAAATATGAAAACCAAACAAGGGCACAACTCCAGAAACACACACTCAACACGAGAGTCTCCAAATGAGAAGGTTTATTCATGTAAAAAATATAAATGATGAGAAGCCCAACACATTTCGATTAAAATTGTCCTTCAGGGCAAGTGTGAAATATTAATAAATATATGCAGATAAACATCAAAACAAACAAATATAAATAAATCAGTTATTATTTATTACTAAAATGTGCATAAAGAAATGTGCATTTTATAACCATCTACAACATCTAATTTACAACTTTATATATAAATCCTGCTGCATCTAACATATAACTTTATTTCAATTAGATATAATCACATGAAATCTATAATTCAGGAAAAAAACAATTGGGGCCTCAAGGGACAACTGTAGATAGTTTTTGTCTCTTTTCATTAGGGAATGTGGTCTGGGAAGTGAGTAGCAAGTTGGGCAGGCCTGAAATAGTCGGAATTGCAGAAAGATGGTGGTGATATGTGGAGCACAAAGACTCTTTCTTCTGACCAAGGAGACCCATGAAAATTTTAAGGAACTTGAAGCAGAGAGAAGAGCTTAAAGACCAAGAAGCAGAGAGAAATGGGAAGAAGGAATAAATATACAATTTTCATAATGGAAGGAAGAAGTGGGATCACTCAAAGCTCTGTATTAGGACCAGCGCTTTTAATCTTGTTCATGAATGATCTGGAATTACAGGGTGAGCAGTGAGGTGGCCATGTTTGCTGATGACACCACATTATTCAAGGTAGTAAAAAGAAAAGATAATGAAAGCTCTATTGGACTCCTGCTCAACTGCCTGCCTGCCTGACTTATCTGAGGCCCCTGCATGCACTGGTGAGCTGTCCGGCCTCCTCTCTGGCCTGCCGTAGATCTACTGTTGTAAACTACAGCAGACAGAAATCTCCATTTCCAGCGATTGCACGGTGGAGCCAGAGAAGCCAGCAATGGCATGGAGGAGCTGCTGATGGCGGCAGTGAGTACACTATGCCCTCTGTTCCTGGGCCCCGGTAAGTAGAGCCCTCCCAGGAACTGCATGCTGGGAGTTGTAGGCTGTAAGGGAGCTTAGGGTTGTGCAAGGAAATGGCGGATCCATCATAAAATGGCTTCCCTGATTCAGATTTCTGAATCTGAGGCCTGAGGTTTGCACAACCCTAGCATTCAGGCTTATAATAATAATAATAATAATAATAACGATTTATTTCTTACCCGCCTCTCCATCTAGATCGAGGCGGGGAACAACAGCATGATAAAATACATAAAACTAATTAAAACATGACAAATATTATTAAAACTGCATTAAAACATCCTAAAACATCATTAAAACATCCTAAAACATCCTAAAAACATTCTAAAAATTACACTGGATATGCCTGCCGGAAGAGAACAGTCTTTATAGCTTTCTTAAATTCTAAAAGACTGTTAAGTTGACGAGTCTCCTCCGGCAGGTCATTCCACAGTCTGGGAGCGGCAGAAGAGAAGGTCCTCTGGGTAACAGTTGTCAGCCTAGTCTTGGCCGACCGCAGTAAGTTCTTCCCAGAGGACCTGAGCGTGCGGGGCGGATTGTACGGGAGAAGGCGATCCCGCAGGTAACCTGGACCCAAACCATGTAGGGCTTTAAAGGTAATGACCAACACTTTATACTTCGCCCGGTTAAGCAAGTATCAACTTAAATGATCCCTAATTTCTTCAGAACCTGAAAACAGATTCTATTTCAATTGTACTGCTTCAATAATAAATCCTGTGGTAAGCATCTTACAGACAGTAGACATAGCGACTAACTTTTAAATGCATAGTATACTGATTAAAGTATGCCTGGTTGAACCCTTATAAATGTAGAATGGACTCAACATTTATTGAGAATTCTTGCTGAAAGGTCTGTGGAAACAAATGGCTATGAATACCCTGCTATGAAAGGATTATTTAAGTCTCGACTACTTTTACTAACAATGAAGGCCATTTCTACACCAGGCTGTTTGTCTGGGATGGCCCCCGGCTGGTCCCTGTGCGCCGATGGTGTGTATTAGGTACTTCCGGGATTGCCTTCCCTCCCTCCCTCTACACGCCTATGGTGTAGAAAGGGCCGAAGGATAAATAATGATCTAAAAATGAATGTTGGGAGGAATACAACGAACATCTTAACAATCGAAGTCTGATTCTATGATATGCTGAGCACCTCTTCTGAGCTACAATCTTCAAAACCCTTATTCTAGAAAAGTCTGGCTGGTGGCAGTGGTGCCTACCCTTTGTTGCAGCTTCTACCTTGTTCTTGGCTCTGGCAAGATACAGAACTCCATCATTTGGGAAGCCTTTTGTAGTATAACTCAGAGGTTTTCAACCCCTGGTTTCAGGGATGTTCAGATTTTGTAAAATCCGTTCTGTCTGCATTTTGTGGATTGTCAGGTGTTTTGCTTGGAAAGCACCAAAATTGACAAAGACATTGGCAAGAGGGGGATCTCTGCCAGGCTCAATAGTAGACAGATGATCTTTCACTCTTGTGCAAGAGTGCAAAAGCCTGGGGGACTGTGTGTATGTGTGTGTGGGGGGGGGCTAAGGAAATTACATCCTTTTTGTGATCTGATGTGGGAGAGGGGGGAATGTCCCTCATCAGCTGTCAACTGCAGTGGACCAATTGCAAAATGGGAATGAGGAAACAAGGATTTCTGCCCCAAAGGCGTGTGGAATATGTGCCAGCAATGGCCCGGAGGAGCCATGGTGAGCAGTGCAACAAGACATGGTGAGCAGGCAATCGCCTGTTGGGAGTAAGGAGACATGATAGCACTCTTCAAGTACTTGAAAGGTTGTCACACGGAGGAGGGCCAGGTTCTCTTCTCGATCATCCCAGAGTGCAGGACACGGAATAATGGGCTCAAGTTACAGGAAGCCAGATTCCAGCTGGACATCAGGAAAAACTTCCTGGCTGTTAGAGCAGTACGACAATGGAACCAATGACCTAGGGAGGTCATAGGCTCCCCCACACTAGAGGCCTTGAAGTTGCAGCTGGACAGCCATCAGTCAGGTATGCTTTGAAGTGGATTCCTGCATCGAGCAGGGGGTTGGATTTGAAGGCCTTCCAGGCCTTCCAACTGAACTATTCTATGATTTTATGACTCTATAAGGTACAAGCCACCATGGCTTCTTCTCAGGATGGCTTAGCATGACATGCAAACTGGACCACAATCGCTCAGCCTAACCCTAACCTTCCTCCCAGGCTGGGTATGTGGATAAAAGAGGGGAAGAAAGTTGTATATTTCCCTTGGCTCTTTGAAAGAAGAACAGGGTATAAATGTAACAAAGTGCCCCACCATAGTCTTTATAAAAGAGATAGATGGGTATGGTTGATTGGATCCACTTAGCAAGGGTAGAAGGCAGCTCTTTGAGTGAGGTCACTGGATATGCTGGGTTCCCACCATCAGTTGCCATCCATTTAATGCGTGGCAGGCGGCAGCTACTGATGGGGATCTTTTTGTGGGTGGTGCCCAGAGAAGTGTGCCCAGTGCCAACTTTGTTCAGTTTTAGGTGCCAGATTAAAATGATTATTTTTGTGTTTATTTTAATGAACAACAATGATGATGGTTGTTGCTCCTATAGAAGGTTGCTCTTTGAATTTGGTCTTACCTTCTGCCATTTTTATTATTTTGTATTCTCTGGCTGGATTGTGAGTTTTTTGTTTAAATTGAAAGGTGTATTGCAAACACATTAAAAGTTGACAAATGATGGGCTGGGAAAACTAACAGAGCATTTCTAAGAGCTTGCCAGTATTTGTCTACAATTAGGTTATGTTAATTGTATTTTAATTTTAACTACTAAATACAGATTGGCAAAAGGGCTTACTACCTGCACATCTGAGTCCAGGCAAGTTGATATTGGGCAAGTGTCAGGTGAATGAAACAGAAGGTGACACAGGATGGAAGAAAGTGAGCAGATTGAAAGGAAAACAGGAGACAGAAAAGCAATAGCAGCAGATGAAAGGTGAAGTAGAAGAAGGTGAGAGAAAGAATTGAAACATGTGAGAAGATAGAAGGAAGGTGAAAGAAGATGTGAGCATTAAGGAGAAGGCAACAGGCAGATAGCTAGTGATAGAATTCTGGAAGAAGATGAGATGACAGAGAAAGAAAGACTGAGAAAGTGCGGGAAGGCAAAGAGAAGGTAGAAGCATAAGACTAGAGAAAAACAAAGGCAAGGCAGAAGTTGATGGAGAATAGAAAATGCAAGAATGTAGGGTGAGAGAAAGGCACCAATGGAAGGTGGTAGAGAAAAGAAAGGATGTGGTGAAAACAAGAGGAATGAGAGAAGATGAGGGGAAGATTAGAAAATGCAAACATAATGGTGATGTTGACTTTTCCTCTTGTTCAACACCAACCACTGGCTTCAGTGAAGAGAAAAAAAAATGCAGAGAGTAAAGAAAGCAACACTTCTTTAAGTGTTCAAAAGTTTGACCCCAAATACATGAAACATGTGTTAATAATGTGAATTCTTAGCAGTATTAGGAATAAACAAATGAGAAAGTTCCCAGTGCGGCAGATTGATAAACAGAGGTGGGTCTCAAGTCTTGAAAGAGTCAGTTATATCAGGGTTTGAAGTTATTGCCTTCATCCCACTTAACAAACATTACTTCAAATCTGTGTCTTCTTGCAGCTCTCTCCCTATTTGAGTAGGTGCAGGGCCCAAGTGTGATCTTAAAAGCTCTCTATCCCCTACTATAGGATCCCAATATGGATTGGGGCTCCTTCATCTACTCTCAAGTAAAAATGAAAAAAAAAACCCACCAAGTTTTGTGTAAGTTAAATCACAGACAACAAGAATCCACTCCCATTACACTCCATGTTTTTGAAAGCATCTTCTGTTTTAATTAATTTATTAATTTATTTTTAATCCACCATTCATCCTAGAATATCAGGGTTGAATACAAGAGACACAAAAAACCCAAAATATGCCCCAATACAATAAAATATAAAACCTAACAATAAAACCTATCAAACACATTAAGGAGTGGAGCCAACATAATAATCCTTTAAAATGCCTGAGCCAAAAATGATAGTAGCACCAGTTCCAGTCGAGGTTCAGTGGCAAACTGAACATTGTTTGTTGCCACGTCATCCGATCCAATGCTGTGGGAAGGTGTTGTCAAGATAGCCCTTTACTGCAGAAGCATAATGAGGAGGTGCCCCATCTTGTTGGAAGAGCAGTTTGGCAAAGTTAGCCCTGGTTCTGAGTACTACCACATTGTGTAACATGTTTAGGTAATTGTTACTATCCACAGTTGTATGGAAGAAAACCGGTCCTACAACACCTTCGCTGGAGAGTGCACCCCACACTTTGACGCCTGGCTGGTTCAGTTGAGATGTGATAATCAAATGAGGATTTTCATCTGCCCAATACACACAGTTATGCCTGTTCACGTGGCCTGACAACTTGAAAGAAGCCTCATCTGACCAGATTATCTTATCAAGAAGGTCTGGTTTGTTAGAGATTTGGTTACACATCATCTCACAGAATTGCAACCGACGGTCTGGGTCGTCCTCCAGAAGACCATGTAACGGATGGTACGGCTTCAATTTCAGTTTACACATTAAGAGTTGCAAGGATGTTCTAGGTATGGATTGCTGTTTAGACGCACATCGTGTGGACTTTTTCAGACTGTTCACAAATGTCAGAGCGACTCTCTACTCATTTTCCTCTGTCATAGACGTCCTAGGACGTCCAGATTTCCGTGCATTAGCCACTGCACCTCTTGCTTCAAATTTATCTCTAAGATGATAATTTATCAGATGTGTTGGTGGAGGAGTGTCAAATGCTTCTTGACATGCTGTGCATATTTGCTCGACATTTTCAGTCTTCTAGTAGTGGTTTAGAATGCACTTTCTTTGTTCTTGACTCAAGTTCGCTGCCATCACTCACAATATCAGTAAAAAAAAAAAAAAAAAACTAAACAACTGTACCTACTTTTGGGCCTCACTCCCCTCACTCTCCACACCTGCACTCTTACCAACTGTCATTCTGACTCCACCCACACAACTTCAACTCACACATTCTCTCCCCCTCCCATCAACATTCTAAACAACTGCATACCTACTTTTGGGCCACCCAGTACATATATTTTAATGATGGAGCTATTGTGTGGAAGTGGACTTGCAAAGTTTATCCCCAATCTTCTCCTAGGACAGAGCTCTGGAGAAACAGGTTCTGTGTATTTGGTTCTGGAACCTGCTTTGTATGCTATACTGACTGGCTGGGGCATTATGTCATTAAGGGGGTGTCTACACCAGCTGTTTATTGCAGGATTGTATCTCAGTCATCGCTAACAGGCCACCTGATGTCCATCTCCTCCCATGGTGATCTTGGGTCGACCCCTCAGCTATTCAGGAATATTGCTGACTGCTTTTGTCATGTTTTGGGGGGGTCTCTCTCCCTACAATCCCACAGTCTGCGGCTGGTGTGCACCCCCCTTCATGAAGCTGTTGCTGTTTGGCGCAAGTTCCCAGCTCAGCGAACACCCAACCAGTTGCCTGGGGCATGTCCAGCAGTTTCAGAGGTGTGTGGGAGTGGACCCTGATCCCATTTTCACCACACGTTTTCAAACTGTATTGGCGTATATTGGTGCCAAGAGTGTGTATTTTTTTTAACACAAACCTATCTATGCGTACCATTGCATATTTGATGGACTTCTTATTCACTCCATGTATAGTTGTGATTTTGCGTTCATGCGCATCCCTCATGAGTCATAAAAAACAGCCCCGTAGCTGTGTCATCTACATAACTCTGCCCACTTCTGCCAATCCACATGTGGAAGCACTGTCACGGGGCACACGTCCTCCCACAACAACACTCCTCTCATTGCAGGAAACTTCGCTCACGTGTGCCCTGTGAGTGTCGATCGCGGAAGTGGGAAACCTTGCAGTCACCCCCCCCCGTTGCGAAAGGGCTGTAGGCGTAGAAAGGGCCTCTACCCACTTTCCTAGGACTAAGGCCCTTTAAACTCAATGGGACTTACTTCTGAATATGCATGTATAGAATTGTGCTATGAGTGTTCTTGCTAAGAGCAGTTTTTCAATGGCTTAAAAACGGAATGTGTTGTGTTTTGTTTTAAATAAGGCACTGTGCAAATGTTAAACTTCCAAGCAGTACTGTATTCCTCTTGTTTTTTGATAGGCAGGCAGCCCACTAGAAACTTGGCGGAAGGTCAACAATCACTGTTGAATTAGTCAATAGGTCCAAGACATTGTGAATGCTGGACAAAAACAAAACTCTGACTCCTTTTTTTGGAAGTACATTGGTACACACCGTTCCAATCCAAAGTTCTAAACCTGGAAAGCCACAGCAAACAAATCCAAAATGTGTTTTGAAGTTACTGTGTGTGTTATGAATTTGCAACAGTTGTTCCAAACGCAGGGACACCTATGTGGAATAAATTTGCGTCAACCTACTGTGAAAATACTTACTGTTCAACAGCCCTTAAAATTTCTCATTTCTCGCCTGTGGTGGGAAGGTCTAGCTGACTTCTGCATTCCGAAGTTTGATAGGCAAGCAGAGATGAGGCAAGAGAATTCAAGCCAAAGTTGCAAGGGAAGCCTTCATCTGCAATCTATCATTTGCAAGGTACAACATTTCATTTTATTAGAATAATATTGTTTTATGAAATATTTATTCATTCGTTTTAATTTGTGTCAAGACAATGCATTGTAGTGTGATTAACATATAGTTATGTGGTCCATATTTTTGTGGAGCAAAAGGCATGCATGGAGGTCTTATTGATCAAGATAATCAGTACAGAAAAGGCATGTGGGTAGGAATAATAACTCAATCTATAACCATGTTCCACATGTCTGTGAGTGAGTCCCTCTGTCTTCTTCTTCTGGCCCGCTATATTGGCACAGAGAATAGAGGGCTCATGAACTGGAAGGAAAGTGGAAGATAGTGGCCATTGGGGGCTAGGAAACAAGAAACGGAGGAAGGATGGATCAAGTGAGGCAAAGCCCCCTGGAAACAGGAATGTAAGATTAGCAAGATGAGGCTTGCAATTAACCGCAGCCTTCCCAAACCTGGTGCCCTCCAGTTGTTTTGGACTTCAACTCCCATTAGTATCAGCAAAGGTAATGGTCAGGAATGTTGGGAGGGCACCAGGATGGCTGTGGCCATGTCATAAACATTCCTGTATTTTGGTGGGCACCTTTCTAATATGACAATGATAGCTTGCTACCCATAGGATATTTTTTGACAATATATATTTAAGATTTGATCTCCAGCTTGAAATGTTATATTAAATCAGTGGCAAAACCTACAGTGTTTCGTTAGTCATGGTTGAACTAAATACACAAAAGCTGGGAAATAATTTTGCCAACCATAACGCCAGACCCTTCTCAAACTATAATGCTCCTTGAGCAAAGGGACCAGCACATGTGTAGCAAGTGACGGAGGGCAGAAGCCCGTTGGGATGCACCCATGACGGTTGAACCACAGGACTCTGGGCCCTCTCAGTCAACAGCCTGAGTGCTCAAAACTTAAAGATATTACGCCTTTTCACTCTTTTTTCCTTGAAGTTTCACACTCAAAAACAAATTCTACCACAGCCTATGCACTAGAATAACTCCCTATGGACCACAAAGGGCAATAGTAACTTCCATCCATGAAGCCCTATATGGGGAGTGAATCCTTTTCCCTTAAAATATCCCATAATAAGCTTTGCTATGTACCAAACCTAGCTAATCCATTAGCAAATTACATAGCAATCTACGTGCAAAATTTAGGGCACATTGTACAAGGGGGAGCTTAGCTCTGTCTCCAAAACTGACTTTTTGACACTATAGGAAAAAATGTGCAAAATGGTGTTCCCGACCATAACAATATGTATTGATACTGACAGCACCACCAAAAAAAAGAAAAGAAAAAGAAAATGGGCACCTGGACAAGGCTGGAGACGTCCTTACACAGGCTGAACTATCAGGATGGTGATGGATGTGTATAGTGGTTTTGGGAGTGAAATCAATAGTATACCTTAACATTTCACTGGTCGGTAGGTTTTTATATGCATCCTTTTTGTTCTTTTAATTGTTTTTTTAAAGACAATTTATGTCATTTCACTGAAATAAATTTAATATTCTTAATATATATTAAGTTTGCTATCACTGAAACATCACATGGTACTGCAAACTTAATAAAACACCCTTAATTAAGTTGTCAGGCTTTATCAACTGCTAAACAAATAGATAAGCTGTACTTCAGCATGCTTTCTTCTTGTCTTCTTTTCCCCCCTTCCAATTCTGGTTGTCTGAAGCAAACTAGCCTTAATTGATCTTTTGCCTAAGGAATTGTTGTCCACTTCTCTCCACCTTCGTAACACATGTGCACCCTCAAATCCAGAATTGGTTTCTTTTATGTCTGCAGAAAAAAAGAATATAGTTCACAAAAAGGGCACACATGGGACGGGCTAATAGAACAGAATTCGCTCTTCCAGTTTGCTATAGATCTGGGTTACTCCAATGTACAATTATCTACAATCCTACCAGTTGGATGAGACTGCCTGAAATAACAGAATAACCAAGAGAGCAAACACAAACATCACCTTGTTGGATGGATCTAGGGATCCACGGATTTGCGAAATATGGGAATATTGAAGTATACGTGTGTGGGTGGATCTGTTCATTTTGCTTTCTCCAACATTTTTTTAAAAAATCTAAAGTTCTTTCATGAATATGCAGGACTTTGTGAATTTTGGTAAATTTTTATAAAAAATGTACTGAAATGAAATTCTCACCCATTTGCACCTATCAAATTCAGTAGATTCAGCTATTTCTAGCTTGGACAGGACCATATAGCTGCTTGCCATAAAGTTATTATGAGGAGTCTATCAGTAAAAAGATATGATTGAATACACAGTGATTAGAACCAAGACTTTTAAGAGGAAAGTACTCAAAGCCCTGGGCCTTCCCCCCCTCCCCACATTTGATTAAAAAAAAATCAAGGTCTTTACTCCGAAATATGCAGAACTTTATGAATTTTGGTAAGTTCTTATCAAAACCAAACTGAAACATTCTCACCTGTCCCTATTTCTCCCCCACCCCTAGGTGGATCTGACTAACATCCATGGAGTTCAGCATTGCTTCCATAACTAGCCAGCCAAATACTACTGTTGTTATAGTAAAGGTTGTCCTCGAGTTCAATGCAGCCAAATCTTTAGCATAATACCAAGGCGGCAAACAAATCTGCCCGTTCTGTCAGCTCAACTGCACTCCCTAGCTGTGCTATTCCACCAAAATCACCATGTGGGGCAGGTCCAGCATCAGCACCTGGCATAATTGGGCAAATGCCAGCGGGGGCTTGTGGCCCCAATTTTAGTGGGACTGTGAATCCATTCTGGGTTTCAATCAGAACCAGACAGAACTCTAAAAAAGTTATCCAAGGCCCTTTCTACACCACGGGGTGCAGAGGACTGGAGGGATGGCGAACCCGGAAGTAGCCACTTCCGGGTTCGTTTTGATCAAAACACATCACTAGTGTGATGACCTGGGCTGCTCCCGGGCCGTCACACCATAGCAGCGGCCATTTTTTTCCCTACCTGGGAAGAGCGCAGGAGCGCTCTTGTGCAAAAACTTAATAAGTTTCTGAAATATTTTGGGAATAGGGTAAGCACTTTGGAGAACACCATTAGAGTTCTGGCTGGTTCTGACTGAAACCCAGAATCTATCCACAGCCCCACCGAAATCAGCCACCAGCATCCACTGGCAAATGTCGGGTGCCAATGGGGTTAACCAGTGACCCAGCATCACTTAGAAAAATAACAAAACAAATTATTAGGGCAAGAGGCATGTTGCAAAGTGAAGTGCTGACTGGGGCTAGGTAGCTCTTCCCTGTAGTGCTGCTGGTCCCCGCTTCATCAGAGGCATTATGAGAAAAATGAGTGACTGTAGCTTTGATCAAGACTTCGTTTTGCATTGCATCCAAAGGCCTAGTAAAAATTGGGGGATAATAAAAAGGAGGAGAAGGAGAAGGACCCTTGTGTAGTTCCACCTCTTAAGTGTACTGTGGCTCCATCTACACCAAGCAGGATATTGCACTATGAAAGTGGTATGAAAGCGGTATATAAAAGGCAGGAACCACACTACTGCTTTATAGCGGTATTGAAGTACACTGACAACTGTTGGGGCCCATTGACATATACCATATACCGCTTTCATACCGCTATATCCTGCTTGGTGTGGCTCCTGTCTTTTATATACCTCTTTGATACCGCTTTAATAGTGCAATATCCTGCTTGGTGTAGATGAGGCCTGTGTGGGGAGATGTGGGTGATGTGGGGGCTGACTTTCCTTCAACCTGATTCCAGTCTGAATATGAGAACACTTGAATTGTATCAGTGTAGGTGAAGAAATAAAGGTACCAATACTTTCTCTGTGGGTAGCATTATTATTAATTGCATGCTGTATAACCCATGCCATGATATAAAGTAAATTTGTAGTGGCAAAATAGCAACAACCCCCCCCCCCACGCATTTTCATTACGTGGTGGAAAACATAGATAGACAAATGATTGACCTTGAGGCAGCTAAATAGCAACACAAATCGTAACTTTAATATGGCGTGTTTGTAGAGCGCACAAGACAGAGGTCAAATGTAAGCATGTATTTTTCATTCTGAATGAAGATATTGTCCAGTGCGCCATATAGAGAACTAACCAGAATGAATGCATAATCCTGATTGAGAATGATTGGAACTTACAGTTGGCATTTATACATAAGTTTAAATTCATTACAATATTCCTAGCTAATATTTGCTTTATATGCCTGAATAAATTATACTTATAAGTGCTAACAATAAGTGGCCATTCTACACAAATCGCCTCATTAAAATACAAATATTGTATGCATACAATATTGTATGCGTACAAACTCTTAATTTATCTTATTTTAGCAAATGCCACAGCGAGAGTCGGAATGGCAAGTTGAAAACTTTAAAAGTACTTTTCCTACTCATTTTTGAGAAGTTTATATTAACTATTGTATAAACAAACCATCTTGGATTTGAAGAGCAATTGTATGCATAAATGAGAAATGGTTAAACCACTACCAGAATTCAGTATGAAGTGTAAACTATGCATGTTGCAGGAGTCCGGGAAAGGGGTGGAGTCTGGTGGACATCTTCCCTCTCAGCCGCCTAGTCTCCAGTCCGCAGACTGCCACACCTGCCTGACATGGTGCGCACTGAGCTGGGCATGTGCAATGGTAGCTGCTGGTCTGCATAGCTGCCATGTTGCAGAAAATGGTGGGTTTTCCTTTTTCGTTAATGCCAATTTACGCAAATGGCGGCTGTAAGGGGGCCATCTACACTTAATTACAGGCGCATAATCCAAGAGCGCCTTTAAGGCAGTGATTGACATGGGGTGGGAGAGGGATGGAAACGTGAAACAATGAAAAAGCCTTAACTATACAGCAGCTCCTGTGATATGTATGTGTGGGTGTGTATATGTGTGGGTGTATGTATCTATAGCTTTTACTCTGATTTCTGCGTGATGCGACAGCATTTCACAGTTCTTGATTTTCCAAGTAGTTCAGCTCACTATTCATAGATGACACCTCAGCTCCTCTTTCAGAAAATAGTCAATAGAGAAATGATTTCCCTAGCAGAAGTGCATAATCCCTAGGAGCGTTCCTGTAACTGTAGTTTGAAATTGTTTTTACACACAGATTTGATTGAGTTTTGAGCATTGCTTACATGCAAATGTATTTGATGATGCCAGTTTGAACCACATAAGTTTGTGAAAGCGAATGTGCTACGCTGGCACTAGTTGCTCTCAAAATCAAACCTGGCCACAAAATAATGTCAACTTCAATTGATACTGCTTCTATAGCGAATTTAGATTCTCTCTTCAACTGCTTTCCTTACTAAGTACTGATTCCATACATTTTGAGATTTTTTACGGACTGCGTCAGATGCTCTTCTCCAGGCTGTCCCACCATCCGAGTTTAGGCAGGTAAGAATTAGAGAAAGATACGTTTCAATGTGGTGCCAATATTATGAAATCCTATCCCCAGGGCTGCTTACCTAGCACAGTCTGAAAAATTTAGGTACCAAATTAAGACTTTTTTTTTTGTGCTATTATTTTGTGTTGTTTTATGGCATTAACGTTGCTACTAATTTTCCTTTATCACACACTGCTACATACTGGGTTGATGTTTCCATTGGCTCAAGTTCTCTTTCCTAATTAATAGTCACTGCCAATTCATAGCTCATCAATCTATATGAGTTATTTGAATTTCTTGACATAATGTGCATCACTTTATATTGAACCACACTGCTCTGAATTTCACCACTACACTGAGTAATTTGATGCAATCCATAACCTTACGTACCTTATTGTACACCTCTAACTGCAGACCATTGATGAACACATTAACAAGCACTGGCTCCAATAGAGATCCTTGAGGGAACCCACTTTTTGCTTCCTCCAGTGTGCTAAACGTCCATTTATTTCTGTTTCCTGCTTCCTGTTCTTTCATAGGACCTATCCTTAAGAAGAGCACCCTTCCTCTTATCCCATGACTGCTAAGTTTACTCAGGAGCCATTGATGAGGGACTTTATCAAAAGCTTTTTGAAAGTCCAAGCTTGTAATGTCCACATGCTGATTGACAAACTCATAAGAAACCTAAAAGGTTAGGAGGAGACAAGACTTATCTTTACAGAAACCATATTCTCTCTCTCTCTCTCTCACACACACACACACACACACACACACACACACACACACACACTATGGCCCTTTCCACACCAGGCTTTTTGCCTGGGATGGCCCCCGGCTGCTCCCTGTGCGCTGGTGTTGTGTATTAGGTTCTTCTGGGATTGCCCTCCCTCCCTCTACACCCCTATAGTGTAGAAAGGGCCTACAAGTGCAATCCTAACATATCTACTCAGAATCAAGTGTCATTGAGTTCAATAGCCCCTACTCCCAGGTAAGTGTGCATAGGACTGCAACCTCAGTTTTTATGTATGTGGGGAGAGTCCTCCTTTGACATAAAGTCTGCCTCCACTTACATCTCCTTTTCTCTTTCAATGCCAACTTCTCCCACCCACCCTCCAAAGACTCTGCCTTCTCCCAACCCCTTAATTATCCCCTTCATTTCTTTGGCAGCCTTCTTTGGGAGCAGGGAGCCCTTTCCGTGACATAAATTTAGGGTGACCAGATAAAATCCAGGTCAGGGCTCATGTAACTTTAACAGTTGTAGAGAAAAGGGAATTTCAGCCAGAGTCATTTGTATGCAATTAGTTCCTGGTGAAATTCCCTCTTCATCACAACTGTTAAAGGTGCAGGCACTATACTAGAGTGACTATATACAAAAGAAGGCAGGGCCCCTGCAACTTTAACTGTTGTGATGAAGAGGGAATTTCACCAGGAACTAATTGCATACAAATGACACTGGCTGAAATCCCCTTTTCTCTACAACTGTTAAAGTTACATGAGCCCTGACCTGGATTTTATCTGGTCACCCTACATAATTTCCCCTTACTTCTCTTAAACAAGCCACAGTTCAGACTATCTGTGTGCCCCCATAGTTTCTCACAACACAATACCAACGGTGAGCAGTATCCAGTAATGGCAATCTGCCAGCGCTAAACATGTTGTGCTGGCAGATTGCAACCCCAGAAACTAGCTGAAACTAGTGCATCTGGAATGGGCCACACATCAGCAGAGCTCCCTTCTGCAAGCTGTGCTGACCAGTCCCTTTCTGGAAGCTAGTGGAAATGCAGAAGACAATTGTTATTTTGAGGAGTTAGCCATGTAGAACCATTGCTCCTTCTGTGCTTAGAATTCTGATTGGGCCTGTTGCTTTTAGTGGTTACCTTTATTTCTTCCCAGAGTCAGTTATTTGTTTGAGACTGTCCAAACCGAGAAGCTAGTAGCCTCTTGGCAAGATCTCAAGGTTAGCCAGAGTAGCTGGGATGGAGTTATCTATGCTTACTGCCAAACATTCTCAAAGTCATTGGAGTAGAGCTTCAGAATAGGGGTGGGATTGCTATAGTGGTATATATGAACCTCTGAGACACTCCCAGGGTGGGATCTCAATGTAGGCTGATCTGGAAAGGCCAGGTCGTTATTAGAGTCACATCCATTGCCATATTTTGATGGGATTCCCAGCAACTATAGGGACATAAGACTTCATTTCTTGCTTTGTTGTAATGTTCTGCTTTAATCTTCTGTTTTGTTAATTTGCTCCTGTTTAAAAAAACCTTTAGCCTTTGCCCATTGTCATGTTCATTGTGTTATCAATCCTAACTGCTCTTCCCTTGCCTCTTGGCAACAGAGATCGTTTTGGCTCGTTTCCACTTGTGCTAGCTAGCGCTTTTGGTTGTTTCCTGTTATGCTAGTGGTTGTTCCCGCTACTGCAGCAGTAGCATTGGATACTGTCCAGTATCAAACTTAGCTAGGAGGCAAGGATGATAAATATATCTATAAGAACAAAATTTAGAAAGGGAAATACTGTTAGCACATGGGGGAAATGCTGATGGTGGAGTTGTAGTGCAGTGGAAGAGCACATACTTTGATCGCAGAATGTCTCAGGTTCAATCTATGTTTCTCCAGTTAATAGGATATAATGTTCTAGGGCTAGGCAAATTCTGGGCCTGAAGTCTTGCAGAACCACTGCCTGTCCAAGCAGGCCAGCCTTCTCCAACCGAGTGTGCCCTCCAGATGCACTCAACTACAAGTCCCATCATTCCCTACCAGCAGAGCCATTGGGAGATGATGGTCATTGTAGTCCAGTTGGAGAAGGCTGAAGTAGAACGTCCTGGGCGAAAGAGGGTCATTCTCTCGATAGGAGGCAGTTTCCCATGAAAACAAACCACTTTTGCCAATTTCTTTACCTTTTACAGAGTTGTCAGTGACAATTTCCAAAGAGCAATTAAACAAATGTGTGTACTGAACCAAGTGAATAAAATCCTTGATTCCCCACTGAAGACTGGGAGATTAAGAGTGAGTTCAACAGTTCTTTCTTTCTTTTTTCACCCAATGTGTATATAAACCACTGGCAGGTTCAGAAGCACCTTAATTGCATGAGGAAGCCAAAGCTCCAAGGGCTGACACTTAAGTCTCACATCACTCCCTTCATTTCTACTAAATATTTGCAAATTATGTAAATAGTCAAGTGCACCCATGAAATGTGATACAAAGAAGACAAACGTTATTGTTCATTATCATATTCATGTTGCTGGCACTGCGCTTTCAAGCTAGAGGAGTTATTGCAGTCTTCAGTCAGCAAAACTAGGCCTACATATCAACCCTTCAGCCAGCTCCTGTTGGCGGCTCCCTTGCTTATCTCATTTATAGAAATGATCTTTGCTGAGAAGACTGCTTTGATCACCAGATGATTGGAATAAAAGATTTTTTTTAAAAAATGGTTGTTATTTTTTTTAAAAATTAAGTCATTGAAGACACACCAAAAAATGTTCAAAGGAATCACTGCACTATTGATTTGCATAATATTTTCAGCTTCATTTAGGAAAAATGACAAATCATTCTTGAAAGCACAGTCAGTCAAAATATCATGAAACATGTGCCAGAACTAGGAGCATAGCTCAAAAATTTAATATGACATCATTTGAAAAATCCCAAATCATTCCATTAATAATGAAAAGATGCAAAGTTGGGATCATACAACATTTATCTAGAAAGAAAATATTCCTATTGAACCAGGAGGCAGTCTAATTCTTGAATCTTTACAAAACAGGGAGGTGAGAATAATATTTTATATATATATATATATATATATATATATACACACACACACACACACACACACACACACACACATATATATGTGTGTGTGTGTGTGTGTGCGCACGCGCTAGAGTCCTCTTCATTCAAGACAAATTCTGCCTCATTTAATCATTTTTCTAATGAGCCTAGGAGCAAAAGAGGACACAGCTCTTCTCCTTTTCTTAGTTATGTAGTAGAGGGAATTTCAGCAGCAAGAGTTTTGCATTCCTGCCCGGCAGGCTGCCCCCTCCAAGATTCCCTCCCTTGACACATCTATCGAAGGGACAGAAGCCCTATATTCTTCAGCACCTGTCTACTTTAGGCTCGCTACAAATCACACGCAGCTTGTTTTCTATAAAACCTATATGCCAGCGATGCAAAAGCTCAGGCCTGTGCACCAGTTCCGCCCCCCTAGGGCTTTCAGTCGAGCCTTTGGGATTCCCCAGATGATCATGCATCTTTTCTCTGTCCTAAAAGGTTGAAATGCCTCTCCTAGAGCTGTCTTGCCTTTGGTCCTACCCAACCTTGGAATGTGGCTCCTGAGAGCTTCTTTGAAATTTAATTCAGCCTTCAGGTAGAAAAAAGTTTCAACATCCATGTTATATAGGGCTGGCCCTACCATTCCATGCTATATGCTAATAGCCAGGGCTGGCCCTACCAATGCTTCGAACAGTACTTTTAGGTATTGCCCTTAGAAAGGCGCTTACTGGCCTTTGTTTTCAAACAATGCCCTCAGCATATCTGGAAGGAAAGTAAAAAGGGATGCCTGGCGCCCCCATGCACAGCAGTTGTGTTTCTGTGCGAAGTAGAAGATTTAGTGCATTACCAGTTATATTGTCCCCTGTATAAGGAGCCTTGGGCTTGCTTTCTGTGAAAGCTTTTGAAAACAAGAGCAGGATGGTCCCCAGCTGACATTATCTATGACTTTTTGGCAGATTATAGTAATTTCACCTCAAATAAGGTCGCTACCTTTGCAGTAGCAACACAGAAAACCTGTCACAATTTTTTTTAAAGATGTCTGCTGTGGATTGTAAAGGAAATGATCTGTTATAGACCTTTTGTAAAGGTGTGTTACTGTGTGGTAGCTTTTATTGGTATTTTGTATTATCATATTTTTGGTTTGTTATATTTCACATAGTATTGTATTTTGTAATGGCCTTTGTACTATAGACAAATAAAACTCAATTCAATTCAACTAAAGCTAAGTTAGGAGATATGGCATTGTGAGGAGGACTTGCCAGGTAAGGGGAAAGTGGCCTAGACAGTTAATGGCTGTGCCATGTTTCAGTTCTGCCTGCAACTGCAGGTTTGACCGTTGTCCTATCAACCAGCCCTCAGGTTTTAGGATGCTGCTTTTAAATGCCAGATCCGTGTATAAGACCTCCCTCATTCACAACTTAATTGTGGGTGAGGCAGTCGATCTGGCATGTATAACTGAGACCTGGATGGGTGAGCAGGGAGGAGTCAGTTTCTCCCAGCTGTGCCCACAGGGGTACTTGGTTCAGCATCAGGGTAGACCTGAGGGTCGGGGGGGGGGGGGTGTTGCTGTGCTCTATAGGAGCTCCATCTTCCTCTGTAAGCTCCCTGTCCATGTGACTCTGATCTGGAGTGTTTGCACCTTGTGTTGGGTCAGTGAGACAGATTACATATTCTGTTGGTGTACCACCCACCCCACTGTTCAACAGACTCCCTAGGTAAGCTGATGGAGGTGGTCTCGGGTGTACTGCTCAGATCCCCCAGACTGTTGCTTCTGGGGAATGTCAACATTTACACTGAGGGCACCTTATCCGGGGCAGCTCAGGATTTCATGGTCTCCATGGCAACCATGGGACTGTCTCAACATGCCATCGGCCCAAAGCATGTAGCAGGGCATACAATAGACTTGTTTTTTGCAACTGGACATGAAGATGGTATTTGAAAGTGGAAGCCCTCACATCAGTTCCTTTGTCATGGTCATCACTGCTTGCTGAGGTTTAGACTTACAGCAGCTTTTCCCATTTGCAAGGATAGGGGGCCTATTAAGATGGTCCGCCACTGGAGATTAATGGATCCAGATGTTTTCCAAAGTGCTCTGGGGAGTTTTCCGGCTGATAGGGCTGGCCCTCCTGTCAAAACCCTGGTTGATCTGTGGAATACAGGAGTGACCCAGGCAGTTGACATGACTGCTCCTGAGCACCCTCTCCGGAGTTGAGCTCATACTGCTCCATGGTATGCCCCAGAGCTGAGACAATTAAACAAAATAGGAGATGGATTGAGGGCAGATGGAGACGAACTAGTGGATGCAATCAAACACTGGTAAGTGCCTGTAGTAAGGTATATTCAGGGGCAGTGAGGGCACCAAAAAAACCAATACCTTACTGCCACTATCAATTCATCAATGTGCCGCCTAGCAGAGCTTTTCAGAGTTGTCCAGGGGCTATTATATGCTGGCTCCAAGGACATGGTAGAACCATCTGAGGCCTACTGTAATGAATTTGCTAGGATTTTCCAGAATAAAATCTACGGTATCCACCAGGTCTTAGACGGTGTTATAGCAGGTGACTCAAGCAAGGTATCCAGAGCTCAGGTTTGTCCTGGTTTCTTGGATGAGTTTCAGTTTGTATAGATTGAAGTCGTTGACAAGGTGCTTGGACAGGTCCATGCAACCACCTCTGCATTGAATCCTTGCCCCTCTTGGCTAATAAAAGCTAGCAGAGATCGGCTGGCTGGGCCAGGGAAATGTTTAATGCCTCTTTGTGAGAGGGAGTGGCTCTAGGCTACCTGAAAGAAGCGTTAGTGAGACCACTCCTGACGAAATCTTCCTTGGACCCAGAAAATCTTAATAGATATAGGCCTGTGGCAAATGTTCCATTCCTGGGCAAGGTCCTTTAGCAAGTGGTTGCAGGCCAGCTCCAGACACTCTTGGATGAGACTGATTATCTGGATCCATTTCAGTCAGTTTTCAGGTTGGTTTTGGCATGGAAACTGCCTTGGCCCCTCTGTATGATGACCTATGTCAGGAGAAAGACAGGGGGAGTGTGACTCTGTTGATTATCCTTGATCTCTCAGCAGTGTTCGATACCATTGACCACGGTATCCTTCTGGGACGACTGGCTGAGTTGGGAGTGGGAGGCACTGCTTTGCAGTGGTTCTGCTCCTACTTGGTGGGTCGGCTCAAGAAGGTGGTGCTTGGGGAACATTGCTCGGCCCCATGGATTCTCCAGAATGGGATTCTGCAGGGATCAGTCTTGTCTCCCACGTTGTTCAACATCTACATGAATCCATTTGATGCGGTCATCCGGAGTACGATGACACACATCTCTATTTCCCCTGTGGATGTGCTGAACTGGTGCCTGGCTGAGACAATGGGCTGGGTGAGGGCTAATAAACTGAAACTCAATCCAGACAAGACTGAGATGCTTCTCATCGGATAGAGGGTAGATGGGGTTGCACTCCCCCTGTAGGAGCAGGTTCGTAGCTTGGGGGTCCTCCTAGTACCATCTCTGTCCTGGTTGGGGTGTGGCATATTTGTCTGGAAAGGGATGGCGATCATTCTGAGGCATCATTGGTGGTGACAGGTGGGTTTGAGGGCCTGCCAGTAAGGGTTTTGCAGCCCTGGGGGGATGAGGAATGCCTGTGGGGCCATCTCTCGTCGCAAACCTGGTGTTTTGCAGCTCGGAGCGATATGACAGGGGATATCCCCGCTTTCCCCAAATGGGGAAATGCTGAGGGGGTGATGATTCTGTAATCGACATCCAGCAGACAAAGTATGTTTTGCCTGATTATATTGACTGGCATACAAAAATAGTAGCCCAGGGACCCCCCTCTGCCGATCTAATTTAATAAATGTGGCCCAAATTTCAGTCCCTACAGTTGTGTCATCTCTTTATTGTCTCACCTCCTTCACTCGCAAGTTTCCTCATACACTGCACATAGAAGTCACAATGAAATATAGAGTTAGGCACACCTTTGTTGGGAATACTGCAATCTCATCTGCAAGTTACAGGTAAAGGGCAGTGTTGCAGTTAGTTAATTCATGAGAGTTTAAACCACGGCTAGGCTTAGGATCTCTACAGCCTACAGTGTGTTTTCCTGCTCTTCCCCTTCCTTCCTTCCTTCCCTCACTCTATCTCTTTGACCTCTTCCATTACTGGGATCAGTATTTGCTTTCTTCTTCCAGTGTTATAGAGCACTGTATGCTGTACCTGCTGTACTCTGTCTCTCTGACCTCTTACTGGGAGCAGTTGCTTTCTCGCTCCTTCCAGTGTTTTCAAAACTATATGCTGTACCTGCATTGTATGTGAAAGAACATTGTAAGTTATCTTTCCTTCACTGACAAAAGGCGTCTCCTTTTTAGCCTTTTGTGTGCATGTGGGACTGGTAAACGCTCATTCTGTTCTGCCTTTTGCTTTTCTCTGCTAAGTGCTTTCATAGCAGAAGGCATCAATACTAAATAATTCCCATCAACTTTATCCATATTCCTCTAACCTGGTACTCTCCAAATATGTTGGACTACAATCCCCATCTGGGGATTCTGGTCATTTAACACTCCTGGAGGAGGCCAGGTTGGGCAAGGCTGCTTGAACCCATTAGATCAGACCAAGGGTCCATCTAGTTCAGCATTCTGGTTACACAGTGGCCAATCAGCTATTGACCAGGAACCCACAGGCATCACACTAGTATAGGACCCCCTCCCACCCATGTTCCCCTGCAACTGGTATATGCAGGTTTACTGCCTCTGCTACTGAAAGCAGCACATCACTATCAGGACTAGAAGCCATTGATAGCCTTCTCCAGGAATTTATCTAACTCCCTTTTAAAGCCATCCACATCTTGTGGTAACAAATTCCATAATTTAACTATGCACCTTTATCTGTTCTGAATCTCCCACTAATCAATTTCATGGGATGGCCCTGGGTTCGAGTATTTTGAGAGAGGGAGAAAAATGTCTCCCTATCCAAATTTCTACACCATGCATAATTTTGTACACCACTATCATGTCTGCCCTTAGCCTCCTTTTCCCCCAGCTAAAGAATCCCAGCTGTTGTAACCTCCCCTCATAGGGGAGATGCTCCAGCCCCTTAATCATTTTAGTTGTCCTTTTCTGCCCTGAAGGTGCCCTGAAATTGATTAGCTTAAAGCATAACTGTTTGTATCAAATAGTTAACTGTGTTAATTGGCTTCCCCGTTGCTTCACTGCCAGAGCCATCTAACTCTGTGTGGAACTGTGACTGATATGTTTAGTGTGAGGTCTGCCTGATACATTATAGGTCCCATCCGTACAGTCTGATAACCCTGAAGGAAAAAGGACAGATCCATTGCCTGGGTGGTAGCTTACGCATTTATTTATTTATTTATTTATTTATTTATGTCTTCATTTCTTTACCTCGCAATAGGCCTCAGTTCACTTAATGCTGAATATTCTACGAATGGTGCTGGACTGACTACATGACCTCAAGGCTCTCTGCTGTATCTCAGTGTGTGGGGTGTGATTTGGCCCTAGGATTCTGTTTAATACTATGCATAGCATCCTGAATGTTAGCCTGCGAATGCACAATTGTCTTTTGACACTTGCTTAAATACAGTTGCTAAAATACACTCTGGCACTTCTTGAACATGTGCAGCTTCAGCTTTAAGAAACCTCACTAATTGGAGAGCAAAAACACCAGATCGGGAAGCATGAGATTTGTTAAAGATACAACATAAATCCCAGTTTTATTGCTTCTTCTGATAGCAAATCTAAACAGAAGTCCTGGAGAAAATCTTCAAGCACCTAAATTTTATGTGTGCTCCAATAGCTTTTTCTTCCCCCCCAGGGAAAGAATGATACCTCTGTATGAACATCATGGAGATCCAGAAACTCATTGCTCCCACAAGGATAAATCTCCTAGTTTATTTATTTATTTGACAGGGCTGGAAATCATATCAGAGTCATTTTTTATATAAAACTGCAAACAATGACTGTTTCATAAACTTGCTGTCTTTGCACACAAGTTCTCATGCACAGGCACTCACTGGAATGAAAGGGAACAAGAGTGCTGTTGTGGGTCTTGCATTCATTTCAATGGTAAGGTGCACCAAAGAGCTTTCCATTAGATTTATGCGTTCGAAAAGAATAGTATATTTTGCAGATTGCTTAAAACTAATGACTTCACAAATAGATTTGAACCAACAGAGTATCATTTTGCACGATATATGGGGCAAATATGTACCTGCATCATCAAGTCATCCAATCCTGGTACACTGATGATTAGTACTTGTATGATACACAAATTTACTTAAAATACCTTAGATGTAAGCCTAAATGTAATGTGTGCAGAGGCAAGGAATTGCTAAAAATATGATTATGGAGTATGCTATGCTAAAATCATTGGCTCCTAAGGTAGGCTGACCATATGAAAAGGAGGACAGGGCTCCTGTAACTTTAACAGTTGGAGGGAAAAGGGAATTTGAGCCAGTGTCATTTGTATGCAGTTAGTTCCTGGTGAACTTCCCTCATCATCACAACAGTTAAAGGTGCAGGCACTATACTAGAGTAACCAGATACAAAAGAAGGCAGGGCCCCTGCAACTTTAACTGTTGTGATGAAGAGGGAATTTCACCAGGAACTAATTGCATACAAATGACACTGGCTGAAATTCCCTTTTCTCTACAACTGTTAAAGTTACAGGAGCCCTGTCCTCCTTTTCATATGGTCAGCCTACCTAAGGTGAAATCAAACATGTGTGTTAATCTCACAGAGGAAGGGTCCCCAGCCTTTTTGGCTCAATGGTCACATTTGGAATGTTGAGAACACATTGTGGGTGCTCTCACAAAATGACTTTCATGGAGGAGGGTTGGTCATCTATCAAATAGCTGCTATGTGAGGCATAGCTTGTCACAAAACACTCATTTCCCAGAAGGCAAATGGTGAGTCCAAGAACCTACAAAAAAAGGTAGACATGGGGTCTGACCTCCCAAACACTGAACCACTCTTTGGAACCCACATAAAGATGGGCAGAACTTTGCTGTCCAGAATGCTGCCTCCCCAAATAGTTAAGAAATAAAATACAGGAGCAGGCGGGTGAAGTCTCCATGGGCACATGGGGAGGGGGGCAAAGGTAGGGTGACCAGATAAAATCCAGGTCAGGGCTCATGTAACTTTAACAGTTGTAGAGAAAAGGGAATTTCAGCCAGTGTCATTTGTATGCAATTAGTTCCTGGTGAAATTCTCTCTTCATCATAACTGTTAAAGTTGCAGGGGCCTTGCCTTTTTTTGTATATGGTCACTCTAGTATAGTGCATGCACCTTTAACTGTTGTGATGAAGAGGGAATTTCACCAGGAACTAATTGCATACAAATGACACTGGCTGAAATACCCTTTTCTCTTCAACTGTTAAAGTTACATGAGCCCTGACCTGGATTTTATCTGGTCAGCCTAGGCAAAGGCAACACATTGTGAGACCTAGACTCAGAGAGTGACTTGAATTTATGGAATGGCCATTGCATGTTAGAGACCATAGACAGAGTTTTCATATAAACACTTGCAAGGTGCTTGGAGGGGAGGGGAGGGGAGGACTTGAGTGAGGGCTTCCAGCATCCAGTTCCTGTTTTCTTATTCCCTGCACCACCAGCTCAATAGTTCTTCAGCAAACCAAGCACCCCATTCTAGCCTATTTACTCCAGAAACTGACAACCAGTTCCAGGTTTTGGAGGGCCTAGCATCCACACCTCATTCCAACCACCATCATTTTCTGGACCAGAGCAAGAGGCAGGCAAACAAGCAAGTTGCAATGGTGATGACGAGGAGCAAGCCCAAGGGATTTTTGTCAGTGGGGGTCCTACAGTGTGGGCCCATGGCAGGTGCCCAACCATGACTACCTTTGATGCTGGCCTTGCCGACAACCAGTCTTAGAGCACATCACCTGCTCCTGGCTCTTTAGACCCTTTTCTACCCGCTCCAGAATCTGACCACATTTCATTTTGGACCATATTATTTGCTTCTAACCCTATGGATTTCAGCCTGCATTAGATCTAGACCCTCTCCACCACCCCCTGCAGAGAGAAAAAGACACAAAAGCTCCTCCCTCTCCCTCCCACTCTGCCAGTGTGTGTCCAACAGGGATTTGTATAAAGTGATTCCTCTGTTTTGGATCTTCCTGCCCCCACCAGTAGGATTGCTCTTTCCGGCTTTTATAGAAGAACTGTGTGGGTCTGCCTTGGGATTTGGTAAGATAGGTACTGTATATGAAGTCCCATGGAGCGAATTCACACATTCATGTATACTTCTTAATGTTTTTTTGTCTTGGTGACTCAGCATTTGATGAATCAACCTGAAGTCGTAAACTGATACAGCTGAAAAGCACTGCATTTTAGGTAATGGGGGATAATGATGCACGTTCTGTCTGTGATGTTTGATGCATTGTGACAGCTCATTCATTCACACATACAAGTCATCACTTCAGTCACCAAGGGCTGGAAATGAATGTAAACCAGTATGTCTAGCAGGCGACCATGTTGTTTTGTATGTGTGACTTTTCATTTGAGGAAAGACTGTAGAACTAGGGAGGAAAGATAAGCCAGCTAGAAAAAAAAAATCCATAAAACCATTTCTTTGATTTCTCCTCCATTACAACCCCCTCACCTTTACTTCTGGAATGTCCCTACCTTTACTATGTTCCTTTTATAACTGGTTTGGGTTTTGTGACAGGTAGTGAGTTTCTAAATAAGCTGTTGTCCTTCCAACTTCCCAGGTGTTTCCTGATGCTTCTCAGCTCCCTAGACGTATTTCTTTGGGTGAAATTATTTTGGCTCTTCGTGGTTAAAAAGCTGAACTTCCGGATGACCCCTAGCTAGGCAGAAGCAGGCTAGCTTAAGTGTGAATATGTTCTCCCAGGCTGCCAATGACCTCAGCCCTGACCCAGATGGACCACACTCTACAGAGCAAAGATATAATTATACTTCTGTGCTGTTTCAGTCATGAACTTATCCTGAGGCTGTCAACTGTGTGCATTGGTGTTTATTTCAACATGATAGTTCAGTGTTTCAGTGTTCTTGGCTTCTGGGTAATTGGAAAAGATACTTTTCTGTTCTTGCCTACTGGGTAATTGGAAAGGTGAAATAAAAAAATATACATCTTACTGCAAATTCACACAAGTGAAACAGGAGAACAGCAAAATTTGACTCTAGGTTTTTCTAGTCTCTTATGGAAAAGCTCATGTTGGTTCCAAGGAATGTATTTCAACACTCGTTTAGCCAAGGAGAAACGATAGGCTTGGTAATACCAACATTTGGTAGGAAAATGGAATTTGGAATGAATATTGCATTTATGTTACTTTTGAATCCTGATAGAAAAGTTCTGGTGGCCATTCCAGAATTCAAGTTAATACTAACAAGACTTCCGACTTTAAAATGTCTTTATAAGTTTGGCCTTTTCATACCAAATTATGTTCTTGAGATAACGTTTGAGGTTTCTCATATTCATGTGAGGGAAACATGGATGTACAAGAACAATTATTTATGTAGCTTTAGGATTTCCAAGACCTATGATGCAGTGTGAGTGCAGGCAAAGCAGACATGCTTAGAAGAAACAATATTCTGTCACTAACTGAGAATATGGAAGCATAAATGGATTGCCTCGAATCTGAGAGGGCAGATAGACTTTCTTGGAAATCAGTTGCTCAGGCTGGGGAAATGGAATTAGAAATAGTGATGGGTAAAATTTATTTAATTCAGTGTAACATTGTGCACATAAATCTATTTTTAATGGTAAATTGCTCTCCCCATCCCCACTGAGCCCAATTCCAAAGTTCAGAAACTTATTGTACTCCTAATGATTTTATTTGGAGTATAATGGGACTGAAATACATCCATCCAATCCTTACAACCCTAGATCATCTACTATAATTGCTTGAGCTCTGTCCCTCCTACTGCTTGTGATGTCCCATGCTTCTAAGGCCCAGTATCTTGCCAAAGAGGAATCAGTTTCAGACGGGTCACAGGTCACCCCACAGGTGTGTGTCTCTCAGCACACCCTTTTAAACATTACTGGCCTGAGGGCATTCCTATGGGGTGGCAATACGTCAGCGAAGAAAGCTTTCTTCTCTGCGCGCATTGCGTCTGCAAATTCACGTCCAGCAGAACTGTTCAGGGTGGTGAGGGGTCTAACCCAGGCACCTTCTCCCCTGAATCCGATTTTAGAGCCTTCAGTAGTTCGCTGTGAGGCCTTTAACGATCATTTCTCAGATAAAATATCTCAGATAAGAGCCAACTTAGATGCCATTGTTATAGCAGAGGCTGACAGTGGAGTGTCTAGCGACTCCGCGAGTAGGATTACACTTGATCAGTTTCAGTTGGTGAGTACCGAGGATGTGGACAAGGTACTTGGATGTGTGAGGAGGACGACTTGCCCTCTCGATCCCTGTCCTTCTTGGCTGGTCGTCCAGGGAGGAGATGCAGTTAGATCACATCTACAACATATCATTAATGCATCTCTCAGGGAGGGGAGTTTTCCATCATGTTTAAAAGAGGAGGTGGTAAAGCCGCTTCTAAAAAAGCCCTCCCTGGATCCCCTGGACCTTAATAACTACAGGCCAGTATCAAATCTTCCATTTTTGGGCAAGGTAATCGAGAGGGCGGTTGCCTTCCAACTCCAGGCAGTCTTGGATGACACTGATTTTCTAGACCCATTTCAAACCGGCTTCAGGGCAGGATATGGAGACCGCTTTGGTTGCCTTAGTGGATGATCTACACCTTAGTATTGAAAGGGGGAGTGTGTCCCTGCTGGTACTCCTGGACCTCTCAGTGGCTTTCGATACGATCGACCATGGTATCCTTCTGAGCGCCTGGGGGAATTGGGAATCGGGGGCACTGTGCTTCAGTGGTTCCGATCCTATCTCTCGGGCAGGTTCCAGATGGTGATGCTTGGGGATAGCTGCTCTTCAGAAAAGGAGTTGCTATGTGGTGTACCACAAGGTGCCATCCTTTCCCCAATGCTGTTTAACATTTACATGAAACCGCTGGGAGAGATCATCCAGAGGCATGGGGCGGGGTGCTATCAATACGCTGATGACACCCAAATATATTTCTCTATGCCTTCGACAACATCGTCAGCTAAGGATAGTGTGTCTCCTCTGAATGAATGCTTGGAGGCAGTAATGGGCTGGATGAGGAAAAACAAACTGAAGCTGAATCCAGACAAGATGGAGGTGCTTGCTGTCAAAGGCCCCAACCTGGGTTTGGAGGTGTGTCAACCAGTTCTGGATGGGGTTACACCCTCCCTGAAAGACTGTGTTCACAGCTTGGGGGTACTCCTGGATCCGTCGCTCCAAATGACAGCTCAGATTGATGAGACGGCCAGGAGTGCCTACTATCAGCTTCGGCTGACACACCAGCTGCGCCCCTTCCTAATGTTGGAAGACCTAAAGACAGTAGTGCACATGCTGATAACTTCGAGGCTTGACTTCTGCAATGCGCTGTACATAGGACTACCTTTGTGCCTAGTCCGGAAACTTCAACTTGTTCAAAATATGGCAGCCAGGTTGGTCACCGGTACACCTAGGGGTGACCACATTGCACCAGTTTTAAAATCGCTTCATTGGCTGCCAATCAGTTTCCAGGCGAAGTATAAAGTGTTGGTTATTACCTTTAAAGCCCTACATGGTTTGGGTCCAGGTTACCTGCGGGATCGCCTTCTTCCATACAATCCGCCCCGCACACTTAGGTCCTCTGGGAAGAACTTACTCAAGTCAGCCAGAACTAGGCTGACGAGTGTTACCCAGAGGACCTTCTCTTCCATCGCTCCCAGTCTATGGAATGGTCTGCCGGAGGAGATTAGACAAATTAGCAGTCTTCTTGAATTTAAGACTGCTCTCTTCCGGCAGGCCTATCCAAATGAATTTTAGGATGTTTTTAATGATGTTTTTTTCCCTTGTTTTTTTAAATTTTAACTGTTTGTGATTCTTGTGTTTTATATTGTTGTTGTTCCCCGCCTCGATCCGGAGAGGCGGGTTATAAATAATAATAATAATAATAATAATAATAATAATAATAATAAATAGTCCTCCTATCAATTTTTGACTGTGACAGTGACTCCCATGTAGCTTTTCTTATGGTTCAGCCACACAGGAACGTGAGACTACAAAAGCATCCATGGCCCCTTTCTGAATTACAGCCAAGATCCAGCAGGGGTGGAGCCACGAGAATACCAAATTCTTCCAGTCTTTGAAAGGTCTCAGTTGATTGCAGTGTTTTGCTGACACAGCACCTTTTTCATCTGTGCTAACTGGCCACAGTGGAAACTATCCATGGTCCTGATTGCTGCTCCCCTAACCCCATCAAGACTGAGCCAGGAGTGAACTAGCTTGCCTTGACCTGTCTTGACTTACTGTAATCTGACAAACTTTAACCTGGTACTTGACTACTCCTAACTTACAGTGACCTGTCAGATTCAACCTGATTTAATTGAGTTCATCTGATTTACTTCACTTGGCTCTGTCTGAAATAGCTTCCCTCTTCCCTCAGGGGCTATAACCCCTGGCAACTAGAAGACTAACTGAACTTTTTGTGGCAGTGGTGAAAGTGGCAATAGTGGTAAGGATGCCTACCTGTGAAGTTTTCATTCGTCCCTTATGCCCTGGATGCTGAAATAGTAGCATTCTAAGTACCAAGGACTTTAGGAAATGTAGTTTTCCAGGGCACCTTAGTACTCATCAGGCAGATCAGGAGCTCTGAGCACTATGTTTCCTAGGACTCCATGGGTTTGGTAGCATGCTTGGTAGCAAAAAGAGTCCCAGGACATTCCAGATTGCCTGAGGTGCCCTGGAAAAAACTACATGTCACAGGACTTCTTGCTGATTTGCAATTATCTAGAAGCTTAAGTTTGCTTTCTGAACCAGAGAAGATTTTTTTCAGGAACATGGTGGTTTCTCTGTAATGTAGCTGAGCATTATGGAAGTTCATATTCTGATCCAGTAAATATGGCCTTTGATATCATAATATCAATTATATCATTGGAAATTAGAACTGGTTCATTTGCTAACCACACCACAATATATCAGTTATTTAATTGACAACATGTGGGTCAAAAAATCATGTGCCACAAAAATCTGAAACAACAACCGTACACCAATCCAACACCCATGTACCATCATGATATATTTGTAAGTATTTAAAAACACTCAGTAAAGTTTAAAGCAGCAGCATATTGGTCCAGAGTCACATTTTTAGGCTAAGGCTCCCACCAGGAATGGGATTTGGTACAATTTAGACTGGAAAAGTCTGTAAGAAGGTAAAGGCTGAAAACAACAATATTAAATTGGAATTTGAAATTTACCATTTAGTGGAAGTATGTTTGCAGAACAAACTGGGATATTCTGTAAACAGTCTGCCTATGTTATACTCAACAATATGCCACAATCCATTTTGGTGTATTTTATCCACAATTTCCAAAACTACCTCCAAAGGGGCATTGCAATTTGACTGCCATGGCATATTGTCCATTTACCTCCGTGCCTTCACACTTTGCTGTGCAGCTGACAAAATTAACTACTGTTTTTAGCTTAATGTATATGATAACACTCCAGTTGTTCTAACAAGCAAAATGATTAGTTTACTAGGATACCTCAGAAAGCAGAAATTATAATGACATGTATTTTTAACTTGTAACTTTGTGCTGTGATTTTAAAATCATTGCTTTGCCTGCATTTCTTTTGTAGCTCTAGCTTGTATTTGTCCTATTATTTGGAGAAAGACTGACAACTTTTCACTGAAAATAATTATTAGTTAATGTTCATGCACTATATTAAGTACCAACACTTAAATCCTACAGCTTCGTGTACAGCTCATGCAAGCATTTTCAATTGCTGAGACATTTATTGAATCTTATGCTTCAACATCTGAGGGTGGGAGGTGGTTGTAGGAGAGTTAAGGGCAGTGACTGGATGATGCTCATGATGTCATTAGTAAGAGAGGCATAACTGCCCAATGCACCCATATTTATTTTTTATTTAATTTAAAAAAGGTGCCCATAGATCCACACAATTTCTGTTTTATTTTAGCGTTTGTCTTGCTCTGCCTCTCTTAAGCAGAAAGGTATAACTATCCAAGTTTGTTTAGCAGACTTTCTTCCACTTTCTCCCTTCTCTTTCTGCCAAATGAATGGAAGAGCATCAGGCAGGGAGGCAGCAGCCATGGTAGCCACCATACCTCATGGACAGTGGGTATGTGAGCTATTGCTTAATAGCAAGTCTGTGGGCTTCATCACGTGTGTGAAATAAGGCAAGCTCATGACTGGCTTCTCACAGAAGTTCACAGATCTTTTTGATGACATCGTGACCCTCCTGCATATCTCCTGCTCCTTCCCCCCAGTTATTCCATTAAAAAAAAAAAACCTTGGATATCCCAATTCTTCCGAAATATCTTGGGATTTCCTACTGTGTGCAACAGATGTCCCATTCAAAACTATGAGCACTGAAGTTTTCAGTTACAGGCCACATGGTCACCCTTCTCCTCCCGTGTAATTCAGCTCATTACAATTGTGGAAGAGAAGCAGGAAGCAAAGCCCCAGTAAGCAAATTCAATTCCCCTTTAATCTAAAGAAGCCCTGTGAGGCTAAGGCTTTCACCCATGCCGAAGCTAGGAAGCCAAGAAAGCTCTCAGTCCCCGGTTAAAGTAGTATATGAGTTCAGCATGCAGCAGCATGCAACATTGACTGCTGCTCTTATTCACCTTCGTTTATGTCATTGGGACCCCATCCCATTGAGTAGGCAAGGTGGCAGCATACTGTGAGTCTATCCAGTCCCTGTCAATTGCACTCTTTTTTGTGGGTGTGGCCGGTGGTGTTGTGGTAAATTCGGAAGTGCAGGTGCTCATCATGACAGTCCTCATCGCCACGCCCCAAGGAGAGGCCAAAGGTGAAGTCAGTTGAGTTGAACCATATCAACAAACCAGTTCTAGCAGTTTTCATCTCCATCACGAGCAGGCCTTCGGTAAAGCTAATGGGTCTTTATTTCCCATTCAAGACCAAGCCACTTTGTATTACAACAAGAAACTATATATTGTTGCTAGGTAAATCTATTTCCCCCTAGCTACTCTGCAGCTAAGCTTAGAGGAAACAGGAAAGTCTGAGCGGGGAGGGGGAACAGCTGATGTCAGCAACCCTGCTAATGAAAAAATACTGGTGCTGTGTCCCTGTGAGCCCTTCCTCCACTACATCACTGGGTGTGACAAAGCGACAGAATCCAGGAAGCATCTTTATCAAAATTTCACATAGCAAGGGGAACATATAGATGGGCATTTCTTAATGAAGATATGTATTGGAGACTAGACTTGCTAAGGGAATGTGGGTACAACTGTTCCTACATTGCGTCCATACCCATGTCTTTAAAAAGCAATGAGAGCTGTGTTTCATAGCATGGAGTCCAGTTCATGCAGCTGCCTCACCTGTGGCACTTGCTTTTCAGCCTGCATCCCTGTCAGCACCCTCTCATGTTGAAGAAGTGGAAGAGATTTAGGGTGGCATGCCGAATGTTCTAAGGCAAACACACAGCCCATGGAACTCACTGCCACAAGCTGTGGCGATGGCTCCCAATTGCATAGGGGGTTAGACCAATTCATGGAGGATAAGGCAGGCAATGGTTACTTGTAAGGATAAAAACAAAAAAAGAAAGTTAAGGAGAAAGTATGTAATAAATTTTAATACTAATAAAATATATTTATCACCAAAAAAACACTATTCAACATACATATGTATAATAACAAAGTAAAAACAAGGCTCTTATGATTCTGGCCAAACGCGTTTCGACAAAAGTGTCTTCTTAAGTGGCCCAATCACTAAATTGTTTGAGTACCAGGCAGAAGTTTTTCACAATGGGGCTGATTTAAATATTTCCCAAATAATATTGTGAAAAACTTCTGCCTGGTACTCAAACAATTTAGTGATTGGGCCACTGAAGAAGACACTTTTGTCGAAACGCATTTGGCCAGAATCATAAGAGCCTTGTTTTTACTTTGTTATTATACATATGTATGTTGAATAGTGGTTTTTTTGGTGATAAATATATTTTATAGTATTAAAATTTATTACATACTTTCTCCTTAACTTTCTTTTTTTGTTTTGAGGATTTTGGTTAAGGTTAGCACCTTGTTGTTTGTGTGTATATACTTGTAAGGATAGACAGATCAATCTATTTCCATTCTGACTGTTTTTCACAAGTCCCTTCTATCCTGCTCTCTCCATTACTTTGCGATTTTTAAAAGAATCCACCTGAAAAATCTATATTTTAAAATACTATTTAAATATGCATTTTTAAATGTGTTTTTCATAACACAAACATTTCTAAACATGGGGCTAATGCACACATAAATGTTTCTAAACATATTTTATCATAAAATATGAATTTTAATATGCATATTGAACTGTATCACAAAATACAAAGAAGTATGAAATCCAAAAGATTACTGGGTTCCGATTCGCACATTAGTATGGGAGGTGCAGATAGGGAATTTCTCAATTATCCCTTAGCTACTTTTCATAGTGGCCCCCTATGCTACTTGTGGTGGGATCATTTTATTTATTTATTTATTTAAACATTGATATCCCACCCTATATCACAAGGATCTCAAGGCGGCGTACAGATAAAAGCATACATATAAAATAGAACAAAAATATACGATTCTAAAACAAATTAAACCATTAATATATGAAAACCAATACAAAATTTTAAAATAGTAAAATCCAATTAAAACAAGACAGTGTGCAGGCTGGTGGATTTAGCCATCAAAGGCCTTATTAAAAAGCCATGTCTTAACCTGGCACTGAAATGAAGCCAGTGCTGGCGCCAGTCGGGCCTCCAGGGGGAGGGCATTCCATAGCCGGGGTGCCACAACAGAGACAACATTGTTCTGAATACCAGTTGCTGGGGAACAGAAGCATGAGAAAGGGCTATTGCACTCACGTTTTGCTTATGGGTGTCCTTTAGGCAGCTGCTTGACCACTGTTAGGGCCGGCCTGAGGGGCGGTCACCTGGATGCTGAGCTGAGGGGAACACCAAGCTGACATCATTGGCTGTCTTTTTTTTAATGTACAGTCTGCAGGGAGCTAGGGTGGCAAATATCAAGTGTCTGTAACCTTTCTTTCGAGATTCTACAGGTTGCTTGGGTACTAAACTTAAAAACGATCTTCCTTCAATTAGCTTTCAAGTATGCATTAAAAGGGGTGAACTCAAAATAGTCCAATGAGGCCTGAGCATGCGAGCTGACCTTGGAAAAGAAAACCAGAGGGGAGGGGGAATGGAATGGAGTATCCTGGAAGAAGGCATGTTTGGCTGGCGGGCATGCTGAATAAGAGCTCTCCGTGCTGCAATATTCTGTTGCAGCATCCCAATGGTCATTGCTGGCTTGGACATTTCTGTTTTCTGAAAGAGGAAACGGTTATAATAATCCATAGGCGTTGTTGGGTTATTTGAGAGTTGCTGCCCCCCTCCCCTAAAAGCCATGCAGCCCAGAGAGGGTAATTAGAGAAATCTAACCAGCACACAACTAGCTCGTGTGGTAGGAGAAATAAGCCATCATGAGAACCAACCAATAGGATGGGATAGATCTTTGGTCTATCCCATCCTACAATTGAAGTGTACATTTGGGAAAATACACCTGGAAATGTTGCCATGGATCTTGGGGTAGAGTTCGATAGGGTTGCTGCATTGTATGGTTTAACATGATACTGTTTTCCTTTCAATCGTTGCAATGTTGGTACACGGAATCTTTTCCTTTAATACAGCAACATTACATTGGCATTTGGTGGCCTGCTGGTGCAGGATTACCCTATCTGGTACCTAAACTTTCTGGAAACAGTAGGACTGATTTCAGCAGATCTTAGGGCTAAACTACATGCTGCATTAAATGTGTAGGGTGTAGTTGATCCTAACATTTTTACTTACTCTAGTATAAATAAGCATGAGGGCCCGCAACCTGGACTGGGATGACTGTGCCTGGGTGGAGGTGGGGTGGGGTAAACTTTCCCACCCAGTCACTTAAAAAAAAAAGAAAAAAAGAATCACCCCCTCCCACACATGCGGGGACTAACTTCTTCTTCTTTTTTTTTTTTAAAATCATAGCTGGTGGCAGTGGAGGCTGATTGCTCTTGAGTTAGTGGAGTCAGAACTCTAAAGGAGTTATTCAAGGTGCTTTGACTGAAATCTGGAGAGGATTCACCGCTCCACTGGTATTGGAGCCACCATTCTCCACTGCTGCTTGGGATGTGGGAATTTAAAGGAAAAAAGTAGGTGGGTCAGAAAATTTAACTCTCCCTAGTCATTCATGGTGGTCTCAATCTGGATTGGACCCACATGCTTACCCTAGAGTAAATAAAAATGTTAGGATCACCGAAGTATTTAAAGCAGTGTGCAGCTTAGCCCTCAGAACTGCATATAACTCTTCACACACTACATATAGGGTGACCATATGGAAAGGAGGACAGGGCTCCTGCATCTTTAACAGTTCTATAGAAAAGGGAATTTCAGCAGGTATCATTTGTATGCATGCAGCACCTAGTGAAATTTCCTCTTCATCACAACAGTTAAAACTGCAGGAGCCCTATCCTCTTTTGTATGGTCACCCCATTGTTGTACAAATATTAAGATGTAAGCACTAAGTGTGAATGCAGCAAGGCATAGGCAACCTGGTGCCCTCCAGTTATTTTGGACTACAACTTCTATAATCCCATGCTGATTGGGACCCGATGGGAGTTGTAATCCAAAACATCTGGAGGGCACCAGGTTGCCTACCCCTCATACAGGTACATGTCAAACCTCTGAGATTGGTGGAAACTCTCTGTTGACTATACAATTGGTAGAAACTCAAATTCAGTTTTACTTCCACTTCATATGTGAACTGGCCTTCAGCTTCATGTTGTAATGCAATAACCTTTTTTAAGTGGTTGACTTTTGTGGGGGGTGGGGGCAACCTTAGCAAACAGATCATAAAATTCCTATTCATGTGTAATTTATGTCCTTTATTTCACTTTTATTTGTCTGCCTGTGTGCTAGAAATTTGGATAGTTGTTGACTGAACTAAGTTTGGTTTAAGTAGAGTGACCAGACGTCCGGATCCCCCCGGACATGTCAGGGAAAAGGGGCCAAATTTGAGTCCGGGGGGGAAATTTTAAAATATCCCCCAAAGTCCGGAAAAATTGGGCCTCTCCCGTGCCATCTGGGCCTTGTTCTTGGCTAGCGCGGTTGCGCTGGCCAAGAACAAGGCCCAGTTCGGCCGGGGAAGAGGCTGTAATGACGCACACCCACACTTCCGGGTGCGCGTCGTTCCAGCCTCCCCCCCCCCCCCCATCCGGGCCTGCCAAGAACAAGGCCCAGATCGGCCGGGGAAGAGGCTGGAACGACGCACACCCGCACTTCCGGGTGCGCGTCGTTCCAGCCTCCCCCCCCCCCCCATCCGGGCCTTGTTCTTGGCTAGTGCGGTTGCGCTGGCCAAGAACAAGGCCCAGATCGGCCGGGGAAGAGGCTGGAACGACGCACACCCGCACTTCCGGGTGTGCGTCGTTCCAGCCTCCCCCCCCCCAATCCGGGCCTGCCAAGAACAAGGCCCAGATCGGCTGGGGAAGAGTCTGTAACGACGCACACCCACACTTCCAGGTGCGCGTCGTTCCAGCCTCCCCCCCCCCATCCGGGCCTGCCAAGAACAAGGCCCAGATCGGCCGGGGAAGAGGCTGGAACGACGCACACCCGCACTTCCGGGTGCGCGTCGTTCCAGCCTCCCCCCCCCATCCGGGCCTTGTTCTTGGCTAGCGCGGTTGCGCTGGCCAAGAACAAGGCCCAGATCGGCCGGGGAAGAGGCTGGAACGACGCACACCCGCACTTCCGGGTGCGCGTCGTTCTAGCCCCTTCCCCGGGCCGATCAGGGGCTTTTTACAGCAGAAGCAGCAGCAGGGCCCGGGCTGCTGCGATAAGAGCGGCAACGGCAGAGGAGGAGGAGGAGAAGAAGAAGAAGAAGAAGAAGACAGACGGAGGAAGAGAAGAAGACAGACGGAGGAGGAGGAGAAGACGGACGGATGGAGGAGGAGGAGGAGGAGGAGGAGGAGGAGACCCGAGGAAGAGAACCGGTGGCAGTGGCAGCAGCAGCGGAGAATTGGTGGTGGAGAAGCGGCAGAGGAGGACGCTGAAGCAGTGGGTCATGAAGAGAGAAGCGGCAGCGGAGGAGGTAAAGCAGCTGCGGTGCTTGTGGCTCACCTTGCACCTGCCTGGGCCAGTTAGGGCGCCTCCTCCCCATTTTTATGAGCACATGGCGATTTGGTTGCTCTTTGTTCAGCTCCCCTCCGTTTTCAGCCTCCGCGTGTACTGCATGCGGCTCGCCCAAACTTGCTCCCGCCAGCGCCTGGGCCTCCAGCCAGCGCCGCCTGCCCCGTCCTCCTCCTCGTCTTCCACAGCCGCGCCTTGATTCAGCCACTGCTCGGGCTTCTTCCCGGCGCTCGGGCCTCCAGCCAGCATGTGAGTTATTACGGCTGCAGCCGCTGCCTGGGTTCGCTTCCACCTGGGCTGACGTGGTCCCTCCCTGTTTGCTTAGCCAGGGCCTGGCCAGTGGGGCTGCTGAGGCGGCTGATGGTATTTTATTTTCCTGCTCCCTAGACCTAGAGAGAGGGGGGCTTTACACTGAGGGTGCCTCATCCCCTCCAACCACCAGGTAATACAGTTTGGCTTCAACTGACTTTTTTAACCTAGTGCGCTACCTCAACTTAATCTCCCCTCTTTTTAAAATAGAAGGACTGGCACGTTCCTCCGCTCTGCGCCCACCTGGGAATTGCTGCTCCTGTGTGCGCCTGTGTGTGTGGTGTGTGTGTGTTAAAGTAGTGCAGGCCAAATGAACTGTCTCTAGCTGCAATCTAAGTCTAGTGGGGTGTTGGGGGGGTAGATTGGATTTTATCTCTGGCTGCAATGATGAAATAAGTTGTTACTGATTTTCTATCCATTCTTTGGGTACTGATTTTGATGAATTAGAGCCTATCTACACACGCAGGATAAAACACTTTGGAAACGTTTTGAAAACTGTCTGTGGAGCGTGTCCTGGGCCCCAACAGTTCTCAAAACTGTTATAAACCATTTTAAACCATTTAAAACTGTTTTATAGCAGTAGTGTAGATAGACTCTTAATTGGGTGAATGTGTGTAGAGAGTGGGTTGCCTTGGGTGAGTTTAAAAACTATTATCAGTTTTGCCATGGGTGAGTATGTTGGTGTGTGGTGGATTTGTATTCTATTTTTAGCCATTATGATTATGATTATTTTGCCTTGGATGAGTGTGGGGTGGATTTTTATTCTCCCCCCCCCCCCGGTTAAGTGTGTGTGGGGAGTTTTTTTAAAAATTGTCTTGGGGAAGGGTGGGGTTTCCCCCCACTTTGGGTGGGTATGCAGGGGTATGTAGATTTTATTTTTTATTGCCTTTGGTGACCGTGTGTGAGGTGTGTGTGGATGATGATGATTTTTTTAAAAAAAATGTGGCTCCAAAACTGCTTTTGTGCTGATGCAGGTGATGATGATGATTATACTACATGCGAAGGGATATATGTACTCACAACTTTCAGCTCGGTTCCAGACATTTCTTTTCTGTATGGCTTTGAGATTGTGATTATGATTATTTTACAGTGTGGCTTTGTGGATTCCTCCCTCCCCCCAACCTGGTGAAATTCCCTCTTCATCACAACAATTAAAGTTGCAGGAGCCCTGTCCTCTTTTGTATCTGGTCATTCTGGGAATTGTTCTGTCCCAGCAAGATAATATGTGAGTGCATAGTGTGTCTTGTCTGAATGTGTCTGGATCTCCTAGGCTCTGAAAGCATTTTTCTGGAGTGCACAGTTGTCCTTGACAGAAGGGGCTTGCACTTGCTAGAGAAAGATGCACAGATGTTAAGTGGCTGCAATCCTATATTCATTTATCTGGGAGTAAGCTTCATTGAAATCAATGGGACCTGTTTCTGATGGGTCCCTGATTGGAATCTCTGTTCTCTGCACACTGAGGCAGTGTAAATTCAGGAGATATTTGGATAAAAGGAGGGAAGCTGTTAGTCCATTTTGTTCCATGGCTTTTGTTTGCAGGGGGATAGTATTTTATATTCTTTCTGAATGCTAGTTTGTTGTACTCAGTTTTTCTGCACTTATTCAGTGGTAGCAGTATGCTGAATCTGTACGTATGGATTTGAGAAAGGTGATGGGGAAAGAGTGTTAAATGTTAGGGAAGTTGAGACTATGGTCATCCAGTGAAGGATTTGCAGTCAAAAAAGATACCTGAGGGAAGGGGAGACTGTATCACACAGAGTATGGCAAAAGCTTCAAAGTACAGCATAAGCTACAAATGTCTTTGAATGTCTCACTTGTTCTTTATTTCAGTGATTTTATCATTAAGATGTTATGTAGTACAAGTTTGTTTAATTATGTGCTGTGAAATCAGACGTGTGACCAAGGCCATGTTTGGGTGGGCACGTCCCCTTGGAGGGGCGGCCATGTTGTCCTCCTTTTTGGTTTCCAAAATATGGTCACCCTAGGTTTAAGGATAACAATGTACATTTTTAATTTTGTGCTCAAAAAGTGGTTGAGAAATCTGTGTTTAATAATGGAAATGCTGTCTTAAACTTTGCTTGCAGCAAGGATACCCTTGGCCTGGCAAACAAAAGCAACTGGAAGATGAGAAAGAACAAAGCGTTCTTTGCTGATAAACCAACTCGTAATATAGTGAGCAAAGATAAAAGAGATAGGAACGGTAAGCCACTTAGAAAATTGATATAAACCATCATTACAAATAATACTGCAAATCGTCTGATTTAGCATAGCAACAATCAGTATTCGTACAAAGCTATAGATACAAAATATGCTTTGAAAAGCAAAATCTGTTTAAGTGGAATTACTGGTAAAGCAAGGTGAACAATGCTGATAATATTAAATTAACCCAAGAGGGTCCTAATCAGGACCCCAATGTAGGAAATCTGCTTGCCAACTGTCGTTCTTTTTCCCATTGGTTTAGTTAAGGGTTGAAGTTCTTCTTGAAGTTTCTTTTTTTAATCATTAGATCCCGACCTTACAGTTTTCTCTGACTACTTTCCTTCAGGCTGTCTTTGCTCCTGTCAATTTAGGATTTCCAGGGAATTATTCTTCTTTGAAATGCATATTCCAGGCTTGAAATGCTGGCATATGTACACTGTAGAGTAATTGTGGAGGCCAAATGTTTAATTACACATGACAGCTGGAGCTGTAGGAGTCCGAGGCATGTTGAAAACAACTCATGCCCTATGCCGACTTTCGAAAAGGAACAAAATAATATAAATTTAGTTGGTGTGCCACATGGTAACCACTCTTCAGGGCCTGTTTCAGTATGGGCTATGAGTGCCGAGGAGTTCTTACCGCTTATGTGTGTTTTTCTGATGACTGCCTCTTAATTAATATACACACATTATTCCCTTCTCCTTCTGTGTGACTGTTGAGATCTACAGATTTAGGCACAAAACATTCACCCTCACATACCCAATCTGACCACAAATCCTCAGCAGTTCTGAGATCCTTTTTTACTTGCACCATGGGGAGAGTTTCTTTTTCTCCTCCTTTAATACAGAGTTAATGGTGGAATTGCATTTTGTCAGTGATTGATGTGAATTGGCACTGGAGATGCCAATCCAAGATGAATTTGGGTTTGGGGGGATTGTGTTGTGTTGTGTATATATGGGCTTTACTGCATAAGATGCAATGAGAAATTCTATTTCACCACCAGGCTTTTGGCCTCCCAAGAAAGAAAAGCAATGACTTATTTTCTTTAGAAATAAAATGTTCTTTTGGCTTCTCTATGTTTCGATTTAAAACAATATCTGAAGCAGCTTGCAGAGACCGGCCATGAAGAATATGGAGACTTTGAATGATATGTAGCAACCAACTACTTGGACCAATATCTCAGAAAACATGGAACACTAATGCATATTAAGGCCCTGTCAGTTAGAAAGAAACAGATACTTAAATTTCAGCAGGATTTTGGTTTCCCATGTAGAACCAGAAAAGTAGAAGATGGAGCACCATATCATGCTATATGATTTTGAGCTGTTTGTTCTCTCTGGACTCTGTCATCTACCCACATGGAAAAATTCCCAACGTAAGGGTTGCCAACTGGCCAAAAAATAATAATAACCTGGTCTGCTCTTGTGCCTCTGACAGCTTTTTGACATGCAGAAAGCAGCAGGTGAAGCTCTTCAGAGCACAGACACACACTTTATAACCTGCCTATTGCTGCAGATCAAACAGCTCTTAAAAGGATAGCAATGGGGCCAATTCAAAAGTTGGCAACCCTAATTGTCATAGCCTGTTGCATGCCCATCATGGGGATCAGCACAGCTATGCATCCAAGGCCTGGGAAAACAAAAACCTTCCAAGAAGGCATTGCCTTGTAACCTATTCCAGCAGCTTAACCAGGCGGATTGGAGTCCTATAGCTGAGCTTGATATTGTATATTGTTGGTGCTGGGGTCATAATCTAGATCAAGACTGTACCAGAGGGGAAAGGGGTTAAAGCCCCCACTCCATTCCACGCTAGGTTCCTGATTCAGATCAGGAATCTGATGTTTACTCTGGAGTAAAAACACACACTAAAAAGACAGGTTTTTTTTTTCTGATTTGCCTCCATGATTTCCACCTCCATTTCATGAGAGCATCAAGCTAATGGTCCCTTTCACGTGTGTTTGTGATATCGCCACTGTACCAGTGAAATCTCCTTTCGTTTGTTTGCTCTCCTACTCCACCACACCACACCCATTGTCCTTCCCCCTCCAGTTCATTGGGTCTTGTCGTTGATAAACATTATGCTGGATGTGGGCGCCTTCACCCCCTCGCTCTGGCTTTGCTGTCTAGCATTTTACCAATTTAATGTTTCATCGGCTGGGTGCCATTTCTGCAGGCAATGAGGATGGGGTAGGAGCAGCAAATGTCTGTTCAACTGAGTCAGCACAAGCCTGTTCATTTGACACAGCGTGCTGGAGGAGGAGAACTGCCCCACCCTCCTCTTTCGTCAGGAAGACCTCCCTTCAAAGCACCCCCCACAACAAAGGACATAGCACAAGGATGGCAACACACCGGGTGGGGGGAAGGGTGCTTTAATCTCATACGGAGGAAATAAACCGGACTTTCCCTACTCTAGGAAAACATGGAAAATGGCGGGGAAGACGCAGGGTGACTGCAGGACAGGCATGATGTCATGTGACTACTGCGCTGCAAAATAGGCATGATGAGAGTCCAATAAATACTTTTGTTTTCATGAACAGGGGGAAAAAGGAATAAATGGCCACTTAGTATCTGCAATTGCTGTCATGGGCACTGGCTCCAGTTCCCTGTCTCCAGAGAACTCTCCAAGCCTCTTTCTCAACCTTCTATGACCCCCTCTAGATGGATTCCGTTTGACGCCTGGTTAACCGATTATGCACATAATCGCAGAAGCGTTTTATCGGAAATGCTTGTATGCAGGAGGTAATTAAGCACTCAACTGGTGACCTTACCGGTTGTTTCAAATGTGCTTTACAAGTAGTTAATGCGGAGAATCGCTTGTTCACATAGTCAAAATGCGCTTTAACGGCCGGAGCAAAATAAAACTCGCTATTTAACGCGCATTCGATAATGCACATAATCATAGAGAAAACGCGCCTCTACGCCTGATTTGCGCTCCATTCTTGTAGAGGTAAATGTTTTAATGCACCTTGAAAGAGCTTTAAATGCCTCTTGTAGAGGCAGCCAATGTTTCTCAGACCAATCTTCTTCCAGTCCATTCCTGGACTTTCAGCCTTTTTTCAGCCTTTTCCCACAGGGCTTCGTGTAGCAGCTACCCTTGGAAATAATATCCATCATGAGGGTGATGATTCATTGTTGCCTTTTTTCCTCTTGCAAGGGACCCAAGGTGGCTGACACAGCCCTTCTCCTCTCCATTTTGTTCTCACAACAACCCTGTGAAGTAGGTCAGGCTGGGAGTCAGTGGCTGTCCCAAAGTCACCTAGTGAGTTACATAGCCAAGTGGGGGTTAGGACATGGCTCTCTAACCACCACACCACAGTGGCTTCCTTATAGAAAAGACACACACACAAAGACACACACACACACCCCAGCCTCCTGTTACAATACCCACGACTAAACTAGAAACAGGTCTTGATTTGTGCATCAATGATATAAGGCTGTAGTTCTCAAGATGGTACTGCACTATGGCTATCAGTAGGGTGGCCACTCACACAGTGTCAAAAAAAGAGGAACTGTATCACCAGAAAAAGAGGACAAAAAGAGGGCAGTAATTTGCATAATATTTGAATATACAAATGAAGATGTATAGGTGAAAACTGAGAAATAATAACCATAATTTAAATTGAAATACAATGCATCTCATCATGGCTGAGAAGACTGACCAAGTGACCTGTATGCCTGCTTAGTTAGATGCAGATGGGCAGTGCCAAGGCCCTGCTCTGCCTCCTTAGGTTTCTTTGCCTTTAAACCAAACTTGAACTGGGCAGGACATCAAATAGAAGATACCTTCAAATAGAGCATGGTCCCCTGCCAGCTTTCCAAAAGAGAGGACTCTCCTCTAAAGTAGGACACCTGGCTGCCCTAGCTATTGGTGATAGTGGAGTGGAGAGCATGGCTGCAGGTGTGTCCCACAACAGTGGTTCTCCTGTGAATCCTTCCTGTTTCTTCATCTAAGTCTTACAAACGACTGTCACTTTTTTTTTTTTTACTTTTATGGAGAAAGGATCTGGATTGTGGAATTGAATGAATGGGAGGATGACATTTCTTATAAAATGATTTGCCCCCAAATTATGTCCTACTCCTTCTGTGGGTGTTATCCATGGTTCACACTGCTTCCCAGCCTCCCACGTCTTTGCTCCATTTTTCTTTCTTGACTACTGCGCTTCTCCTTCTGTGCTTCAGAATGAGCATTTGAGAAAGCATGATGTAAGATTTAATTACTATAGGTGCCATCAGTATTTGACATGGAGATAACAACTATTACTTTAACCTTGAAGTGATCAGTCTTATAGTCCGTGGGGGGGGGGGGGAATGATATCAGTCCTAAATAAATAAATAATTTTAAAGAAAGGTTTTCTCCCTTTCAAAAGTTAATGAACGTCTTTACTGCTCTGATGTAGAAACAAACAAGCAAAGAACACTTTTATTTTTCTCCTGATGACTTTCCCCTCCTTTTGCACAAATAGAGAAAGAAAGAGAAAGAGTTAGATTGGCTTGACAAATGAACTTTAAAGGAATAGAATCCAGTGGTGCCGGAAAACAACAACATTGCTTTGTACACTAAGTTAAGAATGAACATTCATAATTGAATGAAGTTTAAAAAGAAACTCTAGATCCCACTAGTAAACAATTATAGCATTTGGAAATTAGTGCCACGCATCAGCAGGGAAGACCAAAGCACTCCTAAAAATGCAAAGCATAACATTAATTTGAAACTACTGTGCGTTTCAAGACTCCAAGAAGGCTCTATTTCTGATGTGAGCGGCTTGTGAAAGATGCAAATGATGACAACAAACTGACACCACTGAGGTCTTCTGCGCCCCAATATTGTTGGAAATCTTTGAAATGATTCTAAAATTTAGGGCAGCTCTAGTCCTTTTGGAATAATTGAAACGGTGGATTTGAGTATACTTCTTGTAACATAAATGCAAGGAAACAATGAGGCAAAATGGAAGATATAATTTCAAGAAGTACGTGAGTGGATTAGGGATAGAAAGAAAATCCTGGCCCCACCGAATTCAAAGGGACATTTTGCCAATAATATTCATGAGTCTCCCCATTCCAGATTAAAAAGAAGCACTGGCATTTTCCTGCACTGAATGTGAAGACATTTCCATTGTAGGAAATATCACCCTTCAAGCTTGTGGGTCTTATAGAGATTCTATTTTAGCGACAGTAGGAAGGAAAAAATGGCCAAGTATTTCTGAATGGGTTTCCTATACATGCTTACCTCAGAGTAAATACAATTGAATTCAATAGAACTTACTTTTGAGTAGACATCTGTAGCACTTCTCTATGTCACATAGGGCTACTTATTACATCATAATTTCCATAAATGTGATGTGCACCCATGTACTGGATGTGTGAATTTTGTAATGTAAGAATAGTCACATAACAGTCTTTTTTTCTGGCTCACCATCCACATCTGGAAGATGGTGCCTGTCATGCCTCCATGAGTTGAGACCCTTCAAAGGGCCTAGTTTCCCACTCTTAGAATCCAACACACTCACTGCCAGACCAGAAGGCATTTCATGCTTTTTCTCCTTTCAAGTTGGACCTATTTTTTCCTGCCAGCAAACCATGTCAGATCTTCAATCAAAATATTAATAAAATGAATTTTAAAAGCAAGTAGCACAGAATTTCCATTTTCTCAACCTTAGCTGTCCCACGTTCAATGAATGTCCCTACACAGCAATAGAAAATCAGCATAACGGGAGGAAGACAACGTTTGTTTCTGGCCATTGTTATGTTAAATCTGCAGATTATCCAAATGTGTTGAATGTTCATAATGCAAATGATGGACGAAATTCAAGATAGCAACAGCTAAATTTGTATCATGTGAGTCTTGGTTGCTTACATGGAGAAGGGAAGATAAGATGATTTGTCATGGGCATATAATGGGTTATTAGGGACATGTAAACATTACCTGTAGCTAAAGAATGAGAAGCCAATGAAGGAAGATTTATTATTTCTAAAACTACTAACTAAAATAAGTATCAAATAAATATAGATTTCAGACCAAAGACAGATGAGTGGAACTCTGTGTGCACAACAGGGCTTTCCTAGTCCCTCCCCCCTAACTACAGTCAGTCACCTCTGCATATCATATTGCATATCCAGATGTTTGAGATGATAAGTCCCAGCATTCCTGACCATGGGACATACTGACTTGCAATGATGGGAGTTGTAGTACAACACCTTTGGAAGGCACCAGGTTGGGGAAGGGCTGCTCTAAACAAAAAAAGAGAAATAGGTGGCCCTAAGTTGTTCATCATCAGTTTTCCACAACCCCACAGTCTCCTCTGCATATCATATTCTCAATCCTATTCTCATGGTTTATCTGCTTTGGGAGAATGATAATTTTACTTGCACTTTCTGCCTCCTTAAGGAGGATGTGGCGTTAAGGCTTGGGAGCTTTAACTCCCAATTTCCCTGCTTTTTGGAGCTTGGTTGGAAACTGTAGAGCCTTAGCGTTGTTTTTGTAAACCGTAGGTTTTTTGTTTAATGAATTTCTTGGCTTTGTGTAACGGATGACCAGATATTATACAATTGACAACCAAGCCAGCATCAGCTAGGATGTTACACCATTTTGACATCCAATATAAAATCAAAGCTAGTGATATGTGTTGCACCCACTTTTCAAAATAATAAATGAGCCCCATGCTCTCTCACTTGAAAACTGAGGGGTCTCATTTGAACTTTTCAATAGCCATTGTCCAGATATAAAAGCTTTCTATGACTGACTCATGAAAAGAAGCATTTCATGTTTTGTGTCTATATTTGGAGACAACTTGAAAAAATTGTTCTACTGGAATTAAAAATCCCTGATTAATTCTGGAAGTACACAAGATGATACAGGAAAATATCCTATATTAGATAGAATAAGTTACAGTTTACTATGTTAATTATTATAGCTCATTTTATGCTGCATGCTTTTTCTGCCTGTTTGCATCTTAAAGTAGCAGATTGTGATCAACTTTGTGGTCAAATTTAATCTTGCACAGGCTGTATTTCCATCCCTAGATCTTTATTCAAAAGTAAGTCCCATTGAAAGGGAGCCTTTCAGTGGTTGCTTAGCATATCCTGGCTGGGTGATGCCCACTGCATTCCAGAGGGCGTGACTGAGAGCCATCCGATGTCCACTGGCCACCCAGAGTGGCAGTCACAAGTATAAAGGGGAGGAAGTCAAGAGGGAACGGGTGTTAAACGTTAAGGATGTGCACACCCAAAAATATCGTATCGTATCGTTATCAAACTTTCGGACCAAAAAAATTAACATCTCCGATAATATTGTAGGTGGTCCGTATCGTATTTCCGATAATTATCGGAAATCCAATATTATATCGTTTCTCCATTTTGCCCTAGAAAGTTGATTTTTGAGTCAGAGAAAGGCCTAAAACTTCTTAATTTTCCAAGTTACAGGTTTGAAACTTGGTCACAGTGCAGACTGAGTGTTGCTAGTCTTGTATGCCAAATTTTAGAACAATCAGTGTAAGCGTTACTCAGAGGTAAGCTTTCAAATACACTGTTTCAAGTGGCTGAAATGTGGTTCTTTTTCAAGAGACATTGTCCAGTACTCATGGGCATCTCACAGATGGCCTTGAGGGGACTCATCTGTGCCCAATTTCAGACACACAGCTGCAGGCATTACTAAGCTCTCAACAAGACATGCACTGTTTCCGGTAATGCACTCCATGCTGCTGCTGCTGAGACTTATAAGTATATTTTTATGAATACAATGAACTTTCAAAACCTGTGAATAAACCTAGGCAGTGCCTTCCGTATTCAGTCATAAAAGTAAAATGTGTTATTCAGAAGATGGTGAACTGCTGCTGCCTTGTCTCAATGATTAGGCCATGAATGTCTACAAATTAAAAGGATTGGGGGGTAGGGGAATAGCACAGGTGTTATATTAATTTTAGACTCAGCCTTAGCAGGCAGAGCCTCATTGGGCCAGGAGATACCCCTGCGGTGCGCCAACCTGGAGGATCCCACAAGCAGCACTGCACAGACAGTCAGGAATTACGGGCATTACAGTTATTTATTTTAGCCAACCTTACCCAGGCAGGGCCTCATTGGGCCAAAAGATACCCTGGAAGCACGCCAACCTGTAGGATCCCGCAAGCAGCACCTCACAGACAGTCAGGAATTACTGGCATTACAGTTATTTATTTTAGCCAGCCGTACCCAAGCAGGGCCTCATTGGGCCAGGAGATACCCCAGGTAGCACGGAAACCTGCAGGATCCCACTAACGCCTATGCGTGCATGGCACAGTGAGTGGATGCATTCCGCTGCAGTAGAACTGCTGCCTTGTCTCTAGATTAGGCCACACATGTCTAAGTACAAATGAAATAATAAAAGGATTGGGGGTAGAGGAATAGGGGAATAGCATGGGCTTTGCAGTTGTTTTAGCCAGCCTTAGCAGGCAGGGCCTCATTGGGCCAGGAGATACCCCAGGTAGCAAGGAAACCTGGAGGATCCTATCAAAACAACCCTCACACACCATCTTGACCACATCGTGCTTGAAACTTAAAATGACCCAGTGTGCCCGCCATCCCTGTGCAGGCAGGTGGGCAGTTCTTCATGCCAGAGCTGCACACATTGGCTGGAGCAGTGGCAAATAAAAGTCACGTTCAGGGTAGAAGTAGGCACCTTGCCAAATAAATAAAAAGTTATGTTTGGGGTAGAGGTAGGCACTTCGCCAAATAAAAGTCATGTTTGGGGTAGAAGTAGGCACTTTGCCAAATAAATAAAAGTCACGTTTGGGGTAGAGGTAGGCACTTTACCAAATAAATAAAAAGTCACATTTGGGGTAGAGGTAGGCACTTTGCCAAATAAAAGTCACGTTCTGGGTAGGCAGCACATTGGCAAATTAATGTTTCCAGTAATACACTCCATGCTGCTGCTGCTGAGACTTAGGTATATTTTTTTGAATACAATGAACTTTCAAAACCTGTGGATAAACCTAGGCAGTGCCTTCCATATGCAGACATAAAAGTAAAATGTGTTAATCAGAAGATGATGAACTGCTGCTGCCTTGTCTCATTGATTAGGCCACACATGTTTACAAATTAAAAGGATTGGGGGGGATAGGGGAATAGCATGGGCGTTACAGTTATTTTAGACCCAGCCTTAGCAGGCAGGGCCTCATTGGGCCAGGAGATACCCCAGAAGTGCGCCAATCTGCAGGATCCCATCAAAACAACCTTCACGCATCACCTTGACCTCATCGTGCTTGAAACTTAAAATGATCCAGTCTGCCCGCCATCCCCGTGCAGGCAGGTGGGCAGTTCTTCATGCCAGAGCTGCACACATTGGCTGGAACAGTGGCAAATAAAAGTCACGTTTTGGATAGGCACTTTGCCAAATAAAAGTCATGTTCAGGGTAGAGGTAGGCACATTGCCTGGACCAGAGTCTCAAAAAAAAAAAAAAAAAAGGAAATGCATGAGGGGGATGCTTCTGCAGTCCCTCAGTAATGGACTCCATGACCCAGGGTTGTAGTGATGAAAAATAATAATACAGGAAACTCTCAACTCAACGCTCCCTATAGCAGTTCCTCCAGACTGGAAACATTGGCTGGAGCAGCGTCTTTCAAAAAGAAATAAAATGTGTGAGAGGGATGCTTTTGCTTTGCAGCCCCTCACTAAAGCAGTCCCTCCAGTCTGGAAACATTGGCTGGAGCAGCGTCTTTCAAAAAGAAATAAAATGTGTGAGAGGGATGCTTTTGCTTTGCAGCCCCTCACTAAAGCAGTCCCTCCAGTCTGGAAACATTGGCTGGAGCAGCGTCTTTCAAAAAGAAATACAATGTGTGAGAGGGAGAGACAGCCACCCCAGAACTGCCCCCAGCAGCAACAGCATCTCTCCTAGAGCCAGAGCCACCTCGCCCAAGGCGCACCTTAGAGCCGCGTTTCATACTGGTACAAAGTGATTGAAAATGAAATTATTATTTATATTAATAACAATCCTTTGCAAACAGTTTGTGTGCTGCTTTGACCAGAGATTGTGTAGTGTTATCCTGTGTAGCAGGCTACAGGACACACCAGCACAATTAAGCAAACACACACATCCAGGGAGAGAGAGGGAGAGGGAGAGAAATACAATATATATATATATATATATATATATATATAGTATTTTTAAAGAAAGTTAAACAGGGAAGAAGACAAAAGACACTCCCTCAGTCACAGTACCCCCACTCATGCTAACCTAACCCTTCAATCAAACCAACCAGAAAATGTATAAAAAATTAAAAATTACAACTCGAACACACAAGCAACAAACAGCTAAACAAACTTGAGACACAAAGATGCAAGACTACAATGAATCTCCAACAATTTGCCACCAAGTAACTATAAGATCCAGGAGCCAGGACAGAGCTCCAACAAAATCCACCCTTCTCCCCTCAACACCTAACTCCCAACAGAGCTGGAACACCAAGTGTGGGGGGTTTATGCGGGGATATCCTTAGCCCTCCTCCAACATTGTGATTGGAGCCTGCTGGAATCCTTGCTGCACGATTGGTCACTGTTTCATCAAGCACACCCCACCTTCTAGCTCCATCCATGTGGTGGCAAAAGAGAAAGAGACTTCCGATAAAACGATAAAATATGACAATTATCGTAGGATTTTTTTATCATCTCCGATAATTATCGTAGGCTTCCCTATCATATTGTTATCGTTAATTGTATGCACAATAAAGAGCGTATCATGTCATTATCGTACATTTTAACAATACGATACACATCCCTATTAAACGTGAGTGTGACAAGGTAGCATCCTGGCTGATTCTTTATCACTTTCGGTGCTATTGTTATGCTGTGCAGCATATGATAAGACACAAAGTGGAGGTGGTTGGTGGGTTAAATTCATCCTGCGCAGCAAAAATACAGACAGGTTTTGAAGGGTTGGATCCAGATTTAAACTGGATCAATGGTGCTGATGGAAATGGACTTTCCAACCCTCTCTTTCCCAAGGCAGCCCCTCTTCCTGCCCCCTGAAAATGTTTCAAAGAGAATCAGAAGATCTTGCTGAATGGGGTGAGCTGGGAGGGGGGAATCCCTGAAATTCAAGTGGAGGAAGCTTCTGCAAGCAGAATCCTTCCTCTTCCAGAAGGCCCCTTTTTGTGGAAGGCTTATCACAGATCCAACCCCAAATCTGGGGCTGGCCCTTATACTGTGGCCCCGACATGCACTGTACACTACCCAGTAGGGGTGTGCACGGACCCCCCGGATCGGATCGGGACCCGGATCGGGACCTCCAATTTTGTCCCGGACCGGTTCGGACAAAATCGGAGGCCCCCCGGACCGGATCGAGTCCGATCCCGATCCAAAAATCGGAAATTTTTGGATCGGCCGCCATTTTTTTCCCCATAGACTTGCATTGCAATGCAAGTCTATGAGGAAAAAATGGCGGCGGGTGGGTAAGGGGGGGCCTAACTCCCTCCCCCCCCCGGGGCCGTCCGCTGTGGACGGCCCCGGCAGGTAAACCCCCTCCCCCGCGCTCCCTACCCCCCCTGGGGCCGCCTGCTTCCATCCGCTGGCGCCCGCGGGCGCCAGCGGATAGAAGCGGACGGCTCCGGGGGGGGGTAAGCCCCCTTCCCCGCCACTTACCTTCTCGGCACGTCCGGCGCCGGCGGCTACTACCAGCGGGCTCCGCGGCCTACTCTCGAGTAGCGCGCCGGGTGATGACATCACCCGGCGCGCCACCCTGGAGCAGGCCGCGGAGCCTGCTGGTAGTAGTAGGCGCCGGCGCCGGACGGGAGCCGCCGGGCCGGGCAGGTAAGGGCCCCCCTCCCCCCTCCCCCCTCCGCGCGCCCCCTCCTCCCCTCCACGCACCCCCTCCTTACCTTTCCGGCCCGGCGGCTCCCGTCCGGCGCCGGCGCCTACTACTTCCAGCAGGCTCCGCGGCCTGCTCTAGAGTAGTGCGCCGGGTGATGACATCACCCGGCGCGCCATCCTAGAGCAGGCCGCGGAGCCTGCTGGGAATAGTAGGCGCCGGCGCCGGACGGGAGCCGCCGGGCCGGAAAGGTAAGGGCCCCCCTCCCCCCTCCGCGCGCCCCCTCCTCCCCTCCACGCACCCCCTCCTTACCTTTCCGGCCCGGCGGCTCCCGTCCGGCGCCGGCGCCTACTACTTCCAGCAGGCTCCGCGGCCTGCTCTAGAGTAGTGCGCCGGGTGATGACATCACCCGGCGCGCCATCCTAGAGCAGGCCGCGGAGCCTGCTGGGAATAGTAGGCGCCGGCGCCGGACGGGAGCCGCCGGGCCGGAAAGGTAAGGGCCCCCCTCCCCCCTCCGCACGCCCCCTCCTCCCCTCCACGCACCCCCTCCTTACCTTTCCGGCCCGGCGGCTCCCGTCCGGCGCCGGCGCCTACTACTACCAGCAGGCTCCGCGGCCTGCTCTAGAGTAGCGCGCCGGGTGATGACATCACCCGGCGCGCCACCCTAGAGCAGGCCGCGGAGCCTGCTGGGAATAGTAGGCGCCGGCGCCGGACGGGAGCCGCCGGGCCGGAAAGGTAAGGGCCCCCCTCCCCCCTCCCCCCTCCGCGCGCCCCCTCCTCCCCTCCACGCACCCCCTCCTTACCTTCCCGGCCCGGTGGCTCCCGTCCGGCGCCGGCGCCTACTACTACCAGCAGGCTCCGCGGCCTGCTCTAGAGTAGCGCGCCGGGTGATGACATCACCCGGCGCGCCACCCTAGAGCAGGCCGCGGAGCCTGCTAGTAGTAGTAGGCGCCGGCGCCGGACGGGAGCCACCGGGCCGAGAAGGTAAGTGCCCCCCTCCTCCCCCCCCCCGCTGTCCACTTTCATCGGCGGGCGCCCGCTGGCGCCTGCCAATGGAAGCGGCGGTGGGCGCCAGTGGGCGCCCGCCGATCCGCCGATCCGCCGAACCGGTTCGGAGCTTTTTCGGACCGGTTCGGATTGGATCGGCCGATCCAGCTGCGGGATCGGAAATCGGATAATTTATCCGATTTCCCACTGGACCGGACTCGGATCGTGGATCGGGTCCGATCCAGTGCACATCCCTACTACCCAGCATTGCTAATGTCTGAAAAGAGTGCTAATGATCCAGTTTAAAAACAGCAACAACATCTGGGGAGTTATTTGCTGTGAGCTCCTGGTTTGGCTAGAACATAAGGCAGGCTATTCCCTCCGAGCCACCCAAGCTGATTTGTCCATTACTTTCTCCAAAGGCAGGCAAGCCTTTCCCAAATGTGTGCTCTCCATGGCTAAGGAGCCAAATAGGCCTCTGCACAAGCCCCAATTCAAAAGTGTTTTCCTTATACCTGACCCAGAACGCTGTTTTGTTCACTGGAATGCACATGCAAGGCCCCGTTATCACAGCCAGTCCCATGGATCGGTATCCTCGGGCACCTGCCAAGTTCCATGCCCCAGCAGGGGGCTCACTAGTAGCTGGCAGAATTCCCTGGCCTTCCTCACAGGACACTGCCCACACATCGTCTCCCCTGAGAGAAGTTGATTAAGAGCCAATCTACACAGCCCTTTGGAACGTTTTAAAAAGTATTTTAAAACGTTCCAAATAGATGCGTTCTAAAACGTCTTAGGCCACATTACTGAGTACTCACGTTACAGGAGAACAGTCTTCAGCCTTTAAAGTGGTGTGTGTGGACACACACTGTTCTGCCCTGTCTCTTTCTCTTTCATTTTTACAATGAGTTTAGGGCAAGGCATTGTGCGGGTTGTAGTTCAGTCACCCACTTCCTTCTTAGTTCCTCTGTCATTCCCTAGCGAGTATAGGGCTAAGAATTGTGGGTGTTGTAGTTCACTCGCCCACTTCCTCTTTCTTCCCCACCAATCAACTGCTAAGCATTTGGGCACCAGTAAACGAAGCACTGCCTCCATGAATCACAAACGGTAAGGAAGGACACATTATTTTACTTAAAACGATTTATTAAAAGTGAAACCATTGTATATAACTGAAGGGAGTTTTAAAAAACCTCAGATATACAACGTTATAGGGAGTGCGTCATGTGGCCCAAAGAGTTTTCATAACCCTTATAAAACGTCAAAAACCTCGTATGTAGATCGGCTCTGACAACAGAATGAAATTTAATAGGGATAAATTCCAAGTTCTAAACGTAGGGGAAAAAACCAAATGTACAGTTACAAGATGGGGGCTATTTGGCTCAGCAATACTACAAGTGAGATGGATCTTGGAATGGTTGTAGATCACAAGCTGAATATGAGCCAACAGTGTGATGTGGCTGCAAAAACAGCAAATGCTATTTTGGGCTGCAGTACTGATTCCCCTCTATTTGGCACTGGTTAGACCCCATCATGAGTATTGCGTCCAGTTCTGGGCACCACACTTCAAGGAAGGATGCAGACAAGCTGGAGGGAGTTCAGAGGAGGGCAACGAGGATGATCAGGGGACTGGAAACAAAGCCCTATGAGAAGAGACTGAAAGAACTGGGCATGTTTAGCCTGGAGAAGAGAAGATTGAGGGGAGACATGATAGCACTCTTCAAGTACTTGAAAGGTTGTCACACAGAGGAGGGCCAGGATCTCTTCTCCATCAACCCAGAATTCAGGACACAGAACAATGGGCTCAAGTTACAGGAAGCCAGATTCTGGCTGGACATGAGGAAAAAAATTCCTGACTGTTAGAGCAATACGACAATGGAACCAATTGCCTAGGGAGGTCGTGGGCTCTCCAACACTAGAGGCATTCAAGAGGCAACTGAACAACCATCTGTCAGGGATGCTTTAAGGTGGATTCCTGCATTGAGCAGGGGGTTGGACTCAATGGCCTTATAGGCCCCTTCCAACTCTACAATTCTATGATTCTATGAATTTCCTTGGTTCTTGAAAAACAACATACTTGCTTTTAGATTTGCCACTCCCAGCATTCTATGTGTGCTATGTATGTCTGCTCTGTTTGTCCTGATAGTTCCCTGCAGGGCCAAGCAAGGGGAGGTCAGTAAATTAAACCTACGGATGGAGGGTAGGATTCCATCACGTTCAGTTGAGAGTGGTTGCTGTAGAACATGATCCTACCAAGAGTGGTGAGGCCACTATCATGTCTCCCCTCACTTGCCTTTTCTGTAACCTAAACAGTCCGAGATTTTATAACCTTTCCTCATAGAGGAGTTGCTCCCACTCTTGGATCGTTTTAGTTGCTCTTTTCTACACGTGAAAGCTCAAAAAGAAATTCAGGGGGAAAGCCCCCCCCCTTTAGAATTGAAGAGAAAAAAATTATATATTGTTACCCAGCCTTTACTCCCCCCAAAATGATTTCTAAAGGCTATGTAATAAGAACACTTTTAAATAATGATGAAAGATTTAAACTGTCTGGAAATAATGAAGCGGGGGGGGGGATTTTTTTCCTTTCAATTTTCTCTGTAAGATTCCCAGCATAGTTAGTTCTTTCATTCCTCATCAAAATTATTGATCTAAAGTATATTTTACTGATAGACATTTATGCTCAGTTTTCCAACATGTGAGTAGAGCCACCATTGTGTACTCCTAACAGTTTGGGTTTTGTTCTATTGAGTCCTGTTTCTGATGCTGTAGCAGTTAAGGATGTATATCGTATCGTTAAAATGTACGATAATGATACGATAAGGTCATTATCGTGCATGTGTTTAATGATAACGATATGATACAAAAACCTACGATAATCATCGGAGATGATAATTTTTGGGCGATTTTATCGTTTTATCAGATTGCCATATAAATATACCTATAACTTCTGTATTTTAAAAGTTAGAGGCTTGAAACTTGGTCACAGTGTTTATGGGGTATGCCTAAGTATGTGTATGAAATTTGAGATCGATCCCTCCAACCCTTGATTTTATATGAATTTTTTAAAGATTGTTTCCGTTCTTACAGGTCTGAATGAACGCACATGTCGAGCTGTCATCTGATCTGTCAGAACTGAAATGATCTTTAATAAATTCATATAAAATCGAGGGTTGGAGGGATCGATCTCAAATTTCATACACATACTTAGGCATACCCCATAAGCACTGTGACCAAGGTTCAAGCTTCTAACCTTTAAAATATAGAAGTTATAGGCATTTTTTTCTTTAAAAATAGGGCTGCAAAAATATTGTTTTTCACGATAATTATTGTGAAGACGATACGGTTCACCTATGATATGAATGAAGACGATATTTTTTTTGGTCCAAAATGCCGATAAACTACGATATTTTTTGGCGTGCACACCCTAGTAGCAGTCACTGAATGTAGTTCTAACCTATTCAGACAATAATTAATTTACTAACAGAATTTAATTTTAAATGTTTTAAAATATAATGATAATTTTACAAGCATAGTAAGTTATATATAAAATAATAACTTTAGGAACAGAATGCCTGCATTATGTTCCTAAATCAGCCCTCCCCAACCTGGTGTCCTCCAAATGTTTTGGACTGCAGCATTCCTGATCATTAGCCATGCCGCCAGTGATTAATGGGAGTGATTGATGAAAAAAGGGAAGTCTTGTTTACCACTCTCCAGTTCCCCCATATTTTCACTGCATATTTCCCTTAATACCACAAAATAGATCAAGAGGAGTATAACAGCAGTGTGTATGTGTGTAGTGGGGAAGGGACAACAAAGCTTTACCTGGAAATTAATCCAATAGAACTCAATGGGAGCTACTTTCAAGTACACCTACATGATTGCAGGGTAAATATAGGACCCCAAAAATACTAATGAAACTACTTGAATGGGATAACCACAGGCTGGGAAGCATGTTTATTTATAGCAGAATCCTCTGCATGTGTATACTCTCAAGTAAATCCCAATGAGTTGCCCTAGAAATTGCAACCTAGTAAAGGCAAATTAAGGCTGTGATTTCAAGCAGACTTACAAGAGAGTAAGCATCATTTAATACATTGGGCTAACCAGGCAACAAGGAATCAGGGATCCATTGGAAACAATGAAGTTTTTTAAAAAATTAACCACGGGGAGGGGGGATTTTGGGACAAAGAAAGGGGGGGGGAAGGAAGCTTAAACCGTTCTCTCACAAAAAGCCATGGCCTCTAAATACACAGAGCTTCCAGTGAGAAATTACACAAAATCAATACACCCCTTCAAGGTAGCACATGGGAGTGAGACTCATTGCACTAAATGGAACTTAGTAGACATGCCTAGGATTGAAATGAAAATCAAGCAGCAGCAATGATGAACTGAACAATAAAAGAACACACCCATAAAGCAAGCAAGTAGTTAATTGTAAGATGGACAGTTGTGCTGATCAGGAAATCCTTTTGCTTCAGCCACCCCACCCAATTGCATTTTTTAAAAAGGCTGCAACCCTCTACACACTTATCTTGGAGTAAAACTCACTGCATCCAATGGAACTTACTCCTGGGTAGACACTGATTACGTCTTTGCCAGAGGTGGAGACCATTTTCTCTCTAGCTGATGCAGGAGGGAGGGGAAGAGGGAGAGGGAGAGGGAGGGGGAGAGTGAAACATGCCCACCGTGTATCTGTTATTATGGGTGAAAATATTAATTAAAAATCAGATTTTTTTTTAAAAAAGCTAAAGCATTCCACCAACTGCAGTGAAAGAGGAAGAAGACCCCACCACTGGATTAATTAATATGTTTAATCCCTCTGAAAATCATGAGCACATATAGTTGCCAATGGGAATTCTCAGTTCATTTTCAGGGAGACAGACTTTTCCCCCTTTTCTATTTTAAATTGCCCTCCTTCCCTCAATCTTTCACCAATCTCCTTGAAATTTTCAGGTTAGGTAAAACCAACATTTCTTTCTGGCACATGTAAATTTCAGTAAGATTAGTGAAACATTTTCAATTTTATGAATGTTAGAATGACCACCATCCCAGTTACCCATTTAACATGGTGAAATGTGTTTTCACTGGTCATGCTTAACAAAGGAGGCACTACTGTGCCTTCTTTAATATATCTGTGTGTGTGTGTGTGTGTGTGTGTGTGTGTATTAGGGATGTGCAGGGACCCCCCGGATCGGATTGGGACCTCCAATTTTGTCCTGGATCAGATTGGACAAAATCAGAGGCCCCCTGGACCAGATCGGGCCTGATCCCGATCCAAAAATTGGACATCCGATTTTTGGATCGCCCTCCATTTTTGTTTTCCCCATAGACTTGCATTGGGGGAAAGAAAGCTTTTCCCCAATGCAAGTCTATGGGGAAAAAATGTCAGCGGGTGGGTGAGTGGGGGCCTAACTCCCCCCTCCCCCCCACGGTTACCTCCCGGGGTTGTCCGCGGGCGCCTGCAGAAGCCAGCGGACGGCCCCAGCAGGTAAGCCCCTCCCTCGAGGTTCTCCTTACCTGCTGGGGCATCCTCTTCCTTCATGTGCCTGAGATCTACTGAGAACTAGGCTTCGCGGCCTAGTTCTCAGTAGAGTGCCAAGTGGTCATCACCTGGCGCTCTACTGAGGACTAGGCCGCGAAGCCTAGTTCTCAGTAGATCTCTGGCAGGTGAAGGAAGAAGACACCCTGGCAGGTAAGTGGGCCTCCCTCCCACTCCCTCCCCTCCCCTCCCTCCTCCCCCCCGCAATCCTCACCTGGCCGGGCTGTCTGCTTCCATTGGCGGGCGCCCGCTGGCGCCCGCTGATGGAAGCGGACAGCCCTCCCAGGCAAGCCCCCCTCCCCGCTGTTTGCTTCCATCTGCGGGCGCCCGCTGGTACCCGCCAATGGAAGCGGACAGCCCCCCCTGGTAAGCCACCCCTGCTCCTTACCTGGCAGGGCGTCCTCCTCCGACCTTTGCCAGTAAACTACTGTGAACTAGGCCTCGCAGCCTAGTTTACAGGAGAGCGCCAGGTGATGACATCATCACCTGGCGCTCTCTTGTAAACTAGGCCGCGAGGCCTAGGTCACAGTAGTTTACAGCCTGCCGATGGAAGTGGACAGCCCCCCCAGGTAAGCCTCCCCCCCCGCAATCCTCACCTGGCCAAGCTGTCCACTTCCATCAGCTGGCGCCCACCAATGGAAGCAGCAGCGGGCGCCAGTGGGTGCCCGCCGATCCACTGATTTTTTCCGAACCGGATCGGGTCCTTCCGGACCAGTTTGGAAAAGATCAGACGATCCAGAGGGGTGATCGGAAATCGGATAATTGCATCCAATTTCCCTTGGATCGGCTCCAGATCGTGGATTGGAGCCGATCCAGTGCACACCCCTAATATATATATATATATATATATATATGCATGATCTTCACTACTGCTTTATAATGGTTTACAATGGTATTGACCACTGTTGTGTCCATGACACATTCCATATACCATTTTCAGACTGCTTACAAAGTGTTATATCCTGCTTGGTGCAGATCTGACCATGGTCTTCTCTTGAAATTGATCATATTTTTTGTTTCAAGAGGAACCTCTAAATTCACTTCAAGTTTATTTTTATTTTTTGGTCACGGAGATGGCAAATGTGTTGCCAGCCTTGGAGAGACTTCCTTATTGTCATACCAATTTTTGGCTTTGTTTGCCATTCCTCGGATATTTTATCAAACTTGTTACCTTTTTTTCACTTTAGATGAAATCACATGACAACATTTGAGTGTGCAGAACCCACTGAGACATTTTGTTAGCCTTATTGCAACTCATTGCCTTTCTTAGACATTCCTTAGATGCCTGAGGAGGCACCCATAAATTCCCCTTAGATTTTTCTATAGAGAAATCCAGTGGCATTGATAACAGAAAGGGATCAAATCCTAAGAGAAAGGGGGTGGCTTTTCAAAACTGACAGTGTGATTAAAAATGGTTTCATGTAGGGATGTTAGAGAAAGTCGAGATGGACTAAAATGAGGGTTTTTTTTTCAGAATCCAGCCTGCAGAATCCACTGCATACAGGCCTCCCCTGGCTGCACAGGCTCAGGGGACTTCTGGATTTATTAATTAATTTATTTTTACTTTCCCAAAATTTTTGCAAATTCATCTGCAGGAAATACGAAAGTTTCTACTGAGACATATGCCACGTTTGAAAATATACACGGGCAAAAGTCAAATGGAATGGGGAGAAATACACTAAATATTACCTACTAACATAAATTATGCAAATTGTTGCGAACTTTCTTACAGAATGATTTACATATTTTTCTGCATAACAGGGAAAAATTGAATCTGTCTGTGAATGAACAATATTGCACAATCCACGAAACACACATGGGATGGATTTCATAAAATCTGAACATCCCTAGTTTCATGGCTTCTCTTAAGAAACACAAGGAGATGATGTGGCACAGCACATTAATTCAACATCAGCAATCAGAATATTGTTAGATATACAATTCACTTACAAAATGAATTGGATCCAACCTCTTAAATGCATTTATCTTTTCTTTTTTTTTTAAGTCCATTTAGGCTGTAGGAGACACAAATGTTCTCACTGACAGTGAAGTGCCGAAATGTTTTTTTGTTGATGTGGGTAATACTATCTTGAGCCTGCAAACAAGTGATTGGGAGTTAAAACAGTTCTCAACTGGCTTTTAATTTAATGCAGACTTCGAAAGACATATGTTGACCTTTAACTTTGTCAGAGCTAAATAAGAGCACAGGAAGTGATACCCAGAAAGAAAGCTGGAACACCTGTATAGGTCAATGTTGGTCCATCATGCTTAACTAATTTTTAAGTGACCTCTGATCTCGATTTCCACAGGGCCATGGGGATTTGTATCTTTCATCCAGAAAATCCTACACCTGTCTTCAATTAATGAAACTCTACTTAACTTTGTTATCTGATCAACCAAACTCACAGGGCTGTGGAAACAATTGTTTTATTATTGTACTGACAAATTATCCTATTAACAACCAGCTACTATGAAAATCAATTAAAATCTGGCTGAAATACTCAAATATCATTGGAGGTACAACTGGGAATAAACTGGTGAGTTAATGTTATTGTGCATGCAGTTCATAAATTAAATGCAACTAGTTTACTCCAAGCAATTCATATTGATAATTAGAATGCTAAATTATTATGTAATATGTAGAGAAGCATAGTATGTGATTTTGTTTTAATTTATGAACTGAATACCTGCATGAATCATTTCCAGTGCATTCAAACTTATATTTCACAAGTTTCTCTCTCTCTCTCTCTCTCTCTCTCTCACACACACACACACACACACACACTACCTCTTATTCTTAATTCTATTTGTTTAGCTGAGGCACTTGCTTTCTACAGTTACAAGTGAGGGGCCTGCACAAAGAAATTGCAGTGTAGAGAACTCCCATTCACTATTCCAAACTGCTTGCCATGCCTTCTTCTGGGATATTCCATTCAATTCCCCCTCTCTGGTTTTCCAGTTCTCTCTCTCTATTGCAATAGACATTCAGCATTCTGTAGTCCTCATCAGGCTGTCTTGGGGTTGTTTGTTTTTTTGCCTTCCTAAGATTCCCCCCCCCCCTTGTAAAGTTTACTTCTCCAAACCTTGATGTCCCATGAGCTTGCTGATCCTGCCATCTTGCTTCTCAGTAGCTCTGATTGGGCTACATAGTTATCATAACTCAGCACCTGATTATTTATTAGTATATAATATGGTCTGTGCCACATCTCATAATATGAACACTATGTGGCAGCCACAGTGAACCATTAGTACTTACTACATGGGTGAAGTTTGTCATGTCCTGCAAGCTTGCTGTCAGGACCAGCAAGGACCACAACTAGACAAGACTCAAATGAGTTAGCAGATCCCAATAAGCAAACTGAGATTACCTCACTGGAAGATGCCTCAGTTGAGGATACTCTGTGTGTGTGCATGTGTATGGGAGGATACACCCAACACTCCCTGACAAGTCACACAAAAAAGTTGAGCAACCTGAGATGTATCAGTGAAAAGGAAACCAGATTAAGCCTCTCCTCGAGGAAATGACAAGTTATAAACCTTCTCAGTTGATGCATAGTTGTTTTTAGAGCAACATTTCATTCAGCTCAGCTCCTACTTCTATGTGACTCTGGCTGGACAGCTTGTTTGCTACTTCAACAACCTTGCCATGAATATACTCCTCAACCTGCTGGGCAGATTCCCAGTGACATGGAGTATCCATGCTATACAGTGGAGGTGGTGAAAATGGGGGTGGGGTGGGAATCTCCCACCATGTGATTTATATTAACGTTGCTACAAACTATTTATTTAATGTTATATTCCACCTTTTCTGTAGACAGCTCAAAGGAATTAGGAGCTACCCATCACATGGAGATCATGGCTACATGGAAGCAATTTCAAGTGACCTCCATGTAGCATCACATTGTTAGAATAGGCTGTGGTTGTACCTGAAAAACAAGGAAGGGATTGACCATTGATGACTATTGTCAATGATAAAATTCATAACTAAATATACAGGAAATAACTATTTGTACGTCAAAGGTGTTTTTTCATAAAACAACAACAAAGAAAGAAAGAAAGAAAGAAAGAGCAAAGCATAGGGAGAAAGTGGTGCACGATTTCATTTCACATGTATATAGCTTGATCCATGAAGAATAAAGATGGTAAGAAACAAACTTACAGCCTATCTACACTACTGCTTTAAAACAGTTTAAAATGGTTTAAAATGGTTTATAACAGTAGTGACAACTGTTGGAGCCCAGGACACACTCCATATACAGTTTTCAAAACGTTTTCAAAGTGTTGTATCTGATGGTGACACCTTGGTTGGCCTTACACATGCAGCAGAGTGGTAGAATCCCAGGATTGTAAAATGGACTGTACTACTTCAGACTGCAGGTGGGGAATCATATTACTGAATAGTTTACCTATGTAAAACAAATCAAATCTCTGTGCAATTAGAAAAACAGTACAGCTAGAAGAGGGCTGAGCAAAAATCCTTCTTCCTGATGCGGTAGCTTCCTAGATGGTATCTCCTCCTTGCAGTTTGAAGTATGACAGTCCTCTCTTCCACATCAGGACTTGGCTACCTCAGACTTCTACTTGTGTGGACCCAGCCATCTACTTGGCGGGTCTAGTCAAGGAAGGCAATTCTTCTAAGCAGTATTATGAATGAACAGAGTGAAATTGCATTCCAAAAGCTTTTGGGGATCTGTATTATCCATTTCAACTGATAATTACCATCAAAAGTTAAAATAATCAATCTATGTGCATTTTCAGCATCAACTATTCCCTTTAACACAAGCTTTTTTAGAACATCTGTTTCAATATGTGGCACAAAAAGAATATATATATATATATATATATATAATCTCCCAGAGAGGCTTTTTCAGCTAATAAGTGCTATAATCTCAAAGTGCCTTGGGATTTATTTTTGCCCTCTCAACACCCATCTTATACTTTGAGCAAAAGTAAAATTATATGTACTGTATGAAAGTATACATTATTCCCCAAAATGATCTTCAACTACTGTACCTTAAAATGTGCTTTGGGGAAGCATAATCACTGAAAGCAGCACCTCAGCAAAAGAGAGAGAGAGAGAGAGAGAGAGAGAGAGAGAGGGAGAGAGAGAGAGAGAGAGAGGAAACTTTTAGGTATACTTTCCCTCAAGAATATTATATTTAATGGAATCCAAAACCCTTTAAGTTGAATACTGGAACAAAAACTACTTCACCTTCTCACTGAGTGATTGCATTTGGATGCAAATTTGCTGCTGAAAAGGGGCATCCCACAAGTATACATACAAGGGCTGCCAGAAATAAAATTCTACCCATTGGCTTGGATCCATTGGTGTTATTCCGCCAGCAGAGGGGAAATTGCTGGTGGATTGGATTTCCCCTTCTCCTGCAGCCCCCTGAATACATCATAATCTGCTCTAGAAGCCTAACCTGGACCTGGAAGATGTTAACAACTATAGGCCGGTGGCGAACATTCCTTTCCTGGGCAAGGTGCTTGAGCGGGTGGTTGCAGGACAACTCCAGACACTCTTGAATGAAATGGATTATCTAGATCCATTTCAATCGGGTTTCAGGCCTGGTTTTGGAGCAGAAACTGCCTTGGACGCCCTGTGGGATGACCTTTGCCAGGAGAGGAACAGGGGGAGTGCGACCCTGTTGGTTCTCTTGGACCTCTCAGCGGCTTTCGATACCATCGACCATGGTATCCTTCTGGATAGGTTGTCTGGGCTGGGAGTTGGAGGCACTGCACTGCAGTGGTTCCGCTCCTACTTAGATGACCGTTTTCAGAAGGTGGTGCTGGGGGATTATTGCTCTGTGCCGTGGCATTTAAGCCACAGGGTTCCACAGGGCTCTATTTTATCCCCTATGCTGTTTAACATATACATGAAGCCGCTGGGAGAGGTTATCCGGAGATGTGGACTGAGATGTCACCAATATGCGGATGACACCCAGCTCTACCTCTCCTTTTCAACAAACCCAGGTGAGGCAGTGGCTGTTCTGAATCAGTGCCTGAGCACGGTAATGGACTGGATGAGGGCTAACAAACTGAGACTCAATCCAGACAAGACAGAGGTACTGTTAGCGGGTGGTTCGTCTGTCCGGCGAGGTGATGTTCACCCTGTTCTGGAGGGGGTTGCACTCCCCCTAAAGGATCGGGTCCGTAGTTTGGGGGTGCTCTTGGATCCAGAACTGTCGCTTGAGGCACAGGTGAACTCGGTGGCAAAGAGCACCTTTTACCAGCTTAGGCTGATATACCAACTGCGCCCTTATCTGGACAGAGATAGCCTAGCTACAGTTATCCATGCTCTCATAACCTCTCGTTTGGATTACTGCAATGCGTTATACGTGGGGCTGCCTTTGAAAACGGTCCGGAAACTTCAGCTGGTACAAAACAGGGCAGCCAGATTGTTAACGGGGACTGGCCAACGAGACCATATGACGCCAGTCCTTTTCCAACTTCACTGGCTGCCGATCCAGGTCCGGGCCCAATTCAAAATGCTGGTACTAACATTTAAAGCCCTAAACGGCTTGGGGCCAGGATATCTAAAGGAACGCCTCCTCCCATATGTACCTGCCCGGACCCTAAGATCATCTACAGGGGTCCTTCTCCATGAGCCCCTGCCAAAGGAAGTGAGGCAGGTGGCCACTAGGAGGAGGGCTTTCTCTGCTGTGGCACCCCGGCTGTGGAATGAGCTCCCCAGAGAGCTTCGCCTGGCACCTACTTTGTACTCTTTTCGTCGCCAGGTGACGACCTTTTTATTCTCCCAGTATTTTAACAGTTAAATTAACTCAATTTTAATCCTTGCTGTTTTAAATTTGTATTTTAATCTGTATTAATTCCTGCTGCTTGGTTTTATTCTGGTTGTGTTTTTATATTGTATGTTATTCTGTGTTTTTAGATTGTGCCTTGTTTTATATATTTTAAAATGATTTCATGGTTTTAATTTTTGTGACCCGCCCAGAGAGCTTCGGCTATGGGGCGGTATAAAAATGCAATAAATAAATAATAAATAAATAAATAGAGGGTTTGGAAGACCATCTGGAGAAGATTTGGTGGAATGTGGGGGACTACAGTGGGAAAGAGTGGGCAGGGAAGTCACAGTGTTTGAATGGACATCCACTGACATGATGCTGGATCCAAGCCTCTGTTAATTTTCATTCCAGAATAGGCAGAAGAGCATGCTTCAACAAGAGATGCTCCTCTGAGAAACAGGAAGCAGGGTCAACTTTCACTTTTCCTGGGCAGGAGGGGCTTCTATTTTCCCAAGGGAAGAACTCAAAATGTGTAATTACGGATCTTCCAAACAAAATAATAATGTTGATGATGCAACTTGTGCCGAAAATTGGTCTCTAGCCAACATAACAGATTTAAAAAAGGGGGGATCCAAGTGGTTGGTGGGCACATTTGGAATTTTGAGAGTATTGTCAGCAGTCTCACAAAACGGCTGCCATGCGTTGCACATACTGATTCAAAATGGCTACCAAGGAGCTTAGTGGCCACTGAGAGATATATTGATGGGCACATTGGGGCATACAAGCACCACATTGGAGACTTCAGCTATAGACATTATAAAGTTGGAGTTCTAGAAAGTTTTTTTTTTTTTTTTACAAAGTCCATTGCCAAAGGCTCAAGGGGAGAAGAATGGCTGAGCATGATGCTGCCTGGCCTGAAATCAGATAGGGCTCTATCCAGAATCCCCTTTGATGGGACACATTCCTTTCTTCCCCTCCCCAGTTTGAGAAGTGGAGGCTTTGAAAGCATGATTGGTGCATTAAAAAGCAGCCCATCCCAGGTCGGAAGGGTGTGAGAGAGCAGATTTGAGGCAGACAGCTAGTCAAGGTGTGTTATGTTACCCACCCTAAATCTGCTTTCTGAAATCAAACAGGGGTGTTCTCTTATGTGAGTAGCCCTTCTTGATTTTGTGACCTCTGTAATGCTGAATAAATGTAGACGTAATGAGATAAGAGGATGGGTCGTCTTTTAGATTGGTTACTAGTTAAAAACAGAAAGCAGAAAGTAGGCATAAATGGGTAGTTCTCAAAATGGATGCAAGTAAGAAGTCACCCCCAAAAGATCTGTACTGTGTCCAGAGCTGTTTGTTGATTCATAATTTGGGGTTGAACAGTGAAGATGCCAAATTATTCAGGATGGTAAAAGCAGACTGCAAAGAGCTCTACAAGGATTTCTCCAATTCTTCAAACTGGATAAATTGATATCAAAATGGGCAATGAGGTTAAATTTAAGTAAGTGCAAAGCAATGAATGATGGGATAACTCCCCCCCCCCCCCATCTTTCACTCAGTTAACCAGGAAAGGCATCTTGGAGTTGTGTTAGATAGCTCAATAAAAGGGTCAGCTAATCATACAAATCCCATGCTAGGAAACTTCAGCTATCATCATGGATTTAAGGAGCACAGCACTAACAATAGCAAGGCCAACAATTAATAATTCTTTAAATATATCAGAAGCAGGAAACCAGCTAGGGAGGCAGTTGGATCCTGGGTGAAACGGAGTTAAAGGAATGCCAAAGGAGGATAAGGAGATTGCAGAGAAACTAAATGAATTCTTTTCAGTTGTGTTCACTGCAGAAGATGCAGGACAAATATATGTGCCTGAACTGATGTTTTCAGGAAGGAAGTCTGAGAAACTGAGGCAAATAGTGGTGACAAAAGATGAAATTGACAAACAGAAAGTCAATAATTTGCTAGTCTGAGATGGTATCTATCCTAGAGTTCTTAAAGAATTCAAATGTGAAATTTAAGACCTTCTAACATAAGTACATAACATGTCTGACTTTCCGCCATATCTACTTTTGGTTTTGGTGAATAATTAAGATCTGATCACTTCATGAAAAGGTTCATTTTCCTGCTTTTCTGCTCTATAATCTCTGCGTGGCACTGTGGTATAGTGGAATAGTGCAATGACACAAGTGGGGAAAGCATTTTCTTTCACTTTCACAAATACTACCACTTTTGCCATTCTAATAATAATAATAAAAATAAAAATAAAAAACTTGCCAAAAATACAAGAAGTGAACCTGGAAGGAGGGTCACATCATCGTGAGAAATGCCTCATGTAAAAAAGCTCATAGAGCCAGGGCAGACAAAAGAAATAATTTTTTACCCAATGCATAGTTAATTTATAGAATTCACTGCTACAACTATTCATTGCACAGTGTTAAGTAAAGTTTGTTTGTTCTACACTTCATTCCCTTGTGGCATAATTTCATTAGGTTTGCAGCAGCAAATATTACCGCCGCACACTGCAAAACTATGGTACATTTATAGGCTCACTTGCTACAGAGCTAAGACTTGAAAGAGAGGAATGGAAATATGTCTATTGACAATGCAAACTACAGAAATGATGAATATCTCAAACTAAAAATAACAATGACCAGTAACATTATTTTTTCCACCTGTAAAGAATGGTTGCTGCAAAAAATTTTTGGCAAGATTTTCGCTTGCGTTTTTAAAAAGAACTCTACTGTTTTCTATAACTTGCTGTGTATTTTTATTATACTACAAATCCAAGGCTCAAGGTAGTGAAGAAATATGCATCGCTATGTAAAGTCAAACAACCTTAAAAATAATACCTTTTTTTTTTGTATAGCAGTGACTCCTCTTGTTTGTTTGCTTATACATTTATTTATTTTTAAATCCCACACTAGCTCCCAGCTATTTCTAGCTCCCAGCATAGATATCTATTAATAATAAATAGTTAAAATCATGAAAAAAATAGCCTATTGGAACAACAATTAAATGGAACCTTAAAACAGCACAAACAAACCAAAAAGTATAGCACTGAGAGGCTAAAACAAGGTGATGATATTTGAAAAGGCCTAGAAGCAAATCAAAAGCACAGGCTGACTTTGGGGACTCGGTGGCAAGTGCATCTTGTTGAGCAGCAAGCAGAGTACAGACCGTGATATCATCATTCACATTGCTGCTTCAGCACCGGCTAATAAAAAACAGCAGCTGTCATGGGTAGAGAGGTTTGCTAAAATAGCCCAAACCTGGGGCCCTCCAGATGTTTTGGACTTCAATTCCCATTAGCCCTTGCTGGTATGGCCCATGTTCAGGAATGTTGGGAGTTGTCATCCAAAATATCTGGAGGGCACTAGCTGAAGAAGACTTGACTGGCAAACAGTTCAATCTTTCCCCCCAGCCTGCTACCTGAAGATCATTTCACTCAGGTCTGCAAAACTTCAGACCCAGGCTCCTAATCACAGCCTGCAGAGTTCTCTTGATAGCCACACCCCTTTCCAATAGGCCCCACCCCCTTTCCCATTACCACTTCTCATTTGGCAGATTTCTGCCAGTTCCCCCCCCCCAGTTCTGCAGTCCCTCCCCCATTTTAATAGGTTGAAAGACCACTCCAAGAAGGGCTTTAAGCTAAAATATGCTGGCATTTTTTGTTTTGTTTTGCCCTGCTCCATTTGCCTTTGGACCCACCCACCGCTGGAATGAGGCTGACCAAAACATTTCTGACATGGAATTCAGCCGGAATTTAACTGACAATATCGGACATGGGGATTGTTTCTTACACATGGCAGTGTTTTTGTACACTTCCCCATCTGTTTCATATTTCTTGTATTTCCACTGGACTCGCGCAGGATAAATTCCCAGTGGATTTTTCTCCATATAGACCCTGTTCAGATGACACACTAAGCCACGGTTAATAAAGCATTTTGAGCTAAAGATTATGGCTTAGCATGTTGTGTGAACCATTCCTAACCATGGTGGCTATGTAACCACGGTTTAAACACACTAACTAACAATTTGCTGCAAAAGGGTTAATGGCCTAACCATGGCTTTGTGTTGTCTGAACAGGCTCACAGAGATCTACTATGAGCTCAGTATTGTCTTCACTGATGGGCAATAATGCTTCAGGGTTTCCAGAAGGAGTCTTTCCCAGCCCTACTGAGAAATATCATGGATTAAACCTGAGAACTTTCTGCATATGTAGCCTGAGCGCTACTACTGAGCTATGACCTCCCCCCACCCCAGAAATTCACCCATCAGCCACTGAATTTTACTGGATATTTTTCCATCAAAGATCTTGCACCTAAGTCAACAGACCTTGATTTGTCTCCACTGTGTCCTTCAGCAATGAGCAAACAACTAAGATGCTGACAGAGGGGTTTGAGGGTTTGTTGTTGTTTTTGGAGTGATTCCTATCTACAAAGACATATGTGCATCGTAAAAAAAACAAAGAGAACCCCTTTGGTTTATTTTTAATTCTTTATTCATATTTATTACATTTCTTTATGCATTATTTATTTTTCACTCTCTCTCTCCTTTTAGATTTTTTTTATAGTTTGAGAAGTTTCTGGTATTCACTTTCCGACTAAGCCAATCATTTGTTATGAGCAATTGTGAATTTTATATGACATTTATATAATGTATATTTAACATTCACATAGGCGGCAAGAACACCATAAGCCAAATTTACATTTCACAGTTGAAATCACCATTCCCTACGTACAGCCAATATGATATAACATCAAAAGAACAATGATATATCCTGTCCCCGGAATATGAAATACTGTACATTATCCAAGATGCTGCATAATGATGAGTTCAGGGACACACATGCAGTGAAACACACCAATTTTTCATAATGTTTCCCTTTGTAAAAGCAGCAAATTAAGTGAGATCATAAAATTAGGCCAACTTTTAAATTCTCAGGCAGTCTGTAATGATATCCTAGCTAAACCTTACCTTTCAAAAGGGGGAACTCCTTTTATTGTTCAAACAAACAAATACCCTTCTTGCTTGTAATTCTTTGAGTGAAGTATCAGTTGAACTCTGAACATTGGTAACCAACCAGGATCTCTTTTGGTGAATTTTGTTATATAGAAAGATGGGCTCAAAATATTGATTCGTTTTTGCTAGGGGCAAAACAAAGATACCCCAAAAGATGAGGTTGGGTGAACTTCATTTAAATTTTCAGAGGCAGTGGGTTTGGTGCTTCCAATACTCGACATTTAGGGGGTGGCTGACGGCTTTTCTTGCTTTTTGAAAAAATTTTAAAGCCTCACTCCTGCTTGTAATGCTCCCCACAGCTCACCGAGAGGCTGGACTTCCTGGAATGTCCATAAATTAGCCCCATGGATGGGTATTCCAGGAAGTGCAGCCAGGCTAGGAAACTGCAGAGCATCTTGTGTCACTAAGAGAGACTTAAAGAGGTTTTAAAAGTTCAAAAAGCAAGGCAAGTCCCTCAGCCACCTTGTAAACCTAGAATAAGGTAAGTACGAAACCTCCTGAAAAATTAAATGGATTTCCACAAGTTTGTTTACCCTTGAAACATTACAAAATTACCCCTCGCATTTTCAAAGGGGACAAATAGACCTCCAAATGTCTCTGTGTAATTGTTGGCCCACATCTAGTTATATATTATACATAAAATTATGAATGAATGAACTAGACTCTAGACATTTGCTTATATCTTACATTACGATAACTTTGTTCTCCTGCCTTCATGGAGAGTCAGAGAGGAATGGGGCATTGGGGTACTTGGGGAGGACGAAATTGCCTCAATTTGGATTTGAATCCTTACACTTCAGGAAATTTATGGAAGGTTTCCTGTCCTCTTCTTCCCCCCCCCCCCCAGCACCACCCAACATTGTTCAGGGGGGAGGTCTCCTAACACTCCAGAGAGGCTGTTCAGAGGGCAGGGGAGGCGGATGCAAAGGGCAGGAGGAGATAGGAAACTTTCTTTCCATGAACTTCCTTCTATAAATATGTATTGGATGGCCATGCTCCCTCAATCAAGGCTTGCAGCTTTAAAGGATGGATAAAGGTATGGGTTATACCATATAAAGGTGTCCTAAAAAACTTTTAAAATAAATAAATTCAAATAAATAAAATGTGAACTGTAGAGGCAGGACAGGAGGTTGGAGTAGAAGGGTAAGGACAAATGGAAAGTTCCCTTCCTCTTTTTATTGTATCCCCTGTACTAACCACAAATGATCCCAAGTCCCTTGTTCTTTTATATTCATAGTAGAACCATATGCTCCAGTCATCACAATTAATTGGATTTTTGCTGCTTCAAACTGTTAACATGAGATGTTTATGAAAACGTATAACAAATAATTACAATGAAAACAGTGTCTAATAAAGATGAAGAGGATAAGAATCCTCATGAATTTTTAATCTGAAAATAAAAGACCATTATCGGGACTTAATTATATCATCAAATATTTAAAATTGCCACCTATACTAAATTCTATTTATATTTAATATATTTATTTTATTTTATTTTTAAAATATCTGTAACTTTTGCATGAAATTGAAAAAAAGCAGTGCTGTCTTAATACGTTGGTTCTTGAGGAAAGCATCTGAGCTAAATCAATATCCTTTGTAGGCTTTACTAAAACTTTATGTAACTCTTGAGAAATCAATTATTAAATTCATACCATGAGTTTATGTGCACACTGAACGCATTTTACAAAGGACATGAGTCCGTTTAAATATTATGGCTTCCATGTAGAGGCTGCTAAAAAACCCTTATCTTTTCCATGTAGTGGAATAATGGTTCAAAACTCTTTCATGTATGCCTTGCGTTAATTTTCACAACAAAACTCCATATCCCTGGACCCTGGTATCATACACTGCAAACACATGATGGCAAATGATTTTAAAATATTATACCCACTTCACTTTGTTAGTTGCCTCCATAGCCCTATGCAGGTATTTGGTACACATGGATACCAAATGTATGGGCTGCCCCATCCACTAGAGATGCTAATGTGTATTCTAGATAGCTTCATTTCACATTTGGTACCAACTCTTGAATAAGGCTCAGGTATGGCTCTAATCTAATATAGTGGCTTCATGACTAGGTTTTCCACATTCTGTGTTCAATTAAAAGGTTCAAGAATTGACATTCATTTACTTTTCATCCCATCCGTCCTTGAAGGACCTCAGAGTGATGTACCACCCTTCTCCCCATTTTCCTGGTGCAGACTAAACTTTTGGATTTGGTCCAGGAAGATTTGGGTTCAGAATCTTTCTCATCCATGACATCCATGCTGAGTGCAAAGTAGTCCCATGCATGTTGGATAGAACTTCATGGAAGAAGGCTGGATTGCCCATTTTAAAGAAACAGAAACATACATTTTGGACACAGAAAGGGAGTTTTAAAATGTTGAAATGAATAAAGGAAGGAAGGAAGAACTCTCAGAGATCAATTTATCTTCTTTAGTTTGCCATACAGGAAAGAAAGGAAGAAAATCATTCCTTGAATTCCAGTTTGATACTAAAAGCTGAGCTAACCCAACACTATACATACTTCTGGGGAAAACAAAGTGCATGCTGTGTCACAGCACAATCCTTTGCAGGTTCACACAGAAATAAGTCCCACTGGGTCCACTGGGACTTACTCGCTGGAAAACATGTTTGGGACTATAACCTAATTAAACATTTAAGCTATGGAGTGCTAATGAACTAATGGGTCCATGCTCATGATCGGAGGAGGCTGAAAATAATAATAAAAAGTACAAACACGTTTCTTTTTCTGCCTTTAAAAAACAAAACAAAACAAAAAAACCCTGCAGGATATAATCCTATGTTTGAGCGGGTGGGTTTTTTCCCCCCACTGAGCTATCTAATTGGTCCATAAGCATTTTACAGAAATATAACTACTGAATAAACATGAAAAATATGAGGTCTTAATAAACACAATTTGCATTTTTCTTTTAAAAAAAGAAAGAAAGAAAGACATAACAAGCCCAAAGTTAATTCATCACAACTTTCACATCCGCCTTTGTCGGGTATTTGGCCAGGCCCATCACATTATCTGTTTGACTCACTGAGTCACTCTAGCTAATAGAATTTTGCCCTATGTTTGTTGTTGCCATGGCAATGCAATATTATCAGGCATGTCATGTTCACAGATCAGTAGCAGCAGTGCTGCTGCAGACACACAACAGCTTTCAGCCTTTGACCATAAACAGGAATTCACTCCACAGTCAAGCTGTCAAAAAGGAAGTCGGCTGTGGTGAAGAAGCACTAGTGCCAGTAACAACTACTAGCCTTTCCCTTTTCCCTTTGTCAGCGCGGGGCCATTATCATTAAAATAACCTTGAATCGTCATGAATTCATTCATTCACAAATATTGTCAAAGAAGGTGCAATAGTTCAACAGAATCCAAAGAGTCAAAGGGAGGACTAGGTTTAAATCTGTGCCTATTGAACCTGGAAATGACATAGGCTGTTAGATATAATCTTATTCTGACCATAGCAAATCAAGCTGTGTTGACTGGCACCAATGTCCAAGTCCATTCAGGAGCATGAAAGGTTAGTAGGAGTAAAGAGGTCATAGCCTTTGTGGCATTGCTTTCAGAAATAAACTTAGGGATGTGTGGGAATATTTTACAAAGAATAGCTACCTCCCCTCCCCCCCTCCCTCAACAAAAGTGAAAAGCAAATCCTGTCAGGAATCTATAGAAACTTCAGGTAGCTTTCCCGTTGTAGCAAAATTTCATTTATTTCAAACGTAGAACAGCTAGCGTTTTTCAATATTTCACATCTTTTAGTAAAAGTGTTCTCTCTGCAGGACTCTGGTGGTAAAACATGAGGTTAAATACATTTTCAGTTTGATATTTGTTTGCAATTCTTGCTAAAGATTTAAAATTGTTCTAGAAAGTGTATATTCATTATACCTATACAAATAGGAATTTATTTAAGGTTGCAAGGAATAATGCATGTATTATTTCCCTCCCACCCCTCCTCATAACATCCACATGAGCTTTGTGATTATTTAAAACAAGTTCTTCCAGAACTGCACCAAGTTTCAGAAATGGACAGCAAGGTTGCATCAAAAGCCTTGAAAAATTGAGTTGGTTGTTCTCCATCTAGATGCTAAGCAGTCTCAAGTAATCCTATTTATTTCAGTGATACTATTTAAGAGTAAATAACCTGAGATGATGGCCATAGTATGCAATTAGGAGCTAATCCTTTGAAAGGATTGTAATGTTTTCCTCTAGTACAAACTCTTATTTCATCTTCTATAGTACCTAACATTCTAAATATCTTGCTGATGACTCATAGTGAAATTAGAACTCTACTGAAAATTGGGATTTTTGGGGTGGGGGTGGGGGAATGACAGGTTAAAAGACAGAGGGATCGATCCAGACTTCATTTAGAGTAGACCCATTGAAATTGATGGGATTTAAATTAGTGATGATTAACTTAAGTCCCATTGATTAAAATGGATGTGCTCTAAGTATGACTAAGTCTGGATCCAACCTATTGTCTGAAAGCTGATGTAGTTTTTATTAAATAAACTAAGTTATGAGATGCAGCCTCATACCAAAGCAGATCAATTATATGTCTAATATCATACTTTAACCCCAACAGCCAACAGCTCTCTAGGGTCTTAAGCAGAGTTTTTCCCCCCTCTCTGCCTTGTCATCGGAGAGCGTTTAAACCAGAGATTGCACCTTGCATCTTTTCTACATGCTAAGCATCAAGCATGTGCTCTATTGAAGAACACCCATGATGTTCTTCAAAGAGTTACTACGGCACAAACACTATAGCTGATTTTGTATAAATCCACATACTGATCCTATTATGCTTGATTATGCTTCACTCTTAAAAAGGACCAGCCTACTGGAGTCACTCAAAAATAAATACACCCTTTCTTTTCTTTCTTTTTATTTTTGTAGATAGATAGATAGATAGATAGCACAACTCCTTCACTGCCATATATTTGTTTGACATTTGGCAGGATTCATACATGCTCCAATGTCTGCATATTTCATCCAATTCTGACAAAAAATTTAAAAAGCTTTAGGCCTTTACTGATTTACCCATTATAGTCAATGAGAAGACATCCGAAGCTCCAGAATTCTATCTTATCCAAGGCTCTAAACTGGGGCCGTGCGGGGGGAGGGGGAGTGCAGTTGGGACCAGTTGGCCCAGGGCCCACGATTTTGAGTTCCCCCCCTAGCTTATGCTACTGCTTCCGTAGCATAAGCAGCCCATTGAGAAGCGAGGAGCCCACCTTGCAGAAACAGTGCAGAAGCCGTCCGTTGTGAATACCACGGTCAGACTACAAGCTGCAGAGGGCCATGCCACATGCCGGACAGGGATATATGTGCCTAAGTTGCAATGGTTGTCCTTACTGCGTTGTCCTTAATGAGCAGTTTGAAATGGGAGGGGAACACACTTCCCATCTGGCCTGGGCATATTACCAGTTCTGCATGGCCCTGCAAGCTGAAGCAGCACTCTATCTGAAGAGGGTTCTTAAGCTTTTCTTTGTGCGGACGCATCGTCTAGACTCCTGTGTATTGTCAACAGCATGCTATTGTTTTCTTCCACACAAAAAAATACACACACAAAGAAACTAGTTTGGTTTAAAGGTGATGACTTTGGTTCATGTTAGAAATAATGGATCAGTGTGAATTGGGCCACATGGATTTATGGATGGAATCACAGCTTGTTCTGGAATTATTCAAGCAGTAGCCTAGTCTATGTTATTTTTCCATTAGCTTTATAGCCTGTTCCTGAACATGCGTACTCAGAAGTAAAAACCCATAACGTTAAATGAGACTTTGTAAATGTAATTAGAATTGCAGCTGCACACTCCATTTTTGTCAACTTTAATGCAATCCTATGTGGCTGAGGGCTGCATATAAATCATGTAATCATGTAAAGAAGCAGATCTCATAGGCCTTTCTCTTACAACTGCCATTCCCTCCCAATGAAGACAGTACTACGCTGATTGTGTGGGAAAGACCTTATGTCCAGTCCCTATGGCTGTATCATTGAAGTGGAATCCCTAGCCATGTGGTATCACAGAAAAAATGGATCCCATGTGGCTACAAACACATAGGAAGTGTGGCTTATTCTCACCCTCCCCCCATTTCCCCAATGAAAATGAACTCTCCACCCCACAAAGCTGCTACTTGGCCTGGTCTAGAAAACCTATGGCCATCCAGGCTACTTTCAGAACAAAAGCTGCTTTAAAGTGTGTTATCAAGTTACAGGAAGCCAGATTCTGACTGAACATCAGGAAAAACTTCCTGACTGTTAGCAGTATGACAATGGAACCCACAGAATTTCAACATTAGCATTGTCATAGTCATTTTGGTTCACTATGCAGATGAGATAGCACCATCTTTTTTCTTCTGTTAACTCAGCAGTGTGGGATGTTAACTGACTATTATCGTGGTACAGTGGAGCTTGCACATTTTTAACTAGATTTCTTATTAGGTAAAAACATTTTATGAACACATTTGAACATATGCACTAGTGGAAACCACAGAAATAAATTTCTGGTAGTCAGAATCCGACCAGAAATAGAATCTTTCAGGATCAGTTTTTAATATACCCTTTCTTCCTTCCCTCCTGACCAAAATTAGTACAGCTAGTGATGTTCAAAAATTTCAAAAATACCAATTATGATTGTTGTTGTTGTTGTTCACAGCAAGTGTGATACATGGCTTCGCACAAATCTACAATTTGCTATCAATGTAATCTCCTGGGGGCAGCCTTCTCCTCCCCACCACTCTTATAATGTTCCAGAAACAATTTATTTATTTTATTTTTTGCCCACCTTATAACAAAAATGTTATCTGGGTGGATTGCAAGATAAAATAATAAAAACAATAAAAACAACAATAACAATAACAGCAGAGGAAGTAGAAAGTATATAAAATTAGTCATTATGAGCAAATCTGAATGGTAAAAACTTGAGCCTAATCTCTAAAATGCTTGGAGGAAAAAGAATGTCTTCACCTGCAACCAAAAGATAACAATGTGGGCACCAGGCAACCTTCCATAATCAAAGTGCCACAACTGAGAAGGCCCTGTCTCTTGTAGCGAGCTTCCTAACTCCATTCAGCAGGGGCGCCTGGAGAAAGGGCTCTGAAGATGACACAAAGGTCCAAGAAGGAATGTATGGAAGCATACATTCCATTATGTAGTCTTGCCCCATGCCATTTAGGAACATAAAGGTCAACACCAACGCTTTGAAAGTTTGAATCTCCACTTAGAATCATTTCCAGGGCAGTTCCAATCTAATTTTGGAGGCACACAGCATCAGATGGTTTTCCTGGCAGCTTGGAGTGGTTCTTACCTTCAAGGAAGCTTAAAAATAAATGTTTAAACATTGATATAGCCCTTGGATCAGCTCATATGGCTAGGTTCCCCACATTAACACCTACTCCAATCTTCACAAGGAGTTTCACCCTCCATCAATCTCCCCCAACCCTGCAAAAGTTGGGGTGGAGAGAATGTTTGGGTCAACCCTAATGAGAAACAAAGGACAAAATGGGGCAGGGTGAAAGAGCAAACAGGAAATCAACATTGAAGAACAAATCAGGTTCAAAAGACACCCAGCAGCCAAGCTCTAGAAGCAAGCAAGAAGTCAGAACCAAAAGATATAGGAATATATCAGAGCTCAAAAATAATTTGTTGCTGAAGCAAGGATTAAGAGGAACAGGAAACCCTTTTATAGTCCTTCCTCTCCAAAAAGATTCAAAGGCCAGGCTGGTTGGCTGTGGTTAGCCCATGGCCTGAGGATATTTCTATACTACCTGGCCAGATGCTGTGACATGCAGTCTCCTGTGAGAAACCACACTCCAGTCCTATCCGGTCTGGATGTGGTATTTTAGAATATTTCAGGGGGTCAGTTGTACTAACAATTCAATTGCCTTTTCAGTGTCATCACTAAATACAACATATGGATTTTAAAAGATTTCCCCAAACCATTACACTCCATAACATTTTTAAGTGATAACAATTTTTTTAAAAAATCTCCTCAAGGAAAAGAAGTCTTATATATTCTGTGATGTATAATAACAGCTTACCTTCTGAAGAATGGAAGTCTTTTGCTCCACTACACCATGGCAGAGAGCTGGTTAAGATGACTCCTAAGGCTGAAATACTGCCTTGGCTTGCATGTGCATTGGGTCTGTGAGAGAGCTTTAAAGACCCTGAACCATGCTGAGTTTCTAGAGATGTCCTATATGTTCTGCATGGACCATCTCTATACAATGGAAAGAAAATGCAGCAAAGCTTAAAAGGAAGGGCTGGATTTTGCACTTGGAAACTGTTCCAAAGAAGGCCATTAAATAACAAATAATTTCTAGATAAAGAGAATGAAAATGAAATTAACTTTGGAAACTGGTAATATCTGGGAGTGGGTAAATGAAGCCCATCAGAGGCACTGAGTAGGATCAATGTTCTTTCCACTTCAGAAAATAATTACAGGCTCCCAACATGCACAGATGCCCATCTTTCCATCAGCATGAACAAGCAGTCAGGTCACTCCACCGAAGCCTCTTAGTTGGGTGGGGCACTCAATTCTTTAGTGGTCCATATTTAATTATTTATTTTGGCCCATATCTGGATTATTTTATTGTGTATTTTTAGTTGTACCTCACTTTGGGATAATTTTCTAATGAAAAGCAGCTAATACATTTCAAAAAATAATTATTTCCTTCTTTTGGGGGGGGGGGTGTCAGTCTCTCTTTTATCCAGTAATCTCACCATTGTAAATAATACATAAATTAGGAATTCTCCATTATAAAGCACTCTGTAAGTCAGGTATAATAGGCATTAGAGGCATGGTGCATTAGAGGCATGGTGGACACCCTCGAATCCCCCTGTCCCTGCTCAACTTACCTGAAGGTGGGACAGAGCAAACAGTTATGGTGCAAGTGGCTTCAAGAGAGATGCACTGTGTGGCTGCAGTGGGGGGAGAGGCTGTTTCAATTGTTCCAGAAACGTACAGCTCAACCCTATTATGTACACCTGAAATAAGCCCTACTATGTCTGCAAGTACTCATTCACAGGTAAGTGTCTGTAGGATTGCACTGTTATCTGCAGGATCCTATGCAGAAGACTTACTTGAAAATACATACTCTGCCAGGCAGTCCTCGATCATGCCTTTGGAATGCTATTCCCCCAGGTATGCAGGAGGTGGCGCCAACTATGGCATTGTTTAGGTGCCAGTTGAAGACCTACCTTTTCACCCAACCAAGCCGTTCATGACGGACTGTGCTGCCCAGTTTGTTGATGGTTAGTTCTCTGATTTTCAATGTTGAATTGAGGATGAGGATGATTTAAGATATATATTTTAACTGAGATGTTTTGTACTTTAACTTTTTTTGTGTAGTAAACTGCTTTGAGAAGTCTTTTTACATATAGTCAAGCGGTCTATAAATTGATTAAATAAATAAATAAGATGGGCTAAGTCTTGGCAAATTATTTAAGCTGTCAAACTAACACAAATAGGAAGATAGTCATGTTGGGTTGTAGCTATTATTCAAATTCAAATGGCCAGGCTATTCAGTTATAGTTTTAACAGTATCTCCGAGCTTTTGCTATTGTCTGTTAAATTAAACCTGATCCTGCACAGGGGCAGTCAGCCAAAGCTGACCCTGGATGCCCCAATGGAGTGAGACCAGCAATGTGATTCTAAATATTTACTCTAAAGTGCCTAGGATTGCAGCCCAAATCAAAAAGTTATTTCCTCCTCCTCCTCCTCCTCCTCCTCCTCCTCCTCCTCCTCCTCCTCCTGTGGCTAGAAGGCTCTAAACTGACCTTCACTGAGCTGCTGGGTTTGCTTCCCTTCCTTTCAGGTTGATGCTGATGCCCAAGACACTGGCAGGCAACCATGACAGTGGATACTACTGGGGCAGTAGGAAATGCTGTGGCCAGGGGTGAGTGGGTGGTTAATGCCATGGCAGTGAGCACAGGTGGTGACATGCAGCCTCAAAGTGAAGTGCTGGATGAGGTGGCTGTACCTGCCACTGTCTTATTTGATTTCTTCAGAATATCTCTAAATGCTAGTGTAAGGCCCAAAGGTAGGGCCCAGTCTACTGTAGGGCCCAAAAGTTAAGATGGCGGTAGGAACAGCTGCCTCGCTCGGTGCTTCTTTTCAGAGTTTAGGTCAGTGTGCCACCACCTATGCCATTGCCCACCCCACTGCTCCCTAGTAAAGTCATAGAAGGGCCACCAGGGTGGTGCTGAGGGACCTCTCAACCTTGTGCTGGTCTTCTTATGCTACAATGGTTACAGGAGGGGTAGTATATTCAGACCTTTGCCACTAAAGTACTCTTGCAACTCTTGAGTTCAGTTTATAAGACCCAGATGGCCCAGAATCATAGAACTGTAGGCCTAGGTGACCTGAAACTGTTCTGACTTGGTTCCAGTATTATATAGACCAATAATTGGCAATAATGTTTGGACACCAGGAACAGTTCAATTTTTATTGGAGAATTTCAATGTCATTCTAAGAGGTGGCACAGCACCTGCTTTCTCCCTCTCCCCCATTCCCTCTGGCATGCTTGGAGGGTATGCCTTATCAACATGTACTTTATTTATTATTGAAATCCATACCACACCTTTCAAGCACATTATCAAAATAGCTTAGTATTAGGGCTGTGCATAATCTCAGACCTAAATCCTGAATCCAACGTGAATTGGGGTGATTTGGAGGGCCTTGAAACAGATCCGAAGTGAATCTAAACCAATCCGAATCAGTCCGAAGCGAATCGGCACAGTCCAAATTGATTTGAATTGATTCAGATGCTTTTTCAAGCACATACAGCCTGTCTGTGCTTGCAACTTTTGTTGTTGTTGTTAGAGTGGGGAGTGGGGTGGGGGACTTTGGAGGGGGAAATGGGCTGTTAAGTGACAGCTTCATTCCCCAATCCTCTTGAAGTCTCTCAATTCTCTCCAGCAGCCTCCAATCACAATGGCGGAGGAGGACTTAAGGACAAAGGAGATCAAGCTTCCTTCATCTTTGCTCATTGTGGGTTAGACTTGGCAGGAATAGGGTGCTTTGCGCTGGCTAGCTTAGGGTTGTTGTTGGTGTGTGTTTCGGGGTGTTGGTACTTAGATCTTTCTTGAGCTTGTCCCTTTCTCTCACTGTTATCTCTTGCCTCTATTTCTCTTTCTGCTTGTCTTTTTTTTAAAAATGCGAAATTTATATTTTAAAAAATCCTTTCCCCTTCCTCCATTTTTCCCTCAAAAAAGGAGATTTTACCAGTGGATTACATGAATACCACTGCATCAATCTGTCTGGAATTTGGCAGACATACAGTGTCTATAAGTTTTCCAAATTTCATGTTTGTATCATGTAAGGTGATAACATTATAGGTGTTTCTTTTTTTTCCAGTGCAAGTCTATGGGAAAATGAGAAATCTGAATAATTTGGAAATAGCAGTCCCAAGATGGCAGCCCCATTTCAGTTTTTTTTCTGTTGTGGGTTTTTTTTTTTTTTGCATTTCATTGGTAGGGGAGGCAAAAAGAAAACATTTCTGAATATTGGGATAGGTGCAGGAAACATTTCCAAGAAATGGTAGTGGTGTCGATTTGCCTTACTTTACAGATGAGAGTTGGGTGTCACTAGCCGCAATCCATGGCCACTGCTATTGCTGCTGGTTTTATTGTTGGCTTTTATTGTTGTTTTTATTACTTGTGTTTATGTTGTTACTGCTTTTAATATTTTAACTGGTTTTTTTTTAAAATTATTGCTGTAAAACGACTTACGAGGGCTTCTGCCCTGAAAGGCAGCCAAGAAATGTTTTAAATAAATAAATAAATAAATAAATTCAGGCTGCCTACTTACTTCCAGCATGTCATTGCCCAGAAAGCTGCAAGGATACTTGGAGTCTATGTTGTTTACAGCAGACGCAAAACCCAGCTAGGAATGAACAGAAACGTTGGAACCAATACTTACTCAACAATAGCTTTTGCAGCACTCCCACACCACTGTAAATGCTCTGAATGCGCTCTCTTTTGTAAAATATTCCTGAGTGTGACTTACACTACATTGATTTTAATAAGCATTCTCTGCAGGCCAATGTGTATAATGCTGGAAATTGTATAATACAATTTTCCACAAGTGAAATGCTATAGAAAATTGCACATTTTATACTGACATGTGCCACATCAATAATGCAGTTTTTATATCTTATTTGTAGTTATTGATCTCAACAACATAATGAAAAATTGATTGCAATGAAGTGCACTACTTCTTAAGTATAAATTTCAGTGTCACATTATTTTTATCTATGCTTCCCAATCATGGTTGAAATGTATATATTTATATATGTTTGCTTTTTACCAAACTTGGGGATCAGTAAATTAGATAATAAGACAAGAATCTGCAGGTCAATAGAAACCTTGTTGTTTGTGCTAAAATATGATTCCAATATTAAATAAGCTAATTTTACCTTTTCATTATAAAAAAGAATTAAAAGTTTCTATGTCCATCATATCATTATCTTTCTGGGGGAATCTAACAATCTGAAATAGGGTCTTATATCAAAAGAGGACACAAAGGATCATCCTATGGGACACAAATGAAATTGATGTACTTGTCATGAAGCCCAAGACACATAATATTAATGGTTCTAAAAATCCTATTAAGTGGACAATTTAAAATTAAAGTACTTAGCTTTTGCATTGTCACAGAGCTATAAGAGCAATCCTTTTACATGTGAAAAATGCACACAGTCTTCTATACTGGTAACAATGCGATTATTTTCACACGTGTAGGAATTGCCATAGTTGATTTAAGGCCTGGTGTCGGTATGCATCACCCTTGTGCACATGTGGGCTGATGGTTTCCCTGGAACCCCATTAAAATGGTTACTCCAATTGGAAGCTGTGTTTGAGAGCTGCCATTTTAATTTCCCAAAATGCCTTGGAGGGATGCTACATTGGGGGCATTGTCGGAAATTAAAATGGCAGCTCCCAACTGTCCAATGCTGAGTATAGTGCTGCTGCTTGCTGCTTGTCATAAGGAAAGCTTCACCCACGTGGGAACCCACCAGATGACACTTTACCAGGGGCCCACTCAAATCTGGAGTAGGCTATGGCTTGGATTTAGTTTTATTTTTTTGTGGTGCAACCTTCTTGTATGAGTTATAAAATTAGGGTGGCCATATGAAAAGGAGGACAGGGCTCATGTCCTTTGTATGCATGCCTGGTGAAATTCCCTCTTTATCACCACAGTTAAAGCTACAGGAGCACTGCCCACTTGACTAGGCTGACCATCTGAAAAGGAGGACAGGGCTCATATAACTTTAACAGTTGTAGAGAAAAGGGAATTTCAATCAGTGTCATTTGTATGCAATTAGTTCCTGGTGATATTCCCTCTTCATCACAACAGTTAAAGTTGCAGAGCCCTGCCTTCTTTTGTATATGGTCACTCCAGTATAGTGCCTGCACCTTTAACAGTTGTGATGAAGAGGGAATTTCACCAGGAACTAATTGCATACAAATGACACCTGCTGAAATTCCCTTTTCTCTACAACTGTTAAAGTTATATGAGCCCTGTCCTCCTTTTCAGATGGTCAGCCTACACTTGACCAGATACAAAAGAGGACAGGGATCGTAAAACTTTAACTGTGGTGATGAAGAGGGGATTTCACCAAGTACTGCATGCATACAAATGATACCTGCTGAGATCCCCTTTTCTAGACAACTGTTAAAGATATAGGAGCCCTGTCCTCCGTTTCATACGGTCACCCTAATAAAATAGTTTGCCCATGAGCAGAAGCTGCCTTTCTCTTGGTTCCACTGCCATTAGAAGAACATTTGGTGGGCTTTCTCAGTGGCCAATCTCCCAGGCTCTGGAACTCCCTGCCAAGAGAAGCTAGGTTGGCTCACTCTCTGTTGTCCAAGGATAGGCAAGGATGTTTCTTTATTCTGGCTGGCCTTTGGCATGTAGGCCAGCCTGCTGCTGCTGAAGGAGGTTTTAATTGGTTGGATGCTGCTTAATTCTTTTATTGTTTTGTGTTCAGTTGTGTTTTGATTGATTGATTTTTATTATTTAAATTAAGATCTTGTTTTTAATCTGCATTTTATTATTACCCATCTTGAGCACCATTTTTGGCAGAAAGGCAGGATATATATTTCATAAAAATATGAACAAATACAATTCTGTATGTAGAAGGCGACTTCTGGACCCAACCCATTTCTGTGTGAGGATTAATATTGCTGTTTACTAAGCACAAGAGACTACCTGAACCTTCTTAGCCATTACTTTTGGAGCTCCTGAGAGTGGTGTAATTCAAGGCTTATCTGAAATTATAGAGGCTCATCTGAAGCTGTATGCGCAGCCATACAGAACACATAGGAGACATTTTTCTTAAGCAAAAAAAAAGGAAAAGAACAAAAATCTACATCTTCTTAATCAAATACTGCAACTTAAAATTATTTTCACTGTTCTAACATTGCGCTAATTTAGGAGGGAGGTACATATTGAGATCGACTGTGCCCCAGACTGCTGGCTTGCATCTCAAGTATATGTCTTATGCTGGTGAGCTTAGTTCCAGTTTTACACATAACATTCACATTTCCAAAGTAAATTTCGCTATGACAGCAGCTTGGCTAGTTAATTTCACTGTATCTCAGCCTTGCTGGTCACTTACAAGAAATTAATTGAAATCCACATTCTGTGTGGGCAGCATAAATTTTGGAAAAGCTGAAGAAGAAGGAAGAGGAGGAGGATTTTATTTAAAATAATACTGCAGCACAAACCTGAAATCAAGGGTCCTCAATCAGCGAACGCTTATAACAACAGTTGATTTAATCAAATAGGTTAATACATAATCTGTTAATATAATCATTAAGAGGCCAGGCTGAGTGCAGAATGAAAATATAAAATGAAGGTTCTACCGAGAGACCTTTTTGAAGGGTTGTAACAAGGGCTGATCATAATTAATTTTTGTTTCCTGGACCCACAGAAAGACAGACTTGGGTTTGTGTTTATACATTACATTAACTCAGTTGTGGTTAATCGTTGTGTTTTTAGCACATATTTGGACTGTTCTTATTATATATTTTAGCATAAATCAATTTAAAAGGCCACACTGGCTGGCTGGAGAAAAAAATATCCAATTTTGGGTGGAAACATCAGTAAAGCACAATTTCAACTATGCCAAATACTAACCGTAGAGGCTCTTTGGGGATTTAAGTTTTGTTTTATGAGAGATAAAATATCTATGCAAGCCAGTGGCAAAGTATTGGGGTTTAATGAATCACAGAAAAAGATTTCTGTGCTGCCCTAAAGAATCTCCACAGATTGATAACTCACTGGCCATGGTGGGTGGGAACAGGGAAGGGATGGAATTCACTGTGACTGGAGAGGGATTGGTCTCCATGAGGCATATGAATGGGATAAGGAACTTGCTCCACGTTCCCCTCTTCCCTTTTAAAAACTGAAGGAAATGATAGGAAGGGCTTATGGAGGACCCGGCCGCTTCCAGACAAAGGCGTTCTCATGTTACCTGTAAAAAGTAGGGATGGGCAAATTAGTTTCACTTTCTCCTGCATTCAGATTTTTTTTTGTTCAAGTTCTTTCTCTCCGATATATGAAGAACTTTGAGAATTTGGGGTAAACCCTCATAAAAAAATGAACTAAAATGGAATTCTCACGCACTGCACCAGCCGAATTGAATAGGGACAGCTATTCCCAGCATGGATAGGACCATAATGTAGCTGAATGCTACAGACGAGGAGCGTGTCAGAAAACCAGAGGTGGCAATCCAACTTCTACACTAACATGGTTGAATATACAGATATTAAAATCCAGACTTTAAAGGGCTAAGCACTCCAAGCCCTTTATGGACAAATCTGTCAGTTTGGGTTTCTCCCACATCTTCTCCTTCTTCTCCTCTTCCTCCTCTTCCTCTTCCTCTTCCTCTTCCTCTTCTTCTTCCTCCTCCTCCTCCTTTTGTTCTTTCTATCATAAATCTAGAGAAATTTGTGAATTTTGGCAAATTCTTACCATAACTGAATGGAAACCAAATTCTTCCCTCATCCCTACTCAAAAGACTTTATGCAGCTATTCTGTCTTTCCCTGGAAGATAGAAGTTGTGGGAAAACACAGTAGGGTTACAAATGGACGACAATATTGTCTGGACCCTGTAAAATTCTGTGAATGAGGCAGGGTGATGGCAGGATAAAAGAGTCATTTGGAAGTCCCCTTGGTTTCTCTCATTAAGCAGAATGGTGTGTGCAGACAAAACCCTGTTAACCATTACCTTTATGTTTGCAGAAAAATCAAGTTCAGCTGTAACAAGGGGGGTGGGCTGTCTTTATGAGTTTTTTCCTGCGGCTTGGCTGCATTGTGAGGTCCTTTGCAGCACATGACATCATGGCCAGCCTGCTCCCGCACAACCATTTCTGCCTGAAAAATCCTCAGTATTATAGAGTCCTTTTTACTCCATTCTTTTTAGTTAAAGCAGCTCCCAGGTGCTTGATCTGCAGAGGGCCCCCGTGCCTTCGCATTAAATCCTGCTTGTGCCTATGACCTGGCTGTGGTGGGCTGGCCTTCCCCCATTCACTCCTTTAGCGTTCTCATTGAGAAATGTCTATGTACTTCCTCCATTAATTAACTCCTGAACTTTGTTAGTTCGCTTCTCAGATATGTTGTTAGCTCCGGAGTTGTGTGGCTGCACAGTTGCAAAGGGACATTGTTAATTTGCTTCTGTGATGGTGTGTTAGCTCCAGAGCTGCTCACCTCCAGAAATGGGAGCTCCGTTAATTGGGTCCTCTGATGTAGTGTTAGGGCTGGTATACTGTTTGGAGTGATGTTTATTAGTGCCAGTGGGGTGCTCTTATGGAGAGCCAGAATTGTGGGTTAGTTACTCCCCATTCCCATTAATTAAACTGTAGTGGCAAGGGAAACCTGGAGAGGGACAAGTGACAAGGCTCTCTTTGGATGACGTTGGTTCTACTCTGTCCCCACTCCCACCTGAAGTATGTCTTTTCCAGCCCTGAAAAGCCAGGTTTTATGGACAGCTGGCTCCGCCATATGACAATGATGGAGCGGAGCAGATTCCAGCATACTGTGAAGAATAACAACAATGCCTGTGTTTGGGGAGATGAGGCCTGAGTAGGGTCTTGGTATAAGACACCAGAGTTTGATGAGGCACACTTTTATTGCTTCTGCAGAGCATTTTGTCTAATGTCATGATTCTTCTTAGTGTCCTGTGCTGAAGAATACTTTTAAATATCGAGTTGCATTTGTACATGCTCTTTTCCATAGAAATGCCCAGGTACTTCGCATGCTGAAGGAACATTGCCCTGTGTTTATGGGCCCATTCTAGGGAAGATCAGCTATGCACAAATCCTACCACATAGTAGTGCACTGGCCATTCTGGCCCTAAATAACTAAATTAAATACATTCACATTTCATCTTCTTTATTGCATTTATGAAGAACACAATATTGGGACTGGTAAAGGGAATATAGTTAAGCAAGAGATTCCTAGTTGGTGCTTTGGGGATGCGATGAAAACAATATTATTTTGCTTTCTCAATATAGCTGCTTATCACAGCTTCTGCTCTCCACAATATCTGGTTTGACAGTATTTTCAAAAAGGGCACAGAGACCTTAACCACCTCTTAACCAACTTATCTAAAACAATATTGGCACTTTTATTTCATTTCCAATGATCTATAATGCCAAAAGACACAAATTAAATAACTGATAGGCCAGCCTCAGCAATTTTGGAGCTTCATATCATTTGGATTAGATTGGCAAACCTGATGATTCTGCAGTGCAGTTGGCTCTATAGGAGGAGCCCAACTGGAACAGTGTTGAATGTTCTCTGTCTCTTTTCCTCTCCTTCTTCCCTGCTTCCAAAAGGAGGCAGCATGGAATGTTCTGATTACATATGCTTGTAAGCTCTAACATGAAAAAACAGCCTCACATTTTATAAACCAGATGAACACATTTATGCCATCATTGCAATGGTCAGTTTAGAAAAATAATAGTTTGCACCGCAAGGTTTTTATGTGGTGTTGAGAATGGGGCTCATGTGTATGTAAGCTCTTTTCCATAGTTCGTTTTCAAATTATGGCTTCTCCTTTGTTTCCTGACAGAGGCACTGTGCTTTTTACAGTGGTATAATGATCTAATTGGTGATGGACCTTTCCCTTAAACAAAAATGAAATTATGGAGGAAATCTGTACTTCTTTGAATTAGTGAGCCTATCTACACTTCTGCTTTAAAATGGTTTATAACAGTTTTAAACTGGTTAATAAACCGTTATAAACCGTTTTAAAGCAGAAGTGTAGATAGGCTCTATGTCTGTTTTCAGCTTCTGCTTGAGAGAGAAAAAGGCTAAAATAGGGTGACCAGATTTTGGAAACCAAAATCCCGGTCCCCCCACCCCCCCACCCCCAAAACAACCCCCCTACCCCCAAAACAACCCCCCTACCAAGCCACCCCCAAAAAAACACCAGCCTGGACCTACTGGGTTCTCTTCCTCCGCCGCCCACGCCGGGTCCTCCGCCGCTGCTGCCGGGCTTGTAAGGCCAGAGGCCATGCGGAAGAGGCGGGAAAGGGCCGATTACATCACTTCCGGATCCAGCCCTCTCCCGTCTCTTCCGCGTGGCCTCTGGCCTCACGAGCCCGGCAGCGGCGGCGAAGGACCTGGTGATGGTGGAGGACCCGGCGGTGGAGGACCCGGCGGCAGCGGACCCGGTGGCGGTGGCGGCAGAGGAGCCCAGGAGCCCGGGAAGTGGCCCCCCTCGTGCCTCGCGCTCCAGAGGGAAGCGGACACCCCTGCAGGTAAGGAGCACGAGGTGTGAGGGGGGGCACTTACCTGCTGGGGCGGCCCCTTCCCGGGCTCCTCCGCCGCCACCGCCGGGTCTACCGCCGCTTGTCACCACCCCGGTTTTCCCCCGCCGCCCCCCGGTTGGCCTGGATCGACCTAGGTTTCCCGGTTAGGACCGGGAAACCCCGGGCGATCTGGACACCCTAGGCTAAAACATCTTATGATCCGTATTACGTAACTTCATTCACATTTCCAGACAGACATCTCTCAATAACAAGAGGTTATTGCATGCAGTTTGGATTGGTTTATAAATTGTTGGAAGGTCTAGCATCATTTGGGGTGGGGGGATCCCTGTGTTGAGCTATTTGCACCAAGTCTGGCTCCTTTAAAGGACGGAAGGGTGCAAACAGCCATAAATAAGGAAAACAAGAATGTGAAAAACTGCACAGCTTTGTGTGTGCATGCAACCATGGTGTTAAATCTAGGGTGACCATATGAAAAGGAGGACAGGGCTCCTGTACCTTTAACAGTTGCACAGAAAAGGGAATTTCAGAAAGTATTATTTGTATATATGCAGAACCTGGTGAAATTCCCTCTTCATCACAACAGTTAAAGCTGCAGAAACCCTGCCTATAGACCAGATACAAAAAAGGACAGGGCTCCTGCAGCTTTAACTGTTGTGATGAAGGGGAAATTTCATTGGGTTCTGCACATATACAAAGGACACCTGCTGGAATTCCCTTTTCTGTGCAACTGTTAAAGATACAGAAGCCCTGTCTTCCTTTTCATGAGGTCACCCTAAAATACCTCCCTCTTTATTGAGCAATGAAAGGGTCCAGGGGCAGATATTCTGGGTTAAGTTGCTTTTGCATGGGACAGCACTGGAAACATATGATGCCTGTGTATAATATTTGTTTTATTTACAAATATTCAAGCAGAGCATAAGTGGAAGCAAACAGGGGGTTCTATCCAATATTAGTCTAATTTAACTCCCATTCATTTTAATTGGTCTACTCTAAGGAGGACTAACAATAGATACAACCCAGGAACTCCTATCAGACGGGAGATTATTTGCACTACATCTAGAGAGACATTTCGCACCCCGAGTTGATTCACCTTCAGCCAACTCTCAGTTTGCTCCTCCTGCCTCTGTTTCTTCAAAACAGCCGACTGCTGTTTTCACTTACTATCTGCCAAATACTCATCTCAGAACCCCACCCTTGCAGATAAATTTCCCATTTAGGGGGCAAATCCACAGCCATTAAAGGAACATTAGCATTCTGTTTTCAAATCCCTGCCTTCCATCCAGAGTCAGTTTAGGCCAAGTCATAATGATACATCGTTCCACAGCAGTCAGACAGCAAGCTCAGAACAGTATATTTTTATTTCTGTATGTAGCTAGGGACTGACCTAGTTATATACCGAAAAAGACAGCAGTCTAACAAGAAAGCTGCATATTGGTTGCTCTATCTGGAGCCAAAGGTTGAGACAAAGGCCATTTCTACACCAGGCTTTTTGTCTGGGATGCCCCCCGGCTGGTCCCTGTGTGCCGATGGTGTGTGTTAGGTACTTCCAGGATCGCCCTCCCTCCTTCTACACCCCTATGGTGTAGAAAGGACCAGAGTAACAAACTTGGCTATCTTAGAGCAGGAAAAAGTCAGAGTTTCATTTCAGTGAGTTTTTCATAAGAGTTTACTAAACTTCACAAATTTCTTCATATTTGGGATAGAAAGAATTTGAGATTAAAAATTTGAACGTGGGAGAAACCAGTACAGACAGATTTGTCCATCCAGGTCCAGGGATTAGATTGCTTAGCTCTTCAAAGTCTGGGCTCAACCATGTTTATAATGCTGAAATAGAGGTTCCACCATGTTTGTGGCGCTGAAGTAAACTCCTCAACCTTAACAATTAGTTACACAACAGGCAGGTATGACACTGACCTCTTCTATGGATAAGAATTTACCAAAATTCACAAGTTTCTTCATATTCAGGATGGATAGAACTTGAGAGTTAAAAAAAAATGAAAGTGGGACAAATTGAAACTGATAGATTTGCCCATCCCTGTTTAATTCACCAAGGAATGTTATTTTTCTTATTCCTAAAGGGATTTGGACTTCAACTCAAAACATTCCTGACCATTGGCCCTGTGGCAGGGGTTTTGGGGAGTTGAAGTCCAAAATATCTAGAGATCAACTTTCTGCCCACCACTGTCCTAACTTTAGAAGAAACAAAAGCAAGGCTCCATTTTTGGTATTGCGTTTTGTAGTACTGCTCTATTTGTGTTTATTTCTATTTATTCTTTAACTTTCTTCCACAAATTATAGTAAAAGATACTGGCTTAAGGAATTAGACAAATTCATGGAAATGCATCTACCAAACAGTAATAACTATTATAGCTAAAAGTGAAGCTTCCAAGTTAAGAGGAAGTATCTGCAAATGTCAGTGGCTTGGGGGGAAACAACAGAGGAGGAAAGTTGCCTTTATGCCCTGCAACGTGGCTGCTCACTGTTGAAAACAGGATGCTGAAGTAGATTGACCCTTAGTCTCATCCTGTATGGGTTTTCTTATGTTCTCAATGGAGACTTCTTCTGTCCCCAAAATGCAAAGAGGTGAATTTATAAATGTACTATTTAGGATAGCAAAATACAGGTAGTGGACTAATATTGAAACACCACATAGCAGGAATACTGACATTGATAGGTCTCCTTTCTGCATCATGTGAATATGACTTGCAATGTGATATGCAACCCACCCTTTGGTATGGTGGTCTTTTAGTGAGAAAGAATTGGGACATCTCAGCATTTTTTGCAGCTTTTTTTCATTTCATTTTCATTTATTACATTTCTATATTGCCCCATAGCTGAAGCTCTCCTTTTAATTATAGATGATATACGTTGTTGATTTTACATGGTTTAGGTCCTACTTTAAGAAGTCTCAGGGAAGGTTTAAAAAATTTAATTTTATGCACTGCTTTGGATCAAATCAGCTTCTAAAGTGTGTGTGCAGCGAGGGGGGAGGGGGAAAGAAGGTACTGAGAAATATTAGATTTGTTCTCTAGGATAGGATAATAGCTCCAGAACATGTGTTCTGATTTTCCAAATCTCAGGTAAACTATATATATATATATATATATATGTGTGTGTGTGTGTGTGTGTGTGTATATATATATATATATATATATAGCCAAGAGTATGAACTGAAACTTACCAGAGATTCACCAGGGATTCTCTACAAGCTCAAAGAATTCTAAAGTCACTTTTCCTCTCTCTTCAGAAATCTTCCCAAGCTCCATTTTTGTTTAATTATGTTAAGTTTCATCAAAGTTATATTTATTATGTTAAACTGCACACCAGATGTTCCATGTTATGAGATCTATGCCATATTTAATATTTTCACTGTAAATGTTAACCTGGTTGGTATCAAGAATTTTAAACAAAAAGTTGGACTATGCGGATGAAACAGCAGAACATGTTCATAATAGATAAGGCTGGAATTGCCTTTGAACTTCTCTCTATTTAGATGAACGTCTAATTATTCTTAATGTAGGAGACAAAGCAGAAGAAAGGGATTTGTAACGTCAATGAGTGTTCTGTAAAATAGGAAATGATGCCATACTTCCATTTTCACAACAGTTCTGCACCTCTTCAGAAAAGCACCAAATGTACACCATTTGTGGACTAATACATAGTAATCATATTCAGATATCAAGGACGTGTAGCAATGCACATGATAAAGCATGTATATCACACAGTGACTCATATAACAAGCATACATTTTTCATAAAAGAGCCAAATTTACACCATTTGTGGGTTAATGCATAGTGATCATTTTCAGAGAATGGGGCATGTGGCACTCTATGTGTGTGAAATGATGTGTCTATTTGAGCATGGTAAAATACATAGTAACTTGTATAAGAAACAAGAGGATACGACCACAGTTCATTAAATCATTAAAACATCAGCTACTCTGTTGCCATTTTCTCATCTGCAGATGGGTTTTTGCTTTCTCTATCATCCATCCAAAGTGTGAGAAAATCTGCAAGGGAGGAAATTTGAATCAGCCCAATTGTTTTTAGAGAATTTTCACATACTGAAAACCCAGAGAATATTTGTCATTGAGCCAAATAAAAATATAATAAATAAATAATGCACATATACACAGGCACAGACGTTTGAAATATTGGGTTGATGCCATGCTTAGAGTAGACCCATTGAAATCATCATGTGCAATATCACGTGCCACAACATCTGAAATTGATCACTAAGTATTAGCCCACAAACAGTGTAAATTGGGTGCTTTTGTGAAAAAGGTCACAATTGGTCACCTATGCTGTTGCGCTGATGTAGGTTTAACAATTGCATTCTGAATCTATGGAAGCAAGAAGAACCACTTTAAGTGGCTAAGCACTCTGCAATGTTTAACTACAGACAAACATGAGTGCATGAATTATTTGGTCCATAGCAGGAACATTTGGTCTTGTTGATATTCTAGCAAAAAGAAAAAGAAAAAAGAAAACAATTTGGCCTGCCAAGATATTAGGGACAGTGCCAATTACTACAAGATGCATGTGCTTACATTTATGTGTGTACAGCTTTGAACCTTCAAAGTACTACTTGGAACAATAGCTAATTATTCTTTGTTAACTAATTAATCCTTTCCAGATCTTACAGATAAGGTAACGATTCAATGCTAGAGAGAGTCCCTAAAAGTCAATGGTGTTTGGCCCAGTGACATTTGAAAGTTTGGAATATTCTGATGTTTCTAATGTCAGTGGGAACAATACCACAGACATATAATAGAGCACACCGTGCATTTAAAATATGAATTTTATGCCAATAATTACACACTTGGGCTAAATACTTAAATAATGGTCGTTGTACTTCATTTATATGATAAGAAGTGCAATCCTAAGTATGTTTCTCAGATGTAAAAATGACTGAGTTCAATGGAACTTACTCCCTTGTAAGTGTGCTTAGGAAATGTACCCTAACCATGCAATCCTATATATGTCTACTCAGAGGTAGGTCCATGAGTGGAAGTGATGGTGGAGGAATCTGTAGAAAGGCCTCTGCAGAGATTTGTAATACCCCAGTGGATTTATTTAGGAGGAGGCAATTCTTTTGGTACTCAGGTCTCCAGCCGCTGAGGGGTTTAAAGTTTGAAACAAATACTTGGAAATTGACTGAGAAATGGACTGGGAGCCAGTGTGACTGTTTCAAAACTGATGTGACATGATCCATTATATCAGCAGTCCCAATCTAGCTGCTGTACATAGATACTAATCTGCAATGTTCCCACAGCCTTCAGAGGAGAAGTTCCTCATGTGTAGCGCATTCCAGTTGACCCACAGGGATGATATCAGAGAATGAATGAACTGTGGCCAAGCAATCTCTGTTCAGGAGAGGCTGCAATTAGTGCAGGGCCAACGTAATGGTTGGGCATGGTCAGGCACCTCCTGAGGGCCTACACCTCGGTAGGGCCCCACTGAGAAAAGCCCCCTGGACTTGCTCTTCCTCTTCACCACTGCAACCTGCCTGTTCACCTGCCTCTCACTCTGCCCCAGACAATGATGGTGGTAAGAAGAAGCAAGAAACAAGAATAGGTGCTACTGCCTACTTGCTCGCTGGCTCTCTACCTGTCAAGCAAGCGAGTGGTAGCCATGGCGAGAGAGAGGGTGAGGAGCAAGAGTAGCTGGTGACAATGGCAGTGAGAAGGCAGACTCATTGAGAGAGGAGGCCCACTGATGATGTCTTCCCCAAGGGACCTCAAAAGCCTGGAGCCGGCATAGCATTGGTGCACCAGCCTAAACTGGTTGAAGGCACTTTGTGCTTAGACAACACCTGGTCCTCCAATGACAAGGACAGATCTAATAGACAGATCTAAGGATTAGGCCTTACATGAGCCTGATCCTTCAAAGGGAGAGTGATCCCACCTCCCAATAAACATAAAATCATAGCATTTGATATACTGTCACTTCCTTAAAAAAACAGAAATTGAACGTAGTAATCATAAAAATACACAAAACCCTAATATACTCCTTGTTTAAGGCTCACATTGGACAGTGTCTCCTGGCATTTTAAACACTAACCTGGCTCAAATTATTTTTCAGGACACAATTAAGGGGATATCATCAGTTCTCTCCATGTGTTCATGAAAATGATCTTGGGAAGCCTGACTACATATTTTCTGGCCTGCCTTCTGAGCACAGTGCTGCCTGGGCAATGGCATATGTAGCCAAGGCACATTGCACACCTCCCACCTCTGCAGTTCTTAAATGATAACAATCCTTTTTCCTGCTTTTTTTTTAAAATATAAGGCTAATAATGCAACCATGCCAGGAATGCTAAAGAGGATTCTGTTTGGTCTGCATTTTAAAGTTAACAGACCTGATCCATACTTTTCAGACTAATATGCGGATAAGAACCCAGTGAGCCTTCTGTTTTTGCACTTTTCTGAATTTTATTGTACAGTTTTAGTAGGGTGACCAGATAAAATCCAGGTCAGGGCTCATGTAACTTTAACAGTTGTAGAGAAAAGGGAATTTCAGCCAGTGTCATTTGTATGCAATTAGTTCCTGGTGAAATTCCCTCTTCATCACAACAGTTAAAGGTGAAGGAGCCCTGCCTTCTTTTGTATATGGTCACTCTAGTATAGCTCCTGCAACTTTAGCAGTTGTGATGAAGAGGGAATTTCACCAGGAACTTATTGCATACAAATTACACTAGCTGAAATTCCCCTTTCTCTACAACTGTTAAAGTTACATGAGCCCTGACCTGGATTTTATCTGGTCACCCTAGTTTTAGGCTTTACCAAAATGAATACAAAAACCTAGATTTTATTATAAAATACATAAAATGTATTTTATTATTATTTATTACATTTATATACAAAGATTAAAAGACTGAACATTAAAAATCAATATACAAAATTTAAAAACATAAAAAAGCTAACATTTAAAACAATTTTAAACACTCAGCAAGGCCAAAAACCTCAGTTAAAAGCTCAACATAAGGTGTTAAATGCCTGGGAGGAAAGAAAAGTCTTAACCTGGCGCCGTAAAGATAACAACGTTGGTGCCAGGAGGCCTCATCGAGGAGATGATTCCATAATTGGGGGGCCACCACAGAAAAAGCCATCTCCTTTGTTGCCGTCCTCCAAGATTCCCTTGGAGTAGGCACCTGGAGGAGGACCTTGGATGTTGAGCGTAGTGTACAGGTAGGTTCATGTCGGGAGAGATGTTCTGTCAGGTATTGTGGCTCCAAACTGTGTAAGGCTTTATAGGTTAAAACCAGCACCTTGAATCGGGTTCAAAAATGTACAGGCAGCCAATGCAAGCAGACCAGAATTGGTTTTATCTGTTCGAACCTTCTGGTCCCTGTTACCAATCTGGCTGCTGCATTTTGCACAAGCTGCAGCTTCTGAACCATCCTCAAATGAAGCCCCACATAGAGTGCAGTAATCTAACTTGGAGGTTACCAGAACATAGACGACTGAAGCCAGGTTATCCCTGTCCAGATATGGCTGTAGCTGGGTAAAATGTGTCCAAAATGCATATTTTGTGGAAATACATACAGAAATAGTGGTAATTTCTGTGCGTTATTTGTTTATTTATTTTTTAAAAAAATCAGATTGATTCAGAAACAGGATGGAATAGACTTATGAATGAATATGAGTGAAACTGACACAGATCAGAAATAGACTGCATTGCTAGGGAATGCAATTGCCCATCCCCACCCCACCCCCCAGTTATTCTTGGCAAACCAAAGGTGGGCAATATCAGGCATCCAGTGTCTCCACTTTTATTTCTTCCAAACAAAGAATAGGAAATGAAAATCCTAAGGGTTCAAGAAAGAGAGGCATGAATGACATTTATTGATGAAAAAACAAATAATAGAAATACATTTTAAATACCTCTCTTGGACATATTATTTTACTTTGTTTGCTATTCTAACATTTGCATAATAATTTAAAATTTAGAGTTCTATCCAAGTTAGTTAGTTTTGCTTGGTTAAAGTAGATAGTTGGATCTATAACCTCAAACTTCTAGCATGCACAATTCATATTTTCCTACAAATTACTGAATCATCAGGAAGGCTCATATTATATTATTTGGATTATAATATCACAATATACTACCTCTGATGTATTCTTGAGACTTCTTCTTTTTCCCTTTTTCTCAAAAAATCCATTCTGAACAATATCTTTTTTTTAAAACTCAGGCCACTTTGTAGATGTGCCTTCTCAGAACAGTTGCATAAAAGCCAATGTCAGCTACTTACAGAAACCTACTGAATCCATCACACATCAGATTGGGAGAGCAATTTGAGGAGTTCTGGTATTACAATCCAGACATGACAATTCAGACATTTTGGATAAGGAGTCTGAATCAACCCATCAGATGCCCAAGGTTGTTCTTTTTCTTAATTGAAGACAGCGGAACCAATTTAAGCTGAATCAATGGCTCCATAGTACAGAGCTCCAAACCAGAGTGCTACCTCTTTACATCATTCGCAGCATTACTTGAGAGTAGAGTTGCAAAGACTTGGAACTCCCCATCTCCTGCATTGAGCAGGGGTTTGGACTCAATGGCCTTATAGGCCCCTTCCAACTCTAGTATTCTATGATTCGCTCTAGCCAAGAAAAACAGGGGGGGGGGGAAATCTCCAGTAAATAATGGAAAAATGAACACATGTACTCAAAAAAATCAAAACACCACTCTCTCCACATCCCCCATTTTTCTGGGGTCATTTCCCCAGATATTCACATCTCTGCTTGGGATAGTCACTTCGAGGCTCAACTTCTGCAATGCGCTGTACATAGGGCTACCTCTGTGCCTAGTCCAGAAAATTCAACTAGTTCAAAATATGGCAGCCAGGTTGGTCACCGGTACACCTAGGGGTGACCATATTACACCAGCTTTAAAATCGCTCCACTGGCTGCTGATTAGTTTCCGGGCGAAGTACAAAGTGTTGGTCATTACCTTTAAAGCCCTACATGGTTTGGGTCCAGGTTACCTGCAGGATTGCCTTCTCCCATACAATCTGCCCCACACGCTCAGGTCCTCTTGGAAGAACTTACTACAGTCGTCCAAGACTAGGCTGACAACAATTACCCAGAGGACCTTTTCTTCTGCCACTCCCAGACAGTGGAATGACCTGCCGGAGGAGATTTGTCAACTTAACAGTCTTTTAGAATTTAAGAAAGTTATAAAGACTGGTCTTTTCCGGCAGGCATATCCAGTGGAATTTTAGAATGTTTTTAGGATGTTTTTATAATGTTTTATTGCTATTTTAATAATGTGCACCATGTTTCTAATCAGTTTTATGTATTTTATCATATTTTATATTTACTGTTGTTCCCCTCCTCGATCCAAATGGAGAGTCGGGTAAGAAATAAATATTATTATTATTATTATTATTATTATTATTATTATTATTTATTATTATTATATACATATAGATATTCAATACATTTTAATTTTGTATATATCTAATATTTAACTTTTGGTCACCAGATACTAAGCTTTCCCCTCTCAAATACATAATACCCCTAAAGAGAACTGGCATTAACACATTTTTGTTGTTGTTGCGCCTGAAATGAAAAGTCAAATTATTATCCTTCGCCCACTCATTTTTTAATTGCCGTTCCAAGGTTTAAGGTAGAAAATGGCCCTTTTCTGGGGTATTCCAACTGAAATGATTGGTTCAAGCTGGCAACATGCTGCTGTAGCACAGAAAATCTTACTCCTGCTTTTGGTTTGTACTTTTCTTTCCCCACCCCACTGCCCCCCAGTTCATTGTTGCATTTATTGAAAGCTTTTGTCACATAGCTGGTCCTTCAGAGAAGACAGAGAGGCACAAAATTGTTTAAATCCTGTCTTTGCTGATGTTTATTACAAACAAAGTACTATCGTGTGGAGCCTTTTAGTTCAGAAGCAGACTTTTCTGGAAATGGCCCCTAAGGTTTTCCCTCATCCTATGTAAATGAAACCATCTACTCCTAGGAACTACCTCTTGACAGAGGTGGATCCTGCACTGGTAAGTAAGGGACAACATGTATAACAAGAATTGTGCAGCTGCTTTACATGATCAAAGAGAAGGATGTTCCCTCTGTTCATTTCAAATTCAAGCTAAAGAAGTCAGTCAGTGAATCTACTTACAAAACACCCAATAGTTTACTTGGTTCAGTACTTCGCAATTCCTTAGACCTTCCTCACACCCTGCATAAAATGGCATTGGCTGCCATCTAACTGCAGATAGGAATTAAGTTAAAATGAAGAATCTTTGTCTCTCTCTAATTCAAATATTGATGGAATCCAAGGCCTAAAATACCTTTTTCATATTTCAATAATGTTCAGAGTCCATGCCTGAAACCAAAATGAGCTCAATTGAGAAGCAGTAAGTTTGGCAATAAGATTTAATCTCTATGGCAATCAAAAGAGGAGGTTCATTTTTATTGTTTGATCTTAATTGAATTACAAGGGGGAAAATGCCAGAGTAATGATATTATTTTATATTTCCCTCAATCCTAGTTCTTGGCTTGGAAAAACAAATGAAGTAAGCAAGCGTGGTTAGTCAGGGGGATGTGTTTGTTTTAGCTGTCTAATAATTCACAGCTTTGAGAATAAGCTAATATGCTTTAAGTAAAAGACTAATATCTGTCTATGGGAGAGCTTTTCCTGACCCATCTGGTTTGTCAGAGAAGTCTCCTACCTCTGATATTTATACAATATCATGCAAATGTCAAAATCTGAATGTCATCTTCAAAGACCCTTTTATGTCAGGCAACCCCTTTATAGAGAAAAAATAAACAATTTTATGTATGCATGCTTGATGCCAGTCCAATTAATAAAAGCCTTTTTAGCTATGCTTGGCTACAAGCAAGTTTCTCTTTTGAAAATGAACAGAGGGAGAATGAGATAAAAGGTCTGTATTGTTTCCTTGCAAATTTTACAGTTTCATTTTTAATTTGTGTTTGGATGTGAGGATCTTGGTGCAGATGGTGTGATAGTCCACAGTATGTTCTGAGAACCTGAAATGATAACAAAGATATGCAAATTGAGAGGGTGCTTTGGATGAAAGCCAGGATATCCAATTTCACAATAGCTGAAAACAAATTGATGTGCCCAGCAAACTACTCAGAGTAGCACTAGGAAATGTAACAGTGCCAAAACAAATTATATTAATGACCCGAACAGTTTGTTGAATTCTATTGGCTAGCTTAATGTTGGTTACATTTGTCTGCTTTGGCACTTCATTTACTGCACAAAACAACTTTGCTAAATGAAAAAAAAACCACTTAATGAAAAATCAATCTTGGTAAATTGCTAAATAAAGTTATACCAGTATTTATTTTATACCTGAGAAGAGTCCAGTGCTCAACAATTGCAAATAAGTGGTGGAATTGTCATATGAGGAAAACAACAGCCCCCAGTTTCATCTACAGCAACCAAGTGTTTTGTGTTTTAATATTAAAAGTGCTATCATTTTGCTGCTATCTAGAAAAGTCTAGGAATGAGACAATGTTTTAGCAACACATGTAGAGCTGAATCTATTCTAATGCTACAATCCTACCCACCATTTCTCAGAAATAAGTATCACTCAAACCAGTGGGACTTACTTCCAAGTAAAGATGAATAAGCTGAGATGATATAATTCAGATTTTCGTGAGCTCTGTTAAGTTCGATTCCTTTGATCTAAGGTTAAAGACAGATAAAACACTGTAAGACTGATGAAGGCTGTTAGTGCCTTTGGTCCATTCAAAACACACACACATACACACACACACACACACACACATTTTTCTAGTCCTGACATGAGCTTTGAAAATTGTTCATGGTAAATACACTGATTTCTCCCCTAACGTTAACTGAGTCTCAAAGAGGAAGTAAACCACATACACATGGCCCATTCAGTGGACTGTTTTGATCACGCTGCTTCTCCTGACACAGCAGGTGATAGCGGCAACTTCCATCTCAAAAAATAAGTCGGACTTACTGGGTGTTTTTATGTTGTGTGAAGAATGCTGGAAGGGGCGGGAGGTGCATGGGTTGCAGATGATGTCATGGGAGGGACCCGTGAAAATCCTTGTGTGCCCAGTAATGAGCGTGCAATAAAATGCTCACCTGATGAAGCTCTAAATGAGGTGAAATTTCTCAATTCCCTGGATGACTATGTCCTCAAAAAATTGGTCATGGAATTGACCAGAGGGGATTTAAGCTTACATAGTGCTACCCAGAACCTAGTGCAAGGTATGGGTTGTTGAACCAGTTGGAAATAATGACCACAGTACTATCATCTCTCTCTCTCTCTCTCTCTCTCTCTCTCTCTCTCTCTCTCTCTCTCTCTCATCTATCTATCTATCATCATCTATCTATATCTAACACAGTCATCTTTGACTTCAAAAGAGGAAACCTTTCAAAAGTGAGGGAAAGTTGTAAAAAGAAAATTGAAAGTGGGAGTCAAGAGAGTTAAATTCCTTCAAAATCCTTGGAGGTTACTCAAAACAACAATCATAGTAGTTCAGCTGGAATGTATACCACAGGTTAGGAAAGGTAGCACCAAGTCGAAGAGGTCACCAGCATGGTTAACAAGCAGTGTCAAGCTATTAAAGAAAAGAGGGCTTCCTTCAGACAATGGAAATCCTCAAAATGAGGAAAACTAAAGGGAACACAAGTTTGCACCATCACAACGCAAGCAGACAATAAGAGATACAGAAAAAGCATTTTGAAGACAATATTGCTAACAATATCAAGGCCAATATTTTTTTTTTCAAATATATCAGAAGCAGGAAAGGAGGCAGTTGGGCTGTTGCATGATAACGGAGTTAAAGGAGTACTGAAAGTGGACAAGGAGATTGCAGAGAACTGGAATGAGTTCTTCACATTGGTCTTCACCTCAGACAATATAGGACAGATACCTGTGACTGAATTGATTTGAGAGGTAATAAACCACAGGCCCAGAAGGTATCCATCCTAGAGTTCGTAAAGAACTCAAATGTGAAATTGCTGATCTTCTTACAAAAATATCTGTAATGTCTGTAAGATCTCTGGAATGGCCAATAAGCACCATTTTTAAAAAAAGGAATCAGGGGGGTCTGGGAAAGTATGAGTTGGTTAGCTTAATGTCTATGCTGGATAAATTAGCTGAAAGCATTATTACAGATACAAATGGTAAGCATATAGATGCACAAGAGCTGCTCAAAAAGAACCAACATTGCTCCCACAAATTTAAGTCCTGGTTCACTGACTTTTAGAGATCTTTGAGAGTGTCAACAAACAGTGGACAAGGATAATCCAATAGGCATTGTGTACTTGAACTTCCAAAAGGCTTTTTAAAACGTCCCTCACCAAATTCTCCTGGGCAAACTTAGCAGTCATGGAACAAGAGGAGAGGTGGGAAATTCAGGACAGATAGAAGTACTTCTTCACACAGCTCATAGTTAAATTATAGAATTTGCTTCTATAGGATGTACTGATGGTCACCCATTTGGTGGCTTTAAATGCACATTAGACTAATTCATGGAGGTTAAGGCTATCAATAGCTACTAGTCCTGATGATTATATGCTACATACTGCACCAGAGGCAGTATGCCTATATGCACCAGTTGCTGGGGAACATGAGCAGCACTCATGGGTGCTATTGCACTCATGCCCTACCTGTGGGTTGCCCATAGGCAGCTGGATGGCCACTTTATGCAAAGAATGCTGGACTTGATGGATCCTTGTTCTGATCCAGCACAGCTCTTCTTGTGTTTTTCATATGCATTTCTCATGTAAATTGCTGGTATAATGACAGCAATTGTTCTTTATTTCAACTGAAGAGAGACACAATTTCCCATGGACAGTTTATTACTATCCAGTCTACATATTTCGATTGGCCGTTTGCAGGGGAAGAAATTAGGTGGGTGGCCTGCCCAGAGAACCATGTCAGCTGCTTACTGCAGCTGGTGTGGCTCTCCAGAGGGCCTACCTGATCTATTGCTCAAGTTGGCTGCTTTGTGCAGCTGGCATGGCTCTCCAACCAGGCTACCTGCCCCATCTCTTATTCTGGGGAAAGTCCATAAAGTGAGATCAGGGTGGGTGGGTGGAAGGGGCTGCTGCTCCAAGGAGCCTGGCTCATTGCTTTCCTACTGTGGCATTTTGTGCAGCAGGCGCATGGAGCCAGTGTGGCAGTGATGGCAGCAGTGTCTGCAGGGGCCCTCCTGGCAGGGAAGTGGATCTGCCACCTCTCCTGATCCACCACTTGAGCAGAGGGTTCACTCTGCCTCATGGTAGGTCCAGCCCCATTGCCAGTTCTTGGTTGCTTCACTAGCTCCAGCCCTGCCCTTCCAGGCAAACCCTTCTCTGTCTAAAGAGCTGTGTTGGGCTGATTCAGTGCTCTACCTGCTGTTTACTACCTGGAAAGAATCTCTGGGATCTTAGACAGGAAGTACTTGAGTAGGTGCTACTCAGATTCATTCAAATAGAGATGCTAAGGCCTGAAGATGTGCCCTCATAATGCTCAGCATTGGCTTTGCCACTGAGATGCCATTGTTCTCATACTCCTTGGCCATTGTTCTCATACTCCTTGCTAAAAGATCATGCTCTAAATAAACTTCCATATCTTCCTCTTTCCCCTACATTGTACCTCACATTTTCCTCTCTCTTCCACAAGTACATTGCACCACTGTGCAAACAGGCAACCCAAGTCATTCTGCCTCCCAATGACAGAAATGGTTACTCTGTTCTTATCTAGAATATTATTTGATTTTAGTTGTGTTCTGATTTCACATGTTTAATTTTCACATATCCTTAGCCATTCTAAAGACTCAGCACTTGCAACCGTGCTTTAAAACAAAACATTTTTTTTTTAAAAAAATGACAGGCTAAACATTCTCCACGCAAGAGGCTTGGCTCCAATTGCCAAAAGCCAGGCTAAATAAATGTTTCCGAAATATGTTCACTGTTTCTTTGGCCAGCCTCCAGGATCAGAGAGTTCCACAGCTGTGGGCCAGCAATGGCGTATGCATCTCTGCACGCTCTTGTCCAAACCTTGCTCACAGATGGTGCAGTCAAGAACGTGAGAGTGCAAAGGGACATAGAGAAGGTGATGATGCTTTCAGCTTTTTGGTGAGGGTTTTTTTGGAGCAAGCTATTTGGGCTATGACATGGATAAGCTCTTTGTGACTCACAGGTGGGGATAGGCTCATAAAATCTGCCCTTCATAGCATCATTAAGTAAACCAAATGTTCAAGGAATGATAATGGAGTATATCCTCTTGATCACAGGCAGATCAAGGTGTCACACGAGCAAATTTGAAGGACTGAACCTTATATTGCCTTTGTCTTTCCTTTGCCCATTCGTATTACATGTTTTCGTAAAGGGACATTGAAGACTATATTTTGCCATAAAGAAATCTAGAATACGTAATGAAATATTTAGATCTTTTTTGTTTTGTTTTGTTAGCTGCATCATTGGGTGTGGGGGAGGGGAGGAACCTGATTTAGTGAGTTGGCACTTTCCAACTGTTCTAATCTTGTAGTGACTTTTCCAAGTGAATATGTTAATCCATAATCATTATTACAAGGTGTATATGTTATGCTTTTAATTTTACTGTTGCTGTTCAGGAACTAAAACATCCAGGGAACATAAAATTATATTATTATTATTATTATTATTATTATTATTATTATTATTATTATATAAAATGGCATAGATAAGATGAACTAGGAACTTTTAAAAAGCCATGACTCAAACCTTGCTTTAAAGAAATACCTTGGAGCTGTCCATTAGCTTCACAGACAAACACAAATCCAGAGCAATGAGGCAATGTGCTCTCTGCCTTCATGCATAATACATACAAAATAGGTGAAGTAGTATGTAAAGTGAATTTTAATTGGTTATAATTGTCATTTCATTTAGTAAAGTATTATCTGGAGACCAGGATATCAATTAGCACTCTATGGACTCTGTTACTTGTGAAAATATGCATATACAGAGGAGATGTACTCTCGCCGTAGATATACTTTAATTAAGAAAACGGTGCAGCAAATTAAAGACCTTTAAAGTATTAATTAATTGCTATATAGATCGATTTGGAGTATCAACTTAGGGAAGTTACAGTCACTTGGTTTGATATGAATGAGATAAAGGAAGTCCTGTTTGAGATTGTGGATGTATTTTTTTTTTCTTCATTCTGTTTGTTTGTTTGTTTGTTTGATGCCGTTCATTGCTGGTAAGTCTGGACTTAAGATGCCTTTGCTCTTCGGCCAGCCCTAATCTCACTTCAAGCTCACAGAGTTTTAAGGTGAACTTCAGCTTACAACCTACAACCACCCTGTTTTGTTTTGTTTTCTCTCTGGTGTCTTGATGCTGCCTCTGTTTTTTCTTTGCATAAGTCCTTCATAATCCCGGCACTTAATAAACATCCTGGCATCAACGAAAGTAAAAGAAAATGATTGACATAAGCTGCTATATTATTAAACTGTTGGTTACCAAGGCAGTTTCCTCTTTTTCTTTCCATGGGGGGATGAAGAAGGACCTATCCCTTTTTAACCACTTGCTCTGAGTGACTTTTACACCCAATATATAAGGGAGAGGAGAGGATGAATGTCACCTCTCTTCCCTTCCTGCTCCCACCGACACATACTCCTGCCTTTGATTGACAGCTACTAATAACCTTCCTGCCCTAAGTGCCATGGAGACACTTTATTAGGACAAACAGCCAAGGAAATCTAGGAATGAAGCCAAGTCTGCAGTGAGTTATTATCGGGCTTGTATTTATCTCAGCTTTGTAATTTTTCCCAGTGATATGCAAATCCTGAAATAGATCTTCTTCTGTTGAAGGACAGGTCCCTCTGTTAATTGATCCACTGAGATTCAGCCTAACCTCTTTTAGCTATCAGCCAGGGAAACATGCTACATAAAAGAGTCTCAGCACTGTATACAGTTCACATAAATTCACCGTGCGTACAGCAAGGAGAGCCTTTGCACAGAAAATTGCAATTTTGGTGGGGTGGGGGGGTTTCTTCCAGAGCTACAGTTTCCATATCCGTATGATCTGCATAACAAATCAAAATGATTTATTTATTTGCTTATTAGGTGCTTTGACATTTATGCTATTTATTATAAACAAATATGATTTCAGATGAAGCTTGCAGGCTCCCTGGCAAAGCTGGAGCCAAGCATGTATTGCAATGACATTCAGACATAACCAAAAGGTATTTGATCAGAATGTTAAAGAAACACTATCTATATTTAGAAATCATTGCTATGTGGGAATCTGTAGTCCATGCTAATTTCCAATAACGTATGCTTTGAGAGTCTGTAAGGGATTTTTTTTTTTATTCTTTGCTTTCTCATCTAGATTGGCTTCAAAAGGGAATATAATTTCAAACCAATACTTTAATGGCATTAGCAGTAAAATGGACAGAAATGATTTGTCTACATTGGCATGGAGATCTATTTATTTAAAAGGTAATGCATTTGAAAGAAGAGCAGTACTGCTAACAAAGAGAAATATTCAGGCAAATAAAATTAGCAGGGAATAGCCCAAAGCTAAGGGAGGATTGTATCAAGTAATAATATTAATGTTTTGGAATTATACAGAATCTTTTGTCCTAAGGAAGCAAAATCTCTTCATAAAAAATATTACTTTACCTGATGATCCATAAATCTGTGTGGCTTGGAGTACTTGAATTTGAGCCAAATTAGCTCCATGAAATCCATGGGACTAAACTGTCATTTTAAATTCAAGTAATCTGACTTATCTGGCATGTGGGTGGATGGATATTACTACTGCAAACAGCCAGTGGCCAAGCCTAGCAGGCAGTTATGGAAAGGGACATATTTGACTATGGATTGTATTCTTAAGGGAAGAACACACTGAGCGGCTGACTACATGTTACATACAAACACATGTAGCTGAGCCTCAGTGCTGCTTTTATAATAAAATACACTAAACATGAAATGCTTTGGGGGTTGTTTTGACATGGAGCAAAGAAAAGGGGGTGGGGAAAGGCTTAAATGCACCCCTCCCTGCCATATCTTCACCCTAAATTCTAGATAGTAGAATTTTGTTTCTGAGTGTGACATGTAGTGAGCCTTTGGGGATGTTTAGGACCCACCACATGATTCACATTGTCTTGTTTCCAAGTTGACTCAGACTGGTGTAGGAATAAAAACATAACATCTTTCCAAGAGCTCCATCACATCAGCGATTTAGTGCACTCTTGCCATGCCTGGTGTGCGGATTTGCAGCATGGCACTCACATGATGCCGTGCCCATCCTGCTGACACCCTGCCTTTTCCTCAGCCTTTCCTAGAATGCTAAAAGTCTGGATTATTTTCCCTAAACTCATTTAATGTGCCCTAAGCCTCTATTTAGTTTTAAAGGAACAGGGGGTTTGAATGGATTGCATCGGGTCCTGGCAGGGAAAAGCAATCTCTCCCAGCAGCCAGCTCCAAAGAGCCAGACTAAAGGGTCGTTCCATTTTGCCCAGCAGAAAGGTGGTCTGGTTAGGGTGACCAGATAAAATCCAGGTCAGGGCTCATGTAACTTTAACAGTTGTAGAGGAAAGGGAATTTCAGCCAGTGTCATTTGTATGCAATTAGTTCCTGATGAAATTCCCTCTTCATCACATCAGTTAAAGTTGAAGGGGCCCTGCCTTCTTTTGTATATGGTCACTCTAGTATAGTGCCTGCAACTTTAACTGTTGTGATGAAAAGGGAATTTCACCATGAACTGATTGCATACAAATGACACTGGCTGAAATTCCCTTTTCTCTACAACTGTTAAAGTTACATGAGCCCTGACCTGGATTTTATCAGGTCAGCCTAGGTCTGGTTGAAGTACTCATCAGACAGGACCTTACTGGAGGGAGAAAGAGAAGGGGAGGAGTGGAAAAGCAAATGAGCGAAGGAGCAAACGAGCAGCTATTCAGGTGAAAGGGATCATAAGCTTGACGTACTTCTGTGGTGAGGGGGAATTAGGTGTGATGGAGGTCCAAGTGTCCATTCTGCCAAAATGCATTCAATCAAGGGCAGTAACCCTAAATTGTAATCCCTTTGGGCAGGCCGGTCTGACTCAGCTCAGACATATTGCTACCTAGACCTACACTCCTGCCTGCCTCTTCAGTGCTGCTGCATTACTTCTGGTGTGTTGCTCAGTGAACCTGAACCACTCTCAAGGCACAATGCTTGCACACGTTATGCAGTGCATACTAGACTGCCACATCTCCCATTTTGAATTTGACTTATGACACATTTGCCCAAAAGCTTGGCCACCATTGTTCCATGCAATATGAGTCCATTTCACATTTTAATCATTAGATGCCTAGGCAAAGTGGTATAGATCTAGAACCATAGTAAATCAGGGGTTTAAAATGCCCCCCAAAGTCCTGTCCAGTAGCCCTCCAAAGTGCAGGAAAAAATGGAGGAAAAGGAAAAATGCTTCAGAAACAGGCTATATAGTTTTTAGCATAGATGCCTCATTTCTGGAGCATCCTTGGAGGCAGTGCTCAAAGGCTCCTCCATCTTCCTAGGACACTCGAGGAATGGGGCTTCTGTGGTAGGAAACACACAACCTGTTTTAGAGTATTTTCCTCTCTTTTACCACCTGTCTCCCCCCCCCCAAATGTTCCAGGTAACAGTGGGTGGGATGTCAGGGTCGTTCAGCCAGAGAGTGGATTAGAGGAGGTGGAGAAGGTCTAGGAGATGGAGAAACACCACTGGTTGGGTGGTTTGAAAATGGAGGTGTTGGGAGGTGTGTTGGGTTCACCTGATCAAAGCAGGTGCCAAGCCTTTGAAAAAATCTTGGGCACGACTTGGCAGTGGAGGCTGGTGGCTCTGATGTCAGTGGGGCTGTGAATCTACCCTGGGTTTCAGTCAGAAACACTAAGAACTCTAAAGGAGCTCTACAAGGTGCATTTTAGGGATAGGGGAGGAGTGGAGAACCTCTTTCAGCCCATGGGCCAAATTCAATTATGGAGAAGCAGTGAGGTGCCACATTCCAATGGCGGGTGGAATCTAAGTCAAAGGGGTGGGGCCAAAGGAAAAAGGGGGAGGGGCCAAAATACCAGTTCATTGCAGCTTAAAGCTCTTACTGCAGGTTATAGGAACAAATCCCTAAGAGAAGCAATTCAACCTTTTAGAATGGGGGAAACTGCACTAAAACTGGGAAAGTACTTAACAGTTGGTTGTTGAGGGAAAGGGGTGTGACCATCAGTGAAACCCAAGGGCCAGACTGGATCTTGAGGAGGGCTGAATTTGGCCCTGGGCCTGAGGTGCCCCACCCCTGTCTGAGAGGGTCTGTTTCCTGATTGGCTGTCAGGAGTGTCCATATCAGAAGACTGGCAGAACCAGTCTCTCTTGGCTTGTCATCCCCAGGCAGTTAAATTTGCATCAGCTGAAACTTTGGATAACATTTAGAATCTACAGCTATCTCTGAAAGTCATCAGGACATTTGGAAATAACAAACACCAGGGATTTCAGATTTCCATTGGTTCATATGCAGCAAGGTAGGCAGGAGCAGGTTGTCATTGTCAGCCTATGGGGGAAATAGTTTTATTATTGTTGATTTCAAACCTGGAAGCACTGCTGAGGTAATACTTGTTCCAATTTAATCCTTTAGAAACCAAACCAAACCCATGAACAAACCAAATGGCAATGTGTTCCCTTTTTATGTATTTATCGATGCCCTCTTTTATATTGTGTACACAGACAATCTAAGAACAAAGGAAATGTCAAAAATGTCTCTTTTAAAAGCTGGGATAAGGCGATTCAGCTTTCCAAGGTGGGCCAGGTGAGGGGGGAAATGCTCAGATCCGTAAAGAGATAGAGGAAGTCACGGTGTCTCAAAGTCAGGCCAATACCGCAGGTGACAGGGAGCAGATTGCCCGGGGCCACATCAGTAGGCTACTGCCGCTTTCCTCACACATTTTTCTTGAATGAACGGTTTCCTCCTGAGGCAATGCTACACAGAATGAGTTAAAAACCACTTTGGAACATCAGATGGCATGTCAGGACGCTTCACATACACTGGTGCAACACTGCAGTGCATATAATGATTTTTCTTCGCTTCATTTGTCATATCTGAAATGTACATGCAAGTCCTAACGTTGCCCACTTAAGTAGTCCCCAGGACCCTTTCCTATCCATTCAGTATACTTTTAGATGAGACTTTAAAATAAATACTGCTTGCTACATAATTGTATAGGTTACCAAAACAGGAGGGAGGGATGAGAAATTTCTTTCAGGTGTTTGTTTTTAAAATCAGGATTTATCCAGTTCACACCTTCTGGATCGAACACAAACTTGCGTGCAATTGGTGTTCAAAGTCCATATGTTTCCAAGTTTGCAGTGTGATTTGCAGTCCAAACCAATTGTGTTCAGCAGCATGCATGAAAAATGTGCATGGAAAAAAATCATACTTCTGAAAATAAAATGTACACAGTAACTGGGAGAAGACCATGTACATTTCAAAGATATGCACAATTGATATGTTTATTTGGAAAAAAAAATACTCATGAAATGAAGTGCAGTGAGCTTGAATTTTGCAGATTCATACATCCCTCCGACAGGCACATATTTTAAAAATAGCTCCCCCATTTCCTCACCTGACATTTTGCCTGTCATCGTGGTGACCATGAAAAACATTTGCCCGTGTTTTCCATTATAGTAAACTCTCAATTGTTTCAATTTGACTACCCAATTAACAAAAGGTAGAAAATTGATGTGTACAAAATATGCGTTTTAGAGGGGAAAAGGACAATATGAACATATATTCTAAGAATAGGTGGATATAGACAACCATTTTATTATATATTATACCACAAAGTTCATTACACAGTTGTACCTGCTGTGTGGTTCAAAACAAAGGGAAAAAATCTCCTTATTTCTTGGTGGGGTGATTCACCTGACCAAGCTATCGTGGGATGAGAGCACTCAAACCAAGGAAATTTGGTCATCCATATGAGCCGCAAATAAACTATTTCAAGTCAACCTGTTCTGTTGCCCTCCAAATGTTTTGCCTACAACTCCTAGCATTCCCATCTATTGGTTATACTAGCTGGGGCTGTTGAGGGTTGAAGTCTAAAACATCTGGAGAGCACTGGGTTAGGAAAAGGCTGACCAAAATAAACATAGAAGGGTAGGAGTACCCCAATACCATATGTATTGGCTAGCCATTACAGCTGGGGACTAAGGAGAGGCAGGCAGCCGGAACATCTTACAGCAGCAGTTGGGCCAACTTACCATCTTTCTTGCTCTGCCTGGCAATGTGTTGCTGTCTGAGAGAGACACTACTTCCAAGGCTGGAGCTGGAGAGGCAAATATTCCCCCGGGCTGGTTACTGCTGATTTGGGCTGGCTGGGCTCAAGATGCCCAAGACCGCTCTTCTTATCTGCCCAAACCTAATGTGGGGCGGCAGTGCCCTGGAGCCAGGAATGCAAAAGGCAGTGCTGCCAAGGGCAGGGATGCCCCTTGGGGGAGCCACTTTGGGGGGGAGGGGGAGGTAGAAGGACAAAGGCCACTTCCTAACATAGGATTGTTTGACCTACAGCTTTTTATGTGTGGGGTTGGCTGTTTCTACTAAAACATCTTGTCATGTGCCTGGGGGAGAGGATATAGAGCCAGGTCAGGGGACCTGAGTGAAAAGGGCTAGCCAGGTTTGGAGACCATGGCCCAGGTACTTAACAGCTGTGCTGTGTCCTGGCCCTGCCCCTATCTGTAGGCACTATCAGCCTACCTTCAGATGCTCCAGATGCGGCTTTTACATGCCAAATTGGTACAGAATAAGACCTCCCTTATCCATGATTTAAGAGTTGATGAGGTGGCTGTACTGGCATTCGTGAGCAAGACCTGGGTGGATGAACAGGGAGGAGTTAGTCTCTCTCATCTCTGCCCACCAGAATACTTCAGAATCAGGGTAGGGAGGGAGGGTTGCCTTCTCCAGTTTTCTGGTTTTATTTATTTATTTATTTATTATTATTTATTTCTATCCCGCCCAATAGCCGAAGCCCTCTGGGCAGTTCACAGAAATTAAAACCATAAGGTACAGCATCTCTACCTACAAAGCTGAAAGTATATGTGGGGGTTTGTATGTCTTGAAACGTTTACCCACTTCCACAGGAGGTACAAGCTTGAAATTTGGCATGCAACAAAAGGGAGGGCCTTCTTGGTTGTGCCCCCCCAATTATGAAATGATCTCCCTGAAAAGGCCTGCCTGGTGACAACACTGTCATTTTTCAGTGCCAGGTAAAAGCTGCCCTCTTCTCCCAGGTATTTGGCAACATATAATCAGTTTTAATTACGTTTTGGACTGTCATTGGCTGATTGAAAATGCTTTTTTGTATGTGCATAAAATACAGCTCACAGTTCACAACACAGAGCAGGAGAGTAGTAACACTATCCCAAACCCTCCTCCTGCAGTTTTGTGCAAAACAATCATTTCAGTAATACTTTACTTGGCTTTAGTATAAATATGATTAAATTGCTGTGTTTTAATTTACTTATGCATTTATTTCAAAATTGTATACTCTGCTTTATTGGAAAAACAGGGGAAAGACCAAGATGGCTAACACACTGCTAACATTACTATTAAAACAATTAAAACAATTAAACATTCAATTCCGGAATTAAATAGCATAAAACAGGAGGAATAAAAGCATAATCTATAAAAATTAGCAGGAGAAAACCTAATATTAACCCCAGTTAGCAGCAGCAGAAAACTATATCAATCAAGTTATTAACGCCAGTTGTTTACACCAATGGTGCTTCTAAAAAGAAAGGATTTAGCTATCTGCCAAAGTCTCATAAAGCAGGGAAGAAGATGATCTTCCATTGAGAGAGGCTTGACTTCTGCAATGCACTGTACATAGGGCTACCTTTGTGCCTAGTCCGGAAACTTCAACTTGTTCAAAATATGGCAGCCAGGTTGGTCACCGGTACATCTAGGGGTGACCACATTACACCAGTTTTAAAATCCCTTCATTGGCTGCCAATCAGTTTCCGGGCGAAGTATAAAGTGTTGGTTATTACCTTTAAAGCCCTACATGGTTTGGGTCCAGGTTACCTGCGGGATCACCTTCTCCCATACAATCCACCCCACACACTTAGGTCCTCTGGGAAGAACTTACTCAAATCAGCCAGAACTAGGCTGATGAGTGTTACCCAGAGGACCTTCTCTTCCACCACTCCCAGACTGTGGAATGGTCTGCCGGAGGAGATTAGACAAATTAGCAGTCTTCATGAATTTAAGAGAGTCATGAAGACTGCTCTCTTCCGGCAGCCTTATCCAGATGAATTTTAAGATGTTTTTAATGATGTATTTTTTCTTGTTTTTAACATTTTTAAAAAACTGTTTTGTGATTCTTGTGTTTTATATTATTGTTGTTCCCCGCCTCGATCCAGAGGGAGAGGCGGGTTATAAATAAATATTCTTCTTCTTATTATTATTATTACTCTCCCAGACAGTGAGACAAAGACTATCTTCATGAGCAGGCAGGTCCTTCAAACATCCTGGTCCTAAACTGCAAGGAACTTGAAGAGTACCATCATCACCACTTTAAATACCACCTGGAAACAAATGGAAAGCCGGTATGTCTGTTTCAAGAAAGGACTCACATACTCAAATGGTATATCAGGATGGTATGTTTTATATAGAGAGAGTAAGAACAAATACTCTTAAAATAGACTATATTTTTGCCATTTATCCAAAAACATGTCTTTAGTTTTTACGGGGGGGGGGGGGAATTGTCATAAACACCCACATTTAAATTTCTCCCCCTCCCATGGTGATCCTGAACAAGTGTAAATTTGTGGTCACTACAGAGGGAGGGATTACTCCCCCCCCCCACACACACACATACACAAACCCTTTAGTGAAATCTAGATATATTACACAGATAGGCACAAGGATTTGCCTGTCTACCATTAATGGAAAGAAAATGTTCTTGCCTGTTGTCCATTGAAAAACTGTTCATCCTAATCAAATTGTAACCCCTCTAATGTGGTCAAGGTCGGTGTCAGTTTGTGTTATATCAGGCACTCGCCGGCTGGTACGGATAGTCTAATGGGGGCACCTTCACTTTTCAGAAAGCTTTGATTACCAGAGCTTCATCAACCATCTGCACTCTCCTTTTGTTGAACACACACACACACACACACCCCATCACTTCTTATTTCTTTATTTCTGCATTTTATTTGCCAGTTCCTGGCTTGCATTCCTTCTCTGCTGTGCAACAGAGCTATTCCTCATTTCCATCTTGACACTTGTGGTCTTGAATAGCACTTTGTTAAGAATATCCGTCATATGCATGGCACACACTGCATGATTTTTCAGTGTACCTACCCAATAATTGACCTCGCATTGACTATCAGTTATTCATGGCCCTTGCCTTGAAGAAGATCCTAAACAGCCAATCTCAATTTAAAAGTATATTATCCTGCCTTAAGCACATTTATTCACAGGCCCTTTCACAAGTTATTGGCTATTTTCTTTCCCAGAATTAAGGATTATTGAAGCATATGTAACAAGAACTTTGTTCTTCATAACTCATCTCCCCAGCTACTTGCTTATGCAGTGAAGCATTATTATTTGCAGGTAGTTGCTTCAGAGGACTCGCGACTTCAGCGCCTCTTCAAAGAAGAGGACAAAGACAAGTCAAGAGGAAGAAAAACATTTACAACATAATGAGAAGGTAAATCAACTTACATTTACTGCAAATAGCTTGATGGGAAATATCGCTAATGCTATCTTTTAACTTTGAGGATAAGGCACCTCTATATGTTTCTCTTTTAATAATGATGCAGTATCTTCTCTGCCTTCTAATATAAGAAATGAAAAAGTCCTTGCCTAACCCTTCTTTTTGCGTTTTACACTGGCATCAAAGGCAAATGCTAGAAGATATTGGGACAATGGTGAATTCCTTCAGTGCTAATAACTGTTTACACTTATTTATATAAATATTTTTATCCCTTCCCCTCATGGAAGTGCTCTACAAAATCCAATAAATATTCCCAATTCATTTGACCAAGAGAAGTGCGCATTCTTGGAAAGTGCATACTCAAATGCACACTTTTCCCTGTAGATTAAAGCGTAGTATTTTTTTTTCAAAAGCAAATTTTTAAAAGTGTGCATTTTTCAAACATAAACAAAGTTCAGATACATGCAAGCTTCTCTTCCCTTGCCCCCACACACTCTTGCTGGTGCTCATATTCATATTTAAAAGTGCAAATGGGACAAACAAGTAAAAAATGAAGCACAATAAAATTCTCATTCAGCCCTAGCAGAGAGGGGGTAGAAGTCTTTCCCCCTACACTGCAGTTCCAGTGAAAATCACTTCCCCAAATGCTATTTGCTCCATGAGCTGACATTGGCACCTATACATTCCAGAAGTCAGCTTGGATGAGTATCTGAGATACATGCCCCTTGTTCTCCTCAGTCTATAACCCCCTGACTTCTGTAGTCTCTTGGGATGACTGTACACCCGCTCCTTGAATATGATGTGTTTTAATGTGGGAGTTTGCTAGTGCCCTTGAATGTTTAACTCATAGAAAGTTCAACATGCTTATCTCCTACTGAGATTAACAGGACTTAAGTGCACACTAGATATACGCAAGTCTTAGGCAGTGTTGTGTGTATTCCATTGTGTGTGTGTGTGTGCTCTGAAAAACTAAATGCAGTGATTGCTACATATTGTGCAAATTGAGCTTGACTTCCCTTTTAGCCTGCTGTTCCCTCTGCAGTTTTGCTGTTTTTGCATAATTTATTCTGGATGCACTTTTTCTGAGTTCCTATAGAATCACAGCATAATACAGTCCAGAAAGAGGTTTAACCAGCGAGTTCTCTGGACGACTACACTACTGAGAAGGGATGGGATTTTGTACTGCAGAGCTGAATGCAAAATACTAGGGCTGAACTGAAAAGTGTGTGTGTGTGTGTGTTGTTGTTGTTGTTGTTGTTGTTGTTGCTAACATTTTTAGCAATGGCAAAAAGCAGCTTCCTTTTCAGATATTTTAAGGCATTGAATCGAAAGGAGAAAAGTGTAATTTATTAATAGAAAATAAGGGAAATTCTGCTTTGTACTTGGTGACATCAGTGAACACTAACTGGCTATTTTCATCATGATGTCATCATCTTCACTAGGTCATCCCTAATTGGCTGGGAAATATTCCCGATATTTTAAAGGTAGATGTACCTAATATGAACTGAGGCAGTGCTTGTGGTCACACACATAGAAAACGGTAAAGGTGAAGCCATTTTTCTAACCAGACTTATTTGGGGACTTATTTTTCCCTTAGTAGCAGCATTTTAGATCATGCCAATGGTTGTAGTGGTCACTTGAATCGTTTAGGTGTTTGGTGAAGCACTTGAATATGCTTCACTTTCAGTGTAGGATAATTTTTTTTAAAAAGCTATAATGGAAAGAAATTAGATCCAACTGCCTTGTATTCAACAAATTCCAGTGCTTCTTCGAATGTCCAATGCTTCTTTGAGTGCAACTTCCATAAGGTTCAAAAGAGGGAACTTGCCTAGGCACCGATCAAACTTGAAACCAGTCCTGGTCATGACCCAGGTGAGTATGTTCTACTAGATGTTGCAGAATGAGAAGGGGACTACTTTGCCCCTGAGGTACAAAAAATATGATCTTACTCCTTAAACCATTTAGTGTCTGTCATTAAAAACTGGTGATAAGAGCTAGCCCACCCACCCCCACCCAAATTTATCAGGTGAAAAGATTGTATGAGTTTAATGGATGTTAATTGTATTTTTCTTCACTGTGTAGCTGCTCGGATGTTGGCACTTTTTCTCTACCCCAGTTAACTGGTAGGAGAACAGCAAATTATAAGAGCAACGCATTAAGAAAATCAACGATACCTTACACAGAAGGAAAAATAGAAAGTATTTCAATATTAGATTCCTTCCTTCCTTCCTTGTCTATGTTTATCTAAGTGACCCCTTATGTTGTAGGATCAGAAGGAATAATATATGAGTAATTTCTTTTTGGAATCCCTGCTTGAAAGGTGCTTTATTTGCATTAGCATTCCTAATTACTTAATGACAAATCAGATATGGTTCATTGCAAGTAAGTGTAGAAACATGTTGTCTGAAGGATGTAGTTTAATTAGTATACTCCTAAAAACACGTCCCCCATGACCATTGGATGTAATCATTATTTTATGTATTTAACTGTGAAATTTATATTTACTCAGCAAGGCTAGAGAGACCATCTTTTTTTCCCAGAGTGACTTAATGTAGTGCATTTCGACTTTAAAAGAACCCACAAAATCTCAACAGCAGGTACTAAATAATAAAGAAAAGGAATTTAAATAGCTATTATTGCAATGAAGCAGATGTATTCTTGCAACAAAAATATAGCAAGGATAATATTACACTCATAAAACACAGAGAGTAGAATACATATATAGGGGGACTCATTTTAATTCCTCAGTTAATAATGTAGATGCAGGAGATGCACGTTCTCCTAGATCAATGAGGCAATTTGGGCATTCCTTTATTCTTGATTAGCAAATCTGAACATGACCTCATTCCAAGGGCACATAGTGATTTCTTGCTTCTCTAAACTGCCATAACACATGCTCCTTTGAAAAAAAAAATTTTTTTCCTGCTGAAAACTCAATTAGAGGCTTTCCTTTCTCAGAATATTTGTCAGCAGTTAGAAATCATTTTTTTAAAATCAAATTTGTTGGGGCGTCATGCCAAGAGAAGTAGTTGACTTCTCCTTCCTTAGAATATTTGTCCAGATAATATGCCACTGTTGATCTCTGTGGTGTCTCACAGAAATAGACAGGTCACTGCCTCATGTAGCCTACAATCTAAGCAGTGAGACAACAGAGGAAGAAAGGAGAGTAGAAAAAAAGAAGAGTCAATGGCAACGGGAAGAATATGCATGAATTTACATTTAGGCTTAGGCCAGTTCTACACCAAGCAAGATATGACACTTTGAAAATGGTCTGAAAACTTATAATATGGAGTGTGTCCTGGGCCCCAACAGTAATGCTTCACCTGTTCTTAATTCTCTTACCTTAAATAGTGTTATTCTAGACTGGATTGATTTAAATCGAGGTGAAATCAGCAAGAAAAAAGGCCGATTTAAATAACTGATTTAGAAACCAATCCTATGGTCTATGGGCAAGTGTCCCAGGGACCTTAAGGTGGCTCAGAAAATGCCTTCTGACTGAGGCTTACACTGGCATAGAGAGGCCTATGCTGCTTCTCTGAGATTGGAACGTCGACCTTGGAGGGGGGAAATGGGGGAATTCTGATTGGCAGGGAGGGGAGGAGATTGGAGAAGCCATGATATGATTTCCCCTGTGCCTTCTCCAGCCTCCTTTCCTCCCCCTCCAGTGCCCTCGCTAAACGGGTTGAAAAGCCTGCGTAGATAAAATATTGCCTCCGCTACTCCTCCTGCCTTGTCGGCTTCAGGCTGGCAGGCATTGGAACCTTGGAAGCCTCCAAGTTCAGGGTCTTCTGAGCAGTGAAAGAGCAGTCCATAGAACTATGCCATGAAATCAAGTTTCCCGTTGATGATGCTTTTTCATATATTTCCCAAGCAATGGTGAAAATCTGACCACAAAATCACGTTAGTTTACAACTAAAAACAATACTATTTACACCGTACATCAAGGGTATATATTTCTTTGTCACCCTGTATAACTCTTGCATGGTTTCCTTTTTCCTTTCCTTTTTTAATAGGTAGAACAACGGCCTTCACAATATCCCCAGGGAATAGAGAAATTTGAACACTGGACAATTTTCTCTTTTCTTCTTTCCAATGTTGTTTCACTCTGCCTTGGCCCAGCCTCAACCTCACAAACAGAAATGAAATGCCATAGGTGAAAACAGAAGTAAGTTCTGATAGTTACTGGGCAGACAAGAGCAGCTTATTTTCATAGGTAAAAATGAAATGCTTAAGTTTGATTATTGAGTGTAAATCATCCTATGTGAGAAATGATCAAATTGATTCTTCATTTACAGAGAAAAGCCGCTGAACAGGGGTGGGCAATCCGTGTCTCTCTCGATGTTGTCGGATTACAATTTCCATTAGCCCCAACCAGCATAGCCAGTGGAGAGGTATGATTGGAGTTGCAGTCCAAAAATCTCTGAAGGGCCACAAGTTTCCCACTGCTCTGGTAGAGCCATTGATTCAATGTGGAGATTATGTGCTTATATGCAGATTATTTAATAGAACATGATTACTATTAATTAAGGTAAACTCTCCATTTATTTGTCTTTTAATTTTTTTAAAAACTGACATACAGTTTTTACAAATCTGACTTTAATTTTTTTTAAAAAATAATTTAATCAACTGTTACAGATCAGTATTTATACAGGAGCTGAACTTGGAAAAGGCACAATCCATGGGGAAGTTCTTTTTTTTGCAAGCCCCACTGAACAGAATGGGAGTTTGCATAGGGGAGTTTGTCCTAGTAGTAGTCTGTGCCCAAAGGGTTTGATGTAAAGGACTATGATGGGCTTCTGCAATGTCTTTCGGGCCTTTTTACTCCTCACCCCCCCCCCCCACGGGGAGCTTCCTCTTCATAAGCCACTCCTGAAAGTCAGATGACCTGTGATGTGGCATCCACTGCAGTTTAAGTGGCTGTGGGGTGAAGTGAAAACCACAGATGTCTATGTGTGCAAAGGAGCACTTCAATTTGTATACATTATTTTTGTCTACAATTACAGTGAATTAGGATGGCAGCCACATTTTTGGTAGCCCACCTGCATGAAGCAAAGACAAAACTAAGAGAAATCTATTTCAAAGGTATGCTCAAAGCTGTCCTTAAATTAAAAAAAATAGAGATGAATAAAAGGTAGCTGATTAATTACACTTAATGTTTCCCTATGAGCCAGATTTCACACCGACTGATAATGCACTGTTTGACATTGGCTATGAATTCAGAGCCTGTGAAATATTTAGCACATGTTGAGCAAGAGTGTAAAATATTGTACGTTCAACCAAAAGGTATGGATGTTGAACAGCATGTATAATTTGGACCAAGCAGCATAATTGCACATATTTGCTACTTCCAGCAAATGAACTAACATGATAAATTAAATGTAAATGAAAGCTAACACTATGTTTCATCAAGTCATGTCTAGTACAAAACCATAATCCATGTATAATTAGATTATCTTTATAATCCAAAACCAAATTGCTGTTTCAGTTTATTTTCATAAATAGATTGAATTACAAAGCCCTTGGAATGTGTTCATCTGAACTAAGATACCATGTATCCAAAACCTATCATATGGGGGCAGGGGTGGGCGGGAAGGAAGGTTACAAGATGCCTGATAAAAAATATTGTTGCCATTTTGAGGACTGATGGAATATCCGTGGAATTGTGGGAAATCTTAGCATGAATTGCAGCAGGTGCCCAAAAATGTTAAGAATGGACATCAGACTGCCTTAGGGAGGAGATGAAAACTGTCATACATCTTGGGATGTCGCAAAAATCAGCAACATAATCAGATGAGTTCAGATTTCTATGAATTCGACCAGTGGATTCCTCAGTGGACCAACTTTTCCTGAATTGCATGGATTCTCTGGACTTGCAGATCAGTCCCGTCCCCCTGGAATTTTATGCAAATTTAGTCATAGAAAACGAAGAAGAAGAAGAAGAAGAAGAAGAAGAAGAAGAAGAAGAAGAAGAAGAAGAGGGGGGGAACAGCCAAAAAAGCTAAAGCATAAAAATGCATATTTGGGGGAATTTGTGGATTTTTGGGGAGGGGTGTTTTTTGCAAGTGCAAGTTTACGCAAATGCGAATTTGTGAAAATTTGGAAGATTGGGGAAAACAATCTGATTTCATCAATGAGAGAATGATGGAATGAAAGGCAGTTGACGATCTGTGAAATGCAGATGGAACAGGTTTTTCAAAATCTGTACATCCCTATATATATCTATGGTCACTTCATTTTCTTGTCAGCTGGGCTTGGCCCTACCCTAGAGGTAGGCAACCATTTTGGGCCCATGAGCACATTTGGCAATTTGAGAAACTATCTGGGGCACCACTTCAAAATGGCTGCCATGGGAGATGTAGCAAAGGAGAAGTAACCTGTCCATATCTGTGAATACAAGGCAGAGGTGCGGTCTGAGTCTCAACAATACTTAACAAGTCCTTTGATCCCGCAGTTTTTGAAACGAACAGAAACCTATTTCACAGCCATCCCAACAGCCAGAAGTGTTATTTCTTTATTTAAGCAGGAAGGGTACAGCACCTTGGCAAACACTTGGGGCACCACATTGCTTACATATCCCCTAGCCTAAGTAGGGATGCTGAGGAATTTTATCTTGTTCTTTAAGTGAACCAACCTAATAGCACTTTTCAAACTAATGTGCAGATAAAAACACAGTTGTATTTCAGATTGCACACTGAATTTTGCATTGTGTGTACAAAAATGTACGTAGTAACGAAACTTGTGTACAAAATGACATATATTAGGGAAAGATGTACACAAATGTATATAATAGAGAAAGTTGTGTGCAAAGATAAATGTCCATTTTCATCTGGTTTTTTTCCATCCAATTTTCATACAGACTGATGGAAATAGGACTTAACAGACTTATGACTGAATACATGTGGAGCATCCATGCCTTTAATGTTGTAGAAATGGGGCCTTTACAGCCACCATTTATGCAACTTTGAAAATACACAATTTCTGGAATGCCCATCGTTGTGCAACAATGATGGCTGTGGGCGATGGTGGGCAGTTCTGGATGAGGGCGGAGGGCAGAGCTGCAAGTAAGATCAGGTGGTGTCAGGAACTCAGCAAGCTTGGTCGGAGGAGCAGGCATGGGAGAGTCCATCAGATTCCCGGACCCAGTCAGATGCCCATGATATCCCTAATATAAGCTAATTTGAACACTTCCCAACCTTAACAGTGTTGTCAACTGCAGCCAATTTAAATTGTCCCACATAAGGATTGCCAATCTCACCGAGATCCAACTCATTGGACGCTCACCCCACCACTACCGCTACCGCCACCATCCACCCCTGCTCACATGCTGCACAAGCTCATTTGGTGGCTCAGAGTACATCCAATGAGTGCCCAGCAGCTGTCTACCCCCATCTGGAGCCTCCATTGTGCATGTCAATAGAGGCTCCAGAAATTACTTAATTTCCCTGTAAATGGCAGCCATAAGGGAGAGTTTGTGCCTTTGCATTTGTGTGAATGGGGCCTTTACAGCCATCATTTATGCAAAGGGGGAAATGTGCAATTTCTGGAAACTCCATTGTGTGTGGCAATGGGGGCTTCAGAAATTGCACATTTCCCCCACACTGCATAACTCTTCCCTAGTTTCCCTTTTTCTGTCATGCAAATTGCAAATTAAACAAAATGTAGCTAATAATCTTGCCAAGTGCTTACTACATGTCCCATCCCCAGGTTTTTGCAGTGCCATGCAGGCAGCAAAACCAGGGCACAAGCAATACGCAATGCATCATTGCAAGTGATAGTCAGGTTGGTGGATCTCAATTTGTTTAGACCTGTGCTAAGAACAGAAATATATGCCCCTGTCCATCCCTTAATACTCTCAGGGTGCCTTTCAACTAGGGATTTGCACTGGATCGGATCCAATCCACGATCCGAATCTGATCCAGGGGGAAATCGGATAAATTATCTGATTTCTGATCTCACCGCTGGATCAGCCGATCCAATTTGATCCAATCTGGAAATGTTCCGATCCTGTTCGGATGGATCGGCGGGCGCCCACTGGCGCCTGCCATCACTTCCATTGGCAGGCGCCAGTGGGCGCCCGCTGATGGAAGCAGACAGCGGGGGGGGGCCTTCCCTAGTGGGGCTGTCCGCTTCCATTGGCGGGCGCCAGCGGGCGCCCGCCGATGGAAGTGGACAACGGGGGCAGGGGGCGGCAGACAGGAGCAGACGGCCAGGAAAGGTAAGCAGGGGGGAGAGTGGGCGTGCGGCGCGCTTACCTTTCCTGGCTGTCTGCTCCCATCTGCCACTGGCTGCTACTGCGAGCGGGCTTCACGGCCTGCTCCTAGGTAGCATGCCAGGTGATGACATCACCTGGTGTGCTACTCAGGAGCAGGCCGCGAAGCCCGCTCGCAGTAGCGGCCAGTGGCAGATGGGAGCGGACGGCAAGGAAAGGTAAGCAGGGGGCAGGGGGGCGGGGGGTGCACGGCGCGCTTACCTTTCCTGGCCGTCCGCTCCCATCTGCCGCTGGCTGCTACTGCGAGCGGGCTTCGCGGCCTGCCCATAGGTAGCGCGCCAGGTGATGATCACCTGATGATGATCAGGTGATGATCACGTGGCGCGCTACCTACAAGCAGGCCGCGAAGCCCGCTCGCAGTAGTGGCCAGCGGCAGATGGGAGTGGACAGCTAGGAAAGGTAAGCAGGGGGCAGGGGGGAGGGGGTTTACCCCCCGGGGCTGTCCGCTTCCATCCGCTCGCACCTGCGGGCACCAGCGGATGGAAGCGGACAGCCCCGGGGGGGGTAAGGAGCGCGGGGCAGGGGGCTTACCTGCCGGGGCCGTCTACAGTGGACAGCCCCGGGGGGGAGGGAGTTAGGCCCCCCTCACCCACCCGCCGCCATTTTTTCCTCATAGACTTGCATTGGGAGAAAGCTTTCTTTCCCCCAATGCAAGTCTGTGGGGGGGGGGGGAAATGGCGGCCGATCCAAGGATCGGAAGTTCCGATTTTTGGATCAGGATCAGACCCGATCCGGTCCAGGGGCCCTCCAAATTTGTCAGATCCAATCCGTGACAAAATTGGAGGTCCCGATCCAGGTCCCGATCCGATCCGGGGGGTCCGTGCACACCCCTACTTTCAACTGCACTAAAACATTCCAAGCTTTTCTAATGTTGTGTTATTTTCAACAGCAAAATCTGTATCTTCAACAATGTTTCACAGAGAAATGCTGCCTGCATATTTATCCTTGTCTGTTGAATGCTTACCTGTGAAGAAAAGCCTAACAAGGCTTTCAAAAGACCTGACTTCCATCCTCAGGAGGCATGCCTAACCATGGGGCACACACAGAGGATATCAGACAGTGTGGCTGAGCTGATTAGCAAGCTTCTTGTAAATGTGGATAGGGCATGGTCATAGGAATTCAGAGGTTTAGCTTCTGCTGCTGGGTAGTTGTTGGGAACACTGTGGAAATGAAGGTGAATGAACACTGAAAAGTAAGAAAAATATCTAGAATTATAGCCATGCTTTGGGCTCCAGTCCAAAGTTTTCTTTCACTACTTTAATGAAATATTCTTAGCACTCAAAATCAGCTAAACACCTATCTATCTAGATGTGTTCTGATTGCACATGGTCCTGGTTGTTTAAGGAAACAGGAAAAAGTAGTATTAATTTCCATGCCATTTCTCTGCTGGTATACAGAGCTGTTTAAAACCTTGAAACAGGAAAGGAGCAAATTCTTCCAATACTTCAGGAAGCATGGGTTGAAGCTAAAATGTTTAGGGGTGGGTGGATCAAAATCTGCAACTATAAAAATCAGTAGCATCACCAGTGAAGTCCCAGCTTCAAGAGCTACAGGGGGATTGGTTGCATTAAAACCATATGCACCATTCTTGGTTTTGCTGGTTTATTTGTTTGTTTGTTTCTTACTTGCATGTTTGTTTGTTTTGGAAGTGAAAATGGAACACATGCTTTAAAGACAAATGCCCTGAGGGAGAATGATGCACAAACATAATCAAGTTTCCACTTCTGGATCTCTCCTACTGCAAGCATGAACATTGGTGCTGCAGGATAGGAGTGAGAGTCTTATATCTGAAGTATATATGACTGGTGCTCTAAATGGAATTGGAGGTGGAATGGACACTAGACTTGGTAAAGATGTCTCCCCCCAAGCCCCTAATGGTTACGGCCTAACCACTAAAAAGAAGATCAGCAGTGGAGTTTCTGAACCCATACAGTGGCTTTTAACTAAAGGCTGTTGCGTATTCCAACACTTTGTACCATTTTTACAGAGCCTATTCACATGCCCTAACGTTCACAGGTCAGGGGTGGATCTTGCTGCCCTAATCTTACCACATGATCTTTTCACAATGATGGTGTGCAAACTCTTCTACTGATGCATTGCATTTTCTTCACTGCACTGATTTAGTAGGCTGTGGCTGCAATCATGAGTTTTCTGCCTTTCTCTGTGTAGCAGACTCGTATATACCCTGATGACACGTTTCAAAGCTAATACAATTTCCATTGGAAGATCAGGGACTTGCCAGCATGCCAGGAAATCTTTTATGAAGTGGTTGGATTATCTAGTAGAGTTGACACTGTGGATCCACACTGACAGTTCTCCCTGTAGATATTGTAGTGAGATAACTTCCATGACCTCTCTCATATTGGGGATCTTCTGATAATGATCTTGGGTTATGATTTTGTACTCATCATTTGGCAGGAGGTCTCATTACTCTTGCTTCTGAGCCTAGAGTACAAGGGGACCTCTGAAGAGGAAGTTCATTTTCTAGTTTCAGAAGCCAAGAGAGGAAGCCCAGGCCTTTGGTGAGATGAGCCTGAATTGGTCTACAATTCACCAAAGACGATTCATTCCCCTGGGCATCATATTGAAGAAAGCACAAGGCACAGTCTGAGGCTATTCCACACCTCTACAGTGCCTGACTACAAATAACACCCTGTTAAATTTCTTGCAACTTTACTTGAGGGGCAGTCATCAGGTCCTGCAAGGGCATAGCTGATTTTGGACGGGGACAAATCTGCTTTCTGTTGTCTGCAGCTGAAAGACAGCCCCCTCCAGCCTTCACTTAGCATCCCATGAGCTTAACATCCTGTGTCTAGAACAGAATAGATGCAGAGCCTGCTGAGCAAACTGGTTCCACAGATTTGGTATACAAGTTGTGTGTATGATGAACAGGTCAGTTCTCTGAAGGTACATACACATTTTTCAAAGGGAAGTCATGATGCCCACATATTTAACGAAGTAGGCTCTAGACTGTGAAAGTTTATCACAACAAAAATGAATTAATCTTGAAGATACCAGAAGTTTCTTTGTTTCTGCTGCAGCAAACTAATATAGTGACCTCTTGGGTAACTATCATACACCCTTAACCAACCAGAGGAGAGCACAGCAGTAGGTAGCCCTAGGGATGGGCTGTCTCCTTGGTGATTTGACTGGCACATGATACCGAATACAAACCAACATCCCAGAATTGGACGGACTCCTACTTCCTCTCCACATCAGTCTGTGGATACCCGTGCCTGCCCCAAGAATAAATTAAAAATCCTTCCCCAGGCACATACCATGTACACACATGCATGGTTGTTCCATGCGCCAGCCTAATAATTGGATATGAAGCCACATGTCCACATCAAATTACAATAGGACTTTATGTGTTCTTCTCTGAATTCTTCCTTTAAGGCTAAGGATTCAAAAGTTAGCACATGTAAACAATGTGTGTGATTTATTCATTGAAACAGCACTAAGCAATACTGTTGTCTAATGATAATAATAATAAAACCCTGTAGTCTCTCCTTATGACCAGTTTGTGCGCAAGAGAGAAGGTTTGATATGGCTTTATAATTTTATTCCAGCTAGTGTCACAGCAGATGCTCTTCTTACTCATATAATAATTGCCTAATCCTTTTCTGAGATTTGCTAAGCAATTCTCCATTATAATTCAATAATAACCTGAAGCAGTTTAGTTCAACAGGTTAATTATATGATACATTGCAATATAATGTATTTCATTTTATCACTTTTGCATTTCGCGGGTATTCTCCCCCCTCCCCACTTTGATGGAAAGCTCTCATAGTTTTAATGTAGGACACAATCAAAGTGAATATTTAGCTGTTTTTGCCTGTATTACCAGCTTTTGGATAACCACACGGCAACGTAACAGCCACTCCAGCCTGCACGCGGCACTTGATTTCGTTTAGACTCCGAATTCAGTTTAGCCTGTGGATAACAACTCAAGAATTAGTGTAACTTTGTCTAAGTTATTAGTTATTAGCAATCTACTACTCTCCATTAGATCTTAAATTTGATGATAGCACACTTAGAGCAGAATTCCCCCCTTTGCCGGTTTGATGCTTTTCTTAGAGCTAGAGCTTTCTTTGCGATGAAGTTGTTTGTCTTTTTTAAACTTGTATGTGCCTGTTAGCTTATAGGACATCTATTTGCTTTCCTGATGCCCCTGCCTCACCCTATGAATGGGTGTAGGGCACAATACTATGCATGTTTAGACAGAAAAAACTCCAACCCCCATCCAGCATTCTCCAACTAGCATGGCAGGCTGGGAATACTGGGAGTTGTAGGACCGCTTTCTGCTGAAAAGTGCGAAGGATTCTACCTTAAAGCCACTTCCTCTGATCTGCACATATCCACCTTACCCCAGGGCACAGGTGGTGAAAGTGTTGGTTATTGCCTTTAAAGCCCTACATGGTTTGGGTCCAGGTTACCTGTGGGATCACCTCCCATATAATCCTCCCCTCACACTCAGGTCCTCTGGGGAGAACTTACTTCAGTCAGCCAAAACTAGGCTGACAACTGTTACCCAGAGGATCTTTTCTTCTGTCACCCCCAGACTCTGGAATGGCCTGCTGGAGGAGATTCTTCAATTTAACACTGTCTCTGAGTTTAAGGCAGCTATAAAAACTAGCCTCTTCTGGCAGGCCTACCCAGATGAATTTTAAACCAAGAATTTTAAAATGTGTTGATTGTTTTATATACTCTTTAATTAATTTATATATTTGATCTATATTGTTATTGTACTCATGTTGTTCCCCGCCTCAATCCAAAGGGAGAGGAGGGTAAGAAATATTATTATTATTATTATTATTATTATTATTATTATTGTTGTTGTTATTATTGTTGTTATTATTGCTATTATTATTATTAATCTCTTTCTCGCTCGTGGTGGTTTTTCTAGATGGACATGATGGGCTTTGCCAAGTCATGCTGTCTTTTATTTATTCAGGAATTTCCTGACAATTGAGCATGTTTTAATTATGACTGCCTTCTGGATGTTGATGGAATGTATTCTGGTAGGCCCAGTTTCTGGAGGTTATTATTATTATTATCTCTAGCAGCAAAAGAAACCACACTTTTTAAAAATAAAAAACCTCCCAGAAACCTTTTCTAGTTGGCCCGATTGTGACAGAAATAACACGATACAGATTCTGAATGAAAATCCTGACATCTGGATTGATGATGGTTGAAATTAATGATACATTTAAATAAATAGCTAAATTGCAGTGGAATTCCATGTTATATCTACATTAATAAAACCCAAAGAATTAGCTGTGATGAATGTTATAAGGAATACCAAATGAATTAATAATGACTGACCACTTATGGCTAAATGGGCAACCTTTTATAATAAGTGACAAATCACTCTTCCTTCCTTTGGTATTTCTTGCAATAACTTTAATCATGATGAATTCTTTTGGTATTCAGGTGGATATAATACATGATTCCACAGAATCTCCATTATAATTGAATGTAATATTGCCGAATTGGTTTTCATTTGAATCTCCCTAATAGATGCAGAGAAAGTCTCAGGGACCTGCACTTGGATCTGAAAGAATAGTGAGGATGAAAGAGGGAACAAAATACAAGTTTCCATACCAACCATTGGCTCTTTTCCTTTCCAGCGCCCCCCTTTTTTTCCTACAATTGCTTGGATCCATTACTAAATACAGATTTGTGAATGGAAGGGCTCTTTCAATTCATGGATGGGTCTGAGATCCAGCAGATGATCTCACTGGTGTAAGGGGGAGGCAATTTTCACTGATTCTCCTTCTCCCTATAGCCCTACCTCACTGTTCCAGAGAATCTCCCAATCCTTGAGAGCAGGATTATTTGGTGGGGGGCACAAGGGTAAAGAGTGAAGTGATGAAAGCCGTCCCCCTCCTTCTACGGGTGGGAACATCCCGTGTCTGGAACTTCATTCTGGGGACTCTCTTGCCATTGCAAACATACCCATGATCCCAACTTAAATATTATACTATTTAACATTTATGTACAATGGAGAGTTGTTGCTTTTTAACTCCTCCATTTGGATGACATTAGTTTGTTTTGTATCATTAAAAGTTTTAGCTAGAATCAAGAAGAAACTTACACAGAAATAAGTTCTTATTTGCAGTGGCCCCACATCTTTGGAAGAAACTCCCATTGTGACACTCACCATCCTTTAAGAAGGCCTTGAAAACATATTGTTTAATCGTGGCCTTCTCATGATATGAGTACTGTTGTTGCTGGTTTTATTGCCATTGTTGTTGCTGGTTTTATTGTTGGCTTTTATTGTTTTAATAGTTGTTTTATTTAGGGGTGTGCACGCCAAAAAATATCGTTGTTTATCATTATCGTCATTTCGGGCCAAAAAAATTATCATCTTCATTCATATCGTAGGTGAACCATATCATCTTCACGATAATTATCGTGAAAAAATGATATTTTTTGCAGCCCTATTTTTAAAGAAAAAATGCCTATAACTTCTGTATTTAAAAAGTTAGAGGCTTGAAACCTGGTCACAGGGCTTGTGGGGTATGCCTAAGTATGTGTATGAAATTTGAGATCAATCCCTCCAACTCTTGATTTTATATGAATTTATTAAATATCGTTTCTGTTCTGACAGATCAGAATGACAGCTCGCCACGTGCATTCATTCAGACCTGTCAGAACAGAAACAATCTTTTAAAAATTCATATAACAATGAGGGTTGGAGGGATCAATCTCAAATTTTATTCACATACTTAGGCATACCCCATAAGCACTGTGACCAAATTTCAAGCCTCTAACTTTTAAAATACAGAAGTTATAGATATATTTATATGGCAGTCCGATAAAACAATAAAATCACCCTAAAATTATGATGATGATTATCGTAGGTTTTTGTATCATATCGTCATTGTTAAACACATGCACGATAACGACCCTATCATATCGTTATTGTACATTTTAACGATACGATACACATCCCTAGTTTTATTGTGTTTATGTTTTTATTGCTTTTCCATTTTTAACTTTTTTATGTATTTTATTGTTGAAAGACGCCTTGTGAGGGCTTCTGCCCTAAAAGGTGGTCAAGAAAGGTTTTAAATAAAGAAACAAATAAATAAGTAAATAAATGTTCATCTCATTAGCATTCCAGTATAAATCAGAAAGTACAACTTTTCAGGGTCTATGATGTTCCCCAGTAAGATATGCCATGGATTCAAGCATCAAATTACACAGTTTTATTCTACCCCATTCTTTTGGGGGTTGCTTCTTGGGTGGTTGTTGTGTGGGCCATTTCGGGGGTCAGTGTTGTCTGGGTGAATGTTTGAATGAGGTCTATTGCGGTGGTGGTTGCCTTCTGTGGAGGTGTTTGTGTGAGTGCTTTGGGGGAGGTTTGTGTGGATGGGTGATTCTCTGAGTATTACTAGTTTTCTTTCTGGGGAAGGACTATTTTTATAAAATCAAATATATGGGTTGTCATTTGGGACTGAGACCCAACCTTGGCTTTTACACCATTGCTTGGGCAAATAACTTGTCCTTTCTGACCAGTCAGCCCCAGCGGCAGCCATTTTGTGGTAGTGTCCGCAACAGTTTCTTACATTTTGAATATCTATGGGCGAAAAATCTATTGCTATAGGCCAAAAGTCTATTGTTATTTATTGCCCTTGAATTTTGATATTAAATAATGTATGTGTGCCTAAAATAAATTTGGGAGAATTCAATCACTGATCCTGCACATGCACTGATCCCGCACAACTGCCATTCACTTCAAAGGGGATTGTGTGGGACTCCTGCACAAGCTCCATAGATTCAAATGGAAGGTAAGTAGCAGCAGCACTGAGAAGTGAGCAAGCCCCCCCCCCCATGAATCACTTACTTTGAAAAGCAGTAAGACCTCTCTGTGTTCATGACCAATTCCTCTCTGAAGGTTTATTTTCCAGTGGCACTCTTTAGAAAATAAACCTTTGCCATTTTGAAAAAGGAGAAAGGGCCCTTCAGTATAACTTAAGCAAGGGAAGGGTTCTGCTTCAATGGAACTTACACTGACCTGGCTGGGGCAGCACAATAATTTAGAATGCAGATTTCTGAGATGTGTTTCATAAAAAGGCTATCCCTAGGAACTCGACAAATGTTAATGAAAAGTTCTTCATTCAGAGCCACCAGTGACATCGAGGGGCAAATCCTCACGTTCTGAAACAGTAAGGTCAGCAAATGCTGTCTTTTTGTACTGTGTAATTTCTTCCCCTTTCTGGAAAAGGAGCCTGATGAATTATAATGCTCTTATGGATATATCTTTATAGATATTCTTCTGGCAATTCTTAAGTGAAAAAAGTATCTTATTCTTTCCTAATAATTTCTTTCCCAGCTCAGAAAAAGTGACTGGTAATATCTAGGCGCACGTGTGTGTGTGTGTATGTATGTATATATATATATATATATATATATATATATATATAATCTCCTTTTGTCATCAGTGAAGCCTTGAAGTCTGTGAACGCTTTCATATTTATTGTCCAGCAATGGTTAGGGCTACTCATTAGGAAAAGTTAGTATCTCTATTACCCTGTCAGAAAGGTGATAGCCTTGCCTTCCACTAGCCCAGTTATTTATTAATGACTCTGAGATACCATTTTCCAGTTCTGTGCACTGCAGTATTTTAATTTAATGATACAAATTAGGGGCCATCCCATGCCCTCGATCTGTGCACACAGCTCTCATTGATATCAATGTTAGCTGAATTTTATCTATAGACAGGATTGAAGGCCATAGTTACTGGTAACGCCCAATTTAATATCTACAGTATTTCCAAAGAAGAGGGGAAAGCAGATAAGCAAAAGGCAATTCAAGCCTTCCAGGATCAGAATAAATAGTGGTGCATTCTATTGTATACAGATAGCCTCCACCAACCCTGGACTATTGTACAGGTGGGAGGAAGACATTTTAGAAGGTCTTCAGTAACGTCATCTGCCTTTTAAAACTCTCATGAAAGTCAGAAAAACTTTACTATTGCCCATGATGGATTGGTAGCATGTATGAAGATTCTTAATAAAGAGAGAGTCATTTATTTAGCTATGCTAAGATATAAACATGTTCCCCTTGTAAAACATTAATTGATGTGGATTGGTGTACTTTTTCTATCCCCAGCTTGACACAGCATAGAGCTTTGCGGGAATGGACGGCGAGAATAAAGAGACGACACCAGAAAGTTGGATTTAAACATGAGCCACATTTATTAATAGCAAAGGTAGATGGAGGCCTAAGCTGGCATTCTGTCTTTGGCCAACGTCTTGGCCATAATTGGGATTGGGCAAGCTATTCATATCCTGATAGGTGCCACTTGTGCATCGGCACCTCCCAGGATTCCCCTTTTGGGGTAGGTAGGCCTTCCTATGTCACCTCCCCTCAGGTTGCAAAACTCAGAGTGGGTGATTAAGGTCGGCCTCAGTGGTAACCCTTATCCCCATACCTTGTGCCACAGGACTCCCAGGTAAGGGCCTCAGATGCCACCAATCACCAAAATGGTGCCTAAGAATGCTCACCAAACCTATATTTGTTCCTGATGCCTGCTCACCTGACCCCGGTAAATGTGACCAAATTCAACCAATTAGCCTATTAAGCAGTCCCCCATTGTCTTACAGTGTGAAGTAGGTGAAAAAGAATTCCTACTTGGTCCCCGGAAAAGAGCAACCAGCAAGCCCACCCTGTTTACAGGGAGGGAGGGAGGAAGGAAGGGAGGGAGCCAAAAAGCGAGAAGGTGGGAGAAGGAGTCATGATGGCCTAATAAAGGCAAGCAACTTCTCCCTTCACCTACAAGGGCGCTATTTTTAAAGGGCTTTGCTCATCAGAAGTATGTGCAATAGAGTGGCCAGATACAAAAGAGGGCAAGGCTCCTGCAGCTTCAATTGTTTTGATGAAAGAATTTCACCAGGTGCTGCATGCATACAAATGACACCTGCTGAAATTTCCTTTTCTATTCACCTGTTAAAGGTACAGGAGTCCTGTCCTCCTTTCCATATGGTCACCCTATCACACTCTTCAAATATCTAGTCTACTAAGAAAATGTTAAACACATAATTAAATATTGCACCAATATAGGCCACTCCCTTGCAAGAGTATTAAGGTTCCATTTGTAACCTTTCCAAGTTTCTGCCCCTCCCCCACTTACTTCTTCCATATTTTTTTCCTACCAGAAAAAATACCCATTAAGGGGGAGAAGATCAAATAGCTCCACAATGTCTTTTGACTGGTAGTGCTAGAGGCCCTCTATCTGGAAGAACCCAGATTCAAAACCAGGTAGTTGTTTTTGCTAAATGTTGGAATTTGGAAAGAAATGGGAATCCTAATTTTCAAAATTAAAATTAAAAAGATGCCATCATGTTTTTAATGTACATCTGAATTCTTACATTTCCCTCTCAATGGTTACATCCTTCCAACTTGCCTTATAATAAGAACTTTATAGTGTCTCCATGAGGTAAGGAACTTTGCATGAGGTCTTGAAAACACTTAGTACCCGTGCAAAATAGGTTGGCATAATCTTGTACTAGATATCTGCACCTAGAAAATCAGGATTTTGTATTACAGAGTCCCATCATTGAAATTAATTTTGGAAAACTTATACCACAATTGGTTTGGATTAGAGAAAAAACCTTCTTGGTGGTCACACCACTTTACCTCATGGCCCCCTCCAATGCTTTTGCATTATTTAATTTTTGTAATATGCTTGTTAGTTTGTTGTTTCAACCATCATGGTCATATCAACTTACAAACGCATACACCAAAAATATATGAATACGTATACATATACGCATACACAAACTCTGTAATACGAAGTGTAGCTTACAACAATTAAAACGGCAACAACAACAATCCCGTTAAAAAAAAAAGAACAGCATACGAACAGGAATTGGCAACAATTAGCAAAAAACAACATCAGATGATGATGATGATGATTATTATTATTATTATTATTATTATATTTATATCCTGCCTTTTGCCCAATGGTGGGCCGCAAATAGATTTCATAGAGTGATGGATTTCATAGGGTAAGGTGTTCCAAAACCTGGGTGTAACCACCAAGAATTTTCTCTCTCTCATCTGAACCAAACATGATATGGAATCACTGTGCAAATTCTTAGCTCAAATCATAATATTGTGGAGTCCTTGCCCCTACAACCTAAAGTTAAATGTGTAAGCTTTTGGTTTCTGAAATAAGTATATATTGTGATATTGGGTCCTAGTCTCTTCATGTATGTAGGATATAGGTTTTTCTGTAACAGTTAATTTTCCCTATCCCAAATACAGTTTGGGTATCTTTGTTTGTGTGTCCGTACAAAGACCAGGGAAAGGAAGTGAACACTTTCACATTTCTGTGTGATTTAGATTCACTTCACTGTTTAGAGTCACTTCACTGTTCATTCAAAAAAGAGATAAACTGGGAGGGGGGGTCACATAAGAGCAAAAGGATATAGAGATATTTTAAAGCAAGGAAGAGACTCTTGGAAAACAAAACAAAAATGACAAGAGCTGATATTGCGAGAAATGGAGACCAGAGACAAGAAGAGACAGACACAGTATATGGATTTAAACAGGACCACTTTATTTACAAGATCTGCAGAGTGGGTAAACCTAAGCGAACATCTATCTTATGTAGGGCGAGCATTCACCACCTGTTAAGCGGTGCTGACCCTCGCCACTCAATAGGATTTCCCTTTTTGAGGTCGGGAGACCTTCCGGTGTCGACCCCTCCCCGCTCCGTATGGATCCGGGTGGGTGAGAAAGGTTGGCCTCAAAAGCAATCCTTATCCCACCAGCTGAGGCTGTAAAACTCACAGCTGCGGGTGAATGCTCACCGGCCCTGACCCACCAGATGTCCGCACCTACCTGCCACAGGGAGCGACAAAGCACTTGTTTAGTCGCTCCCCCCCACCTCTGAGTAATCACCGCTCTTAACCCTCTCTGCAGATCAGCCAGAAATAAATCGTTCCCACAGTCAGACAAGTGCACGCTGTCCACTCTAAACAGCTCCCTCCGTGTCAGCACTATCTCTGGGTGCTGAATACTGCAATCACCATACTTTAACAACTCCTTATAAATTTGTGAGTTAACTTTCTTCTGCACCCCTTCCATGGCCTGGTGATCGAGACTCGTTCTCCAATTGAAATGTGGTAACATACATGACCATACTATTACCACACCTGGCCACCGCTGCCGAATTAACTGGAAGTTGGCTATCGCCTGTAATATCAGGGCTGTGCCTTTAAGCAGACCCACATCATTGCCGCCAAGATGGATAAAGAGGACCTGTGGAGGGGCGCACACCGCATGACTCTGAAATAACAAAGGGAAAAGCCTCTCCCACCGCATGCCACGCCTCCCAAGCCATTGAATATTGGCCCGCGTACTCATTCCAAGTTGAGTTCCGAAGCTGGTGTTGGCGGCCCTCCTTCCGGCCCAGAAGACCATACTGTGGCCACAGATGATCACGCTGACCCATGCGATGCCTAAATTAAACACGTGGCCATTAGAGTACCGAAGAAAATTATTTTGGCAAATTTTGCAAGTAGGAGCAATACGCCTTGGACCTCCAACGTCCCACCGCTTGAATCTGTTCCGGGGAAAAGCCCAACGAAGCCGCTGTGGATGCCGCCCCAATCTGGAATGAGTGCGTGCCAAATTTAAAATTTTCCAGACCTAAAGAATGCAGTACCTGTTTTGTCACTGACCAAAACTGGAACTTTGTCAGTGGTGTGGAGTCCTGGTGGCAAAACAACAGGCCCTCCGAATTGCCTATCTCTGCAAAATAGACCCTTAATGCTCTCACAGGGCATAATTCCTCCATGGGGGCTGTAAATAAACTAATATTCTTACCTACCCTCAACTGATCCATTTTTGACTGGCGGAGGTGAATAACCACAACATGCGGGGAGACCTGAATGTCTCTGAATAGCAGAGCTCTACCTGTGCTGTCGCTCCTGGACCTGGCAACCAACTCTGAAATTCGCAGGGCTCCGAAAAAAGCCATCAATGCCGCAGCATGGAACAGGCAAGCCTCAAAGGAAGATATGCACAAAGAAGGCCGGATTGGCTTAAGCCCTCTTAAAATGTCAGGAGACAATGGGACCCTGGAATCAGGTTTTTGAGGGAACTCCTTAGCCCAGCCACGCACAGCCTTCCAGACTCTAAAATCAGTCGTGGTGTCGTAAACGCCCTTTATATAAGCCAGAAAAGAAAGTGACACCAACTTGCAAGTAATGGTACGAGCTGTTAGGCCTTTTCTACGGCAAGACACACAAAACTGTAGAATATGCTCTACCAGAATAGGCCATTATTGGGTAAGGTGTTCTAAATTCTCCTAAAATTCGAAAACTCCCTGCCTGACCTTAAGTATGCTGTCCTTGTGCTAGGAGCTAAAGATAGCCAAATTGCTCGGTCAACTTCGTTCCACCAATCTCCCATAGAGCTGTCGGCATTGTCTCCGGCAAAAGCCTCGCCCCTGGTGCCAGTTTGCGAAACCTCTGCATCTGGTGACGCGATAAAGCATCAGCAATGGAGTTTTGCAAACCCGGGACATGACAAGCCCGAAATAAAATATTATATTGGAGGCATTGCAATGTAAAAACTCTAACCAGCGCCATGACGCGAGGCTTGCGTGATGATAAAGAATTGAGGACATGGACCGTTGACTGATTGTCACACCAGAAATGCACTATGGAGTTCGCTAAGTCCTCAGCCCAAATGTGAAGTGCTACATAGATTGGAAAAAATTCCAAAAAGGTTAGGTCCGAGCAAACTCCAGATGACAACCAGTCACGTGGCCAATACTCCGCGCACCATCGGTCCTGCCAAATAATGCCAAAACCGAGTGCTCCAGAGGCATCCGAATGCAACTGCATTTCAGCCTCCACCAATAGGTCTTGTCTCCAAAAAGAGACCCCATTGTAGTCCTCAAGAAAATGCAACCATACAGCCAAGTCCTCTCTAATGGCCTGAGTTACCCACAATCTGTGATGTGGTCAACTCACTCCTATCGCTGCGTCGCAGAGATTTCTAACAAAGGCTCTACCTGGGGCGATGACTCTACAAGCAAAATTTAAGTGCCCAAGCAGGGATTGTACCTGTATTAATTTGATTTTCTTAGCCCGGATAATCGAATGCAATTTCTCCTTCAAGGCCTCCAGCTTGTCCCGAGGCAGCCTTGAACATTGCCTTTGAGAATCCAATTCAATACCCAAGAACTTAATGGTGGAGATGGACCCCTCCATTTTTTCATGGGCCAGCGGCACTCCGAGCTCCTCACACAAGGACTGAAACTCGGCCATTAAGTAAACACATTGCCTATTGTGATTCTGGTCAACCACCAAAAAATCATCAAGGTAGTGAACGGAGTCGTATAGTCCTGACCTGAAGTGTAAAGCCCATTCCAAAAACGTGCTAAACTTTTCAAACATCGCACATGATATAGCGCATCCCATAGGAAGCGCCCTATCAATGTAATATTGCCCCCCGAATGAGAACCGTAGCAAGTCGAAATCAGCTGGATTGATGGGCAAAATGCGAAATGCTGACTTGATGTCACATTTACCCATCAACGCACCTTTTCCACACCTGTGCACAATGGCCACAGCTGGTTCGAATGAGGCGTATCGCACAGAACAGAGATGGTCTGGGATGAAATCGTTAACTGAGTCCCCTTTCGGAAACGACAAATTATGAATAAGTCTAAATTCCCCAGGTATTTTCTTAGGTACTATGCCCAGCGGTGACACCCTCAAATTGTCAATGGGAGGAGTACCGAATGGACCTATCACTCGACCTGCCTCAACTTCCTTCCTAATTTCCCCCCCCCACTAATTGTTCCATCCCCATTATAGATTTTAAATTGGTATAACAAAGTGCATGTCTACAGCCAACAAAGGGAATGCGAAAGCCCTCAGAAAATCCACTTTCCAAATACTGTGCATTGGCTCTCCTTGGGTAATGTTCCAATAGGAGCCTTAACTGACTCAATTTAACTGGACTGGGGCCCTTTTGTAGAAGGTTGCTGATAGCCAGGTTTTCTTGTCCCTTGACCCTCACGACCTGCGCCTCTGCCCCCTCTATTCCTGTTACAAGTGGAGGCAGGGTGATGATTGCCACAGATGGGGCAATCGTGTCTGTAACGGCATTGTGTCCTAGAACAGCTGCCTTTTGAACTGAATTCCCAGCAAGGCCAGCGGGGTTGAACCCACTGCCCCGCAACCCCTTTCACATTGGATGCGGGCTGCTGCCTGGCTATCAAATGACCGCTGTTGGTTCTATCCCCAAAACCTGGTCTGGCTGGAGTCATAAACTGCAGCCAGAGGTCGTTGTCCTTCACATCCCATTTTAACGAGTGATCAAGCGCAACTCTTCTACGGAAGGATTCATCATAGGCCAACCAGGCCCCTCCCTCATATTCCGTGTACGCTCGATAAATCATATCGAGGTACTTGGTGAGCACGCACCTCCTCTCTGGATGTTTCTGTTGAACTACCCCCATATATATAAGAAAACGCGGCAACAAGTTGACCCAGGTCCTGGCGACCCTTTTCCTCCTTAACTTTTCAAAATCCTTATCACTCACCTTGTCTTTGTCCTTGTCCTCCAATTCCCGGAAGAGCAATGAAAAGACATCAATGTACTCCCCCTTCAAAATATATGATATCCTAACGGGGCGGAGGTACTAGATGTTGGGATGGCGTCTCTCTCTGCTCCCGCATACGGGTCCCTGCTATGCATGGTTGTCTCAGTCGCACCAAAGGTTATCGAACCAGCTGGACCTTGCCAAACTGCCATGCACGCTGCCACAGCAGTTTGAGACGCAGGCGCGGATGCCTGTGTCTGTGCTGTCATTTCCCCTGAAGCTGCGCTAGGCGCAGACACTTGATCCCTTGGTCCACTAACATTGGTGGCCGGAACCTGAGTAATATTGTGTCCCAATTGTGTGGGCAAAATCCCCACTCCAGTGTTATTTCCCCCATAAGGCCAACCTGATCCAAAAAACCATGGGTACGCCCCCCAAGGACGGACAGCACCCATGTGCGGCATTTGTGCTTGTGTAGGCTGTGTAGTTCTGCCAACCTCACCTGCTACTGATGCCGCCGAAGACTCCACGGTTGCTGGTAATGACATGATGACAGTTCCTTGCCCCTCTGGCATCACCGTAACTGTAGCCATTGGAGCCTCTTGCCCGGAATCCCCTGCAACCTCCGCCTGTGTCATGGGGACAGATACCGAGCTACATGTCGCTTCAATAGCAGCTAACCTGGCAGAAACAGATGCCTACAATTTATCCTGAGTCTGTTTCCGCATTTGAGTGCGGCCCCTCCTTTCCTCACCTTGTGAAAGCTGTGGTATAGCCTGAGTAATTCCCCTATCCTGTTCAATTGCCTCTAATTGATCAAGGATTTTCGCAATATTGGGATCTACTTCCTCCTCTGAAGATGAATCTGCCCGTTGCCTGCTACGTTTTTGAGGCTGGGCAAGGGCTTTTCCCTTTCCTTTCTTCCCCCCCAATCCTTTTTTGGGAGGCATTGTGTTAGCACAGGAGATCAGATAAGATCAGTGTAATTGTTAGCGTTTGAATACCAATAAGCTAGCACTGTGCAAGATAGCACATCAGCATTCAAATCCCCCTACTAAGTTCTTGAATTATGTCTATCCCAACGTATCTCTGATATAAATATCAAACCGTTGTGGCTGTGCAAATTCAGAGCCCTTAAGACATGCCAGACCAACCAATATTTGAATTACTGGCCTAATCTAATATATATATATATATATATATATATATATATATATATATTGTACTAGTACCCCTGTGGGGAATCACTACTCTTCCGCTCGCTGAACCAGTGGCCACAATTCCCCCCAACTGAACCTTGCACCCTTACCGGGTAACCCTGGGGAGCGCTCAGCCGCCTCCCCCATACACGCGAGCACGTGCTTCCTCTATTCCCACGCCCGCCTGGGCAACTGCTTCAGGGACAGGCCTCTTCCTCAGCCGCAGCTGAGTTTCCCGCTGGCCGGGTGCCTAGCAGCCTGCACACCACACGGAGGCTCCCGTCCACGGAACAGGCGCCCTGCCTGCTCAGGCCCACGCTCACCGGCTTCACCGCCGTGCAAGACTGGCCGCGCTCTTCCCCTCTTCCTGCAGCCCACCTGGTCTGCACCCCCCCATAACCGACCTTATCTTCCCGCCGCCGCTGGTTGGGGTGATCGCCTCTCAGGCACCGAGTGCCGCGTTACTCTCTCTCGCCGCCCCCTGGCGCCCACACTTCCGGGCCTCCCCCGAGCTCCGTCCTCCCCCTAAACCCCACTCAAGCCTTTCGCTGCTACTGCAGCTGCTGCCAAAGCTCCTCCTCTGCTGCCCGGTCTACACCGCTGCTGGGACCAGACTGCCGCCGCCGCCGAAACCGCTCCGTTGTCTCCGCCGCCGCCGAGATCGAGCAGAAGCTCCGCGCGGTGCTGGAGGGCTCAGACCGCGCTTCCCGCCATTTTCAGCCCTCGCCAAGAGCCGCGAAGCAAGGGATGATGACGGGAGGGGTGAGTACAATTTATACTCCACCCCTCCATGTCATCCTCAGCCCATATTTGAAGCTGCCAATGGCTGGCTTCCACGGGGTCTCTTCTCCCTGGCCCTCACCCACAACGGCCTCACGTGACTGGACAAGCCAGTCACGTTGTTAAGGTACTTATTGTAACAGGATTCCTTTGCACCCTAATGATCTCAGATAGCTTTCCCTTTGTTGGCTGCATTTTTAAAAATGGAGTTTACATTTGAAAATGCCCAAAGGACCACAATTTAAAGGAACAATTAATTTTTTTAGCTAGCTTTCATTTAACTCATTCTTACTAGTTTATTGGTCTGATTATTCTGTTATTTGTTATAATATTATGGATACAATCACTAATCTATCTGTTGAGCTAATACCTCTTTCAGAATCCATTTTCATGTTAATCTGTTGAATTTGCTTTAACTTTATCTATACCTTTTATATTTTTTTATAGATTTTATTCTGTCATTGACATTGCTGCACCAGTCTGAAAGGCATTAGGGATCACATGGATGCACAAATCTGCCAGCGTTAATATCTCCCTGTTTCTCATTTTTCCAATCTTAAATTCATTTCACCCTAAATAAAAATTAATGTACATTGTATGCACATTTTTCCTAACATATGTATTTTTGGACACAATTTTGCCTAATATACATTTTTTTGCAAGCAATTTTCCTAATATTTATTAATTTTATTGAACACATTTTCATGTTATTTTCATGAATATATGCATTTTTGTGTTTGCTTTTCCTAATATATACCTTGTATGTGCATTTTTTAAAAAAATAATATTTTATTTTCAACTTAAAACTACATAACACAACATAAAATACAATACAAAACTTACAACCCTTCATACCCCCCCGTGCTCCCCTCCCCCCAGGAGACCTACATCTATTCAATTATACATCTCTCCAAAATTGTAAAGACTCTTTTGAAGGTGTATGCCCCTTCCCCATTCTTAAAACATACTCCAATAATGGGCTCCATATAATGTCAAAATCGTTCTTCCTGGACATTCCACTTTTTACTTTCAAATTACATGTTAGCTTATCATTAAGTGCCATATCCCATATTTCTTTATACCATTCTTCTATTGTATAATTCCCTTGCACTTTCCAATTCTTAGCTATCATTAATCTAGCAGGTGCCAGGAGGTTGCTTATCAATTCCCTCTTACTTATATTCTCATTTCCTTTATCCCATATTGCTAGTAGAGCCAGCTTTGGGCTTACTTCCAATTTGCTTCCCGTTATTTCACTTATTTCTTTAAACACCCTTTTCCAAAAATTTTGTACATAATCACAGCTCCACCACATATGAAAATATGTTCCAACCTCCTGACATCCCCTCCAACAATTCTTAGAATTTTTTTTATCAATCTGGTGAGATTTTACCGGCGTTAAATACCATCTCCAAACAATTTTATAATAATTCTCCTTAATTCTAATCGACAATAGCTTTAACATTCTTGTATCCCATATCCTCCCCCAGTTATATTCATTAATTTGTTCCTTTAAATCATCTTCCCAGATCATTTTAAGAGAGTCTTGATATTCACCATCCTCTATCCAAATTTTATATATCCCACTAGTCAAACCTCTCCTAGTTTTAATTTCCCCTTTCTTTTCTCTTGATTCAATTAGATCTTCAAATCTTGTATTATCTCTACAATCCTTATTCTTCTTTTTCCAATCCTGTGTCCATTGTTTCAATTGTATACATTTGAACCAAGCTATCTTTTGTCCTCTTAACATCTCTCCAATTTGCTCCTTATTTGTCATTCTTTTCAACCAATCTCTTAACTTAATAATTTTCTGAACCCTCAGACCCCCTTCCAGCTCACTTTTTAAATTCCTTGGGAAGTTTTCCATTACTACCACTGGAGTAAGAGGAGAATTTCCTGGTATTAACTTCCCTTTAACTTTCTCCCAGATCTCTACAATGTTTTTCAACAACGGGTTGTCCAGTCCCCTCAAATCTTTTTTTAGTAAAAAAATATATTTTGCAGTTTAAAGTCTTGTTCTCCTGTTTGCGTCTCCAGCCATTCTAGATCATCCTCCCCTATTATACTATTTATTACATGTCTTAATTGGTTAGCAATATAATACTTCTTTCTTTTGCGTTTTATACCATAACCCTTTATTAACCCTTGCTTTTTTATCTCCATTACAGTAAGCATTAATCATATTTTGCCAGCTCTTTAACTTTACTTCCATTAGTTTAATTGGTAACATTCTAAACAAAAAATTAATCTTAGGTAATATCTTCATTTTAATAACCGCTATTCTACCAAACCAAGAATACTTTAATTTCCTATAAGCCTCTAATTTTTTCCCTATCTGTTTTTTCAAGCTATTAAAGTTAATTTCTTCTAACCTATCTAAATCTTTTGTAATATTAACTCCTAAATAACACACTATATTTTTAAGCCTAAGACCTAGTTTTATATTACACTCCTCCATTTCCTTCTTGTTATAATTAAATAGCATCATTTCTGACTTCCCCTAGTTAACTTGTAAGCCAGTAATTTCCCCAAATTCTCTCAAATGCTTCTTGATCACCTCCTCACTTTCCAGAGGATATAATAATGTATCATCCACAAACATGTTCATCTTAACCTTTTCTTTCCCTCCTATCCCTTTTAAGCTTGCATCTCCCCTTATAACATTCGCCAAAATTTCTATAACTATTGCGAATAAGATTGGGGAAAGTGGGCATCCTTGCCTAGTCCCCCGGGCTAAGAAAATCTGTTGCGTTAACCCATCATTAACCATTATTTCTGCTTTATTATTTGCATACAACTGATCAATCACTCCTATAAATTTATCTCCAAACCCAAATATTTTTATAATTGTTTTGAGTGCTGGCCATTCCACACAATCAAAGGCTTTGAATATATCCAGTACTAACAACCCTGCTTTTATATTTCTTTTTTTAATAACATTAATTATATTTAACACTCTCCCAATTAAATTAGGGATTTGCCTTCCTGAAATAAATCCACATTGATCTTTTCTAATATACTTATTTATAAATGTGCTCATTCTTTTTGCCATTATTGCTGTAAAAATTTTGGAGTCCTGATTTATTAATGATATTGGTCTATAAGAAACTGGATCCGTCAAATCCTTGTCTGGTTTCGGGATTAATATGATCAAGGAATGATCCCACGATGGTGGGGTCTTTCCTCCTTCTATTATACTATTAATATTTTTTTCAATTTCGGTATTAATATTCCTCTAAAAGTCTTATAATACTCTGGCCCCAATCCATCTAACCCCGGAGATTTCCCTCCTTTTAATTTATCAATAATTTCTTCTATTTCTTTTTCTGTAACCAAACCTTCCATATAATCCCTATCTTCTCCCTGTAATCTCATTTTCCAATTTCTCTCTACATATTCCACTACTTTTACCTGTGGACCCATATCTGATGCATATAATTCTTTATAAAATTCCTGAAAAATATTTAATTTATTCTTCATTAAATTACAACTTTTCCCTGTCTTGTCTTTAATTGTCCCTATCATATTCTTTGCCTTTTTTGATTGAGCGGACCTGGCCAGCATCCTAGAGTTTTTATTACTATATTCAAAAAAATCCCTCTTCAAATATAGCAATTCTCTTTGCACCCGTTCTAAATCCTCTTTCTCCAATTCCTTCTTTTTAGCTTGAAGTTGAGCATATAGGCGTCCATCTTTTGTCTCTCTTATTTTTTCCTCTAAATACCTTACCTCCTTTTCTATCTTTTTATTCTGTGCTTCCCCTTGTATGTGCATTTGTTGACTGGAGGACTCCATTTCAGAGGATAACTGAGTTTACGTTTACATATTTGTTCAGAAGTGCAAAATTAAACAAATTTCTCCCCCTTCCTTATTAAGGAATAGCCAAACCGTTTCCATGGGGGTCTGTTGCTCAGGCTGAAGAACATAAGCAGCAGGCCTTGAACTACAGGAAGTTTGAGGCAGTAGCTTCCTCCTTATCACTTGACTTACTAGCTTACAAGGCTTTTGCCCAGATGTTTCTTTTCCATTGTGGCACCCTGCTTATGGAATGCCCTCCCCGGAGAGGCTTGCCTGGCACTCATGTTGTATAGGCTGACCATATGAAAAGGAGGACAGAGCTCATGTAACTTTAACAGTTGTAGAGAAAAGGGAATTTCAGCCGGCGTCATTTGTATACAATTCATACCTGGTGAAATTCCTTCTTCATTACAACAGTTAAAGCTGCAGGGGCCCTGCCCTCTTTTGTATATGGTCACTCTAGTATAGTGCATGCAACTTTAATTGCTGTGATGAAGAGGGGATTTCACCAGGTACGAATTGCATACAAATTATGTTGGTTGAAATTCCCTTTTCTCTGCAACTGTTAAAGTTACATGAGCCCTGTCCTCCTTTTCATATGGTCAGCCTAATGTTGTAGACATTTCCACAGCAGGCGTAGACTTTTTATTTTCATTTTAGATCTTTGCACTGTTTTATCCTGTGCTGTTGGTTTTACTTTGGTTTTGTCTTTTATGCCTTTTGATCATCCATTTTTATTTTTATTGTGTCTTTTATGTTTTTAATGTAGGAGGACAGACCTCCTGTATCTTTAACAGTTGCATAGAAAAGGGAATTTCAGTGGGTGTCATTTGTATGCATGCAGCACCTGGTGAAATTCCCTCTTCATCACAACAGTTAAAGCTGCAGGAGCCCTGTCCTTTTCATATAGTCACCCTAACCTGAGTGTTTACTCTGTCAACACTTGAATGCTGTGTACCTGTTTTCACTGCCTAACATACTGAGGGTGAAGACAGACATAACATTTGAGAGCATTGGGACCCTCATCAAGATAAGTCCAAATGTCTCTTTCTCGCCAAGATTCAGGTCTGGAGAGTAGCAAGGGGAACTCTTTTGCAACTTTGCAGTAGAAGCTGGCTGTGGGTGATGCTGATTTCTGGCACAAATTATATCAACAAAAATGTGCATGTGGATGAACAGATAAATGTACAGTGGGTACTTTATTAATTGATAACCTGTCTTTTTTATTAAAATGTTCAATGGAGGCTTAGTCACAGAGACTGAGAACAGCTAAATTATAAGTGATGTGGCAACAATGGGTTATACATGTACATCATTCAAACTGCAAACTGCACGGTGAACTCACACTATGATTAAAGGGTGCACAGCAAATTCTCTTTGTCCATCTGTCTTCTTCTTCAGGTGTCACAGGATTAAAATTGGGAACCAGGCCAGGCCAAGAATTGGCATAACTGTATCACTCATACAACTTATCAGAGGAGAAAACCACAGCCCTTCAAGTGGACAGCTAGAAACATTTAACATGCAATTTTATGCATGTTTAGAGAGAGAAAAGTCCTAGAACTCCCAGCATGCCCCAGCCAGGCTGGTTGGGGCATGGTGGGAGTTGTAGAACTTTTTTTTCTCTAAACATGCATAGGATTATGCCATTATTTAATTAATTAGTTGGTTTGGTTAGTTATATATTTAAAATAGCCCAATACCTGCATTTCTCTGGGTGGTATATAGTATTAGGGTGACCATATGAAAAGGAGGACAGGGTTCCTGCAGCTTTAACAGTTGTGATGAAGAGGGAATTTCACTAGGTGCTGCATGTATACAAATGACACCTGCTGAAATTCCCTTTCCTATACAACTATTAAGGATACAGGAGCCCTGTCCTCCTTTTCATATGATCACCCTAAATAACAGAAGTGAATGTCCCAATATTTAAATGAAAAGGATGGAGAGAAAAGTGTGGTGGAATGAAAACTGTCAGACTTGATAGCGTTTTGAATTGGGGTGGCAGCAAAGGAAAGGAAAGTGTGCAAAATGCAGAATGGCAGAAAGGTGAACATGACATCTCTTGTTAAAATGGAAGGAATGGAAGAAAGATGAACATTTAAAATAGTTGTGTGTTTTTTCACATCAGAGAGGGAAATCCACCGAAAAGAGACCCCTGGGCATCTTTTTTTTTTTTTAACCTACACTTTTGTGGAAGTAAAAATTAACCTGGAACGAGGGTATAATGGCTTTGGGGTTGTTACATTTGATGGTCCGTGTTTGTTTGGATCCTAGATAATACTACACAACACAACTCAATTTAGAAAGGACAAAGTCTTTTCTCATGTGTGAGATGAAAGAATGAATAGCTCCTTTGCACTGCAAAGAAAATGCATATACATATATTCATCTTTTATATTCCTATCTAAAAGCATTTCATCTGGAAGTGGATACTGTAGTTTCTTTTTAAAGGATCCCTTATAATTTTCCTTTTCTCACAACTATAATGAGAGAGGGGGAGGGAGGGAGAATTGCAAATGTGTGTGTGTATGTGTGTATATATATATATATATATATATATTTGAAAAATAATTTTGGACTTGGATCAACATGCACTTTTTGAAGGCATTACAAATTGGAGCACAGTTGTTGGTGTCCTCCAAGCTACATTTATAAAGCCAAGTACAAGATATTCATGTGGAGCCATAAATATTAATCTGAGCCTCACGCCAAGGATATCCACTAACAGAGATTCAGCAGCCTAATGCAGATTTATGACTTGCTTTGTACATAGCTGTACTAATTTAATTACTTACATTGTAAGTAGGAAGACATATAATAATTTAAAATAATCCACGTGCTCTGTGAATGTCTGTTTCTGCCATCGCTAATCACTATGACTTGGGTAAGGATGGAAAACACACAAGGTTTTTAGTGCAACCTCAGTTTAAAACATAGCTCTTCTTTTTCAAGGTCGAGATTTGAAAAGGAGGAGGAGGAGGAGGAGGAGCAGCAGCAGCAGCTCTCTGCAAGATTCAAGTGAAAGCCAGATGCCCACAGTGTTGAATTGCTCCCTGCCCCCCATGGTATCACAGTATGACCAAGGAAGCTAGTCTTATAATACAGCTTTGGAATTCTGCTCCTTCAGCCTCACCTGGATGGGTTCAAGCAGGGATGTTGCTGTATCTAGCCCTAGATAGGGGTGGACATATAAGGTGTCAGTGTACAGGTGCATGCTACACCTGGTTGCCTAGTGGAGATAGAGTTTGCAGAGGGTTATTTAAGTTTGTGCAAAGCCCTGCCAACCCTCCTTGTCTGCCATCTTGACACCCATCTACCCATCTTTGTGCTGCATTGTTGGAGTAGCCTGTCATGTAAACGCCAGGTAGGAATTTCTTGCCTGTCATCCAGGCCACTTTTAAGCCTAGAAGTCTTACAAAAATGTGTAGAAAAATGTGCATACATTTTTATATAGGCAAAACACACACACACACACACACACACACACACACACACCACCACCACCACCAAAAGGAAAACACCGATCCAATGCAGAATCAGGACAGGATGAACTGAGCATGAGAACCTGAACAAAATCGAGTTCAACCAATTCATCCGCCCCGTTTAAATGTGCATGCCACTCACAACTGATGTTGTGGTGCCCGTGTCTTGCCATTTAAGCCCTTCATGGGGTGAGGTGTGCAACCTTTGTTGTCAAAGTTACAGAAGAAGTGCAAAACCAGATGTACCAGAGCTCTCATGTGTCCTGTTCCAGTGCTTATTGCAATAGGTAAAAGCGCTCACCATTTCCCCAGCATCCATTTATAGTTTTCTGTACTTGTCACAGTCCAATTGCACGTCTTCTCCCTTCTTAAAAAGTCAGGAGAGGCAGTAATCCAGGGGAAGGGTTTGGTTATAATAAATGATCTTCATGGTCCATAGGGAGACTGCCAACCACATGCTACTGTAGAATGTCAGAAACTGAAATGGGAACTGTATTAATTCAGACCTAACGTAAGCACACAATTACTGCCGATGCATAAATAGAACAGGTATTATAATTTTGTGTACAAATTTCCATTCACATTTCCAAATGTCCATTTACATATTTAATTACTTAGCTTAAGTGTTCAGTAGTAGTAAACGCATACTAATAAGGCAGGCAATCACATACACATTTTAGGAATTTATTTAACTGCACATGCCCAAGTTTAATTCAGATTTAATATATGTATCTGTATATCTATATATCTATACACACATAAACAATATATAAACAGAAACAACCTAGTGACTTAGTTGCATACTAATTACATAAATTGTTGTTTTGCCAAACAGTTTATTCACTAAACAAAGGAAGTGCTGACTGTGATATTTCCTGGTTTGTGAGACATAAATTTAATTTGTTGTAGGACAACAGTTGACAGTTCCCCCTCCAGTTTTTATATACCTGGTGCCCACATTCTTATTTATAATAGGTTAGATCCAGACTTAGAGTAGACCCATTGAAATCAATCAGGCTTAAGATAGTCATGTCTAACTTAAGTACCCTTGATTTTAGTGGGTCTACTTAAAGTATGACTAACCTGGATTCAATCAAATATTCAAAAAACAAAAAAACAATGACGGGTTCAGATTCTCATGTGAAAATCAGCTGATAATTAGAGCTGTATTGTATTAGACATTGTACCCTCTTAGATTCTGGAAGTCTTTTGTAATCTAGTTATCAGGCAGAGGACTATTCTATTTTGAGTGGTTCTACTTGTTCTTTTTAGGAGATCTTGGGCATGGAAGGGTCATCTTCTCTTCAATATAATAATACAGCTCTGCTGGTCAAGACTGAAGAAACTTCGGGTTGCAGTCACCTCCTAAGGCAGGTTAAACTCAACTGCAAATTTACTTTTGATCAGGTCCTGAAAGTTCAGAGAATGCTCAGTTGGAGCCTTCAAACATTCTAGCTAAGTAGCAAACTAGGAAGCATGCCTCCTCTGTCATCATTTCCAGTCAAGGAGGGAAGATATAAATTTATCCCCCCATCCCATAGCAAGATGCACTTTCTGTCATGCACTTGAGAATGTGCATGTCACCATCTTCTGTCGTATTTCGCTTGGCTCTTTTCTGGGAAACCAGCCAATATGCTTATCTTAGGAATGTCCAGGAATAAAGCCAGCAGACACACTGAAGGTTTTCGTTGCTTATTATCAAGAGATTAACCCTGGTAGAACGTGAAGTGCTGAAATCTTTAACTCACAGAGCCCAAGTGCAAGTTCCAGAATCCCCTGTCCAGTGTTTAATGCCAAAGTCCACGGTCAAGGGCCAGCCAGAGAGACAACAAGTCCAAGTCCAGAATCCAGGGTCAAGTCAGGTAGTCAGAAAGTCCAAATGCCAAAGTCCAGAGTCAAGGTTCAAGCCAGATAGTCAGTCCACGATCTATGAGCTGGAAGCAAGCAGGAATGCTAGAAGCCGTCTATGTCGGTTGTTCCCAGCAAAAGCACTGCCTCCCCTTTTGAGCCTTTTATGCCTCGCCTGAGCCTGTCCTCGCCCTTCCCCAGCTGTCCCATATTACTGAAGCAATTTTATTTAAGGCTCACATCTGCTGCGCTGTGTTTCTGTAATCTCAAACTCCGTCTTGTTGGTCGAATCTGCCCTGCACGCTTCAGATGCTGCCTCTGCTGAGGAGTCAAAGGATGAACTTCTTCGGGCCCAGAATCTTCCTCGTTGGAGATGGGGTGGAAGAGGGTGGCTTTCCTGGGGATTTTCTGAGGAACCGCCCTGTCCCTCCTTCTCCTCTGGTAAGTCCTGGGGAACGGGCGAAGCTGCAGCCTCTGGAACTTCTTGTTCCTCCTCAGAGGAAGATTCCTCAGATGGGGCCATAACATCTTCTCCCTTTGGCATTGCCATCCAGGCTTCCTCTGTCCCAGCTATTGTAGCTATCTGGCTACAATAGTCTAAACTGGGGGAAAACTGAAATAGTAATTAGTGGTGGACCTTGTGACATGGGAAGGATCATCACTGATAGAAGTCACCTGCCATGGTCACTGACATATTCAGAACTAGGGATGTGTATCGTATCGTTAAAATGTACGATAACGATACTGTAGGGTTGTTATCGTGCATGTGTTTAACGATACGATAGAAAAACCTATGATAATCATCAGAGACAATAATAATTGGGCGATTTTATCGTTTTATTGGACCGCCATATAAATATAACTATACTGTATTTTAAAAGTTAGAGACTTGAAACTTGGTCACAGTGCTTATGGGTTATGCCTACATATGTGTATGAAATTTGAGATTGATCCCTCCAACCCTCGATTTTATATGAATTTTTAAAAGATTGTTTCTTTTCTGACAGATCAGAATGACAGCTTGCCACGTGCGTTCATTCAGACCTGTCAGAACGGAAACAATCTTTAAAAAATTCATATAAAATTGAGAGTTGGAGGGATCAATCTCAAATTTCATACACATACTTAGGCATACCCCATAAGCACTGTGACTAAGTTTCGAGCCTCTAAATTTTAAAAAACAGAAGTTATAGGCATTTTTTCTTTAAAAATAGGGCTGCAAAAATATTGTTTTTTCTAGGGATGTGCACTGGATCGGACCTGATCCACGATCCGAGTCTGGTCCAGTGGGAAATCGGATAAATTATCCGATTTCCGATCCCGCAGCTGGATCGGCCGATCCAATCCGAACCGGTCCGAAAAGGCTCCGAACCGGTTCGGCGGATCGGCGGATCGGCGGGCGCCCACTGGCGCCCACCGCCGCTTCCATTGGCGGGCGCCAGCGGGCGCCCGCCGATGAAAGTGGACAGCGGGGGGGAGGAGGGGGGCGCTTACCTTCTCGGCCCGGCCGCTCCCGTCCGGCACTAGCAGCTACTACCAGCGGGCTCCACGGCCTGCTCCAGGGTGGCGCGCCGGGTGATGTCATCACCCGGCGCGCTACTCTAGAGCAGGCCGTGGAGCCTGCTGGTAGTAGCCGCCGGCGCCGGACGGGAGCGGACGGGCCGAGAAGGTAAGCAGGAGGTGCGTGGAGGAGAGGAGGGGGCACGCGGAGGGGGGGAGGGGGGCCCTTACCTTCCCGGCCCGGCCGCTCCCGTCCAGCGCCGGCAACTACTACTACCAGCAGGCTCCGCGGCCTGCTCTAGGGTGGCGCGCCGGGTGATGTCATCACCCGGCGCGCTACTCTAGAGCAGGCCGCGGAGCCCGCTGGTAGTAGCCGCCGGCGCCGGACGGGAGCGGACGGGCCGAGAAGGTAAGCAGGGGGTGCGTGGAGGGGAGGAGGGGGCACGCGGAGGGGGGGAGGGGGGCCCTTACCTTCCCAGCCCGGCCGCTCCCGTCCGGCGCCGGCGACTACTACTACCAGCAGGCTCCGCGGCCTGCTCTAGGGTGGCGCGCCGGGTGATGTCATCACCCGGCGCGCTACTCTAGAGCAGGCCGCGGAGCCCGCTGGTAGTAGCCGCCGGCGCCGGACGGGAGCGGACGGGCCGAGAAGGTAAGCAGGGGGTGCGTGGAGGGGAGGAGGGGGTGCGCGGAGGGGGGGAGGGGGGCCCTTACCTTCCCGGCCCGGCCGCTCCCGGCCGGCGCCGGCGACTACTACTACCAGCAGGCTCCGCGGCCTGCTCTAGGGTGGCGCGCCGGGTGATGTCATCACCCGGCGCGCTACTCTAGAGCAGGCCGCGGAGCCCGCTGGTAGTAGCTGCTGGCGCCGGACGGGAGCGGACGGGCCGAGAAGGTAAGCAGGGGGTGCGTGGAGGGGAGGAGGGGGCGTGCGGGGGGGGAGGGGGGCCCTTACCTTCCCGGCCCGGCCGCTCCCGTCCGGCGCCGGCGACTACTACTACCAGCAGGCTCCGCGGCCTGCTCTAGGGTAGCGCGCCGGGTGATGACATCACCCGGCGCGGCACCCTGGAGTAGGCCGCGGAGCCTGCTGGTAGTAGTAGTCGCCGGCGCCGGACGGGAGCGGATGGGCCGAGAAGGTAAGCAGTGGCGGGGAAGGGGGCTTACCCCCCCCCCGGAGCCGTCCGCTTCTATCCGCTGGCGCCCGCGGGCGCCAGCGGATGGAAGCGGATGGCCCCAGGGGGGGTAGGGAGCGCGGGGGAGGGGGCTTACCTGCCGGGGCTGTTCACAGCGGACGGCCCCGGGGGGGAGGGAGTTAGGCCCCCCCTCAGCCACCCGCCGCCATTTTTTTCTCATAGACTTGCATTGCAATGCAAGTCTATGGGGAAAAAAATGGCGGCCGATCCAAAAATTTCCGATTTTTGGGTCGGGATCGGACTCGATCCGGTCCGGGGGGCCTCCGATTTTGTCCGAACCGATCCGTGACAAAATTGGAGGTCCCGATCCGGGTCCCGATCTGATCCGGGGGGTCCGTGCACACCCCTAGTTTTTTCACGATAATTATCGTGAAGACGATATGGTTCACTTACGATATGAATGAAGATGATAATTTTTTTGGTCCGAAATGACGATAACGATAAACGACGATATTTTTTGGCGTGCATACCCCTATTCAGAACACTAACTGTAGATCACTTATCTTTTAGCACTTCTGTCATATAGGCAGCATAGCTAAAGGGGGATTAAACAGTGGATGCTTCTCCAACTAGAAAAAAATAGCTAAGAATAGCCAAGGGCATTTTGATCCCTACTCCTGCATACATGAACTGGTGTATGGTGTGTGCCATGCCCAGGGAAGATCATGCTGTTTGGACCTACATGGGACACATGTATGGCCCAATACATTGCGATGAGCTCATGCTGTGCTGAGAGAGAAAAGAGCTCACCCGGACCTACAGGAAAGCTCTCCCACATGCATATTAATGCGACTGAATTGTTTCCATGTGTACAAATAGCACTGATGCTTATTAGGACACTTAAGCCTGAAGATTACATCATGAATCTGTCACATGTTCTTTAGATATGGTCACTTATAGGAACATAGGAAACTGCCTTATACTGAGTCAGACCATCAATCCCAGTATTGTCAACACTGGACTCACCTACACCTGCAGGCCTTCGGGGTGGGGGGATGATCATGGGCTTTTCTGCTGTCAGGAACGTCCCTCAGGGTGCAAACAAAAGAGGTGGTTCCAGGGGTAAATTTTTTTTAAGAAGAGGAGGATTGCACAGCATAGATCCTGCGTGAAGGTAGGCCTTAAAAAAACCCTAAACAATCCAAAGGATGGCGAAAATGCTGTCCCTCTTGCCCCCAATATCTGTCCATTCTCCCCTCTGGCCTCCTGGCCTGTTTGCTCACCCGTGCAACACTCAGGGAAGAAGGGACGACCCCAGGAGTAGGCGCCACATCACCTGAGGACCTCGGGGTTGTCCCAGGACTGCAGTAAAATTTGGTAAAATTGTTGTCCCAATTATCCCAGGCAAAGTGAGTGGTCATCCCTGGTTAACTCCGGGATCCCCTGTGTCATTTAGATGCTTGGGGACAACCACTTGACCAGCCCAAGATAAATGACTGGTGTAGACATGGCCACTGACTGGCAGCAACTCTCCAGGGTTTCAGGCAGGATTGTCCTATCTGGGAGAAGCTGGGGATTGAACTTGGGACCTTCTATATGTTAAGCATGTGCTCTATCACGCTGAGCTATGGCCCTTCTCCATACAGGCTAGGCTGACCATATGAAAAGGAGGTCAGGGCTCATGTAACTTTAACAGTTGTAGAGAAAAGGGAATTTCAGCCAGTGTCATTTGTATGCAATTAGTTCCTGGTGAAATTCCCTCTTCATCACAACAGTTAAAGTTGCAGGGGCCCTGCCTTCTTTTGTACATGGTCACTCTAGTATAGTGCCTGCAACTTTAACAGTGGTGATGAAGAGGGAATTTCACCAGGAACTAATTGCATACAAATGACACTGGCTGAAATTCCCTTTTGTCTACAACTGTTAAAGTTACATGAGCCCTGTCCTCCTTTTCATATGGTCAGCCTATACAGGCTGACTTCAACTGCATTGAAAACATTAAGAAAGGTAACAATTATTTACAGGCTTGATGTCTAGCAACATTTTCTTTTCTTGTTTGTCGATTACTAATATAGATGCCTTACAGACTACTTTCTAAAAGTAGTCTGTAAGGCTTACCTTTGGCTTACCTTTTAAATGCTTTGCCTAGGCCACCCCCATGCAATCCCTGTGGTTGAATCATGGCATAACTGCATATTTGGGCAATACAGAGAAAATATCTCTAGAAAAGTTTCTTCATATTAATGGTGTCATTGCAATTACCTTGAAACATGGCCAGAAATTGATTGTAACTAGTTGAGCCAAAATGAGAAGTTCTGGGCAAAAACAAAACAAAACAGAAGACACTGTTATAGCTATCAGCCTAAAGCATAGAATGATGAATCTTTTTATATGCTTAGTTTTGGGCTGATCTATCTAAATTCTTTTTTATTATTTATTGCTTTGCAGTCATTTATTTCTAACTGATGTCATTATAACCCCTCTTTGTCTTGCTGCTTATTGTTTCTTTCATTTCTTGTGCCAAATTACCAGATATTTCAGAATGGCACAACCTATTAATTGGTATTAACCTCAAATTCACCCTGGACTTTCAAGGCCATTGTCCTAGGTGAAATCAAAAATGTGGAGGCAGAGCAAAATCTGGATGGTCCACACAAATTTTTTATTGCTATGTGAAGATAAGAAACCTTCATATTTATGATTCAAAGTGGGATTTAAACTTGGAATTGGAGCATATGAAGAACACATGGACCGACTCACTTTCTTTACCAAGTACTCTATGTGATTCAAGAAGTTAATTTTTGGCTTTTAATGAAGTGCCTTTCTGAGTAAAGCGACTTTTTCAAATCAGTGCTCTGTCTCTCCATTATTACCTTATTCACTACATGTAATTAAGGGAGGCACAGGAGTGCCTCCCTTGTTAAGGGCGGTCAGTAAAAAACACGTTCCACCATGTTAAAGTGATAATTGGGGAGGGGTCATTCTAACAGCCATAAAATTGAAAATGTTTCACCAATCTCTCTGAAATTTACAGGTGCCAGACAGAAATGTTTGTTTTACATTACCTGAAAATTTCAAGAAGATTGGTGAAAGACTGAGGGAAGGAGAGCAGTTTAAATTAAAAAGATTAAAGAATCCCCAGAATCCGAAACTGAAAATTGAACTCAGGGGTTGTGACCATTTTTGCGCAGGTGTCCTTACCTTCAGGAAGCCTTATTCATTAATCCAATGGCACAGTCTACTTCCTCCCGTTCTAGTGTAGGTGGAACTGCTTTTCTTTTTTTAAAAAATTGCTTAAGTGGATTTTATTAAATTAAAGCTGTGCCTCTTTAAAAATCCGGTGGTCATTTTGATTATGGCACACACTCAGTAGAGTCTCCCCCCCTCCCTCCTGCGTCAGCTACAATGGCCGCTTCCTCTAGCAAAGAGATTGCTGTAGTCTCTTCTCAGAAGTAAGTTCCATTGACTGAATGCAATGGTCTTACTCCCAGGTAAGTGTGTAGAAGATTGTAGCCTTTATTTAAAAAAAACAGTCTGGAACCTTAGAAGGCGGAGAGGGAGAGATGTGAGTGAGAATTCCCTCTCCTTTACAGCACTATAACTCTACAATTAACAACTTGCTTGCATGCTTTACATGTGTGTATGTTCATTTGATTATGGCTGCTGATCATTAATTTTCATATCAATTCAATCCAAGGCATGTCTACTCAGAAGTAAGTTCCACTGAGTCAATGAGTCTCATTCTCATTGCACTAGCTTGAAGGGGTGTGTGGATTTGGCTGTACTTCTCTTTGAGAGCTCTGTGTATTTAGGGACCAAGGCTTTTTGTAAGAGAAGAGGTTAAGCTCCCCCCTCTTTTTCTTTTTTTTTAAAAAAAATCCATGTATTTGATTTTTAAAGAATTTTTATTCCTTCATTGTTATTATAATTAATAATAATAATAATTAGTAGAAGTAGTAATATGTTTATTAATGTTACATTTATATCCTGCCTTTTTTTCCTCTTGCAAGGAACCTAAAATGGCTTACATAATCCTCCTCCATTTTATCAGCACAACAACCCTGTAAGGTAGAAGAGTCAGTGACATTCTGAATTCTCTTAGCTTTTCTAATATTTTTTGATCAGGTTGAACAAAACTATTGTGTATTGTTATCTCCAGTACCAACCACAGGCTATTTTTAGAACAAAAAAATAAAAATAAAAATCCAAACTTGGATAGATTAAAATTAAATTGAGCAATATTTCTAAACACCCACATGGCTATTCTTGGTACTGGGTCAGATGTAGTGATATAAGAGGATGTGCAGACTCCATTTAGTTGATCAGTTGCAAAGAAGCTTCTCTAGTAAGGAGGAAGGGGAAAGACCTAGACTGATCATTCTTTCAAGTGCCATATCTTCCCCCACAAAAACCTATGAGGTAGGTTAGGCTAAGAGTCTATGACTGGCTCAAAACCATCTAGTGAGTTTCTTCTGCTGCTCACTTTCACAGAAATGTAAAACAAATGTTTGGTAATGTTTGGGTGTATGGCATGTGCTACTTTTACCCTCACAACAACCCTGTAAAATAGATTAGGCTGGAAATTTAGGCCTGGCCCACTATCTATGTCTGTGTGCCTGCCTCTTTCATATATACACACAGAAAGCCATCCTTAGGTTTGTTCTTTACTTACTACATACCATAAACTATGTATGAATAGAGCTGTCACAAATGATGCAATACACTCACTTTTTGCACTTCCTAATACATTTGTTTCCCAACTAACTTACTGCTAATACAGTCATAAATCTAAAACTAAAATATGTTATTTTTACTATAGTAAGATTAAAGAATCCACATACATCACGTGCAAATCAGAGAACCTACTATTTTTCATATTAGTGTTCAAGAATTAGGATTCTTTTCCTAATTACGCCTTACACGGAGGTTGCCTTTTTCATAGCGGCCGGATCAACATTTTCATCAAGCTGTCCACCTCCCCTGCTCCAAACTCTTTCTTGGTCAGTCACCGCTAATTAGCTCAGATCCTGTTAGTGTATATGTGAAATTGTGATCCCCCAATGTGCATCACTTTACACTTGCTTACATTGAACAGCATTTGCCCTTTTCATGGCCATTCTCTCAGTATGCAGAGATCTTTATGGAGCTCCTCACAATCCTCTATTGTTTTAGCAAGACTAAATAATTTGGTATCATCACCAAACATGGCTACGTCACTGCTCACTTCCACCCTCATTCTAATATTATGAGAAAGGGAGAAACTGCCTCCCTATCCACTTTCTTCACAACATGCATATAGGAGTGAGCAGTGAGATGGCCAAATTTGCTGCTGACCTCAAAATATTGAGGGTTTTTAAAATGAAGTGAGATTACCAAGAGCTCCAAAAGAATCTCTCCATAGTGTGAAAATGGGCATCAAAATGGCAACAACAGTTCTACGTGAGCATTTGTAAAGTGATGCACACTGGAGCAAAGCATCCCAACATCACATATACACTGATGGGATCTGAGCCTGCAGTGACTAAACAAGAAAAAAAAACTTGGGAATGTGGTTGACAGCCCAGTGAAAATGTCAACCCAGTGTGTGGCAGCTGTAAAGACAGCAAACTCCATGTTAGGCATTATAACAAAAGTAATTGAGAATAAAACTGCCAGTCTCATACTGCCTTTATACAAATCTATGGTGTGACCACACTTAGAATACTGTGTACAGTTCTGGTTAACTATAGAATTTAGTATCACAAGATGTTGTGCTGGCCACCATTTTGGATGGCTTGTCCTCCTTTCCATGTGGTCACCCTATAACATGACACTATTCCCCCTTCTGAAGAGGTCTGGACCTCAGACTACTAAAGACAAAGTGGCAGACCATAATAACAGTGTTCATATGCCCATTGCTTTATGAGGCTTCTGCAGGCTACCAAACAGAGAACTATCAGGCCATAGAGCTGCTTAAATGGGTCTGCCAGAAACCTGACCTCACTGTTCCTGTTAGGTCCATGTCCTACAGCAAATGCTCTCAGCTGAACTTGATGGAATCCCATCCTTCATCCCTTGGTTTAATTTACTGACCGCCCCTGGCTGGGCCTTGCAGGGAACAATAGGGTAGACAGAGCAGGCATACATAGCACGCGCAGAGTGCTGGGAGTGGCAAATCTAAAAGCAAATACGTTGCTTTTAAAGAACCAAGGAAATTCAATGGGTCTTTTAAGTAAATATCTATGGATGGAAATGCAGCCCATGCAGGCTTGAAACTTGACCACAAACATGATCACAATCTGCTACTTTAAGATGCAAACAGGAAGAAAAAGCATGTAGCATAAAATGAGCTAAAATAATTAATATAGTAAACTGAAACTTATTCTAATTTAGGATATTTTCCTGTATCATCTTGTGTGCTTCCAGAATAAATTGGGGAGTTTTTAGTCGAGCAGAATTTTTTTCAGGTTCTCTCCAAATACAGACACAAAACATGAAATGCTTCTTTTCATGAGTCAGTCATAGAAAGCTTTTATTTCTAGACATTGGCTATTGAAAAATTCAAATGAGACCCCTCAGATTTCAAATGAGAAAGCATAACTTCTGGGGTTCATTTATTATTTTGAAAAGTGGGTGCAACACATATCACTAGCTTTGATTTTATATTGGATGTCAAAATGGTGTAACATCCTAGCTGATGCTAGCTGCTTGTCAACTGTATAATATCCAGTCATCCGTTACACAAAGCCATGAAATTCATTAAACAAAAAACCTACGGTTTACAAAAACAATGTTAAGGCTCCACAGTTTCCAACCAAGCACCAAAAAGCAGGGAAATTGGGAGTTAAGGCTCCCAAGCCTTAACGCCACATCCTCCCTAAGGAGGCAGAAAGTGCAAGTGAAATTCTCATTCTCCCAAAGCAGATAAATCATGAGGACAGGATGGAGAATATGATATGCAGACGTGATTGTGGGGTTGTGGAAAACTGATCACGAACAACTTAGGGCCACCTACTTCTCTTTTTTTGTTTAGAGCAGCCCTTCCCCAACTTGGTGCCCTCCAAAGGTGTTGGACTACAACTCCCATCATTGCAAGTCAGTATGTCCCATGGTCAGGAATGCTGGGACTTGTCATCTCAAAAATCTAGATATGCAATTTGATATGCAGAGGTGACTGTGGGGTTGTGGGAAATGATGATGAACAACTTAGGACCAGCTACTTCTCATTTCTTAGAGCATCTCCTTATGCTGAGAATTGCAACCCAACACATCTGACAGGCACCAGGTTGGCAAATGTTGTTCAAGAAGAAGAGAAGGCAGAATGTAGATCTCCAGATGTTTTAGAATTCAACTTGTAAAAGCCCCTATCAGCATGGGCAGTTGTCAGGAATGCCACGAGTTGATGTCCAAAACATCAGGATAGATCTATTTTCTGCCCACATATGTACTAAAGTATGATGTTTTCCAGCATTGTGATCAACCAAGGAACTACAAAAGAGCTGCATCATTTTAAATAATAAACTGTATAAACCAAATGAAACAACAATGAATGAATCTTGAATACCTACGGTAATCCGGATAGCCCTTCAGACGTCAACATTAGTTTTCAACACATGGCATAGGATGTCTGTTTCTTGAATATCAGATAAAGGATTTCTCTTACTTGTTCAGCAGTGTGAGATCAAAGGCAGAGCTACCACCTAATACTTTCATGCATCAGTATTATTTTAAAATTAAGTATGAAATGATTTTTGTCTTCCCCATAACACATAACATGAGAGTTAAAGTGCAACACATCTGGAGAGCACCAAGCTGGAGAAGGTTGACTCCTATACTTGTCTTCTCAGAAGCCAGTGCCACTGAATTCACTAGGGCTTACTCCCAAGAGGTATAGGGGAATGACCAGTATATTTTGTTTAAATAGATTTTTAAGAAAAAAAAAAAACATTGGTTCTTTGAAGGGCAGGATATTGATCAAAAGTTGGAAGTGCCTAGAACATGCTCTGGTTCTAGATCTGTAATGAATAGTGCCCCTTTTGTTATCAAGCGTGCTGCTATATGCGAGATGTGTTTGAGAGATGTGTTTGAGACCCTGTATTTGGTAAGGATATGGAACAGTATTTCCCATCTTGTTGCCCTCCAGGTGTTTGAGATGACAAGTCCCAGCATTCCTGACCATGGGACATACTGACTTGCAATGATGGGAGTTGTAGTCCAACACCTTTGGAGGGCACCAGGTTGGGGAAGGGCTGCTCTAAACAAAAAAAGAGAAGTAGGTGGCCCTAAGTTGTTCGTGATCAGTTTTCCACAACCCCACAGTCACCTCTGCATATCATATTCTCCATCCTGTCCTCATGGTTTATCTGCTTTGGGAGAATGAGAATTTCACTTGCACTTTCTGCCTCCTTAGGGAGGATGTGGCGTTAAGGCTTGGGAGCCTTAACTCCTAATTTCCCTGCTTTTTGGTGCTTGGTTGGAAACTGTGGAGCCTTAACATTGTTTTTGTAAACCGTGGGTTTTTTGTTTAATGAATCATTTTGAAGTCCAAAATGTGTTCTTAAATTGCAGGGAGTAAACTACCCATCCAAACAGATGCAGCAACCCATACCAGCATTACACCTCTACGGAAAGCCACTGGAGTTGATTTACTGAACATTTCAGGTGGACAGATGTGGCAAGAAGTTACTTCTTTCACATTGGTGCCCCCAGAAGGCAGGGCCTTCTCACAGTGCTTGTATGTGGATTGGTACTATTTGACCCAGCCCTAAGCAATTTGTTAAGAAGTCTAGACATACCACTGCCTTGCTGAATTCTAGACCCTCCTGCTTCATTTGTCCTCATATCCCGCCTGATTCTCCATTCATTATGGATTGAATGTCTACCCACCTTCTTTCTTCTGTCCATCCCTCAGTTCATCAGCCAAACCACCTGTTGCTCTATTTTTGATATGATCCATATCTTCCATATAGGTCTGCCATGTCTACCTACAGACACGATCCAAAATGGATATGTGCATGGACTTACTTTTGTAGACACAAAACCTGAATGGCTGCCTAACAAACGGTAGGCAGACAAGTTCTGTTGAAATCATGTTAAGGTCAGTTGTGCCGTGTCATTAGTCACCTGAATGTTAAGCCACAGAATGAGAAATGTATAGTTCTTGCCAATAATCTTGAACAGATTTTTTTTTAATGAGGCCTGGGTTGGTATATGAAATACATTATTTCACTTTTGTTCTCTAAATCTCCCCTTCCCTCCCCACAATATCATTATCATATTTGCTTATTTATATCTGTATCTATCAGCTTGCTCTCTCTCGCCTATTAAAAACAGTGGAATAGAATAACATCTCTGATGAACCTTTCTTACAATTCCAACTTTGCTTGTGCTTCAATTTCAAATTTAATTTATTTGTTTCTTTTCCCAGTACATCAAGGTTGTTTTTTGTGTCTTTTAAAAAAAAGAAGTAAAAATATGTATACTCCATTTTGGAATGCTTTTAATGGCCCTGTAAAGAGACTGTAGATCCATCAATCAGTTTTCAGTTATTCAGTTGCTAATCAGGTTTGAAAAAACAGCATCGCAATAAACCAGGCAGGAGCCATTAACTATTCTAGAAGACACTACCGTCTGTTGAATGGAATCAAGATGCAATTAATCATGAAACTGCCTCTGTTATCTACAAGGATAGAAGATCACCACAAATCTGGCGATTTGAATGTATTTACTGTAAAGTCATTGGGACATTTGAGAAAATTACTTTGCTTCAAAAATTGCTGCTTATAGCAGAGTCAATTGTTTTGGTGGGTTCTTGTTTTTTTTTTTTTTTAGAGAACACACTTCAAACTAAACTATGTCAGACTTTGAAAAAAAAATTCTTTGAGTCTATCTCTCCTTACCTAGTCTCAGCAGCCCCACTCAGGAAAATGAGCAGGAGGCCCTCAAACTCAGCAGGGCCATTACCACATTGTGAGGTATGCGAAGTAATACAGTACTATCTAAATAGGGAGAAAAGTAAGACCATTGAGTACAGAACCTAAAACTGCAATACTGCCTTGTCAGAGTTTGCCATTCTTGCAGTGAGTGGTACCCACATATATATTTCTCACATGGTATTCTGGGGCAGATTTCCTCAATGTTTCATCCAGATGGTTTGGACTACAACTCCCATTATCACATGCCAGCTGGGGATGATGGGAAATATAATCCAAACCACCTGGTGGGCACCACATTGGGGAAAGCTGCTCTATATATTTTGATGCCTGAGTTCCAGGAATTTTAAATGCATTTTATTTTTGTCTCAGCTGTAATTTATAGAAATTTGTGCAAAGCGCTACGAATGAGCTACAGTCCTTCAGTGCTAGAATCCTCTAAACCAAGATGGGGCGATCAGAGTGCTTAGTTTTAAAGGAAAGCCAAATAGGCATAACAGAAATCTGATGGAATGGACAAGAGCCAGTGGGATATGATCATCTCTGGAGACAGGGAAGCACAGGGAAAAAGTATACCGTGGGTCATGTCACACTTCACATCAAAGACGGCATGGACTTAAACAAAATAAAGAAATCTCAAAAAGGACAGACACCTTCCCCCCCAAATAATTGCTGGTGACATTTCCCCCAAACCTGTGCTTTTGCTGCTGCGGGGTTGCGTCCCATTATCCCCATGGCAAGGAGCGAGCGTGGGGTATATATGGACCGTGAAGGGGGGAGCGGGCACTGCTGCCGCCCCTCCCTGGCTTTTTCCAGAGAGCCAGGGCAAGGGAGGACTGTTGCCACCTTCCCTGCACAAGTGGTGGGGAGAGGTTGAGGCATCTTGGCCATCTTTCTGCAGGCGGGAGGGAGGGAGCTGGGCAAAGTCAGGCCACTAGCATAGCGCTCTCAAATGCTTTGACACTGCCTGGCTCTTGCTCCAAGCCTGAGAAGGAAAGGGTCGCCCCATGCGTCCATGTGCTCTTTGCTGCCTCGCCAGCCAGCAAGTCCCCAATGGCGCTCTCCATCGGGGGCCTGCAGAAACCCAGTGCCAGCCCAGGCAGCCATGCACTACCCCACCAGCGCCTGCCGGCAGGGAAACCCTTCTCCCCAGGGAGGCAACACGGGGGCGCTCAGCCTCGCTTGCCCATCTGTGCCATGGACTAGCTGCCATTTTCATTCCCCCTGCACGTGCAGAGATCAGTTTTCACTGATTGAGCTCAGACTCCAAATATATTTCTGCATTTTTCAATGATTCTTCTCCCTATGGAGGGAGCGCAGGGGCGTTCCGCCCTGGGTGGACAGCAACCAATCAAAGATCAGCATCTGCCTGGCCATGCCTCTGACATGACCCCGGAGCAGCAGCAACAGATGGTGATATGCCATCCTTGCCTCACTACAGACAAAAAAGTTGGGGTAAATCCAAAACTTTTTTGTTTTGGAGCTTAGGAGGAAAGTCCCAGGATGCCTGTATGGTGGCTTCTGCATCATATAATTGACCCCCCCACACACATACACCAGGGCTTTCCTCGTGTATATACAGTCCTGTTATCAGGCTCCAAAAGTAATTTAGTACGAGGGACATACACCCCCAGACCAAATGCTCAGGGTGAACTTGAGTTGGAAAATGAAATTAGAGACGTATCTATGGGAGAAAGTGTTATATGAAAGGGTGTTTTCAATTACCCTCACACAGACAGGATAAATGCATATTCTGGTCACAACAAAGAGATAACGTTTCTGATACTCCTCAACAACTATGCTCTAGGAAGGCTACCTGAAAGCCAATCCTCTCCCATATTTATTTATTCATTACTTTTATATACCGCCCAATAGCCGAAGCTCTATGGGTGGTTCACAAAAAGCCTGCTCAGTCCATAAGATCTTCTGGAGAGGTCCTTCTTCTGAGATAGCCACCATCAGAAGGCCTTTTTGGTGGCTGCTCCCAGGCTGTCAAACTCCCTCCCAAGAGAGGCTAGGTTTGCTCCCTCTCTGCTATCCTTCTGAGGGGAGGCAAAGACCACTTTATTCAAAAATGCCTGTATGAAGGTCTGTAAGCTGGCTGCTGATTTCTGTAAGTATTACACTTTTATTGTACTTTAATGTGTTGTATTCTTTTGACCTATTTTAAATTGTTTTGTAAGCTGCCTTGAGTGCCAATTTTGGGGGGTATAAAGGGAGAGTATAAATCAAATCTAATAATAATAGATAGGAAGTTGGTCATGGGACCAACCAGAAGGGAAGTGACTTAGGACTCAATCTTAAGTGCACTGAATACAATGTATATCCTGTAAGTTGCTGAACCAGAGTGCTATCAAATTTCATTTATATGCAAGAAGAAAAATTGCCAAGGAGCTCCAACACTGTCACATTTGACTTCAAAAGAAGAAACTTCTCAAAACGAGAGTAAAAAGTAAGTTGAAAGGGAATGTCAAGAGACTTAAATCTCTCCAGAATGCTTGGGGGTTAAAACTACAATAATAGAAGCTCAACAAGAATCTATGCTGAAGGTTAGGAAAGGTGTCATCAAGACCAAGAAGGCACTAGTACTGTATGGAGAAAGTGGATAAGGAGAGGATTCTCTCTCTCTCTCTCTCTCTCTCTCTCTCTCTCTCTCTCTCTCTCTCTCTCATAGTATTAGAACCTAATGCAATGAAGCTGAATGGTGAGAGATGGGCAGAAGTACTTTTCACAAAAAAGGAAGCACTTCTTCACAGAATGCATAATTAAACTGTGGACTTTGCTACCACAAGATGTAGTGATGGCCACCAATTTGGACAGCTTCAAAAGAATTAGACAAATTCATGGAGGATGAGGTTATTAATGGCTACTAATCATGATGGCTATATATTACCCCCAGTATCAGAGGCAGTATGAACAGGAAGGTGCTGTTGCACTCATGTATTGCTTGTGGGTTCCCATAAGTACCTGTTTGGCCACTATGGGAACAGAAGCTGGACTAGATCAGACTTTGGTCCAATCCAGTGTGTTTCTTCTTAAGTACCTGTTTGGCCACTATGGGAACAGAAGCTGGACTAGATCAGCCTTTGGTCTTCTTAAGTTCTTATATTTCAAGAACAGCCACTCAATGACAGTGCACATTGCAAATTTGCAACAACCATAATAATTGTGCCAGTCATGCCCACATGGTAAATATATAAGCTTGGACCCCAACTTTCTCTCCATGAATGGAAGAGTTCACATTCATGGCATGGGGCTTTCCTACCTGCTTCCTTCTGTAATCCCCTGTAATGCCAAAACCTCTCTTTCTGGGTTTGGGAACCAGGGAATTGGTGGAAATCTCCCTGCCCCCGACTGCAATTTATAATTCAAGCCATAGTGATCAGAGCACTGCCAAAATGCTTGCCATTGGTACAGATGCAGAGAGAAGAGCAGATTCAGATATCTCAGAGAGCCATGGAGGTGTGCAATGTAGAAGCTAATTGCACTTTCCTCTGTCCATTTAGGATCCATGACATTGAAGGCTGGACCACCTGGTGCCTGGCAGAAGCTGAAAGCAGGTTTTGCCCCCACTGGGACACTTTCCCTCAGTGAAATGCTGTACTCTTTTCTACAGGAATGAAGAGTAGCCTCTTCTGGGGAAGAACATATATATGTGTGCTCACAGACACAGTTGCAATGGGGACTAAACCTGTCCCCTGCTTTTGCTGACTCCAGTTTCTTGACGTGAGCAGGCTTTGTCCCTTTCCCATTAACCTTGCTGGTTGTACCATGTCTATTTTGTTCCATAGAACTTAATGGGATTCATTGAGAATCAAACTGTACCTACCCACCCAGCCCCACTCTAGGGGTTTGATTTCTTTGTCATTACAGTGGAGTTTGACAAAGAGACAGAGCCCAAAATGTTGCTAAAAGTAAAGGTGGTGCATAATCTAATCTTTTTCTTTTGGCTCCTGCCTCCCTTTAGAAAATCCCAAGAGAGCTACAAATCACACCCTAGACAGTCATTTGATTCAGATTAAAATAATTTTGCAGTGATGTGCTTCCCACAAACTCTTAAATCCTGTAAAAGTTTCATATGATAGGTACAATTAAATCCCTTGAAGACTTTTGCATGTTTCTTCCTCACCTCCCTGCTCCTATAGTTAAATGTTAGTGACATGATAATAAGAGAGCAACCAACACCCGAAGTTAGACATCTTTGGCAGCCAGCATCAACAAATGATAGTTTCATACAACCATGTTCACCACATGATAACTGCAACTACTTTACGACTGCTTATCTATGTCAATTGTCTATCACAGACCAACTCCCACAAATAGCACTTTCTTATCATGTGAATACAGCATCCATCAATGGCAACAAGCTTATCACTGATAACGTTATCACTTGATACATACCATCTCAGCTGATCATGGGAAGTGACCCTACCTACATTTGCAAAGTTGGAAAATGAGAAAACTGAGAAAGTTCCTTGAAATATTTGGTTGGCTAATTTTAGTGAGGTAGCAAACAACCCATACATTCCATGTTCACTACTTATTGAAATAGTGTATCATAAAGAAGTTTAATTTCCTGGAATTACAGTTGTACAGAATCATAGTGCTTGTCCAATTAAAATTATTTAGTGGAAGATGGCCTGTGCTATATCTCTGTGGCTCACCATGCCTTTCTGCCTGTGTAAACAGTGCCACATTTGATTTATAATTATGTAATGTTATGCTGCAAAATGGCATAAGAATTGAAGGTTTTCCACCTCTCTATAGCATATAAGAAGTAGTATTGCCTCTCATTTTCTGCAACAGGAGGGAAAAGGGACAATTGAGTGGCAAAATTTCTGAGCTGGGTTTTACGAATATCATGGACATACCAAACTCCTTAAAAGTACATACACTTTCCATGTGGGTACTTTACCATGTATGTGCTTCATGTTCCTTTACCAGCAATATTACTGTTGTTATTGTTGTGTCCTTGTTGTTGACGATGACAATTTAGTAGTAGGAGTAAGTACTAGTAGTAGTGGTGGTGATAATAACTAGTAGAGCAGGAAAAAATGAAGTAAGAAGTGCATAGAATGAAAAAAGACAAGTCCTTTACCTGCGGCTTCCAACGTATTAGTGGGGCAAAAGAGGGAATTGTAGAGTGAATAGAAAGAAAGATTAAGAATGTTCAGTGGCAATATATTATTTCCAAAGCACCACACCTTCATAAAAGTGGTCTCTCGTTTCTATGATTATTCCTCTGTTTTGTTGTGTTTCAGGGGTTTAAAAGAGAGAAATGTTTAGAATGGGAAGGCAAGAGAAAAGGTGTATAGAAGCTTTTAAAGGAAGGAAAGTGAACCAAGTGGCAGACAGAGCAGCAGAAAGAGGAAGGGGAAGATGTAAAATGGAGTGAAAGAAAAACCAGACTCACAGTCTGAAATTGCTAATTGATAAATACTTTCCTGGCCTTCAAATAATGTGCAAAGGTTGCATCATTCATGCACTTTGCACTTACTGTGAAGAGGAACTAGGTAAATCCCCAGCCACCCTGATTCACCCTTGGATATTTCATGAGTATTTCTTATCGCTCAGTTGAGCATAAATTCATAGATTTTACGGTTAAGGGAGCTTGAGATGGGCAGCCGTATTTTCTGCACTTAGTCCTGCCACTTCTTATTGGACCATCTGCTGTCACTTTAAAGAGACAAGTGTATATTATCAAGGTAAACATACAAATCACTCTTGCATTTGATCTGGGTGAGAGTTTGTGTGGGGGGGGGCAGCTCTTAAACGTATTGATTGGAATGTGTCAATAATGTTATAGGAATGCGTCCTTGAGAAAGAAAATAGCACAAATATTGCTCTAGTGAGTTCAGACTGAAGAGTTATGCCATGAGAAACAGCTTCTCTGCATAGGGATTTATATTTAATTTCTTTCGTGAGAAGAGGGGATTTGGATCAACATCCCTTTCCTTTAAAAAGAAAAGGAATTCAATATAGATATAGATGTTGTCCTTAATACAATTATTAGGAATCTTGCTTGGAATAGCTAATACAACCTTCCCCAAGCTGGTGCATTCCAGTCGTGTTGGACTACATTGTGTTGGCCATGCTGGCTGGGGATAATGGAAGTTGTAGTCTAACCATCTTGGAGACACCACATTGGGGAAGTCTGAACTAACACTACATTTTGTTCCAGCGTAATTCTTAAGAGATGGGGAGAGAAGTTGTGAAAACAGCCCACACACCTGTATGGCATTTTACATTTCAGATTTGTAGTTCTTTAAACAAGCACACAGTGGGCGGGCCAAAAAAGAACATTAGGAAATGACTACACTATGAGATATATGGAAAGAGAGGGCTCTTTCCAGAACAAATATTAGTGAAAATTACCTCTGAAGCCCGCACAGGAGTATCACTTACAGCCCCAGAAACCCCACACAAAGTCATTTGTGAAAAGTACACATATATTTCCAATCATGCTTATACATCAAAGTTTCTTCTTTTGATTATGGTGCAAAAGCAAAAATTCAGGGTAATGGGTTATAACAAGATATAACTATAAGGGATTTATTTTCCTTGGTGGATCCCTGGCACACTGCAGAATGCACGGCAGCAACTTGGAGTTAAGCCCCTGAAACAGTGTTGGGTGTTGTCCATTAGCTGATCAACCTCAGCCAACATGCCCACCTCCAAAGCTATCACTGACTGGACATTGCTTAGACTTGGGAAAGGGCACAGCATGGCATATCCTTTCCCAGAGCCCAATTCCCTGGAAGACAAATGCTCAGGATGTGGTGTGGTGCGCTATCCTGCGGTCTTTGTAGGAATGGGTGGACACTGGAGTCATCTAATCACCTCTCTTTTAAAATCCTTGTGAACATTTGAAAAGGCAGGATATTTTTTGAGGCCTAGCAAGGAATGATTGCAAACAGCAAGTGGAAATGCAGAAGACATGCCAAGGGAAATTTCCCCAGAACTACGAGAAATGGCTTTTTCTTTGTATCACAAATTCATGGCCCTGTCTTTAAAAGGTTGGTCTCTGATTTAGGATAGTTGGATACGGATGGACAAGCTTATCAATTTCTCTTTCTTGCTATTTTTCATTTTCCCTTTTGTCATTCTGTTCTGTTTTTGCATCCGTTTGTGACTTAAACAAACAAACCTATGCATGAAAAATTGTATGCATTTTTGGTGCCATTTTTCCAAATATGCATTTTCGTACACAAGTTTGCCTAATATAGGAATGTGTGCCTTAATATAATGTTGCTTTGTGCATTTTTCAATAATATTTGCATTTTTGTGTGCATTTCCCCCTAATATGTGCATTTTTGTGTGCTTGGGTTTGTTTTTTAAAATTTTTATTTTTTAAAAAATATTATTTGTTTGTTTAGCTTACTACATTGCGAAAATCTGAGAAGCGTACTGAAAGATATTTGTGTTCTGGCTTGTATATTGGTTTGGAAAATGTAAATATGTTAAGTTCTTTTCGAAATGTGAATTGAATGAAATTCTCCCCGTCTCTATAGTCTGCTGATTTTCTGGACTGAGTTGGAAGGAATCCCCACAGAATAGTATTCAGTAAGTTAAGAGATATGAGATACTTGGTGCATGTGACCTAAACTAAATTTAACCAATGAAAATAGCTTGCTTGGTCTGTATTTTTATGAATTGTTGCATCTTGTGCATGAGAGAATCGGAAAATTCTCAACCAAAATAATAACATTTTACATCACTTTCCTTTTGATGGGATGTACAAAATCTAGAAAAATGTTCTTGTGTTTATGTATTGCATTATCAATATGAGCATATTCTGAATATGTGGAGAACTACTTCCAGCAGAGTTTTCTGAATAATTTGTTCCCCTGTGATAATTACAGTTTATGTTTGAGATGAGAGACTTTTTTTGTTGTTAAGCTCCAATGCTTCGATGAAGTCCAACTGCTATACCGAGAAGCAAATTAAAAAGACTGTACTCAAAACCAGTCAGAAAAGGATCTTAATACCTCCATTCAAAGTTCCTCATTTACTACAGAATTTTGAAAATCGATGTTTCTCAAGAATATGTTCTTGGGCAAGACAATTTATGGAGTCTAACAAATGTTATTGTCTCCTTATCACGTGCATAATTTTAGCTGTTTGTTTGTTTGTTTGTACTGAAATGCACCAATGAAGGTGACATGATCACACAGATAGCAAGTCAAACATTATTTCAAATATGTAAGGGATTTCCTCCACCCTCCTAACTCTTCCTACCATTCTATAATATATTGTGCTCAGCTTTGGGGATGACAAAACATGCATAGTTCTGCTGTCTCCAGCCTCCATGCAGTTTCAACCACATGGAGAGAAATTCCTGAATGGGGCTAACAGGAGACACCAAGCCAGATCTACACCAAGCAGGTTATGACACTTTGAAAATGGTTTGAAATCTTTATATGGAGTGTGTCCTGGGCCCCAACAGCTGTCAATACCGTTATAAACCGTTTTAAAGCAGTAGTGTAGATCCTGCAAGCTTCTTCCATCTAGGTGGTGTTTTAGGGGCAAAGCAAGAGGGGGAAGTTCTGCGAAGGGTTCATGGTGCATTTTGGAAAACACCCGTCACCTTCAGAGCCAGCTAAGTGTCTTACACCCTTCCACTGAACATTCGTTTAACACATAGGTTCAACTTTTTCTAACTGCCAAGCAATGCAACATAATACAAACTATTAAATTCAAGGAAAATTATTCCAAGTGAAAATAAATATGAAAAAGACAGCTCAAAGACATTTAAAAACAAACAAACAAACCCGACCACATTGGAATTTGTTAATTTTGATACATTTTAATTTGGATTTATTAAATGAATGGTGCTGGTTCATATCTCTCTCCCTCTTGCAATTAAACAGTTGTACAACTCTAGTGCTATGCATCACACCTATTGATGTCATGGACAGTCATTGTCTTTGTAAGACACCTGAATATGTATATAGAAAGGTAGGTTTTAAAATGAAATGTGCAATCCTAAGCACATTTACCTGAGAGTAAGCCCCATTAAATTCAGTGGAGCTTACTTCTGAGTAGGATTGGACTATACATAAGCATTCCACTAGTGCTGTTACTTTCACATTTTACAGAATAGCAAAACTCTTTGGGAGTGGGGTTCTGGAGAGGACCATATTTTCCCAGTGACAAACTACCATGGGTTGATTGTGGGATATTATGACACCTCCAGAAAAGAAATGAAAAAGTGGAGTGAATTTTGGGCAGATGCTGTTACATCATGTGGTGCATGGTATAACAGTTATTTATTTATTTTATTTTATTTTTTATTTCATTTATATACCGCCCCATACCCTGAGATATAGGACCAGTTCATATTAGGAGCATGAGGAGACTATATAGGAGTATGAGGAGATTCCAGCTGGGGTCCACACATGTGGAGATGACATTTGGAAGAGTTCAGCGGATGTTTTCTGTGCTGAAACCTCCACATGCTGGTGCCATTCTGTGTGAGTGCCATTCTGTGTGAGTGTTCTCCATCCCCCATCCCATCTATTCTGAGGGCATTCACATGGGTTCCCCATCCTAAAATAATAGCTCCTCCCCATTCTTCTGCACCCCAGTGCAATGAACTGATCACTGGAACACCCACCTGTTACTAAAGTAAAGTTGCAATGTATTGCTGTTTCCAAACTTTTGCTTTACAGTTGAGGAGTCAGAGGATAGGACCCCCTCTACAAGAATTCGGTTTGACGCCTGGTTCTCCGATTATGCACATTTTCTCACAATTGCGTTTATGCCTAATTTAATATACAACATACCGTGAAGCATATAAATGGCAGTATAACCGGTGCTTTCAATTGGCTAAAATGTGGAGAATCGCTTGTTTACATGGTCAAAATGCGCTTTAACGGCCGCGGAGAAGGAAAACTCGCTATTTAACGTGCATTTGATTATGCGCATAATCGGATAGATAAAGCGCCTCAACTCCCGATTTGCACTCCGCTCTTATAGAGGTAAAATTTTTAATGAGACTTGAAAGAGCTTTAAACCTCTCGTGTAGAGGCAGTCTAGGACAGAAACCACTTGTGGCTTCCTTTTCATTTGCATATCTGTCACAATCCATAAACAAGTATATTCAAAGAAGGATGACTCTGTCATTGCACATTCCCCTTCCCCCTCATAGGAACACAGCATATTTCCTTCTTTATCCATCTCCCTCTTTGAGGGTAAATCCTTCTGCCCATACTTTTCCAGAGCCCATTGTTTGGTGCTGTCATTCAAGTTGGGAATTTTCAGGGAAATGGGGACTGGTGCCTCCAGACATCCATAGCATAGCTACCCTTAATTTATCACTATTTCTCTTTTTGGGTCAAAACAGACATTACTTTAATTTTATGTCTAGCAGTTATGTTCTTTTTTTAATTTTTACTCTAGAGAAGGTGCAGGGGGGCTGATCTGGATCTTACAAGCCTCCCTAACCCCCACACTTGGGTTCTGATCCTGGTGTGTTTGTGGGGGGGGGGGGTGGAAAGAGAGAGAGAGAGAGAGATGCATGACCACTGAAGACAGATGCACTGTCATTGAACAGAAAGGCAACTGAGGAGAGCATGCATGTCAAAATGCTAGCAGAGCCCCTGGTTTCTGCAAATGAACCTTGTATTTCAGAGTTCAAAGGACAATAAGAAAGACACCGCAAGCCATGTGGTTTGTTTGTTTTTTGTCTTTGCCCTGATAAATGGCAGGTCAAGGAGGGTTGTATTTAATAGTATATTCCTCAATGAAATGTCACTTTTTCCTCAATGTGTCCTCTGTGTGAGCTAATTAAAATGATGTTTTACTGCAATGTCAGCACACCAAGTTGCTGACTTTCTTGTTGTCTTTTACATAGTGCAAAACGAATGTTGTCATTTGATACATTCAGGATCTCAAAGGCTCTGTCTTATGGGGTCTAATGTATGCTGCTTTATGTATGCTTTGATACTTGCATATTGCTGCTTTCGCCTCTTTCTTTCTTTTCCCCTCCAATGGTGCAGTTTATGCTCCGCTTATTTTATTTCCCAATACTCCTCCCCACTGCTTGGTGTTTTTTTTCCAGAAATAATAATAATAATAATAATAATAATAATAATAATAATAATAATTATTATTATTATTATTATTTATTTCATTTCTAAGCCGCCTCTCCATCTAGATCGAGGCGGGGAACAACACCAAATATAAATATAAAACAATAAAATAGATAAACCGTTAAAACAGATAAAAACAAATACATTATTAAAAACATCTTAAAATTAAACTGGATAGGCCTGCCGGAAGAGAACAGTCTTCACGGCTTTCTTAAATTCCAGAAGACTGCTAATTTGTCGAATCTCCTCCGGCAGGCCATTCCACAGCCTGGGAGCGGCAGAAGAGAAGGTCCTCTGGGTAACATTCGTCAGCCTAGTTCTGGCTGACTGGAGTAAATTCTTCCCAGAGGACCTGAGTGTGCGGGGCGGATTATACGGGAGAAGGCGATCCCGCAGGTAACCTGGACCCAAACCATGTAGGGCTTTAAAGGTAATAACCAACACTTTATACGTCGCCCGGAAACTAATGGGCAGCCAGTGGAGTGATTTTAAGATTGGTGTTATGTGATCACCCCTAGGTGTACCGGTGACCAACAGGTTGGAACCAAAATATATTATATACAGGTTGGAACCAAAATTAGAGATACTGTAAAGTTTGAATGTATATATCTAGCAACAGATGCAAACTTTCAATCTAGACAGGAGTGATAAACTTATGGCCCTTCAGCTATTGTTCAATTGCAAGTCCCATCACCCCTGGTCAGCATAGCCAATTGTGAGGCATGGTGGGAGCTACAGTCCTACACTATGGATGGCCACACATCCCAGAATTCAAACATGAGGGTTGATCTCACAGGACCTTTCTTCTCATGGAAGCACAGCTTCCTTTATGACATGTACGTCTGCAATTATGTAAAGAAACATAAATGTGAGCTAGGTTTATACAGATAGCCAACAATAAATGCTACAATTCTAGGAGCTCTTTCCAATTGTATGGTCACAATAATCATGGCTGGTTCACACATTGTATCTCTCTGTTTGTGTGTCCCTGAGTATTTCATTTCATTTACTACATTTCTTTACACACACACCCCATAGCCAAAGCTTTCTGACCCTAAACATACAATGTACTAACATAATATAAAACCAATGCACAAAAATATAACAATTTTAAACAATCAATCCCAGGGCCCATTAAAAACCTTATCAGATTCTGTCGAATGCCTGAGAGCAGAGGAAGGTCTGAAAAGATGACAAAGTTAGTGCCAGAAAAGCCTCACTGGGGAGAGTGTACTGTAATTGGGAGGAGAGGCACCATTGAAAGGCCCTCTCTCCCTTGTTGCCATCCTCTGAGCCTCCCCCAAAGGAGGCACTTGAAATTGATGAGTGCAGTATATGGGTAGATTCATATCAGGAAAGGTGCTCCATCAGGTATTCCTGTCCTGAGCCATGTAAGGCTTGATAGGTCAAAACCAGCAACTTGAATACAAGCAGTCAGTTTAAGTGGGCCAGAACCAGTGTTACATGTTCAGACCTTCTGGTCCCTGCTATAAATCAGGTTCCCTCATCTTGCACAAGCTGCAGGTGATGTTCCATGGAACATGGACAGGGTTGACAGGTTTAGGGGCCAGAGACAGGAACACATCACCTCAATGCCGAGGCAACCATTATGAAAGCTTCATTACCTAGCCTTGTGGAGGCAAATCCAGTGGGCAATGCTTTCACCTTCTGAACTTGTGCTTGGCAGTTTCATTGTCTGCCCTTGTCATGGAGCATAGTGAGGGCAGGCAATGAAACCGCCACAGCATAGGGTAGTTCTAGTTGCTAAAGCAATGCAGGAAACATTCTTTATCCCTCAGTGATAATAAGACTTCTTCCTCCCTATGTACAATGAGGGCTGGCTCCAACATTTGGCAGACTGGAGCAGCTCAATGGAGGATAATCAGACTGAAGCAGCTCAATGGAGGATAATGGAAGAGCAGCAAATTGTTAATTCCTGAATTTATTTCATTCTATTTTTACTGCCAGGAAGGGGGAAGAAACACTTATGGGATTGTATGCCTCAGGTGTCAAAATAACTTGACTGGCCTTGGGTATTATTGACTTTGGGAAGGGGAGCACCATTTGCTGTTATTCCTCAGCAAGCAAAATGTCACAATTTAGCATTATATCCTGCATCTTTAGCTCTAAAAAAGGCACACAGAGCAGCTAATAAAATATATAAAACAAACGGGGAAACCCCTATCCTTTCTCCATTACTGCTTCATATGTGTGGAACTGCCCTACAAGAGCCGATGCCACTTCACTTACATCATTCAAATCCACCTCATTACATCATTCAAATCTTGGCCTGCCTCAGAAATGCTTCCCCACCATCTGCATGTTTGGAGTAGCAATTGACAGATCTATCCATTTTATTTTCTCTCTGTTTCACATTTTCCCAGTCTTATATCCAGTTCATCTTGAACTTTGAGAATTTCTTCAGTCTTCAGCTTAGTTCATCCCAAATTTTGTAAAATGTTTTTCTTGTTTGCATGAAAATTCATAAGCATTTTTGTGCACTTTTCTCCTCAGGTCTCCTAAGGGAGGCTCGGAAGGTGTATCAAGGGAGAGGGTCTTCTCATTGGTAGACCCCCAACTATGAAATGAGCTCCACACTGAGGCCTGCCTGGTGCCAACACTGTCATCTTTTCCATGCCAGGTCAAGACTGCCCTCTACTCCCAGGCATTTCATCGTGTATGATGTGGTTTTGAACAGGTCTTTCATGGAAAGACTGCTTTCTGCAATTGTTTTTTAGCAGATTAAATCGTTTCTCAATTTGTGTGTTAAAATATTTAGACTGTTTTTATTATGTCGGATTTTGTAGTATTGTTGTTGAATTTTTTATGCATTGTTGTAAACTGCCCAGAGTAAACTGCCCTGTGTATATTATGTCAGGTTTTGTAGCATTTTTATGAATTGCTGTAAACTGCCCAAAATTGTTGTAAACTGCTATGGGACAGTATAGAAATTAAATAAATAACATAGGTAGTTTTGTAATATTTTGTGCTAGTGCATAAAATCCACAGGAAAATGTAATTTCCTGTAATGCATGCATTTTAATGCATATTTTTGATTGGAGAATTCTATTGCAAAACTCTGAGAAGTGTGAACTTCTTAGGATAAGTGAGTTTTGGTTGACATAGTGGTTTGAAAGTGCAAAATTGGGCAAGTGAGAAAATTATTCCCTCATCCAGTTTGGATGTTGTGGGAAAGGAGAATCCACAAGTACTGATGATGTCTGTGTGTCCTGCTCTTCGACACGAGGAGGGACTCTGGCCCATCAGGGTCTTCCTTCTTGTGGAGAAGCCTTGTGTACACATGAAGAGTCAAATCCCATGCCAATAGAACACACGGACAGTACGAAAGTGATTCTGTGTGGGTGTTTCGAGAGGTGTCGCTTCTGCATGGGTAAGCGGGGGGGAGTCAATTCTGAGCACATAGTTTCAATTCATGGGCAGGGGGAAGCACATGAATCTCACGAAAGAGAATTTATCACATTACATGTGCCACTGTGCAATAAATATATATTCTAAAATGTGTATTAGCCATTTTATCCAGAGTAAGTAAGAAAAATCTAATGAGAACCAGAGTTCAGAATTATTATTCATTTTAAGTGCTAGCTGGTGAAGGAAGTATACTTTGCTGTTGGAAAGGGGAGGTAGCAAAAGGCAGCTAGCTGTGTGAATTCCAGTCTTTTCGTGCATGCATTCTGAACCAGAACTTCATTTTTCGCAAGGGCTGTCCTTTTGAACAAGGAATGCCAGACAGATGAAACAGAAGACGTACATGATTCAGCCTATTGTAGCAGAGCATTGGGGTGTGGGTGGTTCAGAAATATACAGTAGTGGAGAAGTTTGAGCAGAAACATTATTTTTTGGGGGGAGGTGCAATTCCCTCCCCCCCCATCAGAGGCTCAATCGTTTCAATCCAAGGATTTCCCTTTCACCACCTTGCGACTCAATAACTGTCAATAGACGTTGAAAGGGTATTTGTTCTCCTCAGGGCGTCAGGAGTTGTTATGATACACCTTTCTATTTCTGGGGCAGTGGAGCATCAGAATCTGTTGCTCTCACAGGTGTGTTCATTTTTTGTTCTTTCAGTCCTTTTAGCTTATGTTGTTCTTTATCCCCTCCTTCCTTCCCCTCTTCCTTCCCCGCTTTTTAGTCTTGTTAGAAAATACAGGAGGATGTTGTGTCAGTGTTTACAGCAGATGACAAAGAACAAACAGGCTCAAATGGCCTGCAGCCACATAACCTTTAGCTGTGATCTTGACAGATTTTACAAGCTTTGGCTTGGGTCAGTTTGTCAGTGGAATAACTCCATAGTACATATACCTGAAAGTACATTGGTATTTCATCACAAAACAAAACTCACTGAGGCAAACTGTTCTGTTTTTGTTTAGTTTTTTTTTTTTTTACTGCTGATGGAATCACTCAAGATTTTGTTTAGTCATGTTAATTGTTTTGAAGGAGTTTTTTTGGCATTAGGCTGAAGCCTTGGGGAAACATCACAAAGCCTTGGAGAAACATCATGTGATGTGATGTGAAAGGGTTCTCCATTTATACTGATGCATGTGGATAGTGCTCCTTTATGTTGAGGAAGGTGTTTAGCCTTAGCCACATCATGGTTCCCTTCCCGCCTATGAAGGAGCTCTTGCCATACATCAGTACATGTGGAAAGCATTTCTATTGTAGTATGGGTGTGTGGGTGTGTGGCTCCACCACGTGCTAATTTTTATATGCTTGTCTTGGTGCTTCACAATCCCTTTGTTTTTAAACACCAAACCAGGAAGTAAAAGCAAAAGATTTATTATGCCCCTTGAGTTCCACCATACATTGCTGAGCTTTGTTTGGCTCAGTGAGTTGCAAGTTGTGTGAAGCTCAGGTATTGTCCCACGGGGTTAATGAATTTGGTGTCAAAATTGCACTCATAAAAGCACAGCAACAGAAATGAAGGCAACAGCTGTCTGTCTTTTAGATCCAGATACCTTCAAAGCCTTTCTCAGGAAAAGCCTGCAATGACACCAGCAGGATAATTTAGTAGTTGGAAAACGACACACAGGAACACTTAGGGGCCATATCTGGTGCGGAGTGGTACTACAGGAGCATGGGATAAGGTAAGGGCCTAATGACATCTGATGCACTGTCTCTTTTTATAGTTCCTAGGAAGGTCACAAATAGTATATTGGGTTGAAACAACTTGGGCTTCTCAAAGAGTAAAACATTTTTTTTAGTACCTTGACACTAGTTCTCTCTTTGGGGATTTATTTTGGATACTTTCTCATTTTCTCAAACTTTCCTGTTCTTTACATGTGCCTTTCATTGTATTTTGGTTAGTCAATATAGTTAAGATCAAGAGTTAACTCCACAAAGTGCCTTTATGAGGGACATTACTGGATGGAAGTCTTCCCAGGCTTTTACTAGACCAATCCTATATATGTCTATTCAGAAGTAAGTCTAATTGAGTTCATTGGGTATAGGATTGCAGATAAGTGTGTATAGGATTGCAGCCCCATATTCCTTACATATTGCATTATAAATAAAGAAGATAAAATAAATAACCTCTTAATACAAACTCCCTTAATTAACCATAATTAAACATGAGGAATATCTAAAGTGAATGTAATGCTAGATTATTTCCTATTCCTTTCCATCCTCCTATATAGCTCTCTCTCTCTCTATTTCTATTAAATCTTGTCCTTGTTGATATGATCGTAGGCACTGAAGCCCAAAAGATCCCTTCACAAGCTCAATATATTTTAAAAATGTTTTCAATATATCTTCTTGCACTCTGGTAAATATCTGTTTCTGCTTCTACATAACACACATTTTAATTAATAGAAGTGTGAGAGCACTCCTCTAACTAATACCAATGTCTAATACAAAGGAAAACAAAATAGTAATGTCTTCATTTCCTTCACAAGCTCAAATAAAGATAGGCACAGGCAGAACATCTAGGAAGAAAATTCCAGAATCATGTTGAACCAACCAAAGCCTTGCTACAAGCAGGCTCTGAGTGCAGTTCCCAGCATGGAAAGAACCATGATGCACCTGTCTGCCATGTAGCAGTTAATTCAACTCCACACACATGGTTGAATACACCAGGATTCAAGCCCAGGCTTTTAAGAGCAAAGTACTCAAAGTCCTGGGCTTGAATGAATGAGCTGCCAATTTTGCGGTCTCCCAATTTTTAAAATCACAAGTTCTTTTTCTCCCAAACGCGGAGAACTTAGTGAATTTTGGTAAATTCTGGTCAAACCTGAACTGAAACTAAATTCTCACCCATCTGTAGTCAATATTGGGGCTGTTCAGACAACATTCTAAGCCATGGTTAGACTGCTAACCCTTTTGCAAGAAATGGTTTGTGAGTATGTTTAAACTGTGGTTATGTAGCCACCATGGTTAGGAATGGTTCACACAACACACTAAGTCATGGTTCATATGATACGCTAAGCCATAAAGTTCCACACATGTAGTGTAAACATTACGGATTGTGAAATGGCACACACATTCTAAATGGGAGGTGGCTAGGCAAATTGTTATACATTTGTTTTCCAATTGTGTGACTAACACGAGGTGGCATAAAAGGATGATGAGGACCAACAATTAAGTTGCTTCATTTGTGTGTGGGGGAGAAATTGACGCTGCTCATAACGTTCCTCAAATATCTTATGATGAGTTCTCCGCCACTTTGTTGATGCTTCAGGGTCTTTTCTCTAGTGTCTCTTCCGTATCAGAGCACCATCTGGCACAGAGATTATGGACACTCTGGTCTCTCTATCTCAGTATAACACTGAAAATTGCTTGTACAGAGTCGTTGCTGGGAAGAACGTACACAGGGAAGAAATAATATGACATTGACTGAAGTGGTTAGTTTAGTTAGCTGGTTAAAATGGATAGGACTTAACCATTAGCCATGTTTTTTAATGATTTACAATGATGGAAAAACATGCAAAAGCAGGGAAACCAACAAATGGTTATAGTTGGAGGAAAGGGGGAGGTGCCTTTTGGGAAACGCCAGAAGCCTGGATTGGGAGTTGAGGAGGTCTGTATTCACCTGTGGGCCTGAAGTTCCCATACCTTAGGGCATACAATTCTTCTTGAGTACCACTGTGCCATCTGCATAATTTGTACGAGGTGCCTTGAGTACTTGGGGATATGAAATAGAAGTTGATAAAATAAACCAACTAACCAACTAAACTTTTAATTCTGTGCATATTTCTTTGGGAATAAGCTCCACTGAGCTGAGTTGTATTTACTTCTGAGCAAATATGCATAGGGTTGGGTTACAATTTATGAGATAAATAAGTTTTATCAAGTGAGTGCAAGTCCACATGTGCCCGACAACATGGCAGGGCTGATTGTGATCTGAACTAAAGTATGATGTGAAATGATACTAGTTATTACCCCTATTTTCTTTGAAGCAAAAAACAAAAATACCACATCTGGGGTGGGAGCACTCATATGAATTAATACGACCTATTCACAGGAAGATATTTAAGTGCATGCTTCACCTAAGTGGAGAGACCCACTGAGCCTCCTATGCAAAACAGTGATGTGGAAAGTACAAAAGTATCTGAGGGTAAATATAACCAAAGGCTGTTGATATGGACCAAAGGATAATAGAATCCAGGTTTCTTGGAGTCTTGAAACACAGGCTGATCTGGAGCTCTTCAGAGCCAAGGACCATTTATATCATTAGGAGAATTAGGAATATGGATAAACCAATTGTTATTTCATTTTCGTTCTTCAGTACTGGTGTGTGAGTGAGCAAAACTTGAGTTCACCAAAATTCTCCGAACTTCATCTTGAAGCAGGTTCTGACTGAAGTCTATATCAGATTGCATTTTCTCCCTTTTCATATGAAAATTGGTGTGCATTTTCATACATATTTCCCCAAATATTTGTATCAATTGTGCACATCTTTGAAATGACCACATTCTTCTCTCATAGATTAAAGTGTATTTGTGCACATTTTTCAAAAGCACAATTTTTTTCTTGCACATTTTACAAAAAGTACTAATGAAGTCATATGTATTTTTTTTGGTCTTTTTTGGGGTGGTGGTCTGCAAATTATATTGAAAACTTGGAAATGTAAGATTGCACCTGATTCTAGAAGGTGCAAATTGGGTAAATCCTGATCATAAGTGAAATGAAATGAATTTCTCATACATACTTATTCTTCAGTAACAGAGACATTTCACAGAAACCCCTGTGCCAATTTCTCAAGATCCTCTTTAATTTCAGTTATTTGGCCTAGAATTCTGTAAGAAAATATTTCTATGATGTTACTGTGGATATGGTTCCCCCCCCCTAGAGACATGTGCACAGTTAGACACATGCAGTCTGGCCTTAAGTGCAGGGTCTCCCCCTACAACACACACACACACACACATATTGCCAGTGTGGAAGTCTCCTTCTGGATTGGGACCCTAGCAGGGAGGTATCGGCCTTCAGCCCTTTGCCTCATAGTGCAGCCTCAATCCAGGTTCAGCCTGACATACCTGGTGTTTGCACTGCTAAACAAGTGCCATTAAAACAAATGGATCATTTTTGGCAATGCAATTTGCAGTCATGGGAGACCAAATTCAGATCAGGACTGCATCTGGGGGAAGCAAAGGATTAAAGCCCCATAACACCCCTTTCCCATGCTAGATTCCCAATTTAGTTCGGGCCACCATCTTGCACTTTTTGTGTGTGTATGTCTGCGTGGCAAATCTACCCTCCAGGGCAGAACTACATTGCTATTGATTGGACTTAAGACTGAACATGCTGACACTCGCTTTCCATCCACCCCCCCCCCCAACTGATAGGGTTGTATCCAATGATCATCCTACCTAGAGTAGACCAATTGAAATAAATGGGATTGAAGTTTAACATTGGATACAAACCATACATTTGCACACGCACACACAAAACTTTCTGAAAGACAGGATAATATGCCAGTATAGCCCTGGATGTTCCTTTAAAGGTAAAGAAGCACCATAAGATGGATATGTTTATTGCCTCGACTCAGGCATAGCAATAACCGAGTCATAAATATATGATGAATCGCTCAAAGCCAGTTTACGTTCCCCTTTTTCTGAAAGGGGCTGGACTCCCAGACCTATGCTTTTCAAGTTAGCATGAGCCCTAGAATTTGTAATTTCGCAGTTAAATACTGTTCACATAACATCCACTCACATGAGCAATGTAACGTGTTAGCTGTTTGATCATAAATTTCAACTGCAGCAGCCTTAGGGGTCCAAAGCACACCTAAGAGATCACAGAGGTTTCTGCACCTGAGACCTGTGACCTTGTATGCTATATTGCTCATGCACCTGAAGGACTCCTATGAGTAAACAAAGCATCCCTAAATAGCTCAAGCAAGCTACAAACACCTTCTCTTTAAACTGCTTTGCACCTGAGTATGCCTGTTGGAAGAAAATAAATAAATAAGGGGGAGGGGAATCATCATTAGGCAGAAGCTGAGTATCAGCATGCTCAGATTTCAGTAAGCAGCAATCTGCATGCTGTGTAGTAGGTCAAACTGGAAATTTTGGTGGTGTTTGTAAACAGATGATAAAGGCTTTGGTTATCTTGTTGGTTATCAGGTTGTTCATGTGTGTAATTGCTTCATACAATGCTCTAATCCTCGATGGCCTGAGAAAATTGGGAATAATGTTGCATTTTATAGGGTTTAAAATAAATAAATAAACAAACCTGGATCCTTGGTCTGACAGTAGTAATCATTTAGTCCCTAAACATGATTGTAATCCCTCCAGTGATTATAAGGAAAGAGAGAGAGAGAGAGAGAGAGAGAGAGAATAGTTTTGCAGCAAGAAAATGAGGAAGGAGGAGGGGGGAAACCCTCCAAGAAGTTAAGTGATGCTGCTTCAAAGAATAGATTAAATGAAATAAGAGTGAACTATTGGAAAGCCACCTTGGTAGGAAAATGGGGGAGGTCAAAGAAACTCTCCCCAGATGAAGAAAGCCATTTAAAAGTTGTTGTTGTTTTAAGGGAGAAAGAAATCAATTTAATTTGCCATATTAAACAAACAAGACAAAGGCAGTCCCAAATTTAATACAGCTTCCCTTGCCATGCAATGAGAAAATGAAGACATTTTAAAAGCTGCAATGTTTTCAAGAAGGAGAGCCTAGCAGTGCTTAGATCAGGAGGCACCGCCTATTCGACGGGCAGCCTCTGTAATAGTATTGATTGGCTCCAAGGCCATATTAGAGATGAAGACAGGCCTCCAGAGAGAGGTGGTTGTCACCTTGACCTTGGGTTAAAGCTGGACTACTGACCCCTGACATCCAGGACTTTGGCATCGAGAACCGTGATATCTTTCATGCTTACTGAGTCTGTCAGCGGAGGACATGTGTCGATGTGGCTATTGCCAAACCAGAATTGACCGGCCGGCAGGAAGCTGGAGAGCAGTGGGAAATGTGGGTTAAAGTATGTCAATAATGTTTCACAAGAACAATTTCTCCCAAGAATTGTAGCTGTTGGAATGTTTTGACATTTATTCGGTAGAGAAAATGTAGCATGTTTTGTTGAGGCACTTCAAGAGAGCTGCTGCTAACTGCTGTGGCGTATTGATCTTTCTGTTAAATTGCATGGGCACACTTGGGAGATCATTGAGATTCAGGCTACACAGGACAGAAAGGATCGGCTGCACCCGATGGTCACTAATGGTAATTGGTTTCGATCCTTGCACTTGACGAAGCCATGATTTACTCTGTTCACAGATGAATTGGAGTCACTAAATATTTTGAAAAGGGGGGTAATACTTTGATTTCTTTTTTTTTCCCCTTGTCATTTTACAAATTATTGTCTCTGCTTCTTGGTTTATATAAAGGGGACAGATACATGTTACTGGAGGGGAAAAAACTGAAAGAACACCAGCAATGACACAGAATTGAAAGAACCTCTCCCTCTGAATTCAGTGCTGGTGGCAATGTAAATGCTATTTGTTAGTGTTTAAATATAAAGAAGCTAAACAGAAATGAGGGGCTGCTTGACTAAAAGTCTCTTAGCGTGGCATCCAGTTGGTGTCTCTCTGCTAACGGAAACCATTTTTTTTTCAGCAGAACAGGAAAGAGGTGGTTTTCAGTGATTTCCTCCCCACCCCCACGGTAGCTCCCCCGCCGACCCCACACTGTTCCAAAGGGTCCCCCAGCTCAGTGCTAGAGGACATATTTGGCATGCAGAAAGTCCAAGGTTTAATCCTGGGGATCTCAGCATAGGGCTGGAAAAATTTCTGTCTGAAAACCTGGAATGCTGTGGACAACTTCAGGCACTCCAGGGGCCAATTGCCAGCCCGTGGACTCCCCCGGAGGCTGAGATTTCTTGCAAAAAGAGCTATGGGGATATAAAAAGATCACATATATCTTGAAAGCACGCTAAATGTGTCACTTTTCAGTCTCCATAGTGGTTTGCTACCAACTATTTTTTGTTGCTACACCTCTGAGTTTCAAGGTGGAAACAGAGCTAGTGGTGGGTGCACTCAATGGCATGTGGGGGGGCGTGTTGCCCACACCTTGACTAAATGGACCAATGGTCTGGTTCAGTTCTAGTTTCCTATGTTCATATTTGGGAGGATGCAGGGGTTGGGGAATAGACAAAACACCCCTGTCCCTGTTCCATTGATGGATGCCTTCTGTTAGCAGGGGGACATGAATTAAATACCACCCATTGTCTCTGGATCATTTACACCAGATGTTAATTAGTTGGTCAATGTATACAATTTTCATTGCTTAACAATACAGCTGAACTCCCAACCCAACCAGAAGATATACAAATACAGAAGCAGTTTTCTGTGCAGTTGAATGAAAATGCATATGTTCAAACAGGTGCTCACTGGGTAATCACTCCCCAGAAACAGCTGCTGGTGCTATGCAGTCAGAAAAACCAGGATTTTTGTTGATCAGTTGTTTTGGCATGGAAGTGGAGAGGGCTGGATTTAATCATCCCTCCTTTTAGAAGGATTGCCAATTTTCTGACTGGCCGACATCTATACATCTTGCTGCCGAAGGCACAAACAGGTTAATCACAGAAGGTTTTTGGCAATGCTGTTTCTACAGTCCATACATGGTTAGTGGTAGAAGAAATACATAGGGCATAGAAGAGGACAATTGAGAGGACTGTGAGCAATTAGGGTCAGATGTACAAAAGAGGTGTTCATTACCTGGCATCTTGATCCTAAAGCTATTCATTCTGAAGGAAGTCTTGTTGATTTCATTCGGACTCACAGTCAGTTTTCGATATAAAAGACAACGGCCCACACACCTCAGCACATTTCCTATGGTCTTAAATTCCTTTGACTTCAGTGCAACTTATTTTGAGTGACTGCAAGCATATGCACATTTACTTGGGAATTAGCTCTTCTCAAGGAATCATCAGATAGGACTTCTATGTAAACCTGCACAAAACTGGTCCACACATGATATTTACAGGGTTTGTGTAAAGCGGAGATGTTGAATCTCTTTCAACCCGATGGACACATTCAATTTTGGAGAACCTCTTGGGGTCACATTGCAGTGCTGGGTGAAAAGATAAAGGGGTGTGTCCAAAGGCAAAGGGGTGGGGCTAAAGGCAAAAGGGGTAAAATACCAAAATATAGCAGCATAGTTCAATTTAAAACTCTTCCTGCCAATATCTAAGTTTCAGGAGAAGCATTTCAACCAGATTGGGAATGCAGGCAGGTCAGAGTTGTCCTGCGAGCCTAGGATTCAAAACTCCCAGTGCAAAGAATGAATTGAATTCCTTTACACACTCACACACACTTATTCAATAATGATGTGATTCCCAATAGCTATTCTAGTCAAGATGTTAGCATTCTACTCAAGACTTGGTACAGTTTTGCAGTTCTATGTTCTATACATAATTTATTTTCCAAGCAGCGGACGAGATGGAAAGTTGGGCCATTCCATCAGCTCTGCTGAGAGATCCATTTACTTCTGTTCCTCCTCCCCATGAAGTATTTCCATCCTCACTGGAACTATTAGAAGACCTCTGTAACTTTTCAAACTGAGTGTACTTTACCCTCCTCCCTCCCAGTTCCTTTCCCTTTGTGTCCCACGTCTTTTGGATTGTAAACCTGAGGGCAGGAACTGCTTTGTCTTGTTCTGTTTTTATCTGAAAGCAGCTTTGGGAGCCCTTTTGGCTGAAGAGCAGGACGAAAATGCTCTAAATAAATACATACCATATTTGTAGAGAGAGAGACATGTGCAGTCAGTGTTTATTTTTATAAATGGAAGAGAAAAATATTTAGTAGGGAGAAAAGCATACAGAATGTAATACTTTTAATAATATATAACTCATGGTCGCTAACGCAAAATACCCTTCAGTCTTATTTTTGTTTAAGAAAGATAAGAGAATGGTGGCTGTTGCCATTAATACATTCAAGGGGACCAATATTTTCACATGGACTCCTGAATAAAATCCCTATGCTTGCCTGACAAACGGTAAAGAATGCCATTCATCATAATGTCTCCTAATGCTTATTTGTTTGCTGGATTCAGTTCCGCTGTTCTGTTTAGAATGGCTGTAAATAGACTGTGATTTCAAATTATAGTAAATCATGCATTATAGGATCTGAATCACTGAGAATGGTAATAGAGAAAATAATGGTGACTAAATGCTATTGCACCTAGGTATAATAGCTGTAGGTGGCTTTTGAAAATGATTACTTGAGCTCTAAGTACCTGAAATATTTACAAATGCTAGAGAATGACAACCTCTAGAGAAAATCCAGAATACAGAAGGTGTACAGGAGATAGCCCGAGGCAATCAGCGATGAGGTCAAACCTCGACAGTCTCTGTGCTCTACATGAAAAGCATTCTGCTAAAAGTGCCTTTACACATGGTGTAGGGTTTGGGGTTACAGAAGCAGATAATCACTAGGGAATGGAGAGAATTTATTTACCAGGATCAGGATCCAGGAACTCACTACAGATGCTGACAAAAGGGGTATCATCTTATCATACATAAAATTTACCACAGTGTTTTGACAACTCTCCTAGCAACAGATTCCGCCCTTAACAATTCAAAGCAATCTTTCAGATTGAAGTACAGGGGATCCCCTAAAAGAACTGCTCAGTATTAAGCAATACTGCTGCAGGCATCATGGCTGCCTCTCACTTCACTGTATTTTGTAGACTACAGAAAATATACATCTTTGTGTATGTGCTGTCACTGCTGTGTAAAAAAAAGAAGGCAAGAAGAAACATTAAATAATACAAGTTTGATCTAAGTGTCTACTCCATCCAATGCCTTTTCTCCATCAGCCGCCTCCTACAAACAGACATCAGATTATGGGGTGTTGTTCATGTAAGTCACTGACTGGATTGGTTCCTAACAATGCAATTAAAAAAAAACAATGTATTCCTAAAACAGCAATTTAAGGACTCTAGCGAGCTTCTGAAGGGCCACCCCCTTGCCCAGCCACTGCAAGCTGCCACAGAAAGCTCTGCGGTGTCTCCCTCTGCCGAGTTCAGGATTTCTTGGGAAGTGAGGAAATGGTTATGTCAGGGATGGGAAGTGGGCAGAGAAGGAATAAGTGATGGATCTGCTGGTAGGGTGGCCATGTATCCTCTTTTGCAGAGGACGGTCCTCTATTTGGAGGGATGACAGAGGACTGTTCTCTGTTTTGCAGGCGTCCTGTATTTGAATGGTTGTCCATTCCAAATCTGGTTTCAAGGTAAAGAACCATCAGAGCTGGGCCTTGAAGTTTCCCATCTACAACCCCTGGACAGCAGACTGAGCAAGGCTCACAGATCCTCTGGTCATAGTTTTCCACACTATGATGAAATTTACCGTGTTCCTAATTAAATAATAATAATAATAATAATAATATTAATAATAATAATAATAATAATTTCATCTTTACATATAAATCAGCATATACAGCTTTTATGAAAATTGGTGCTATCTTTTCCCCCCCTTTATTTTGTTGACCCAAAAAGATTGGAGACTCTTCCCTTTAGGGCTTCCGGCAGGCTGTCATCCTTTAAATAAAAAATTAAAGCAGCACAGAAAAAAATATTCTCCATTGTAGTTTGAAAAGCCCCCAAAACATTACAAAGAATTACAAAACTGCTCCAAGAATGTATGCCTGGGGGGGGGGGCAGGGGAAGACGTGTTGGTGACACCACAGACCACTTTCCAAAGCTGGCTCCACCCCCAGCCTCTCCCCCCCCAAACTGAACTACTCTGGAAAGCTGAAGAACAGATTTGCTTAGCGTTTCCCACAATGGAGAGAAAAAAGTATGAGTAGATTGAATTTTGTCTGTTCACTTCAGTATGTTTATGTGGCTCTAGCATGAACAGGATATGCTAGGTATCTGTAGGACAGGGGTTCTCCTGGCTCTAGCAACTCTTGAAGCAAATTTGGCCTGAATGCACTGATGCTCTGGAGAGAACAAAAGGGAGATAGAAGAGCAGGTAGGCCACGTTTTCTGAGACCATTATCCCCTCTATATTGTGGCAGAGCTGCAGGCTCCAACACTGCCAAAACAGGAAAGAGAAGAGGAAATGGAAAGGATTGATTTTCTGAACTGCGGATGTGAGCCTCGCTCTTCCAAAACATGAACGAGGAATAGGGAGGCTGTGTGTCCTCTTTCACAGAGTCCTCCACCTGTCCTCTAGTTGAAAGCATTCTCTATTTGAAGGCTGTCCTGTCCATGCCCAATTTAAAGGTAAAGACTATCAGAAGGGAGAGCAGGGATCCAGCCGTTACCCATGAACAACTGGCACCAAGACAGCACACTGCTGGGACAGGGACAAAGGTCATGTGGTCACAGTCTTCCCCACTGTGAAACTGTATTTCTATAGAAATCATAACAATTACTTCTAAATTTGCATTTATACATGTAAATCAGCAAATGCAAATTTTATGCACACCTGTCCTCTTTTGTCTTCTATTTTTATGGTGAGATGTTTCCTCTTTTTTGGCAACACATACGTGGCCACCCTAACGAGGAAGCAATAAAGGGATATTCTGGAGAAAGGGATGGGTCTTTCATCTTATCTTCTTGCCTCCATCTGTTCCTTTCACCACACTTGGCTGTGTAAACTGGAGAAAATTGCCAAGAAATACCCACTGAAATACATAAAGACATATATAACTCAGTGTGTACTACTTTTGTAGCACGCTTGTTAACTCCAATTTATTTGGGGTGAGGGGGTGCAAAGGAGAGCAGAATCCAGGAGGTTAAATTTTATGACCAGAGTTATGTTACACAGATTTTTTAGATTAGGTTGTTGCAAGAGACCTCCAGTCTGAGCAACTATGGGCTTTTGAAGTTGAAAAGATTCTGCCTTTACAGCTATCGTACAATCTATTCTCACAGCATCACCTGTTTCAGCTTTCAAGAGCAATATGGAATAACAGGCTTTACTGGCAGAAATGCATCAGGAGGATACTAATGGCACCGGGAAAAATATCTTTTTAAAGAGAAAGTGAGAGAAAAATTGAGCTTGAAAGAGAATGCAGTTCAAAGAGGAGGACATGTTTGCTTTGATGTTTCCCTCAGGTGCACATCCATTCATAATGGTAGGCCTTCCTAGAGCAGGTTGTGGGGTGTTGTTTTTTTGTTTGTTTTTTGTGTGTATGTATGTGTGTAATATTTAGACAGCAGCTATCACTCTTTTTCAGAAGAAACACTGGAAGTTCAAGTCTGAGGCTGCTGTCGCTTTTAAATTTGTTTTAAAACAGTGGGAATCTACAGACTGGCTTAGCTCAGTTATTTTCTTTTTAACACCCATTGGGTGACACCCAGAGACAACACGTCAAGCAGTTCAAGGTAAATAGATAAAAAGGATTCTCGCCTCCAATTCACGTGACATCATTTGCAGATTTGGGCCAATTTCCCAGTGGGGTGGTGGTAGGCTGACCAGATAAAATCCAGGTCAGGGCTCATGTAACTTTAACAGTTGTAGAGAAAAGGGAATTTCAGCAGGTGTCATTTGTATGCAATTAGTTCATGGTGATATTCCCTCTTCATCACAACTGTTAAAGGTGCATGCACTATACTAGAGTGACCATATACAAAAGAAGGCAGGGCCCCTGCAACTTTAACAGTTGTGATGAAGAGGGAATTTTACCAGGAACTAATTGCAGACAAATGACACTGGCTGAAATTCCCTTTTCTCTACAACTGTTAAAGTTACATGAGCCCTGACCTGGATTTTATCTGGTCACCCTAGGTGGTGGTTTCACATTACTGGGTAAGTATGAAATTATGTCACGCAAGTGATCCACACGAGCTACTTAAACTCAAGAGATCGTATGAATGGAAGCTCAATGGAATAGGCAGAAATAAATAAATACTATGCATAGATAATCACAAGAACTACCAACAGGAAACGTGCTTGACTGATCAGTTCTTGTTCTTTTCTGCTTACCAGTGCCCCATAACATCATTGTAGACTCAAGTGGTAGAGCCTTTCCTGACTGTACAACTTTAGGCAGCAGGCAAAGAGGAAGTATCCATAAAGAGAAAGCTTTAGAAAATGTACAATTCAGGAGGAGAACTTTGCCTAGACTTCTTCTTCCATGATATTATTCTATATGCAAGGAAGGAGTAATATATATATATATATATATATATATATATTGATTATTATTATTAAGGTGTATTTGTTGTTTTATAAGAGGAGAATATTCCAATTTACAATTTTCACCTGCAGCCTGAAGTGGTTTATTCTGGACTGTACCCTTTTATTTCTATACCACCCCATACCCAAAGTTCTCTGGGTGGTTCACATAAACTAAAAAACAATCAAATACATTAGTACAAAATGAATGGCATTTACATAAAACCATAGAAACATCTAAAACACACATACAGGCAACATATATCTAAAAACAATTTGCTAAACCATCAGCCAATGGCAATCCAAGACCTAATTTAAAATAAAATTAAATTAAAAACACCACTCGATTCTACTGACAGTAGCAACAAAACCCTAGTTTCATTTAAATAGACCATTCTAAAGTGAGTAGGCTTGGATTGCGATCCTAAATACAGAGACATCAGAGAAGTCTACAATGGAGTCAAATGAGTTTGGATTTCTACGAATCTGACTTGCAGATTCCACATCAAAATGGCTTTTCCCAAGTCACAGAGTTTCCTTTGACTTGCAGACTGTTTTTTTCTTTCTTTCTTTTGGGGTGGGGATGATATGTGGAAATTTGCACTTGCACTAATGGCATACTTGTGTGCTTTGTGTTTGTATTGTGAGGGCCATTAGCTATAAACAATAAAAACTTGAGAGAGAGTTATAAAAAATGCACATTAACGCAAATGTGAATTAGCACTAATGCACATTAGCATAAATAGAATGAAATTCTTGTACATCCTTAAAAAACCCAAGTCTGTCAATGTGTAGATAACAGAATGAAAGATGCCTGATAATCTCTAAAACACAGATGGAATGGATTCAACAAAATCCATACATTCCTACCTCAAAGGAAGTACCATTGAAATCAGTGAACTTGCTTCCTAGTAGACATACATAATACAAAACTGTTTCACATTTTGCATTTAAAGTAGAAAATTCCAATGATACTTCTCTATTTGCTTTATTCTATTCCAATCCAAACTACGGCTGTTTCTACACCGGCCTTTTTCTTCCCAGGACTGCCCCTGCATGGTCCCTATGCATTCAGATGATGCACAGGGACTCCAGGGGGTGGGGGAATGGGCACGGGTTTTTCCAGGGATAAGGGATCCTTGGGAAATCCTGATTTTTCCACGGTCCAGGAAACTTCCCGAGACTGCGAGAGATGTGGGTGCCCGTCCTGCCTGGTGCCGCGCATGCTCATGAGTAAGTGTGGCACCAAAAATGGGCACGGAGCTGCACCGCACGGCTCCGTGCCCATCAGGGGAGGGGGTGGCAGCAATTTCACCACCCCTGGGATGGTAGGGGGGCCTCAATTTGGGTTTTTTAAAAAAAATACTTTTGTGATGGAGCGCAAGTGCATTCTTTGGATCTGTCCCGGGGAAATAAAATGGCGGCCGCGACTATGCGACATCCCAGGAGGAAGCACTTCCTGTGAAGAAAGAAGAGGACAATCCTGGAAGTAGGTATGTCTGGGATCATCCCCAGGTCCTCCCACTACACCCATATGTGTAGAAAGGGACCAACTCTAGACCCATCCTTTATTAGGGCCTGAAATCTTTCTCTTTTTTTCATGTTTTTTTTTTTCATTTTAAGAATCTAATTTTTGGACATGTGAAAAAAACAAACAGAAGAGGATGATCAAGCACATGTACAGAATAATCTTCAAGCTTAATCTGAGACAGGCCTCAGGCCTAGAACAAAATTTGACATAGGAACGTGTGAAGTCCTAATGTAAAGTACCTCTGAACATATGTAAAATTCATTTCCATTGCAACAGAATAATGACAGCCCATTCTACTGACGTCAGCACAAGGTTATATTTAAGCTGCTGTTCTATCTTTCCCCAAAGTTCCTCATAAATTTGCGTAAACAAAAACCTCTAAATCTTACTTCAGGCCAAATTCCTATCAATTCTACTTTTAAACTTGTGTTCTACTGAAATCAATCTGCTAAACTAGTTAAATTGAACTCTGAAAGCTTAAAGCAGTGTGTTTGCATTGCAGTCTGCCTGATCTAGTGATTTTTAATGATACAGCTACTATTGGGCATTACTCTACCTGACAAGTTTTCTATAGCTTAAAAAACATACCTCTCCATACTGATGCACGACTGTGGATTGTTCAGACGTTGAGCTTGCAAAAAAGATGCCGATTAAAAATAAAAATGCTGTCATTATTCTTTGTATCTCTCTTGCATCCTATTCATTCAGATGAACACTAACTGGATTACAGCTACTCTCAAGTCTACTATAACTCTAAAGAAACTGGATTTCTGGTGCCCTTGTATCTTGTTTAATGTAAGAAACAGTTGCATTGGCCAAATTTATGCAACAAATGTTTAACAGGTCCTTTCCACAACCTTGGTTTTAAATGTACAAATTAGCTTACAATAAGTTCAAAAAACACTGCAGCTAGCGAGGCTAAAACAATCCTGCACAACATTCACCGACTAATGTCCGTGTATATAGCCCACCAATGGTTTGATAAACCTCTTGAGATTTCATTTGACCTGGTAGGGCAATAACAGAGAGGGGACACTATCATGCACCAGGAATGGCAGAGTACCTGATTGATAGACTGTGTTGAACGGACATGGGCTAAGAGGTAGTAATGTGCCCATGGACATCAGTGAAGTTTTTTTTAATAAATCAATAAATCAATAAGGGCTTTGTTTCATTCAATTATTGTGCACACCAGTGAGTTTTGTGATTCAGCTGGGCCTGGTGCAATGGTTTTTCTTTGCCAAACACAATGCTGGTTGTACCACGCAGATTCAGGTTTTATAAGCTAATCCTTCTCAGACTGCTGGGCATCATCCTAATTAATGCACACCCAACCTCTTCTTTGCACACCTAACCTTTTCTTTTTAATTCACTTTGGTTCTCCAATTACCTCAACTAGTAGACACAGTTAAAAGGAAGTATTGAAGCTCCAGGATCACTCTCTTTTAGGTTGGAGACTCCTCATTTTCCGCATCCACCTGAACTTTAAGCACTGGATATCTTAGCACTGGTTCTGTCTAGGTAAATATGCTGGATATCATCTCTCGAGGTCATTTTCAATTATTTTCAAATACTTGGCTACTTATGCTCCCTCCCCCACTCTACAGTAAGCATGACAAAGGGCTAAATTGTTATTTTGAAGTAAGGAGATGGAAGTTAGATGGATCTTGATATAACACTTTGGGTATAATTCAGTTGCAAGTTCATATCAGCAGGATTTAGAAACTAAACAGTTAACCTAATCATCTCTTTCTTATTGTTAATTTAGAAAAGCGGTTCCTCCCCCCCTAAGTACACACTCACTTCTCTGAATTCGCTGCATGTGACCTCCACCTTTTGTCCACTACACCATTACCAACAGCTAATCCCCCTTATTTATTGATAATTGGACCAAACTGAACAACATGCCAACTCCTGAAAACTGAGGGGTTCTATTCAGGTTTCTACTTTTAAAAAAAAACCACATTGGTTTCCAAGTTTTGTTCCATTGTGGAATGTCAATGGAGGAAAGAGCTGGTAGTTTTCTCATTGCTAAGGAATTCCATTAAGCCTAACCTGCACATTGCATAACGTTTTGGAAAGTGGGAATGTCATGTATAAGGGGCTCAGAATGCTCTCTGGACTTTAAAATGTTCAGGCAATTTGCCATTTCAAAGTGAGTGTTGTTTTAACGTCCTTTGCAAGGCAAATAGCAGTGGAACAGCCAGCAAAATTTATAATCTGTACAGTTTAAATCTAATCAAAGTTGTATTAACTTCAGCCACAGAATTAAATATCATTTCACACAGAGTTAGGTGGAACTGTTACTCACAGCTAATGATAGATTGCTAATACAGATTGCTACAAGTCAGACCTGCAACAAAATCTTGCAGTCATGCCATCCTCTTGCAAATCAGGAGATTCCCCCAATCATGCTCCCCCTAGTTTTTCAGTGGTCCCCTTTGGCTCCATGGCTGTTGTCACTCACCACCTGAGTTTGCCATTAGATGACACAATAAGGGGGTGCTTGTTCTTTCAGTACAGAACTACCAGGCATGAAGACCACATGGCTACTGACAGAAATTGCAAACCTATGTTGAGTTCTGCCCTCCCTTTCCATAATACACTCAACATCCTGATGTTATTATTGTGATGCGTGTTCTCCCACTTCTTCCAGAAGCAGCCAATGGGTATGTGTGGGGAAATGCATATCATATTGAGACACAGGGATGTTTTTGTTCAGTGCCAGCTGAATATTCTTTGTGATATTATGTTCTGCAGTCATGATACAACCCAGAGCCATTAAAGCAAATAGTAACTATCTGGATTTATTTCAGCCTGGTCTCTAACTCTGATTTGGAACAGGAACTGTCCTTACAGGGAAATAACAGGTAGAATGTAACCGTGATGATTTTCCTGAACGTTTTGGTGGATTTTCATACCATCAACCATGATGTCTTTCTGGACCATCTGTCTATCGTGTAAGTAACTATGTCAGATGCCACTAAGTTTCATTCATTTCTCATAATGTTTTAACATCTACATGAAGGTCATTTGTGGATTTGGGTGATGACATGCTGATGACACACAACTTGATTTCTCTTTTCCATCTTAAACCAAGTGAGACAATGTCCTGAACAGTTGTTTGGGATCAGTACTTGATCAATTTACAAAGGCTGCTGATATAATTTGTGCAATGTGCAACTGAGAAATTGAGTAAATATAGGGTGACCAGATAAAATCCAGGTCAGCCTTGTAAGGAGATGGTGTGGAAGCTGTAGGCTTGTGTTTTAAAATGTGTCCATTTCTGTGCCATACATCTGTGCAGACATGCATAGAACTGAGCTCTGCTTTGTATGCCAGAAAACTGTTGCAATGGGGCATATGTCTGAACAAGCATGCATAGAATTAAGCTGTTTGTATGCATGGTGGGAAAATGTCTAAAGTGGTAGCAATTACATCTGGCCCCACTCACTTTGCTGTGGCCCCACCTACTTTGTCTTTAGCCCCACCCTCTCTGCCCTTAGGTCCTCCCACTGCTAGAATGGAGCCTTCAAGGCCCTTCCCAAATTGGAATTTTGCCCCTAGACCAATAGCTTCAATTTAAATGGATACATTGTTTTAAATGTTTCATTCTATTATGATTTTTCTGTGTCTATTGCAAGTCATTTCAATCATTTTTATTAGAAAAGCATGATATAGAAATAACAAACTACACTAAACCAGGGTGTCCATCTTTTTATTTTTAAGGTGAAAACTCTCCCATCACAGTCCTTCTATAATTTAGGAAGGAGGAACCATGGATAATATTCATTTTTCTTTGCACAAAGTTTTACACCTGGTTCAAGGAAATGGAAAAATATTATTCTAAAACTGCTAAGTATATTTTTTTTCCTCCCGTTTTGGCAGTAATGGGGAAAAAACACATGCAGGAAAAAGAATCCACTGCGAGTGATTGAATCCATCGCTGAAAGAAAGTAATAGAGGGGAAAGGGGTGGTCTATGGCAACTTTAAGTGACCGTAGGCCTAATCATATTTCAAAGCATGCCGTACAATGATTATGCAGTCCATAAAATGAATTCCTAAGGACAGAACTAGATGTTACCAAAAAAAATGAGCCTTAAATTGCAAATAGTACCCTGTGTCTAGATCCCTTCCTTTCACCTATAATATATAGTAATGAAATGTTTGATGGTGACATCAGTGGTGACATGCATATTATCTCTCCATGCCCTCCACGCCACATCACTGGTTGCTGAAGGAGAAAAGAGGGTGGCATGTATGGCGGGATGATGTCACATTAGGCATTTCATTGCCACATGTAACGGAGGAGAGAAGTGGCTGCTAGACACAGTGGTTTGGTAACACCTCATTCTGTCCTGCGTTTCACATTGAACATTGGTAGCACCACTGCTGAAGCATTCCAGGGACAAAGAAGCAGGCACTCCGCCAATGGCAAGTGAAACCACATGGCACCTCCAATACGGGGCTGAAAGAGTTAAAAAGAAGTAAAACTGTTTAACAGGGTTGCAGAACTCCTATTAAAATGGCAGTACTATAAATGTTCTAGTATTGTCAGGAATGTTCTGTTGGATGACACTAGACTGTGATTTGTACACACAGCGGACCAGAGCTGATGGGTGAATGAAATGATCCATAACCCTCACTGACACATTTAGAGCAGTTCAGCTGCACACAGAGAACAGTCCATCATTTGCACCCTTCTGTGAAAGCTGGCTTTACCAAGTGTTTCAATGAAATATGTGCAACTTCCCATTTAAATTAGTACCACATGAACCATGAAGAGCACCACAGGTATCTGTTGTAGTACCAGCCTAATGCAAAAGTGGCCTGTCTTGTAATGCTCTAACAGGAAAGACATACAACCATTCATCTGTAACATATTAAAACCAGAAGAAATAAATTACTCTATAGATGAAGAATTATGGCTCGTGGAGAGAAATGTGCAAAGGTAGTTCAAAAAGCAGCTTTTACTAAAAAATTATTGCAACAGCATTTGAATTCCTAATGCATATTAAACCTCATTTGCATAACCATAAATCATCATTTCAAAAAAAATTATGAAAATGTGGCTCAAACTTTTCAGAAGGCTGGATTACTTTTTCTAAACCATTTTAGTACTGGTCTTGAGGCAGATTCCATTCCAGTATCAATGAATAGAGCTGTGAAATATAAAACTTAAGCCATTTGGCAAGGAAAACCACAAAGCGCCATGTTATTAGAATTCTCAGGGCAGTCAGAAGTGTAAAACCTCAGAAATGTTTCCCTGATTATGTAGCTGAATAAAAGAATGGGTTTTTCACTGGCTGTTTTGGCCTCTCTTTGCCATGAATGCTCTAATTATTAATTTTGCTAGCTGGAATGTTCACTGAATCAGTTCATTTCCAAGCAAATATTATCAGAAATAATAGACAAATCACCCTACTTTTGGGGGCTTCAATCAGTGGATTGGTCTTTCACAATGCTCCAATCTTCTTTGCTTTTGAAACCCTTTTCAGGTCAACATACACTTTTTCCTTCTCCCCCCCTCCTTTAATTCACTTTATGTAGTTGTATCTATGCCTTTCTCTTGGTCTTCTAATTCCCCTTCAGTTATATCTTAAACTACCTCTTCCTCTCCTCCCCACCATCATTTCTTTGAAGGGCTGGAGAGAGCTTGTTCTGACTATGCAATTTTAAATATTCACCTATGAAAATACAGTATCCCATTCCTACCATTTCAAAAGAAACCACTCACCCTCAGTGTTTCCTTCTAATGTTATTATTAGGCATAAACACACCTCCAATGAAATGCATTTAAGAACCACTGGTTTCCCCGAGAAAGGGTTAAGCACATGCACAATACTCCCATTGTGTTTGATGGTCCTTAGAGATGCTTCAGTTTGTTGGGATTGCAGCCATATTTCCATCCTTCTGTTTCCCAACAGCTTTCAATAAAATTACAGAACTACAATGAAAACTGACAACAACACCAGAAACATACAGTAACATGCAAAGACCATCTTAACAACAATGTATTGCCTAAGAGTATCTAACTGTGACATAAGTTCACCAATTATCCCAAGAAATTCTTTAACTAAAAGCATTCAAGGAAAAGATGTGTAAATGGAACAGAGGAAATTGACAGTCTTCGAAGTTGCCAGATACATTATACTTTGTGAATTAATGTTGAAGTTAGAGTTGATGTCAGTGACACTATTGCTAATAGAAGCCTCTTAATGACTTCTTTTACCTTAGGCCATATTCCCTAAACCTCTGTCCCAATCAAATACACTCACAACCAGGGCAAGCTCTTGGGTACAGTCTTCTTCTGACTCCCAAAGCTCCTCCTGTTGTATTCCTGACTATTTGGACAGTTTATCTGCATTTTATTACATGATTGTGCAACCTTCTTAGGGCAGCCTCCTGGTATAACACAACCATCTTCCCTATTCCTGAACCCTGTACATTTCTTCCCCTCAGCTTTCTCCTTGTACTTCTAAAACACCACCCACCACCCACTAGACATTCTCCTTCTATGTATACCCACAGACTCCTACACTGTCATTTCCCAATCTCTCTTTTCCACCTAGCTAGAATCTGCAGCCAATCAAAATTGAATTTACCTGATCTAGGCCTCAGCTGTAAATATTCAAAATTATTCTCTCCCTCTCTCTCTCTCTCTTTAGAACATCACCAATCAACTACTTCACTCGCCTTTGATAGTAAAAAAGCAAGTCCTCAGGCCTATGCAGATACATTATTACCTCTCCAAGGCTACGCAAAGACAGTTATATATGTGGCATTTCTTCACAGAGCCTGAGTCATATTTAAGACTCAAGTCTGCCAGTTGTTGTGCCAATATACAAGCTGAGCTTGTCTTGTTCCTTGCTTCCAGCCTAGTCCCACTTGGAGCTCTCCATGGTGCTATTCACTCCTTGTCTGTCATAATTGTTACTGAACCTTGGATTCCCTTGGATTCATTTGTCTGATTTTGTTTTTAGAATCTCTCCTGCACCAACCATCCTACAACTGAACCTAGTACTCTGGGTTGTTGAGTGACAAACCCAGAGTTTGACCTCAATAACAAACCATGGATTAAAAGTTTTGACTGCTTGTCCCTCAGCAATCCAGAGTTACAGGTTCAGACATTGCATCAAACAATCCAGTAAGGGGCCATTCCTGGGTTGTTTATGAAAGCTGATGCAAAGTAGTAGTGGTGGGTGGGCAGTAGGCAGTGCACTCATTTGTGATAAACTATGGGTTGCTGTTATGTACGAACTGCACCACTGTGTTTTATATGCTGGATGCTGCCTTGTGTGAGAATAGACATACAAGACAACTCTGCCCCCCCTCAAATCTCTCAAATACATAGTTACATACCACATGTGAAAGAAAACAGTGCTACTATACGGAGAAGACAGCATGATGGGAGAACATGTTTGAATTGGGCTTTCCATGTGAGTTAGCTCAGTTGCATAGTAAATCTTCATAACAGCAGCAAAGGCTTCTGACAGCCACAGGTGCTATCGCCCTTTTAGTGTATGCAGTGCTGGCTCTAGCTGCTTTCTTACTTCTTTGCTCTATGGAACTTAAGTTGAAACTAATTTGAAAGAAAATGCCACTTTTAGGCTGCATGCAGTGTGTCAAATGAAAGGGCACCATAGACATCCCAATGACACAATTTAGAACCATCTGTTCCTGTGTCCGATACAATTGCTGTAATACAGTACAGTTCAATAGCTGCAATAATGAAACACAGCCCACTTTATATTTTGTCCCACTAACTTTGTTTTCAGCATCTGTAAAACACATTTTAAAAAGGAAATTCCCTCGGAATTTCTGTCTTTTCTTGCATATTATTATTTCAAATGATAACAAATGTTGGTACTAGTCAATTTGACCTTGTGGCCTCTAGGCATTATTTTTTACTCAGTCATGTTCACATTTTTATTCAAGCTTAAATTGAAGGAAGAAATTCTGTGCAGGCCCAATTCAAAGGCAAACCGCACATTGCAATCACTCGTAATTTCACCAGAGGGGGGAAAAAGAATGAAGTTTCAAGAAAATGAATAAGTATATTCTTGCCTCTTTATATAGAGTATTGTGCCATTTTTTTTAAAGGGAGGAAAGCAATGTTATTAATAACCTGTATTTAAGATGTCATGGTACTTAATAAAAATAAAGTCCACTTTCCTACAGCAAATTACCCAATGCATTCTGCTGCCATCAAAATCCTTGTAATATTTCTAAGTGGTTATTGGTGTCCCTGTTTTCTTAAAACTTTGAGATAAAGTTGTATGGCACACTACTAGTTCTTCATAATGGATCAGAAAGAGAGTTGCTACCTAACTTCCCCTGAAACAAAGCTCAAAATGAATATTGAGTGGTCCTGCTCAAGTGATACATATGTTGAAATTTAGAGGGAGATTAAATTATCCTTTTTTAGCAACATCCCGGGGGGGGGGGGATTTGTGTGTGTGTGTGTGTGTGTGTGTGTGAGTGAATGAGAAAGAGTGAGAGTGGAAAATCTCTAAATTTAAGATTAGATCGCATTGGACTTATTCCCTACTGCTCTCTCATTCGCTGACTCCAACCAGCATCAGGTTATTTTATATTTTACTCAGAAGTGCTGGACCGATTGAATATGCATTGACTTGGGAGTATGAGGGCATCTCATTATTTTATCCAAGGACCTCTACAGAAATCTCCCTGGAATCATTGTTAGAAAGGATTAAGCATTTTTCCCTTTTGGCCAGATGAGAGTGCATTGTCATACCAATGAAAACTGCATTAGAGGCATGTTGCCATAAATATAATTTGTCACAAACGAAACAAACAAGATGTGAGATTGGAGCTCAAATATTGGCAGCAAAGGGCTAAGTTTGCTGAAGAGGAGCAAGCTTTCCCAGGGCTCTGGAGATCATCCGTATGCCAAAACAAATAGCAAGATATCCACAGGAAACATAAGCGGCCCAGGGGAGGGCATTTATTTACATTTTAAAGTTGTAACTCAGGTGATCATGAAGACTGTAAAATACATAACACTACATACCTGTACCCACTTACCTGGGAGTAAGACCCATTGAACTTATATATACAACTGTGCTGTAAGACACTTCTGAGTGTAAAATATACTAGCGTTGGTGAAAATGGTGACTTATTGGCATAAAATCTGAACATATCTTTTTCTCTATTAACCAATGCAAGATTAACATTTCTTTATTCACCACATTTATACCAGTTTAGCCCTCTATATTATTTCCACATATTGGGCTTTCTATATTTGGCTTGTATCCAGTTCTATCATTATGAAAACTGAAGCAGTTTCATCAGCAACTCTGGGGTGGGGGAGAGAATTCCTCCTCTCCCCTGCAGCCCCTGTGGAGCAGATTTTGTGGTATGCAGGGCAGGGAAGAGAGGAAGTGTGATCGCACTAGCGGATGTTTGCTAGAACGACACTGCATTTAACTCTCTGTTTGCTGCTTGGAAGGCATTTCCAATGCACTCCCAATGCACACAAATAACTGTTTGCCCTTTACTTCAGTGAAGACAGTAGAAAGACACTTATGGGATTCATTTGCAAACATGGAGTTACATCCTCCATTGAAGTGAATGGGAGAACTGAGTCTGTCAGCGTGCCTGTGGAGATGAGGCAAAACACCTCAATAAGACTTAGATGATACGTCAATCTGCAGCTTATGTCCTTCAAATACCTGGGTTGATTGAATTCAGCATAATATTACAAATATTAGTTGCAAAAGCAACACAAAACCCCAAACCCACATGTTTGCTTCTTTATTAATTTTTTTATACTGCCCAATAGATGAAGTTCTCATCTATCCATAGCTAGGTGGGAAGGATTGAAAAGGGTCGCATTGTGATCAAGCAGAGATATGGATGATGTTTAGACTAATGGAAATAACTGAGGAAAGAGGAAAGATCTGAAATAGACAGTTACAATGCAAAGTCTATTCAGATATCAGGGATAAGGATTCTGTGGTGGGGCTGATGGGAATTGTAATTCAATGACATCTAGAGGGGCATAGTTGGCCTAGCCCTATATTTGGCCTTAGGCTGAAACCTTCTAGATACTTATTTGGGAGTAAGTCTAACTGAAATCTGTGGGATGTCTGAGTACATATGCAGGGTTAGAGAGGAAGAGGAAAGTGACAGAGAAAAAAGTAGTTTGGGGAGGGAAAAATGAATAATTCTTGACAGGCACAGAAATCCTATTGACTTTCAATAGAAACTAAATGAGCAAATCCCACGGGTGTTTTTAAAAAACTTCCCAGCAGATAAATTCAGCAAAGACATATGCAAAAAGCTCTGGAAGTTGCAGAGAATTTAAGTAAAAGATGAAGATGAAAGGCAACTAGTGCTGCCTGTTACAATTGTTGAAATATATCTGGCACAGAGTAACTTGCTCAAAGACGCTGGGAGGTATAGGGACATCTATAAGATAAAGATGAGTGAGGAAGCAGTTTGGGAGAAAAAAATGCACTCTGCCATATATCAAAATCTAGACCTTACTTCCAATGTTTTACTCATTACGTACTAGTATTTTATGCCTGCTTGATGTTATCATAACTGGCAAATGCACTCTCACCATCTGAAAAAAACAGTGTTTGACTGGTGGACATAGAGAATATGGGAGGCCACACAATTAATGTATATGGAAAATATGTACACACAACTTAGGAGGGGATGAGGGCCTCAGTTCAAACCATAAGCCTATATACACCAGTTGTTGGGGAAAATGGGTAGGAGGGTGCTGTTGCATCTGTGTCCTGTTTGTGAGTTCCTAATTGACAGCTGGTTGGCCACTGTGTGGACAGAGTACTAGACTAGAAGAGCTCCTGGCCTGATACAGCATGGCTCTTCTTATCACTATTACCATGTTGTCAAATTTCGCAATTTGCAATGACCTGGTTCGGAATGCAAACTTGTCATGCTCATGATGTTTGGCCATATTATGAATTGAGCAGCATGTCTGCCAAAAGTTATTCTCCAGATCAGATTACATAATTAGATTCTGCACATGTGCACATTAGCTTAGGTGACGGCTTTATAGAACATGCAAATATTCTTAAGTATCAAACCCTTTTCTTTTAACTTTAAGCCCTTTCCTTTCAGTGCAAATCTAATTGATTGTTGTGAAACAATGTGAACCATGTGAATTACAAAGCAGTTGTAGGTACATGTGCGGAATCATCCTGCATCTAATAGCAAATTCTCTAAGTGACCATTATGTAGATAAAATGACATGATCCACATACAAAAGGGAAGAATTAACAGGTTTGAAGTTTCCAGAAGTACCAAAACAATAACAAGAACCCTAGGCAGGGGAAACACCCACAAGCAGCCCAATGAAGACTGAGCATGCTTCATGGTCAAGGAATAGTGTCTAATGGGGGAAGGGAAATGGAACTAAGTATTCTGGATGAAGCTATGGCTAGCTGGCTGGAATCCTGAACAGGACCACTCAAAACTGCAACATTTTAGTGCAGGTCCCACTTGTTACAGCTTAATGTGAAACCATTTGACTAGACCACTGAACCAAGCAGCATTTGATTTGGTGAGTATCTGCTCTATTTGTAACAATTTGCTGTTTAAAAAAAAAAAAGGCCATCATTTTATATGCTATACCCCTATCCAGTTCCATAACATTTTCTTGTTTCTGAGCACATTTATTTATATGTATTTGTTTTTCATGCCTGGGGCTAGGAAGCCTTAGCGCCCAAAGACCAGTATGCAGTGCAGCACTATCATGAAATAAATAAGAAAACATTTTCCCCCTCACTGAGAATGTGTAATTACTGAGACTATACAAAATTAAGCCTTGGGGTATTTTCCCATCACTTCCTTTTCCATAAGCATGAAAAGAATGGTGGCATATTCATAGGAATAGTGCGAGGACAGATGAAGGAACAAAATTTTGGCAACTCTAAGAAAGCTTATGTATAAAGCTTGGGTATAGGGTTTATTTATTTATTTGTGATATTTTGATACTGAACTATAATAAATCCCTAAATGGCTCACACCTAAATATTAAAATCACATTTAAAACGCAATATTAAAAACACAACTGGCCATAGGTGCAGTCATCATGTTCCAAGTTGTGGTGAAACTGCAGAATAGGTTAATCGTGATCCACCGATGGTAATGTCACAGCCTGAGAGTAAGATTTGTTGTCTGTTCCTGCTTTTGTGCTTTATTTATTTATTTGTAACATTTATATACCGCTGAATATAATAGAATCTCTCAGAGGTTTACAACATTAAAATACAATATTAAAACACATTTTTTAAAACATGGTATCACAACACAGCATTAAAACACTTTCAACAACAATAAAAGAGCAGTAAAATGGGACAGCAGAATGGAGTGGCATAGTTAATTTATTGAACCCTAGGAAAGGCCTGGGTGAACAACTGTGTCTTCAGGTGGCATGCCCCATTTTCTGCCTCCTGAACTACACAAAGGAGGGTTTTCCAAATGGAGGGTGCTGCTACAAAGAATGCTCGTCATCTGAGTACTTCATGACGACATTCCATCCATTTTGGAATGACTATCAAGACCTCCTCTGCTGATCTTAAAAGTCACCTGAGGATGTGTAAGGGAAGGCAGTCTTGTTATTCTGGCCAGATCTACACCAAGCAGGATAAAGCAATATGAAAGCAGTATATAAAAAGGCAGGAGCCACACTACTGCTTTATAGTGACATTGAAGTGCACTGACAACTGTTGGGGCCCATTGACATATACCATATAACGTTATATTCTGCTTGGTGTGGCTCCTGCCTTTTATATACCACTTTCATACCACTTTCAAACCACTATATCCTGCTTGGTGTAGATCTGGCCTCCATCTCATCCATCCAGTGTTTTCTCCCAGTTGTGAGCATCTATAATGTGTAAGCAGATGAAAGAAATAATTCAAATGTTTCAAGCATTTTTTTTTTTAAAAAAATAGCACCCATAAGGTCCATCAGATCTTAGAGACCCCTGGTCATTTCACAGAACTACCTACCATTCTCAAGATCTTTTGATTTGGGCCCAACACAATTAAAACAGGATTGAAACTGGTTCGTACTTGTACTAGAGATATGTATACTCAAGGCTCTGAACCCGCATATTAGGGGGACATTTCCAGAATTTTACTCTAGAACATCTATTATTCTAGTGTCATTTTCTAGCTTTTCAGTTCTTAATTGATTCTGCCATTCTTTCAGTACAAAAGGAATAATAAACATTAAATAATGTATGTATGTAACATTCATATGAAATTATACTGCAAGAAGCAAACCATAGGAACTGTGAAATAGATCACGGTAATAAATCTATTTCAGATTTGTTATGAAAGTGTAAAAGTGTAGCATATCTTCATTGATACATGTAAGCAACTGGAAGATTATTATTTATTACTAATTTTGATAGGCTTTTTCTTATGCAAATCTTATGTAAATGCAGAGCTTGTTTCAAAATATTAACTAGCTGGAAAATAATTCATATACGTTTTGTGAAGTTTAATAAATATAAAACAAAACACACCAAACCATTTTATGTCTTCTTCAAAGTCTCTTCTAATTCAATAATGAAAGCAACATTACAGCAATATTCATTAAACACTTACAGGTTATTGACCTCCATAGCTGAACAGAAATGAAGCAGTCAGCCTTAAAGGACAAATATATCTTAATTTTTGTCATGGTTGGATTAATGGTTTGCCTTTATATGATAACATTTTCTATTCAGCTGTACAGGAGACGTACAAAACAGAGCACAAGAAAAGGATTAGAAAACAAAGCCATCATAGGACAAGCTGGACACAGCATCCATTCACTTTTGCTCCATTTTAATTTATAAAGCATTCTTTCAATCTGCTTGGTGATGTTTAAGAGTAAGGATGTACAGATTTTGTTAAATCCGTTTCATCTGTGTTTTGCAGATTGTCAGGAATCTTTCATTTTGTCATCCACTCATTGACGGAATCAGATTTTTTTAAACTAGAATTTCATTTTACTTGTGTTCATTGACCTTAGCACCCATGTGCATGAGTTCAAATCCCCACCAAATATGTGTGTGTGTGGGGGGGGGGGGGGGAATGGTCTGCAAGTCTACAGAATCTGAGTGACACAGAAAAAGCCAGTCTGTTGCAGAATCCACAGGTTGGATTCATAGAAATGTGAATTCAGTTGAATCTGTTGCAGATTTCTCCAACATCTCTGTTTAAGAGTCAGAGTAACACACACTTTGGCAATCTTGTGTATCCCAGGCAGTGTTGATTCTCTTCCAAACTGTAGCCTAAATTAGCAAAATAAATTTAATATAAGCAAACTTTGGAATGCAATCTGGAAAGTGTTACCCATTGGTTAGTAGCTGCGGATTTGGTCGATTGGAAATTAAATTGCTTTGTTTCCTATGAAGATGATGAGATTCTGTTTTGGTGATTTTCTGGCACTTGGTGAAAATGTTTGTTTCTGCAATTGCATTGCTGTTATCTGATTTCAATGACATTATCATGTAGCTAAACCTGAATGGTTAAGCCAGGGGTCCCCAATGGTTTTGGACCCGTGGGCACATTTGGGAATTTGAGAAACTGCTGTGCCACTACCTCAAAATGGCTCCCATGGAGGATATGTCCAGTAAATTAGGCTTTATCCCATGGAGGATGTGTCATGCAGGCCTGTTTAGTCAAAAGTGAGCTAAAGAGGTGCTGAGGAAGAAATAGTGAGGCTGGGAGGGAGGAAAAAATAGCAAGTCAAAGGGGTAGAGGGAAGACCAAGGCCAGAGGCCGAGAGGGGGAGAAACAGTGACCTAAAGAGGTGTGGTGGGGGGCAGACAACAGAAATAGTGAGGCTAGCAAGGGAGAGAAAAAAGATTGCCCTAACATTTTCCAAGAGTTTTTAAAATAAATTTTTGGAAGGGGGCAGGGAGAGGAGAGCTCTGAGGGTACCCTTGGAGCCCCCCGTAGGTGATAGCCCTGGGTTAAGTAATGTCATGATGATCCCATTTATTGTTAGTAGGTCTATGAATCCCTGGGTGATGAATTCAGAAAAGAGGAAGGACTGACATGGAGGAGGGGGGATGTAACCAAGCAGCAACCACCAGGGCAAACAATGATGACAAACCAAATTCTTAAAAAGGCAAATATTCATACTATCTAAACACTGATAGTTTTCTACAGAAAACCAAAATGGAAAATTTTGGCATAGCTGTGACATGTAAGTTAAAAGCAAACTTTAAACAAATATATCAACAAACCCACACATTTTAAAAGATAGGTTTCTGTGGATGTGGAATAGTGGATTAGGACGGGGGAAACCCAGGTTCAAATCGCCACTCAAACTTTGGGCCAGGTGGTATCGCTCAGCCTTCACATAATACACCTTCACATAATACACTTTCACATAATACATAATCAATTAACATCTTACATGGTTATTACAGCCAGGATCCTCTATGTGAAATACTGGCAATTGCCAGATATACCTTACTTAAGAGAATCATTAGACAAAATGTGAGACTTGCACCTATGGCCTAAACTAACAGACTATATAAGGAAAGAGAAAATTGGGATAAAGGTACTATAAATTGGTCATTATTTCTTAGTATTTACAAAATACTATTTATACTGTGATATATAAATTTTGTTTTTCAACGTTTTAGCTATTTTTTTAGATATTATATTAGACACATCATCCATGTCTAATTATGTAACTCTAATACATGCATTTGTTTTGATTTTTATAAATGCAAAGCATATGTAAATAACTTCTTCAGTATAGTGTGCTTAGATGTGGTGATGAGCACTAGCTGGAATGGGTTTTAGAGAAGGTTAAAGAGCAATCCTACAGAGGTTGTGTAGGAAGAATTCATGGCAGAGGAATAGCCACATCTACGCTTTGTCAGGGTATGTGGCAGAAGGGGCTTCACATAGTGTAGATCCAAAGCCTTTCTTGATTCACCTCCGGCATGTCCTCCTTTTCTCTTCCTAGTGCCATTGGAGCACCTATAGCAGGGGGATAATAGTGTTGGAAGCATCCATCACTGTGACCAAGAAGCTTCCAGTGGATAACTCCACCTTTGACTACAGAACTCCCTCTCTGCCTATGAAGAGGGAAGTCCAGAATATCATAAGACACTTGGGATGCCCTGCAGGGAACTTTGGGGTTCTGTCCTTCATGGAGGTTATATGTATTAGTCACTATTAGCCATGATGGCCATATAGAACTTCCATGTTCAGAAACAGTCTGTGACTGCTGAGGTGTGTGTGTGTATCATAACAGGACAGGACCTGCCTTCATAATTTGTTTGTGGATTCCCCAAGGCATCTGGTTAACCACAATGGGAAACAGGATACTGGGCCTTGGTCTTATCCTACAAAGCTCTTCTTCTTATACGACAAAACTCTTCAATTGGTTTTTATGAGCCTACTTTAGCACCACCTTGGGAATAGATGGGCAATAAGTTAATAGCATGTTATCTGCATTGTCTCCATGTAAGAGTAACTGTACTAGTTCCTACAGACTACACTTTTACCTGATGTAGATCCTAGATTGATTCTAATATTAAACTAGGCTGATATTAAACTAGAGTTTCATATTAAACTAGGCTAATATTAAACTAGGGTGACCAGATAAAATCCAGGTCAGGGCTCATGTAACTTTAACAGTTGTAGAGAAAAGTGAATTTCAGCCAGTGTCATTTGTATGCAATTAGTTCATGGTGAAATTCCCTCTTCATCACAACTGTTAAAGTTGCAAGGGTCCTGCCTTCTTTTGTATCTGGTCACTAGTATAGTGCCTGCACCTTTAACTGTTGTGATGAAGAGGGAATATCACCAGGAACTAATTGCATACAAATGACACTGGCTGAAATTCCCTTTTCTCTACAACTGTTAAAGTTACATGAGCCCTGACCTGGATTTTATCTGGTCACCCTAATTAAATTAATTTTCCAAGTGTGGATTCTTATATAGCTAGAAGAGCACCTTCCAAGTACAACAGGCAGATATCAGCAGAGTCAGGATAATCCCAAGATTTGCCAAACTCTCACATGCAAAATCCTTCATTAAAAATCCCTAGAGGGGGGAAAGTAAAAAAAAACAGCCCAACGATGTCTGAGCATGCTGAGTGAACACGGAATGCTATCTGGCTGTTGGATAGTGGGAAGTGAAATGGAGTATCCTAGAAGAGGGCATGTGTGGCTACCCAGTAGCAGTAGCACTCCATACTGCAACATTTTATTGCAAGTCTGACCTGTAAGAATGTATCTGTAAACTAACGGTTGCACAAAATTAGTGAAATACAGATTCTACTGGCATAAGGGGAAAAAACAGATTCACTTCAGTACTGGTGGATGGAGGTATATACTGTATTTTAAGACTTTATAAACAGGTATTTTTGAAACCCTGTTCTAGATGTGTTGGTGTGTCCCCACGTAGGCATTTCTAGCCTGAATCCTACAGCATCATCATGATGATGTTCTGACGTATGTTTTAAATCACAATGGAATGCTTTGACATGTTGCCTGAAATAATGCAGGTTGAACACATTTGAATGCCCTTGATTTGAAATGCAAGGTCAAAGCCTTAAATTTACTTCTACATAGATTTCTGTGTATGAAATTCCCTTTTTCTGGAACTGACCTGTAAGAGTTCACCCAAAATTGCTTATATTTTTTACTTGATGATAGACATTTATGGCTCCTTTGCTGCATGAGCTTTTAAATATATACAGTATTTAGGCAAGATAGGAACTGTCAATTTTTTATGCACCTGTGTATTTAGGAGCACTTTCCAAAGGAGCTTTTTGACTTGATACAACTTAATAGCTCTGTTGGAGGCTGGGAAGATGATAAAAACTCTTGGAGCTTTTAGGACCTACAAAGTCTGTGAAAGCCATATAGAGGAGGGACTCTCTGAAAGGATTATTACTATGATAACCTTTAATAGCCCTGAAGGTTTTACTGCTCAAAAAAAATTCGGTCCTGATTCCTCACCCATTAAAATTAATGGGAAGAATCCCATTTCGTTCAATTGGAGTTGAATGGTCCCTCCCTTAATATACATGAAGTATAAAAGGCTTTTCTGTAAAAAGCAAAGAAAAGGGGGATTGGATTTCAATTTTAACTAGTTTATTTGTTAGAGGAGAAGGAAAATGTGGCCCCTTGTTTACATTCACTACATTTATGGGTGTTATTTACATTCCTGAACAGGTTAAACATATGTACAGTATGCTTAACTTTGTGAAAACATTCCCATTGAAGGCTTAACTTCATCAGGGGTGGGCAACTTGAGGCCCTCCAGATGTTGTTGGGCTGCAACTCCAATGGATCTAGCTAGCATAGCCAATGGGTAGCTACAGTCTGACAACCAATGAGAATTGCAGCCTGACACTATCTGGAGGGCCACATGTTCCCCATCCCTGAACTTCATGTTATGGGTGGCTGCTGGTCACATCACTCCCACATTTTGGACATGTGAGTTGGCCATTCCTTAGTGCAGCTATGCAGGAAATGTAGGGATGTGAAGTTTAATATAACTCTATAATCAATTGCAGCAGATGCTAAATCAGAAAAGTACTACAAACATTTAACTCTGAATTGACCTTTCTTTACACTTTCTGGTATCATTTATTTATTTATTTATTTATTTTATTTGCCTTTAAAAATGGATGAACTACTACCTTCAAACATGCAGAGGTGAATTATGAACCCTTGAAAGTAATGTTTTGCAATAGCCATCTGTCCTCTCCACACCCCACTGTAACTGATTGCCCATGCCAATCAATAGTTCTTGAAATACACAGAATTAAAATGTTATTGCAAGGAGTTTTTGATATAAAGGGCAGTCATAACCAATGTCAATGAAGGGAGAAGTTTGGTATTCAGTAGTCTTCTATTAGTGAAAATCAGATTGCAGAGTTTCTTAATGCGAATGAACTCCGTCCTTGCATAGAAACAATCAATAAACACTGCCCCTTGCTGTGACACTTCACGCTACCTTTATGCTTTCTTTTCAAGGAAATAACAATTATAAGGCGTGTATGATCAGATTTACATGGAAACGTTTGTTGTTGTTTTAGGGGCACATGCAGATTATTAGGCCGAAATAAACATTCTCGTTACGCTTAACAAAATAAAATTGAAACGCATGACACTGAAATCATTACAAATAAGGTGTGCACAAATCAGCTAGACTGCAATCACTGAGTTTATTTTCTAAAATGAAATTAGTCTAGCTAAAAGTAATAATGTGGCTAAATCCTTGATACAACATCTTTTACAACTAATAAAGTCCTTTCCCTTAAATCAATAAAAGTATCCTGATATCATTTAGTTAGGACAAAGACCAGCATTTGTATAACACTTAGATTTTCATGATCCCTCCATTACTGTGAAGATATCACTGTTTGGCAAATATTTCTGATGCAGTGATATCTTCACTGATTTATTGTTGCTGTTTTCTAGGACAGAAGCAGATAATGTCTTGAATATGTTGAACTTTAAAATCTTTGATGTATGCTTCAGGCAGAAGCTGAATTCATATGTATAGCTAAACCATAACAGTATTGCATGCACAAACCTGGGGCTTGTGCATCCTCCTTCCTCTCTCCTCCTCCAGCATGAATGAATCAACTGTTAATGGGGACTGGCAAACAAGACCACATTACGCCAATCCTTTTCCAGCTTCACTGGCTGCTGGTCCAGGTCCAAGCCTGATTCAATGTGCTGGTATTAACATTCAAGGCCCTAAAAGGCTTGGAGTCAGGTTATCTGAAGGAACACCTCCTCCCATATGTACCTGCCTGGACCCTAAGATCATCCTCTGGGGTCCTTTTCTGTGAGCCCCTGCCAAGGGAAGTGAGGCAGGTGGCTACCAGGAGGAGGGCCTTCTCTCCTGTGGCACCCCAGCTGCAGAATAAGCTCCCTAGAGAGGTTCACCTGGCTCCTATATTATATTCCTGTAGACACCAGGTGAAGATCTTTTTTATTTTCACAGTATTTTCACAGTTGTTCAGTTTGATTTTTAACCTTGCTGTTTAAATTTGTATTTTAAATCTGTATTAATTTCTACATGGCTGCTCAGTTTTTATCCTGGTTGTGCTTTTATATTGTATTTTAAATTATGTTTTTATACTGTCATTGTTTTATATTTTGAATAGTTTTTATGGTTTTAATTTTTGTAAACCGCCCAGAGAGCTTCAGCTATTGGTTGGTATAGAAATGCAATAAATAAATAGATACATAAATCAACTAACCACAGTTCTCTTTATGTCCAAACCCAGACATATTGTTCTTAGCGTTTACTATGGCTTGTTGAAACAAGCCAATTTCAAACTGCGATTAATGATCCTGGCTTATTTCAGTAACCATGTTCCCAGTTCAGACTAGGTCTTTGCACGTCACCCTGATTCGCCTTGGATACCATTTCAGAGCCCCCCAAATGGCCCTGATTTGATTCAGGGTGCTTCGGGGGTTGTCCACCTCAGCTCACTGCCAAGGCCAAGGTGAGATTCGGGCCCCCTGAGATAACTCGGCCTTGCAGGTCCTTGGGTGCCAGCTGCGCATCCAGCACCCAGGAAAGCCAGTAGCAAGGCCAGCGGTGAGTCCATTGGACTCACCTCCCTCTCCTGGCTCTCCCCACTCACCTGCTGCCTCATTTCTGGCCACATCACCGGCGTTGCCAGCTTCCCTCATCACCAGCACCTGCCACATCACTCGCTGTGACCATGAAATGCAGAGCTCAAATGAGAACCAGGCCACGATTTCAAGATGGTGATGGTGGCAGCCAGAGGTGGTGGTCAGCGATGAGGGCGGTGCAGGCAATGCAGTGGCCGGTGATGAGGCAGCAGGTTAGTGGGAAGAGCCTGGAGAGGGAGGTGAGTCCAATGGACTCACCACTGTCTTTCCTAGGACTGCAGGAGGGAGGGCCCAGTGCTGCTCCAAAGTGGTCCTTGACACCCCAAGCTTTGGTGCTAATGTTCTTCAGCTCCGGGGCACCTTGAGCTGACTGGGATCTGACTCGGAATCGAGGCAAGGTGGGCCGAATCAGTCCACCTTGCCTCAGTTTCGGGGATTTGGCCCAAGGCGATGCACAGCACTAGGTCAGACATAACGAGAAACCATAGTTAGATCAAAATGGAAATGAGGCTGCCATGTGTCCCCTTTTACAGAGCAAACCAAGAAAGAGGAATGTACAACATACAACCTTGATGTACAATGTACAACAGCAGAAAAGTCAAAAGTATATCAATACAATAAACATTTAAACATGATGCAGACTCATTAAACATGATGCAGACTCATTAAAATTTTGGTGCATTGAAAAGGTACGAGGTACAGGGAAGCAGCAACTTATACAACTTAGAAAGCATTAGGCTAGATGGATTTATAAACTTAATAGTACCATCATACCCCAAGGACTGAATGAGGATATTGAATAGTTGGTGGCTCAGTAAGATACATTTCTTGCCATGGTTGTATTTAAAAGTTATACTGTCAAGACTAAAAATTAGATGTAAGTTCCCCCCCCCCCAGAATATAGAGCATCTTAAACAATAGCAGTTTGGAACCTGAGTAACATCTTAATCAGATGTTCTATACAGCAGGCTTGATATATTATAAATTCCACTTCCCAGAACACATCACAGACTTTTTATATATATACTGAATATGATGGAACGAGCTGTAGTAAGTGGTTAGAACCTTGCTATAAATATTTCTGTTTTCAAAAATAATTCTGGTCAAAATTTTAAAATGAGAGCACATTTGCCCTACATAACATTTCTTACAGAATACTGTTGATATTTGCTCCATCAAAACATGGGATGGCTGGGCTACATATTAAGAATTGTAGAAGTGACGGTGAGATAGTTTTTTTCTGTATTATTGAGTATTATAATTTTACATGTTTGTAACAATGTACATTATTGGACGTTTTTTTTAAGGAATTCATCTTTGTTTTGATTCATGCCACTGAGAAAGCCCACGCAAGCCGAAATGCATTTGGCTTTGTTTTGAGAACATTGTGAAATTTCTCTCTCTCTTAAATTCATGAGCATTCAGCAAGGAGTGATTTGAAGTATTATTCCATCATTTTCACCTTATATTGACCTTTTTCATTCCTATATGGCCAGTGCTGGGCCATTGATGGAATCAGATTTTTTTTTTAGTTTCCAATTTTGCAGAATTGTGAATTTGTGTAAATTCGCACATGTGCAAATTCCCCCCACACTGCACAAATTACCCAAAAAGGCACACTTTCATGTTTTAGCCTATGGATAAAATGCAAATTTTTGTTAGATTTTTTATTTTTGCATATTTTTAATGACAAAATTTGCACAAAATTCCCCAAAGTTAGGAAAATGGCCCACAAGTCCGCAGACTCTGCCAAACAGGGAAAAAGCCAGTCTGTTGTGGAATTCCCAGGTCTGATTCATAAAAATCCAAATTCACTTGGTTCTGTTGCAGATTTATCCAGCAACCCTTATTTGAATGGCTGTCCATTCCAAGCCTGGTTTGGAATGTAGTGATGACCACCAATTTTGATGGCTTTAAAAGGAGGTTGGATAAATTCCTGGAGGAGAAGGTTATCAATGGCTACTAACCCTAATGGTTATGCGCTACCTCCGATATCCAAGGCAGTAAGCATCTGTATACCAGTTGCTAGTGAACATGGGTGGGAGGGTGCTGCTGCAATGTGTCTTGCTTTGTTGGTCCTTGGTCAATGGCTGGTTGGCCACTGTGTGAATAGAGTGCTGGACCAGATGGACCCTCAGTCTGAACCAGCATGGCACTTTTTAAGTTTTTGATCAGAGGAAAGAGCTGGGCCTTGAATCGCTCATCAACAATTAGCGTCTGAACCGCAGAATGAGTGGGTGCATCGTTGCTTGGTCACAGTATTCCTCACTATTGTATTATGGTGTGAGATGTATTATATTTCTATTAAAATCAATAATAATAACACATAATAATAATAACACATAATAATAATAAGTTCTAAATTTGCATCTGTAAATAATAATTAGCACAGGAAGGTTATATACAGATTGATGTCCTCTTTTGTGGAGAGTGGGGATGCATTTTCTCTTTTTTGGCAATTCATAATAGACCACTCTATTTTGATATCCTCCTTGTGGCCATGCCAGAGCAGGAGTTAGAGTACACAAGTGATTGCTTCACAACTTGAATCAGATGTTTAGCAATGTTGTAGAAGAAGAATATGAAAGCCAACCCCACAGAGGCCAGGATGAATGGCTGCCTACTTCTCCAGAGGTGTTTGTGTTTTATGAAATTTGTGCTGTTACATAACTACAATGGTCTATTTTATTGTTGTAAGTCTCCTTGGAAAGGCTCCTGCCCTGAAAGGTGACCTAGACATATTTAAAATAAACACATAAATAAATAAATCCCATGCAAATGGGCCAAATATCTCCACAGGCCTCTACACGGAATACCTCCACCATATGTTAACTCAGACATGTGGTGGAGAGAAGGAGTCTCCACACTGCTCCTTCATCACAGGTAGCCTTTTGGTGTCTGTCATATGTCTAAATTAGACTACTCACTGACACTACTTAGAATAACAGAATCACACTCCATCTTAAGCATACACCAACATAGCGAAATGAGTCCATACATTTACCAGTTGTTAACTACCCACATTGTCAGCAAAAAATAAAGTTAAAATGTATTATGGAGTAACTAGTAATTCATTTAATAATCTCGATTAAGCACTCTATCAGAATTGCTGCTGACTAACTTCAGACAGCAATCCCCATTTCTGGCTAGACAAAAATCTCATTTCATAGCAAGCTTTAAACTGTATTATAGACTAATTAATCTAGGCAACGACACTCAAGCTGCACTAATAAAAACTCTGTCCGCTATTTGCTTTTGTAAATCTTTTTTGTACAAAAGTATTTTAATTCTAAAGTATTTTAGGCCACCTTTAACGGTACTTCAACTTTTATCTTAAAACTGTTCTACGTCATGGCGAAGAGCACAAAACCTAATTTAAATTCACCTGAATCTTTCCTTTTAAGTATAGCAATGCACAGATTATCACATCTATTTTAAGTCCAATTTAGATGTTCTGTTCCTTCCATGGCCTGTATGTAAAATCTTTCCAATAAGTTCCCCCCCTCAAAGTGTTAAAGTGCAACTTGCACATTTTCTGTACAGTCTAGTTTGGAAGTAAATAAGTTGAGGTATTTCCTTTGGGATGGAGAAGAAGCAAGTTGAGTTCTCTTTAAATGTACACATCAGCTACAGCATAAGCCTCCAAGCTAGCTCCTCTATTATTAGGCTGTAATTGGCACTGGGCAATGCCCCACAGACATTCAAAGTCCCAGCTGTAGTCATGTAAGTGGAGAGGTACTAAAGTTTCTAGAGGTTTGCCTACCACCATTGCCAATGGAGAAGGAAGCATGGAATAAAGACACAAACACCAGAGCTTGGAATAAATTAAGGCCTCTTTATTAAACAATAAGGGAGATTCAACCCCTTCCTGGATCTGCATGTGACAGTGTGGGAATCTATGTCCTTACCTCAGGCTACTTGCCTGGCATTATGGGTGAGCCACTCACCTAAACAGGATTCAGGTAAACCCTGCCCCTCTTTTATGAAACACTTTTGTCAGTGTGGAGAGACCACCCTACATCCCACACACCCAGAGCCATAAAACTCTGAGTAGATGAGGCAGGAAGGTCTCCAAAGGCATGCCATATCCTGACACAGGTGCTGTAAAACTCCCTAGCAGCAGGTCCTCCGGATATGCCAATCACCAGAAGGTTCCAGAGTGCCCACCGTCCCTATTCTGATATAGCAAATTCCTGCACATCCCACCACTAGAGGGTGCCAAGCCCCACTTATCGAGGATGAAATCCCACAAACTCACATAAAGATCCTGCAGGAAAATATTGTTCCCTGCATCAGAGAGATTAACTCCATCTGCCCTCTAAAGATCCCCTCTGTAAGGTCAAATGTCCAAGTGAGGAATTACCCAAACTTTCGGCCCAATACAGCCTGCCAAATCTGCCTATTCACTTTCTTAACAGCCTTATTTAGGCTACGGGTATCCCTTCCTTCACGCCAATGGTGACCATATGACCCATGTATCTGGCCAACGTCTCCATATTGCTTCAAAGTCTGCCCTAGCCTATGAAATTAGGGCCTTCCCTTTCAGAAGCCCAAGATAATTGCCCCTGAGGTGAAGCACAAAAACCTGTGGCGGACCTATAACAACACCATCATAAAATAATGTGTGAAGGAGACCACCTCAACACATTCCTCTGCAACCAACACATTGGATGGAGGCATATAGACCAAGCCCCAACTGTGTATCAACAAGGGATGTGCAGGGACCCCCCGGATCAGATCAGGACCCGGATTGGGACCTCCGATGTTGTCCTGGATTGGTTCGGACAAAATCGGAGGTCCCTCGGATCAGATTGTACCCGAACCTGATCCAAAAATCAGATGTCCGATTTTCGGATCAGCAGCCATTTTTGGTGTTTTCACCATAGGCTTGCATTGGGGGAAAGAAAGCTTTTCCACAATGCAAGTCTGTGGGGAAAACATGGCGGTGAGTGGGGGCCTAACTCCCCCCTCCCTGTCCCTCCCCCGACTCGCGCTCCTTACCTGCTGGGTCGGCCACTTCCCTCTGGTGCTTGGTTCTACTGAGAAACAGGCTTCGCGGCCTGCCTCTCAGTAGCGTGCCAGGTGACGATGTCATCACCTTGCTCGCTACTGAGAGGCAGGCCATGAAGCCTGTTTCTCAATAGATCCGCACTCCGGAGGGAAGCGGCCACCCTGGCAGGTAAGTGGGGGGGCCCTCCCCCCTCCTGCCTCCCCCTCCTGCCTCCCCCCTCCTGCCTCCCCCCTCGCACTTCTTACCTGCCGGGGCTGTCCACTGCTGCCCACAGGCGGCAGCGGATGGCAGCAGACGGCTCCAGCAGGTAAGGTGCGTGAAGGGCGGGAGGAGGTCCGATCCTCTGATCTTATCCGAACCGGATCGGCTCCTTCTGGACCGGTTCAGATCAGATCGGACGATCCAGTTGCGGGGATCGGAAACTGGATAATTGTATCCAATTTCTCCCGGTTCGGGTCCGGATCGGGGATCAGACCCGATCCGGTGCACACCCCTAGTACTAACAGCTGCTCGCGTCACTTTGCAGTTAGTCCAGAACACCATGCTGAGGCTGCATATGAGGACCTTCAAAGGCTCCAGTCTCCTCCAACAATCTGCCAAGAGAATAAAATTATCAACATTACACATGATCAAGGCCATGAATGCCGCTTCAGCTGCGCTCATACATCCTGAATGCCCCAATCGCCATCTCCCTATGGCTCTGAGCTACTAGGCCCCATGGGCTATTGGTGCAGGTTCCCTCATCAGCTCCACTGAATTAGTGGGCCATAAGGGGCGTGCCTCAGTGGGGATACCCTTTCTTGGAGCCACCTTTAGTTGCACACCGGGCATTTTTTAGAGATCTTTGGCTTGTGGCCTAACAGTGTGCCAGGCCTGCAGGCACGGCCTGGGGCCAGGCTTGGCGCTAGCTTTGCAGCTTACTGGCCTTTTAGAAAAGAGAGGAGAGTTAAATAGTGTTTTGGACTGGGAACAAGTGGTCTGTGTTCTAGTCTTCACTTGGAAGAGCTTAAATATTTCTGGGGAACTATTTTAGTAGATTTCTTCTTCTGAGGGACAGAAGCAGCTCAAGCAGCCTTGAGCAGCCAGCTGGTGGCTGGAGAGAAGTAACACCGTGAGTGGAGGGGAAAGGAAAGTTGAGTTTTACAGGCTCTGCCCCCACCCTTATCTCTTGTAGCCCACATGCACAGGACACACGAGGCCTTTATTCCCCTCCTCTCCACTCGCAACAGCCGTTTTCCCACCCAAGCCATGCTGGCTGGGTGTCTAAAGGAATTCCTTGGATGCTCCATGCTCATGCATACACCATCTGTGTGGAAGAAGACTCTTTATTGTAAGACTTTGGAATTAGTGAAACAAGCTTTCCTTTTCCCGCAAAGCCCTGTCTAATTCCTCCGTGCCCTCCTAGGGCTGAATCAGGGGGCTTTACTAAGGTAAAGCATTACTAGGGTAATCGCCACAGAAAAAAATACCTATTTTACACATAGAATCATCAAATTTCAACTGTAGAGCCTTAAAGCTACCATTAAAAGGCTGGACTAAATATTATATTCAGAAAGCCTGAAGCCACAGGGATGCTTGGGAAGGCTCCATCCCCTTAGAGAAATCCCAGCCCCCTTTCTGAATGTTCAGCTTTGATTTTTTTAAAAAACCTCTGTTCTGTCTAAAATAGATCCTCTCAGCTATCAAAAAGCAGGATTCCGCTATTGGAATTATAGACCTATATTGTAATAATGATCACTTTCTGAGTTTCACACTCAGAGCATGTTAAACAAAGAAAGGAAGCAACTGGATTAATGTTAAACTGCTCTCTTGTTTAAGAAGGGACTGGAGTAGTGTGCGCCCCAGAGTTGGCTGTGGGGAGGGACAATATTTGCATTTGTTCCTTTCTTGCTACCAAAGGGGAGTTGGGGAAGTGAGCTCTGGAAACACAACAGATCAGTACTTCCAAACCCAGAAGTTAGCTCCAAGATGACAAAGAAGGCAAGCAAGGCATTGGAGATGGGTGGGAATAAAGCGATGGGGAGAAGAGTGGGGGAGAGGATCAAGGCATGTCAGATAGCTGGACCTCCCTGCCCCCCAACACTCCTTCTACTTATGGAATCGTACATAAATTACATCATTCATCAAGTAGAGCAATATTGATTAAAGTTGGCTAAAGTAAGGTGTGTGTTTGTGTGTGTGCATGTGCATGTTAAAAGAAACCTTTAACATGTAACTAATTTCATGGACAGCCCTCCTAAGGTTTTATTGGCTTTTCAAACTAGAATGATATCTCAAGTGTTAGATTGGATGTGGAGAGATGCAGGTCTGAGTCTTGTTATGTGGCACTGTACAAGTCATTAAGCATAGCCCATGTCTCCGCCTGTACCTATCCAGACACTACGATCTTCATCAGAAGCTTTTTTCATATCCCACTGCCAAGAGCAATGAAGAAGATGGCCAGGGGGGAAAGCAGGCCTGGCATCAGAGATTGGCACTGGCTGGCAGTTGCTGATGGCCCAGGTCCTCAAAAGGGCCAACCATCTACCCTGCTGCTGCCCCTGCTGCTGGTGACAGCCACCTGGGCCTGGTGCTCCTCTAAGTGCTGGAGCCTGGGTGGCTGTGGCTACAGTACACCATTTTAATCCCTCCACAATGCCTTTTGGGCCCTGACATTGCATCACTCCAGAGCAGTGCTACATTGGGACCCAGAAGCATTGTGAGGTAATTAAAATGGATACTAAGAAAGAAAAGGTGCTGTGTTAATCAGCATCAACCCCGGTCATACCCATGCTGGCCTAAGTGTTCAGTGCCAGGCAAAGGTCTTTTTATTGCCCCAGGCTTTTTATTATTTTATTTCTCAGCTTAAATCAGTTTTACCTCCAACATGGGATTTGAGACTGCTGTCTTATTATTACAAATTTGTATTTCTATCTCATATTATATCCTTTGCATTTTAAGACTGCTATCCCTAAACACATTTACATTAGGGTGACCAGATAAAATCCAGGGCAGGGCTCATGTAACTTTAACAATTGTAGAGAAAAGGGAATTTCAGCCAGTGTCATTTGTATGCAATTAGTTCCTGGTGAAATTCCCTCTTCATCACAACAGTTAAAGGTGCATGCATTATACTAGAGTGACCATATACAAAAGAAGGCAGGGCCTCTGCAACTTTAACAGTTGCAATGAAGAGGGAATTTCACCAGGAACTAATTGCATACAAATGACACTGGCTGAAATTCCCTTTTCTCTACAACTGTTAAAGTTACATGAGCCCTAACCTGGATTTTATCTGGTCACCCTAATTTACATGGCAGTAAATCTCACTGAACCCATGAAACATACTTCTGAATAGACATGTATAGGATTGTACTGCCAATTGTGTATTTGAATTATACTGCCCCAAATCTCATTGAAGGGCAGGATACCCCAAATCCACCCATCCATTGACTACCTGACAGGGCTGTAGGAAGTTAAAATGAGAATTGCTATGTCCACTTTCTACTCTAAACAGTGCTATAGAAATTATTGTTGCGACAAATCTTGCCCCCTATTTTCAGGATTTTTTTTTATCTCACTGTGAAAGAGGAATGTTTTTTTGCCTCTTTCACAGGGAGGGAGATAATTTTCATCTTGGGGAGGGAGCAGAGTTTCCATATAACTTTTTCTAAGTTTGAGGGTAGCTGAAGGATGTTACTTCTATTTTTTTAAAAACAACAACAACTGTTTGATAAAAGCCCCTAGCATAGGCTGACCATATGAAAAGGAGGACAGGGCTCATGTAACTTTAACAGTTGTAGAGAAAAGGGAATTTCAGCCAGTGTCATTTGTATGCAATTAGTTCCTGGTGAAATTCCATCTTCATCACAACAGTTAAGGTTGCAGGGGCCCTGCCTTCTTTTGTATATGGTCACTCTAGTATAGTGCCTGCACCTTTAACTGTTGTGATGAAGAGAGAATTTCACCAGGGACTAATTGCATACAAATGACTCTGGCTCAAATTCCCTTTTCTCTACAACTGTTAAAGTTACATGAGCCCTGACCTGGATTTTATCTGGTCAGCCTACCACCACCCCACTGGGAAATCGGCCCAAATCTGCAAATGATGTCACGTGAATTGGAGGCGAGAATCCTTTTTATCTATTTACCTTGAACTGCTTGACATGTTGTCTCTGGACACATAATCTCTTTGGAGTTCAGAAGAGCTGCCACGTTGGAAAAGAGTTCTGGGGTCCTACAAATGCCGAGGATTGTTTTTTTTAAAAAAACACATGAAGAATACCTCAGCCATTGCCTACACTTAAAAAGGTAAGCTCAAATCCTATCCTCCTCCCCAAGGAGAAAGTTATTCAAAATTCTCACCTTCCCCAGCTTCTTTTGCCAGAGTTTTAATTTCACCCCACCCACCCCATAAAATGTCAAAAATGGAAGAATCAAAATTTTCAGCACAGCACTAATAGAAATAATCATGAACATTAGAATGATGTATAATTATAATATATTGTTCCTAATTCCAAGTTACGGGATCAGGATGGCAGAGTCTGTACCGATCATTTGCAGAGAGCTTTTGAAAGGTATAGAAGAGCTGCATGAAATTAGGCTGAAGTGCACATGCAGCCCAAAGACCACACATTTGTCCACCCCTGCTTCAGAGATTACAACCTTGCTCTCTGACCACATAAGAAGAGCCATGCTGGATCAGACCAAGGCTCCATCAGGTACAACACTCTGTTCACACAGTGGCCAAACAGTTGTTGACCAGGGACCAACAAAGCAGGACATGGTGCAACAGCACCCGCCCACCCATGTTCCCCAGCAACTGGTGTATGCAGGCTTACTGCCTCTGATCCTGGAGTTAGCACATAGCCATGAGGACTAGTAACCATTGATAGCCTTCTCCTCCAGGAATTTATCCCCCTTTTAAAGCCATCCAAATTGGTGCCCCCAAAGCCCCCAAAGGCAAACAGAGATGTTCGCTCTAGGAGTGAGAACCCTCTCATCACTTCTGTGACTTCTGCAGTCTCTATTCCTCTCCAAATCCCAATGTTGTGAAGATCTACCTGTAAATGTTGCCCGAAGGAGAAGAGCACTCTTATGTAGGAATTTCCTTTAGTAGCATGTCAGATATAAAAGAGAAAACATGCCCTGCCTTTTCCCAGGCTCTGCAGGCTCTTTCTGCTCTCCTGCTGGCCCACCTTCAGCTCTTCCTCTCGTCCCCTGCACCGTTCCTCTCACTTATTGTCCCCCTTATATGAGGGTAGCTGTACATGTGCAAAGATGCCAGGTGATCTACAGCCATGTGGCATCTCACATGTATTACTAGATTAAGCTTTTGAGGGCACTCCAACTCTGTTATTCTTTTTTGCTTTTCTGCACCTTGCAAAAGCGTCTTTGCCTGACTTTCATTCTTGTTTTCTTTGCCCTCAACATGCCCAGACTGTATTGATGATGTTATGGGAGGACATCCAAATCTTGGAGAGGGGGAAAAACATACTGAAAAATTAAGATTTCTTCTCCAAAGTTTATTATGTGTCATCAGTGGCTCAGGCGCCAAGATCCTTGTGCAATGAACACTACTGGCAGGCATGAAACAGTGGGATTGCTCCCAAAAGCAGATGGAAATGTCAAAGAAATGATGGAAGAAATCTGGTAAATAACTGAACAACTCCAACACTCATTCACTGGCCTAGGAACAAGAAACATTCCTTCTCAGAGATAACTAGCAGATTGCATAGATAGGGCAAGGACTAAGAAAAGATTGTGTAAAGGCGTATTTGAAGAATAAATAAATAATAAATTGGGGAACAGGTAAGCATTCTTCAAAGCTGCAAAACACAAAAAAGGGAGTTAGAAGAACTTCTTGTGGTCCAAGTATTCCTTTCTGTGCCACAAACATCCTAGGTGACATTCAACAACTATTTGTGATAATCAACAGACTGAATTTTGATTAGTTTAGAGTAAATTAGAGAAATTCAAGAATCTGTGTTCAGCTTGTCCAATTGCACTTTGGATCCTGCACTGGATTGTACGGTTTGGTTGTTAATTTTTGCACAGGCAAAAATAAGGGACAAAATTGAGCACAGTAAATGCCATTGATTTCAGTATTCCACTGGGGGTGGGGTGGGGGACACTTACAACTATGATAATGATGTTGTGGCTTGAAAAACAATAACAACAAATCTTGAAATTAAATCATGAAAGTATGTTTTACCTGACTTACTACGCCCTTTCTTAAGGAAGATTGCTAGTTATTATTATAGTCCAGGATTGATGTAAGTTTCCTCAAGGGGGCTGAGGAACTGATGTGGGGTGCCTACTGCTTGCCTTCTGTTCTAGTTGTAAATAAAGTTAGTGATCTCTCTCTCTGGCTCAATTCGGATGACACAATAAACAACTGGTGTGGGGGAAACAATCGTCAGTTGTTTTGACTATCGTGTTATCCGAATGCTGCCATAGTCAACTCAGTGCTGATCCTAATCAGCACTGAGTTGACTATGTAAATTATTTATTTATTACATTTGTATACCGCCCCATAGCCGAAGCTCTCTGGGCAGTTTACATAGGATAAAAACAATTAAAAACAATATACAAAAATTAAAACAGCAAAAATATACAACATACACACAATCTGTACATTTAAAACCACTACAACACCCCAAAAAGCTACAAAAAACAAAAACAAACCCAGGCTCCTCAGATATTGCCAAATGCCTGAGAGAAGAGGAAAGTCTTGACCTGGCACCGAAAAGATAACGATGTTGGCGCCAGGTGGGCCTCGTCAGGGAGATCGTTCCACAATTGGGGGGCCACCACAGAGAAGGCCCTCTCTCTTGTTGCTGGCTGAGCTTCCCTTGGAATAGGCACTCGGAGGAGGGCCTTAGATGTTGAACGTGGTGTTCGGGTAGGTTCACGTCGGGAAAGGTGTTCCATCAGGTATTGTGGTCCCAAGCCGTGTAAGGCTTTATAGGTTAAAACCAGCACCTTGAATCAGGCTTGGAAACATACAGGCAGCCAATGCAAGCGGGCCAGAGTAGGTCTTATATGCTCAAACCTACTGGTTCCGGTTATCAATCTGGCCACTGCATTTTGCACAAGCTGCAGCTTCAGAACCACCTTCAAAGGCAGCCCCACGTAGAGTGCATTGCAGTAATCTAACTTGGAGGTTATTACCATGTTGTGTGGGGAGTACTCCCTAGATGAACAACTGTAAAGTTGATTATTACCCCACCATTAACTATCATGTTGTCCGAATTGATCCTCTCTCTCTCTTCTCTCTCTCTCTCTCTCTCTCTCTCTCTCTCTCACACACACACACACACACACACACAGGCTCAAGTGTTTAGTGCTCTTTCCGCCAAAGGAAACAAAACCTTGAAAATGCTTCGCCTAGAATGTCTTCTGACTACTTAGCAAATTGGGGGACTAACAACAATATTTAAGATGACTTTTAAGCTTGGTGTCTTCTGAACTGCAATGTATCCCTGCACCTTACTGGGACATTCCTGGTTAAGAATTAAACACTTGCATAATTCAAAGGGTGATTATCTGTTCCTTTATGGCTGCCTGGCTTTCCAAAAGGGAAAACAGGCATTATCCTAGCACAGGGTTGAGTAACACATGGCCCATGTGCTAGATATGACACCTGGAGCCAGTCTACATGGTGGATTTAATGTGCAGGGAGAGCACATTGGGGTCATTCACAATAGATGACTCTGTCACTGGGGATGTCATGAGACACCTTGAATGCTGCTTACCTCCAAGGTTGCAGAAATTCCTTTCCCCTCCCCCAGAGGTTGCTCACCTGCGCTGTAGAGGATCCACATCCCCATTGTACCTCTGAACTGCACCATAATAACTGACTACCCAGCATGCTGGGAGTTGTAGGACATTTTCTGTCTAAATATGCATAGGAATGTACCCTTACCATGGGGCATAAAAAAAGCCCTACAACTCCCAGCATTCCTCAGCCAGCCACATAGGACTTTTTTCCCCGTCTAAACAAGATAGGATTGCACCCTAAGTCATTCTTGTCTAAAGGTGTATGAGTACCACATAATGCCTGTTTCCACTTCCTGTTATGTCTTCTTAGCAGGAACAAGAAGTAGCAGACGGATGCCACCAGACTCTGTAGAATAGCTCCCATTGACCTCAAGGAGGCCAGGGGCATCGAGTATGCCAATCAATGCTGCGACACATGTCAAAAAGCATAACCTTTTATGAGAACTTTGCAATTTCTTAGAATTTACCAAGAAAGTTAGGTTTTGCTATATAAATACTTTCTTCCTCTTCAGAATATCCACTACTTAATAGAACCTAATTCCTAAACTAAGAAAAAAAAAAGCCCTAGACCGAGCTCCAAAATATTAGCAGGAAGTTTTTCTGCCTATACAAGTGGGAGTGTTGAATCAAGTTGATGGCTGACTCAGATCAGTGGTTCGGAATGCTATAGTGATTCCTGGCTCCAGATTTCATAATAGAGTCTGCCAACTTGGCAGGCTGGGGAGATCACAGTGGCAATTTTTCAAATGGGAAGAAATGGTCCAAGGAGGAGCTGTAACTCTATATAAACTGTCTAGAACTGATGACAGGAGTCTGTGCTTCGAAGGGTCTGGCCAAGAACAGAATGAACTGTGGTGTCTTGCTAAAGATGGACAGGCTGCTCCTATGACTTCAAGTACCTAGGGGCTCTCAGCTCCAAAGCACCAGCCAAACTGGTAATGCAATTGCAAATCTCAATGTGAGTCAACAGGGCATGTTAATTTATTGTAGATTCTTTTTGACATAAGGGGCTGGAACCTCTAAAGGGATTTTTCTCCTCTCGCTGCCCTCATAAATACATGTAACAAATAACCAAACCTACATGTTTAAGTTTAAATAAGATCAGAGTGATGTGAGCTGTATCATGTGATTCTGCTGCATGTGTAGGTCAGCTAGACTGCTGTATTTTGAATCCTACAGCCAAACCTGATGAAATCAGTGGCAGCTGCCAAGCAGTATACAGCTCTCTTACATAACATCATCAGATATGGTACTATGAGCCATGGATGAAGTTTGCTACTTTACCAGATTGCACCACTTATCAATTAGTGTAATTTTATACAATCCACACCTCTGAAAGCATGTCTGTGTGCTTTGATGTATGGTAGCCCATTAAAGGTTGGATAATCCTCTTGATTTTGGTGCCTCCTACTTCAGCAAAACACTTCAAGCTCCTGGCAGGTACCTGGTAGGTGGTCTTACATAGCCGGTGATCTGTGTTCAACTTCTAGGGGCACACACTGCACATAGGTCTGGCTTAGTCAAAACAGAACACTAAGCCCTATCTATCCAATCCAGCCAAATTTAATTCTACCAAATGTAAACATTTTTAAAGTTCCACTTCAGTTTCCTGGAAGAGTATTAAGCATAAGTTTAATGCTCTCATTAAAATCAATGGGAATTACAAGTGATAATCTATTTATTTATTGTATTTCCATACTACTTTTCTGAAACCAACCAAAGTTTCAAGTTTGGGAGCAACACAGGGCACAGCCCTTTCCCATGTGCCTGACAAGTGGGCCTCTGCAAGTGAGGGTGTCTTCAAAAGAGCCTCTCCTGTTAATCTAACTGCATCATGCCCAGTGCAGTTAACGAGCCAATATATCACATGTTGAAATTGCACCATACATCTGAACCATTATTCATATTTTACTTCAGCAGCATCTATATGATCAACACATCAACAACACAAAACAATGCAGCAGCAAGAACAACAACAATAAAATCAACAGCAAACCCAAATTGGTGGGCATTTGTTATAGACATTAAATATTTGCCTTCTGAATCTGTGAGTGTTATTGTTCTGGATTATTGCGAGAACTTGACATATATTAAAACGGATATAGATATATGTGGAAAGCTTCATTCTCCAAACTGACTTTCTACCAAATTAAGAACTAGAGAGTTTATCATCCCGGCTGGAGCTACGTAAAAACTTGTCTTTTCACAAATGACACTAGAATACTTGTATGATAGAGAATTGTATATTTATACAGATGATTTATCTTTGCTACTACTTAACACTATCTTCACGTTTGCTAGACATAGCATAATCCCCTACTGAATAAACTCTGGTGTAGTCAAAAGTTAATTGATTTCAGTGGGGTTGCACACATTCACGTATACAAACATCCATGCACACTTATGGGACTGAGGATGCCGCTGAATTCCAAATTGATGTCTATTTGCCTTGCTGTGTCCCTCATTCATTTCCATTTTCACACATCTATTGCCACATTATCCATTTTAGTTTGGGCACTGATAATGGAAACATTCTAATTTGACATGCTTTGAAAGTATAGAAATAATTACGATAAGTGCTGCCTTTTATGATGATACTGTCATTGTCATTGTTACACCAACATAAAAGCAGATTTCTACATTCGTAAAGCACTTGTTGGCTAATACAGGTGGCCTAAGAGGGGTTCAGGCGCTGCTTTTGAAAATGTTATCTAATGCATCTAGATTGGCAGAAATCTACGGTGCACAGGTTAACTGGCTTGTAAATCACACCAACATTAATCAATGTTAAAAGGCTTTGAAACATAACCGGAGTTTGCAACTTAAGAGTTGGCATAGCATTTACCAAGGTTTATTACTCTGGTAAAGGAAGAACTAATTAAACCCAGTTAAGGTATTAACACTTCCTCTTTTTACTGTTTCATACCACATTGCTGTGCATTACAATTACTTCAATTTTAGGCTGCAATCCTATGTCCATTTACCTGGAAATAAATCCCATTTAATTCAATGGGACTTAATTCTGAGTAGGCATGAATAATAATAATAATAATAATAATAATAATAATAGTCTATTTCTTACCTGCCTCTCCCTTTGGATCGAGGCGGGGAACAACATTAATACAATAACAATATAGATCAAATACATAAATTAATTAAAAGCATATAAAATAATCAACATATTTTAAAATTCTTGATTTAAAGTTCATCTGGGTAGGCCTGCTGGAAAAGGCAAGTTTTTATAGCTGCCTTAAACTCAGAGAGAGTGTTAAATTGACAAATCTCCTCCGGCAGGCCATTCCAGAATCTGGGGGCGACAGAAGAAAAGTCCTCTGGGTAACAGTTGTCAGCCTAGTATGAGATTGCCATGTTAGTTGTGCATTTAAATTGTGATTATGTGAAATATAATGGATTCATAGATGAAATTTAGAATGGTGCACATAAAAGAAAAGAAAAAGCCTAGCAGACAAGTCATATATTGGGCCTGTTCAGAAGACAACTTAAACTCTGCTGGTTAAACCTTTTGGCTAAGCAGCAGGGGTTAAACGTTAAGGTGTCTTGCGTGATGCATTTTGCTAAACCCTGCTCACTCACTAACCACAGTCAGACCGTCTGTAGCAGGGTTAGTGGCTCTAACTGTAGCTTAAAGTGTTGTGTGCGACAGCATGGCTTGTGGTTAGTGCTAACCCCAAAGAACCACAGTTTCACTAACAACAGTACCTGAAGTATCATCTGAACAGGACCATTGAATGCATAAGGTCTGCCTGCTGAAATATAGTTGTTTGAATTTCTGGAAAGTATTCTTAAATAATATAACTAAAATTCAAACCTTTACTTGGAAAGGCAGTATCTTCTCTGTTGTCACATTCATAATTTTAGTCACTGCAAAAACTTTCCTGATAAGGCAGTTAATAAGGAAAGAGAAAGAGAAAGAGAGATTTGCATTTAAAGGGGCCAATTCAGGCTTTAGCCAAATCTGATGCACATCCACCCTGGTTTTCTAGTTGTGTGAAGTTTGTTTGACATAGGGAGCCTTCACAACTGCCACCTCATCACTACTACCACTTTCAGTTGGAAGTGGTGCAGCCCATTCTAGCATGTCATTCTACTGAGTGTGTAGACCAGGTATTTACCTCTGAATGTAGACCTTCGTCTTTGTTTGCTTAGTTAACTTGAATTGCTAAACAAAATATGCAATACTAACTTACACAATACATTTCTGTCCCAGGTATCTATATGAACCACACCATCATTAAAAGCTACTTTTGCTGGAGGACACTTTTACAACAAGACTGATAGTGTGGTGAATGCCCAAAGGTCGATTCATTCCTCCTAAAATGCAGATGTGCATTTTTCTCTCTGGCAATGGCAACTGAGAGTCACATGGACAATCCAGTTTTCTCTCTGACTTTGGTAATTGAGAGTCACATGATTCCAGTGACCATCGACTACCCTTAGTGCTTTTAATATTCAGGTTCAGCCGAGCCTCTGTTTTTGTTTCTGTTTTTGTCTTTAACTTTAACTTTATTTATGACATTTTAATCTGCTCAATAACATACGTTCACTGAGCAGATGGGCAGATTATAAACAGTAAAGAATAAAATAAGTAGATTGTGTCTGGAAAACTGTTATCCACTTTTGCTAAGTTTCCTTATTATATTAATAATTTAGCTTTAAAACAAGGTTTAAAAATCCTCAGCAGGCATACTTGGACCCCTGCCAAAGCCCTTAAAAAAGGGAGGGAAGCTGGCCTTGCATTCCAAGCAGCACCGGATGGTTGGGTCTAACTGCCATTTTAATTTCCCACCAGAAAGAGTGCCATGCTCAGGCATTGGGGGACATTAAAGTGGCTGTTCCAGTCTCTGGGCAGAGCCCTGTTGCAGACACCCAAGCCCACTAGAGCTCCCAACAGAAGAGGAGGCCTCAGAGGGCTCCACTTAGCTCACAGTCCTCTCAAACCTGGAGATAGCCCTGCAGTGGACATAACATTGGCAAAGGGCATACATTTCAGTTCTAGAAAATTCTGTTGTGGGTCACATGGAATCATGGAATTATTTCTTGGATTTTATGTGGGTAAACAACCACTTGTGGTTCAGGTCGATTGGACCTTAGCCATACCATAGTGTCTGTGTGTGTGTGTGTGTCTGTCTATCTATCTAAAAAATTATTACATTTATATACTGCCCCATAGCCAAAGCTCTCTGGGCAGTTTACAGAGATCAAAAGACTGAACATTAAAAATCAATATACAAAATTTAAAAACATAAAAAAACCCAGCTAACATTTAAAACAATATATTCACACATGACATCCAGCATACCTGGGGCAGGACAGACATGTCCTGTGGATGAGGAGGAGTGGGAGTGATCCCTCCCCCATCCTGTATAATCTCTGTACATATTGAAGATTATGTGACCCAGACCCAGTTTAACATGTGGGTATTTTGACAAGGAATTTCCAGCCATCCTCAAATTCTTTGGTTTGCTGCCATGTGAATAGGCTTGTTGGGTGAGTTGCTCTCAGTTTCTCCACCCCCATCCCTAAATGAAGTGAAACCTCTAATCAAACTGTCATAGGGGAGCAGATGACAATGCAATGTGCCATGGTGGCTTTCTTCTTAATGCACAGACATTCTTTGTGCTCCATTTTAAAGAGCGCCCTATAAATATTATTTTACTATACACAGTGGACAGATGTGCCCCAGCGCTAAGGTCTAATAGATTGGTAAGATTTTTGTGATACGATTACAGCTTAGTCAACCTCTGCTATTATGCATCACTGTGTGCGATAAACATTACTTTGCCTTGGGTGTTTTCATAGTCATTGAGAAAACTGCAGTTCAGTAAGTCACCTGCTAAATAGAATGGCAGTGAACGGTTCTTCTCCATGGTTACTACCTCAGGCAAACCAGAACATTGAGCCTCATGAGATGGGTCCAACTCTGGTTCTACTTTGGAATTTTTAAAAAGGTGACCTCAAGTACTTTTTTCTACACTGTGCCTGAAGTGTTTACATTTTATAGATGGAGAAGAGGACAGATATCAGTTGTGCTCCATATGCCAGAGAGTTTAGTGTTGTTGCCATAGAGTTGGTTTAGTTAGTATACCATTAATACAAATTCAAGTGATCCCATTTGTAAGAGAAGTGTCAACGATTATGAGACCTGTGTTGGATGAGGCCATCTATCCAGGATTTTGTTTCCTCTAGTACAGGGGTGCTCAACTTCAGCTCTGTGGACCAAATCTGGCCCTACTGGGGTCTCAAATGGCCTCCACTCCTTTTCTCCTGACCACCCCTTGCAATCCACCCCTTGCAATCCACCCACATTCTGAAAGGATAAAATGCTCCTGAGACAATCTCCAAATTGAATTTATCCTTGGGCTGAAAGAGGTTCAAGTCAATAGCCCTGCTCTAGTGGCTTACCAACTGCCTGCAACCAGGGCATGAAGGCAAACCTCCTTGCTGTTTCTCTCCAGCATCTTACATCTTCAGAGGAGTATTATAATTGAATATGGAGGTTCTATTTGAATAAGGAGGTTGCATTTGAATACGAAGGTTCCATTTGGCTAATAACGGTTAATAAATCTATCTTCCATGAAGGTATCTAATCCTTTTTATAAGCCATCTAAATTAGCAGCCATCATGAAATCCTGTGGCAGTGAATTGTGTGAAAAATGCCTTTTGGAGTTGTGGGCTAAATCCAAGACATCTTTTTTCCTGTACATGTCCTGTTCATTGTAACACATCTTGCACCTGATAAGTGCTTGTTAGACCCTGTTCAGGATAATCCACCAAACTCTTCAGAAAGCACTGTAAATAATCTTGCATTTCCAGTCTGGGTTGGGCTGGATGTTGTGTGCCAACCCCTCTAAATTATGCCATAGAGGTGTGAAATCCTGTCCTGCGCAAAAAGAATTTGTATTAATCTACATTATTTATTTATTGCAGTTATATACCAACCTTCAGTATGTTCTCAGGGTGGCTAAAGTTATTGAATACATAATCAAAATACATAAAATACAAGATGCAACATAAAGCACAAATCCATTAATATTACAAATGTAACCTAAAAAGCATGGAGAGGAGATAAAATCTACCTGAAGCTAAAGCAAGTGAAAAGGCCTTAGAATTTTTTATTTTATTTTATTTTATTTTAAAAAGTCTTTGTCTGAAGCTGAAAAGAGAGAAGACATCAAATTAGGAGCTAGGTGGGCCTGGTTGGGGAGGGCATGCCAGAGATCCAACACAATTGAAAATGCCCTGTCCTGGGTTACAATTTGCCACACCTCACTTGGTAGAGGCACTTGGAGAAGAGCCACCACTGGAGGCCAGGTAGGCACATGTGGAGACTGGAACCCTGGTCCCAAGCCATTAAATGCTTCAATGTAAAGTATGAATATTTGCATGCAAACTATGTGGAAATCAACTGAATCAGTAGTAGTAATAGTAGTATCTTTATTTATATCCCGCCTTTTGACCAACTGAATACAGGTATCCACTGTAAACCTTGTCTATTGTTGCCAATGGATTCTGTGTGTTTCACTAAAACTTCCTGCAATATTTAACATGTTTATCAGCCGGGAGTGGGCAGAAAGTCAATCTCCATATATTTTGCACGGAATTCTTGGCATTCTTCATGCTGCCAGGGGCTTCTGGGAGATGGAGTCCAAAACATCAGGAGATCTACCTTCTGCCCACCTAGGCTACCATGAGTTTTAGAAACTTTAAATGGTTAAAACCCAAACTGCCAGAAAGCTAGCTGCTGCTATGAGATGCATTCAGATACATGGAACATTCACAGATATGAATATAAAATCCATTTAAAATATATTCAAATATTTTTAGGAAGTGTAGAAATGTTCTGAATCATTTCATTAAGATTACAAAGAAAGTATATTTTTTACAAGTAGATTACTTGTAATGCCTTTTTATATGCCTTCAGGCACAGTTGCAATGTTTAAAACCTATGTCTGCCTGGTATAATGGATAGAAAAGTACATTTTTCTAATCAAATGAAAACTGATTATTTATACTGTCTAAGAAAGGCTATGTCTAATGTTAACATCAATATGGTGTATGTACAGTATATACTTCTCCAGTTCAGCTTTGCTGACTAATATTATGTAGCAAGCTCTGTGCAATGACTCCACACTTTTTAAGGGTTATATCATCTGCATGCATATACCTGCTCTGTATTATATAGCTATTTTACTGTAAGTGTATCAAATATCTGCGATTTATTTTCCTTTCAAATTGCTTCCTATGACAACTATATTCAATGACCCTTTCCAAAAAGATGCAATTCAGCTTGCAGAGACTTGCAAATAATTTTTGTGAATAGCTTCCAACTTGAAGATTCAAATGTCAGTCTATCATATGCTGATCTGTTGGAGCTGTTTCCCACTGATGTTTGCAAATATATACTATTGGAGGCACTTTTCACTGAAAAGTCGAACAATAGTAGTTCCAGGGTTTCTCAATAACCACTCACCCAAGCTGGAAATTTTAAACTACTAATTACGGACTTTGCTTCTTCTTCTTCTTCTTCTTCTTCTTCTTCTTCTTCTTCTTCTTCTTCTTCCAAAAAGCTGAAATCCCCCTTTCCCAGCATTAGATGATGAATTTCCATGTGGTTCACAATCCTGAGTACACAGTGCTGCCCAGCTGTTAGGTTGTTTAATTTTCTATGGCAAGGGAAATTCATTGTCTGAAATTGTTACAATATTAAGATGACGAGACAGAAAGAAGGAAAGGAAGATCCCCAAATCTCCAATAGTTAGAATAGCCAGTGCAGGCTCCAGGTTTTTGAAGACTCTTGGGCAAGGCACTCTCAGTGGGCTCCTTCATTCAGTCAGGCTACCGTTTCACCACTATAGTCACCAGCTGCTCTTGCTTCTCCTCCTCTTTCTCATCATTGCCACCACTTGCTTGCTAGGCAGGCAGAGAGAGCCAGTGAGCCAGTAGGCAGCGGCATCTACTGCTCTTCCTCTTTGCCATTTATTGTTTAAATAAAGAGGCTCTAGTTTATTCCCAAGCTCTGGTCTCTGTGTCTTTATTCTTTGCTTCCTTCTCCACTTGCAATAGAGCTTACACCAATCTTTCTGGAGAAGCCAAAGTAGTTGAAGGAGCATCTACTATCATATCAACGTGCATTAAAATCTTCTTCTGAGCCCCTTCTTCAGGTGCCCCATGAACCAGAGGTTTATTGTGCAAATACAAGGGTAAAGCTTTTCTCAGCTGCTGTGCCCCAATTATAAAATGTCCTCCAAGGGAGAAGGCAGTTCCATTCAAATGCCTGACTATGACACATTAAGCTGGTAGGTTTGCAACACAGGAATAGCTGGTGCCTGCAAAGCCTTAAGCCATTGCATAAATGAGGCATTGTAACAACCCCCATCTATACCTCTGCACGGTTTCTGCAATGTGTAGGATGTGATAGTGCCTACCCACAGTGGAGCAATATACTCTGATGTTAGTGCCTTTGGAAGTAAGAATGGCCAAAAACATGAATGCCCTTTTTAATTGATGAAGCAGAGATGTAAGAAAACATCTGATTTTGTTTTGAATGTATGCACTTCATTTAATTTGGTTTCCCTCCCCACCCCAGAACTTCTTATAGACAAGGCTTTAGTTTAACTTGAGGAGGCTCTTGGGTCCAAGACTTTGAGCAGAGCCTGTACGGTTTGCCAGGCAATAAATTCAGCAGAACATATCATTTATATTTAGACCCATACATTGCATTACTCTCTTGCTCTCTCTCTCTCCCTCTCTCTCTCTCTCTCTATATATATATATATTTCTAAAAAAGGAAGAAAGGAAAACAAGAGGAAGAGAGCAGTGGGAGGAAACTTTTTGGAGCAGGTTCTTAAAAAGAATGAATCCAGTGGCTGGGGGGGGGGGGGGGGGGATGGCCTGCAGAGACAAATGCAAGTTCAAACACCAAAGTTAGAGGATTTGGGATTAATTGAAATCCTCAAGTGGTGCATGGTAAGTGACTGCCTATTTAGAACCAATAGATAGGTTTCCGTGAGGTTAAGGAAGCGAAAAATCCCATACGAAGCTAGTGAGATGTTAAATTCTAATTAGAAGTGTTAATTAAAAAAAAACATTTCCAATTTCATCAGTGAGAGTGCCTTTGTTGTTCTGATTCTCTTTGCTACAGTGAATCCTAAGTATCCTAACTCATTTTGTCCCAATATTATTTACCACTTCTATAGGGTAAAAAAAAAAAGTGGACTCTGACTATAGGAGCATGGATTATTGGACTGCACCTGCTATTGCACTCGTGATAACATGTTTGGCAGTTCTTCTGTTGCACGATCCTATTTTCTGGGGCTTTAAGAATCAGTCATAAAAATTCACACAGGGCTAAAACTTTAGCATATAAAATGTCTCACACTGTAAACGAATGCTCTGTAAATCGCCTTGGTCACTTTCAATGAAGTGGGGCCAAAAGCCGCCATTTCTCTTGCATGTAGGCACTTGGTTGTGATTTACTGTAACTAGAACCAGAATGCCATCTTTTCCTCCAGGCCGTTAGTCTGTAGTACAGGAATCAACACATCGGAGGGGTGTATGCATAGATAAGACATATGGCTGCTGTCAGGGAGAATGGTGGGTACCCAACACCCTGGAAAATGTAGGTCAGCGCTGCCTGTGAAAATGAGCTGCTGCACATAAGGAGGGAATTTTCATCCTAATTAGAAGGCTGGGGTGGTGGAGGCCACTTTGAGGTACTTTTTGAGGTGGAGGCACTTTTAGGACTCCAGACAACTGTGCTCCATCACTTGCACTGTCAAAACTTCTTGAGTACTATAGCATGTCCCAGGCTGACAAGCGTTAGCATTATGCGGAGAAAATAAGGTTAATGTGCACCCTGAGGCTGAAATACATAAAGAGGTCCCTGGATATCCTCCTCTGGCCTTTTCCACACACAATAATGCATAAAGGTTTAAAATAAGCCTATTTTGGATAGTGATAGCCTTGCCATATTTTTTTTCTGGCATCATGATTTGCACATTATAATACTTACCAAGATATAAAGAAAAATACCTACTTTGAATTATTTTTTAAAAAATCTTACCAAATTATAAAGTAGAATCCCTAATTTGTATTTTCCCCTTAAGATATTCTACATATCTGGCTTAATCTCTGTTCTGGCCAAGGAACAGGGCCAGTGAAGGAAGGTAAAACAAAAAGTCTTCCTATCTACCCTTTTTACATTATCAGGAAAGAGAGGGGGATATACAAGAATCCATTGAGGAAATTCTGTTAGTATTAATGACATTATTTCTGCTGTCCTCAAAGTTCCTTTGACATTTCTCCCAAGCACAGACTTCTACATTTGCCTCAAAAATCTGTTTTAGGGGGAGGGGATGATGGTAGCTCTAGTTCCATGATCCACTGTGTGCAGAGTTATACTCCCAAGAGGATATGCATTGGTGGTGGTGAGTGGCAAATGACATCCTCAGGACAGCTTGATGAAAAGCCTGCATTAATGTTTTCCGGGAATGTAAGGTAGCGATGTGCAGAACTCCTATGAGAATTTCCACTAGTTGTTTTGCAGACCCTTTTGTTTCCATCAGTACGTTGTGGCCAGTTGTTTTGGTTGACCAGGAATCTTGAAATCTGCCCATAAATATTTCCCAAGGGTTTGGAGAACAAATGGCATAACCAAGAAAGAACCTGAAGGAGCAAAAGACCACTACATTTCTGGGCTGCCTATGATCAACAGCAATTGAACAATATTACCTCCCTTCTTCACAAAATAGTAGCATCCCATCCACAAAGTGAGATGGCTCTATAGCAGCTTCTGGAACAAGAAGAAGCATGATGTCTCTCTGAGGTGAAACTTGTATATTTTCCTGTAAATAAATTTGTGTAAATTTCAGGACAGTAAGAAAAAAAACAATAACCCCAAAACCAAAAGTTTACAGACTTCACATGACCCAGCGATTCTGGTCTGCAATGGATTCCACAGATCAGATTTGTAAAGTCAACTGTGGAATTCTGAACCAACTGAAGTTTCTGGTCCAGGCAGCCTCACATAGAGCACATTACAGTAGCTCAAAATGTGATGTGACTAAGGCTTGCATGATTGTAGCCAGAGATATGAAGGCCTAAAACAAAATTGAGAAAAAATCAGTAAATAAGACCACCTTTCCCCTGTTTTTTCCAACAACTATTTTTGTAGTTTTCTGAAAAACTGGAAAAAGTGAAGAGCCTTGGATTATGGAATATTTTCTTTTAGGATTTAAGACAAGGTGTTTTTATATTGTTACCCAGCTTTTACTCCCCCCAAAATTATTTCTAAAAACTATGTAATAAGTACACTTTTACAGAAAGACTAGAGATGTAAAATGTCTGGAAATAATGAAGCCATGGGGGGAAATGTTTTGCTAATTTTCTCAGTAAGAGTCCCAGCATAGTTATTTCTTTCATTCCTTATTAAAATTATTGATCCAAAGTATCATTTACTGATAGGCATAGGGATGGGCAAAATCGCTGAGTGACCTGCCTCTGCTGCTGCCTGCCCCCGTGAGCCTCTGCTGAGCTCGTGAGGCTCATGAGGCCTCAGCAAGCACGCAGCAGTTGCCGTCAGCCACTGCTGCAATTGGGCATTTCCTCCTTTTGCGTTAAGGTTTCCGCCATTAGCATGGAGGGGGGAAATGTTCATTTGCAGCAGTGCCTGTGGTAGGCAAATGTTCAGCAGTGGTCCACACTTGCTGCTGGGGTACCTGACTGGGTCCCTCAGGGCTGAACATGGGGGAGGCATCCGCTGCCTTCATGGGCCCAGTCGGGGAAACCTGGAGAAATTAGCATTTTCCCCTCTATGGCTTCATAATTTCTGGAAATTTTACATCTCTAACTATGGCAAGCCCAGATCAGACATCTCTAGGAATGGGTGCAGTTGGCACACTAGCCTATTAGTATTGCTCCTGGCAGAGTCCACCATTCTATGCAAGGTTCTACCTCTGGGACCATCCAGGTACCAGAACTCTTGAAATCAAAGTTGGCAAACCTAGTAGAGCATCAGTGAATGAGTGGATAGGTGCTTTTTTAAAAAAAAGGAAATATCTGGTTGGAATCACGCAGGATATGCGTTAGTACAGGAAAACATGCCCTGCCAAAAAAATCTTCAGAAAATTCAGCATTTCCTCTGAGCTTATCACAAGGCTTACCTAACTCAGATGTATCAGTTTCCCCAGCCATCAATAATGTCCGGGAGTTTATTTGCTTATGATGCAATTGGTGCTGTCTAGTCAGCATTTCAGTCATCTTCTTTGCAGTCTACTTGTCCCCTTCCCTGACACAATGTTACACCAAGCTGTCAACTTTATCAAATGGCTCCATTTTTTCCCCTGAGAAAGCTGCCTGCTCTCTGTTCACAAATAGCAAGAAAAGCTCTTCCAGAAATCGTTTTAAAGACTGGAGTTCAATTGCAGACAGGTATTAGGCTATATTGCACATCCACCATTTTGCTGTGATGGAAAGGTCAATAATATGCCATAAAGCTTATCCTTGTTCACCAGTCAGTTTTTCTGAAGCTGCCCTGATCACTGTAGTCATATGCTAACCAGTAATATTCCAAAATAAGAACATCGAATTTCTCCTTAATAGAAATGCTGATCTGTAACATACAAGAGAAGATCTACACTAACCTATACAGAGGACAAATAGAGGATAAGTTTTATTTTATAAATACACAAAAAATGACAAAAAAGCTACCAGACATATATTTATACAGACATAACTAACTAACTAACTAACTATCCTAAGAGACCAATGATGAGGCTCTTGGAGAGGATGTCACTGGGGCCATAGAACTGTGTAGATTTTCTTCTCCATGGCTGTAGACAACTTCTGTGATCTTCTAGATGTTTTGGCCTACAACTCCCATCAGACCTAGTCAGCAGAGCTAATGGTGAGGGTTAATGGAAATTTTATGCCAAAACTCTTGGAGGGCCACAAGTCACCCACTCCTGCCATAAGCATAGTTCCAACCTCAGAGAGGAAAATCTATGCACAGATCGCCTTTCCCAGCTTGTCCCAGCCACTGTGGAAACTAACCATGGAAGGGTGCATTGGGGTGGACAGGTGGGGAGGGAGAGGCTGTGGATCCAGTAGCTGGTCTAAATGAACCAGAGGGGAATTGTCTCCTATTGGAAGGAAAATCCTGCAATGCAGGGAGGGGAACAAAAACAAGACTGGCAGGGTTTAAAATAGACTGGAGGCTCCAATATTGGAGAGCTTTAGGATTGCCACATTAATACATTCTACCCTTTCATAATATAAAATTAAAGAGCACCTTTTGTCCTGAGTAGATGATGATGATGATGACTGAAAGTATGTTGTGTATGTGTGTCAACACCATAGCTCCAAGATTGTGAAACCTAGACACAAGAAATTTGGTACACATGCCAAGGAGATCTCAGGGCTATTTGGTTTTGCAATGCATTAATTCATTTTGCTGAATTTAAATGTGTCTATTTCTTTGAAGACTGACGTAACATCTTCATTCACTAGATGGCAGACTTCCTAAAACCAGTGCATGTAACTTTGCAGTTGATTCAGTTTGTAGCTATGGCAGTAGTCTGAGGCACAGAGTATAGATGCATTCTTTCCTCTGTTGTGAGGAAGCCCCCTCAGGGGAATGTAGTGGGCAGACCCCTTCTTCAGAATACTATAAGGATGCACCATGGTTGGGCCATGTCTAGTGGTGCTAACAGCTATGGCCTCATTTACACAGAGTGGGCACACTGTTCAACTCTGACAGCTGCGTACATTTGCTTGAAGTTTTTGCTGTATCAGGTTTGCTAACCATCACCACCGCCACCATGATCTACTTGATCCTTTACAAAGCAATCCTAGGGAGTGGGAGAGAGACAATTTGAGGCTTTTTCTGCTTGCACCAGGAAGGCAGAAGATGGGGAACATATTTCCTCCCTCGTTTGTCTTAAGAGTTGTCACTGTCATAGCCCAATGGATCCTATGACTAGGGCCTCATCTACAAGAATTCGCCTTTACACCTGGTTAGGCGATCATGCGCATATTCGCGGAAGCGCATTTACGCCTAATATCTCTGTACGAGAGGCGGCAAAGCGCATCACTGGACGACCGAAACGCGATTTAAACTGTTGACATGCGGAGAATCGCTTGTTCACATAGTCAAAATGTGCTTTAACGGCCGGAGCAAAATAAAACTCGCTATTTAACATGCATTCGATAATGCGCATAATCGGAGAGAAAACGCACCTCTACGCCCGATTTGCGCTCTGTTCTTGCACCTTGAAAGAGCTTTAAATGCCTCTTGTAGATGCAGCCTAGGTTGCTATGATCCACTGCACATGGCTATGAAAAATATCCATAACCCTCAGTGGGATCGCAGGTCAGAACAACTGATTTCTGAGACATTTCCACATCTCATTTTCCAAATACACAGATCCTACATTCAACATTACCCTCTAGGCTAGCAACAGTTTTTTCTTTTTTCCCACTGAACTGCAATCATAGAAATATAATTTATTGTTAAACAAAATCACTGTGCGTGATGTGTGTGTGTGCGCGCGCGCGTGTGTGTGTGCCTGTGTGTGTGTGTGTGTGTGTATATATATATATATATATATATATATATATATATATCCTCAGGTGAAGATAAGGAATGTATTAAACAAATATTTCATTAGTTGTCTGCAAACCCTAAGACATCAATATTGATCTCTCTGAATTTTCTTCCAGACTTATATTTGGATGTAATGTCAGTTACTTAGTGCAAACAAAACCATTTTGTTTTAGTTCTTATCAACATCGGTGCCTTTCTTTGCAAAAGCTCTTGAATCAGCACTTCTGCCTTGGTGATTACAGATCCTCCTGACAGGAGTGCTGCGGCTGCGATTCCTGTGTGGGCATCTTATTTCCTGTGCCACTCACTTCTAAATGCTGAATCAGAGGCTCTTGGCTTATGACATGGACAGTTCAGGTCTCAGCACCATCTCTTTCATCCCAAAGGGCTGGTCTTGTGGCTGCTACAAGAGAATGAATCTTATCCACACCATGAAATATTGAATAGCCCAGCTGAATTTGGGAGCATTTCTTAAAAAACAACAACTGGAGAGTGGAGGAAGAAAAAGGAAGTAATTTGGCCAATAGGGAGACCAGGGTGGGGTGGGGACAGGATAAATCCTTAAAATATCTATCCCCTGAAGTAGATTTACTTTAACGTATGGTGGTGGTGGCCATGGTAGCAGTTTTCTGTGCATGCATTTTAAAATTTTATATACTAATATAAAACAGCATTGCGGTGGGCCACTGTTTTACCCACAACAGCTCTGGGATTCATTTAGACCATGACACAATGCTGTTTCAGTGGAATTGGGGCGGGGGGGAGATGGAACGGAAATCTACTCTGCTATGCCAATATCCAAATTCCCATGGAAATGCTTGAAGAGCTGATTCTGATTCTCTGTTGGCACAGAACAGAAACATAAAAGGGATGCAGGTAGTTCTTCACATGTGCTGCTGAGTAGTGAACATGGCTTGTGACTGTAGCTTGAAGCGGTAGCAGCTCCTGAACATATAAATTAACCAAGCTGTGTAGGTAACCTGAACAGTGTGAATGTATCTCTGTTTCCTTCTCCGTTTATAGTGTCTGCATGGTTCAGGCCAATTCTAATCATGTTGTGAAATCCTCCATTTTGGATATTCTCTCGGGGGCTGCATTCCAGTGGGGGGTGGGGGCAAAAGGGGCAGGGCCCAAAATACCAGCATATCTTAGCTCAAAGCTCTTCCTGCCGGAAACACAGCCTCAGAAGAGGCATTTCAACCTTTTAGAATGGGAACAGAACTGCACAAAAGCTGAGACTAAACCACACATGTGGCCAAGGAGGAGGGTGTGGCCATCTGGGGAATTCCAGAGAGCCATCTGGGGACCCAGGCAGGCCACATCTGGCTCCCATGCTTGAGGTTCTGCATCCCTGATCTAATACCAGAGCATTTTTACTGTGTCCCATTCAATTATCAGCTGTGTTCAGAACCAAGAAGCCACAAATAGCAGCCATTTCCTTGCAAATAGATTCAATGTTGAAATGTACCCAGCTTGCCATTTAAATCACCATGTGTGCTTCAGGCAAGCTTGCAGCAAGTCAATGCTACACAACCCCCCCCCCCCCACACACACACACACAGTGTAGGTGTGAAGCAAGCAGATATCAAGAAGTGAACTTTGATCATGGATCCTCTTTCAAGGTCTTCTTCACCCCCTGTTTGCAGTGTTTCCCTTTGTCTGAGATATACTCCAAATAGTGAAATGTTTGCAGGTGGTGGGCATCAGGTTCATCAGGTTCTAGCACTGATCAAAACACAGAGATCCTTGTAAAGCAGAGAAATAAAAACTAAAAACATGGTAGTCTGTACATTAGCAAAGCTGGAGGCTAATGCTGCATAATGCACTAGGTATAGCATATCATCTAAAATTAATCTCCACCTGTGCTGCCATGTTTTCCCTTTACTTTTGTGCACTGCCTTACAATGTCCTTGTGTGCTCCAATCAGTACCAGACAGATGATCGAGGAATTTGTTTTCACACAGCTTACCCAATCCGTTCCTCCCAGATTGGAACATCGATGCAAAACACACACACACACACACACACACACCCCAAAGTACCAAAGTACCTTGAATAAAATGCATTTAGAAATGTGCATTTGGACAGAAAAGTATGTTCAAACATGAAGACTAGAAACAGACTGATTATTCCATTCCTCTAGAGACAGATCCATAAACAACTGATGTTTATGTTTTCAAAGGGAGAGTAGCCATTGCTTCTTTATTCCAATATAGTTTCGTGAGACATCTTTTGAACTCGGCATAAACTTAATTAGCTTGTAATTGGACTTGCTGATCTGCCATACAATACACATCCCTAGTTAGAACCCTGAAGAGCTGCACTTCTCTTGTTGCAGGCTCCACTTGCAAACACTAGTGGCAATCTGTGGAAGGAGGTACAGCACCAGTGTTGTGCCTTGTACTGCAGCGCACATACACACACAAGTTCTATTACAGCACCTTTTCTCTGAAGGTTTCACTGTATAAAGGGCACTAATTTATTACACTTCACAGCTCTTTTCGCAGAGCACAAAAAAGAGTGTTGAACTATTGCAACAGAGCCAAATTTTCTCTACAAAGAAACCTATTCCACTAAAATAAATTTGTTTTATTACAAGAAAATAGTGGGGTGGGGGGGATAAGAATGGTCTTTTAAAAAAAAGGTCACTTATGCTGCAGTTGGTGAAACATGACATCTTTGGTATGTGGCTCACATAAAACACTGCTCTAAATGCGAGTGGATCTGTAACCTCAGAGATTAATAATAATAAAAAATCTCTTTCTTTGGTTTGTTTGTTGTGGTTGCTTTTATTCGGGTGATGAAAATAGAACAAAGCAGACCATGTTCAAACAGCAGTTATTCAGTAGTCTTTACAGATATTGTCTAAATCTAATTGGATTTTAATGAAATGATATTTCCTTTGTGATAAGTACATAAAAATTATGTTTTTAATTAACATCACAAGGTATAAGCTATAGATACCAACCCTCAACTGAAATAATATTACTTTAATGTTTGCTTCATTATATGTATAGGACAGAAGTAATAACAATATAGCAAGGAACTTGTGTAAACTGTCCAGACAATGATTACTGTAGGTTTCTTTCCTTGTCAGAGTCAACTAATGTTGCCAGTAATGGCTTCCCACCCTTCACTTTCTTTGATGATCCTTTGAGCTACCATGCTACAGAACATGGGATCAGGGTCATGTATGCTCAGTTGATAAAAGTTGCGAGGAACTAGCCTCCCATTCAGTGCTAGTGGGGCACCTGAAAGAGTGATTCTTCCTCCCAGTAGGTGAAATAGGATTATACAGAGCCACACACAGTTTGAATGTGGAGAGAGGGGATGCAGCACACTGGACCATAAAGGACTATTTCCTTTGTACTTGTGTACCAACACAAGGGTCGACAGAACCACAGAGGTCAGGAGAAGGATGTATTGGTTTGTGCAATTACTGGGGCTGAACTTTTCACTTTATTTGATCTCTGTAGTCCACAGCTGTTGTGTGTTCCCTTCCTAGTTGTGCTGTTAGTCTGTCAATCTGTAGAGCAGATGGGAACATTACCAGGGTTAGTGGAAGGCTTTTTCCGGCAATGAGAAAGGAACAGGAGAGGTCTCATCCCAGGGATTGGTTGTTTCTTAACCTAGAGTGATACAAATGCTATATTTCCCATTCTAACATATCAAGCTAATTATAGTATAGTGCATGGGTTGTTCAGGGCTGGCCCAAATCATTTTTCTGCCTGATGTGAAACCCAAATGCTACCACACAAACACACACATACACACACACCAGCCCACTTTCAGGGGTCCAGCCACACCAGGTATCAGTTCCTTCTTTCATCTATGCCCTAACCCCTGGTGTCATTCAAAGCAGGTTGCTTCATTGTGCTGTATGACAAGGTCAGCTAGTAGCATTTTTCATGTTGCAGTATGGAATGCTCTTGTCCATGGTGCCAGTCAGCCAGCCATGCCCTTTTCCGGAATTCTCCATCATATTCTCCCTCCCACCATTCCTGCCCCCCCCCCCCCGCCACTGCCACTGAGCATTCCATACTGCAACATGTTGCATAAATGTTCCCTTTACAGCCACCATTTATGTAACATTAACTTCCTGGAAAACCCCAAGCCGCCATTTTGGCACAAAATGATGGCTCACTAAGAGGCCAGCCAGCCGCTAACCTCAGCAAGCGGGTCTGCGAGTGCTCCACAGCTTGACGAGCAAGGTCTGGAAGGCCAAGCAGGGGGGAAGCTGTCAGATTCAAAAAAACCAACTCTTGCAACATCTCTATAATTTGGCATGTGGATTCCACTGCAGAAACACTTTTTCTGGTTTTTGTTTGTTTTTTTGTTTGTTTTTACTTTCGGAGAGGATTTCTGCAAATGTGTATTTGTAAATGCGTATTTTAAAAAATCTGCACATCCCTAGGCACCATCTTGTTCTTTGCCTCAGACGGCAAAATGTCTTGGACTTCCTTGCAAATCAGTAGAAAATCAACCAGCCCAAATGGGTATACTTGTGGGTTGTGTCTAATGTTTTGATCATATGAAAGCAGAGGGGTCGTTTTGCATGACCACTTACCCCAGCAATCACCCCCCTTCCCGACTCTAGAACAGTGCCTTCATTTAGCACTCACTTTGACTCCCATCATTTATTCATAACAATGCACTTACCATTAGCTATTCTGCAGAATCATTATACGCTTTTGGTATAGCTAAGACATTTTATAAACTGCTGTGCCAGTGACACTTTTATTAAGTAAAACGAATGCTTTTTTTTCTCAAGAAGAGCAGTAGTAGGCTCTTGCCATTACTAAGACTATCCTATTGAGAGGGCACAGCTGTCGTCAATAAAATAATTTTGAGGTTAACAAAGCAAATGTTACATAGATGCATGAATTATTATTTGTTTTGTGATGTATACAGCTCTAAAGACACTGACAAGGAGAGTAAAAACAGTTTCTTCACATGCATCTCATGACACTCAGGACAATCCTATGCATATTCACTTAGAAGGGATTCCCGACTGAGTTTAATAGGACTTGCTCCCAGGGAGGTGCATTTAAGATTGTATTCTAAGAGTGAGAAGTGGGATGGCTAAAATGTACCCATTTTCAAGATTCCTTGTGTTGTTCTCTGCTCATTTTAAGATCTTTCTTCATACAAGGTAAATTGCTTGACTCTTGCATTGGTCTGTGTCCTGCTGTCATTAAGGTTTATGTGCGGCTGTTACTTTGAAAAGTGTTTGGAAACTGAAACTGGTGCAGAATCCTTCAGCCTAAACCACATCATTTTGAACATGCTCCCAACATATAACACCACTGCTGAAAGAGTTGCAGCAGCTGCCTATATGTTACCAGGCCAAGTGTATGATGTTAGTACTGGTGTACAAGGCCCTAAACAACTTAGGATCAGGTTAATAGAGAGATCACCTTATCCCTTATACTCCTGCCTGCTCCCATCAATCATTAGGGTTGTTCCACATCCACATCACTGGATTCATCTGATGGCCACTTCTGGGACCAGTTTTTCTTTCTTCCTCCATAGCAGTAAAGTCTTCTACTGGCCTGGTTCTCTGTAGCCTGGATAACTTGGCCTTGCATTGTCTTTTCACCTCATCCATACAATTTCATTTATCTCAGCCTACTTCAACCTTGCACTGATCCTTCTTCATCTAAGTCATATTTGATCTCCTGAGTTTATCAGTTTTCTCTTCAAGTTGCATTATCAAATTGAGGGTTCATTTCATTTACATGAATTGGATGTGAGCTTCGCTGCCTCCATAGACATGCAGTCCAATATGTGCCGAAGCCAGGACATTGTATGGAGTCTTTCCTTTTGTTGGCTGATTTTGAGTTCATATTTTGAAGATAAAGTGGGATCTAAGTTTTCAAAATAAATAAATGAACTAATAAAGCATGGCCTTTTTGACTAAAGTAGACCAGTTTGCTTGTCAGGTCTTCATTTTTATAACAACGTTTAAAGCCAGTTCCTGCTGTAGCTGCAGTGCAGCTGTGGCTGCCACTACAGAGCTGTGGCCGCATTCTGGGAAGAAAGGATAGCAGGGCCAGAGCTCTGTTGCTGCTGCTGCAATTCCCACACAAGTCACGAGGTTTAACAATTGTTTTTAAAACAACAAGAAAAATATAAAGTAAAAAAAGGGGTGGGGGAGGTAAAAGCTCCCACTTACTGGAATTGTAAGCCCATTCCCCACCCTAACCCACTAAGTCATTTTGGCTAGGGTGACCATACAGAAAGGAGGTCAGGGCTCCTGTATCTTTAACAGTTGTCTAGAAAAGGGAATTTCAGCCAGTGTCATTTGTATGCATTCAGCCCCTGGTGAAATTCCCTCTTCATCACAACAGTTAAAGTTGCAGGAGCCCTACCCTCTCGGCCAGATACAAAAGAGGGTGGGGCTCCTGCAGTTTTAAATGTTATGATGAAGAGGGAATTTCACCAGATGGTGCATGCATACAAATGACACCTGCAGAAATTCCCCTTTCAGTACAGCTGTTAAAGGTACAGGAGCCCTGTCCTCCTTTTCATATGGTCACCCTAAATTTGGCCTCTACCCCAAATCCTTTTTGCCTCTCCCCATTCGTTTCATTTTGAGATTTCAGCCAATGCACCCGCTTCTAATTAATTGAATCTTCAAAGTGAAATGAAAAGAGATGAGCCCTAATTACTTTCTAAAATAAATAAATAAACAAATAAACAAATCCAGCTATGATTCAAAAACTCAAAATATAGAAGTTCTGTCCAAGTTTATACAGTTGGACTCATAAATCAGCCAACCAATCCCCAATTGCAACGAGACCCATTTGCCCATCACTGCAAAAGCACACACTTTGTGTCAGTAGGAATGGAATATGAACCTCTAAATAATCAATTTTCTTGGGAAAATATGTGGAAACAAAGAGAAGGCTCAATCCTTTTGTAGTCCTCGCTTCTTTCTATTACATCCAGTATTGTATCAAAAGCAATGCTTTTAAAAAGAAGAAGAAAAGCTGAACTCTGCTGAGGTACGTTCATGTCTGAAGCCACCATATGAAAATGCTTTAGTACTTAAATCAACTATGTTTGATGTCAGGAATTAGTCTGACAGATTCATCTGGTTTTCAGTCAGTTTTGACTGCTTGTGCATATACCTCTCTGACTAGGTGTCAAAGTTTGCAGCTTTCCACCCTGAACTTGGTAAAGTTTGATGACAGCCTGTTGCCACTCACAGCTATTTATAATCTTAAAAGCTGATGGTAAATATTGAAGTTTTCAAAGAACCCTTCTTTGGAACTCCTGAGAAAAATGTGCTCTAAATGATGCAAGCACAGGCTTTACATTTTTATCACAGATTCCTTCCACAGTTTGTCTTGCTCTGCATTTTGTTTATGTCATAGTTAACAACACTGCTCATCACACTCTCACAAGTTTGGCGCATAACTCTGGCACATATGCTTAAGGCCTCGAAACCTTTTCTTTCACCCTGATCTTGAACACTTATTGATGTGAGTTGATTGGTGCCAGTGGCAAAGCCATTCCAGGGACAGTTGCTACACCCCAAACTAGAGATGGATGAATCAGTCCGTTTTGAAGTCCATGTCATTTTCACATGTGTTTTCCCCACAAGTGAATTCCATTGCAACTTCATAGTCAAACATACACAATATCCTTATTGAAATCTGCAAAAGGAAAGGGATATTTCAATGCTGAAAAGACACACTTCTATTTTTCTCTCAAAATATTTTGATAATGTTCTTTTGGGCTGAGAAATGAGTTGTAACATTTAGGAAGTGAAGATGTCAGTGGATAACTAAATTCTAATCCATGTATTAATTAGTCTGGGTGGTGTGGAACAGGTCAGTTTGTACTGAAATTTCAAAGATCAAATTCCTCAAGCATTCCTAATGGAAGCCCTCCAAGGTTGCAATCCGGCTTTGACTCAATGAAGGGAGGGCACCAAGGAAGTCCTCCTCTAGCCCCAGCAGAGCCCTGCGGAAGCAATTTAAAGAGGAGGAGGGGCCGCATAATGATATTGCTGCTAACTTCCGCATCGCCCATGGGAGCCTAATAGGCGCCTCAAGAGGTCATGGCGAAAGGGTGAGGGGAGGCACCAAACTGCACTCAGGCCTTTTGCCTCCTCTGAAACTGAAGCAGTGTAGCCACGCCATTCCAGTCCCTCGCCACCCTTTTGCTACCAATTGCAGATGCCACTGACTCTCTGTCCGCCAACACCATCCGCTGACGCTTCTCGCCTCTGCCAAGAGAAGTAGGAGACGAGCGTGCTGCTTTTGTCCAATGGTGCTGTCTCTTTGGCAGCCGAGACAAAAGAGGCCAAGTCTCGGGGTGGGGCTGGCCTTTATAGCCTCTGCCCCAGCCTTGTCCACAGCCTAGCATGTGAGGTGCCTTAGCTCTGTTCCCATCCCCCGGCAACTGCCGTCTCCCACCCAAGACATTCCGTCTGGGTGGGCAATGGATAAACAGGAGGGTTGTCTAGCTTTCCTGGCTGTTTCTGGCATGTGTGCACACAAATCCTCTGTAATACCACATGGAGTGCTGGAACAACTTCTCCATTTGTGCAGGAACATCATGAAGAACTGTGAGCATTGCCTGGTCAATTGACTTGATTTTTGGGCAAAGGGATATTATACAGCTTGTATATATGAAATAATGTGGCAGCCCCATCAGTGTTTGCAGTAGACCTTGATTTGTACATATATGTTTAACCTCCGCATGCATGTATTTCACTTGATCTTGCTGTGCTTGCTGATCCAAGACTTGATAAGACTGAGTCATATGCATAAACAGACTTGAGTGAAAAATATTGTTCTTGAAATGAGATCAGGCAATATGAGAGTTCTGATCTATGATGGCTCATTCATTTGATAGTGTGATCAATAACTGATCAACACACATACCTGTATTGCCCCAGAAAGTTTATCATAGATGGTTTGTATTCTGCTTTCTGAGCCTATCTACACACGCAGGATAACACACTTCGAAAACATTTATTTGAAAACTGTATATGGAGTGTGTCCTGGACCCCAACAGTTCTCAAAACTGTCAGCCTATCTACACTTCTGCTTTAAAATGGTTTAAAAAGGTTTAAAAAGGTTTATAACAGTTTTGAGAACTGTTGGGGTCCAGGACACACTTCATATACAGTTTTCAAAATGTTTTCAAAGTGTTTTATCCTGCATGTGTAGATAGGCTCTCTGTTTCTTTCAACACACACACACACACACACACACACATTCAAACAGCAATGTGTTGTTATGTTGAATTTAATGGAAATCTTGGCAAAGACTTGCGGAGTGTAGGGTGCAAAATAAAGAGTCGAGACAAGAAAGTTGGGTATAAAATGGGCCACTTTTATTCAAGATCTGCAGTAAGGGATAAGACCTATGCGGGCATCCTCTCTTGGCCGCTTCCCGGCCAAATCTTAGGAATGGGCGAACCATTCTCTGACCTCCGGGTGGCATCCCACGTTCGCCACCCCTTGGTCATACCCCATTTGGGGTTGGGAGGCCTTCCTTTGTCACAACACCCGTGCCGCAGTGCTCCGAGCGTGTGAGTAGAGTTGGCCTCAAAGGTAAACCTTATTCCCATGATCTGGTGCCGCGGGGCTCCCAGATGTGGGCGTCAGGTATTACCCTTTACCTCAACGGTTCCTGAGAATGTTCACCAGTTGAAAAAGCCCCTAAGGATGCCCGCACCTACCGCCAAATTAAAGTGACCAAATTAGTGCAAATCAACCTATTTAATACTCCCCATCTGTCTTACAGTATGAAGTAGGCGAAAAAACTCCTAACCAAATTAGGGTAAGAGTAAAAAATTCCTACTTGGTCTCCTAATGACAACCAGCTAGCCCATACTGTCAACAGGGAGGGGAGGGAGGGAGCTGCGCCGAGCGAAAGAGGGCAGGCTGGACCGTTAGGCGGCGATTAAAGCCGCCCGTCCCTAGCCCCGCCCAGTGGCGCCATCCGGATGCCCCAATGGGAGCATCCCACCCACGACTCCTTGCCACCCCCACCCGCAAATACCATCCCTCGCCCAATTGGGCACTGGATTCCACATTTAGGTTTTTCTTTAACTTTGGAAGGAGATACATTAGTAAAAGCCAGTCAAAAGAGTAACTTTGCTGTATTTTGTATTTCCTCCTGGCCTCTTCAATTCATTCTCTGTTTATATTCTACTGAAAGGATTCTAGTTTCATTGCTGACTCTCTTGAGAATGAGCAAACCTCAGAAACACTTTTATATGCTTAAGAAACTGCTCTACTAACACCATCTTTATATAGTGGCTCTTGTATTTTTTTAAAAAAATCATTTTAAGATGCATACTACTCAAGCAAGATTAACAATCTTAGAGAGAATTTTCTCTTCACATTTCACTCTTTCCTAAGACCACAGTCAGCCCCTTACCTCTGTAATTTCTGGCTTTGTGAAAAGTTATAACCTCAACCTTCAACATTGTGTTTCGTGTTAATTGCAAGCATTTAATAGCATGTGCAAAGAAGAAAAACAGCCCGAGCAAAATAGCAGTCACTTTTACAACTGCTCTTTTGTAGATTTGACTGTTTTTTATCAGCTCCCCTTGTCTTCTAAATTAACTCTCTATTTTTGGTGCTGAAACTGTTGCTGATACGACTAATCCTTCTTGGATGAACTGTGGGTTGGAGCCCATAACATCCTGTTCTGAGGTCCCAGTTCAGCAAAACACTTTTCACCTCAGGTCTTTAGCTGCAGACAAAGATAAGTACCCAGTCTCTGGGAGGAAGGTGCCGTCTTTTACAGCATCACAGCGTTCGCTTTTCGGAGGTACGCATTGTGGTTGACAATAGTGGTTTAATGAAAGGAACCCATCCTTCAATGAACTTTTTATAGTGGAGAGATTTGAAAATGCAATAATAATAATAATAAAAAACACCACCACAGAAATATTTGAAGGATTAATTGGTAAAAAGAGCACCCTAATCTCTTTCCTGTTCTGGCAATGTGATAGGAATATCCTGCTTTGGAGAACAAGTGGGCAAGGAGCCCATCGCGGATAAAAGAGTGGGGAAGCGAATGGTTTTTGAAAAGTGGCTCATCTCCAGTTGTTAGCTACTCTGATGGCAGAGGACATGCCCCAGTGAACAGCCACACACACATTGTGAGAAACCTTGGCAGAAGGTCTCAAGGTTTATTAAATCAATAGCTAAGTGTGTAAACCGATTATAGCACCCTTTAGTCAGCAAGTAATCCTTAAAAAGAGTAAAACTTCCTAAGGTTCCATTCTGTGCCATGGAGTTAGAGCTTAGGCCTGCAAGAGAGAACCAACAAAAGATTACCCATAAAAGACAATTCAGGGGCAGTTCACATCGTATGGCCTCCACATGGGCTGTTGGAAAATAAAAGTTTCTCCACATGGCAGCTCCACCTCGAAATATATTACATGGAAGCAGGTTTGATTCACCCAAGGGTGCCCTGTGTCCCTTCCCACCCCAACGGAAATATAATCTCTCAGCAGGAGAGCAAGAGGATCTGGAACCCTGCAATTTTAGTCCTTTTTCACTGAGAAGTTATAGCCAAGGTGTTTGATCAAAGCACGAGGCAAAACTGTACGTCAGAGAGGCACTTTCCAAAAGGCAACACAGGCAGGTAAGGCAAGTGTGGAAAGAGAAGAAAACAGCCAAGTCAACAGAGCCAATGAACTCGGAATGGGTTTACAGCATCAGGAAATGAAACAGGAACAGACAGGAGCAGAGCGAGAAGTATTGACTATCAGTGGCATGCAGTAACTGCTTTGCTGCACTGTGTGATAATAGGTAGAAAGCTTATATAGGACAAGAAAGGGCAGTGGCCTATTCTAAAGTGGTGAGGAACAGAGCAAGACAATGACACAATGTGCAGTGGTTAGAGCATATGACTAGGACTAGGTTCAAGTTCACTGGCTGACCATGATAATGAAGGCTGCAATCCCAAGCATGCTGAAATGGATCCAGACATAGTCATACTTAGAGCACAGCCATTGAAATCAATGGGACTTAAGTTAGTCCTGACTAAGGCTGGACCCAACCCACTTATTTGGGAGTAAGCCTCACTGAACTTAATAAACAAGATAAGTAAATGGTATTCTCACCATCTCTCAGCTTAACCTACCTCACAGGTTTGCTGTTAGGATAAAATGAGGAAGAGAGAACCATGCTCCTTGGATAGAAGGCAGGATATAAATGTAAACAATAAATAGCAAAGAGAGGTCAGTTTTTTTTTTCAGTGACTCAAGGAAGGGGCTTTCCATCCAGTTCTCAAAAGATCTATGGTTCAAGTCCACCCACAGCTAATGTCTCTGACATGAGTTTCCATGTGGATCAGTTCAATGGCATTATGAGACTGTTGGCCCCAGCATAAAGCAGGGATGGGAGAATCAGCAAGGGTTGAACTTGTAAAGGTTGTCTCAGTTCCACCTCAAAGATTGGTCCACATTACTCCCATATTTTTATTATCTAACTGAACCCCTTCTTCTAAGGTGTAAGATATCCCCAGCACATGCCTATCCAACCTTTTAATGAAACTCCTGAAGGCAGGAGATACCACTACCTTTGGGCCTGCATAGTTCTCTCTTGCCTGCTCTGAAGCAGGAATAGATGAATCTGTCAGTTTTGATTTTCTCACTTTCTCATTTTTCCAATCTTAAGTTCGGTTTGTCTTGAACCTTAAGAATTTCTTCAGTCTCAAGTGCAGTTTTGGAATAAATGCTGAAATTTCTTTTAAAAGTGCACATGAAAATGCATATGCATCTTGTGCATATTTCTCCCAATACATACAGGGTGGCCCAAAAGTAGGTACACAGTTGTTTAGAATGTTGATGGGAGGGGGAGAGAATGTGTGAGTAGAAGTTGTGTGGGTGGACTCAGAATGACAGTCGGGAAGAGTGACAGGTGGTGACAGGTGTGGAGAGTTGGGGAGTGAGGCCCAAAAGTAGGTACAGTTGTTTAGTTTTTTAGTTATGTTTTTTACTGATATTGTGAATGATGGCAGCAAACTTGAGTCAAGAACAAAGAAAGCGGATTCTAAAAAAGTACTGGAAGACTGAAAATGCTGAGCGAGTGCGCATAGCATGGCAAGAAGCATCTGACACTCCTCCACCAACACGTCTGACAATTTATCGTCTTAGAGATAAATTTGAAACAACAGGTGCAGTGGCTAAAGCACCAAAATCTGGACATCCTAGGATGTCTATGACAGAGGAAAATGAGATGAGAGTTGCTCTGACATTTGTGAACAGTCCGAAAAAGTCCACACAACATGCATCTAAGCAGCTATCCATACCTAGAACATGCTTGTAACGTTTAATGCGTAAATTGAAATTGAAGCCGTACCATCCAAGACTGTTACATGGTCTTCTGGAGGATGACCCAGACCATTGGTTGCAATTCTGTGAGATGATGTGTAACCAAATCTCTAACAAACCAGACCTTCTTGATAAGATCATCAGGTCAGATGAGGCTTCTTTCAAGTTGTCAGGCCACGTGAACAGGCATAACTGTGTGTATTGGGCAGATGAAAATCCTCATTTGACTATCCCATCTCAACTGAACCAGTCACAGTGTGGGGTGCACTGTCCAGCGAAGGTGTTGTAGGACCGGTTTTCTTCCATACAACTGTGGATAGTAACAATTACCTAAACATGTTACGCGACGTGATAGTGCCACAACTCAGAACCAGGGCTAACTTTGCCGAACTGCTCTTCCAACAAGATGGGGCACCTCCTCATTATGCTTCTGCAGTAAGGGACTATCTTGACAACACCTTCCCACAGCATTGGATTGGACGACGTGGCAGCATTGAATGGCCGTCATGTTCACCCGACTTAACACCAATGGACTTCTTTTTTGGGGGCGTAGTTAAGAATAAGGTTTTTGAGAGGAATCCCCAGACAGTGAACGAATTAAAAGAGTTCATCTCGGAAGCATTTATGGACATTGATGCAGACCGGAATTTGTGTCATACTGTGTGTCACAGTGTTCTGAACAGGTTCGAGGAATGTTGCAATGTTGATGGAATACATTTCGAGCATTTACGAGATTAAATAGTGTTAAACAAATGTAAATGTAATAAACAATGTAATAAAATGCAAATAAACTATACTGAATACCTAATGTAATAAAATGCAAATAAACTATACTGTATACCGACTTTGGGGCCACTTGGTATATTCTTTTGTAAGACATAAGCTATTTCCCTAAGATCATGTAGTTTTGAATGTTGTTTTCACCCAATATAGATATTTTGTACACATTTTTGGATTGGAAAGCTCCATCACAAAATTCGGAGTACGGATTTGGAAGGATCACTGAATTTTCGTACAAATAGTAGCTCGAAAGTGCAAAATTAGATAATAAATTTCTGAACAAATTTCTCCGCCAGCCCCACCCTGAAGATTTATTTGATTTGCCATAAAGTTATCTCAGAAACTACATACTTCCTTTGCAAAATAAGTTAGACAACAAAGAAAAGGGGGAAAATGTGCATAGACTTCCCATTGATTTGAAGAAGGCTTGTACCTATTCTTATCTCTGACCTAGCCAGATATGTGACAAAGGAACCAGGAAAGAAACCACCTGGTAGCCTTCAACTCCATATTTCCAGAACTCTCATGATGAACCAGCCATATCACTTCCACTCCCAAAAAGCAAAGTATTAAATTCAGGAGTTTGAGAGGTTCTCTTGCACAGGCTCCATTGAAACAAATAGCTATTCCAATAAGTCTTGTACAAGAGACCTACCCAGTTGATTATGTCAAAGTGATTTGTTTGAGCAGGTAGATAGCTGTATGACTGTTTTACTAAAATAACTGAATTTACCTACGTTATTATTAAATATATTTGCTACATTTATATCCTTCCTTTTCTTCCAAGGAGCTCAAGGTGGTGTACATGATCCTACTCCTCTCCATTTTATTTTCACAGCAGCCCTGTGACATAGGTTACAGTGAGAGTCAGTGACTGACCCAAAGAGCATCATCATCATCATTATTATTCCACCTTTTCCCCAATACTGGGACTCAAGGCAGTTTACAAAATTAAAACATATACAATTAAAACAAATAACCATGAATTTACAAAAGTTTAAATAGAATTAAACCCACTGGAATATTAAAACATTTTTAAAAAATTAAAAAACCTATAACAATAATAAAATACCCAATACATTAACAAAGGTCCAGAGTATTCCCAAAGGCCTGGTCGAACAAATTTATTATTATTATTATTATTATTATTATTATTATTATTATTATTATTTGCCTGCCTCTGAAAACATAGCAAGGATGCAGCCAGTCTAGCCTCCCTGGGAAGGGAGTAGAAAGGGAGAAGGATCTTGCGTTCAGGTCTCTCAGTCCAACATAGTAACTACTACACCACTCTGGCTCTATACAGAATGAGTGTATAGATCACTCCTATAAGGCATCTTATAAAAGTTGATAATGAATTATTGAATCTATTCATTCAATCATGCCAAATGAGGGTTAGTCAAGTGTGTAGGAAATTGTGGTGATTTTGTCACAAATAAGCCAGATTCAGACGAATTGGACTACAGGTGCATTTACTGTCATACTCCAAACAAGGCAAAGAATTCTACAGAGTAAAAGTCTAATCCGTCATCTCAGCAGTACAGGTCTCTTAAAGTAGATTTTCGGGACTCAGATAGAATGGGAATTAAGTTTTGTTAGACTTTATAAAGTGTTTCCGGTCTCTGTTATTTGGCTGCAAGAGTCTATGCAGCTACTATTCAGTGTCGGTTAGTAGGTTTCAGAAATGCTGTTCAGTCCAGTATTTCAGAAAGCCTCTACCTGCTGGAGCCAAAGAAATGCATTGTGATCGCTTTAACATGCAGACAACTACATTAGTTATCTGTAAGCCAATGTATTGATTTTAGAATTGCTTGCTTATACGAGTGTAAAGGAATTGTCTGCAGACAAGTTCATATCTTTATATGTGCTGTCCCTCGTGGTCATCAACAGTGTGGCAACAGGACCCACAGCAAACATTTGTGTGGAAAAGTGGAGCCCACACATTTATCTGAAAGATTTGGAAGGCAGCTTTACAGACTTCACTACTTACGTACTTGGTGCTGCTGAATAGCTTACTTGCTTGCCTATCTATGTCCAATTGGGGTGTGTGTGTGTGTGTGTGTGTGTGAAAAAGATGCTTTGGTAGATTTATAAATCACAATCTGTAAGATTAAGGGAGGCACACAGTGCGTCCCTTGTTAAGGGCGGTCAGTAAAAAACACGTTCCACCATGTTAAAGTGATAATTGGGGAGGGGTCATTCTAACAGCCATAAAATCGAAAATGTTTCACCAATTTCTCTGAAATTTACAGGTGCCAGAAAGAAATGTTTGTTTTAAATTACCTGAAAATTTCAAGAAGATTGGTGAAAGACTGAGGGAAGGAGAGCAGTTTAAAGTAAAAAGATTTAAGAATCCCCTGAATACGAAACCGAAAATTGAACTCAGGGGTTGCAACTATTTTTGCACGGCTGTCCTTACCTTCGGGGAGCCTTCCTCCCGTTCTAGTGTAGGTGGAACTGCTTTTCTTTTTTTTAAATTTGCTTAAGTGAATTTTATTAAATTAAAGCTGTGCCTCTTTAAAAATCCGGTGGCCATTTTGATTATGGCACACGCTCAGTAGAGTCTCCCCTCCTCCCTCCTGCGTCAGCTACAATGGCTGCTTCCTCTAGCAAAGAGATTGCTGTAGTCTCTTCTCAGAAGTAAGTTCCATTGACTGAATGCAATGGTCTTACTCCCAGGTAAGTGTGTAGAAGATTGTAGCCTTTATTTAAAAAAAACAGTCTGGAACCTTAGAAGGCGGAGAGGGAGAGATGTGAATGAGAATTCCCTCTCCTTTACAGCACTATAACTCTACAATTAACAACTTGCTTGCATGCTTTGCATGTGTGTATGTTCATTTGATTATGGCTGCTGATCATTAATTTTCATATCAATTCAATCCAAGGCATGTCTACTCAGAAGTAAGTTCCACTGAGTCAATGAGTCTCATTCCCATTGCACTAGCTTGAAGGAGTGTGTGGATTTGGCTGTACTTCTCTTTGAGAGCTCTGTGTATTTAGGGGCAAAGGCTTTTTGTAAGAGAAGAGGTTAAGCTCCCCCCTCTTTTTCTTTTTTCTTTTTTTTAAATTCCATGTATTTGATTTTTAAAGAATTTTTATTCCTTCATTGTTATTATAATTAATAATAATAATAATTAGTAGAAGTAGTAATACGTTTATTAATGTTACATTTATATCCTGCCTTTTTTCCTCTTGCAAGGAACCTAAGTTGGCTTACATAATCCTCCTCCATTTTATCAGCACAACAACCCTGTAGGGTAGAAGAGTCAGTGACATTCTGAATTCTCTTAGCTTTTCCAATATTTTTTGATCAGGTTGAACAAAACTATTGTGCATTGTTATCTCCAGTACCAATATCTTTGACAGGCTTAATATAGGATTCATTGACCACAGGCTATTTTTAGAGCAAAAAAATAAAAATAAAAATCCAAACTTGGATAGATTAAAATTAAATTGAGCAATATTTCTAAACACCCACATGGCTATTCTTGGTACTGGGTCAGATGTAGTGATATAAGAGGATGTTCAGATTCCCTTTAGTTGATCAGTTGCAAAGAAGCTTCTCTAGTAAGGAGGAAGGGGAAAGCCCTAGACTGATCATTCTTTCAAGTGCCATATCTCCCCCCACAAAAACCCATGAGGTAGGTTAGGCTAAGAGTCTATGACTGGCTCAAAACCATCTAGTGAGTTTCTTCTGCTGCTCACTTTCACAGAAATGTAAAACAAATGTTTGGTAATGTTCGGGTGTCTGGCATGTGCTACTTTTACCCTCACAACAACCCTGTAAAATAGATTAGGCTGGAAATTTAGGCCTGGCCCACTATCTATGTCTGTGTGCCTGCCTCTTTCATATATACACACAGAAAGCCATCCTTAGGTTTGTTTTTTGCTTACTACATACCATAAACTATGTATGAATAGAGCTGTCACAAATGATGCAATACACTCACTTTTTGCACTTCCTAATACATTTGTTTCCCAACTAACTTACTGCTAATACAGTCATAAATCTAAAACTAAAATATGTTATTTTTACTATAGTAAGATTAAAGAATCCACATACATCAAGTGCAAATCAGAGAACCTACTATTTTTCATATTAGTCTTCAAGAATTAGGATTCTTTTCCTAATTACGCCTTACACGGAGGTTGCCTTTTTCACAGCGGCCGGATCAACATTTTCATCAAGCTGTCCACCTCCCCTGCTCCATATAATAATAACATAATAATAACGATTTATTTCTTACCCACCTCTCCGTCTAGATCGAGGCGGGGAACAACAAACTCTTTCTTGGTCAGTCACCGCTAATTAGCTCAGATCCTGTTAGTGTATATGTGAAATTGTGATCCCCCAATGTGCATCACTTTACACTTGCTTACATTGAACAGCATTTGCCCTTTTCATGGCCATTCTCTCGGTATGCAGAGATCTTTATGCAGCTCCTCACAATCCTCCATTGTTTTAGCAAGACTAAATAATTTGGTATCATCACCAAACGTGGCTACATCACTGCTCACTTCCACCCGCATTCTAATATTATGAGAAAGGGAGAAACTGCCTCCCTATCCACTTTCTTCACAACATGCATATAGGAGTGAGCAGTGAAATGGCCAAATTTGCTGCTGACCTCAAAATATTGAGGGTTTTTAAAATGAAGTGAGGTTACCAAGAGCTCCAAAAGAATCTCTCCATAGTGTGAAAATGGGCATCAAAATGGCAACAACAGTTCTACGTAAGCATTTGTAAAGTGATGCACACTGGAGCAAAGCATCCCAACATCACATATACACTGATGGGATCTGAGCCTGCAGTGACTAAACAAGAAAAAAAAACTTGGGAATGTGGTTGACAGCCCAGTGAAAATGTCAACCCAGTGTGTGGCAGCTGTAAAGACAGCAAACTCCATGTTAGGCATTATAACAAAAGTAATTGAGAATAAAACTGCCAGTCTCATACTGCCTTTATACAAATCTATGGTGTGACCACACTTAGAATACTGTGTACAGTTCTGGTTAACTATAGAATTTAGTATCACAAGATGTTGTGCTGGCCACCATTTTGGATGGCTTGTCCTCCTTTCCATGTGGTCACCCTATAACATGACACTATTCCCCCTTCTGAAGAGGTCTGGACCTCAGACTACTAAAGACAAAGTGGCAGACCATAATAACAGTGTTCATATGCCCATTGCTTTATGAGGCTTCTGCAGGCTACCAAACAGAGAACTATCAGGCCATAGAGCTGCTTAAATGGGTCTGCCAGAAACCTGACCTCACTGTTCCTGTTAGGTCCATGTCCTACAGCAAATGCTCTCAGCTGAACTTGATGGAATCCCATCCTTCATCCCTTGGTTTAATTTACTGACCTCCCCTGGCTGGGCTTTGCAGGGAACAATAGGGTGGACAGAGCAGGCATACATAGCACGTGCAGAGTGCTGAGAGTGGCAAATCTAAAAGCAAATACGTTGCTTTTAAAGAACCAAGGAAATTCAATGGGTCTTTTAAGTAAATATCTATGGATGGAAATGCAGCCCATGCAGGCTTGAAACTTGACCACAAACATGATCACAATCTGCTACTTTAAGATGCAAACAGGAAGAAAAAGCATGTAGCATAAAATGAGCTAAAATAATTAATATAGTAAACTGAAACTTATTCTAATTTAGGATATTTTCCTGTATCATCTTGTGTGCTTCCAGAATAAATTGGGGAGTTTTTAGTCCAGTAGAATTTTTTTTCAGGTTCTCTCCAAATACAGACACAAAACATGAAATGCTTCTTTTCATGAGTCAGTCATAGAAAGCTTTTATTTCTGGACATTGGCTATTGAAAAATTCAAATGAGACCTCTCAGACTTCAAGTGAGAGAGCATAACTTCTGGGGTTCATTTATTATTTTGAAAGTGGGTGCAACACATATCACTAGCTTTGATTTTCTATTGGATGTCAAAATGGTGTAACATCCTAGCTGATGCTGGCTGCTTGTCAACTGTATAATATCCAGTCATCCGTTACACAAAGCCATGAAATTCATTAAACAAAAAACTGACGGTTTACAAAAACAATGTTAAGGCTCCACAGTTTCCAACCAAGCACCAAAAAGCAGGGAAATTGGGAGTTAAGGCTCCCAAGCCTTAACGCCACATCCTCCCTAAGGAGGCAGAAAGTGCAAGTGAAATTCTCATTCTCCCAAAGCAGATAAATCATGAGGACAGGATGGAGAATATGATATGCAGAGGTGATTGTGGGGTTGTGGAAAACTGATCACGAACAACTTAGGGCCACCTACTTCTCTTTTTTTGTTTAGAGCAGCCCTTCCCCAACTTGGTGCCCTCCAAAGGTGTTGGACTACAACTCCCATCATTGCAAGTCAGTATGTCCCATGGTCAGGAATGCTGGGACTTGTCATCTCAAAAATCTAGATATGCAATTTGATATGCAGAGGTGACTGTGGAGTTGTGGGAAATGATGATGAACAACTTAGGACCAGCTACTTCTCATTTCTTAGAGCATCTCCTTATGATGACAGGCACCAGGTTGGCGAATGTTGTTCAAGAAGAAGAGAAGGCAGAATGTAGATCTCCAGATGTTTTAGAATTCAACTTGTAAAAGCCCCTATCAGCATGGGCAGTTGTCAGAAATGCCGCGAGTTGATGTCCAAAACATCAGGATAGATCTATTTTCTGCCCACATCTGTACTAAAGTATGATGTTTTCCAGCATTGTGATCAATCAAGGAACTACAAAAGAGCTGCATCATTTTAAATAAACTGTATAAACCAAATGAAACAACAATGAATGAATCTTGAATACCTACGGTAATCCGGATAGCCCTTCAGACGTCAACATTAGTTTTCAACACATGGCATAGGATGTCTGTTTCTTGAATATCAGATAAAGGATTTCTCTTACTTGTTCAGCAGTGTGAGATCAAAGGCAGAGCTACCACCTAATACTTTCATGCATCAGTATTATTTTAAAATTAAGTATGAAATGATTTTTGTCTTCCCCATAACACATAACATGAGAGTTAAAGTGCAACACATCTGGAGAGCACCAAGCTGGAGAAGGTTGACTCCTATACGTGTCTTCTCAGAAGCCAGTGCCACTGAATTCACTAGGGCTTACTCCCAAGAGGTATAGGATTGCAAACTAATCTCATCTGAAAGGTGTTCAAGACAGCCAAACTAAACCTCTTCTGCTCCTCTCTCACTTTGATGAGATGATGTATTGTGAAGGGATTGTGGGGAATGAACAGTATATTTTATTTAAATACATTTTTAAGAAAAAAAATAATTGGTTCTTTGAAAGGCAGGATATTGATCAAAAGTTTGAAGTGCCTGGCACATGCTCTGGTTCTAGATCTGTAATGAATAGTTCCCCTTTTGTTATCAAGCGTGCTGCTATATGCGAGATGTGTTTGAGAGATGTGTTTGAGACCCTGTATTTGGTAAGGATATGGAACAGCATTCCCCATCTTGTTGCCCTCCAGGTGTTTGAGATGACAAGTCCCAGCATTCCTGACCATGGGACATACTGACTTGCAATGATGGGAGTTGTAGTCCAACACCTTTGGAGGGCACCAGGTTGGGGAAGGGCTGCTCTAAACAAAAAAAGAGAAGTAGGTGGCCCTAAATTGTTCGTGATCAGTTTTCCACAACCCCACAGTCACCTCTGCATATCATATGCTCCATCCTGTCCTCATGGTTTATCTGCTTTGGGAGAATGAGAATTTCACTTGCACTTTCTGCCTCCTTAGGGAGGATGTGGCGTTAAGACTTGGGAGCCTTAACTCCCAATTTCCCTGCTATTTGGTGCTTGGTTGGAAACTGTGGAGCCTTAACGTTGTTTTTGTAAACCGTAGGTTTTTTGTTTAATGAATTTTGTTTCACTCCTTGATTTGTATTAGATTGCAAAAGAAAAAAAGTTTAGTTTAACCAAATGGGTCCCTTGTGCCCAAATGTCCTGAACATCAATAAGACTAATCAGGGTTAATGCTGCAATAAGTATTTAGCTGAAGATTAAAGTGGAAAAGCAATTTTCAAAATAAGTTCTCTCATCATACTTTTTTTATTTTTATTTTTAAATTTAATCCCCCCCGTGCTCCCCCCCATGAGACCTTCTCTTAATCATTCTTCATCCTTCCAGAATTTTAACGATTCTTTTGAAGGTATTTGTCCCTTCCCCGATCTTAAAACAAATTCCAGAAAGGGACTCCATATTTCTCCAACATCACTCTTACTGGACATTCCCCTCTTTATTTTCATTTTACAATTCAGCATATCATTCAAAGCCATATCCCATATTTCTTTATACCATTCTTCTATTGTATAGCTTCCTTGTCCTTTCCAATTTTTAGCAATCATTATTCTAACAGGTGCCAGGAGGTTGTTTACCAATTCTCTATTAGTTATATTCTCATTCTCTCTGTCCCACGTTGCTAGTAGAGCTAACTTTGGGTTTAATTCCAATTTACTTCCAATTATTTCACTTATTTCTTTAAACACCCTTTCCCAAAATTTTTGTACATATTCACAGCTCCACCACATATGAAAATAGGTTCCAACCTCCTGACACCCCCTCCAACAATTCTTAGACACTTTTTTTATCAATCTGGTGAAATCTAACAGGTGTTAGATACCATCTCCACGTTGTCTTATAGTAATTCTCCTTAATTCTAATCGACAACAGCTTTAACATTCTAACATTCCATATCCTCTCCCAGTTATAATCATTAATTTTTTCCTTTACATCATCTTCCCAAATCTTTTTTATAACGTTGAGTGAGTCCTGAAATTCCTCCTCTATCAATATTTTATATATCGCACTAGTCAGCCCTTTCTTAGTTCTAATTTCTTCTTTTCTTCCTTTTAGTTCAATTAAATCTTCAAATCTAGTATTATTTCTACATTTCTTATTTTTCAGTTTCCAATCCTGAGTCCATTTTCCCAATTGTAAGCATTTGAACCATGCTATCTTTTGTCCTTTTAAAAGCTCTTTAATATGCTCATTATCCTTCATCTTTTCCATCCAATTCCTTAACTTAATTATTTCTTGATCTTTCAGTCTCGCTTCTATCTCCGCTTTTAATACTCTTGGGAAGTTTCCCACTACTACAACTGGGGCGAGTGGAGAGTCTCCTGGTATCAACTTCTCCCTAAACTTCTCCCAGACCTCTAAAATATTTCCTAACAATGGGTTGTCCAGTACCTTCAAATCTTTCTTTTGAACTTTAATAAAAAATACATTTTTCAATTTATAATCTATTTCTCCTGTTTGCATCTCATCATACCTTCATGGCCAGGTGAAACTGAGCAAGCTTTCCATAATGAAGGAATGAGTTGAATGTAGCACTTGTAAAAGTATTTCCTTATGAGCAAAATATAATATTTATTTTCATTGTTGGCATCAGTGTTTTTTCAGTTTTTAAAAATAATATCATCAATGTTTCATATATAGAATGTGGAATCAATGAGATGCTAAGTAAAGAAGGGGGGCTTGCTATATATACTTTGTTGTTCCTGTAGAACCTCGAGTTCCACCATTCAGAGCCAGGTGCAAAATACATATACTTTGAGTTAAAGAATTCTGTGCCTAAGAATTTGTTTTGAGTACCAAAGCTGAATGGAACACATTGGCTTCCCATACAAAAATCCACTCCCATGCTTTCTTCATTTCAACATTATAAATTAGATTAATAAGAGAGTCATTTGTTGCTGTTAAGTATTAAATCACCCAGAGATCTACTAGTACATTCAGTTCTACCTTCTGTCCATCTCTACACTAAGGTCATGATGAATGGTGCTAAGATTAATAAGTTGGGTGTCCAATTTTGGGTCACATTTGGTAAAATTATATGTCAGCTGATGGAAGGCTCTTTGATCCAACAGAGACTTTCACCAGTAGAACAGGGAGGGAGGTGATTTTGGCAATTCTCTGTCTCTTCAGCAATCTCTTCATAACCCATCTTTGCTCTGAAGGCCTGAGCATCCTTTGGAACCATGTTGGAGGAAGAATTGGCCATCACAAAAGGAAGGGGAATAGTAAAAAAAAAAATCATCTCCCTCCCAGTTCCACTGATGTAAGCCTTCTTTGGATCAACAAATCTACCTTCACCAGTTGGATACAACTCTTGGAAATCTGTATGCACAAAACAACTATTTTTATTCAGGCAATTCAGTATTTTCACTACAGGTAGATACAAACAAATATTTTCCACTGCCTTGTCCTGATTATTGTAGCAAATTAATGGTGGGAATAGACTAGGATTATGTTATTTACAGGAGTCCAAATAAGAGCATGAACAGGTCCAATTGAGAGGCATTAATATTATTATACCATACTAACTAATTTGATACTCATTGTGGGTAAGAATTATTTTTAGAAACCTTCTTTCCAAATCAGTGTATCAGACATACCACAACCTCTGCTGCCACTTTCATCATTGCAATTTCTATCTTTGCTAGGCCTGGAGCAAGAATGTATGTCAATGATGTCAAAACACCAGCTCTAAGCCTAGCCCTAGCAAGGCCTGGAAGCTACACTGTTCCTACAGAGAAGGATATGGCATATGGCACCAGTGGTTGATTTACCAGGATTCTGTTCATGCAGATGTGGTAGCAAAGAAGGGATGCAGGCAATATTATGCATGGGATGTCAGAAAAAGGTCTGTGTGAGCTATTTTAATATCCAGCATCTTCTGTAAATAAGAGAGCCAAAGCCACTCCTATAATGGTAGCCAAGTACATCACCCATAGGCTCCTTCCTAAAAGTCTAGTTCCACCAAATAGCTACTGCACCAAGATGAGGTGTCTTCTCACACTGCAACATTGTTTTCTGAATCTAGACTATGTATGGTAAGAACAAGGGCTGCAGAAGTAATGCATGCCTACATTGTATTAATGCACCAACACCTGATTATTAGACAAATGCACCATAATGAAGAAGAAAACTTGGTTTGCTGGGAAAGCTGCTAACTCACATGCACCCATCTAACTCATGAGCACACACATAAGGCCCATTATACAAAGTCGCACAAAACTTTATCAGAACTTTTAACAGTGGTCGACAACAGATCTGGAATAACTGCCTGGACTGACCAGTTGTATGAGTTGTATTTTCATCTTTTATCTTCTATAATAAGAGGGGAGGGTCTTCCAGTTGTGGTCCTCCAGTTGTTATAGGCCTACAATCAGCCCTAGTCAGCATAGCCAATGGTGAGGGATGATGGGAGTTGTAGGCCAAAACATCTGGAGGGCCACAAATGCACCATACCTATTGCCTCTAAGATTAAGAAACCTTCACTAAGCAAACTCTTAAAATAAGTACATTTCTCATTTAAAATAACAGAGAGAGAGAGAGAGAATATGTTTGAATACAGTGCTACACTAAGGAGTATAAAAGGAATAGGATGACATGGTTACAGATTTCACTCATCGGGCTAATCTGAAAAGGACTATTATCAAGTGATCTACGCTTCAATGAGCACTTTCTCCTTTTTGTTACCATGTTTCCTTTTTATGGTTAAATGAACTTCAAAACAATGACAAAGGAACATACACAGAACCACATACAGTATCACATATAATAGACTATATTCCACCCAACTGACAGAATGGCTGTTAAGTTCTTAGATTTCTCTAAACTTATCTTGTTTTAAGAATGTCCTGTTGTTTTCCCTCTTCATCTGTTCCACCACATGCACATCTCAGTAACTGGAGAAATCCATGAAAGACCATCTATCTCTAAAATGTGAAGAGTTTAAAATTTAACAGACAAGATGCCCCAAAGATTACCTGCTCTTTGATTTACACTTGAATTGTTGCCGCCTTATGAATAAAGTGGTGCTGGTTATCCAAGATGATACCATGTGGGCAGTAGGAGAGACATAAGAATATTTCTGCTAAAGGCTTGCACCAGCTATTTATTTATTTATTTATTTTCAACTCCTGCAGTTTACATCAATGTCTAGGCCATGTCACTGATCAGAGTTTCAGGTTGACTTTTTGACTTAGATGTTAGGACCTCATGAATTTGGTACTAACTTTCCTGCAAAATTTCTCATGTTCAATGGATGGACATTGTGGAATGGCCCTCATTCTAGCCAGAGATCTTAGCCATGGTCAACACTTTCCTCAGGAACAGGAGGGTAACTATTACTGTTTCCTTACCTGGAGTGATTTCTTATGAAGACTAGGCTTAAACAATTTTAATTCATCTACAATTGTTCCTTAAGTAGTTGGACATCTAAGAAAAAAATAAATTACACTTTTAAAATGCTGGCAACCTGAAACCCACCTATTCCTCCCACCCCATGAAGCTGTAATTTGCCCTGTTAAGGTATACCGAGGGATGTCCGGATTTGTGAAATCTGTCCCGCATGTGTTGTGGATTGTGCAATGTGGTTCATTCTGGCATCTATTCACAGATGGATTTGATTTTTTCCCCGTTATGCAGAAAAATACGCAAATAATTCCATAAGGAAGTTCAAAACAATTTACATAATTTATGTTAATCGTAACGTTTAGTGTATTATTCCACATTCCACTTGACTTTTCCCCACATATATTTTCCAGCATGGCATATAGTTTCTGCAAAAACTTGTGTATTTTCATGCAAATTAATTTGTGTAAATATCAGGAAAGTATAAAAGGAAAAAAATTAAGAAGTCCGCAGATTCCACAGGGCCCGGGGAGCCCAGTCCACAGCAGATTCTGCAGGCTGGACCCTTAGCAATCAAAACTCATTTTAGTCTGTCAGAAATTCCTCCAGCATCCCTAGGTATACCTAAGAGTTAAATACACCCTGCCAGCCCTGCAGTACTGATCAAATTGCTCAATATACCTGAGGCTGCTTTTTACTAAAACATAGAGACAGGCAATCCAGTCAGAATGTCTGACATCTTGTCTAAGGATATGTGAATCCGCAAAAACTGAGCTTGTCAAACTCCTCCAAATTCCACCTCACAGCGTTTCCTGACCTATGTCCATATCAGGTCAAAAGCTTTATTTTGTTTTGTTTCTTGCAGGAAGTTTTTTGTGCATTTTGTGCACATTTTCCCAAACATATGTATCAATTGTGCACATTTTTCAATTGTTTGATTTTCATCTCACTGATTAAAATATGTTCATATGCATTTTTTTTCAAAAGTATGTATTTTTCATGGACATTTTTCAATGTATCCATTTTTGAACACATTGTTTTGGGTTGCAGGAATTGCATCACAAACTCAGAAGAGTACAAATTTTGACCACAGATTGTGCTTGGGTCCATGTTTGGTCCTGGAAGGTGCAAACTGGGGAAATTATAGCTAAAACAAACTGAAATGCATTTCTCATACATCCCTAACCTAGTTTGTTCCCATGTTGATGTAATTTTCAAACATTGCATGATGAGATGAACTTTTGCCTGCCTGGATTATAGTGAGAATGCAAACAGTAAAGAATGCTGTGAGAACATATTGCAACTGTAGCTCTATTCAGACATTCTGTACCTGAATAGAGCAAACACATGATGAGAGGGAAGCATTCCAGCCCTGCCCATCTCCTTCATCACTTTTATCAACCTCTACTCATGGACAGCAACTGCCTGAAGAGGAGATTCTCTTCTATCCATAGAGGCTCTCCACACTAGCCAAATAGAGGAGACTGCCATCTTCATTCACTCCTTATGAGTAGAGGGTAACAGATGTGATGAAGGAGAGGGGCAGGACTGGAGTACTCCCTCTTCTCGTGTGTTTTCTCTGTTCTGGTACTGTATGCCTGAATAGGGCAACAGCTGCTCTGGAATGTGATGTCAACCAAAGTGACATTAGGAATGGAAATTAATGGCTCATGGTTGGGCAAAAATTGAAATTATCAGAAGATTCTTTTGGGAAGCAGAACATATTTAGAGCTACCAAGCCAAACAAAGCCTATTAGCTGTGTTTGGAACTGCAAAAAGTAGGAGTCAGGTGAGGAATACATTGTCAGGCAAACAACATATGGCTGATGGACTTTTTTATCTTCAAGCCTAGTGTTGGGTGAGAATTGCATTTCGGATCAGTTTTGATAAGAATTTACCAACATTCACAAGTTTCTTCATATTCAGAATGGAAAGAACTTGAGGTTTAAGAAATGGAAATGTGGGAGAAACCCAAACTAATATTTGCCCATCCAGGCCCAGGGCTTTCAGTGCTTAGCTTTTAAAAGTCTGATTTTGAATTCTTATGTATTCAAACCATGTTTCTGGTGCTAGATTAGGATTGTCCCCTCTTTTTTCCATTAGGCATCTCATCCTTAACTGCTAGATATCAGGCAGATACAACATGGTCCTCTCCATGCTAGGAATAGCTGTACCTATTGAATTTGGCTGTTGCACAGGGCTGGTCCTTCCATTAGGCAAGGTGAAGAACATGCTCAGGTGCCAGCTTCCAGGGAGTGGCCGAATGCTGCCACTACATCTGCTCACCCTTTGAGGGCTGCTGCCTCCCCACAATAGTCTTTCTTCCCTGCTGCACGGAGATTACCCATAGTCAGGAAGGGAAGGCTGACAGCGGCAGCATCTTGCCTCAGGTGGCAAGATATGTTGGGCCAGGCCTGCTGGTGCAGATGAATGAGAATTTCATTTCAATTCATTTTTTTAAGAATGTATGAAAATCCACAAATTTCCTCATCTTTGAGATGGGAATATATATATATATATATATATATTAATTGAATGCAGCAGAAAGTGAAACTGATAGATATTTTATCTTATGCATGGGTGGGCAACTTAAGGAGGTCTGGGGGGGATTTTTGCCCCCATTCCCACCCCACTCCATGGACCATTGACTTGCAAGCTAAATTTGACCATTTTGATGCTGCATAGCAGTTACAGATGTCATTTCCCCCCTAAATAATAATATATTTGTTTATTAAAAACAAACATGTACATTGCCCTGAATTGGTGGGGCAGCAGAGATTGCATGTTGCCGACCCCAGCTCTGATAAGAAGAATTGTATGTCCTGGGCAGGGTTGCATATCTGTAACTCTGCTACCAAGTTGCACCGAAAGTGAATAAACTGAGTCAATTTGGATGTTGCTGCTTGGGAGGCAAAAAGAATTCCAAGAAGTTCAATTTTTCACAGGAGTTTTGTACATCTGTAGTGATAGAGGGGCCATCGCTCGGCAGTAGAGCAGATGCTTTGCCTACGAAAGGACATTGGTTCAATCCTTCGCAGCTCCAGTAAAAAGGGTCTTTGGGAGCAGGTCTCAGAAAAGACCTTTGCTTGAGACCTTGCAGAGCAGCTTCCAGTCATAGGGGACTAGACTCCCTTTTCAGGGCCAGTGATCTGACTCTTTATGAGGCAGGTTCCTACAGTCACACATTTCTTGCTTTGAGAGGAGAAGGAAAGAAGTCAGAGGAAGTGGTTCACGTTGCAAGGCAGGGTGTGGCTGCGACACAACTTTCATGAGCGTTTCACAATTCATCAGAGCTATTCCAAAACGTAGAGTGTTCATTTTTTAGTTATTATCTTAAGATGGCTCCACCTGTACTTGAGAAATTGCTTCTTCTGCTCTCATACTGATTTTCGCAGTATGAATTACACTAGCTCCAGATGTTGTATCATTCACAAATACAGTGTGATATGTGCCACATTTCATGAAGTATAGAGTGTACCTTCAGCTCTGATTAGCACCAGGGAGGATCTTATAAATGGTAGGATCCTAACAGTTGTTATATTCCTGCACTGATTTCGAATGAAAATGAAATTAATCTCTCTCTCTCTCTCTCTCTCTCTCTCACACACACACACACACATTTACCAAAGGCATAGATAAGTTATTTAGATCTTTGTCTCTGCAGCTTTTATTTTCTTATCTGGGTCATTAATGTGTGTTGTGGTGCTTTAGGGGAATAACATAAACTAAAAGACAGGTCCTCGCCCCTGTAAGGTTACTGTTTGATTTACGTGGAGACCAGGGAAAGCAAGGGAAAGGGAGAAAATATAGAGGCAAGAGTAATAGAGAAAGGGTATATGAAGTTGAAGTACAAAATGAAGGTTAAAGGGTTAAGATAGGGGACCTTATGGAAAGGAGGACCGGGCTCCTGCATCTTTAACAGTTATAAAGGAAGTTTCAGCAGGTGTAATTTGCATGCATGCAGCACCAAATAAAATTACCTCTTCATCACAACATTTAAAGCTGCAGGAGCCCTTCCCTCTTGACCAGATATAAAAGTGGGCAGGGCTTCTGCAGCTTCAACTGTTGTGATGAAAAGGGAAATTCACCAGGTGCTATGTGCATATAAATGACACCCGCTGACATTCCCTTTTCTATGCTACTGTAATACCAATACCGTATTTCATCGATTCTAAGACAAACTTTTTTCCCCATTTAAATGTCTCTGAAAACAGGGTGCGTCTTAGAATCGATGGCGTAGAATTGCAGTTTTTTTAGGGCTGTGCCTCCTCAGCCTGGAAATGCCACGCCTACCTTGAGGAAGGAGTGCCTTCTCCTCAGGAAGAGATGGCAGTGGCAGTGGCTTCCTCCTCTTGCCTGGGGGGTCTTCCGCTCCTCCCCCTCCTCCTCCTCCTCGTTGTGAGGCGAGAGAGGCCGAGGGGGCAGCAGGGGGGAGCAGGAGCAGCCCTTGCGCGGGAGCCCTGGAAGGGCCTGGCCGGGCAGAAGAGCGCTTCACAAGGGATCGCCCTCCCCTTCTCTCTCTGTCTCTCTCTCTCTCTCTCTCTCACACACACACACACACACACTCTTTCACTTTCTCTTCCTCGCGTGCGCCTCGTCCTCGCTCTGCGCATGCAGCACGGGTGCACTGGAGGGGCCCAGCCAGGCAGAAGAGCACCTCACAAGGGGCCGCCCTCCCCTTTTCTCTCTCTCTCTCTCTCTCTCACACACACACACACACACACTTTCACGCTTTCACTCTCTCTTCCTCTCGTTCCCCTCGTTCTCTCTCTGCGCATGCAGCCGCTCCCTCCTCCCCATGCCTTCCCTCGCATATGGTATCCCTAAAGGGATAAAAGTAATGGAGGGAAGAAAATGTCTCTCGCCTGCTCGCCGCGCGCACGTGGGATCGCAGCCTAGGTCACCTTACACCGTGTTTCCAGGCTGAAGAGGCCGCTAGCAGCGGCGCTGGCGGTGAGGACCGGACAGCAATGGAGATCAGTGGGGAAGGGGAGGGAGGGGGCATGCACAACCCTACCGTATTTCTTCAATTCTAAGATGCACTTTTTCCCCAAATAAATGTTTCTGAAAATGGGGTGCGTCTTAAAATCAACACAAAGCTTTTTCCCTGTTGGTGGCCCTGAAATTAAAGTGTGTCTTACATTCAATGGCATCTTAGAGTCAATGAAATATGGTAATAATTCCCTGAGAGGTTGATGCAAAACATAAAAACAAAAACCATTAAAGTACAAACAGAATAGATCCCACTAAGTCATTAAAATGCAAGAATGAAAAGGCAGCAATATCTTAGAAGCCAGATAAAAACCATCAGGAGGACTGAATTCGTGGGTATAAAATATATAAAGTTCTTTGGCTCTGAAATGACAGCAAAGGAGGTGCCAGCCGGACCTCTCTGACAGAATTGGGGGAGCAAAGGTAACAGGCAAGGATATAGAAGAGGAGGACAAATTTTCACTAGGAGACATTTGCAAGGCTGAAGAAGAATGAATAGAGAGTGAAACATAGCCACTTAACTCTTTTGGGTTGCTAAGTATCAGCTGGATAAGTTACCTTCAGAAGAGAGATGCCTGAACATGATCAGTGCTGAAGAAAACTGCTATGGAGTAGATCCTGATACCAAGTGCTGAGTCATATTTGGGCAGTCAGTCCTCCTCAAGGAGTTCTGGAAGACCAGCTGGAAGGAGGATTCAGATGCCTAATTCAAAGCAGAGCCAATGTCAGAAATGCAGTCCATTGAAAAGTGTCCAATGTGAAGGGCAGCATGCCAAGGTGGTGTCAAACTGGGCTGCAGTAGTCATGGATGCCAAGCGAGAGAAGGCCCACAATATTCAAGTGAAGAAAACCTGTCGCTTAGAGGTAAAGTACCTATGATGGGAGACATCTACGATCAGGTTGCCTGACATCTTTCATTCAGTAAAAATGGCTGTAGGGAGGGAGGGAATTGGGACCAGGGAACCAGTGCTGGGATTGGGGAGTTTAACCCTTTGGCCCCACACTATTTCCAGACTTAAACTGTGTCACCCCAAAGCTACTGTTAGGTATGGAGAGGAATTGACCTAAATGTAATGAGTGACCAATGATAGGTCTAGGAGTGGCAACAGATGAAATCCATTTTCCAAGTAAGAAGCTACCTTTCATTTTTGAAAATGCTAACCCAAGCCTAGCTTAGCCTGTAGGAATTCTATTGCTTAAAAGAAGATCACATCAATTAGTAACTCTTTAGTGATCATGGGGGTTTAATAAGCATTAATAAAGAAAAGTTTATGTCCAGGTAGATCCTTTGTAGTAGATTTAATTTGTTGGATTAAACGAAATAAAATGCAAAAAGAATCTGGTGAAATCTAAACTAGATTTCCTTGTTTTAATTTATTAGTAGTATTAGATTTCATTTTAAAAAATAGAATCAAGGAAAACCTAGTTTGCTTTTCTCCACATGTTTGAACCTTCTGCTTTTCAGTGGAACCAGTGGTGTAGTGGAGCCAGGACTTGCAGGGATTAGGGATTTTGGAGGAATCCATTTGGGGGGTGGAGATCAGTGATCTTTCAATGGCTCAACCCACCCCCCTGGATTCTGCCAGCTGGCCCGACTCAGCCCATAAGGAGTTGGACCAACAGGTGGATTTTCCACCGTTGATGGGTGTCAGGGCAGCAGGCGGAGAAAATGAGAAGAGAGTGCCATTTCTCCCATTTTGCCATTTCTCCCAACCTCCATTTTGTGCACAGTGGTAGAGTGCCTGTGAGCCTATCTATACATGCAGGATAAAACACTTTGGAAACGTTTTGAAAACTGTATATGGAGTGTGTCCTGGGCCCCAACAGTTCTCAAAACTGTCAGCCTATCTACACTACTGCTTTAAAATGGTTTAAAATGGTTTAAAACGGTTTATAACAGTTTTGAGAACTGTTGGGGTCAGGACACACTCCATATACAGTTTTCAAAATGTTTTCAAAGTGTTTTATCCTGCGTGTGTAGATAGGCTCTGTGTAAGAGTTTTTCCTTCTCCTCCTGGGCCCCAGGAAGAGCAGATACTCATGTGAAGCGACCCAGGAAGGGGAGAAGCAGCCATTTGCACACAGTGCAGGTACTGTGCATGAGCCTCTCCTTCTCCTTGCATAAATTAATATTTCATTAGTTAAAATATTTCTAGGCTGACTTTAAGGGCAAAGCTCACCCAAGTCAGCTAATGTAATAAAATTCCATACAATAATGGAACAGGAAAAAAATAATAAAATCAGCAACTCTCACCAATGAAAATGTGCAACCCAGACAGTATTAAAATCTAAAGCACAATTGCAACTAAAAAGCAAGAACAGTCCAAAAAACACACTTAGGAAAAGGCCAAAGGAAACAAATGGGGCTATTCCAGAGGTGTGGGGCCATGGCAATTTTCCCTGAATAGCACAACTTCATACTTCCATTGCATCGATAACTTTCATATGGATGGGATGCATCCATCACTTCAGAAGAACAATAAGTATTCGCCTTACCTTAGAGATGGTTGAATGTGTCAATTTCAGTTTCTCTTTGTTTCTCAAATTTCCAATCTTAAATCCTGTCCATCATGAACTTTGAGAACGTCTCCATCCTTAAGTTCAGTTCGTTCTGAATATTAAGAGTATTTCTTAAAGTTTGCATGAAAATTGATAAGCATTTTGTGCACATTTCTCCTAATACATACGTTTTTGCATGTATTTTTGCCTATGTGCAATTTTACAGGCAATTTTCCTAATATATTGCATTTTGTTGTTCCTAATGTACAGATACTTTGTGTGCATTTTGCTCAATGGAGAATTCCACTGCAAATTTAAGAAAAGTGCAAATTTCAGAAGATAACCGAGTTCTGGTTTGCATAGAGGTCCAAAAGTGTGAAATTCAGTAAGACTGTATTTAAATATGAACTGAATACTTTTCCCCCACTCCCACTCCCACTCCCATCCCCACCTTTTCTTTTCTTTTCTTTTTTAAAGGTTGCTAGTTCTGTGCAATCTCATATTATCTATTCTGTGATTTGCCTTTCTGTCTGTGCTCTCCTCTAGTATATTAACAACAAAGTTTTCTCAGACCAAAGTTTATCAAGAATGAATAAACAGACCTCACCCATATGCAGTTCCTGGGTGTAGTTCTCATTAACAGGGGAGCTACATTAACCTGTTCTGGCAATGTAAGAGGGCCTTGAGGTGAGGATCGATGCAATTTGTACCCACTTTAAGGCACTTTTCCATTGCCAAAGTGGTGTCACCTTGTCTTAGTATAAATGAAAATTAGACCCACTTTGAAGCTTTTAATGTGGTGCTACTCATGTTTCAATATAGAGCATTTTCCTTTTTAGTAAAATCAGTGTAATAAGGGTCTGAAAGGTGTGCAAAGCATATGGCAAATAAAGTAATTTTCCTGTGAGTCGGCAATATTGCCATTTCCCTAACAGTCTTGAGTCTCTTTCATAATAGAAGTTGCTCAGGGCTTAGAGTACTAGAAAATATAAAATACCTATGGGACATATTCCAGTACTGTACATTAAATTTGAGGATTTTACATGTGATAAAGTATGTCAGTGTTGCTTACAGGGAATTCCAGTGATACCTCAGCTTTCTTGGACTTATTATAAATCCTTTGTTGGAATTATTGCGGCTGGTTCAATAATTCAGATTAGCCCTCATGTTTATTAATGCTCTACATCTGTGCAAACAACATGTCAAGCAGAGAGTTTATTGTAATTGCCTGAGCAAACAGAACCTGAAAGAAGCAATTTCCAGTTACAATGTGCTATGACAAGTAATGAGGTAATTGGCATTCTGTCCTGATTACTTCCACCTTCCTTTTCATCAGGTCTATATTGTGTGTGATAGATAGTTTTATAAGAAATGAAGGTGTTTGATAATATGGTTTGCTGCTGCTTAAGGTTAGTGATTAAAGACAATCATCATTTTCTCTCAGAGATCTTATTAGCTTTAACATTATTTATTCATATGTGTAAGATGTAGGCCCTTAAACCTACCGTGCAGCACTATAACATTGAGTTAAAATGTAAACTCCACTGCAAACTAGGTGAATGCAAAATGTGTTCTAGGTTTCCAAGACAGAACAACAGAGCAACTTTTCAGGGATGAAAGCTGTAGAGCAGCTTTCCCAAACCTGGTGCCCTGGAAGTTAGACCAAAGCTTTCATCATTCCCAGGCAAAATGGCCATCGGGGAAGGCTGCAGTAGAGTATCCCTAAATAAATATGATTACATAGTATGTGATGTACTGTATTCTGCATGGGTATATCCTTTCAGATTGCAACAATTGCCTTCATTCAACTCTCAATTGCCTAGAATTTAGCAGATGATAAAATACATTTGGTTTTACATACTTTAAGAGGGGAGTCAGAAAATGGCAGGGATGGGCAAATTAATCTATTTCCTGTCCTTGTCACTTTCACATCTGTTCACTCATAAATCCATCTCATTCTATTTCTACATTAATCTCAGACATCTTAAAAACGCATACACACACACACATACACAATGTGTATTGAAATACAAATTCCCAAAGTTTTTTTTCTTTTGAAGTATGGATATTAACTGGATTTTTCTCAAAATACGCATTCTTGAATGTGTTTGGATACACTTTCAAGCCAGGAACCGCATTGGAACATCTGGAGAATGCAACATTTGGTGGATAGCTAAGTTCTAAACAGCACATTTGCCAGAAGGTGCAGCCAAGATCAGGTCATCCTGGAATTTGCAAAGATTGAATTCCTCACACATCAATAAAGATATGCCTTTTAAATGTTGTGGATAGACACTACTTTCATGTTTTGTAATTCCCTCCTTTTACCCTGGAGCAAATTCTCCAAAGCCTCCTTCCCCAACCTGGTGCCCTACAGACGTTTTGTATTACAACTCTCGTCATTGCCTGATCAGTGGCTATGCTGGCTAGGTTGGTTGGGAGCTGCAATTAAAAACATCTGGAGGTCACAGGCTGCTTTGAAGAATCCAAATGAGTTTAGTATGATCACTGCAAAAAAAAAAAAAAAAAAAAAGTTTGGCAGCCATGTCTACAGTCATTTAAGGTAGGCCAATAAAAGTAAGGCCTTTTTTTTTTCCAATTCAGAATGCTTCAGTGGTGTGCTTATGAGAAAAGCCTATCCTCATTTTGGACCAACAATGGCTATGAAGCCTGATAACCGGCTAAGTCTCAGAGGGGGGGAGCTATCTCCAATCACTTATCCACAGAAGTTTAAACATCTGTCATTGGTTCTTAAACATTTTCATTGGTTATTCATCCATTGCTAAGCAAATTTCAAAATTCTAGTGTTTGTCTAAAGCCCTGCATGGTTCGGGATCTGGTTAGCTGAAGGATCACTATTGCCTATGAAATATGAGCACTTCAAGACAGAAGATACACCAAAAGGATCCTTTTGATACATCTAAAGAAATCCCCTGAGGTAGGAAATTTCTTCAAAAACATGTTGGGCTGAACAAAATATTTCAGGCACCTGAGAATTTCTTTTCTCTTTTGTTTTGTGCTATTCCAATATGAGTCTGCTTCTATACTTAACTCATCTTCCACTGGCAACTGCAAAGAGGGCCTTCTCAGTGATGTTGCCCTGTTTATGGAATTTTCTTTCCATGGGAAGTTCACATGGCATCTATGTTTTGCCCAGGGAACACTTCCTCTCAAGCATTTTAATAGTTACGTTGTGAAGATTTCATTGCACCTAGTTTTTATCTGCTGTTTTACAGTTTTCGATCTTGTTATGGTTTTTACTATGATATTTGTTTTATTGCTATCCTGGGAAGACCTACACTGAAGGACAGCACAGACTTTTTGATAAATCAGTCATAAGCTCCTCCCAAAAGCTTAGCTCCACTACAGGTGATTAAACTGATTCAGATCAATTAATCTAAGCAAGATTATATTTGCTATCTTGTTAGAACTTAGAATCAAAGTAGAACAAAAGAGAAAAGTCCTACTTTTTAGTCTTAAATTGTGACAATTTGCAATGTCAGTGTTTTAATTATTTTTAGTGTACCTTTATGCTTGATGTTTGCATTTTCACAGGGCCAGCTTAGCCCAGCGATCCCTTCGAATCACATTCGCATAGCATTATAACACCTGAGTAAATTTTAATGGCATGCTTTTTTATGGGTCATATGTCTTGGGATCATATATGGCTTATGACCAGGGTATCTGAAAGACTGCCTTCTCCTGTCTGAAATATGTGTTCACCGTCTGAGGCTCTGTTACATGTCCAAAGTCCTAGATAAATTAGATTGGTGTGCACTCGAGACAGGACCTTTTGTATAGTAGCACCCTGGTTATGAAATTCCCTCCCCAGGGAAGCTAGGTTAGCTAGGCTGACCATATGAAAAGGAGGACAGAGCTCATGTATCTTTAACAGTTGTAGAGAAAAGGGGATTTCAGCCAGTGTCATTTGTATGCAATTAGTTCCTGGTGAAATTCCCACTTCATCACAACAGTTAAAGTTGCAGGGGCCCTGCCTTCTTTTGTATATGGTCACTCTAGTATAGTGCCTGCAACTTTAACTGTTGTGATGAAGAGGGAATTTCACCAGGAACTAATTGCATACAAATGACACTGGCTGAAATTCCCTTTTCTCTACAACTGTTAAAGTTACATGAGTCCTGTCCTCCTTTTCATAGGGTCAGCCTAAGGTTAGCCCCCTCATTAACGTCCTTCAGACAAGTGGTGAAGATGACATTGTTTCACCAGGTTTTAATGGCAAATCAGATTGCATTTGTGCGCCCTGGGTTTATTGTCCCAGGGTTTATTGTCATGTGATTTTTCTTATTTTCCTTTATTAGGGGTTGGTGGATGCTTGTTTGTTTTTGTAGTTCGTAATTTTATTCTTTTTATCACTTTTATTTGTCATGTTCAAACAAATAAAACCTCACATTCAGATGCAAGATCTCTCTTTTTCACATGCCGAAACCAAACCTGATAACTGAGAGGAATGGACTTACATTCTGCAAAGCATGCTTAGGATTGCAGCCTTGAATACTCAAATACTGGCATGTATTAGAAAAATGACAACATACTCTTCAGCAAAGACCTTTCCCCACCCTGCCTGCTGGGGTGGGGAGAGGAGATTGCGGGCGAGGATGGGGTGAGGTGACGCGGGGGGCCACCATAGGCTGGCCCAGGGTGGTGCCACCGGAGATAGGAGGGGTCTGTGGCTATTTAAGTGGACCAGGACCCCTCCAAATCTCCACTGTGTGCTGCGCAGCTCCCTCCCGCCCTCCCCTGTTGTCAGTGTGGGTTCGCCGGTCATCCTTTTGAGGCCAAGTAGGAATTTTTTGCTCACAATCTAATTTGGTCGTGAGTTTTTTCACCTACTTCACACTGCAAAAGCAGGATGGGTGATAACTAGGTTAATCTGGCTATTTGGTCACTTTATGGGCGGTAGGAGCGGGCATTTGTTATGTTTTTAATGGTGAGCATTCACGGGCACTATTCAAGTGATTGGTAACGCCTGTGGCCAACCACTAAGAGCCCTGCGGCATCAGTTGGGGGGGACAAGGCTTACCTTTGGGGCCAACCCGTCTCGTCTACTCGGAGCCCTGCGGCACGAGGGGAGACGACACCGGAAGGCCACCCCACCTCAGATTGGGGAAGCTCGGGGGGCGGCGAAAAGCAGGCGCCACTTCCCGGGCTGTGAATGTCTCGCCCAACCCCTTCAATGGCCTGGCTGGCCATGCCAAAATGCCCGCTTAGGTTACCTCCTCCCTTTCGCTTGCTTTTCTTGTAAATAAATAAAGTGGCCCTTGTTTAAATCCCAACTCTGTGTCGCCTCTTCATTTCTCGTCCTTCGCTCCGCAAATAAATATTTATGTCCTATCATGTTGATTTCTAAACCCTAGCATACTTCTACTGATGCTAACTAACAAGATCTACACTACTGCTTTGTAATGGTATTGAATAGGGGTGTGCACGGACCCCCCGGATCGGATCGGGACCCGGATCGGGACCTCCAATTTTGTCCCGGACCGGTTCGGACAAAATCGGAGGCCCCCCGGACCGGATCGAGTCCGATCCCGACCCAAAAATCGTACATTTTTGGATCGGCCGCCATTTTTTTCCCCATAGACTTGCATTGCAATGCAAGTCTATGAGGAAAAAATGGCGGCGGGTGGGTAAGGGGGGGCCTAACTCCCTCCCCCCCCCGGGGCCGTCCGCTGTGGACGGCCCCGGCAGGTAAACCCCCTCCCCCGCGCTCCCTACCCCCCCTGGGGCCGCCTGCTTCCATCCGCTGGCGCCCGCGGGCGCCAGCGGATAGAAGCGGACGGCTCCGGGGGGGGGGGGTAAGCCCCCTTCCCCGCCACTTACCTTCTCGGCACGTCCGGCGCCGGCGGCTACTACCAGCGGGCTCCGCGGCCTACTCTCAAGTAGCGCGCCGGGTGATGACATCACCCGGCGCGCCACCCTGGAGCAGGCCGCGGAGCCTGCTGGTAGTAGTAGGCGCCGGCGCCGGACGGGAGCCGCCGGGCCGGGCAGGTAAGGGCCCCCCTCCCCCCTCCCCCCTCCGCGCGCCCCCTCCTCCCCTCCACGCACCCCCTCCTTACCTTTCCGGCCCGGCGGCTCCCGTCCGGCGCCGGCGCCTACTACTTCCAGCAGGCTCCGCGGCCTGCTCTAGAGTAGCGCGCCGGGTGATGACATCACCCGGCGCGCCATCCTAGAGCAGGCCGCGGAGCCTGCTGGGAGTAGTAGGTGCCGGCGCCGGACGGGAGCCGCCGGGCCGGAAAGGTAAGGGCCCCCCTCCCCCCTCCGCGCGCCCCCTCCTCCCCTCCACGCACCCCCTCCTTACCTTTCCGGCCCGGCGGCTCCCGTCCGGCGCCGGCGCCTACTACTTCCAGCAGGCTCCGCGGCCTGCTCTAGAGTAGCGCGCCGGGTGATGACATCACCCGGCGCGCCATCCTAGAGCAGGCCGCGGAGCCTGCTGGGAGTAGTAGGCGCCGGCGCCGGACGGGAGCCGCTGGGCCGGGCAGGTAAGGGCCCCCCTCCCCCCTCCGCGCGCCCCCTCCTCCCCTCCACGCACCCCCTCCTTACCTTTCCGGCCCGGCGGCTCCCGTCCGGCGCCGGCGCCTACTACTTCCAGCAGGCTCCGCGGCCTGCTCTAGAGTAGCGCGCCGGGTGATGACATCACCCGGCGCGCCATCCTAGAGCAGGCCGCGGAGCCTGCTGGGAGTAGTAGGCGCCGGCGCCGGACGGGAGCCGCCGGGCCGGAAAGGTAAGGGCCCCCCTCCCCCCTCCGCGCGCCCCCTCCTCCCCTCCACGCACCCCCTCCTTACCTTCCCGGCCCGGTGGCTCCCGTCCGGCGCCGGCGCCTACTACTACCAGCAGGCTCCGCGGCCTGCTCTAGAGTAGCGCGCCGGGTGATGACATCACCCGGCGCGCCACCCTAGAGCAGGCCGCGGAGCCTGCTAGTAGTAGTAGGCGCCGGCGCCGGACGGGAGCCACCGGGCCGAGAAGGTAAGTGCCCCCCTCCTCCCCCCCCCCCCCGCTGTCCACTTTCATCGGCGGGCGCCCGCTGGCGCCCGCCAATGGAAGCGGCGGTGGGCGCCAGTGGGCGCCCGCCGATCCGCCGATCCGCCGAACCGGTTCGGAGCTTTTTCGGACCGGTTCGGATTGGATCGGCCGATCCAGCTGCGGGATCGGAAATCGGATAATTTATCCGATTTCCCACTGGACCGGACTCGGATCGTGGATCGGGTCCGATCCAGTGCACATCCCTAATTTTTACTCTGCAGTGCCATGTGGGGGGAGGGGGAAGGAGCTAACAGTGCAATGGGATGGATAACATTGGACCACAAAGCATCTGACATCTGGTGGCTGTACCAAAAGTTCATTAGGATGTGGTGAAAAAGCTTGTCCAGTTTCGTGCATAAACTGAGAGAGATCCTGCACATGAGGGCTTATCTCTTTTTGCACTTCTCATACAATGCCCTGTCTTTGCCTGAGCACATGTGCTCAATAACTGTGATGTCTTTACTGGAGTGTCACCACATTTATTATTGTAATTACTTGCATATGAAGGGAACATTTCCAGTTTCCTGACCACTGTCTGGACAATCAAGGGATTGTTAATAATGCAAAAATTGGCCTGCATATACAATTTTGGCATAATATGACCCTCAATTATTTTATTGCTCATTTAGGTATGTTGCAAGGAAAATAAAAGATTCATGTAATGGCAATTCATCCTCTTAAAGTATTTTACTTACCTTCCTGACGATTATGAAGTACAAATGGCCAATTAAAATCCCCACTCTATCATGTCTTGGCGGAACATTTCAACATCAAATACGAGTCACAAGAAAAGCAGCCAGGGATGATTTTTTTTTTACAAGCCCTTATTACTATGCAAATGTAACATAGCATATGCTTAAATTCAGCATATGCTAATATGTTTAACAAAATGTTGATATTTTTCCAAAAGTTGCTTACAGCAAGAACTTGCATGATTTTGATTTTGTTTTTATGAAGTGATATTTGTCCTGCTGAAAAGAAGCATTCTCCCAGATAAATCACAAGGTTTATTTGTCTGGGTTTTGTTTTGTGTTGCTTTTTCTTTCCTTTTTTAAAAAATCCATGGGGAACCTGACTGAATACTTCTTGTAAGCACTGGTGTCAGTTTTCTACATTTGAGAACAGTCCTTGGAGATTATTGATCAGAGCTTTAGGGAAGGAAGTAGGAGGCTTTCAGCTTGTAGATTCATTACTGAAAGCATGCAAGGCTCCACCAGAAACATAGCTGTACCTGAACTACTGTACAACATTATGTGCTTCCTCTGGGATTTGGTCCCTTTTATTATCAAAATCAGTAGGCATTTCCTCAATTGGTAGGAAGGCTAAGGCTTGTAGGTAATGGAGCTTCAAATTGAATTCTGGATTTAATCCATGCTGAGTTGCCAATCCAACTCTTTGTATCCTTTGCCAATAGCTTTGGCTCAAGTGAAAGAAACAAGCTTTGTTCTAAACTGGTGCAAATTCCTTGGTTGCTGCGATTGTAGCTTGTTCAAAGTCAGTGATCACATATGTGAGTCTTAAGTAGCGCTGTGCAGAACTTGGCAGATTCAGTTCACAAGGGGTTTAGTGAAACTTTCTTTGGCTTCAGCTCATGTGGCTTTGGATTAGGGATACAAAACTTCAGTGGTGTCAAGGAAGATGTGATATATAGGCTCCAGCTAATGCTCTCTAATTTTGATATTCACTTTGAATGTAGTACATTAAATGCAGCAAAACATATATAGAGAAGAAGAAGAAGAAGAAGAAGAAGAAGAAGAAGAAGAAGAAGAAGAAGAAGAAGAGAGCTCACTTCACCAAACACTCACATTGTGTCAATGCCATTTGGTGCTCAGTTGTTCCCCACGATGATGGTCCTTCTTCTTTACCCTTGCAGGTATGGTCTTATATGCCTACATGGCCATTAAATATATTTGAAGGAACGGCCCATATGGTTTTGTTACTAGGCACACATAGCATCGTGGCATCATTGACAAAATCACATGGAGCCAATAGGCGAGAAGGGCAGTGTGAATGGATGAGGCCAAGTGATTGTGAGGACCCATTGTGGTGCCCAGAGGACTTTTTATATATTTTATTTCTAAAAGCCTTTTTAACAGTGCAATCCTATAACTCCCTTGTCAGTGTCTGGGAAGCCATAGGATGCTGCAGTTCTCTTCCTCTGCACCTGTAGACAGAGCTACAAGTGTGAAGACAGTGGATCTTTTCCTTTCTCAGGTCCTGTGTAAAGGTCTGTTGCTGCTCCTCTTTTCAATGGCACAACAGTGGTGACATGCTGGAAAGGGATCATGCTGCAGGGTGGGGAAGGGCCAACATCCTAACCTATTCCCAGCTCCAGGATTGTAAGCAAGCTAGATAGCCCCAGAGGCCTGATTAATTGAAAATCCTCATAAAGGAGGATGGTGAGCTTCCCAACCTTCATGGCTCTTGCTGACAGAGCATTGGATGGGTAGAGGGCTCTGGTCTTGGAGCTCTCCATCTAAAGAGCAGCAATCCTTTAGAGCTGCCCTCTAAGGGCACAAGCCTATGCATAGTTAGCTGGGGAAGGCTGGGAGTTCTAGGACTTTTTCCTGCCTAAATGCATAGGATTGCACCCTAAACCACTTCTTGACCCCAACAAGCTCCGTCACCATCAAAGCAGTTTACGTTTTTTTTAAAAAACCTAAAAAAAACAAAAACAAAATATTATCTAATACGTAAAGCAGAAGTAAATCCCTTCCATTTAAATTAAGCAGAAGCAAAACCTTTCACTATTTACTTTTAAACCATTATAAGCTAAGTGGAATAACAATGTTTTCACTGCCTGCCTAAACACCATGAGGGTGCTGCCACAGAAAAGGCCCTGTCTACCAACTGAGCCTTCTTCTTCCCCCACTTTTTTTGAGGTGGAGGGATAGTGGGACATATAACAGCACCTACAGTGATGATGTCAAGCTACCAGCATTTTAATGAGCATTAAAATATACTAGAGCAGCAGAATATCAACCAGAGAGGGGGAGAAAAAGTTACCAGCAGCTGTGGATGTATATTTGACTTGAATATGCATTACAGTCTGCAACCTGATCCACCACAGAAAATATGGTAGGAATAAACCCAGCCCCATGGCCTTTTCTCAATACATTGCTGCTCATGCAAAAATTAGGCCAGGATGAGAAAGCATGGTGTTGTTGCTTTTGTCCTTCCCAAAAGCAATATACAGATATAAAGATTCTGTCTCTATTATTCTTGACTCTGTGTGCATGTTTCAATTTCTACCTTCATGCTGGGGCCCCAGGAAAATTTATTTATTTATTACATTTCTACACTGGCCATTAGCTGAAGAGATTCACACTGCTTCTGATCTCCCCGCAAAGTAATGGATCACGCTCACCTAAAGTCCTCTAAGGGAAGTCGTTCATCCAGCACGGAACTAAAACCTGTGGATTTGTGCTACTTCAGGCACAACCGAAGCATGACTGAAAAAACAAAAACTGGACTGTCTTGCAAAGGGATTTCTTATCACACTCCTGCTAATAGATACACAATCCAATGAAATAAGAAAATATAGAAAGAATATGTATATTGAAAAATGGTATAGCATTTAATTACCATATATATGAATAGCAAACTTGTGTACAGAGGCATAGGGGCTTTGCAGCTAAAACAGGACTCTTGAGAAACAAAAGGCATGTAGATGTAGACAAAATCTTTAGGGGGAACAAAGGGGGCAAAATGAACAAAGAAACAGCCCAATGGGGACTTCACCTGCTGAGTGGGCTCAGAAAGCAGTGTGTCTGTTGGTGCTGGGGAATGGAATGGAGTATTCTGAAAGAAGACAAGGCTGACTGGCTGGCTGGAACACTGATCAGGAGCACTCCACACTGCAACATTTTGTGGCAGATTGCACTTTAGGGATCATGACTCAGCAAAATGTAAGCTTGTTGAGGTTCCCCAATTCCATCTCCATGCTTGTTCCACCTTGAGTCTGTTTCAGACTGCAAGCTTTTTTCCCCTCTGCCTGAAAATCAATGCATATTTTTGTGCAGATTTTCCCAAACATGCACATCAATTGTGTTCATTTTTTAAAAACAAAAGTGTGCATTTTTCCTCCCATTGTTGAAAGTGTCTTTGAGCCTATCTACACTAGGCTGACCCGATAAAATCCAAGTCAGGGCTCATGTAACTTTAACAGTTGTAGAAAAAAGGGAATTTCAGCCAGTGTCATTTGTATGCAATCAGTTCATGGTGATATTCCCTCTTCATCACAACAGTTAAAGTTGCAGGCACTATACTAGAGTGACCATATACAAAAGAAGGCAGGGCCCCTGCAACTTTAACTGTTGTGATGAAGAGGGAATTTCACCAGGAACTAATTGCATACAAATGACACTGGCTGAAATTCCCTTTTCTCTACAACTGTTAAAGTTACATGAGCCCTGACCTGGATTTTATCTGGTCACCCTAATCTACACTATCAGTTTAAAATGGTTTTAAACTGTTTATAACAGTTTTGAGAACTGTTGGGGCCCAGGACACACTGCATATACAGTTTTCAAAACGTTTTCAAAGTGTTTTCAAAGTGTTTCAAACATACTACAGTTGGCCAAAACTAGGCTGACAACCATTACCCAGAGGACCTTGTCTTCTGCCGCTCCCAGACTGTGGAATGACCTGCTGGAGGAGACTCATCAACTTAACAGTCTTTTAGAATTTAAAAAAGCTATAAAGACTGTTCTCTTTCAGCAGACATATCCAGTAGAATTTTAGAATGTTTTTAGGATGTTTTTTATTATGTTTTATTGCTATTTTAATAATGTGTGCCATGTTTTTAATCAGTTTTATGTATTTTATCATATTTTATCATTACTGTTGTTCCCCGCCTTGATCCAAATGGAGAGCCGGGTAAGGAATAAATTTATTATATTATTATTATTATTATTATTATTATATCCTGTGTGTGTGTAGATAGGCTCTTTGTGTACATTTTTCAACTGTATGATTTTTTTCATACACAGCTTTGAAATGTATGCATCTTTTGAACACATTTTCCTTGTTGCATGAGTCACATTGCAAGCTTGGATATTCATGGAGTTCAACTGCTGCTTGCATTCTGGTTTGTGCTCAGTTCCAGGAGGTGTGAGTTGGATAAATTCTGGTCGAAATCGAACTGAAACAAATTTCTCACCCATCCCTACTTGCAATAATATAATAACCATCTCACGTGCATTATTTAGCACTCTGCTTCTCACAGGAATTATTTGCAGTTCAGAGAAGTAATCAGTTCACTTTATTTTTAATTCACCATGCTGTGTAATCATTCCATTGATATTTGTTCTGTTTATATACAGCACTGAGCTGCATCGTACTGGGTAACTGATTTTTTTTATTTATTTATTGAGGTGGAAGTATTCTTGATATTGGATCCTTGATTCTTAGAAGCTGTTGCTTGTATTTGGGTTCTTACAATGCAGCTGCAGACAGGAAGGCAAACCTTCTCAATGTGATATGAAATGAGTGTTGTTGTTTTAGAAGAGACACTAGAAATGTCAGAGCACAAACATGGGCATTGTTAGATCAGACCAAGGTCTATCTAGTCCAGCATTCCTCTTCTAACAGTGGCCAGCCATGTACTTCTGTAAGCTTAAGCAGAAGACCAATATTTTTCAATAAAAATGACTCTTCATCAGAAACAATAACGTAGTGTGCATAAATCGTATTGCCTGTGCTGGTTTCTAAATTGAGATGATATTAATATGCTTAGGGATCTCACTCTGTCAAGCAGTTGACTCACAGGAGTATAAACGTTGTTGGGGTACACTACTTTCACATCACTTAGAAATATGACATATGGTACCAACGTCGTGCAAGGCTGCAATCCTATGCACACATACGTAGGATGGGGACAACCCCCCTTGAACATAACAGACCTAAGATCTGAGGAAACTTTACACGCAGAGTGTGCCATGGAGTTTTCTCGCTTGTGGCGGCTGCCTAATTGCTGTATGTGTTTCCTCCGTTGGTGAGGGCAGGGAAGGTTAAAATGCTTTGTCTGGGAGAAAATTTGAACCTAATGGCATGTGTGTCTGAGCTTTAGCAAAGTGTGCCATGGGTTGGCTTTGGATTTGGCTGCTTCCTTTGCTTGGTTTTCTGTGGCCAAATTAAACATTCTGCTAATCACGAATAATAATAATAATAATAATAATAATAATGTATTTATTTATTTCTTATCCACCTCTCCCTCTGGATCGAGGCGGGGAACAACAATAAATATAAATACGAAGAACATAAAATAGATAAAACTAGGGATGTGCACTGGATCGGATCCGAACCACGATCCGAATCTGATCCAGGGGGAAATCGGATAAATTATCCGATTTCCGATCTCACCGCTGGATCAGCCGATCCGATCCGATCCGGAAAGGTTCCAAACCGGTTCGGAAGGATTGGCGGATCGGCGGCCGCCCGCTGGCGCCTGCCGCCGCTTCCATTGGTGGGTGCCAGCGGGCACCCGCCGATGGAAGTGGACAGCGGGGGGGGCTTCCCTAGCGAGGCTGTCTACCCATTGGTGGGTGCCAGCGGGCGCCCGCCGATGAAAGCAGACAATGGGGGCAGGGGGCGGCAGATGGGAGCAGACGGCCAGGAAAGGTAAGCAGGGGCAGGGGGGGCGCCAGGTGATGTCATGGCGCCATGACATCACCTGGCGCGCTACTCAGGAGTAGGCCGCGAAGCCCATTCGCAGTAGCAGCCAGTGCCAGATGGGAGCGGATGTCCAGGAAAGATAAGCAGGGGGCAGGGGGAGAGGGGGCAGGGGGAGGGGGGCTCGCGGCACACTTACCTTTCCTGGCCGTCCACTCCCATCCGCCGCCAGCTGCTACTGCGAGCGGGCTTCGCGGCCTGTTCCTAGGTAGTGCGCCAGGTGATGACATCACCTGGCGCGCTACTCTAGAGCAGGCCACGAAGCCCGCTCGCAGTAGCAGACAGCGGCAGATGGGAGCAGACTGCCAGGAAAGGTAAGCAGGGGGCAAGGGGGAGGGGGTTTACCCCCCAGGGCCGTCCACTTCCATCCGCTGGCGCCTGTGGGCGCCAGCGGATGGAAGCAGACGGCCCCGGAGGGGTAAGGAGCATGGGGGAGGGGGCTTACCTGCTGGGGCTCTCCACAGCAGACAGCCCCGGGGGGGAAGGAGTTAGGCCCCCCTCACCCACCCACTGCCATTTTTTCCTCATAGACTTGCATTGCAATGCAAGTCTATGGGGGGGGGAAATGGTGGGCGATCCAAAAAGTTCCGATTTTTGGATTGGGATCAGACTTGATCCAGTCGGGGGGGGGGCTCTGATTTTGTCTGATCTGATCCATGACAAAATTGGAGGTCCCAATCCGGGTACCGATCCGATCCAGGGGGTCCGTGCACACCCCTAGATATAACATTAAAACAAATAAAACTAATACGTTATTAAAAACATCTTAAAATTCAACTAGGTAGGCCTGCCAGAAGAGATCAGTCTTCACGGCTCTCTAAAATTCAAGAGGACTGCTAAGTTGTCAAATCTCTCCTGGCAGGCCACTCCACAGTCTGGGAGCAGCGGAAGAGAAGGTCCTCTCAGTAACACTCATCAGCCTAGTTTTGGCTGACTGTAGTAAAGTCTTCCCAGAGGACTTGAGTGTGCAGGATGGATTATATGGGAGAAGGCGATCCCGCAGGTAACCTGGACCCAAACCATGTAGGGCTTTAAAGGTAATGTAGTTAGATTTGGATCAGGGTCATGGTGATTTAAGTTTTCCCCTCCCATTTTCATCCCAACATTCCACTGGGTGGAGTTAAAAAAGAAAGGGAAAAAAATATCCCCATCAATTTCAATTTCTTGTACGTTCGTTTTAAAAATCAAAGATCCTGGTTGCTGGCATGTTCTCAGTTTGTACACATTGCTGAATATTAACTAAGGCAAGCTTTAGGACAGGACCTGCACCAGCAGCACGTGGCATTCTCTGAGAAATCCTGGGGTCCTGTGAGGGCCCACTGATGCTGGGCCACTCTTTAATGTGTTGCCCTCCCCCCCCCCCCGATTCTGGCAGGATTGGCAGGGCTGAATGACTGGATTTGCTGGTGTGGCTACCATATAATTTTCCCCACAATGTAGTTACTGTGATGTGGACCCCGCATTTGGGGAAATTAAAATGGCATTCATGAGTCCAGTCATGCAACCCACAGACTATCTGCTGGGTTGCCTGCCTTACAGTGGGGAGACAGTATGGCAGTAGTTCAACAGGAGCAGCAAACCCGGTCAAGTTTCCCCACAATGCAATGCCTGCAACACATGTGTAGCAGGCATTGTATTGTGGGGAAATTAAAATGTTAGCCATGCTGGTGAGTCCAACTGCATGGACCTATCACTCTTGAGAGCATTGCCATCAAGCCACCCCACTCCCTTGCTGTAGCCTGCCATCTGGCAGGGCCCAATGCCATTTGCTATCTGCCATTTGATGTGGCCCAGCTTTAAGAAAAGTGTTGGTTTCTGTGTAGCTCTCTGTGCATTCTGTGAATGGCTGCAGAATCTATTCCTTGCTCTAAATTGGCTTTTCATTATCAGAGAGAACCATTTCCACCATTTGGTGAAGGCTCATTTGTGCCAATGAACATAGGCTTGGATGAACATAGCTAGCTTGGAAACATCTGGATAGGCTGCTTCTAAGCATGCCTTCTGTCTGGTCAGATCTCCCTCTGCATTGTTTTTCAGAAAATAACACACAACTGAAGCAGACTAGCCTAGAAGAGTCTAGTGTCCCGCTCCCAGGGTGGTGGTTAAGGGCATTCATCACTGACTTGCACTGATTTCTCAGGCCATTCTCTTTCCTTTAACTATGCAGCAAATTGATTGGTACTGCTGTTGTTTGAGTTCTTGCTTTGTAATTGCCAAAATGTTCAGATGCCGTCTAGGTTATTTTGTATATAGGCGGGATATAAATTGAAAACAATATGACTGACACAGCCCCAGCTCAGACTGTGTGGATGGGCTTCCTCTGTGTCTATATGGCATGTGGGCATCATTGCCACTTCCCCCCCCCCACCCCACTGGTGAGCTTGGCAGTGTTTTCAGGGACACTGTAGTTATATATACTAGTTTTTGTTTCTTTTTACCATTTTTGTATGTTCCATGTTGTGTGTTTTCCCTCCCCTCGGTCTGAACACAAACTGATTATAGGAGCTGAAACAATTTCCACCAGCATAATGGAAGCATATACCTGCCCACTGTCATGTAATTGCTCTGCCCAGTGGCTAAATATTTAACAGTCATATCAATGGGAATATTGATTCAGTGTAAAGTTATAGTGATTTGTTTAATGTATTGTTCTACTTGTTCTAACTGTTTGCTGCTCCGAGAGTTAGGGATGGGTGAACTTCCCTATGTGTTGTTCACACTCTGATCTGGACAAGTGTGCAGGGCAAGCCACCAGATGATCTGTGGGTGCCCAATGATAGTTCGCGACTTTTTTTTATCCATGAGCCAAGATTTTACACAAAATTGCGGAGAGAAAATTTTACAGAAATTGTGATTTGTGCAAATTTTCGGCCGTAAATAGCACAATTTGCACAAAATTGCAGGTGTAAAGGACCATGTATGCCTGCTTTTTGTGCAAATGACACTATTTACAGCCACGACTTTACACAACTCAGGATTGCCATAAATGCTCCCAGTCACAAGTTTGTGCAAATGCAGATTTGCACAAATCATGATTCGTACACAAAAAGGGAGGAAACTGTTAGCTTGCCTAACTCAATGTGCACCAAGTTCAGCCAGTTCAGGGATCTGCGAGCTGTTGTCCAGGGAGGCTGAGCTGGCAAAAATGCATTAAGCTCAAACCCCAAGCCGGATTCCTCCAACATCCCTATTGAGAGTATGCTTATTGATAGGATATACCATTGTATAAAAGTTACTATTGCTTACAAGATATTAACCTGGGATCTCATGACTTCCAGATTCTTTGTTCCCCATGCCTTCCATTATGAGCCTTTCCACATATCAGTATTTTTTTTCTAACAGCAGTGAGGTCAGTGTCAGTTAAATGTATACCCTGTAATTTGTGAGAATTGTTCCTACTTTTTAATTCATTTTTTCCTCTCAAGCATAAAGGCAATTCATACTTGGATGAACAGGATCTTTAGTTTAAACTATGTACATGAGCTACTGACACAAATATTCCCTTTGTCAAGCAGTCTGCCTACTTATAGCAACAAGCTATGTGATAATGAATATCAACATTACAAGATTACCAACATTAAGTCATCAGGTACTTTCAGGTGGAAAGTAACCAAATGAAAATTATTTATTACATATTTACCATGAACAGGCTTAAAAAACATAATGCAATATTATACAAATCATATTTGTTGGATATGCTTTTCACTAAGTTATTTGAGAAATCTATAATCTAGAAACCTCATTCTGTTGTTAGGGAAATGTTCTGATTGAGTAAAATTAAGCCAGCCTTAATCATTTTAACTCACCAGTCTCTCATGATTTGTTCCTATGATATTGCTAAGTAGTTTGATAGGTTGCTGAAAAATGTTCTGTTAAATAAGTAATATTTACAAGAATTTCTCTCCATCCCTGCAGGGATAATAGAACATTATAACAGTTCCCACACAGGAAAAAAGCTCTCTACTTTAACTCCTGTTTCTGTCAAATCTAAATATCATTTCATCTCTCTAGAAATATCAGTCTATTTATTCAGTACAAAGTGGTTATGAAACCAAAGAGCTACACCTGGGGAGAAGAATTGAAAGAGAAGGTAAACCTCTTTTGAGGGCCCCCCTCATGGAACATTCCAGAGACCCTTCTCTCAGGACATCAGGGTTTTTCTAGTATTGGCACTTTTAACCTTGGTCATGAGAGCTGATTTGAAACCTAACTCAGAGAATATTCTAAGCCACAAACCAGGGCTAGCTGTACTTTAGGCAGAGTGATGGAAGATCCAGGTATACAATATCTTAGGTGCCAAAGCTGGGGGGGGGGGGGGCAGCAGCTCTTGAGACCTTGGGCTGTTCCCCTCTCTTGGAGGACAGAGCTGGGTGTGCCATACTGGTTGTCATGTACTCTCTAAAGCACCCTACTGCCTTCAGGGTTGGTGGAGGACTCTGTCACATTGCCTTTGTTGAACTAAAATTCAACTGCCAGTCCCGTTCACTTCTGGATGTGGAGTGGGCACAATCTTATACTTCACCTAGGCAGCAAAATATCTTGGGTTGGAACTGCCACCCACAAACCCTAAAAAGGGGGTCCATGTAAATCATCTGCTTGGAAACAGTCCTTGTCTTTAATTTCTTTTAGAAGTCATTACCATAATGTAAATAGAGATAGAGTATATCTCACCATAGTGAGGAAGATGGTCACCAGATTACCTGTGTGCCTGCTCAGTTGACTGTTTGGGTACTAATTGTTGATGGGAAACTTCAAGGGCCCTGCTCTCTCGCTCTCTCCTGAACATGGTTCTTTATGTCTGAGCCAGGTGTGAACTAGACTGAACAGCTCTTCAAATAGAGAACACCTTCAAGTAGAGGAATGTCCTCTGTAAAGTAGGACACATATTCACCCTAGCATGATCTAGCAAGGATATTCTACATGGTTTAGCCCAATTTCATCCTAACCACCCTTTGTCACCCAGAGAGCTTCAAGACCAAGTGAAGATTTGAATCTGGGTCTCCACAGTCTTGGGCCAACACTCTAACCACTACACCAGACTGGCTCTCTATAAAGATTGAATCAGACCAGTTGATTTTTAGAAGGAAAGCTAAGGAATGAGTTGATTCAGAAGAAGAAGAAGAAGAAGAAGAAGAAGAAGAAGAAGAAGAAGAAGACATCTATTTTTTGTACTTCCCTTTTTTCTCAAGGTCTCACTATTTATTGCTATTCTTCCAAATTGTGTTTATCACTGCAGCAAGTGCGTGACATCTCCCCTTCTGCCAGTGCCTTGCCTTCTTTTACTCTTCTGGAACATGTTTCATTCCTTCCGTCTTTCTTGTTTAGGCTAAATTAGCCAATGAACAACCTGACCCAGCTGCTCAGCTGTTCCCTGATCTGCATTTTACTTCTTAATGAGCTCAGAGTGACAAGCTATTTAAGCTGCTTGTTCCAGCATCAGTTCTGACTCCATCTGTAACTTTAGTGCCACTTCTTTGTCAGCAATGCCAATTACAAATATGTGTCTTTCTAATTTACAGAATTCGAGCTACAACACCCACACTGCAAACTGTATGTTCTCCCTTGCCTTGTGCTGCTTGAAGTCACTTTTGTCTGCCTTTAGATTATCCCTGCAAGCATCTCCCATAGCTTACCCACTGACCATCTACTGTGCAAACTAATGCCATGTTAGGCAGTCTGCTACAAACCACAGTATATTTTATTTTTTCCATTCTTAATTATCCCTGATAGATGGCTCTTCGAACAGCCACCCTAACCCTTCCCCAACCCCTTAGTTGTGATAACCTAGGAAAACATGGGGATTTAAAAACATTTATTTACTTTCTATAGTACTTTAAAACTGAATTAAATTTTCAGAACAAACGTCATAAAATAATTAATTCATCATGAAGCAATCAACAATACCTATACCACCAAGTTAATTTCAGGAGTGCTATCAGCTGTTACCATTCTATCATTAAATCATGGAAAGAAGCAATTCATCAATTCATTTAGTAGGCCTTTCCATAAAGTACCATGAGTATCAGGTGGATAGTTTGAGTCCTTATTTATATTTGAAAAGTCAATAAGTGTGTGCCATGTGTCATAAAAGGTATTTGTCCTTTGGCATAATCTTGAATGCCACGTGTGTTCAGCACAATAGTCCTTTGAGAAAGAAAGAAAGAAAGAAAGAAAGAAAGAAAGAAAGAAAGAAAGAAAGAAAGAAAGGTGCTTTAGAATTCATATCTCAACAACAATGAAATTGGTTCCCATCATTCTCATTTTCACAGGTGTGTGTGTGGGAGGGAAGAGGGGGCTTATTCAAGGTCACTTGTTTATTTATGGGTGAGCAATCAGATGAATCAAGGCCAGCATGAAATCTACTGAATCATGTTACTTCTGATGTGGAAAGATGTACCACCTGGGTACAGTCCCCAAAAGCCCCATAAACCAATAGCATTTCAAGGCACCTACTGGATCATTTAGATGAAGTCCATGTTATAGGAATCATTAGCTGCTCCCCTGAGACTGGCTGGGACCAGCGAATAACTGTCACTTTGCAAGACCAGGCCTTGCACTCTCTCCGAGAGACCTTCTGCCACATTGGAAAAGATTGCAGCAGATTCCTGTGCCTGATGCATAAAAAGTGGGCAGCCTGGGGATGGTGCCAAGGATGTTACCCTTTGGTGGAGCCACTTCTGGGATAAATGAAGGTGAGGACCATCTTGCTTGTTGGACAGTGGGGAGGAGGGAAGTGATTGCCTGTATATCTGCCTTCTTGGCTATGCATAGCATAACTACTGCCTGTTGTAGTTTAAAAAGGTACAGAGAGTTGGAGGGGTACAAGGAGCAGCCATGGAAACAGCAGAGGGCAGATATGGTGGTGGGAGTGGTGGGAGTCAGCTGGGTCATTATGGGGGTGGGGTGATTCCTAACATGGAATTCATAACTTTAAAAGAGGTTTAGATAAATTCATGGACAATAAGACTATTAATGAAAACTAGGGCCAGATCTACACCAAGCAGGATATGACACTTTGAAAACATTTTGAAAACTATATATGGAGTGTGTCCTGGACCCACTGTTTAAAAGCAGTAATGTTGATCCTGCCTAGTTGTTGCCTCTGTATACCAGTTGCTGGGGAACACAAGTAGGAGGATGCTGTTGCACTGCTCCTGTACATGTCCTTTTACTTCTGCACATGGTCATTCTGGGTTAATGTTTTTGCACCTTTCCCCTTTTGTGGCCATTTATCCCTGTGGTAATTCAATGGAAAGGAGCTAAAATCAACATCGGTCAACTGCATTCTAACCCTTTGGGCAATTAAGGTAACAGATGACTGGATGGAGATATCCCAGGTGCTAGTGGCTCACTATCAGCTTGAGACACTTCAACTTCCCTAACCTTTGGACAGAAATCACCACAAAGGGTTACAAGATATAGCCACTTAGGAAACTGCCTTATGCCGAGTTGGAACAGCAACTCAATATTGTTGACATGGACATAGAGTAGCAGCTCTCCAGGATTTGGAGCAGGATTTTTCTTCTTCTTACAGACCTACCTGAACAAGCTGGGAATTGAACCTGGGACCTTCTGCACACAAACCAGGTGCTCTACCACTGAGCCACAACCCTTACCCTCATGGGCGCAATCCAACAGGAATGCTTACACCTCTGTCAATTCCCTTACACCCTGCTAATTCCCACCCACAGATGGGATCCACTGCTTGCAGAAGGAAGATTTAGCACTTCTGGGGCAACTAGAAATTAGCAAAAACACCTGTTTCTAGATTGGGGCAGGTCGGTGGAGCTTGCGTAAGAGAACTCTGCTGCCTGACGCAATCAACAAGTATTTCCGCTTGTTTCAGGGTTTCTTCTGGGAAGTGCTAAATTGCTGTTGTGCAAGTAGTGGATTCCACAGAATTGGCAGGACCCACCACTTATGCAACAGAACCAGTGGGGTGCAAGAGAATTGGCAGAGGCATATATGCCCCCATTGGATTCAGCTCCATGACTGTCTATCAGGCAGATTTTAGCCTGTCCTCCCTTGCTAAGCACGTGATCTAAGCGTGTGGTGTGAAAAAGCAACCTGGCTAGTGGTGGAGTGATTATTAGGATGCCCAAATATACCGTTAACTTTCATTGACAATTTCCCATAGTGCACCACTGGACTTCAGAATTCTGTGGATCAGGACAGGGAAGCTCTGGGGGGTGGGGTGGGTCATGGAATCAGGCAGGCATAAGAAGGAGGAAAGGCCTCTTTCCATAGTAGAACAGCGGCTGGGAACACAACACATTCAATACATATACAGGAGAGCATCCATTAACAGAACAGTTGGCATTTCCCTCAATGCTTGAAACTTGAGGTATGTGAAGGGTAAGAGAGAGTGAAACAGTACAGCCAAACCTTTGCTAATGGGTAAAATGGGTGCTTAAAGAGGCTCTAGACATAAAGCCACCTTTCTCCACAATAATCACATGGCTATAATGAATGTGCCACAGGATCAATGGTATCAGAATGTAACTCCTTGTACTAGATTGCCTTTGAAAATGGCCAGGGATTGCTGGCCAATTTTATGCATGTTCAGAAAAGCGAAAATGTATTTTCATGTGAACAAAAAAAAACACCATATTGTAATTCTGCCAGCCAATGTAATGATTACAGAAAAGCTGTAGACTCCTTTTGGGCTTCTGTTTGTACTATTTCTCACGTTGTTTTTAAAAATATTTTATAGACTACTTTCATACGCAAGCAGTGCACAGCAATAAAAGTCTCTGAATATAAAGATACCATGAGATAACTAACCGCTAAGCATAAAAAAAACCCAGCAGCCAAGATGTCCTAAAGAAAAGAGACCCTCATCAAAGCTTGTTAGAATAACCTCAAGGTTGGATGTATAAGGAAAGCACAGACTGGGCTCAAGTTAATAAATATATTCTAAAACCTTTAAAAGATGATGGAGCTGGTGTCAAGAAGATATGAATATTTCAGTGTTAACACCTTTAGTAACACTGATCGTTAGTATTAAAAAGATCATGCCAGAAGAAAATTAATGCTCAAAAATAGGCCAGTGTGCCACTGACAATATGTTCCTTATAACTATGATTTTGTTGCTCTTGTTGCTGTCTGATTTCCTGTTGTGAAGTATCATAGTAATATACCTAAATATCACACAAACATGAAGCAGTACTGTATAAAGTAGCTGTTTTCTGACCCATGGATATAATTTAGAGGGATTCCTTAAAGCTAGTTAGTGTTTTTCCATGTCCTCCTATAACATGATGCTTGTACTAAAACCAAAAAAGCCATGTATGACACTAATCTTCCAGGAAGCTTCTTGAACTTAACAGACTTGCAAACCATGATAACTCAGTGGTAGAGGGCATATATATGTTTCATGTTGCGATAGGTGAGAAATTATTTTCAGGTCATTTTGGACCAGAATTTACCCAATTTGCCCCTCATGAAACTCAATGCAATTTGCAGTCTGAATTCTGGACATTTCTGAGCTTGCAGTGCAATTCGTACAACAACAAAAATCTGTTACGTTTGAAAAGGGCATATGGCAAATGCACACAAACACAATGGGAGAAAATTGTGTTCAAAAATGCATACAAATGTTGTGTACATTTGGGAAAATGTACATAATATTGCACCTAATTTTTGTGCAGAGAGAGAGAGAGAGAGAGAGAGAGAGCTCACAATCTGATATGGACACAAGTCAGAACAAGCTTTGAGATAGAAATCGGAGAAACTTGATGAACTCAGGGTTTGTTGATTTGCACACCCCTAACTTTGTGTATATTAGGTTCCAGTTTCAATCATTGGCATTTCCTCAGTTAAGTGTTTCAGCTCCCCAAAGGACTTCTCACAACCAGGGATTAGGCTGGCCAACAGATGCTTTAAAAACATGTACACTTTAGTACTTGTGCTTTCTAGAAAAGACCTATCTACAACGGCCTTCCCCAACCTGGTCCCTCCAGATGTGTTGGATGTGTGTTCCCATCACATCCAGCCAGTATGGCCACCAGGAGGGCACATGGGTGAGAAGTTTAATCTACAATGTTTCACTAAATCAGATAAAGAGAAAAAGATACACATAGAATAGGAAGTGGACAGTATCTTAAAGGTAGAGACCATCGGGGAATCTACACATACACTTTTTATGTTTTAAAATGTTGATTGTTACGTTGCGAATTGCAATGTATTAAAATGTGACAGGCCACATTAAGAAGTGCATACGTTATTGTCAATCCTTTCTCCCATATTTTTGGCAGTTATTATGGTCACACTGGGTCTTTTCTTCGTCTCTTCCTGTAATGTTCCTTCTGCTCTCTGTGCTTTCCATGCCCACTTCCTCCTTTGCCTTCTTCCTTTCCCCTTCTTTCAATGAAGATTTTACTATTGAAGAGCATGCATAGATATTTGAATGGTTTTGGCCACTCCCCCACGGCTATGATAGAATACCGGAGGTTTTGTTTCAGCGACTATGCACCAGTAAAGAAAGACACATTATTCGTCCTACAATGATTTATATAAAGAAAAGAACGGAATACATCAAAGAAAATCGGAGTAAACAACAACTGCTCTAAAACGTTACAGTAAGTACGTCATGTGGCCCAATGAGTGGTTGCTACCCATTTTAAACGTAGAAAACCTATAGTGTAGATTCCCCTCAAGTGTGTGTATTGTCCCTGACAAACTGACCTCAAAGGGATGATTCCTGGGACTTCTACATACAGCTGATGTTTTCAGCTTTCGAAGTTCTTGAAGCTACTAAGCACATATCTCAGTGGTGTTGATCACCTTTTTAGTGTCAGCAGTTCTCAGTGACCCTGAAAAAATCCATGATTTATCATAAAAGAGTGGCAACCCCTTCTCAGTGAAGGACAGGCAATATCAGAATCAGGGCCAGGATCAAGCCAGGTCTATAGAATCTCCTTTTTGCTATTCGTAACTTCATTCGCACCATGCTTGTGTTGTTTGGAATTGGGTAATTTTTTAAAAAATCTTGTCCTGGAGTTTTCAAAGCTAGTTCCAGAAGTTGCTGACAAATCTGGATGACTGCTCAAACAATATCTGGGCTTGTAGACTCAAGAGTGCAAAGGAAGGCACTCTTTGCTTACCAGTAAGCTCTTAAAGAACAACACTCAGTGCTGGCAAGTAGTTGGTTTTTAAAACAACAACAATGATAGCTCTGTCTTTAGTTATCTTCTGCTTTGTCCATTCTCTCCCCCCCCCCCCATTTTATTATGTAATCTACATGGGTAGAGTAGGGGACTGGAAGAAGGAAAAATCCTCAGACTAGGATTGATATGTGACCTATTTCTGGGAACTTAAATTCTGACAAGACAGGGTGATTTTATTTTCTTGTTTGCTGCAATTAGGGGCTTCTGACAGAGTACTGGATACACATATCCCACATATCTCATCACAAGCAAAAATTCTATATATTTACAGAAATTCAGCTGAATTACCTATATACACAAATACACTAATACACAAAACCCCTGAAATAGTAGTCAAAATGAATAGCTGCTACTGTCACCTGGGAGCTTCTCATGTGCAGGAGCTGTTTAAGGCTCCTGTGCAAACTACATCAAGGAACAGTTCAACCTGTATGATAGAAAACCTCACAAAATATGTGAACCAAATTGTGATAGAATTATATGTCACACAATGGGTGGAGTCTGTTGCTGAAAGTGAGCAGGTCTTATGTCAAGTGGATATTTTACATGGCACCTGGCCAAGGGCATGGTAGAAAGAGAGGACTGTATCCAAACCAAGACACTATCCCTTGTCCTGGGTAGCTATTGTGCTGTTTTCTCCTTTCCAAAATAGTCAATCTGACATCTAGATTTATGCGTTGGTATTTTGAACGACATTTAAAAATTGGGCTGTTTCTGAAGCTATGGGGGAAATTTGTTCGAGTTAAGCAGGATACTATAAAATATTCTCTGCTGGTCCTAGAACTGCACATTTTCCCGCCAAAGGGATTGCCTTGCCAATCCAAGATTCTTGACTGGTGTGATACTAATATAATATTTTTGCTGCAGTTTACTGTTTTGATATTGTAAATTACTATGGTATTTTATACTCAAACATAATCAAAACAATTGCTCCTTTGTGATTAAAGTGGGTAGGGTCAATATGAAGAATTAAGAAACAGTTTGTATATTCCAATTCTATTGTGGCTGCTCCTGGTTCCCTGCCCCCCCCAAAAGAGGATACGAACAACCACCACCACAACAGCAACAACAACCACAACAACACAGAAGAAAAGGACAGCAATTTGCATGAATAATTCTTATGCTAATTCATAATATGGCTACAAATGTAGAAATATTCACTATCATCGGTAAGACTTTGACTACTGCCTGGGTGTTAAATGTTAATTGGCAACTTCAAGACCCCTGTTCTCCCTTCCTATGGTTCCTTATCTTTAAACTGGATTTGGACCAGCCAGCCTTGAAACAGAGGATACCTACAAATAGAGAAGTGTTCCCTGGCAGCCCTTCAAACAGAGAACTATCCTCTGTAAATTAGGACCCATGCCTGCCCAATTGTATGGTTAAATGTGTTTTCAGAGTTCACTTATAAAGAGCTAAAGTCAAATTCCATGTGAAGACATGGGATATTGAAATATCCAGTTACTTTATGTTAGAACTGCTTGATCATTTGGCTATTAAAAGCACTTCTGCCAGAGAAATCTATCTTATCATCTAGCCTTTGTCAGAGCTACAATAGCATAGTCACTATTTACTAACGTGCATCATTGCCTGATACTTGTGTGATCTGGAGACATTATTATTATTATTATTATTATTATTACTATTTCTAGCAGTGCATCCCCTTCTGTCTTTTATTGCATAAAAGAGTTTAAGGGAGTTCTTACTGTAAAAACAACAACACATGGAATTTGGATAATAGTTTTATTTGATTTTGTACTATCACTTTTGGAAACATGGGCTCTATTCACTATAGACTTTAGCCACATCATTTACAGGCCTTGTTTTGTTGTCGATTTATTTATTTATTTATTTATAATAATATCAGCAAGTATTTGTGACGTGTATGTGAACGATGCATTCACAGTAACGCCTGGCCTTTTTTTCCTCTACTTTTTTTTCAGGAGCTGCATGTTATTACAGTCAGCGAGCTTTGAAAAATGTCTTGCATGTTGTTTATAGTCCTCTTGCATTAGTCAGTTCTTCTAATAAATCAGATACAAGTTGTGACATGTTGCTAATTCGATCACTAATAACCTGCTCAAATTGCAAATCTGTGTCAGCAGGTTGGTGTTGATTAAGTTGTAGTCTTCACTAACATATTGTTTTAAATGACTGATAATTTTTATTTGCTGCTGCGATAGGCTGCCTGGCCTTCTCTCTCTCTCTCTCTCTCTCTCTCTCTCTCTCTCTCTCTTTCTCTTGTAAGCTTAGAAATTACAGAAATGCCCCTGAGGTGGTCTGCTGTAGGCCTTTCACTTTCTATGTCGCTGCAAATAGAGCCGGTAGCCACTAGAGGGGAGGAGACTGCTGGCTTTTGCTGAGTACCTCACGGTACAGTGTGAAGGTGAAGAAGCTGTCACAGTACTGGTTGCCCAAGGAAAAGGTTTAAAATATGGTATGAAGGTTAGTACACACACAAAAAGTGTTTTTCTGTAATGCATTCAGCTATTTATTTCTCTTAACATAAGCTCTTTTAAATAAATCCTAACTGAGTGCTTGCAGTAAGCTACAGCCTACAAACATTTTTTAAAAGCTCTCTGCAAGGAAATTTCTCTCTGTGTGTGTTAGTGTGTATATGTATGTATGTATGAATATATATATATATATATATATATATGAATGTATGTATGTTTCGCTGCACATATAAAACATTAAATTGAGGAGTATTTGCTTAATAGGCTGTAATGTTTGCATTTTGCTGTGAAATGAAAACTCTTCTCCAACTGTTCAGTTATATCCTCACGTTCCCCCTCCCCCAGGGAGGGGGCGAGATTTAAAGCTGTGGGAAAGTAATAACTTGAGCCTGGTGAAAACTTCAGTATTTTTCCCCTCAGAAACTTTATTAATCTTCTGACCTGTGATATCGTAAAACAGCATTATTAATTTTTCTCATAGATAATTGATCGGTGGTTTGACCTTTTATTTGTTTATTTGTGAGAAAAAGAGAATATTCGTTGCATTGTTAAAGAGCTATAATGTAGAACTGTGGCTTGTTACATTTACTCTCCTGAGTGTAATTGCACTAAGATCATTCAGTTTCCATTTGGAAAGCCAGTGGCAATTACTGGAATACAATGTATCATGCATTTGCTCACTGGATATAAAACGTATATACTAATTCGCAATAAAATGTAACAGCTGTCAGTGCATTTTCTGCTCTGTTACTTCAATAAATTGGAAGTCTGACTAGAAAATGGGAATATTGCATTTTTACACACTCTGTAATGTGTTTGCTTTTTGCAAATACAATTTATTTTTTTCTTGCAACAAAAATTTGTGGTTTTGTTATTACTGCTAGTGGATAAATATTCTTATATCAGAATGAATTACACATCGAATCTGTAAAGAAGTGGTAATATTTCCTGTATTTTATTACACTCTGTCTCCAGTAAACAATATGCACTTAACCCACTTCTGTCATATGCTGGGTTTATTTTGTTTATATCATAGTTACAGTGAGTGAAAAAAAGTTATTTTACTATACTTTCACAGGTGTTGTCACTAGCTAGTTAACATTTATTATATGATGCTATTACATATGAGTACATGTAGATTTCTGGGTAATACTTAATATATGCAATAAGTAGTTTCAATAAAAGTGTTGTGAATAGCTGTGTGTGTGTCTATATACACATCCACACTCGTATGTATATGCAACTTCTTCTGCAGGCTAACTACTTCATCCTCTGAAAGACTCTAGATTTTATTTAAAATAAAATTCCTGCACATTTTTTTGTGATTTTGATACTTGAGGTCAGACTTTTCACAGATAATTAGCCTTTTACACACTGTGAAATCAACCTGCATTGGTTTATTTGGCTAGACTCTTTGCTTCTGTTCTTTATTTCCCAGAAGGTTAACATGCTGAAAATCTAGCTGCAAGCTCAGAGTACTGTCTCTTTGTGTTGTTAATTATCCCGTTCCATAATTATTAATATCAGGAGCAGGAAGAGGAAACAAGTATACCAAATAGTCGTGAATGCTAGTGTTCTGGCAGGAAGCAAGACCTGCATTAATAAAATGTCCCTGTGCCAATATCAGAGAAGATAGGGAGTGTTCCTTGTTAAGGATCATTTATTAACTGAGATCATCTTTTAGTTCGCCTTGGGGTAATGACTAATGTCAATGGCAAATTTCACAGTTGTCTAGAGAAATGAATTAAATTTGTAATAAAAAGCCCTTCGGCTTGTTGTACATGTTCATTTATTGGAGTAGTTGAACTAGGAGAACTGTAAGGCAACCAAGAACATTGGCTTAATTTTCCTTACATATAATAGTGACCTTTTGCTCTGTATCAAAAAAAGTTGCCTATTATAGACTGCTAAATTAAATGAGGAGTTCCCTCTAATGCAGGATAAACTAAGTAACTGTGGTTAAGTAAAACCACCCTTGAGCTTGGGAGCTTTTTTGCAGAAACAAGATCCTCTTCTTTATGCTTTTCTTCTTATTTAAGCCTCGCTGAGGTGGTTTTGACATCAGGCTAGGCCAAGGTAAATCCCAAAAGAGTAGCCAGAGGCACGTAGAAAAGTAGCCAATATCGATTAGCTGCACTTTGTCTCCTTGTGCTTTTTTTTTTTGGTATATATAAAGTGGAGTTTCCATACTAAAACAAAGTGGAGAATATAATGCTTCATAATAATATAAATGAAAAGGCTATTTTCATTGATGGGGGAACATTTTGTCTGTTAAAACTTTCCAACCCTACAGACAAATAAATGCACATAAAAGACAGAATGGCAAAGACGATTTGTAAAAAGCACTAGCAAATTCCAGATTTTCAGTGTAATTTAGGGTGTGTGAAACTTCTTTTGTTTCTGATGTATTTCGTAGATTTTCTATGCACGTCTACTCAAAGGTAGGTCCCATTAAGTTCAATGGGGACTTTCTCCCATTCTCCCAGGTAAGTGTGTTGTAGGATGCACACCTGTATGATATGAGATGCTTCAGAGTAGACGTGTATAGGTTTGTACCGTAAATGAAGAAATTACATTTTGCCTGCATAAGAAAGTAACAGGACACGTTTCAATCCTTTAAGGTTGTAAGATTGCCCATCTCACTTGTCTTGAATTAGAACTCCAAAAGGAACCTAGGGATTTTCCTTTTAAGCAGACGTGGAAAATCTCATGGTTATAAAAAAAAATATTGAGGGAGGAATATCTGTGTATTAATATCAATATTCAAAGAGATTATGATCACAATGATTGCTTGTGTCAGGATCCTGCCCATCAAAATATGCATTTTAGTCACTTTATAAAAGTGTAATCCTATATCATGGCACTTGAATGATGCTAAGTCATCATTTCTGCAGCAATATCAATTATACATTTAAATCTAGTGTCACTGGTAGGTAGCTTGGGTCCAATAGAAGATTGATGGAAATTGGTTAGTATTTGTATGTGTGTGTGTGTGTTTATGAATTTCTATAGTGCTACAACAATGCAGAAAGGTATTTTTACAATCTGTACATTATTAGGGATCGTAACCTTAATTAACAACTGTTAGTGCAGATACCAAATGTATTCAGATACTTTAATCATTCAACATGTTTTCCTTTAAATTTCTTTATAACCCAGATCATTCATGAAATAAATTGTGTGGAAAATACAATTTTGAAAGATGAATGGTGGGCAATGTTGTACCCTACCTAATTTTGTAATTTTCTGAGGGTATAAAGGAAATTTAATTATATTTACCATTTAGTTTTGCAGGTTTAGCTATACCTAGAGGAGTGCACATTTTGCACCCAGAGCTAGAATTTTTAATACCAAAAAGTAAGCAAATTTTTAAAAGGCAGCATAAAGAAGGAAAGGTTTGTAAGAATGTTGTCTATAACAGTCTACCAATAAACTGAATGCATTTGTCATATTAAGTGCCAGTGACATTTCCACAGGAAGTTAGTTTACTGATGCCCGTTTATAGAGGAAGTAGTATCACCAAGTCAAAAAGTGTATTTTAACATTTTATGTCATTCATTTTCTGATTCATACATTTCTTCAATGTCCAAATAAACATGAATATCAATTGTTTAAGTATTTAATTGTAACCCTAAGACTTTACAGGAGGCTAATAGTTTACAAGAGAAAGTTTACCTTAACAGAGTTTATCTTCAAAAAAAAAGGTTTTAATTTTCCTGTACCTCTGTAAGCGGTTTTTGAATTGAGTAACTGAAAAGAATATACTTACATTTTTAAAAAGACTTGAGAATCTTTAGTGTCACGAAATTCTAAAAGAAATTCTGACATGAAAAAAAGGGGGGGGACCGCCTTAGGCTTGCTATCCTGAGCATGCTTACAAGGAAAATACATGCTGTTGGAATCAATGGGACTGATTTGCATGTCATTTTTTGTAAAGATCAGAGTGCTACTGTGTAATAAGTCTCTAAAATGAAAACAAAACTGGATTCTCCATATGATCATTAATATTTAATGCAGCTATTTCTTTTAAATGATTACATGTTTTGAGTGACTGGAAATGCATTCTGGGTATATCCTCCCCTCCCCCTGAACTTGCCAGAATGGAACCCCATATGCCCTGCTTTCAAAGCAGACTCTCATAAAATTCTATAATCAGAAATGGTGAATTTAGTACACTTGAGTTTTAAAAACAATATCATAGGCTCACATCCCGTGGAATGTCTAAAATGAAGGTTAGGGTTCTTGAAGGTCTTAATGTAATTTTTACACTATTGTCTAATTTCATTTTAAAAAACCAGTCACAGCTGCATTCATAGAAAAGAAACCTTGTGCTCTTTCTGTGTTTTAAAATAAGCTTCTATACATGTCTTCAAAAATGGGTGTCAGTCCTTCTGACTGCGACATCAATTTTTTGTTTACATTTTTAAAAGGAAGAAAACACTGCCACACAAACACACAACTTTCTTTTCCCCAGCTCACTCTAGTAGCCGTGTAGCTGGTAAACACTTTTGCTTACACCCAAGTATATAATTTTTAGTGTCAGATTCAGATCCCTCATGATTTACATGTCCTATCATGTTTTTGCTTGTGGAGAGAGAGAAAAACTGAAAAACTACCTTTGATGCACATGTGTACATGCATATATGCACATGTTTACTCATAGCTATGGCAAACTGTTAATGTGAATTGTGTGTATTTAATGATGCACATAGGGCATAATCAAGAGAGTGTAAGGTATGCTTTGCTGCAATATTTAACTGTTTTTGCAGTACAAGACCAATAATCCACACTCAACTTCTTAGTCCTCTTCTATCCTATTAAATTCTGTGCAGGCTGCAGGTACTAGTAGCTAACACCTGTCATTCATCTGTTTATCTGAGTCACATATTGATTTTGCTGATAGCCAGTTCTGAGTGATGCCACAACAGTACAGTCTTGATACAATTTTTGAGTTCATATTTTATTTCAGCGGGTGTAATGCTATTCCTTTTGGCGTCAATGGGAAAATTCGTATTGATTTCCAGGAAGCAAGAATCTGAATTGCAGCTCTTTTGTGTTACAGAATACTAGGTATCATTTAAGGAATCTAAAGATCGTGGAAGACCATAGCCAGAGACTGAGTCCAAGTCGGCCTATTAGATCATCTCTTTTTCCTCTCTATCAGTTTGAAATTGTAACTGACAGCATTGACTTCAATAGTTTGTCCATTCCAATTTTTAGTGTCATTTGCTGATGTCTAAAAAAACTGGCTTCGAAAGCACAATTTGTCATTTTTATTGCTGTAATACTGCAGTCAAAACCAGGATTTTTCCCCTCTCTGCTTTCACACGCTTTTAGATAAAATCTGATCCCTCATGTATCCGTATCTACAGTATCAAGCCATGAATGAAACAGAAATGGGTGGAGTTTTCCCAAATGATCTTCTTTCTCCCTCTGTGCTAGTATACAATTCCCAATTATTCAGAGTGAGGCAGTTTTAGATTTTTTTAAAAAATGCAGATGTGCAACGCATTCTTAATAAGAACAGGAAAGGAGTTTGCACTCCCCTTTTAACCACTCTCTCACCTCAGCCCTTTTCAGCATGTAACCTTATTCTCTGTGGGATTACTTGGATGGAAACCAATTAGGGAACTGCTCAGACAATATAAATGCATACAGATTAGTACAGATTGAACAGTACCATTGCCAACTAATCATACAGTATATAAAGCCCTAAACAATATAGATATTAGGGAGTGATGGGGAACCGGATTTATATTGTCAGAAAACTGAGCACAAAATGCAAGCTGTACAAACTATTTATTTAAGTAATAAATAAAGTATGGGTCTCTTTTCCTTGTTTGCTCTGTGGCAATCTTCCCATAAGAATCCAACTTTGCATTCCGCATTGCTTAATATTTCTGCATGTCTGCCTGAACAATTTTTCTGCTTTCATGGAAACATCACTTTTATTCTTCCTTTAACTGTATGTCTATTTCTTGATTCAGACATTATGTTTCTGGCGTGGAGTATGCGTGTGTGTGTGTGTGTGTTTGCACTCCCTGTCTGTCATTGCAAAAGTGTTACCAGATGTGTTCTTCCATGTCCAAATTCAATTCAACTGCTAATGTGGGTTTTCCTCGTCTCATCACAGAGGCATGTTGTAATGCTCATATGTATGGTTATGAGGAAGCAAAAGAAATCTGTCATAGTTTATCTGGTCCTCTGAGGTGCTACTGAGTCTAGCATGCAGAGTCCATGTGAGTTTTTATCTGTCTGCTTTTATTAGTCGACTGAGCAGTATCTTTGGTTTCCTCCTAAAGTCTGCTTCTTTGTAACAGTATGTAACAAGTTCTGTTGGTCAAAACACAAAAGTACAAACATTCTAGATAATCATTTCTATATGCACCAACAACGTTTCCCAGAATTGCTATCAAGTTATGCTGCCACTAGCACTGTGGGGCAATTTACAGATCACATCAGTGACTGTGTGTGTATCTCACCATGCCATAGAATTTCATGTGTTAGCTTACCACTTGAACAGTATCCATCATATCTCAGACTCGCTGTCCGACTGAACCCAGTTTGTGATCGAGATGAAGAGTTTGAGCAAATTGACTCCTTGAGTATACCTACAACATACAAAAGGAGTATTGTTTCTCCCCGTGCTGTATTCCAATGCCTCCTCATGCCTATGTATGTTGCAGGAGTCCAAGAGAGGGGAAGAGTCCAATGGACTCCCTCCCCCCAATTTCTGGACTCCTGTCTGCAAACCACCACCAGTTACCCACCCTGTTCAGCTCCCACTAGGTGGTCCATGGGTGTCTGACAAGTGGGCGTGGGTGCCCGACTCCTCAGCAGACCACCATTTTGTATAGAAATGGCAGCTCACTGTCTGCTTTAAAAGACATTTTACACAAAATCATGCCAGCATCAACACTCCAGAAATGGGGGTAGTGCTCTTGTAGGCCAGAGCTGTGGTCCGTGGCTTCTCACATTAGCCAGGAGTGTGGGAAGGAGCAACGATGCCACAATTTCCATGCCGCTGGAATAATGTAAAGACTGTTCCTAGAAGACATTACATTCCTTTCTAAATGTCTTCTGGGGCTCCCTGAATGAAAAGCATTGAGTCCCTCTATAAGCTTGCCAGTAAAATAGAAAGATGCAAGAGAGCATATTCAGGTTTATTTGAAAAAAATAAAAATAAATGCTGTGTTTAGAATCAGTCTCTTTATGTCTTAAAAATGCTTTGCGAATTCTGGACTCTTAACTTTGGGTGAATATTGGTCATCATTTTTACCACAGAGTTTTCTGCATACTTTGCATCCCTGTAAATAATCCTCATCATATGTCAGGGCTGGGCACTTGCAGCTCTCCAGATGTTTTGGCTTTCAGCTCCCACCAGCACTAGTCAGCCTAGACAATGGTAAGGGTCATGGTAGCTGTCAACAGTAACATCTGGAGTGCCACAAGTCGCCAACCCAAGGCATATGGGATGGAATAGGATGGCCGTGTGTCTTACTTTGCAAAGTATAGATCTGTATTTGAAGGTATCCTCTATTTAAAAGGCTGTTTAGTCCAAGAGCCATTTAAAGATAAAGATCCATAAGAAGGGAAACCAGGGGCCTTAATACCTTGATGGCAAACTAAGCAGGCACAGAGATTACATGGTCACAGTGTTCCCCTCTATGGTAGATGATGGGAAAATTCATTCAGTTCTCCCCCTTTTCCTTTTTTTTCTTTTTTCTTTTTTTTCTTTTTTTTGCAAAAAAGAAAAAAGGGAGAAAAACCTGCATATAACGATGCATGTTAGGAAAAATGCACACATAAATGAATGCAAATTTCCATGCAGAATTCTTCTTTTTTTTTTGTAAGTCACATCCCAGAAATCGGATGGAACAAATTTATGATGTGAAAAATGAAAATATAAATTGACATATGCAAATTTTATGGAAGCCTATGTCCTCTTTTCCTGTGTTTTTATGTTGCATATCCTCTTTTTTTGATGATGCGTAAGTGGCCATCCTAACATGACAGAATGATACATAGAATGATTCAGATGAGTCTTTAGTAAGTGGTGAGTTAACATATCACCGCATGGGACCCAGTGATATGTAGGTTCTCTGTAATTTCTTGTCAAGTAGAAAGGAGAATTTCCAGTACTTAAGGTGCAGATGTGTGGTAAAATAGTCACTTGTACCTATGTTCTGGGACTGAGGCCTGTAACGTGGGCCCATCCTCATCCCGTAAGATATTTCTTGCTCCTTCAGAAATAACGAATATACAAAGCGAGGATGAAACGGTGATCAGACAGACTAAAAGAACATATGCTGTTCTCAAACGTTGGCCTACTAATAGGAACAACTGCAAGCACTGGTGTTACTCTCTTCTCATTTCCAGTTTGTACTCACATGTTTATTTTCAAAGCAATGAAGCCCTTGCTCAGTGACTATCACTTATTTTCATGTGGGTTTGGGGACGTTCCTTTGTAAAAACTGCAACCCAGCCTCACATGGAAGCTACCACATCAGAGAAAGTGCTAAGCATGAGAATTAGCTCATAGGATTGTATGGAATAGTAATTATATGATAATACACTAGTGGAATATTTCCTAGTGGAATACACTAGATTTGATGGAAGTAAGATCCTGAAATGGTGTATAAACTAACAATGGGATGTCTCTTCAGATTTGATAGTGCCAGTTTCTATTTTGATTTTGCTGTGCATGTTAAACATGTTGTATCATGAAAACAGCCAGAATCAGAACACTTCAGTTATTCTTCCCTTGCCGTCACTACATTTGCGTTTAAAAGAATATTTTGGGATGGTTTGGGGACACTGTGGTTAAGCTGCCAGAGGGCTGTGGTTTAATATTTATGATGTTCTTAACTGTTTAATTGGATCTTAACTTCAATTTTAATGGGATGTTGTAATTGTTTTTAATCTACTGTTACCCACAGCGAGGGTTCCACATGGGGTGGGCTATAAATTTAGAAGGAGTACTATTGTTCCTGTGGGTTTTTTTAAACACACACACACACACACACAAAACCCACCAAAATAAAACATGGCAAACCCCTGAAAATCCACATGGGTCTCATAGTATTATTCATAGCTATTCATGATCAAACTTTTGGAATTATCCAAGTAAAATTATATTTTAATTGTTATGGTACCAAAATTATCCTTGATTGTTTTATAAATGAGGCTGCATGTGAATTAGGAATTACTTATTTTAAAGGCTGAGATTATACTCCTGAAATATCATTTTCTATTGTTATCTATAGGATATATACAAATTTCAACTTTCTTTGACTGTATATCAGTGTATTTCTTTAATTGTGAAGCCCAATAGCCCGTATTCATTCTTAGGGAGTAATCATTTTTAAAGAACAGTCTTTAAATTTTACAAGAGTGGAAGATGAGTCATAGCACAGAGAAAATCTGTCACCTTTTTATTTATTTTTTAAAGAGATCTTTCAGTAGTGCTTATAATGATGATTATTTTTTTATTCTCAAACTGTTTACTACGACAGTTGGGAAGAGGCTAATTACAGACTAACTCTAAAGAGACTATTTGGAGTCTTTTTAACTCATGCTTCAAGAAAGATTGGGGGGATAGGTAACCTGTAGTTGTGTATTAGATTTTTACTTTACTAAAAAATAATAATGATTAAAACTTTTAATCCCGTATTCTTAAAGCATTGTGCCAACATATGTTGGCAAAGAATAATATAATAATCCCATTAATCAACTATAAACAATCCATAATACATGTTTGATACCAGTAGCCATTTTATTACATCACAGAATCACTTAATATGAAGGTAGACAGTGAAATTCCAAGATGTCCTGAACCATGAACAATACTTGACTTGGCTTCCTCTGTGGCAAAATATAGAACTTAGAAGTTCTGAATATTTATATTTATGTGCAAGCAGTCAGAAGGCATTTTTATTTATGCAGGGGGAGGGGGTTGGTTCCCCCACTCCATAGTGCAGCCCCCATGACATATCATATATTATCCTGGAATGGTATTTTGATGGGTGAATGCAGATAAACTATATCTGTGGCCAAATGGCCCCTTGAAATTTTCCAACCTATCTGTGGGCAGAGAAATTGTGAGGAGATTTTCACCGAATGTCTCAATGTATGCATCTTTGACATGTGTGCCGCCTTCTCCCACTGATTAAAGCATATTTGCATACAATTTTCAAAAGTATGCATTTTTGATGCATATTTTTCAAATGTACACATGCTGGTCAACACATTTTGAGGGGTCCACGAATCACATTCCAAGCTCCTAAACGTGCAGCTTCTGACTGCAGATTGTGTCTGAGTCCGTTTTCAGTCCAGAAAATGTGAACTGGGTAAATCCTGATCAAAGCCAAACTGAAACCATTTTTTCAAAGAACCCTAGCTAGCAGTAGGTCCCACTAGTTCACAAGAAGTATTGGATACTGCCCCTTGTCTCTATAGCAGATGCTAATAATATGAATAGTTCTCTCAAAGCATTGCAACAGGTGTGACAGGTCCGAGAAACAACTGTAGCTAGTGCTATGCCAAAATCAACTTTCTATGAAAGTGCCTTCCTCTCCCCCCCCCCACCTTTTTCCCTTCATTCTCAGGGCATTTTATAATATATTTTGGATTTCTTTTGGTATTGTTTTTGCCCTTTCCTAAACACTGCAAGGTAGCTGAAGGTACTGTCTGTTTCTTCTTTTTCTTTTTCCATAACACATCTCTCCATTGCTCTGCAGCATCCCAGGCTGCCCTCATTTCCTGATCTGAAAAAGCCCTGTAGGAGAAATTACCTCATGATGTCTTCCTCTGGGGTTTCATTGAAGTGCAGGATGCAGAAAAGGCTACAGGTTGCCAGAGAGTTTATTGTACAATGAAAGACAGAACATTCACACACACAATTGGCTGTCAGATAAGGTAAGAACAGGAATGCCAAACCAAATCCATGACAATTTTTCTGAATTTTTTTTTCCCCACCAAGTTCAATGAGAATGGCCAAAAATGTGAAAGACATTTTCAGCATAGCACTAGATGCAACTGACGGAAAAATCAGTGATCCAGCCCAGATGTGCCTGAGTGTTAGGGGTGTGCACGGACCCCCCGGATCGGATCGGGACCCGGATCGGGACCTCCAATTTTGTCCCGGACCGGTTCGGACAAAAACGGAGGCCCCCCGGACCGGATCGAGTCCGATCCCGACCCAAAAATCGTACATTTTTGGATCGGCCGCCATTTTTTTCCCCATAGACTTGCATTGCAATGCAAGTCTATGAGGAAAAAATGGCGGCGGGTGGGTAAGGGGGGGCCTAACTCCCTCCCCCCCCCGGGGCCGTCCGCTGTGGACGGCCCCGGCAGGTAAACCCCCTCCCCCACGCTCCCTACCCCCCCTGGGGTCGCCCGCTTCCATCCGCGGGCGCCCGCGGGCGCCAGCGGATAGAAGCGGACGGCTCCGGGGGGGGGTAAGCCCCCTTCCCCGCCACTGCTTACCTTCTCAGCCCATCCGGCGCCGGCGGCTACTACCAGCGGGCTCCGCGGCCTACTCTCGAGTAGCGTGCCGGGTGATGACATCACCCGGCGCGCCACCCTGGAGCAGGCCGCGGAGCCTGCTGGTAGTAGTAGGCGCCGGCGCCGGACGGGAGCCGCCGGGCCGGGCAGGTAAGGGCCCCCCTCCCCCCTCCGCGCGCCCCCTCCTCCCCTCCACGCACCCCCTCCTTACCTTCCCGGCCCGGCGGCTCCCGTCCGGCGCCGGCGCCTACTACTTCCAGCAGGCTCCACGGCCTGCTCTAGAGTAGCGCACCGGGTGATGACATCACCCGGCGCGCCACCCTAGAGCAGGCCGCGGAGCCTGCTGGGAGTAGTAGGCGCCGGCGCCGGACGGGAGCCGCCGGGCCGGGCAGGTAAGGGCCCCCCTCCCCCCTCCCCCCTCCGCGCGCCCCCTCCTCCCCTCCACGCACCCCCTCCTTACCTTCCCGGCCCGGTGGCTCCCGGCCGGCGCCAGCGCCTACTACTACCAGCAGGCTCCGCGGCCTGCTCTAGAGTAGCGCGCCGGGTGATGACATCACCCGGCGCGCCAACCTAGAGCAGGCCGCGGAGCCTGCTAGTAGTAGTAGGCGCCGGCGCCGGACGGGAGCCACCGGGCCGAGAAGGTAAGTGCCCCCCTCCTCCCCCCCCCCGCTGTCCACTTTCATCGGCGGGCGCCCGCTGGCGCCTGCCAATGGAAGCGGCGGTGGGCGCCAGTGGGCGCCCGCCGATCCGCCGATCCGCCGAACCGGTTCGGAGCTTTTTCGGACCGGTTCGGATTGGATCGGCCGATCCAGCTGCGGGATCGGAAATCGGATAATTTATCCGATTTCCCACTGGACCGGACTCGGATCGTGGATCGGGTCCGATCCAGTGCACATCCCTACTGAGTGTGCCTTCTACGCATGCATGGATTCCACCCATTTTTGGTTTATCTGTTTGGGGGGTGGGGTGAATAAATTGATAATGAACTGTGACCATCTAGAATGAGACAAAAGAGAATGGATAGAGCCCATTGACTGACTATGGGCTCATCTACACCTAAGGGTGTAGAGGGAGGGGGAGGATCGCTTCCATGACCCTCTCCTAGCATCTAGATGGCCGTGTGATATCCCAGAAGGGAAAAGGGATGTTGCGACCGCCATTTGTATTTATTTTTAAGAGGAGCCGTTTGCGCAAAATAAGGTAAAAAAAAACTGTGCCCACCCCTCCACGCCCACCCCATGCCATCACAGGGATGATGAAATTGCTGCCTCCCCACCCCCATGGGCATGGAGCCTCTCCACACAGCTCTGTGCCCAGCCCCACTACTCGCAGGAAAGAAAGGACAATGCAGGAGCGGCGGCCACCTCTCCCATGCTCCTCGGGATGTCCCGGAACCATGGTAATATCAGGAAATCCATGGTCCCAGATATCCTGGGGAAAGTCCCTGGTTGCCCTGGGTTGCCCCCAGGATCCCCTGTGCATCATATGGATGCACAGGGACGACCTAGAGATGACCCCAGGATATCTGGCAGTTGTAGAGATGGCCTGTATGTAATGCTGCAATAAGTCTTACTGGATCAAAATATGGCTTTAGTTTAATAGGACCTATGGAATTCAAGTCCCATGCTACAGTGTTTCATTATACAGGTGAATTTAGTAAGATAAATGTAAGAATCTGATTTTAGTCTAAAAGTATACTACTGACTCTAGAAATATCTGAAATATACTCTACAGAAACTTTCATTGCTACAGCAAAATAAAATACTATCTTATACCTTGCCTAAGGGCAGGACTGAATGAATTGTGAGCCACCACGGTGAACACAGACCACCAGCTTTGTTTTGAAGCCCATAGATTTAATGACATCCTCCTTATTTCTGCCATTCCTCCTAGCAAGCAGTAAAAGCATGATGCATACTGAATGCCTGTTGTCCTGTGTCCAACTTTGCAGAGGACAGTGCTCTGTTTGAACGGCTGCCCCATCCAAGTTCAGTTAAAGAAAAAAGAAATACAATAAGGGAAAGCCAGGGCCTCAAAGTTGCCCATCCATGATGAGGATCTGGATAGCAGACTCAACAGGCAAGCAGGTTACTTGGTCAAAGTTTTCCAACTCTGGTGAGAGATATTGTTTTTCTATTTAAATTTAGGTATGTCAGAAGAATCTGCAATGGAACCAAATGAATTCAGATTTTTGTGAATCCAGCCTGCAGATTCTGCAGCAGACTGGCTTTTCCCCACTCAAGGAGATTCCATGGACCTGTGGACCATTTTTCTAACCTTCTAGAATTTTGCACAAATTCAGTAATATTAAAATATGCAAAAGAATTGTTTTTTTAAAAAGGTGAAAATGCACATTTCTTCCATCGGCTAAAGCATTAAAATGTGCATTAGTTTATTAGATACTCTGTTATTTTGTTTTGAAATTTGTTTTACTTGTTATTATTGTATTATAAGGGTGATTAAGAATATTCTGCTATTATAACCATAAACCAGGGGGCAATGGGTTCTCTGGTTATAATAGCAGAAAACTGCTCAATAGATTGATCTGAAATGTGTCCGTGTCAGAGAGTTTGCTTTGAGTGTTGTCTGTGCTGATTCTGAGGTAGAAAGGGTGAGCAATAGGAAGGTATGAGAATTTTACAAACCACACAGAAGTGTGTCATTCGCAACTCCAAGCATGAACACGAATGGGAGTGCATGTTCTTCGAAAATGATTGCAAATTCCTGAATTTGTGTTTACATTTGCAAAATGCACGGTTTTAATAATGCACATCTTTAAAAATGCACAACTTTTGAAAAATGTGCACTTTTCCATTTGAGCCAACTGAAAAAGAGGTCACAAACGATAACAGGAGCAAGATGGAGTCAGGCTGAGGTGGTGTACAGCCCTAATTAGAGGTGTGCACTGACCCACCTAGGAATGCCACAAGCCAACGGGGTCCAAGAATCCAGCAGACCCTCATGCATACAGCCCTCCAGCCCCAGTCAGGCATCCCCAAGACGAGTGCTCACAGAGCCCCAGTGAGAGCTCAGCAGCCACCTACCCATGTGCCGAAATCGTGCCCTTCCCCTTCCTGCATCAATGGCAGCTGCCACTGATGGAACAGGGGGAATTGCGCGATGTCCAGAGCCTCCATAAATTGCATACTTTCCCCCCTCCCGTGCCAATGGCGGCCTCAAAGATCCCATTGATGCAAGGAAAAAGGCATGAATACAACCCCTTTGGCATCAATTGATAATTTGTAGGGTGCAGATATCTTCAGCATAGTGGTGAGACCCTCATCACAAAATGCTAGTTGAGTATTTGCAACATGAAATGAGAGCTTCAGTTGCATAGACTCCATGTGTTTATTCCAGTAAACAGACAAATCTGGAACTTAGGTCCACCAGTCTGCCACTAACAGCCATCGAGCTCCAAAGTAGTGGAGAAGCTGGAACTAACCACAGCATATGATTCCATACCAATGCATATTTCCCAAAGAACACATCTGTTCAGGGTTTGGCCTTAACACCTGCAATTTCCTAGCATTTTGGAACTGGAGTTAATATGGAAAGCCCACAACACAAGATGTTAAGCTGAAAGGTTTTTGTTTTTTTTAATTGAATGATTGAATATTATCACAGTATTATTAGTTTGACCGTGCTCTTCGTATGATGTTCCAGCATAGGTAAGGATGAAAAGCAGTTTAAAAATCTTGTTAATAAATAAACAAAGAAACACATGATTCCTGGGCATGTGTTCCAAGCTTGTCAATGGAAAAGAAAATGGTGGAAGGGTCTCTCTTTCAAAATCCTTTCCTGCCCAGCAAAGTTGAAAGCTAAACCATAAATATTGGACAACAGCTCCCAACCTTTCTGTTCATGTACTGTGATATGGAAAAGATCTCTGCAGCTTCCATTACTGTTGTGGTAGTAAATAGAGTGTGGGTTTTATTTTGGGCTTCCTCCTCACAAAAATGTATTGGAAAAGAAGAAAATATTTATTTTCATTACGCTGTATAATGTTAAGGCCCCAGTCCTATGAACACTGAACTCAACGGGCCTTACTTCTGAGTAGACACTATAGGATTGTGCTGTAAAAGGATTTAATACTTCAAGATCAGTGAGCAAAATAAATTTAGGCTACATGTATCTACGTTAGATCTAGGCTGTAGTATTCGGCTGCTGAATTGCATTCATTGATGTATGAGGATTGTTCTGACTCCAGCACATTATCTCAACTCTTTGAACTAAAGCCAACCACAGTAGCTATGGCTTGTCTCTTTTTTGGGGTGCCTTACTGCTACATCCTCTTCTTCTGCAGTAGCAGTTGATAGCAGGAGGGTGAGAGGACATGCTTTATGATATCTACAATACTTATTAGTGTAGGGTGCAAATACATATTACACATTTTGCAGAACAATTATTTAGCTTTGCCATAAAAGTACCTCCTTTCATATTAGTGGAACACAAATATCACATATTAGGCAACCTATTCCTAAACAAAAAAGGATATGATATAAGAGGACCAATTAATTTAAAATAAGAACTTTATAATTATGTAAGGCAAATGCATTTATAAACTAGTAAATTTGAATCCATAATGTTATCCACAACCTTAACTCTAACCTTGAGTGATTACTCCCTCTTTCACTCATACCTACGTAAATCAGGACTAAGTCCGTTAAACTGTCAAAATGATGTGAGTGGAGAGTCACCCCTACACCTTGAACACTGCATACATGCTCCAATCGTTTTAGAGAAGTTTCATATCTTTGACAGCAAATGAGAAAGTAATATGTTCTAAACATCTGCTTCTGCTTCGGTATATTTCATTGACTATCGTATGTTTACATCTGTGTCTAATTTTTGTAGCAAAGACAAGGTAAATTTGCATGTTGGATAGTGCTGTGATTGGAAAAGAATGTGTGCTAGAGATGGTACTATGGGTTAAATATATATTGAAGACCATACTCTTGGCATGCATTCCCTGTGTGTGTGTGTGTGTGTGTGTGTGTGTGTGTGTGTGTGAGAGAGAGAGAGAGAGAGAGAGAGAGATTTCATGTTTTGGATTTTTTTTTTACTTTTTAAGAACTCCCATTATCTGTTTCTGGTAAATCGGAATAATGCTGTGCATACATGCATATCTAGCACTATAGACAGGATGTAAAAACTGTAAATGGTAGGGCTGTGAATGGACCCCCCCCCCCAATCCAATCTGGATCCTGATCTGTCAGATCCTGATCAGGCCCGATCCAACTCAGATCCGGATCCAGATCTGGGTCCATCCACAGCACTCCCTCCTGCTCTCCCCGCTCTCTCTCCTTCCCTCCCTCCCCCCACTCCCCCTGCTTACCTGCTGCCTCCTCCGCCATCATCCTGCCATTGTCTTCCCTCCTCGCTGTGGGCCACCGCATTTGCTGGTCATGGTGGGTGACGTCCTTATTCATTGCAACCAGCAAATGTGACGGCCCACAGCAAGGAGAGCGGGAGGGAGTTCTGTTACCGGATCCAGATTGGATCCAGATTGTGGATCTGATCCGGCCTGAGCCAGGCCTAATCCGATTCGGATCTGGGATCCAGAGGTCCAGATCACCTTGATCCAACTCGGATTAGGGATCTGGATCCGGATCCAGTCACAGCCCTAGTAAATGGCACCTAATTTCCTAGAAAATGGAAGACAAGTTATATCAACACTGAAACTAAATATATGATGATAAAGTACACTACTGAAGTTCAGACACTGGCTTCCTGTTAGAGGATGGGCCTGTTCAGACAACGCACTAAGCCATGGTTAGGCCTCTAACCCTTTTGCAGCAAATGGTTAGTGAGTGTGTTTAAACCATGGTAATATAGCTAGTATGGTTAGAAATGGTTCACATGACACATTAATAAGTCATGTTCACATGACCCACTATCTCAAAATGCTTATCTACCATGGCTTAGTGTGTCATCTGAACAGGGTTTAATAGCTCATCTGTGGGGGGGGGGGAACCACCCCATTATATGATATTTCTATTTCTGCTCTATCCTTGGCCGAAACATGCCATTTCAAGACACTAGTTCCAATCCTAGTCATTCAAGATTTGTGGGTGCCATCATCCTCTTAAAAAAGCCTCTGGAGATAGAATTGCTGGCAGATGATGATGAAGAGAGAAGGATCTTCTGCGGCTTTATAAAGACATTGGCTATGTTCAAGTGAGCTTCCAAACCAAGTTTTGGAGGATCAGAAGCAAGCCCTGTGCTCTTCACTCGTGATACTAATTTGTGGGCAAACTATGGTTTGATCCATCCAGGAAGAAATTCATCAAGATGTGTGAAGGGAAGAGGGAAGGGAAGGTGGCAGGGAGGAGCACAGGACTCATTCTGAACATCCAAATCATGGTGTGTAGTCTGAATACAGGCATTAGCTTACTGGAAAATAAGTGTCATTGGTACACATGACCATTGCATTTCCAATCTTACTGTTGTCTCCGGGAAAAACAGGCTTTGTAGTGATTTAGAATCCTACAAAACCTATTAGACTGAAGGCCACAAATGAGCAGAAAACAAATAAACATGTGGACTTCAGGGAATGGCAGCTCTTCAAGCAACTTCAAGTCACTGAAACAATTATTATCTTCAAATAACATTCATCCTTGCAGAAGTCTTCTGCTGAAGTCTTCTCTTTCTATCACTCACCTCATATATGTCCATCAGGGCCCTATCAGTGCAGGCTTTTAAGAAGACCCTAAAGACATATTTTTTGACTCTGGCCATCCTCTGATATGTTTGCTGCTATTGCTGTTTTTATTGCATTGTTGTCCTTTTTAATACCACATCGGTTTTTAAAATGTTTTAATAATAATAATAATTTATTTATTTATTTCTAACCCACCTCTCCCTCCGGATCAAGGTGGGGAACAACGATAAATACAAATACAAGGACCATAAAATAGATAAAACATTAAAAACAAATAAAAACTAATACATTATTAAAAACATCTTAAAATTCAACTGGTAGGCCTGCCGGAAGAGATCAATCTTCAAGGCTCTCATAAATTCAAGGAGACTACTAATTTGTCAAATCTCCTCTGGCAGGCCATTCCACAGTCAGGAAGTGGCAGAAGAGAAGGTCGTCAGCCTAGTTCTGGCTGATTGAAGTAAATTCTTCCCAGAGGACCTGAGCGTGTGGGGCGGATTATACGGGAGAAGGCGATCACATAGGTAACCTGGACCCAAACTATGTAGGACTTTAAAGGTAATAACCAACACTTTATACTTCACCTGAAAACTAACTGACTGCCAATGGAGTGATTTTAGGATTGATGTAATGTGGTCACCCCTAGGTGTACCATTGACCAACCTGGCTGCCATATTTTGAACTAGTTGAAGTTTCCGGACTAGGCACAAAGGTAGCCCTATGTACAGCGCATTGCAGAAGTCAAGCTTCGAAGTTACCAGTGTGTGCACTACTGTCTTTAGGTCTTCCAACTCCAGGAACAATGACCTTGTTCAGACAGCCCGTTAAGATATGGTGGTTAAGCATTTTGAGCTAAACATTATGGCTTAGGGTTTTGAGTAGAGCATAACTTTGTGTGTCAGGTGAAGCATGTCTTAGTGTGTCAGGTGAACTATTCCTAACCATGGTGGCTACATTACCATGGTTTAAACATGCTCACTAACCATTTGCTGCCGAAGGGTTAGCAGCTTAACCATGGCTTTGTGTGTTGTCTGAACACACCCAATCACATATCTTCATTTGGCCTTGAATCTCGTGATATTTCCAAACCATTTAAGTGAACTGCAAGACAGGAAAAACCTTCCAGGGACATCACAGTGTGAGATTATGGTGCAAATGGACTCAAATAAGGTCCAGAACTACTGGAGAACTTGATTATTACCAAGCAGCTCACAACTATGTTTCAAAACATCTATGGTGTTATTTGTTGTGGGGGGAAGAGAGGAGAAATAAAGAGACGAGACATGTATGTATGGTATAAAATATGGGCCACATTTATTAATGATCTGCAAAGGGAGACTGGGAAGGCCCTATTCTACTCCAGCGACTATGCCAGGGGTTGTATAGGGTGAAAACATTATATGTCTGTTGAGTGGCGTCTTGCGATTGCCACCCCCAGGCCATACCCCTTTTTGGGAGAGTAGTCCTTCTCATTTCGCTCCCCCCCCCCCCGGGCTGCCCAACACTGGGTGGAGCGAGTTGAATTGGCCTCACAGGTCAGCCCTATCCCCCACTGGGGCCGCACGACCCTTAGTGGAAGGTCTCAGGCATGATCTGTCACCTGAATGGTGCAACAGAATGCTCACCATCCTTTTTCTAATCATGCCCGCCCCTTCCTGCCTGAAATTAATGACTGAATTAACCTGTAACCGAAATATAAATCTTTCCTAAGACACTCTCTCCCGACTTACAGTGTGAAGAAGGCGAAAAACCCATAGGCCAGGCCAATCAGACTATGGGCAAAAATTCCTACTTGGCCCCCAAACAGGCCCCCAGATAAATCCGCATTGCATACTGGGAGGGAGGGAGGGAGCCGTGAAGAGGCAGGAAAATGGGTGCGGAGGCCTAATATAGGCTCCTCCGCCCCACCCCAGCTGCTGGTGCCACCGTATTCCCACCAATGGGGAAAAGGTACATCTCTCCCTCCACCCCACCCCCCACCCACAACTGCCTCCCCGCATCCACATGCCAGGACATGGGGGAAAGGTGTTTGTACAAGAAATAAATAAAAGCCAAGTCAGAAAGTGAATAGCTTTGTAAAAAGGAATTGGTGTTGTGTGAGTACTTTTTTGCCCTCACCTGAAGCTGCTCATAGCAGTAGGTCATTCACTGGCTGATTCTACATTGATTACTTGAAGAAAGTCTTGATTTAAGGTATGGTTTTTATCATTTATACTCCAAGAGGGATATTTTTATTTCATTTTTTGTAATACAAGCAGAACACATACACGATTCCTGATTGCAGAAAAGGATTTGGGAGTCTTTGCATTTTAGTAGACTATGAATGGCTGCTATGGTAGACTAAATGGGTCTGAGAGAGAGAGAAATCCTGATTTTGTTTGCACTTCACCAAACATGTATAGTACCCTTATGGTATTTAAAAGGAAAGTGAAAAGTGTTATGCCCAGAAAGTACCTTTTTAAAGTATCTTCTTTCATTATTTTGAGTTGTAAATCAAGTTATTGTTTGCATGTATATCCACATAGGGACTTCAGGGATGGAAAATGCATGAGTGAGGTGCTGTCTACCTCCACAGAAGACTTTGCAGGGATTTTGTATTCAATTATTTCACTTCCTCCAGCATTTCCCTTGGTGAGAATTTGGATTTAGCTAAGGATCAAATTATACTTTTCCCACTCTGCATTTAGATTGCACAGAGGCAGAGAATGGTAATTTTTGCTTCCATCCTGATACCATACAAAGCAACCTCATCATATGAAGATGGCTTTGTCCTTTATTTTTATTTTTTAAGGAATTTGTAAACATGTGACACACAGGTCAAAATCAATATGTATCCAAAGCCGTTGTGGTAACAAAAGCTGGAAGTGGTGATTTGAGACCCCCCCCAAAAAAAAAATAGAAAAAAATAAAATTTAAACAAACACTGCAATTAGCTTTTATTTAGTCTTTTTAAAAGAAAGACAATGATTTTCATTTCATATGGAAATGTAGATTTCTTCAGAGTAATTTCATGTTCTTTTTGGTTTAAAGGAACTTTTCTCCTTTGATTACTGAGATATGCAGTTCTCTCTGTTTAACACGTAATACAAAATCAATGTACTTCCCCCACCCCCTTATTCCCCTGCAAACAGTCAGCAAAAAAATTGTCTTCCCAAATGCCTGGAGCACAATAGCATCGATCTCAACTTAAGAGTTGAGAGTTGTTTCGTGCCACCTTCTCCTTGTCACTTTCCGCTGTCATTTGTTAAGATATCAGCTCTAAATTATTAAACCATTTTATGAGTATAAATAATTCACTAGTCAACAAATAAAAGTGACAGCTAATTAATCAGTTTCTGAACATGTGCGAAGGTGTCATGCTTTAGTCCGTGTTGGGGTATGAATCCTGCTGAGGTCCACATATCTGCCACCTCTTCTTCCTTTCTTTTTGCTGCATAAAAACCTTCCTACTTTTTCTGTGGGCTTCCTGATTAGCCCACAGGGCCTGCTTTTCCTCCTCTTACCCCCTCCCGCTTGCTTTATTTGTCATGATCTCAACATGTAGGCCAGGGCTTGGGGTGAACGGAGAGGTGAAGCCTAATTGACAGTTGGAATTTATATAATCTTTTGATGTGGTTGTCAGCACCTTTGGCAGGGGCAGCATGGCCTTGGACAGCAAGATGGAGAAGATTGGCAAGTATCCCAAAGCATCTCCTAGCGAGGTGGAGTTGATCTTGTGCAGTCAAGTAGCTTGGGATTTGGCTGGAGGAATATCTAGAGTTCAATAGCTTTGGGGCACTTAAGCTAATCAGATGTTTGCCTTACTCTTTTAAAAAATGTGGTCATGAGGCTGATGAATAGAAGTCCACTCCTCTCCAGTTGAAACCAGAGTTGGTTCAAGGCCAAAATGATTTGTCTCAAGGCCAAAATGATTTGTCTCAGGATGGCTGGATTTATTTTTATTCTATATTTATTCTAAAGGCCACTTGGTGTATGAAGTGGTTTAAAATACGCATTTACTGTTTCTATGAGATAACGTACTGACAGACAGACAGGTGTCCAAGATCACCAGTGAAATTCAGGTCTCAGCTGGATATCAATGTATCCCTCCTTCATCTAACTTGGTGTTCTTATGTCCACTGCATTGCATTGTCCTTCAAGGTTCCTATCCCTAATGTCATATACATGTTGAGCTTAACCAGTAAAAATCAATGACACATACTGCTTTTCTAGTTGGCAAAGAGTTAAAGTTAACTTCAGTTAATGAAAACATATGTTATACCAAATTACTAAAAAAAACCAAACAAAAAACAATTTATATGGGGATGTTTTCTTGCATTATTTGCAAGAATATAATGACCCTCCATTAAACCAGTGCAGATCAGCAAAGATATGTGCATGATATAACTCATTTTATTTTATTTGATCCCCCACCATGTAGCTATTTATTTGTTCAGTATTTGCTTAATGATTTTACCTATGTTCATGAAGTCTTTATAATACAGGATAATATGGTGATGGGATGAAGAAACATAAAGAGAAGAAAATGTGGGTGGAGGGCAGATGTGCAGTATCCAACACAGCTGCTCCACTTATTCCATTGACACAGCACTAGAGTAAGCAAGCTATTGTGCCAGCATATGCTATTTAGCATTGAACTAGAGGTGTCTTATGCTAGTGCTATGTCAATTGCGTAAGCCGATCAGTGGTGTGGGATACAGACCTTAATAAGAACAACAACCCCCCCAATCAACAGTGGCCTCTATTTTTCTATATAGAAGGAATAATTTCTTGTTTATCAAAATGACCTTCCAAAATGTGAGCCGCAACATCTTCCTAAACAGCTGCATGCCTTTTTAATTGAACCAGTCTCAGTGGTCTAAATGATGCCTGTGTTAAGTATTGGTTGAGCAGTAAAGTTATTTATTCTAACATACTGGTCTTAGTTAAATTATTGAATTTGAGTTATTTTCCCCTTAACTTTATGTCGAATCTCATAGTTTGGGACACTCATTCTCTCCCTAAAATAATGGGGATAGTAAAGCCAACAGTCAAGCTGGAAGGTTGCTTACAGTATAGCAAAAAAAAAAAAAATCATCATTAATTTGTTAGAGTTTTAAAAAGTAGGTTGCTGACAGCATGGATGATCAAAATTCCAATTTTACCCAGTATGTGTGTGTGTGTGTGTGTGTGTGTGTGTATATATATATATATATATATATATATATGGACTTTCTTTGAGGTATATTAGCACAATGGTACCAATTTAACTAATCTGAGAGTATAATTTGCAAACTCTATTTCTTATCCTACCGTGTTTGCACATTAATGAATTCTAATATTACCCTATATTGGGGAGAAATCCCACCATTAAATTTTATATAGGGCCAGATCTACACCTTGTGTCAATTTTTTATGAACGGAATAAAAAGCAGGAAATAACACTATGAAAACAGTATAAGGAATGTGCATTGTGTCCCAACAGCTATCAGTGCACTTCAATACCACTATAAAGCAGTAGTGGAGATTTAGCCTATGTCTTGCATGGGGTTGTCATCTCTTCTAAAACCAGCCCCAGAAGGATTTTAGATATTTGTATGTTTCATGAATGTAGAGATATGCAAATATAGCACAGCATATTGCTGAACTTTGAGGGTGTTTTCACGAGTGATTTTTAGCCTAACACATAATTTTAAATGTTGCGTGCAAAGTAGGTATTTTTCATTCTAATAGTACTTAATGGAAATGTGTCTTTATAAAAATGGTACAATCAATAGAAGTTGTTCTGTTTCTTAAAAAAAGGGGGGAAGCATTCTTTGCCACATCAAAAAGGGGGGAAGGAGGAGAGAGAAGCTATATAGCATCCAGACATAAATTGTCGAGTAGCATTTCTAAGAACATGGAACTATGAACATGACACCATGCCAACCTGTGTAACACATCAAAAAGATGCAGGGGAGATGTGTATTGTAGTATTCTTAGAATATATTGACAAAAATACATCTGTCTGGATGCCTGAGGTATTCCATTGGCAGGGCTAGGACTAAATACTCTGGGGCGCAGAGAAGCTGGGACCTAGCACAAAATATTTTGGAAATGTGAATATTATTTTTAGTAAAATCTCACCAATCACTTGATATATTTTATACTATTTACCTATTAATTGTTCATTGTTAAGTGCAACTAACCACAAATTAAAATAGACTTCTTCAGTCCCTGCCTTGCATATACTGGGTTGGATCCAGACTTTAGTCATTCTTAGAATAAACCTACTGCAAATAATGGGAAATCGAAGGACTTACTCTAAACATGAGTAGGTCTGGATTCAAAGTGCTTACTCTAACCATGACTATATCTGGATCTAACCCACTGATTTTAAGCAGGAGAAAAGTATGACATATTTTCATTTATTGGATATTTATAACAGCAGCAACAGCAACAGCAGCAACAACATAGTTCTGCTTCTAAACAGAGAAAAATATTGTGCCATGTTTGGAACATGTTGATACGTTTATTCTTGTGGAATTTATCTCTGAAACATTTCTGGTCTCTGCATTGTTTTCTGTGAATCTGATTAAACTATAAGAAAAATGTATCTAATATGTTGTCAGGCCTAGTGTAATGCCCTTGAAATCACCTCTAAAAATGGTTTCTGCCTTGGTTTTATATGTCAATAGCTTCATTTGTTAATTTGGGCTCTAGCACATGAGTAATAGAATGTTCATTTATTATATTTCAGACTGCTTCTTTAATATATCAACATTATAGATAGCTTTTGTAATACATATGGCATGTTGCTTTTTAGCTTTTTATTAATTAGACCTTAATTTTGCATAATCATACATCCAGATTATATCCCAGAGATTTCAGAAGATCTGAAATGCCTTGGTAGTTTATTTCCTACACAATCAATCAAAAAGTTGTGGTTATTTTTTCTTTTCTTTCAGGTATCGATACAAAATTTTGTTCAAAATTGTTTAGCATTGTTCTGTTGAGTGGAATACACTTTATGTTGACTAAGGACAAACATTCACTGTGATGATGAAACAGAACATAACTAAGCTAACAGAATACTGCTGCTATACTGCTAAAGTAACACATATATAATTCGGTTGGACCTAAAGTCCCCCTTCCTTAAGCAGAAGACATCTTCTGCTCATGAAAGCATTGCATGCGAAAAGTGAAACTAAATCCAAAGACATTCTTCCAAAGAGCATGTATACTCTCTTGCACAAGCATATATCCAGAACTACTATAGAACCTGCATAATGACTGGGTTCTGATGACATGCTGGAGCTTGTTGTGGGTTATGTAAGCCATCAGGTTAGGGTTAGGGCTGTGGGGTTCACAGGTACCATAGGTTATGAGAGGGTTGTTTAACCCTTGTATAAGCCACACTCGCTGGGTTCAAATGACATGACAATTCCTGAGCAGGAGTTACATATTCAAAATGGTGGCCAGACACACCCAGCATGAGCCGCGAACAGCCCCATTATAGTACTGGGTGTACTTGTGACTTGCACAAGCTGTTTCAATGGGACATGTACACATGCTGTAACTAGGTCAATGATTGCTTCAACCAATAATACTATTTCCTGACTGGCTTGATGTACAGTCTTGCAGCCTTAATGTTAACCAATAAATCTAGTTATTTGCATTTAATCTGAAATATTGCAAAAGTGTAGAACATTTGTAACATTTTTAAGACCTCATCTGAAAATAAAACAACTAAATGCTTCTGCAGGAGATGACAATAAACCATAGTCTATTTTCTTATGAAGTGGATTTAGCCTATGAACATTTATGCCATAATAAATGTGCTAAGCTTTTAAGGTGCCACAGGACTCTTGTTTACTTATGACATGAGATGGAAAAACCCTACATTTTAAAAAATAATAAAATATAGGACAATAGGACCTCGTGTAAAGACTCAGGATGCTACTAGGAGAAGGATGTTTCCAAGCCATATGCACTTATTTGGGTACTGGAATTCTCTAGGACTGATATTGCAATGTGCAGTATGCATTGTGCATGGAGATGCCTTTGAATATGGTTTGAAAACTGCAGTTGATCTAAAATATGGTCACTTGTTTACTAACTGAAGCTGGGTCATTCAGGCACACTAACTTTTGCTTTGCTTCTGGGCTCAGTTTTAAATGCTGGTTTTAAACTTTAAATGGTTTGGGACCCAGTTATCTCAAAGACCAACTTTTCCAATAAGTACCTACCTCAACTTTGCCAGAGGCCCTACCAAATGAAGTGAAGTGAGTGATTACCAGGAAGATGGTCTTTTGGGCAGTGGCTTCACAGTTATGGCATGATTGCGCTGGCGTTTTTGCATCAGGTGAAGACCTTCCTGTTTACCCATGGCTCTAGTCTGAGCCTTCCAGTTTTAAAATGTGCATTTCATTTTGAGGAGCTTTGCGTTTTGTTTAGTCACCATATATTATCTTGCTTTTGACTTTATGTTCTTCTCTTTATTTTTATACTTCTTTATTTTAAGATACCCACAGAATTTTATGTTATGGGGCAGCATGCATATGTCATAAATAAATAAGTGCTAATGACGACCCCTATTCTGAACTAATACCTTTAGACTTTTCATTTTTTAAAAGTCATACTCTGAAACCCAACATTCTTTGCCAACTACTCAAGAAAGTGAATGAGATCAGGAACAGTGAAAATAGCAATGGTGAAAACTGAAGCATATTCTTGTTACAACTTTGAGCCTCACTGAAGTCTGGTTGGTCAAGGCTTTCGTTATTGTCTTTTCCATGACTTTATAGCAGTACTTACTCATGCAGCAAGCTTATGCTGACATCTGCAAAAAGAATTTCATAGAGAATTTTTTTTTGCAAGCTGACACTGCCTTTTTCCTTCAGACCTACAATATGTGCTTTCATTGTTCCCATACCAACTTATGAATATGTTGATGCCTCTCTCTCTCTCTCTCTCTCTCTCCCCCCTTTTTTAAAAAGCTCCCATCTGAGTTCTGTTCATCACAGATGTTTAGAAACACAGCTGTCCATCTACAGTGGTTCTGCATGAAAGACCATGGTTGTTGAGGACAAAAGAAGGGATTCAGGCAAATATACACTATAAATAGATGGCATTGTCTGCCTCCTCATTTTCCACTAGAGTCCTAAATTTTGGCATCAGAAAATGCACTACAGTGTCAAAGCGGTTTGTACCTCTTCCTTGCTCAGCTTCATGAAAATTGAAATACAAACCCAACCAATGTTGTTCCTATTGTTTTGTGACCAATTAATAAGAACGTGTGTTCTCTCTAAACTACGAAGATGGTCATTCTTCAATATCTTTAAATAGCAAGTACACATAGTACACAGAAATCTTTTAAAACGCATCCACAGCAAATACACTTGCTTCACTGTCAAAGTTCAGTGATGTCCTCAATCAGAAAATCAATTTGTCCTCAAATGTGCTTCAAAATCATACTGCTACAAACCTCTAATTAATAGGCAAGTTTGAGCGTCATCCTTATGAGAGAGGGGGGAAAAACTTGACTCATGACCTACAGTGATCACATAGGTATTTAAAAAAAAAATGGTTAACATTTTTGGGAAATTTTCACCTTGGGGAGAAGGACAGGGTTTTCACATATCTTTTTAAGTGTAGGCAGCTGTTGAGGAGATATATATATATATATATATATATATATATATAATTTTCTTTAAACACCCACTTGCAGGAGCCCAGGAGTTATTCCTGAATGTGTATTGGAGAAGGAGAGGTCACATGGTCTCCAATAGGCATTCAGGAAGTCCTGTCAAGCTCCTCCAAGTTCTAGGGGTACTTTTTTAAAAAGAATAAAAATAAAAATAGACACCTCCCCTCAACAGTACTAATTTTATGCAAATCAATATCCTCTTATGTCTAGAGATGGTGAACTCCCCCATGCCTGCCTAGCACACCTGGTGGGCGCATTGACCAAGCTGCTGAACGGTCTGCAAGCAGCTGGTGGGTAGCATCCCACTTTCCCATGAAGCGCCATTATACGCAACATCGTCGGTAAGCATTTTCCATAAATTGCCATTTTGCATGGTGATTTATGCAAAATTGCAGGCATGAATATTCCAATAGTCTGCAAGCTGGCATCTGGGGGGCAGGGAGCCCCAAACCAGATTCCTATCTTTGTCCTCTTCCTTAGTGAATAATGTCCTCTTTGGGAGCACCCTACCACTGAAGGAAGAGAGCACAGTGTCAAGTTTCTATAACTCCCCCTTTCTGCTGTGCAGTTCCCACTAGAAACTGCACAAGAAAGGGGAAGTCAGAGAAAATCCCTCCCCCAACACTCCATTCTGCCAACAGCACTGGAATTCCACTGAGCACAAATTTGGATCCAATCCATAGATTGGTAGTGATTTCCAAATCCATAACTCTTTTTAGTATTGGGGTTTATCATGTTCAAATCGCACTTTCCTCAAAATTGCTGCTTTAAGCCCCAGTATTTTCAGATCTACTGATGTGTTTCCCCCCACCCCCAAAAATCTTTTACTTTTGCTGTTACTCATTAACTTTTAGGAGAATTTGTACTTCTAAGCTCTCATGTTTTCTAAGTATAGTGTATATTGAAAGAAACTAAAAATATTGATAGGAGGAGGACAGCTACAATTTTTTATAACTAGTAATATTTACTAATAATATTGACTGATACTTGATTTTGTTTAAACAAATTGCCAATTGTTGATAGACTTCTCAATGGGATGCTCAGCCTACTTCATTTCCCTTTATTATGGTCTTGTTATAGTAAATTAACGCTAAGGGAGAAATTCCAGGAGATCGTTTATGTCAAAATATTTTCCATGTTTTAAAAATGGCTGACATGGGAGGATTTTTTTTTGTATCTTCTCTTGCAACCTGATATCAGAGTACTAAGGCACCATGTCCTAAAGGTATTTTGCATTCTGATTGTTCCAGTAAGACCCACTTATCCATATTATACCAAGCCACAATAGCTGTCAACTTGGCAGCATGATAGTAAAGCTTTACATCTGGAATACCCGTCCTCCCTTTATTGATTGGATTCTGCAATGTAGTTAAAAATATTCATGTCCTCTTCCCTTTCTATATAAAGTTTGATACCTTTTTTATTGCGGGTAATGGAAGGTGGAGAAATAACGAGGTGACACACAGAACTGGATTTTAAACAGGGCCATTTTATTAAAGATCTGCAGAGTGGGTTAACCTATGCGGGCATCCTAAATATTTCAGGGCGAAACATTCACCGTCTGTGAAGTGGCACTTCCCAGTTCACCACAACCCAGACTGCCCCTTATGGGGTAGGAAGGCCTTCCGATGTTGACCTCCCCTTGCACCGTACAGCTCCGAGTAGGTGAGGAAGGTTGGCCTTAAAAGTAACCCTTATCCCACCAGCTGAGGCTGTATAATTCACAGCTGGGGGCCCTCAGGCATTACCAATCACCAAAACAGTGCCTGTGAATGCTCACCTACCCTATGATGCTCCAGATGCCCGCACCTACCTGCCAAAACTTAAAAGTGACCGAAACATTAATTAACACCACCTATTTAATACTCCCTGGCTGTTTTGCTGTATGAAGCAGGTGAAAAAAACCATAACCAAAAGCGATTATGAGCCAAAAATTCCTACTTGGCCCTCAACAGAGCGACCGGCAAACCCACACTACCCACAGGGAGGGAGGGAGGGAGGGAGCCACAAAAATGAAGAGGCAGCAGGGAGGGGTAAGCCTGAGTTTAAACCTCTCAGTCCCCTCCCTGCCATGAGGCACTACGGGAGCAGCCAATGGCTGCCTCCCATGCTGCCTCTTCACCCCACCCCCACCCGCAATGGCCTCCACGTGCACAGGCAAACCGGGCACGTTATGAAGGCATTTTTGCAATTTTTGCAAGATACATATAGGAACTGTAATCAGAAATGCTGAAAATAAAAATAAATATAAATATAAATAATAATAAAGTAAGCTTTTTGACTCTGTTTATCCATCATTCCATAATATGCAAAGATCTATGCTGCAACCTCTTTTTGCAGAGTCTATTAATTTTCTACAATTGATATTTATCTATCTTTTAAAGTCCGTAACTGTGTGTTTATTTCATGGTTTCTTCCATTCAAACATGTAATCTGGTTGGAGGCTAATTCCTATAATCATATGCCTGATTTCTCAGTGTGATTATTTACTTTTTAAGACTGAGTCTAACCTGCAGACTGCATTCTCAAATCATAACTCTAGCAATCTTTGGGCTGGCAGTGATTTCAAGACTGTGTGGGTTGTAATCCAGTACCTAACTTTCTTTGCTGTGTTTCTACTTCTTGTAGTATCATCAGGCATAACTATTAATCTCTTTTAAGTTTAAATAGGCATGAGATTGTGAGCATTGTGTTTTAAAGTTCCCGGATTATATCCATCATCTGAGAAACTGAGTGCAAAGCAAAAGCGGTGAGCACCCATGCAGTTCCAACAACCCATGGATTCTCGTTAGATGTGAACTGGGCCAGTGTTTTCAAGGAAATTGCACAAAAACTGTAGCTACATTCTCTGATCTAGAACCACACACACATAGGGGATCCCTATGGTGATTGCCAAAGGAAGAATCAATGCTTGACCAGGGATACATACCTTGGCCATTGACAGGAAGAGTTTGTCTGGGCTTGGCCTTTTTTTTGCCAAAAGTACTATAAAAAGCTGCCTAAGGCTACCTTAGGCCCATGCACAAGATTGTGCTGCAAAACCTTCTGTTTTCCATCCATTTCATTTTCAATCCCCCTGAAGATTGTTGGATTCTGATTCCCTTTAGTGCCAAGGTCAGCAACAGGAAGGTCATGTGACCTGATTGGCACTGGGTTGCTTCAGCAGCACTCTTGAAAAGAAGGAGAAAATAGAGGAAGATTGACATAGAGAGAGATGGGAGTGGGGCGGGGGGGGGGCAAGAACAGATTTAGAGGATCTAGACTAGTAAAGGTTGAAATAATATGAGGAAACAATTAAACTGTGCCCAACATTGGGGCCTTAACCTTGAAGATCTAGCTACAGTTATCTGTGCCTTGATTACATCAAGGTTAGACTATTGCAATATGTTCTGAGTTGGGCTACTCTTAAACCTCATCCAGAAGCTTCAAATTGGTTCAAAAGTGTGGCAGCTGGGCTTCTAAGTGGTGCATAGCATCATGATCACATCACCCCAATGCTGAAAAATTGGCACTTGTTGCCAATTGTTTTCTGCTGCTGGCTTTAACCTTTAAAGTTATAAATAGCTTTGGGACTGGCTATCTGATGTACCACTTGCCTCAGTATAAAACTTGCTTGGTTGTTAAGATCAGCAGAAGAGGCCCTTTTGAAGATACCCTTGCTTACAAAGGACCACATGTTGAGAAGGGTTTTCACTTGTGTTGCTCCCAAACTCTGTAGTGCATTCCCTTCAAAGCTGCAACTGGTCCCCATTCTGTCTGCATTTAGGAAGGGGGTCTTTTTGACTTGGCTTTTCAAAATTGTTATTATGCTTTTTACAGTTGTTTTTAGTGTTTCACTATGAGCCTATCTACACTACTGCTTTAAAACGGTTTAAAATGGTTTAAAATGGTTTATAACAGTAGTGACAACTGTTGGGGCCCAGGACACACTCCATATACAGTTTTCAAAATATTTTTAAAGTGTTGTATCCTGCTTAGTGTAGATAGGTCCTATGTTTTATTTGATTTATCGTCTGATTTTTTTTGTAAGCCATTGGGCTTACAGGTTTAACATATCTATTCTTCCTTTATTTTTCTGTTTTAAAATGGATTTTAATATAGCTATGTGATTTTCATTTGTTTATTTATTTTCAGTTAACAATGCATGTATTTTATTGTCTGAAAAATACCGGAGGGGAAGAACAATATGGTGACTCTCCCCCACTCCAGTTCTAGTACAGAAGCTGACTGAGAGTTAAATTCTTCTTCAGTGGTGCTGACAGCACCTGAGGGCAGCAGGCTAGCTAAGGGGACATCATCATCAGTGATCACTTGTATCTGAGTAAAATTGTCTTCCAAGTAAAATTATCTACCAAGATTATTTTTCAGAGTTAGAGGGACTTTAGCGGTGGGTCCACAGATGACTGTGGAGGCCAATCCTGGATCCACACAGCCTCCCACAGTGAGGGCATAGGTTACCAGATGGAAGCCGGTCGCAGTGAGGGTTTTCTTGGTGTATTTTCTGCTTAGCTCTTTTATCTCTTTCTGTCTGTCTATCCTCTTCTTCAAAATCCATAGCACCTTTGGTAACAGCTGACCTCCAATTGGGTCGCTCCTGGGCCAAATCTTCCCAGTTCTCGATGTTTATTTTGCATTTCTTCAGGTTAGCTTTGAGAGCGTCTTTAAACCTCTTTTGCTGTCCTCCAAGGTTATGTTCTCCATCCTTAAGTTGGGAGTAGAGCAGCTGTTTTGGAAGACGGTAATCAGACATTCAGACAACATGCCCGGTCCAGCGGAGTTGATTTTGGATGATCATTGCTTCAACGCTAGTGATCCTCGCTTCTTCCAGGACACTGATGTTGGTTCATCTGTCTTCCCAAGTAATTTGCACAATTCTCCGAAACCAACACTGGTGGAATTTTTCAAGAAGCTAGAGATGGTGTTTATATGTGGTCCATATTTCGCAGGTGTACAATAGGGTCAGTAATATAATAGCTTTGTAAATACGCATTTTGGTTTCCCTATGAATATCCCGATCTTCAAGGACTCTGCGCTTCATTCGGAAGAATGCAGTGCTTACAGAGCTAAGTCAGTGCTGGATTTCAGCACTGATATCCACTTTTGTGGAGAGATGGTTATGAAGATAGGGAAAGTGGTCAACGTTGTCCAGCATCATGCCGTTAAGTTGGATTAATGGTGCTATGGTAGGACCAGTTTGCACAGATTGGTAGAGCACTTTGGGTTTTTTTAATGGTTTCTTTTAATTTCCCCCACTCCAGTTCCAATACAGAAGCTGACTGGAAGTTAAATTCTTCTTCAGTGGTGCTGACGGCACCTGGGGGCAGCAGGCTAGCTAAGGAACATAGAGTAGACATGGTACAAACAGCGCTGTCCTCCTCCAACACCTCTTCTCCGCTCTGCGCTGTCCAGCATCTGCTATCTGAGGTGTCTGCCTCACTCTGTCTACTGGTAGGGCCAGCCCTGGGTATTTGATATTAAAAACAAAATGCCCTGCACCCAGTTGTTTGATCTAACTGTCCCACATTGGATTTAAATTTTAAATCAAGATAGTTAATAAAAATTGGTGTGGTTAATTTTGCAACTCCCTTGCAAGTCACACAAGCAGGGAAGAGGATATGATAAGTTATTCCTGTGACTATTTCGATATCAGTGATGAATGTATAAGGCAAATGAGTACGGAAGTTTATTCACCATCTTCTGCTTTGTATAAATGTCTGTCATAGGCAATAGGTTTATTGTAGTTTTTGGCAGTGGAGAAAAGCATTGACTCACCGTGCAAGGCATTGCACAAATAACCCAATAGCACAATAGTGATTCAGAATGGATTTGCATTATGTCTGTGCTTTTGAACAGGGAACAAGGCACAATAAAGCCAGGGCTTGAATGCAGAATCATGGGCAATAATCAGGTTGTCCTTTTGAAAAAGAGCAAAACTACCTGCTCATCTTTATAGAAGAACCCTGCCATTTACCACCTGCAATTAAGATAGCTCAGTGCTTTTGATTAGAGAGCCCTGTACAATTAATATGATCAGTGCTTTTGAACTGAGAACAACTAAGCCAATTGTACGGGCAATGTACAATAACGATGACAAAATTGCAGAGAGAGGCACACACTCACACAGCACAAACCCACTTTTGGAGCAATGCAGTGACATTATTTAGAAAGGCAGCAATATTCAAGGAAATAAACTGAAGGTTTCGCACATTCCTACATGTAAGGATACTTTGCATCAGAGCTGAGGGTTTTTGTAGTTGAGAAGATCAAAGTCATGGCATCCTAGACTCAGGTGCAAGAAACAGCTTTTTAAAAAAGAAGTGGCTGCCAGCCCTTCTGCAGACCCATAGATGTGAGCATCTTTGAATAAGAGGTAAAACAAACAAGAGGGAGGAGAGAAACCACTTTGAAAATGTTTACAGACCCAGTCGATAACATTTAACAAGATTGAGTGTAGCCATAGAATAATTAGGGTGAGTCTCGATTATTAAAAAAATAAAGAGAAAAATGCAACCAGCAGCTGTTACAGACCCCCTCAGACAGTACAAAAAAAAATTCATTGAGCAACTACTGAGTTGTTCAAAACCACACAGCACTTTCCCAGAGGGGACTTTAACTGTCCAAACATCTGCTGGATGACAAAGCTACTGTAAATGTGGATCAGCAAATAGATTCCTGGCCAAAAACCACGAACCCTAAAAAGAAATCCCAGCTCCTGGCTTCTGGAGAGGACCATTTTATTGTTCAGTCAAGACATCCCTGGTATTACATGTTAGGGGAAACTGCTTTGGAAGTATTCCTTTCACTTAATGGTGGCAGAGTAGCTGAAAACAGGAAGGCGCCTGGTAAGCTCATTTCATTCAAGATGCAAACGGAAGGCAAAGCCCCTGGAACTAGGGTGGCCACTTGTGAATTGGCAAAAAAAGAGGACATGAATCACCAAAAAAGAGGAGAAAAGAGGGCACAAATTTGCATAAAATGTACATATGCTAATTTATATGTATAGATGCAAATTTAGAAATATTATAATTTAAGTAGAAATAGAATACATCTCACCATAGTATGGAAGACATGTGTGCCTTTCTCAGTCTGCTGTCCACATGCTGTTGATGGTTCATTATTTTTAACCCAGACTTGGACTGGACCGTCCTTCAAAGTGAGGACTAGGGATGTGTATCACATCGTTAAAATGTACGATAACAATACGATAAGGTCGTTATCGTGCATGTTTTTAACAATGACGATACGATAGAAAATCCTACGATAATCATCGGAGACAATAATTTTCGGGCGATTTTATCGTTTTATCGGTCTGCCATATAAATATACCAATAACTTCTGTATTTTAAAAGTTAGAGGCTTGAAACTTGGTCACAGTGCTTCTGGGGTATGCCTAAGTATGTAAATGAAATTTGAGATTGATCCCTCCAACCCTTGATTTTATATTAATTTTTTAAAGATCATTTCCGTTCTGACAGGTGTCATTCTGATCTGTCAGAACGGAAATGATCTTTAATAAATTTATATAAAATCGAGGGCTGGAGAGATCAATCTCAAATTTGGCACATATGTGTAGCAACATGTGCTACACATATGTGCCAAATTTGAGATCGATCCCTCCAACTCTCAATTTTATAATGAATTTTTTAAAGATCATTTCCGTTCTGACAGATCAAAATGACAGCTCACCAGACCTGTGAGAATGGAAACTATCTTTAAAAAAATAATATATAATCGAGGGTTGGAGGGATTGATCTCAAATTTCATACACACACTTAGGCATACCCCAGAAGCACTGTGACCAAGTTTCAAGCCTCTAACTTTTAAAATACAGAAGTTATAGGCATTTTTCTTTCTGCCAAAAATATCATTTTTTAACTATAATTATCGTGAAGACGATACGGATCACCTACAATATGAATGAAGACGATATTTTTTTTGGTCCAAAATGACGATAATGATAAAAAATGATATTTTTTGGCATGCACACCCCTAGTGAGGACACTTTCAAAATAAGAAGACAGTCCTCTGGGCTGTGAGCCCTTCAAACCAAGGACTGCCCTCTGTAAAAGAGGAAGCATGGCCACCCTACCTGTAACCCAGGATGCAGTGACATCATGGCATTATTTGCTGGGACCATCTTATTAAGCACCCAGTAGGCAGTGAGCAGCATTTGAGACTCAAAAGATTTGGATGAAGGAAAAGGTTGCTAACCTGTTTCTTCTTCCTGGTAACATATTCTGTGCATTCATAAGTAATTCTGCATATACTAACAACAAACTCATTCGTCAAGTGTAGACCTATGCAGTCAAAATGACTACATAGTGAGGTATCAGCAAGGTTGGAGGAAACCAAAGGTTTATAGAAGTTCACAAATATCTTCAGAAAAGGTGCAGGAGGAAAAACAAATAAAATCCGATAAGGACTAAGCATGTTCAGTGTTAGTATGGAATTCTGACTGCAGTTGGGGGTTGGGGGTGGAATAGAAAACCAGGGTGGGGAGAGAGAATGGGAGGGGGTATCCTGAAAAAGATTGTGGCTGCCTGGTTGCCTGGAATTCAGAAGAGAAGCACTCCACTTGGCAACATTCTGGGGCAGGCCCAACTTGTTATTTAGATTGCATAAGTGTCCCATATCTTTCCCATAATTGGGAGTCTGTCTACCTGTTTGCCCAGGTAAAAATAAGTAAGCCCTGTCCACCAGTACCGCCATATAGGGCTCATCTACACCTGCAGCTCTTTGGGGAGTGGGGAGGGACGATCACGGAGTTTTGCATTTCCGGGATTATCTGTCAGGTGCCGCATCCAGTGAGTTGTCCCAGAAGTAAAGAGGGTCTTTCCGGGACGCCATTGTTTTTTGTTTTTGTGTAATTGTGCAATTGCACGGGGGCGATCCTGCGCAAAGGAACTTTTTTATATAGAAAAAAATACAACAAACTTGGCACTGGAAGATGCCAAGCGCCATCCCAAAGTTGGTGAAAATGCTCTCCTTCTTACCTCCGATACCCATGAACTCCCCCCCCCACAGCTCCTTGCCTGTTTCCTGAGTCCTGCTACTCGTAGGGAAGAGAGAGGACCCCGAGAGGGAGAGCCGCACTTTCCACGGAGCTCAGGATGGTTCCAAGACACTGGGAAAAACTATCCCGGGAGAACTGAGTGCTCATCCCTGGTTCACCCTGGGATCAGCTGTGCATCATTTAGACATGCAGAGATGACCTCATTACCACCCCAGGATAAATGGCAGGTATAGACAAGCCCATATTCTCTGTCAGTAAGAAATAATGCAAAAATCTTGCCATGCCGCTACTCTTCTTCCCAGCTTCCTGCTAGCTGGAAACTAGCCTTACTATAAGTGCCAGTGCATGGGGCAGCCTAGGAGCTCAGTACTAACTCTCACTCAGCTCAGAATATTGTGTCCTGCCATAAAGGTAAAAGGATATCCATACAGTGAGGGTGCTGGTGCTGGTGGCTGCTTTTGCATTACCATCCTCCTATGCACCAGTGTTGCTCTAAGTTATAGAGAAGGGATCCCCAAGTTTTTTGGGTTTTTTTGTGGCTGGAATTTTGAGAGCGTCACGAACATTCTCACAAAATGGCTGCTGTGGGGGCAGATTATCCATTCATACAATGGCTGCCATGGTGGGCATGGCTGGTCAGAGAATACTCATTTCCCAGAAACCAAAGTGATCACACTGAAAGAAAAGTAACTTGCCCAAGAACCTAAGTACAAAACAGAGGTGGGGTCTGAGCTCCAAAACACAAAACTTAAAAAAAAAAAAAATTCAAATAAAAGATGTTCCCAAAGAACAGCACTTCACTTTGCAGCAAGCCAGCCTCCAAGTTGTTGTTATTTTGAAGTATTAATTTTAAAAATCGTAAGAAATAAAAAAAATTGGAGGGACAAGGAGCCTAGCAGGTGACAAGAGGGGTATCCATGGGGACATTGGTGCCCATGGTCACCCCATTGGGATCCAAGTCGTAGATTAAGTTTCCTTTAATGTAAAGGACTGTGTATATGCAGTAAGTGGTCTAACGATATCAATTATTGGGCACAAACAACTGAGTCTGTTGGTCCATCTAATTCAGTATTGTCTACTGCTGCTCTCCAGGGTTTCAACCCTACCTGGAGATGCAAACGAAGGAACCTGGGGCCTTTTGAACACAAATTCAATAATATATTGTGGTGAATTTTTGAAAGGCACCTATATTTCGTAATAGCTGAAGAGATGAGATATGCATGTGCTAAATCAAAATGTTAGATACTTCCCACCCATACAGTTTTCTTATTTTATGCCTCGATCGTTGTGGTGAGGCTATGTTTTGGGTAATCCATCCAGACTGTAATCCTGTATCACTTACCTGCTAGAGTAAGCTCAACTGAACTCAGTAAGGCTTAATTTTGAGTAGACATGTATAGGATCACACAATTATTTTTCTTCCATATTGAGAGACTCATAAATTAGTTAGAAGAGAAAAGGTAAAATAACCATTGAGTTCAAGTTGACAACCTTATTGATGATTTTGTTTTTTTCTGATGATGATAGAAAATAAGTAAATATAAAATAATAATAATAATAATAATTATTATTATTATTATTATTATTATTATTTATAACCCGCCTCTCCCTTCGGATCGAGGCGGGGAACACAATGTAAAATACAAGAATCACAAACAGTTTTTTAAAAAATTAAAAACAAGAGAAAATACATCATTAAAACATCTTAAAATTCATCCGGATAGGCCTGCCAGAAAAGAGCAGTCTTCATGACTCTCTTAAATTCAAGAAGACTGCTAATTTGTCTAATCTCCTCCGGCAGACCATTCAATAGTCTGGGAGCGATGGAAGAGAAGGTCCTCTGGGTAACACTCACCAGCCTGGCTGGCTTGAGTAAGTTCTTCCCAGAGGACCTAAGTGTGCGGGGCGGATTGTACGGAAGAAGGCGATCCCGCAGGTAGCCTGGGCCCAAACCATGTAGGGCTTTAAAGGTAATAACCAACACTTTATACTTCGCCCGGAAACTGACTGGCAGCCAATGAAGTGATTTTAAAACTGGTGTAATGTGGTCACCCCTAGATGTACCAGTGACCAACCTGGCTGCCATATTTTGAACAAGTTGAAGTTTCCGGACTAGGCACAAAGGTAGCCCTATGTACAGCGCATTGCAGAAATCAAGCCTCGAAGTTACCAGCGTGTGCACTACCGTCTTTAGGTCTTCCAACTCTAGGAAGGGGCGCAGCTGGCGTATCAGCCAAAGCTGATAGTAGGCACTCCTGGCCGTCGCATCAATCTGAGCTGTCATCTGGAGCGACAGATCCAGGAGTACCCCCAAGCTGCGAACACAGTCTTTCGGGGGGGGGTAACCCCATCCAGAACTGGTTGACACACCTCCAAACCCAGGTTGCGGCCTTTGACAGAGAGCACATCCGTCTTGTCTGGATTCAGCTTCAGTTTGTTTTTCTTCATCCAGCCCATTACCGCCTCCAAGCGTTCATTCAGAGGAGACACACTAGCTGACGATGTTGTTGAAGGCATAGAGAAATATATTTGGGTGTCATCAGCGTATTGATAGCACCCCTCCCCATGCCTCCGGATGATCTCTCCCAGCGGTTTCATGTAAATGTTAAACAGCATTGGGGAAAGGATGGCACCTTGTGGTCACCACATAGCAACTCCTTTTTTGAAGAGCAGCTATCCCCAAGCATCACCATCTGGAACCTGCCCGAGAGATAGGATCGGAACCACTGAAGCACAGTGCCCCCGATTCCCAATTCCCCCAGGCGCTCAGAAGGATACCATGGTCGATGGTATCGAAAGCCACTGAGAGGTCCAGGAGTACCAGCAGGGACACACTCCCCCTGTCAATACTAAGGTGTAGATCATCCACTAAGGCAACCAAAGCGGTCTCAACTCCGTATCCTGCCCTGAAGCCGGTTTGAAATGGGTCTAGAAAATTAGTGTCATCCAAGACTGCCTGGAGTTAAAAGGCAACCGCTCTCTCGATCACTTTGCCCAAAAATGGAAGATTTGATACTGGCCTGTAGTTATTAAGGTCCAGGGGATCCAGGGAGGGCTTTTTTAGAAGCGGCCTTACCACCGCCTCTTTAAACATGATGGAAAGCTCCCCTCCCTGAGAGATGCATTAATGATATGTTGTAGATGTGATCTAACTGCATCTCCTCCCTGGATGACCAGCCAAGAAGGACAGGGATCGAGAGGGCAAGTCGTCCTCCTCACACATCCAAGTACCTTGTCCACATCCTCGGTACTCACTAACTGAAACTGATCAAGTGTAATCCTACTCACGGAGTCACTGGACACTCCACTGTCAGCCTCTGCTATAACAATGGCATCTAAGTCGGCTCTTATCCGAGAGATTTTATCTGAGAAATGATCGTTAAAGGCATCACAGCGAACTACCGAAGGCTCTAAAATCAGATTCAGGGAAGAAGGTGCCTGGGTTAGACCCCTCACCACCCTGAACAGTTCTGCTGGATGTGAATTCGCAGACGCAATGCGTGCAGAGAAGAAAGCTTTCTTCGTTGCACGTATTGCCACCCCATAGAAACGAAGATGTTCTCTATGTCGTGTCTTGTCGGATATAAGTCGAGTTTTCCGCCATCGGTGCGCCAGTCGTCGTCCTTTCTGCTTCAACTCCATGAGGTCTTCTGTATACCAGGGTGCCCTATTAGAAGCGGGCCGGAGAGAACGTTTGGGGGCGATCATGTCGATAGCCCTAGTTAGGTCTTGATGTGTATGATATTATCAGAACATGAGAGATAAACTTGTTTCATTTAAAGGCATTTTCTCTGTTTCTTCCCATCTTGAAACCAATATTGTGGAAAGACCCAAAGGAAAAATGACAATTAATATGGGTATCAGTGAGAATCAATATGGATAGTGATAAGAGATCTGTATGTGTGTATGAGAGAGACAGAGAGAAAGTGTTCTTCCTTAAGACAAGTAAATGAATTCTGTCATATTTCTCCTTTGAGCCTTCCCACAAAGTTGGTTTCAAGTCAACAAGGGACGGAACATGAAAGTGCCTTTTAAGGTATTACTGCATTACTTTTCAGTCTGTAGGGAACACTTAGTGGGTTTTGCTATTGTATTTCCATTTAGAGAAATATTTACACGTGCAGAAAAAGTGCTCTCCAACCTTCACAGATAAGAATGTTAATAAAACCATTTATATTCTATATTTATGCACGTATTTTGGAGAGGGAAAAAATGCTTGTCTATTATATTCAGTGTAAAGGAAATACACGGGGATCCCCAGTGTATGCATTTTATTTTTGTTTTGTTCTTATAAAGAACGGGCCCTCTTTAGGTTGTCAACAATGTCTTGATTCCACCGCCAATATCCAGGATGAGATTTAAGGCTGCTCTCTACAATTTTAGGAGTTGTAAAATATCCTTCCATCAAAGTAGAAGAATTTAGGCTGCAATTCTATACACACTTGGGAGTCAGCCCCATTGAACCAAGTAGGAATTACTTCTGAGTAGACATGCATGGGATTGCAGCAATTACTTCATTTATAGCTTTATCCTAAATATAATGAGCCCAATCCAGTGAGTACATTATATGCACACCTGCTGAGTTCCATATATGCAAAGGGACTTTTGCCTGTTCATTCTGTCCAGTATTGTCTTGGAATCACATCACAACCTTCTCTTTAAACTCAGGATTCAGGAAGAGAAGAAAACAAGCAGAAGCAGGACTGCATGCATGTTTTTAATCAATTGGTGCCGGTTGGCCCAGTCCAAGCAACACCCACTGATTCTCATGTGTGAGAAATCTTCCATTCCTTTTATATGATGAAGAAATAAGGAAGAACAAATCAGTTCTACTTCACATTTATTCACCTTTAGCCTGGTCCAGTCCTGGTTTTGTATTAATCCACATTAATCTGTACATATAAGTATCTTTTTCATTCCATGTATTTTGCCTTGTATCAAGATTTTGTGTTGTTGTTTTCACCCTTCAGTTTAAACTTTTGTGGGTGGGTCCACTTTCCAGTGACTCCCCAACCCCCCCCCCCCCACACACACACACACAGAGCATTTATCTATTGATGGAAAGTCCTCACCAGAGGTCAATTTAGCAATACATTTGTCTGACCTCTCACTGAAGTTTGCTTTCCTCCCATGAGTACAATATACCAGATAGTTTCTTTCTTTCTAGGCTTTCTCTGTAGAAAATACTCTATATAGTATATTGAATCTTTCCATTCTCTTAATGTTGCTGCAGCAGAGATGTGCGCAAAAGTAATCATAACTCCTCAATATAACACTGGTGAACATATTCCAGTAATGGAAACCTTTGTAAACATTGTTAAGATTATTGAAAATAAATCTCTTCTGTCCATTTTTATCACTGAATCAAGAGTGCATAATGAAATAACCTTTCTCCTCTTCGATAATCTCATAGTTGCTCTTTTAAATAAATTACTAAGGGTAGTATTCTATATTCCTGTTATGTAGGTGGTATATGCACGTTGACCACTTGATGATTATAGGATCAAATTGTGACATTCATATGTGATTAAGTAGAGCCCTGAACAGCTTTTGCCATCCTTGGAAACTTATTCATTTAGGGCACAATCCTAGGCATGTTTAGAAAGAAAATAGTCCTAAAACTCCTAGCATGTTGGCTGGGGGATACATACAATATTTGTACATGATATTAAAACTGTTTATATTTTACAAACAGATAAACAGACAGCAGACACATCCATATCCAAACAGAAATACCATGACTTGATTAAAAATGTCATCAGATGTTGCCAATTTCCTGGAAACAGAGGAAGGTCTTAACCTGGCACCGAAAAGAAAACAGTGTTGGTGCCAGGTGGGCCTCATTGGGGAGATCATTCCATATTCACCCTTGTTGCCAATTTCTGAGCACCTGGAGGATAGTTTAGGTGTTTCTCATAGTGTCCAGGTATGTGCATGCCAGGAGAGGTGCTCTGCCAGGTGTTGTGGTCCAGAGCTGTGAATGGCTTTATAGGTCAAAACCAGCACCTTGAATTGGGCTTGGAAACATACAAACCAGTGTAATTGGGCCAGAATTGATGTTATATCTCCCAACTGTCTTGTCCCTGTTATCTATCTAGCCATCACATTTTGCACAAGCTGCAGCTTTTGAATCATCTACAAAGGCAGCCCCACAAAGAGTGCATTGCTGTAATCTAACTTAATTGTTACTAGGGGTGTGCAATGGATTGGGTCCAATCCACGATCCGGACCTGATCCAGGAGAAATCGGATAAAATTATCCGATCTGATCCCCAGCACCTGGATTGGCCGATCCAATATGTGTTGGAGCGGAGGATCGAACCCCTTTCCCCCACTCACACCCCTCACCTGCTGGGGTCATCAATGGACGGCCCTGGCATGTAAGGAGCATGAGGGGGAGGAGGGGGCTTACCTGCCGGGGCGGTCCGCTGCCATCCGCGGGCACCAGCGGACTGCCCCGCAGGTAAGGAGGAGCGCAAAGGGGGGGCTTACCAGCCGGGGCCATCCACTGGCATCCGCGGGTGACAGTGGATGGCAGTGGACGGCCTGGCAAGAAAGGAGGATCGCAAGGGGGGAGCAGGGGGGGCCCTCACTTACCTGCAGGGGCGTCCGCCATCTTCACCTGCCGTAGATCTACTGAGCACTAGGCTTCGTGGCCTAGTTCTCAGTAGAGCACCAGGTGACATCACCTGGCGCTCTACTGAGAACTAGGCCGCAAAGCCTAGTGCTCAGTAGATCTACGCAGGTGAAGGCGGTGGACAGCCCTGCAGGTAAGGAGGATCACCAGGGGGGCTTACCTGCCGGGGGCCCTCCGTTGCCATCCACTGCCACCCAGGCTACAGCAGATGGCAACGGACGGGCCCACAGGTAAGGAGGATCGCAAGGGGGAGGAGGGAGGGGGCTCCCACTTACCTGCCAGGGTCATCTGCTGCCGTCCGCTGGCGCCCGCGGGCGCCAGCGGAAGAGAGCAGAAGGCCCCTGCAGGTAAGAAGCACAAAGGGGGAGGGACAGGGAGGGGGGAGTTAGGCCCCCACTCACCCCCCTGCCACCATTTTTCCCCATAGATTTGCATTGGGGGAAAGCTTTCTTTCCCCCAATGCAAGTCTATGGGGAAAAATGGCGGCCGATCCGAAAATCGGATGTCCGATTTTCACATCGGGATCAGGTCCTATCTGATCTTGGGGACCTTTGATTTTGTTCCGATCTGATCTGGAACAAAATTGGAGGTCCTGATCCAGTCCCGATCTGATCTGGGGGGTCCATGCACACCCCTAGTTGTTACCAGTCTGAAGACAACTGAAGCTAGGTTATCTTGTCCAGATAAGGGCATAGCTGGGCCACCAACTGAAGTTGGGAGAATACACCCCATGCCACTAAAGCCACTTGAGCGGCAAGTAACAAAGATTGCTCCAGGAGAACCTCCAAGCTATGAACAGCACTGTTACAGGGAGTGCAACTCCATTCAGAATAGGTTGAACACTGTCTATCTGGTCAAAAGAATCACTCATCAACGTTATCTTAATCTTGTCCGAATTAAGCATCAGTTTATTACCCCTCATCCAGTTCATTGTCGCAGCCCGGCACTGATGTAGCACATCCACAATAGGTTAGATCCAGAGTTCCTCAGACCAGAACTCAACCCCTGACACTCTCACCTGATGAAGTGAAGGGATATTATTTTTGCTCATTTCCTACAGTCCCTCAACCTCCTGAAAACATAGTCTGAAGGATTGAGACACAGTGTGGGAGGTTGTGGGAGGTATTGCAAGGTGAAAGGGAGTTGGCAAAAATGGCCTTCACCACTCCTGCTTCCAGCAGAACCCCCCACTGGATATCAGTCCATTCTGCAAATAGAAGGAGCCCTCTGGACCCAACTCAATGCTTTTTTCAGTGGAACATGAGTCATTCAGTGTTCAGTAATCCAGGGATGTAAAACTATGTGTGAACCATCCTCAAGTTATCTTGTTAGTGTTCACTTAGATTGCAGCTACTCAAGGAGATTTAGGTTAGGGTCACCCGATTGAATGGGACCTCTTTGCAGCAAGGCTTTTGATTTGTTCTAAGTAACATCTTCAGTTCTCTTCATTCTATACCAAACTGTTCTCCTGAACCAAGATATTTGCAAGCCATGCTTAAGTTCCTTTTACATCATTAGAATCTAACTGTGTGCTTAAGAACCTTTTGGATTTCAACATCTCTGCCTTGACTGACTCCCAATATTTTCTGGTGTCCAACCAGTGGAATTCACATGGATGCAACTGTCTGCTCTGCTATGGGACGATGTATAATTCTAGAAGATTCAGACCTACAAACTCCATTCTCTTCTGTGTCAGGGAATAATCCTCACATGAATTGGGAGATCATGGTTCCATGCAACGATAATATCCCACAGTGATGATAATAATTATCCATGGTGCTGCCATCCCTAAAGATACACATGCATTCGTTGGAGACCTTGTGTATACACTCAGGAGCTAACAATGCATCACAGTGGTGCTTGAAAGTGAAGAATACACAGAGTTTAATCTTTTTAGCTGAAGAGGTCTATTATTCTGCTTCTTTTGGCATCCAACATCTCCATGAATCAATCTCTCTCTCTCTCCCTCTCTCCCTCCCTCTCCCTTTCTCCCCCTCCCTCCCCCCCCCCCCCCCGGTGTGTGTGTCTTTTCTGGTCTTTTCCTTTAATTTAGCGTTAGATTTGGAAGTCTGGGGCTGGATTAGGTTAGTCATGATATTCATAATGCAAGGTAAAGATTTATATTCCTTTTGTCAATGTGTAAAGGCTCCAAACATCTGCAGCTAGAGCCCAGCAGCTTAACAGAAACATCCCTGCCCTGACCACATAATTGTTAAATTGTGCATGTAAAATGGTTTCAGGATATTTCTGTGCCTCTTCTAGCAGGTTATCATGGAAAAACTGCCAGAAAACATTGTGGTGTTTATATATCCTTTAGGTTAAGAACCCAAAGGTCAATAGTTGCCAAAAGCATCTTTGCTGGGTAACTAACTAGCACTTTTCTCAAGCTTTGCAACCTGCCTTAAGTGATCCTTATCACATATACACAAATATGTCATAGACCTTTATGCTGTGACCAAGCAATTTTGGTTTACTTAGGTATTCTATTCCTCTTTTTGGTACAATTAATCATGATGATTAATTAGCTGCATAAGTGGGTATTACATGCTGCTATAGCCTGCTCATATTGCATAGCATTACTGGTATATTTCTTTTGGCTAAAATAGTCCAGTGAAATGCCATTCAATTATTTTTACATGTAATAATGCAAATATACAGTTACCTTTTACAAGCCATGATACTCACCGTATATACTTAATGCTGTATACCATTCATAGCTTTATTTTCCTATGTAGGCAGCATTATGTTTAGGAAGCACCCACAGGATGGTTGCACATTCTCAGATGCTAGAGTAGCGCTACTCATAAAGTAAGTTGTGTAGAAGGCAAAGTTGTATAGAAGGCAAATGCAAGACTTTTCTGAATTAGATAAATTGAGACTTGTGCAATGAATAAAAACAACTGCCAATTTTAAAAAGTCATGAACATTTTATTACACAAAAACATTTAATGTATATAGAAATGTTCAAACTCCTGACATACTTTAAGCACAGGTTCTTCTGCTGGGAAAAATTGTGTTAATCATGATTCCTGAAGTTTACCCTCCCAAACCTTTTTATTTAATTCATACAGTGTGTATCGTAAGTAAGAATAGAATACTGGACTTTTATTTTACTTTTTACTTTTTTACAGGAATTAGATTTGTCAAAAACTATTGAGGGCTTTTCTACATGAGGCTATTAACTCTCATGAATCTACTTTTGGTTTTGTCAAAGAATTGAGATCGGAGCACTACATGAAGATCATTTCCTTTCCTGGTTTTCTGTTACATAATCTATAGGTGGCACTGTGGTATAGCAGAATAGTGCAAATACATAAGTGGAAAATATTTTCTTTCGTTTTCACAAATAATGCCACATTTACCCTGCTCTAAAAATCCTAATTGAAAATATCCTTTAAAAACAGAAGCAAAACTGAAGGGTCATGACATAATCTAAAGTATTCGTAAACAACCATGTGTAGGGAAGAGCAAGTGCAAAATAAATGCCTTGTATAGAAAAGCTCCAGGTTTTTAATTTACAGCAAATAAAATGCATTTGATGAAGCAGACTGTAATCCATGAAGGGTGTTAGTCTTTAAGTTGCCATAAGACTCTTTGTTGTTTTTGTTGCAACAGACTAACATGGCCACCCCTCTGGAAATTATTTTGCTAATATTGGCCATGATAACATAAGTCTGCTGGGACTAGGTTCCTTTTATAAAGGACAGTTCCCTCCCCCCTTGATAAGAGAGCAATGAAATTACGTTAAAAACCTGATGATCTGATCTGTATTATCCAATGAAAATATGTTATTGTCTGAGAAGACAACATTTACACCATGATTTAACAATTGACTATCTGGACTTTGATGTCCACCAGGGGTATGTTGGGTTGCATGGGCTCTGTCATTCACTTCAATGGACAGGAAATAAGAGCTCCATATAGTGCAGAAACAAGAATCTCTGTAACATTGAAAATCTGTAAGGCAGGGGTGGAGACCCAGTGGCCCTCCAACTCCCATCTGCCCCTGCCAGCATGGCCAATGGGAAAGGATGATAGAAGTTGTAGTCCAATAGCTGGAGGGCCGCAGATTCCCCACCCCTGCTCTAAGGTAGGGGTGTGCATCGGATCGGGTCGGATCCATGATCCGAAGCTGATCCGACCGAAATCAGATAAAATTATCCATTTACGATCCTGGCTTCTGGATCGTCCAATCTCACCCAAACAGGTCCAGAAGGACCCGATCCGGTTCAGATAATATCGGAGGATTGGACCTCCTCTTCCCCCTCATGCTCCTTACCTGCCAGGGCCGCCCACTAACATCTGCTGCCCCCTACCACTGAGAAACAGGCTTCGCGGCCTGCCTCTCATTAGCGCACTCAGTAGATTACCCAGCGCTCTCCTGAGAACTAGTCCGTGAAGCCTGTTTCTCAGTAGATTGAAGCACAGGAGGGAAGCGGCCACCCCGGCAGGTAAGGAGCGTGAGTGAGGGGGGAGGGACAGGGAGGGGGGAGTTAAGCCTCACTCACCCCCCCCTCATGTTTTCCCCATAGACTTACATTGGGAGAAAGCTTTTTTTCCCCCAATGCAAGTCTATGGGGAAAACACCAAAAATGGCGGCCGATCTGAAAATCGGATGTCTGATTTTCGGATCAGGATCGGCTCCGATCTGATCCAAGGGACCTCCAATTTTGTCCTAACCAATCCAGGACAATGTCGGAGGTCCCGATCCAGGTCCCAATCTGATCTGGGTGGTCCCTGCACATCCCTACTAGTAGGTGCCAGCATATATGTTGACCAATCGCTACTATAAACTAAGCTCTTCTAGGCTCGGATCCAGTGAAGTTTTTTGGGCATTCCCAGTGGGTTTTTCCTCCTTTAAACACCTTTAAACACCTCTCTCACACAGACACACACACACACCAGACTATATCAAATTTGCTTTTGAAAGTTCTCTTTCGGGATCATCGGACAGGAGAAAATTGTATTTCCTTACCGTCACTTTTGCGTCCTGCTGCTCTTCCGCTATAGCAATGAGAAGAATCACACAGCAGAGAAAGGGGAAACAAGCTGCAACCATGTGGCCCATTCAGTGTAGTGGGACAGCACCCTCTAGTGGGTGTTTTGTAGTGAAACATCTTTGCACATGGCAGGAAATGGCCACCAATTTAATGATAACTCAGAAGAGTTGCATTTTGTTTGGACTATTTTCCTACGGAAAAAAATGGCAGAAGGAGCGGGAAACCAGCAGGAGGTGCACAGGATGCAGATGGCGTCATGAGAGGGTCCCGCAAAAATCAGAGGGTGCCCAGTAATGAGCATGCTTTAAAATGCTCATGACGCTCTTTGTTTCAAAAACAGTTTGTTTTGTGGCATTGGGGGCTGCTGCTCAAATGGGAGCTGTGCGAAGACCCTCAAACATTCTCCTTCACTTTGAGTGCAAAGAATAGTCCTCTTTGAGCATTCAAAATCTGGACCCATGAGGGGTAGACGGAGACCTGGACTCCATCCTCGTCTCCTCAACCCTGACCTCCCCGTTTTGATGGAGAAGGTCTAAAGAGGAACTGAGTGAAGCTGAACTGAACTGCTGCATGCAGTTCCCATCTTCCACATGATTGGGACCCCGCAGAGGCAGAGGGCTCAGGGGCAGAGCCTGCATTCCCATCTGGCCTCCATGGTTACAGTTCTGCATGCCTGAAGAGGACTGATGACTTATACAGTTCTGGTCCCTGCTCTAGAGCTTTTAAATGGAAATCTGTTGCATTACAAACTGAATCCCACCATAGAAATTCATTATGCAGAAAAAAATACCTTGTTTCTCACACTCAGACAACATGCTAAAAATAATGATGAAATGTTTTTGATGTATTCAAATAAAAATTCTATACTAGAGTTATTGAAGCTATTAGAATTAGGGATGTGCACGGACCCCCCCCAGATCGGATCGGGACCCGGATCGGGACCTCCAATGTTGTCCTGGATCAGTTCGGACAAAATTGGAGGTCCCTGAGATCGGATCAGACCCGATCCCGATCCAAAAATCGGACGTCCAATTTTCAGATCTGCCACCATTTTTGGTGTTTTCGCCATAGGCTTGCATTGGGGGAAAGAAAGCTTTCCCCCAATGCAAGCCTATGGCAAAAACATGGTGGTGGGTGGGTGAGTGGGAGCCTAACTTCCCCCTCCCTGTCCATCCCCCCACTCACGCTCCTTACCTGCCATGGCCATCCACTGCCGTCCGCTGCTCCGATCTACTGAGAAACAGGCTTCACGGCCTGACTCTCAGTAGCACACCAGGTGATTGTCATCACCCAGCGCTCTACTGAGAACTAGGCCATGAAGCCTGTTTCTCAGTAGATCGCAGCAGCGGACGAAAGCGGGCAACCCGGCAGGTAAGTGGGGCCCTCCCCCTCATCCTCCTTACCTGCCAGCGCCATCCGCTGCCATCTGCTGCCCCCTTCTACTGAGAAACAAGCTTCATGGCCTGCCTCTCAGTAGCACACCAGGTGATGGTGTCATCAACCAGCGTGCTACTGAGAGGCAGGCCATGAAGCCTGTTTCTCAGTGGAAGGGGGCAGCGGACGGCAGCGAATGGCTCCGGCAGATAAGGAGCGCAAGGGGGAGGAGGAGGTCCGATCCTCCGATCTTATCTGAACCAGATTAGGTCCTTTTGGACTGGTTCAGATCAGATCCGACGATCCAGAAGCCGGGAGTGGAATTGGATAATTTTATCCGATTTCGGTCAGATCAGCTCCTGATCATGGATTGGACCCGATCCGATGCACACCCCTAATTAGAATGTATTTGGATATAATCCTTTGCATGTTCAGACAGAAAAAAAGCCCAAAATTCCAACCATCCCCCAGACAGCATGCTGGGTATCGTAGGACATTTTTTCTGTCCAAACATGCCCTTAATATCATTTGTACACATAATTAAAAAAAACAGGAAATACTGCTAGAATTTTAGCTACATGGTGGACATAATTTTAAACTTTTTTAAAAAGATCACCCTTTCAGAAAATGCTTGCAAAGAAAATTTTAAAAGAAAAAAGAAAATATCAGTTCAAATATATTGGGATTGTGTTTCTCTTAATTGCAATGATATCATCAAATCAAATAATACAATTGGTGAGCATTAAAGTAATAAACTACAAAAGAAAACAAATGGATTGTGATGTGAAAGCTATAGCTGCAGTTTAAAAAATGAATCTAAGGAGATAAAGCAGATGAAACGCCCTTCAACATCTGAAAGCCAACAGATTGTCATCAGATCTATTTGTGTGTGTGTTTTTAAAAAGTTTGCTACATATTTCTTTGGGGAATAGTTTAGCAAATAGCACATACTGTGGGTGGAACACAATTGTAAACAGACACGTAATTCACCTGGTTTACAATTTGTTCTATGGTCTTTGTTCATGCTTTAAAACACACACATACACACACACACACTGAAATAGATTCAAAGACTTCACTGATGAAAAGTAATTTTATGAATGGGTTTCCCTTGTACTTAGTCCATCTATTTGTAATAACTTCCTAGCATTTCACATGTGCTCATTAGCTATATATGGATACCTTCAGAAATATTTTTCCCTATGGACATTTGAATATGTACTCTTGAGTCCATACATTGTTTACTCAGGAGTAAGCCTCACCAAGCTCAATAGGACTTACTCTGACATTGGTGTGCATTGGATTGCAGCCTTCAATACAGACACACATGCTTTATCACCTCACTGCATTTATCACCCACTGCACTGAGGAGTTGTTCTTTCCTACATTTCTGTTTTAGGCTGAAATCCCAAACACACTTAACCCCATTGTACACAGCAGGACTTACATCTGAGTAAACATGCATAGGATTGTGCTACAAATTCTCTTAATTGGAAGGGAAGGAAGAAGTAAGAACACTCCAGTGATTGCAAAGAACACACAGCTACAACTGTCTCCAAACTTTTGGATATCTGAAGCATCAACTAGCAGATTTAGTGTTTCTTATACCCTCAGTTGCTGAACACATGTTGCCCTCAGGTCTGTAACTGAGCTGTGCTCAGCCTTTTACAGTTAGGGCTGTCTACCCTTTCACCAAAAGGCCATGCACGTTGCGGTCTGAGTGCGACCGAAAAGCAGCAAGGGCCTTCCAGGAGCTGCTGTTAGAGCCTGGGAAAACAAGAATCCCATCGTTTCGGTTGCCCTTGTTCCACCCCACTTCACCCATACACCAGCCGTGCATGGCCATTTGTCACTGACCCCGGCCTTGTCCCATTTTCCTTTCACCCTTTGAGGTTGCACATGTGCGACCGTGCCGAGCGGCCCCACGTTTTGAACCTGATTGTACAACATTGTCCAGCACAAACGATGCAGAAACGTAGCGGCGCACAGTGTGGAGCCGGGGCTTGGGGAAGAGAGAAGCCTCCTTTATAGGTGGTCAGCACAGAGAGGCAGAGCTCTTAGCAACTGTTATTGTATTCATATATGGCTGTGGAATCGCTGGAGTAGAAATGCAGGATGTAAAGCTTTGGGGGTGGGGGGAAGGCACAGCTCAGATTGGTTTTGTCATACACACACTCATATATCAATGTATCAGTGCTCTGCTATCATTTGACACTGTATGCATTGAGGAGCTTGAAGTAATAAAAGCCATGCCTGGTTCCTATCAGTGCTTTGGTGGTCCTGTGTTCAAGATTCAAATGTTTTATCCCTGTTATTGGGGTTTTTTGCGAGCAGAGAAGGAACCAAGGACATAAAGACACGGACACCAGAGCTTGGGATAAACTAGGGTTTCTTTATTTAATTATAGAGCTTCACCCCTCTCTGGATCTGCATGTGAAAGTGCAGGAATCTATTGGCCCTTTCTTCAGGCAAATAGCCAATCTTAAGGGCACTCTGCTGAAGCCAGAACTTGAGTAAAACCCGCCCCCCCCATCTTAAGGTATACTTCAGTGGAAGTGTGTAGAGACCACCCTGCATCACCCCCACATGGTGCCGCCCAGCTCTGAGGAGGTGAGACAGGAAGGTCCCCAGAGGCAAACTGAATCCTGACTCAAGAGCCGCAAAGACCCTGAGGAGCAGGCCTCTGGATTTGCCAATCACCATAAAGGTACTACAGTGCTCATCAATCCTGCTCTAATATCGTGAAATTCCTGCACAACCCCAGACAACCAAATCGGCCTATTTACCCACCTTCTGCTAACAATTAATTCCAGTATGGAGTAAACAAAAAAACTGTTCACAAATGCCAATCAGTGGCAGGTAAAATTTCTACTCAGCCCCCCCCCCCACACACACACACATTCCAAAAGTTGTCTCAGCTGGGCAGGAAGTGGGCTTCTCCCACAAAGGAAGGGAAGGTTGGAGAACAAAGCTGTTGCTAAGAAGGAGCACATGTGGATAATATAGGGTGGCCATATGGAAAGGAGGTCATGGTTTCTGTATCTTTAACAGTTGCATAGAAAAGGGAATTTCAGCAGGTGTCCTTTGTGTGCATGCAGCACCTGGTGAAATCCCCTCTTCATCACAACAGTTAAAGCCACAGGAGCCTTGCACTCTTGACCAGATACAACAGAGGACAGAGCTCCTGCAGCTTTAACTGTTGTGATGAAGAGGGGATTTCACCAGGTGTTCCTGCTGACACCTGCTGAAATTCCCTTTTCTATGCAACTGTTAAAGATACAGGAGCCCTGTCCTCCTTTCCATATGGCCACCCTAGAAAATATAATTCCTTGGGTAAAAATGAGTAATTGGAATAAGGAGCAACCCAAGCTGAAGAGTCCTTGAATGCCTCAGCATAATACATAGATTCAATAATCAGCCATCAGATAACTTATTTTTTTTTCTCCCTCTCCCTTTTTTCATTCAGTAGAGATGACTTGTGCAGAAGAAAGACGTGGAACAGAGGCCTGGTTTACAGCCTAGCTGGATGTTACAGCTGATCATAGTGGTTTGGAAGCCCAAAGGTGACCCTGCAGCAGTGATCCCAAAAGAGAGGGAATACTGGAGCCGCTTGAGACACTGTCTCAACCCTAGGAGTGCACAAATTTCAGCTTTTCCTGTTGAATTTTTTTTTTTTTTTTTTAGGTTTACATGAAAATTCAGAAGCATGATTGTTCACATTTCTCCTAACATGTGCATCACATTTCTCCTAACATGTGCAATTTTTCTGTACATTTATTTATTTATTTTGCTTGAAGAAGTCTATTGCAAAATTTAGAAAAGTAAGACTGTTGAAAGAAAACTGAGTTTCGATTCACATAGTGGTCCGAAAGTGTAAAATGAGGTAAGTTTGCATTAAAATGTGAACTGAACAAATGTCTTCCCCATCTCTGCTCAACCCATGCTTGTCTCCCCAGCCCCAGAAGGAGAAGGAGCCCTGGGTGAATCAAAGGAATAGGGGAAAGCTCCTTAGCTGAGGAAAAGAAGCTATGTTGTGAACTCATCACACTGCTAGCTGGGCTTTTGTTGTTGCTGCTATTTGAGGGGGTAAAAGTGCCATTTGATAAATAACTGTGTGTGAGAACCTATCCACTTTGCCCTTAAAACGACTTATATTCTGTTTAAAATGTGGTTTTTTAATTGTTTCATTATGTGGTAGGACACGCTGAGCAGTACTTACGTTTCATAGTGACTGCTTCCTCCGTCCTCAAAGTGTTCAATGGTGTATTACAGAGTTAATTCCTTCACTCTTCTTCTTTAGTTTTTGTCTTGCAGGCTGCTTAAGTTACGGAGACAGAAGTGGGCAGGTCAAGCAGCCTGCAAAACAGAAACTAAAGAAGAGTCGAGGAATTAACCCTATAATACACCATTGAAAACTTTGAGGACGGAGGAAGCAGTCACTATGAAAAGTAAGTACTGCTCGGTATGTCCTACCACATAATAAAAATACTTTAAAAACCATGTTTTTAAACAGAATATAAGTCGTTTTAAGGGCAATGTGGATAGGCTCTGAGCTGCACTAGAAGCTTTCTCCCTGATGTGCTAGCTTTCACTTGAAGGGAGTCTAAAGTAGTACAGTCCATTCACTTGGAGGGAGTTCTGTGTGTTTATTAATAGTGCTGGGCCAAATCCTGCCCCTTCTTGTCGGGAATTTTCTCTCTCCCTGCAAAAGAGGCCTTGTTTTTTCTGCCTCTTTCTCAAGGAGGGGAGGAATTCAGAGAATTTTCTCCTTGGGGAGGGGGGCAGGGTTTCCACATACCTTTTTTAAGTGCAGCAGATTGCTAAGGGTCTTTCTTCCTACTTTTTAGTTTTTCAAACAAACACCCCTTCCCTTGGCATTTGGAGGAGCCCAGTAGTTTTTAGTGAATGCCTATTGGAAACCATGTGATCTCGCCTTATCCAATAAGTATTCAGGAAGAACTCCTTGGCTCCTGAAAATGCCAGGGGTGTTTAAAAAATAAAAAGAAAGAAAGAAGACCCCTGAACAACTGGTTACATTTACAAAGGTATGCGGAAACCCTGTCCCTTTCCCCAAGATCACCCCCCCCCCGAAATTCTCACCTCTCACAGCGTCTTTCACCCAAGTTTTCATCCCCCTACCCTATGAAATTCCAAAAATGGAACGGTCAAAATTTTCAGCGCAGCACTATTTATTAGCACAAGACTACATTCAAAAAAATTCAGTGTGAAGTAAGAATGGAGAAATCTGTTGGTTTCACTTTCTCCTGCATTCATTTTTTTAAAAAAATCTCAAGTTCTTTCTGTTCAAACATATGAAGAAATGTGTGAATTTTGTTAAATCTTTATCAAAAGAACTGAACTGAAATTTTCACCCATGTCCACAGGTGAGATTCAATTGGTACATGGAGAGGATCATGTTGTGTTGGGAATATTGTAACCTCTTCAGCAAGTTACTGGAAGGGGGCAGTGTGGCAGTTACCTAGCTAATGCATGGGAATTTGGGTCATAATTAGCTTTAGGATGGTTATAGCCTACAGTGTGGTTTCCTGTTCCTCCCTTCCTTCTCCCCCCCTCTCTGACTTTCCTCCATTACTGGGGACACAAGGTGTGCTCTCTTTCTCCTGTAGCTGTTATGGAACACAAAGAAATGGACTGAATAGACTCTGTTTGAAACTATATGCTGTACCTGCATTTTTATGCAAGCAATTGTGAGTAAAATATTTTACCTTTTCTTCACTAAAAGAAGGATGTGGTCTTTTCTTTTTTAACTTTGTGTGCATGTTGGACTGGTAAATGCCCATTTTGTTCTTCCTTTTTTTTGTTTTCTGCTAACTGCCTTTTTAACAGGAAGCATCATTACCACATAATCCCTTATAAAACATTACAAAGTTAGTGTGTAGATCGGCTATTAGTTACTGGCAGCAAGAGCTTTAAGCTAAAATATGTTGGTATTTTTCTTCCTTTTGGCCCCACCCATTTTGACTTCAGCCTTGCCCACGAAGGAATGTGGCCCCCATATTTGGAATTTGGCCTTCAAGCTTAAAGTGGTTCGCCGCCACCCCTGTCATACATACTTCATACATATAGCGATGGGCAGGTTTATGCTTCAATAAGGAACATAGGTTTAATCATTAAGTTAAATGGACCTTTGGTTTGGGGCAATCAAATTCCACAAACATTTTCTATTTATGAAGGTCCAGGTCCCTTTTTAAAGTTCATATTGACAATGTACTTTGAATTACTCTCCAAACTGATGTCGCTTCTTAGCACAGTGAATTCATATTGAAATAAAGTAAGTCTTCCTCTAAATTAAAATGAATCTGCTGCTAAGTTTACATACTACAGGGAATAAGTACCTCGTGGTATTTTGCCTTGGGCAGGGACTGATGAATGGATATGTCGACATGCTTCTCTCCCTTATGCACAGCTGGAATTTGACTCTCACTCTTCCCTGAAGCAGCAGCTCCTACTGCCAAACAGACATGCTACTGTTCAGTTTAAAAAGCAGCTTTCCTGTTCAGCAGTGGGAAGTGCTGCAGAGAAAGAGGAATGCAAAGCTCCAGTTGTGTGTGGTGGGGTGGGGGACAGAAATGTGTGCACATATCCCCATTCTTTGGATCCAAGCCTTGGTATTTTTCTTCTTCCTTTTGCTTTGCCAAACGGATGAAGTTTTGCCAACTTCTGGAGAAATGCACTAGGCTTGTCTTCCAGGCTGACTCTGAGGTGCTCAGGTGATGCTCGTGCAATTTTATCCTCACACCACAGCTATGAGGTGGGTTCGAGCGAGATCTAGGCTTCGTGGCTGAACAGCGATGTGAATACAGACCTCCCTGATCCTAATCAGGGATAGGTGGAGGAGATGTTCGTTCCGTTTGTGTGTTTTTAATCCGAATTTACCAACATTTGCAAATTTCTTTGCAAATGGGGTGGGAAGAATTTGAGATTAAGGGGAAAGTGAATGACTGATTTGTCCATGCAGGCAGAGGTCTTTGGCTACATGGAATAGCTCTGAAAAGTCTGGGTTTGAATCCCTGTGCATTCAGCCCTATTGGTGCTGAATTAGGGTTGCCACCTCTTTCTTTCTGAAAGGCTCCTCATCTTTAACAACTACATGACAAGCAGGCAGAAAGGTGCAACATGGCCCTTTCCATGCACCTATTTGGCCAGTGCAAAGATGATTTTATTCGGTTAATTCATGACAATGACTTATCAAAATGTACAAATTTCTTCATAAACGGGACAGAATGGAAATGGGTGGTGTTTTTTTTTTAATCAAAATGTAGGAGAAAGTAAAACAATGTTTTTTTAAAAAAATGCCAATGTGAGGGAAAGGAAAACTATCAGATTCATCCTCCCCTAGCCCTAATAGGGATGTCCATCACTATGGAATCTGGCCATTTTGAAGCTCAACGGATTCCTGGTGAGCACCCAACTTGGGCCAAAGTGCAGGGATTTTCCCGAAATCTGAGAAATTTCCCCTTTTAATTATATTTACATAAATAGAAATGTGCACCAATACCAGGGTATGATTTGCATAAATTTTGACCACAATGTGCATAAAGGATAGGACTTAAGTCTGTAATTTGCATAAATATGTGGGTCAAGTTGGGACAGCTCATGGGGAAAGGAGGCAAAGTCTGGGAGGCTGAACTGCTGAGGGCTTGGTGGGCTCTATCCCCAGACAGATTCTACCAACTTCCTTTGTCCAAGCCCCTCCCCTCCCATGGTGGTCATTTCCTGTATTTCTCTCAACTTATAACCAATTCATATCCCTAACTTAGTTTTGAGCCTAGGACTCTGAGAAAAAAAGAGGTTATTCACTTTGGGGCATGTCCAGGAAAGCAAATTAAACTGCTGTATGTTTGGAGTAGGTAGGGACATTACAAGAGTCCGAGAGGGCAGTAGAGTCTGATGAATCCCCCCCTGCTCATCCCCAGAGTCCAGTCTACAGACTGCACCCCACTTATCGAGCCACCATTTTGGCTTTTTTTCATGAATAACCATTTGCATAAATGGTGGCCATAAAGGACCATTTACTCAAAATTGCACACATAAGTGGTCCATTTACGGCTGTAATTTTGCATAAATGGCCACTTTAAAGCCACCAGTTGCACAAATGGCTATTTCCAAATAAGGCAGAGCCACCATTTTTATGCAAAATGGAGGCTTAGCGAGGGATCAGGCAGCTGCACGACACTCATTTGGCAGCCACGGGCAGTCTAGCAGCTTGTTACATGCAGTGAGCAGGAGCATCTGGCTGGTGGGGTCCAGCAAGTGGCATGACCAGGACCGGGGTGAGTTTGCCCATCCCTACAGGTATGGCTGCTTGAGGAATTCACTGTTTGTGAATTCCTGCAGAAAATGGACTGCTCCACATGTCTAAGACTAACCTGCAGATCATAACCTCACTATCCTCCTCCACCTACTCCTGTACAGAATATCTGCTTCTGATTTATTGTTGTATTCCAAAAGACAAACTTACATGTTTTTTTGTAAACCACTTATAAACAAATATTATTAGCAAACTACTCTAGTGATTGTACTAAATGTAGTTTCAATATAAGCATTTATTAATACATGCTAAGCACTCATTACAGATTTTCATGGAAAAAATGATAAAATATTAGGTATGAAATGAATCATTAGCATGGACCATTAAGTCCTCTATTTTCATTTAATTGAATTTGTCAGTAGTACCCTCTTTAACTGAAAGCCAGTCATAACCACAAAATTAAATAATAATTAAAGAAACACGTATTCAAAGAGTTGCTTCGTAGCTAAGGTGCCATTTAATGAAAACATAGCAATTTAATGTAAATTGCCACCCAGGTTGGTGCCATGCAGAAAATTATACATCCTGGGGTTCATATATGTTTGCTTTATGCAAAGATTTTCATAGTTGCCAGTAGGAATGTCAAAGAAATCCTCAATGGATTCAAATGAGTTTGGGTTTCTATGAATCCAACCTGCGGATTCTGCAGCAGACTGTCTTTTTCTGAGTCAAGTGGATTCTACAGCCTTGCGTATTATTTTATTTATTTTTTAACTGGGGGGGGCGCAATTTAAGAACATAAGAAGTGCCATGCTGGATCACACCAACAAAGCAGGACAAGGTGCAACAGCACCCTCCCATCCATGTTCCCCAGCAACTGGTGCACACAAGCTTATTGCCTGAAATACTGGAGGTAGCACACAACCATCTGGGTTAGTAGCCTTTGATCGCCTTCTCCTTCAGGAATTTATCCAACCCACTTTTAAAGCCATCCAAATTGGTGGCCATCACTACATCTTGTGGTAGTGAGTTCCATAATTTTACTATGTGCTGTGTGAAGAAGTACTTCCTTTTATTTGTCCTGAACCTCCCACCAATCAGCTTCATGGGATGACCCTGGGTTCTAGTATTTTGGGAGAAAGAGAAAAATGTCTCTCTATCCACATTCTTCATACCATGCATAATTTTGTACACCTCTATCGTGTCTCCCCTTAGCCTTCTTTTTTCCAAGCAAAAGGGTGCATTTGCAAAATGGTGCATTGCCACACCTGCACATTTTCAAATAGGAACAAAACTCTCATATAAAACTTTGATTCTGCCAATGGGCAGCTGATGGAATGAAAGATACTTGACGATCTGTGAAACACAGATGGAATGGAATTAACAGGATCCGTCCATCCCTAGTTGCCAGTACAAGTTCTCATAAGCTGCTCTGTAAATATAGAGAAGAATTCCATGTTAGCAGATGGGGAAATGTATAGCAGCCTGTGTGATTACAATCTGGGTTTTACCCATTTCAGACATTATCAACCAAGTTCCTCATATGAAGAATTGCCTTATCTGTTTCTTCATATCTCTTACTAGTCTCTCTGGTCTAGTGGAGATGTCAGTCTTCAGTCTATGTGAATACACCTTGGGTGTATTCATCAACAATAATTACTACTTGAACATATGTAATGCAATATACAAAAAAGGGGGGGGGGAATTCAAGCAGCCAAAATGGATCCTCTTTATTTGTTTATTACGTTCCTCATAAATACCTGCCACTTTTTTCAAATAACTCGGTCTAGAAACACTTGCTTCATCATTTCAGAACCTCATGGTAATGTATTTATCCAAGACAAAGTAAATTGTTGGAGACATTTCCGCAATGTCATTGCAAATGTAAGGTTGGGCAATGTCAAAGTAACAGTCTTTGAATGTATTTGTCTCAATATATTAGCAAAGCATGTTCTTATGATGCCATCATACATGGGTTATCATAAGAAGTGGATAAATTGTGCTGATACTGGCCATATGTCTCCTCTAAAAGAGGTAGAAACTCTGACATGTCATCCACACATATATCACTATCATGGGAGGTATCTTCAAGTACTGAATAATTATGAAATGAGAGAGATCAAGTGATGGGGGAGACTTATATTGTACCAGTGGCACCAGCTGCCAGTGTGTACTGGGCCCTAAATGCTGGTATTGATCTTTGAAGCCCTAAAGTGTTTGGGTCCAGGTTGCTTGAAGAGTTACCTTCACTCACTCATACCAAGCTGTCCACACTCTGAGATCAACATCAGAAGCCCTGCTTGTGTCAAAGCAAGTGGGCGTGGCAGGTAGGTCCTTTTCAGTAGTGTTGCCCCCACTGGTGGAACTCTGTTCCAATTGATGTCTGCTGGGCCTCAACATTACAGGTTTAAATATTTATTTATTTACCTTTACCTATAATTGAGACAGACCTTCATGTGGTGCCATTGTTTACATGGAATTTTTATTGCATTATTATTCTTATTATTGTTGTTTTGTTGTATTTTATGTTTTTAAATTTTGTACACTGCATTGAGTGGTTTTAAAGAAATAAATGTACACACACACATATGAACTGGGCTTGGTTCTCAATAATTTTAAACAATGCTTTCTTACTGGTTACTGGCCTAAGGTCTTCCTTCCTAAGCAATTCTTTAGTAGTAGGGAATTTCAGTGTGAACTTATCAAATTGGCACTACCCAACCTAACTGTGGATCAAAATGCCATTGTGGTCGAAATCCATGCATTTCCATAGTTTGGGATGTAGTTTGTCATCCAAAAAAGCCATACAAAAATATCCCCCCAAAATGTATATATTTCAAAAAGTTCACACACACAAAATGAATGCATATGAAGAAAGGCATAGAAAAATGCTTTGTTAGATAACAAAGCTTGAAAATGCAAACATTTAGAAAAATGCATACAAAATGTGTGTTTTTGAAAAACGAGATTGCACATAAATACAGAAATAGTTGTGTAGACTAAATAGAAAGGAGCAATCTGATGCAGAATTGGGACACAACGGACTTAGAATTGGAAATCTAGCATGGCATGCTTGACTGTCCCTTCTTAGTAGCTATTCTCAAGGTCCCTTATTTATGATTTACTTATTACATGTTCCCCATCTCCCTTCATCCCTTCTCCTCCTTTGCCACTAGAACATGCCTGTACAAACTTGCCATAAACCAAACTGAATACAGACGACCAGGCATAAATTGTGGTGTATCGGGTACTTGACAACACCTCCTTCGCCTGTTATTTCATTTCTTTGAAGGGAAGAAAATATGAGGAAATGGGCATTATTAAGTTCCTGCTGAAGTGGTATGTAATGTATGTGTTCAGTCTGGAGGGTGAAGTTATGCAGGCTTGCCTTAAAATCCCCTGCAGGTGTAGGGGAGCACAACTCTTGAGGACTAGCACTAAGTAGACCTGTTCTTGGTCAGACTCCCCAATATGGTGCCCTCCAGACGTTTTGGACTAAAACACCCATCTGCCCCAACAACATGGTCTATGGTTTAGGATGATGGGACTTGTACTCCAAAACATCTGGAGAACGCAATGTTGTGGAAGGCTGCTTAGCTCTGTGAGAAGCATAGACATCCATTAATGTGGGCATTTTAACTTCTGTCAGAGAAACTCCTTCTTGCACAACCAGCAGGGGGAGGCAAGATGTAAGGAAACACATTTAAAAATCTCACTGCAACAAGTATTCTTTTTTTTAAAAAAAATGTAAAACAACCTATTCAAGGGTATGAAATGTAATACGTTTGTGTTAAAGTTAATATTTTAGCTTTCTGTATAATATCAGTTAGGGGACCCCAGTGTACAGTTGCGAGGCGGCTGTAGCTTTACAGCTCCTATTATTTGTGTCACTTTTCTCCAGCTGTGAACACAAAACTTCAGTCAACATTGATTTCAAAGTAAGTTAAAGCACCATAAAAGCATACCATTTCATTTAAACGAAGTCTGAGCTTTGCCAAGAAAATTCTTTGTTTTCAGCTCTCCAAAAATAATCTCTTCGCTGACATAACTGACTACATGGTGATGAGGAGCAATGAAGGAAATTCACAGCTGAAAAATCTATAAGTCCAAACAAGTTTACGGTCTATATATTTCACTGTAATATTTTGGTCCACTGTAATATTTTGGTCCAGTATATATCTTTGCACTGGGTGTTTAGCACACAATCCACTCTTACTCAAGCTTCCATTCATTGATATGACGTTTGCACTAGAAGACCTCCTGGTAAAGTTGTTTAAAGAATATTCAAGAGTTATTCCTAGACAACGGGATAAATGTCTGTGAGTGTTTCAAAAACTTTTGCTGGATTTGGAGACTTATTCATCAGAGTCTACTTCTGTAATATTGTATGGTTACAATATTTTTAGTCCAGTTTCATACAGAAGACCAGGGCTAGATCCACACTAGTCCTTTATAGCAGAATTGAAGTGCACTGATAACTGTTGGGACACATTACACATTCCCTATAGTGCTTTCACAATGTTCTTTTGTGCTTTTTATTCCACATTATCCAAAATACCACAACAAATGTCATTGTGTGTCCTACAAGATATAAACGTGCAAGAGGGATATAGCGTTACCATGATGGGATCATAATGATTTGACACAAGGCGTAGATCTGGCCCTGGGTTCAAATTAGGGATGTCGGAAAAATCTGCAATGGAATCAATTGAGTTCAGATTTCTATTAATCTAACCTGTGGATTCCACAGTGGACTGGCTTTTTCCAAGTTGCACGGATTCCACGAACTTGCAGATTTTTTTTTTTATGTTCCAGAATTTTACGTAAATTTCGTTATAGAAAAATACATAAAAGAAAAAAACAATGGCTGAAAATGCACATTCCCTCATTGACTACAACATGAAACTGCACATTGGAGGGATTTGCACACATGTGCATTTGTGCAAATTTGGGAAATTGGGGGGGAGGAAATCAAATTCTTTCAGTGAGCAAATGATGGAATAAAATGCACCTGAGAATCTGAAAAAATGCAGATGGAATTGATTTTATGAAATCTGAACATCCCTAGTTCAAATCCTCTGGATGAATTTCAGCCAACCATTTTCTTTCTGCCTCATCTATCTCAGGGTTGTTCTGGCAACAAAATGAGGCAAACTCTGCCATGAGCTCTCAGGGAGAAGAGAGCAATAGAAGTAGAACTCCATGGCTCTGATTGCTAAGTGGATGCAAGTCTGCCATAATTTGAAAAGTTGCCAAATCACTGTCATTTCACACCAACGGTGGTTTTACAATAGGGATGGGTGAAAATATTTTTGGTTAGTTTTTTTGATATGGTAAGAACTTGCTAAAATTCACAAATTTCTTCACAAATGAGACAGAAAGAACTTGAGACTTTTTTAAAAAATAAAATGGATGTGGCAGAAAGCAAAACAAACACATTTGTCTATCGAGGCAGACGACTTTGAATGTTGTTTAGCTCATAAAAATCTGGGTTTGAATCCCTGTGCATTCAGTCATAGTTGTGGTGCTGAAATAAGGCTGCCACCTCTCTTTTTCTGACAGGCTCCTCATTGTTAACTACTATGAAATAGGCAAATCAAACAAGGTCCTTTTCATTGTTCTGGGAACAGAGCCATGTCTACACCAGGGATTTATGCCGAGGTTGTCCCTAGGTCATCCCTATGCGTCCACATAACACGCAGGGGTTCCCAGGGGCAACCAGGGATGACCTAGGGATGACCTCAGGATAACCCTGGGATAACGGAAACCAGGAATATCCCGGGTTTTTTTTATCATCCCGGATCCTAAAACAGGCACGGAGCATTGTGGGTGGCTCCATGCCCGGGGGGGGGGGGGGGAAGCAATTTCACCATCCCCAGGAAGGTGGTGGGGCAGTTGGGAGCGGGTTTTAAAAAAAACTTTATTTCCCATGGATTGGGGCCGAGCGGCTCCATTAAAAAATAATAATAAAAAAGGCGCCGCAGCACCCATAAAATCCCTTTTACTTTCCGGGACTTCGCACAGCAGTGTAGATACTGGGGGAGGATTGCAGAAGCAGGTAAGTCCACAATCCTCCCCCTCTACACCCTTAGGTGTAGATGAGCCCAATATGTACCTATTATATTTGGCTGGTACAGATGGACAAGAATTTCATTTAGTTCATTTTTGATAAGCAGTTACCGAAGTTTGCACATTTCCTCATAAACAGGGATAGAAAATGACAGATCTGTACTTCCCTATTTTACACTGCTGAAATTCTCCATGTGATTGTATGCAAATGCAGTTTTCTGAGAAAAACAGAATGGTGGCCATTTTTATTCTTTTCCCTCCAAAAGAATTTTGCCTCATCCCTCAAGTACAGCCAAAACAAAACATTCAATTTTGAGGTGGGTGAAACAACATAGAAATAGGCCTTGTCCAGTCCTAATTTAGATATTTATTTCGAGAGAGAGATTAAAAGATATTCTGAGTGGGATTCTGTCATTAGAAAATGCAGATTAATGCAGAAGCAGAACAGGATAATGGGCAAAATGGGCAAAAGTGTCACAGACCTGAAACTGATTTGTCAGTTCTCAGTTTAGAACAGTGAAATGTACGGAGGTAGCTTCCTGCTCTGTGTTTTGGGCTAATGGAACTGTCCTAGGATTGCAATCACTGTTCTTAGCTTTGAACAATGTTCATTGAGCGAGCCCCTCAGGAAGAGCCCTACCTGATGGCATAGCAACTGACCTCATGATTCTTCCTAGTCTGCCTAATTAATTCACTGAAACTCACAACAGCCTTCTTATCTTTTCTGGTACCCCAGAAAAATCTCGCTACATGATCCTAAACCATGCCATTTACTAAATTTATGCACATAAATATAACATAAAGTAATCAAACACTATTATATATTCCCTTTGTTCCTTTATGTTGATACACTCTATACAAAAATATTTAATACACTTCTGAAAAGTACGATGCCAGTGATAAAGCCAGTTTACAGCTTCATAGATAATTTATGAAAGTTTTTAACAGTGATCTTTAATGTCATAACAATGTGACAATGTGAACATTCGTGTTTGCATAGTGTCCACATACAATATGAATACTGAATATTAATATGAAATGAGAATTTGATTTTTTTTAAAAAGACTGCAGAAAAAGTTACAACTTGCTATATTGTCTGCATATTATGCTATGAAGTGCTACAGTACTATTTTCCTTAACATGGATCCTTTTCTATTTTGAACAAATCTTGACATACTTTGAGTGCACATAGGATTTTACTTATTTTGTATGTGTGTGTGCTTGTGTATGTGCTTTATGCATCCTTTTTTAATCACATGAGAAATACAGACAGAGACAGAGAGATTATTTATTATTAACAATGTTTAATGCCATAGGATCACATTTACATCCTATGAACTCTGATGGAAAAGAAGAACATAGATTTTTCTCATGTTTGAAGGCCAAACTACATATTATATTAAGCACATGTTTCGCACATTTGTTTTTCAAAAAAACAGCCATAGGGTGGGTGGCTGTGATTGAAATCAGGATAATGGCACCAGGAGAGACAGGGCTTAAACCTTTTTCCTGTTCAGTTTTCCTGTCAAACTCACACACACACACACACACACACACACACTCAGGCCATGTCTTCACCAGTGATTTTCCCCGGGGCCATCCCTGTGCATCTAAATGATGGTGGGGGGTCCCTATCTTTTCCACCATGCTCCCGCTGCTCTCTGTGGCTTAAAACACACACACACACACACACACACACACACACAAATGGTGCCCATGATGGGCATGACGTCCCAGGATGTCATGCTTCCCATTTGGACGCCCAGGGAGGATCGCAGAAGCCAGTAAGTCTGCAATCCTCCCCCCTCCTTTCCTCTACATCGTTAGGTGTAGAAAGGGACAGAGAGAGAGAGAGAGAGAGAGAGGCAGCAAGAGATCTGCCCCCACTGCAAAAGTTGCTACATATAGGGAACAGCACCTCAAGGGGCAAAGACAGCAGTTTAGGAGGCCATTTTCAGTGATAAAATGGCACGAGGAGGAAAATGTTAACCCGCTTTGCCCTACGCCATGCTCCCAATTTGGATCGAAGATCCCTGTGGCTGTTTTTTGTGTGGAAAAAAAGATAATGGAAAGAAAGTTGACATCAAGCAGTTTAAGGAGTGTGCTTTTATAACATGTCTTTTGACTCATGCTATGCCAAGAATAGGTTTACACAACTTCTCAACCAGCAAGCCAGACACAAACCATCATCCATTCATGATGACCAACTAATAAGGATTTCCCCCATTCTGTTCCTTGTTGGGTTTACTCTGGCCTGCATATCACCTCTCCTGAGTTCCAGTTTAGGAAAATGTGGAAGATTTAGTTCAGAACTGAAGCATGGGCAGTTCCCTTCAGCTCGATTATTTGTTTGTTTAAAACATTTATATCCTGCCATTTTCTCCAAAGAGCTCAAGGTGACTAACAACAGACATAAAACCATAAGGTAACCATTTAAAATATCCTTTACAATCTAATGCACTGAAATGGCAGGATTACCCCCCCCCCCGCCGACCAGATGCTGTTGAAACTAATTCCATAAACAGCTGTTTACCACCCAAATGCTTTTCTAAAAAGAGTGTTGTTGTTTTTTACCAACTTATGAAAGGTCATGAGAGTGAATTTGAGATGGGCTCTCCACTGAAGGCAGTTCCAATGTCTCACCACAGTCACCAAAAACACCCTCTCTCTGGTCCCAACTCAATGTAATTCTGGTATGGAATACATGGGGGGGGGGGGGGACATGCTGAAAATAATCTCAATAGGCAGGCAAGCTTGTACAGGAAAAGGTGGTCTTTGGATATGCTAGTCCTGTAGTAGACAAAACTTTAAAGCTCCTCTCTCTCTCTCTCTCTCTCTCTCTCTCTCTCCCTCCCTCCCTCCCTCCCTCCCATCCATCCATCCATCCATCCATCTATCTGTCTGATTGATACAGAACTTTACATGGATTAAGCACTGCAAAAAAGAAGAAGCAGTTTTGACGTGAATTTTTGTATGATTGCATCAAGATTCTTTTCATGTAATATTTTACTGGTGGTACAGTGTTGGGTGCTTCTAGTCAGGGTTCCAGGCATCCACATTTTTCTCAATTTTTCCCCCTGTGGTGTGTGTGTGTGTATATATATACACACTTCAGCCCAATCCCAGCTATATTAAGATCCTGGATTTCTGCATATCCCTACAAACTTTGTGGTTACTGCGAGTGCACTGATGGTGTGGTTTTAGGCTGCATTTGCCTGAGCATGGGAAAACTTGAACTAGTATTAGAAGGAATGACGTGTCCATGGCATCATCATTCTTTTGTAATACCTAATCATGTAAAATGGAACTAATGTGCCATTAACATGTCAACTCTCCCACGTCTGCTATGATGATTCAGTTTGGCAACTCGTAGTTTCATGTCGGCTACAATAGTGCTTTCTAAATGGAAATCTATTAGACTGCTAAAAACAAACCTGAATACCCCAATATCCAGAAAAGAATAATAATCAGCCTCAATTAGGGAATTAGTCAGGAGTGAGGTAGAAATCCATCCATGCAGTATGTCTGAAGAAGAAAAGACTGAATCATTGCAGGTGAAGTCACTCCAATTTGATACTGTTTTGTTTTACATGCCTCAACACCTTGATGAAGGTCCAATGGACTTATTGCATCTGGTGTCTATTATCGTTTTTGATTTCAGCCATCGAAACCCTAACACAAACATACATACGTACAAACACACGTGCCAACAAGTTTTGTGTTGCTGTAATTATGCTACAGCATGGCAGACGTTTATATAATAGTACACACTAGAACGGAAATATAAAATATAAAAGGATTCACCATAAGAACTATAAACTTGCCTGCTGCTGGTGGTGTTCCTTTTGAGCAAAACAGGAACATTTGTCATCTTCATCTAAGTACAGCTTAGCACTTTGCCACACACTGCATTGAAATCGTTTCCCTTAGGTTTGAGTGGCGCAATGCCTGCTGAGATGCAGGGTAGATTCATTTCTCAATGCAGAGCAAGCAGATTCAGAGTGGATTGAACATGCAACGGAGATAAGCAGGCATGGTAGCTCAACTCTGTCATCAGGGAGAGAGGCTGTCATCCAGACTTCCTCACCTACTTGGGTCTGGTGCATCCCTAGCCCACCTTAGCTACCATCTATATTGTCTTGAAATGTAAGCTGACCATACTGGCCCACAAAAGACATGGCAGCTGCAGGTACATAAGAACTGTATATAAATGGTTATTATATAAACTGTATATAATGCCCTTGTGATTAATGGAGGCACAGCCATGCCTCCATTGTTAAAGGCCGTCAGTAAAAAACACATTCTGCCATGTTAAAGTGATAATTGGGGGGGGGCATTCTAACAGCCATAAAATTGAAAATGTTTCATCAACCTTTCTGAAATTTACAGGTGCCAGAAAGAAATGTTTGTTTTACATTACTTGAAAATTTCAAGAAGATTGGTGAAAGATTGAGGGAAGGAGAGCAGTTTAAGGTAGAAAAGGAATACAAACCTCTCTCCCTGCTTTTGTAAAATTTACTTCCGGGTTGAGACTTTTTGTGCTCACAATTTGCATAATTTCTACAGCCTTATTAACTAATCCAGTGGTGGGGTCTTCTTCCTCCTTGACTGTAGTTGATAGAAAGCTTTTCGTTTCTTTAAAATTCCCTTCAGTTGACTTTTAAGGACTATTTTAACCTCTCATTCAAGTCAATGAGGCGGCCATCTTCCCTCATAACGCGACACTGACACACGCTCAGTAGCATCGCTCTCCCCCCTCCCTCCTGCCTTAGAATGTGGGGTGGGTGAGTGAAATGGCCGCTGCCTCTATAGCAAGACCTTTTGAGTGAAGAAGAAGAGTTTCTCTTTTCTCTTCTGGAACATGCATTCCTTTGGCTCTGAGAGTATTTTGGGCTATCTTCATAAGGCCAGTTTGCTCTTTTGCTCCCTGGTGAAGCAGGGTGTGGTTCCTCTGGATCCATGACAACCTGATCTTCAGATCTCTCCTGGGAATAGGTGGCTATACCTTTCTTTCTATCCCCCCCACCCCATACACACACAGTGCTCCTTCCCTCTTTTCTAAGAGTTTGGTCCATACTGCTATAAGTTGAAAGCTTCAAACACTTCATTTAATTAGTTTGGGCCGGTGTTAAGTTTTAAGTACAACGTTGAAACCTTTCAAAGTGCTTCTGGGCCTACAACGCTGGTTTCGGCCTAGTCACCCTGTTTTTCTAATAAGGTTTAGAAACAGTTGAGGTGTCGTTTATTTTGCATAGTGTACACATGGATTTTCTTTCTAATCCTTGCAGTCTACACTGGCTCCCTCCTTGATGTGTTTTTGGATGCAGACAAACCCTTTTTTGTTCCAGCAGGCCTTTGGCAAATCATCTGGACCTCTGTCTATACCTTTGACTTTTAAATTGTTATGTATTTAAAATGTTTAAAATGCTTTAATATTGAAAAGTATTTAATTATATTTTTAACTTTTGTATATTTAGGCTGACCATATGAAAAGGAGGACAGGGCTCATGTAACTTTAACAGTTGTAGAGAAAAGGGAATTTCAGCCAGTGTCATTTGTATGCAATTAGTCCCTGGTGAAATTCCCTCTTCATCACAACAGTTAAAGTTGCAGGCACTATACTAGAGTGACCATATACAAAAGAAGGCAGGGCCCCTGCAACTTTAACTGTTGTGATGAAGAGGGAATTTCACCAGGAACTAATTGCATACAAATGACACTGGCTGAAATCCCCTTTTCTCTACAACTGTTAAAGTTACATGAGCCCTGTCCTCCTTTTCATATGGTCAGCCTAGTATATTCCTATTTATAGGTTTTAGCTGTATATGTTTTAGTTTTGTAAGGCTGCCCTGAGGCCCAGCATTGGGCAAAAGGCAGGATACTACTACTACTACTACTAATAGTAATGTTTCAGATTTCACTTCTGCATCTGATGTTCTTTTGCATTTACTTTTCTTTATAAACCATTAATATCTTAAGACTTCTTGTGCGGCATGTTTTCATTGGTTTAACAAGTTAAAAGGGGTATTCACTGTTTTCATGCTTATGTTATAAAATCTATTTTCAACAGGCCTAGTAACTTCAAGAGTAACAGAGTTGGGGAAAATCTTCAATCTCTTTGCTATCAGAGGCACTGAGTAAGGGACCCCTGGAGATAATTTAGACTGACCCCAACCACAGAACACTATTCCCCCTTCTGAAGATATCTGGACCACAGACTACTAAAGACAAACAAAGTAGCAGGCCATAATAACAGTTCTCATGTGGCCATTTGCCTTATGAGGCAGGTGCTCTGCGGGCTACCAAATGGAGGGACTAACAGGCCATAAAGTTGCCTGGCTGGGTCTGCCAGAAATCCAGCCTCAACACTCCTGGAAGGTCCATGTTCTATAGCACCTGCTGTCAGATGAACCTGAGGGAATCCCACCCTCCCACCCTGGGTTTAATTTACTGGCTTCCCCTGGCTGGACCTTGCAGGAAACTATAGGGACAGACAGAGCAGGCATTCATAGCACACATAGAATGCTGAGGCTGGCAAATCTAAAAGCAAGTGTGTTGCTTTTCAAGAACCAAGGAAATTCAATGGGTCTTACTTTTGAGTAAATATCTAGGGATGGATATGCAGCCTGTGCAAGAACTGAGTAGAGTGACCATATTTGGGAAACCAAAAAAGAGGACACCTAGTGGGGGGGCAGGAAAATAGCTTTCTGGGGCCACCTTAAAGTCCCCAATTGGAGCGGAGGAGGGGAAAGCATGTCATTCTCACCCCACCCCACCGCTCCAATCAGGCCCTTTTCTATATTGCCTGGGAATGACACATTTTTCCCTTTTAAGGCCTTGATTGGAGCAGTGGGAGAGAATGACACACCTCCAGAAAGCATGTCATTCCCCCCTGCCACGCTAATGGTGGCCTTAAAAGGGAAAGTGTGTAATTCCAGGTCATTATAGACTACTGCATAAAATCCCCCCTGACACTGAGGATAGAACAAAAACCAGGAGAAATCTGGGGAAATCCTGACAGTTTTTTATTATTTATTATTGCATTTATATCCCACCTTTTTTCCACCAAGAAACCCAAGGCGGCATACATAATCCTCCTCCTCTCCATTTTATCCTCACAATAGCAACCCTGTGAGATGAGTTGGGCTGAGAGTCTGCAACTGGCCCAAAGTCACCCAATGGGTTTTCATGGCTAAGTGGGGAGTAGAACCCAGATCTCCCAGCTCCCAGTCCAACACTTTAGCCACTAGGCCACACCCTAGTGGTCACCCTAGAATTGAGCCATGCCAAGTTGGAAGCAGATCGGTTCGTGCCTTGATTTTTAGGATATTTTTTTTAAAAGTTTGACTTCAATTTTTTTTCTAAAATTCCAGGCATGAACCAAACTGCTTTCAACTTAGCCTGGCTAAAGCCTTACTTAAGAGGTACCATGGTGCCAATTAAACAAAAATATAAATATAAATACATTTAAAGAAAAAAAAACATTGGTTCTTTGAAAGGCAGGATATTGACCAAAAGTTGGAAGTGCCTGGCACATGCTCTGGTTCTAGATCTGTAATGAATAGTGCCCCTTTTGTTATCAAGAGTGCTGCTATATGTGAGATGTGTGTGAGAGAAAAGTATTGGGCAGACCATGTATTTGGTAAGGGTATGGAACAGCATTCCCCATCCTGCTGCCCTACAGGTGTTTGAGATGACAAGTCCCAGCATTCCTGACCATGGGACATACTGACTTGCAATGATGGGAGTTGTAGTCCAACACCTTCGGAGGGCACCAGGTTGGGGAAGGGTTGCTCTAAACAAAAAAAGAGAAGTAGGTGGCCCTAAATTGTTCGTGATCAGTTTTCCACAATCCCACAGTCACCTCTGCATATCATATTCTCCACCCTGTCCTCATGGTTTATCTGCTTTGGGAGAATGAGAATTTCACTTGCACTTTCTGCCTCCTTAGGGAGGATGTGGCGTTAAGGCTTGTGAGCCTTAACTCCCAATTTCCCTGCTTTTTGGTGCTTGGTTGGAATCTGTAGAGCCTTAACATTGTTTTTGTAAACCGTAGGTTTTTTGTTTAATGAATATACATATCAAATAACTCTCCCCGCCCCAAAATACAACACCTCTTTCAGCCTCTCATCTGCCACAAGCTGCATTTTCTAATTGATCTTCTTTTGAGTTGTCTTCTCCAGACCAGATGTATCTACCCCAATCCAACAGAAGGTATGTATGGCAGTCAAGGCTGCACACTCGTCAGCCTTTTAAAAAATAATAATAATAAAAAGCAGAAACTTAATGAATCAGTTTTTTGACAGTCAAGGAGGCAGCTCAATGCCCCATTTTGAGAAGCCGTTCAACAGCACTCCTAACATAGCATTTATAGCATTCATGGGCATACGGATGTTGGTTTAGTAGGTAATCCAGCTTCTCCAAAAAAGTGATGGCTTATACAGCTTCAAAATACTAAACACGCTGGTTTTGTATTGGATCGTGCTTTTTTTAAGAAGTTGGTCTTGTAGTAGTTAATGATTGATGCTATTTTTCTCCACCAATTAAACTGAGAATTGAGTTCTGGAGACCTCTGGGGATTTAAACTGTTTCTGCCCATGTTGCAGCTTGGCTGGCCCTTGGGGCCAAATTCCAGGAAACTGCAGCCCTGAAATGCACACCCAGGGAGCAGCAGGTGATCAGGGAAGCAGGAGCAAACACCCATTTTATTCACCTAGACCTCATCTACAAGAATTCGGCTTTACGCCTGGTTAGCCAATTATGCGCATATTCGCAGAAGCGTTTTATCGTAAATGCTTGTATGCAGGAGGTAATTGAGCACTCAACGGGTGACCTTACTGGTTGTTTCAAATGCGCTTTACAAGTAGTTAATGCGGAGAATCGCTTGTTCACATAGTCAAAATGCGCTTTAACGGCCGGAGCAAAATAAAACTCGCTATTTAACGCGCATTCGATAATGCACATAATCGGAGAGAAAACGCGCCTCTACGCCCAATTTGCGCTCCGTTCTTGTAGAGGTAAATTTTTTAATGCGCCTTGAAAGAGCTTTAAATGCCTCTTGTAGAGGCAGCCCCAGTCATAATGATGCTGTGATTTAAGTGAGTTTAAAATGCAAGACTGCACATGATCAGAGTTTTGTTTTGTTTTGTTTTTGTAAAAGAAAGTCAGAGTTGGCAAAATAGTTTTGTTCTTATTATTCTAACACATCAGGAATGTAGAAGCAGAGGTAAAGCATGGAATGCTGGTTGGGGAGCAAAGAGAAATTTGTGTGCGTCACAACTGAAGTAATGCATGTGGTCATCTAAAGAAGCCCCCCCCCCCACAAGACCATTAAGTCCAGAGATCACCACTGGTTTGTACACCCAGCTTTTCTTCTTTCCACTTGCCCACTATAGGCTATTACGCTGGTTCTCTTCTTACAATTTCATGCTTCCTTCTAACTTTCCGTTTAAAACTCTGCTTTTAAAAAGTCCTAAAATAAGATTGTCCTTCTAGTGATTGAATAGATTTTATAACACCTCTCCAAGGGCTGAAATGGTTTTGGCATGCAAGCCCAACTAGCTATATAATCTTTCGAATAATGGCTTGACCCTCCGATTCAAGTCCACGTGGTATAGTCCTCTCATTTGTACATGAATCATTAAGCAGATAGTGAAGTCTTTGACAGTATGGATCTTTGGATTACATTTCTAGTCTAATGCATGTGATGCCAACGTTACATGGCTGGTAAAGATCAATCCAAATGCAAGAGCTATGCATGCTTCGGTGAGGGTTGCCAACTTTTCTTTTTTATTGGTTCTCCTTCCTATTTCTTTAACAGCAGAGATTCCGCAGGTGAAACTTTTGCTGGCATGGAAATAGGTGCTTTGCGTGCTGAATGCTGCATGTTAAGTTGCTGTGGCAAGAACAGTTGAAGGGCCAATTCTAAAAAGCTGCCAAACCTTGTTTAAATCAACCCATTTATTTCACTTGGATTAAGTATGTTTAAATTCTATGTTGGATTACGGATGGCCATACAGTGTATGGAATTTAAATGTAAAATTGCTGAAATACCTATTATCTGAGCAATCCCAAGCTGCTTTTGTCAAAAGGAGATCTCTATCAATATCAGAGTGTCGTCCCTCCCCCCCACTGTGAGATGTGAAGCGGCTCTCCAGCTCTACTTCAGAAATGTTCAAAATGACTTTTAAAAATAAATAAACTCCCCTTGTTAACATGGAGACAAAAAGGGGATGAAGAAGCAAGGTGAAGAAAGACACCGTCACCAAGGTTCCTGGGTTCAAAATTGCAGTTGACTGCTCTGAAAACTAGAACTGTTATAAACTGGAAAAATCTCATGCCAAATAAAATATAGGCTAGAGGATTTATAGCAAAAGCTTAGGGAAGGGGCCTTGGAGTCTCCTATTTCTTAATGCCGCATGTGTACTTGATTCACCTTATTTATTTTTTTGCAGCTGCAGCCTGAACATCCATAGGCACTCTGTAACCCTTATTCTCTGGATTCCAGTTGGCTTTCAGAAAGAGAAAATGACCAATAGCCATGGATACTAGCTAAGAAAGGGAGGATTATTTGGTCCTTTCAATATATCTTATCTTGTTCAATGTACTACCACATGCAGAGTCTTCCACTAAAAGGTGATGCTTGCATTCACCTTAGATGCCAAAGAATGAAAAGATAAGACCCGGGTATCCCACTGAGATTAAAATCCGTATGATTTCCCCATGCTAAGCTCTAAAAGCAGAGGCCTTTATTCAGATCTTCAGTACACTTATGCTTGGAAATTCTGCTTGTTTTAAACTATGGATCATATCCTCTTAATGGTTCATTTTTATTGCCTTTCCCTCTGTATTCACACTTTTAATTGTCCAGTTTTTAAAAAGTCTAGTTCAGACTGAAAAGGCCGCTTTATAGCTTATCTGAATGTCAAAATTCTTTCCATTGGGAGCTGTCCTTTAAACTGAATGCAGTACTATTTGGTCATAGAGCCGGTATTTATTTAACATGCAGAGTAAAGTGTCCTCTCTTTCTCAATGGGTTGGGGAATATTAAAAAATGTTCAGATAATTAGAAGTTTGGATGAATGACACTGTTATAAGAGGTACATGAAGGACACGGCAAATTGGGAGATTAGTTTCCTTCTGTGTCAGTCACTTATTACAATTATTTTGTAATGGAGAAGTTTTCATGAAGTCGAACAGTTAGATCAAGCCACAAAGCCAATGCTATAGCTTGATCATTATGAAACCATACGAATGCAGTGAGTAGGTAAAAAGACTGTGTTGTTGTCACTTCTTTCTGATGGATCTCCAGTGTCTAAAATCTATCCATGTCAGACAAAAATCCAATAGATATCAAGGAAAGCTACACCTGCTGAGTTTCTGCAAGCGTTAAAGGCACTGGATCTTTCCCAGAAAAAATGGTGGCAAACAATAGAAATATCTGTGTGGGAGAAATTCATTTGGTTCACATGTATAATTTCTCCATTACTTTTTAAAATTCTCACTTCTCCAATTTCCCCCACAAAAATGAATATATTAAAGAAAAGGAAATGCATTATATTAGAGAAATTCTGTGCATTAGGCAAAATGTATACAAAAATGCAGGTGTTAGAAAAATGTGCAGAAAAAAATGCACACACTTTTTTTAAAAAAATCCTCAACATTCTGGATGAACTGAACTTAAAACTGGAGAAATGAGAAAGCAAGAGAAAGCAAAATTGACAGATTTTCCCATCCTTAATATAGAAAACCAACTGTTAAAGTTACATGAGCCCTGACCTGGATTTTATCTGGTCAGCCTAGCATAAGGGGACTCAAAGTCCTCCTCATAGCTATGCCTGGGGGACTGGCAGTAATAGGATCATTGATGGCTAAGCCACTGGGGCTCATGTAGTGTCATCATCATGGGTATTGTTCATATTGCACTGCAGGGAGATATGCTGGGAATGTATCCTCATCATTGTGAGTCCATTGACTCCCTCTATGTGTGGGGGACATACAGTTATTGTCACCCAGACTGCTGGGCTTCGACCAAGTTTTATGAATGACAAGGGATGTATCTGCTTTTGACACTATTTTGGGATTTTCTGAGTGATTGGTTTTCTCAACACCGAGCGGAGCATGTATTGAAGCTCCCTCAACCAGCCCACCCCAGGTAGTGAAATTGGATAATATTGATTACTCCAATGGTCAGTTTGATTTAACGCCATCAGAAGTGTAAGGTTACAAAAAGTAAATTGCTAATTTAATAGCAGGATAAATTGTCCTTTCACTTTGGGTTACAGAACATTCAAACTTTTACAGAGTACAAGTGGCTTTGGAAATCAGGTAGAGCTATATAGCATTCGTACTGTTGGGTTTATTGTAGGAGTTACTGGCTTGCCTCCAGTTCACCACATGAAAATCTAAGCTGCTTGTATAAGTGCAGAATTTACCATTGGTTCTTAAGGCTTTATTTGGCACTTTGCCAAAGATGTTATGTATATTTAGCTGGGGAAATTGCCTAGGAGTTAATTGAGAGGAAAACACTATTATACATCCTCCTCCACTAAAAAGGGAAGGGAAATGCTATGGGTATGCATACGTTGTTGATCTTGGATAAGAGCGTAGATAGGAACATAGTCAAGAATCACTATGAAACTGATCCTGGCAGAATCTACACAACTGCTTTATAATGGCTTTGACAACTGTTCAGGCCCAGGACACATTCCATATACCATTTTCAAAACATTTTCAAAGTGTTATATCCTGCTTGGTCTAGATCTGTCCCCTAAATTCGAAGATATTGAGATCTATAATAATGATTTATTTCTTACCCGCCTCTCCGTCTAGATCGAGGCGGGGAACAACAAAATGATAAAATACAGTTTCAAAATGCAACAGTGGAACTACTTGCATTATTATTCCCTCTAGTGTCTTTCTAACCTCCATTATTACAACTTTCTTGAAACATTCTCTCTATCATATATGAAGGATATCATATGACAGAGCAACAAGCAGGCATGCATGGAGAATAATGGCTATCTAGATCCATTCCAGCACAATACCTCAATTGAAAGTTCTCTCTCTCTCTCTCTCTCTCTCTCTCTTGGAGCAACCTGTCTAACGTCATTTGGTGTAGGCACTTGGAAGAGAAACTCCAAATATGACCCAAGAAGATATTTCTTTATGTACTTTGGTCCCGTATGTCTATGGCTTTGAAGGTCAACACCAATACTTTGAACTGGTCTCAGAGACAGACTGGGAGTCAATGTAGCTGACAAGACCTGGTGTTGCATGACTGGATTGACCAGTCCCAGTTAGTAGCTTAGTTTGGACTAATTAAAGTTTGCGAACCATTTTCAAAAGTAGTCCCATGTATAAAACAGTGCAGTAATCCAACCGTGAGGTTATAGAACATAGTAACTGCTACTATAGAGCTGTTAAAGATTAATAGCCTGTCAGAAAAAGAAATGGCCTAATTCAGCACTGCAAACATGCTGAATACAGCCAGAGGGATTGAAACCCAGACTTTGAGCATCTCTACATTAAGCAAACCCCCCCACCACCACCACCAAAAAAACCAACAACAAAAAAACCCTGCTCCCTTAGTGGGCTTTCTTCATGCACAGCCATTCTGGGGTTGCAATGGGCACAATAAATGTGTCTCCTCCTTTCCCTTCTCCTTTTTTGGCAGTTCCCGTGGTGGGGAAGTTCCATATGTTCCATTTAAACAGCCAGCAGATGGTGCTGCAATGTTAACATTTTGCTATCCAGGAAATACACCAGCTCTTTCATAGTGGTGTATTTTTGTTACAGGTTTTTGCGTGAGTTAAATCTCAGCAGAATAAACTTCAAAAACACTGGGAGAGGCACCCAAGGATAACAACATCATGAAAAGGACCCAGAAACTTCCATGTGTGGTCTATGTTGATCATACTATATACACTCCATGTGAAAGAGCTCTCTTAAGTGCTAAGCACCCAAAACCCTCTCAGTAGGTGGATAAATTTGTCAGTTTTAGTTTCTACCATATTTAGTTTCTACTGTATTTTTTTCAGTTTCAGGTCCTTTCCATCCACCTTATGGAGAAATATCCAAATTTTGGCAAGTTCTCATAAAATCCAAAACCAAAACAAACAAACAAAAAAGGCCAACCCTGATGAAATTCTCACCCATCCCTACCTATGATGGGCAAGTGGTTGGGCGAACATATCCAAGGATCTTGTCTGCATGCTTAAGCTTCAAAAACTGGAACTCATCCAATAAGAACTGCACAAGATGGTGCTCTGGACACCTCCATTAATGAAACTGCACTAACCATGGTCATGCCATGGTTGTGGACAATTTTACTTTTGAAATATCTTGCAAATCATTTACAGCAAGGCTTTGAGGGAGTGACCAATTCCCTTTCAGGGTCAGATTATAATACATCCTTCACCACCCAGAACAGCACTGCTGGATGACATTGTAAAGATGCAATGCCACTTTCACCGCCACAGAGTAGGCTCAATAATAAGCTCTAACCTTTGTTTGATTAGATTCAACACAAGTCTTCTCCATTTTAATTTCAGCCACCAAACTGCTTGCTTCATTGCCCTCTGCTGCAAGGTATATGAAGAAGCAAGCTTGTTTGGTTCTGCCAAGGGAGAAAGGGCACTTAGTTATAATTATATGAACTGCCTGGGACAACTCTGTGCCCCACAAGGTGACCAGACATTGGCAGAAGCACCAACCATACTAGAAAATACCCCCCAGAGCTCTCTGGAAACTATTAGGATCCATTAGGCTCTGGGTCTGTATCATTTTGGGAGTTCCACCATTGCAGAGAGGGAAAGCCGATGAAAGTCTAAAACTCATCTGCTCATGTAATGCTTATAAAAATATTTCTTCTTCTTCTTCTTCTTCTTCTTCTTCTTCTTCTTCTATTATCAATCATAAAATTTAATCTATATGAAGCCACTGAATGCAGTCATTGGGAAATTTGGTGCAAGGATCAATAAAGGGTTTATTGACCATAAAATAAGTTGCATAGGAAGTGTAAGAACAACAACATTGTGGCAATGGAGAGGTTGGGTATTGGTTAAAATGAGGCAACATTTGCTTAAAAGGTATTTTAAAGAGTTAAATACAATGCCAGCTCCATGTTTTTGAGGGTCCTTGGGCCAGACACCTTCAATGGCTAATTTCCCCCACTGGCTGGGTTCAGATGACATGATAATCAATACGGGGGTAAAGAAGCAATTGCCCATTGTATTGATTATTGTGTCGTCTGGGGGGCAACACACAATGGGCACACAACTCATGGTATGTTATTTTCTGGAATTAAACAACAGGGGAAAACAACGGGCTACTCCACTGCTTATCCAGAGACCCATTGATGAACATGTTGTGTGGCAGGCTCCATAGTGTAATCTCCCCCATTGAGTGCACTATTCCGTAAGGTCATAGAGTTCTCCCTGGCCACTCCTGTACAGCTGACAGAACTTGCAATGCATGACGGGATAGGTCTGGGAGGACTGAGGGAGGAGGTAGGGAGGAGCACCAGCCGCCCAGAAGGATGTTGGGACTGTCAGCTGCATGTCAGGGGAGGGGCATCGTATCATGTGGGGAGTAGCTCTGAAATAAGGTACTGTTCATTGCCTATTCTCTTCTCCGTTGCCTAAAGTGCTGTCTGAATGCAGCCACTGAGTCCACCTTTTTATCGTCATTGTTACTAGTTGTTATTCCTCTCCTCTTTCTATTGCTACTTCTAGCTTGCTGAGAGGCAGAGAACTGATGTACAAGTAGGCAGTGGCATCTTCTGCTCCTCCTTCTCTCCCCTACCATGGCCAGAGCAAGAGGCAAGTGAACAAGCAGGTTGGTAAAGAGGAGGAGCAATTCTAGGGGGAGCCCCTGCTGGGTCAGAAGTTCCCCACCCTTCACTGAAACCAATAAGTGAACTGAGGCTGAGGAGGATCCAAGGAATTCATATCAGACAAGGGATTCACATGCAGTTCCTCACAGGTCCAAGACCACCAACCTAGCCACTCAACCATATTGGCTGATCCTAGGAAAATGGCAAGCAAGCAAACCAACCCCTCCCCACCTCCCAAAACGGCCCATTAGCTTGACATATGCAAGTCCTGGAGTGTGTCAATGGAAGGTGAGGGGGAGAAAAAGAATATACCACCAGGGTGATGCAGAGTATGCCCTTAGCACAAAATATAAGAAGGTGATGCTTCGGTACAGAGCCACTGTGCAGATTATAATTCATTAAAGATGTGTGCCTGAACTCTGGCTGTTAATAGCAGTACCAGCTGCCGATTCTGTTCCCCTGTTTTAAACTCCTGTAAGCCCACGATGGCATTAAATATAATGGATCTTGCACAACCCCATCATGCATAATACCATAGGGCTACGCATGGTAAATCAAATCCTTCTATTGGCTTTAGGTGCTGTTTTAACTTTTTGTCTTTAGCATCTCTCTCCCCCACTCCTCATCTCTCAGTGAGAGTTTATTTGAACTGGGTAAGTAAAACAGCTCCTAAGCAGCGCTGAGCCAGCCTGCAGCAACGAAGCCTTAGTGGCTAATGACAAAGCACATCTGTAAAAGGGAATCATTTTGTATAGCAGCAATTGTTTCCTCTTGGTGTAAGGGGCTTGGGAGCCTAGGGATATAAAGAAATAAAATTGGGAGCACATGACATTGTTCTTATTAGGTCTTATCATTCCATCATGACCAGCTGTCTTTCGCACATGGACAGTGCTTTCTTATTTCTTCCTCTTCTTCTTTTTTGCTTTGCATACACCAAGGTTAGGAAGACATGATCAAAGCTGAAACAATGATATTTTGCTACTGTATGAGTTCTCCCTCCATTCTCTTAATCCTCTTCTTATGGGGACCTTGTGCTGAAAGCTGATCATTTAGGTGGGCTCTAAATAAAGCCAGTAGCTTGAATTCCTGCCACCAGCCCTTTTTTTATATAATGAAAAGGCCCTAATGAATGCTGGTAAGTGGTAGGAATGTGTGACCAGCTGCATCAAGGCAGGTAATACAGCTTGGATTTAATTGGGAGCAGGTATGGGAAGGCCGTATTACTTTAATTGGTGAGGGGGGTTTTCTAAATGGAAAGGACAAAGTATAATGGATAAATTGTGCTGTACAATAGCACTTAAGCTGGGATTGTATGCATTCGTTAATCTGTTGAGGAATGAGGCAATTCTAAACAATTTTCTCAGTGAAACCAACTCCAGAAAGCTTGTCCCTTTTTTTTGTTCTCCCTTGGGAAAATGCAAGATTGAAACAGAAAATACCTTTACTGAGGCAATCATTTGCCACGTGTGGAAAGCGGATACAGCTGTAAGCTACAAAAAAGGGATCTTTGTAGTACAATAAAGGATGGAAAAAGAGATAAAGTTAGGGATAAGAGAGGGCCTGTCACCGCATCGAAAGGAGGAATAAAATGATGACATTTACAGTGACAGATGAGACTGTAAAGAGAACTCAGGACAATTTAGAGAGAGGAAATTTGATATTTAAAAGAAAGGGCTCTGATAATTAAAAGTAGTGTTACATTAAACTGTAACGCATGTCATTAGTGACAGAAGGGAACTGGTGCCTTTTGAAAAGTTAATGATTCGCATAGACCTGCTCATGAAACTTTGCATTTATAGTAAAGTTCATTTGCCCACAGAATACATAGAAGCTGATTTCTTCATAGCAGGAAGTAAGGAAGTCCTAGGAAATATCTGCTGTCATCTCTTAACAGATATCGATACGTGTGTATGTGAGCATATCAATATCTTTGGTGTGCCTGTAAGTATGTGCATTTGTGAAGAAAATGTGGAGGTCAAGGGGAAATTGCCCTCTGCACATGACTAGTTGATATGAATGCACCTGCACAGGCCTTGTTTATTTCAGTGGTGGACTGTGCCTGAAGCACGTAGAAAAGGCTCTGCATAAATTGCAAATAGCAGTCCAAAATTATTCATTCCCCAACAAGTCCATGTTCTGGAGGCTACAGTTCATCAGTAATGCTTGTACATATTGACATGATGTTTTGAGCATTTAACTGAGTAGTCCTGTGGTTGTCATACAACATACAGTATGGAATTTCGAACCCATTTGGAGAACACTTCCACAATAATGAATTAAGGAAGCGCTTGTAACAGAGTTCCTCTAATGGGGCTTTTGCTCCTGTATATTTCATTACAGGTGGGGAATTGGATGTCCTTCAGAGTTCATGTAGGCCGAGCAATGGGAGGAGAGAAACAAAACAAAGCATAAAGTGAGTGTTGAGTGGTTTTTTCCCAGGATCCCCAAGTGGGTTTCATGTATTGCTTAATGCTGAAAATGAGACCGATTCCGTTTTCTCCAAAGGTTGTAAAGGCTGAATTATCTTACCATTGCTATTGTTTGTGAGTACAAGTCAATGCACAAAGGTACAGCCTATTTCAGACATGCTTTATCTGAAGGTCTATTTTGTTTTCATCATTTTTTTTAATTCACAGTTTGTTTCAAGGAAGGGCAGAGTGGACCACCATACAATGAAAACTCTTTTAATAAAAGAGGTGTTAATTCATCCCATAAAGGAAACTTGGGGGAATTCCTTGTTGATTTAGAGATTTTACTTAAACGGTTCTAGTAAAGATGCCATCTCACACTTTGTTCTTTGGAAAATAAAGTTTCACCTCACTAGATATTCTATATAATGAAAATAGGCAACTTAAAATCTTTGACTGCAAATGAATGCCCTGGTTTTAAATACATTGCTAGAAGTTACCCCCAGTGAAATATATAGCATATATTGAAGGTTAGGATAGGGAGCTAAACTGATCATCAAGGAATAGATAACAATTTTAAAAATAGAAAGAAAAAGAGGTGGTTTAAACACATTGGGGCACCTTTTACTACATTTAGAGTGCAATTCCATACATGCCAACTCAGAAGTAAGTCCCATTGAATCCAGCGGGGCTTACTTCCAGGTAAATGCATATAGGACTGCACAGTCTGTAACCGAGTGTTTAATTCCAAACTCCACATAGGTTTTCATTTCCTCCTCTTTCTGTTAGAGCTACTGTTCTTTAAACAGACCAAAATTCAACAAGCATTGCTCTTGTCATCATAAGTTGTGATGGGAAACCTCATCAGCTGCATTTCGTACCATATAAAAGCTGTTAAAGCGCAGGAACCTTGTGAGGTTGAAGAAGTGGTACTTATATATCCTACTACAATGTACTGCCTACTTCCAAACGGGCTAAAATTTTGAAACTTTAAGCCCAGATAATACTATAGCACCATTAACATGTATGGTTCTTCTTCTAAATATGTATAATCCACAAAGCCCACTCATCATGCATTTGGGCCTCTTGGGCCAGATCTACACCAAGCAGGATATAGTGGTATATGGTATGTGTCAATGGGCCCAACAGTTATCAGTGCACTTCAATACCCCTGCCATTTTTATACTGCTTTCATGCAGCTATATCCTGCTTGGTGTAGATCTGGCCTTGGATGCCCGATAGCCACTCTTGCTTTGCAGTCCCAGGCAGGCAGCAAAACAGAAGGCTTATTGGGCTACACTACATCTCTGGCAGACTGGACAGGCAGGTCCACAAGTCATCTGGTCACAGTCTTCCCCACTATGAAATTTATTTCTATTTAAATTGAAAGTTTCCCTGGATGGGGAGGGGGTTCTATGCCTAGGCTGCTAACCATATAAAAGCTTGCATCGGCTGCCTGTATGTTTCCAAGCCCGATTCAAGCTGCCCGTTTAACCTATGAAGCCTTACACAGCTCAGGACCACAATACCAACGGACCGCCTCTCTTGACCTGAACATATCCGGACACTATGTTCGTCCAATTTCCACCTCCAAGGGAGGCTCAGAAAATGGCAACAAGTAAGAGGGCCTTCTCAGTGGTGGCCCCCAAGTCTGGAATAAGCTCCCCATCCAACTCCCCAGAAAGAGGGCCTTCTCGGTGGTAGCTTTACAGCTGTAGAATGCTCTCCCCAGAGAAATTTGCCTGGTGCCTACTGTATTGTCCTTTTATGTCAGGCAAAGACCTTTCTTTTTTTATAGTTGTGTGGCTTTTAGATTGTGTGTGTGTGTGTGTTTATTTATTTATTTATTTAACTGTTCCATTATTTTTTTAAACTGAAACAACTATGATTAGAAGGTGAATGTATTAACACATGCACAGGTTGGCTCCTGCTACTGTGAACTTGTAAATACATTCATCCAATTTGCTTGCTGGTATTTTCCTCTTTTTGTGTATTCATTATTCTATGCACTGGTGTGAATTGCTGATTGTGCCCATGTTCTACTTAGTCATAGGTCCATGAAAAAAACGCTCTCGTCTCTTTGGTTTCGGTGGGTACCAAAGCCCTCTGCATTTGAGCCTCTGTCAGTCATCATTGATGACTGCAGCCATGGAGAATATGGGGCAGCATTTTCCCACTGGCTGGGAGGTGACAGCATTTGAATATTGCTTTGTATCTTTTTTTCCCCTTTTTTTTGTAAATAAACTTTATCACTTTTTAAAATTTGTTTTAATCCAACTGTATGAACATCTTAAGAAAAATATTGTCCCCTGTGACTGAGGCTTTAAAAAAAGCATTCTTCATTCTTACCTTCTTCCTTACCAAGCTCGTAGAGTTGTTTTGCTATGAACTAATGATACCTTTCGGTCTGAGAGCATAAACCTGCATAAATGTGCCACATGGTTTCCAACTGCTAGTCTGAGAAACAGTTTGAAATATTCTGGAAGAGACCCAACTGTCTGTCAATAAGGCAAGCAATAGTTTTAGATACACTGCATACTTCAGGCTTTCTAATGGTGTGGTTGTGGGGGAGGGAAAATGAACTCCCTAGCACTGGACCTAATTAGCTAGAGAGCAAATTTCGAAGATTTTGATTCAATGGGATGCAAATGTGCTTTTTTTTTAAAACCAAGCTCCAAATAGGGCATGGGCTCCTTGACAATGACCGTCCCGTTCTCAACCAGATGCCTGTTGTAGAAATTTATGAACTTTAATTTGTTTCCTTTTTGTTTAAAAATGCTGGTGTTGAAGCACACCAGGCTACATATGATTTAAAATAGTTGACATGGCAGATTGAAAACACAAGATAAGTTGCCTGAATAATATCCAGGACATTTCTGATGGGATATATATTTTTAAAAAGGTGGGGGGAGGAAATCACTGGGGAGATCAAAATAAGATAAGGATCCCCTGTTCCTAGCTGGTTCTGCTGCTTATACAAGTAAAACAAAATGTATTTATGCTGCTCCCCTTAAAAATGTATCGGAATGTGCATTGCCTTAAGTGGGCTGAGCTTTTCAAAAACAACTAGCAGCACATTGGAGTTTATTAACAGTTAACACATCATCTCTCCAAATGGGGCTTGTTGCAAGTGGCAACATGCCCTGCACGAAACTAATGAGCAAACCCCTGCCTAATATTGACAATTAATCAGGCATAAAAGCTTCTAGGATCAGGACCCATTGCCAAGCAAAGGAAGCTCATAGAGATTTCAATGAACCAAGATAGGTGAACAAATTTGTCTAATTATATATCCATCTCATGAACAAATTTCCCACCAAAACACTTAATTATCTATAGCATAAGCAGCTATGCATCAGCCTGGCAAGCAGAAGATTTTTTTTTCCTTGAGGGTGTTTTTTTTTTTTTTTGTAACCATCTACTGTGAGTAATAAATTGAAGGAAGCGCTATTATGTTTCCTCAGCAGTCTTCCTCTTTTAATTGGTCTTGTATAATGAAGCCAAAGTTTTAGCAGTGGCTAAAGTAAACGAATAATGGTTACAGATTTATTTTTTTTAAAGTGCTCATCAAGATGTGATGTAAAATTATGTAATTACTCTTAGGTTTCTCACAGGTTTTTATCTTGACAAACTCAGGACAAAGCATATATATATATATATATATATATATATATATATATTTGTGTGTGTGTGTGTGTGTGTGTGTTTAGAAAGCATTTTACAGAGAGATGCTTTTATTATTATTACTAAATCCCTTGTCTGGGTATTATCGAAAATAAAAGGTTCTCCTCACCTCGATTCTGGTAAACAAGTGCCCCTTAGTTAAAATCATGGTAACGTATTCTCCTTTTATGGAGTTGTCAATACAGGGTCTGTTATGACACAAAAGAGGGGAAAAAGTAGTTTGCAATAGAACTGCTGTTCACTACAGAAGAATGATTTCTGCAAAGCTGAGATGGTTTGGCCTTGAGTTTTGCACAAGTAAATTGGGTGATTTTCCTAAGAAACATTCTTGTCGACTTTCCTCAACCAACCTATGTATCCATTGACAGCATGAGCTACTGTGTGATAATGCAACAACTGCCAGGCTCTCAACTGTTGTTTTTGCATTGTCACATTTTTCAAAGTACTGTCTTAGAGTTCTTAAACGTATAAAGTAGCCGATTGCTAGATATGTGTGTGTTGTGATTTTTAGTAGCATTCACAGGGTGGCATACTGTGTTGAGTGATATAATTTGAAATCTCTGTTTATTTGTTTGAGATGGATTATTATCTTTTTCTACATTAAAGGCAAAATCAGTCACTCAATTAAGATTGTGAATGTGGGTTTAGAGTGCAATCCTATGCATGTTTAAATTGAGAAAAAGTCATACCACCCCAGCATTCCCAGCCAACCATGCTGGCTAGGGAATGTTGGGAGTTGTAGGACTTCATACTGGGCCTTTCTATACCCACGGGTGTAGAGGGAGGGAGGGGGGACGATCCTGGATGTACCTGCTTCCAGGATCATCCCTGGGCGTCCAAAGCAGGGCAGGGGGGCAGTGGGGGCAGTCGGCCTGGGGCCTTTTTGGGGTGGCACTCTGACAAGGAGGTCCCCCCCCCCAGCTTATGCTACTGCTTCCGCAGCATAAGCGGCCCATCAAGAAGCGAGGAGCCCGCCTTGTGGAAACAGCACAGAAGCCATCCGTCGTGAATACCACGGTCAGACCACAAGCTCCAGAGGGCCATGCTGCATGTGGGGGGCAGGGATATATGTGCCTAAGTTGCGATGGTTGTCCTTACTGCGTCTCTTTCCTCAATCTTCTCCATGGCAAATAATCTCTGGAGCGGAGGGTGAGGTAATGATGATGATAGTTATGAATGAGAATAATGATGATGGTACCGTGAGGGTGATGATGATAATGTTTGATAACGATGAAGAACTGTTCTGTTGTTGTTGCTTCTATTTGTACAGCAACTAAAAATAAATGTTAATTTCTGATTCAACATTGAGGTGTTGTAGAACAGGTTTAATATGAAGTTGTTATGTAGAACAGACATGTTGGTGGGCACTAATTTTTTTTTAGAATACTTAATGAGTAGTTTGAAATGGGGGGGGGGCACACACTTCCCATCTGGCCTGGGCATATTATCAGCTCTGCATGACCCTGAGCAGAAGTGTGACGTCCTTGGATGTTGCGATCCTCATGGGCGCCATTTTTTAACTTAAAGGAGCTGGGAGCATGGTGAGGAATCCCCGTGTCTTGCTTCCTCCCCCCCTCATGGGCACGGAGCTACCCTGCATGGCTCCATGCCTGTTTCTGATGCTGCAGTTTTGAGACCGTTTGAAAAATTGTGTTTTCCCAGGGTTTCTTTACCCCTGGGAAAACCCATGCCCATCCCCCTGCTGCCCCCAGGAGCCCCAATGTATAATTTGGATGCACATGGAGCACCTAGGGACAACTCCAGGTGGGGGGAAGGCCAGTGCAGAAATGGCCTTTGTCTAAAAACATACTGGATTGCACCCTTAGTCTCATTAATTTCAGTGATAAACCAAGGACCAAGCAAGTTGTGGTGTTAATCATATAATTAGCTTTTATGTGAGTGATTGCTTAATAAATAACTGCAAAGGGGGACTAGAACAGGACCATGGTGCGGGCTTTAACTAATCCAAATTATGAGCCCCTGTGCCTGCTTTTTGCTCTTGGTAGCAAATAGCAGACATTGAGGTGGCAATTTGTATTGGGTCTGTCATGTGGGTTTCCCCCCATATTGTGGTCCCAACTGGATCCCTTATTCTGCAGCTGCTATTGATTACAATAACAATCATGTAAGGGCTAATGACATGATTAATGTCACAGCTAGTTTTGCTTCCCCCCCCCCCACCGCCCTCTCTTTCAGCCCTAAAATACTTAGGCCCTCTCATGGATGATGAGTCTTTCAGTGGGTATTAATCATGATGGCCTATGGACCTCTGGGTTCACAGGCAACAATTGAATAGCACTTCCTGGCCAACAGTAGTGGGAGGGGCTATTGCTTTCCAGCCCAGCCTATGGGCTTATTGAAGATATCTGGTGTGCTACTTTTAAACAAGATCTGGAAGAGAAATAGCTGTCTAGTTTCAATGCCACCCCAAACTTCTAGATTAAATGTTGCCACAATTCTGACAAATATACATCCGCTGCAGGCTGTACCTGGAGAAGAGGAGTAACCCAGGACTAACATAATTGCACAATATGTGTTCTCCACCACCACCTCTTCCTCCTCTACCTCCTCCTCCTCATTATTTGTTGTTGATGTTGTTGTTGTTGTTGTTAAATATTTTAATATCTTCCAGGGCAGAAAATCAAAGGAAAAAATATGGAGGGCACTGCTTTTAGGTCAGCTATGAAGTAGAGGGGGGGCAGGGCAAAAAGGGCAAAAATGGTGGACCATCCAAAAGGATTACATGAAATATAAAAATAGCAAGCATTTCCCTTTCAAATGTTAAGGTTTTGAAATGTATTAATTAACCTTTCTTAGCACTCACGAGTGCATTTGCAAAGCAGCCATAGTTAGTCCTGGCTACAGTAAGCAACCTTTCTGACCAGCTATTAGGAACAATGGAAAAAAACCCAACATGAGCAGACCTCTGGAGCAGAATTTGTGGACATGAGGAGGGCTCCACCACCTCTCTGTTCTACTGACAGAAGCTCTTCCCTCTGTGGAAGCAGCTAATTGTATACAACCCAAAATGAGGTTCTTTGTTGTTGCCTGACCCCAAACCTGCTATACAGGAAACAGGAAAACAAGAATAAATAATTCTCTCTGTTATAAAGTAAGAATGATCATGATTGGTGGAGGATGAGAATGTATCCCATGTGGTTTTAAAAGATGACTGCCTTGCTGGATACGTGAGGGCCCACAGTACTATTCATAGGAGTGTAATCCTATGTGTGTCAACTAAGAAGTAAGTCCCACTGTGTTTAATGTGGCTTACTCCCAGTGTGTACTGGATTTCAGCTGTAGCTATTCATAACTGGGCAGCCATCCAAACTGAAGGCAGTATGTTTCTCTTTTCTCCCAGCAGTTTGTCTGGTACAACCTAATGAAGCCTAGATTAGTACATTAGGATTATGGGGCATTGCTTATCCCAAATGGATCATAACTGGTCAGGGAGAATAAGCAACCATAGATGCTGCCATTTGATTGCCTGGAAGACTTTCAGTGTAAGACTGGTGCTTAGGGTAGATCCTTGGAAGAGGTTTACTGTACGGGAACAAGTGCCATCTCTTCCCAAGAAGAAAGGTATTTGGTGGTGTGCGAAAGCCACAGTTTTGAAATATCTGATCAAGAGGAGATAATTGATTTTAAGGAATGCTGAATTCCATTTGGGCTCTGTCATGCACAAAGCTGATGTGTAGAAGACTGCTTTGAGGGCCAACCTAGATGTGATACCAATATGCACAATTTAGATTGGTGCCTTGATGCCACCATGGGAAGTTACTTATTTTCCCTCTGGCATTTTTTATTCCTCCCTCCTCGAGCTGTTATTTGCCACATAGGGCAAACCATCCAAACAACTGGTTTGTAATTATTTTCTTTATGTACTATCCCATTTCAGCCATTTATTTTGGACAAGATTACATAAAATGTAATCACACACAAACCGAAGTCCAAGAAAATGTAATCTCATGAGGACTCTGTCCCTTCAGTTGTTTTAAGTTTATGGTTTTAAATTTTATATATATATATATATATATATATATAGTGTTCAATCTTTTAATTTTTGTAAACCGCCCAGAGAGCTTTGGCTATGGGGCGGTATATAAATGTAATAATAAATAATAATAAATATTTGAAAGTGTAGAGATTGAACCAGGGCCATACATTTCTGGAATTAAGAACATATCAATGTATACATCTGGAAATCCCTTTTTACTTGTCATTTTGTGTTTACATGTATACACTAATAGTACACAGCCAAAATAAAAAAGGAGACAAAAGGTAATAAAGAAGACAAATAAGAAAATAAAATTAGAGGAATGACGAAATGGGTGAAAAACAATAGTTCTGAAATGATACGTTAAACATATTAAAAGAGGATATATCTACAAACTTTATGAGGATAAGAGTAAAAGAAACTATTAGTCACAGCATATGGAAAGGGAAGAAACTTACAGATGATGAAAAAAAAAATGAAATTCCAATATCCACTCAGAAGCCTGCATAAGAGAACAGAATCCATAGCAATTTGGTTAAGGAAGAAAAAAAAATTGCAGGTGGCGACCCTATTTCAACTTATTGTGTATATAGATTTAAAACAGGTTCTGGTGCAACATTAATAATTCTTGAAAGAAAATAACAAGGTATAGCATAGATATTGGAAAAAGAGTTTTGATTTTGTTTTAAGAAGCCTTTTAGGCCTTTACAAATTGGTTTACAGTCAATCATAGAGGGTGAGCAAAATTATGCCCCCTGATTTATCCCAAATCCCAAGAGCTTGACCATTGCACTTTGAATAGAACCTACGTGTTTGCAGTTGTTTGCAGTTAGATGTATGCACTTCTGCTTTGTATGTTCTGTTTCTGGGATCCTACAAAACATACACGACTTTATCTTTTTATAACACATGGGGGTCCACAGCAGGATAGAATAGCTGTATATGCCCACTCCAGCTCTATGTGAGGACTACAAATCAATTTATAAATGATTGAAAATGGCTTCACTAGAAATAGAAGGAGGAACATTATTTGGATAACATTTTTAAATGGGGAAAGTTTCATGCCAGAAGTGTCTTTTTTAAAAAGGAGCAGGAGGAGCTATCTTTAATGATGAACAATTGAGTTATGAAAGACAATATGCATTTAGGGTGCAGTTGTAATTAAGAAATGTGAAAGATTTCTTGAAGAAAAAATAATTATAGGTGGAGACTATAATAACAGTGATGAGCCCTGTTATGGATGAAAATAGAAATAGGTCCTTAGTAATAAAATAGATGTTTTTTAAAAAATGTATTATTGAATATATATTTCAAAAGTAGTTAAAACTGCACCAGAAGCAAAGGTGTGAAGAGGGAGTTTCTCTGGCTGTGAATGGGTGTGAGTCCTACCCTCAGCCTGAAAGGTTTCCCCGTCCCTGCCTTAGCACATGGGAATGATTCCCTTTTTAACCCTATTTATTTAGATGTTTTGCCACTTATAATTTAAGAAGCAACACATTTACATGACATGAGACTTTGAAGTTGATAAATAACTGTGTGGACAAGATTATTTCTAAAATGTATATAAAGTGATAATAAGGAGAAAGGGGAAGTTTGGAAGAGCACTTTGGAAGGAGATAGTTGGAATCATAAAAACGCACAGCAGAAATGGAATAATATTCTTGAAACTCCATGTTTCCTTTATGTTCTAACCTGAAAGAATGCCAGTATGTGCTAATACATACTGAAAATAGTATGTGTGGCCAAAGAAAATAAATTCGGCATCAATCCCTCTAATGGCAACCTTGGGTGGTAAGTTCTGACAGAAATGGAGGCAAAATAGGGCCACTGACAAACAAGAGGTTGGTATCGGTGTACTTGGGGAACCCTGGAGTTTGCAGAAGTAAAGAAATAATGTTTAAATACCCCCTCCCCAAAATATAGCCCAATTACGATAGGGATGTATGGTTTTTGTGAAATACATCCAGCCTATATTTTGCAGAATTTCAGGCACCCATTGTTCCATTGTCCACTCACTGATAGAATAGGATTTTATGTTGAGATTTTTGTTCCTGTGTGCGAATTTGCATTAGCGTTCATGCACACCTGAGCAAATGTACATGTGCGCAACACCCACCCACCCAAGTTTTTTTAAAAAATGGTTTGCAAGTCTGCATAATCTGTGTGTCTCAGAAAAGTCTGTTCCACTGTGGAATCTGCAGGCTGGATTCACAGAAATACAAACTCATTTGAATCCATTGCAGATTTCTCAGACATCCCTAAATGAGGATTGAGCATACTAGCCACAAAATGTTCAGGTGGAAAAGCCACCTCAACTGAAGGGATTGAATGCCCTGCTTCAGACACTTATACCTGGGGTGGTACAACAGCTCAGCCCTAGGATACCCCAACCCCAGAGTTCCTCTTCTGGGTGGTCAGTGTTTAAGCACTCAGAAAAAGGAGCCTCCACTTCCTGTCAATCCTGGCTGCCCTCTTACCATCCCCCATTCCTTCCCTTTGCCTCTCTTTCTTCCCTTCTCTTCTCCATTGTTGCCCAGAGTTATACTAGGCATGGTGCACTCTGGGAGTTGTAGTTTGTTGGCTGGCCCCTGCAACTTTGGTAGTGGGGGGCAGAGGTGATGAGGCACCATCTTTGGTGTACATGGTTTGGCTTGGGGTTTTGTTTTATTTTTCTGGGTTTTCCCAATTTGGGGAGATCACTTAGGTGTGGGGGAAATGAGCCAAACTAGGGGGTTGGGGCTCAGATAATTTGCCCGACTCTATTTTTAGTATCCTGGAAGAGGTTGTGGTTGGAATCCTGAACGGTAACACTCCTATTAGGGTTGCTAAGATTCAAATGTAATAAGAGGAAATCTTGTAAATACAGGTTTCCCTGGTATCCAGGTAGTGAATACATATCCACATGACAGATATGTCCTAAAACCTTTTACATACTTTTGATTTCCTGAAACTTCTAGATAAATGGGGTAGGGAGCAAAATGAAATCCAGTGGGGGGGAGGGGAAAATAAATGGCAGCTTTACTAGGAGAACTGAAAGAAACTAGATGAATAAGAGAAACGGACACATTGTTATGAATCTGTTAACAGCTGTAAAATGTTATACTGAAATGTTCTATACCAAAAACCTCTGCTCCTTCTTTACTGGCTTTTAGATGTCAGGTGAAGGCAGCCCTCTTCCAAAGGCCATTTGGGCTACTCTAATCATGTGTGTGTGTTGAATCAATGAACGTCGCTTATGTTAATTCTCTTGTTAGATTGAATTTTATAGATTTTTATTTATTTGCATGGTTTTTTTTCTACAATTTGTTCTAATTTTTGGAAACAAATGTGTGGTATGTATGTATCTATATCAATCTATAAAACATACCATATATAGAATAGATTTAAAAAAGAAATATTTAGGGGGAAATGGCTATATTGCAGGAATGGGGGAAATGTACATTGTTAATTAACATGAAAAATTGGAACATTGATGTGAAATAATCTCATAACAGCTGGATGAAACTGAATTTTGGAGTAATACTTGTCCCATGCCATATTTTCCAAATAATATTTATTTTAATAAAACATTTGTATCCCACCCTGTATCATTCAGATCTCAGGGCAGCATACAAATAAAATCAATTCAAACAGTATTAAACAATAAATCAAGTACACAGCTAAAAATGTATTATGAATATGCAATACTGTAAGTGCACTCTTTATTTCATGTATTTACTTATTTAACAATAAACAAATCTTTTCTCATCCCCCCCCTCCACTGCCCCACCCCACCCAAACCTGACAAATCCAAATTGGGTGACCTGCTCTGAACAGGCTAGAAATGGAATGACAGGCTGGAAAGAGAAATAAAAAGACAATTGTGCAAAAATTACCAGTAACAGGGGATCATGTAAGTAAATACTGTGCTGTTGCTATAGAGAGAGAGAGAGAGAGAGAGAGAGAGAGAGAGAGAGAGAATGTAGCAAAAACCTTTCTTCTGTTTAAAAACTGCTCAGGTTTGTTGTTGTATTCTATCGCAGCCTAAATCTCTACCTATAAAACGGAAAGTACGTGTGCATCACGTATGTCTGGAAATGTTTACCCACTTCCAGATCAGTTAGAAACTTGACATGGTGACACAGTGATAGATCTGGCTGTACAATGTACCAGAAAAATCTAAAAACATGAATTTTGTGGGATTTGAGTATTTTTAAAGAATTTAATAAAAACCTAGGTTTATGCCTACAACTTCCAGCATGCCTTGGGCGGAACTCCCAGCATGCCTTGGACAGGAGGCCAGACTTACTGGCCTTTAGCGGCCATTATAAGTGCACTGGTTGGTGACTGCTGCGTGTCTTTTACAACCCCAACTCCTAAGGTTGGACTCGAGCAGTCAACCCAATTCCATGTAAAAAGAAACAACCCACATAAATGGGCTGCATCTATTTGCAGTGCCTCCTCCCACCCTCTGTGCAGTTTTAAAATGTAACTAGATATAGCAGCATGACTTTGAGGGGCCAAACATGCTCAAAGGCACTCCGTCCTGATATTGCTGTTTTCTCAGAATCTGGGGGAAGCAAGTGTGTAGCCTTTACCCTTAAGAGGGAAGGAGGAAGGGGAGGCACTCTGTGCATGCCCAGAAACAGACCCAACAAAGGGGGGGGGGAAGTGCCCAGCCCTTCAGTACAGGCTCCTGATGTAGCACTTGGTGGGTGAGAAGCACAGGCCAGGGCAGTCCCAGCAAGACTGGCCAGAGCTGGGTGCGTCCACTGATAGCTGCTTACCTCCCCTCCTTGGCGATGCTACTCCTTGATGCTCTATCGAGGAGCAGCATCGGCAACAAGAGGATGTCTCAGAGGATGTGGGCACCTGCAGGCTGCCAAAGGCATGCTGGGAGGTGTAGTACTGGCATGTAGAGTGGCTGATTTAAAATAAAGTATGGGTGAGCAAACCCTGACCTCTCACTACCTGACTTGGTTCTCCTACCTGACTTTCTCCAACTGCCACTAACCTTGCCCACCATTCCATTCTAGCCTCAGCTATATCAGTCAAAACTCCATTCACTCTTCTGTCTCAATGGTATAGTCAGGCTTTTACATAAAAATCATAAACTTTATTCAGAAATCCACAAGCAGGGTGCCACAACCATGATGGCCTACTCTCCAGTTCTCTCCTGCTCTACCACTCTCCTGCTCTACCACATCTCAGATGGTGTTCAAAGATTAACACATTAGGCTTATGCCTACAACTCCCAGCATGTCTTGGGCAGGAGGGAAGACTTATCAGGCTTTGGCAGCCATTATCTAGTAGTGGCTCGCCCTCCTGGGCCTGAAGGTAGAGTGCCTGGGGCCAGCTTCCTCAGTTGCTAGGCCCCTTCAGGAGCAGGGCCACTGCCAACAGCAACCGAGTGAACCATCAGTCAGCCAGCCAGCTCCTTCACAGCCTATCTATGAGCACCAATGGCACAGTGTAGTGTGGACTGGCTCAGCCAGACTTCACTTCCCATGAGCTTCAGCAGCAGGACTCCCATTGGGCAAGTTGGGCACCACAGCAAAAGGCATGCTGGGAGTTGTAGTTTTTGTTTTCTGTGGGGACAAGGAAAATTATGGTGACAGCTTCAAGGCAGCCCAGGCCATGCATTGAAGGTGAGAGAGTGTGGAAGGTGGTGGGAGAAACTAATTTAATTTGTTTTAAAGTTACCACGCAAGCCTAGGACTGGCCTACATTGAAGGATTGCTGTGAGGGTGTGAGAGAGAAAAAAGAAATGAATTTAATTTGTTTAAAGGTTAACTCAGGCCTAGCACCAGCCTGCTACTTTAAGATGATTACCTTGCAGACATATATTTTAGGGGGCCCAAGCAACGCCGGGTAGAAACTTGAAATCTGGCATGCTGATAGGTCTGGCTGTACAATGTACCAGAAAAATCTAAAACATGAAATTTTGGATTTTAAGTATTTTTATGTCAGATAAAAGGGCCAAGTCACCAGTGGCTTTCACCATCCTTGCTCTCTGCCAAAACCTGTTAAATGTAGATATTATATAGTAAAGTATGCCCACAAAGTATTCTGTGTTCTGGCTACTTTCCTTTTTTCATAATAATAACTTCAGAGCACATTCATACAACAGTTCCTGAAATCCGCTTCCCTACTATATGTTATTCAGATATCTGGGCAATGCCGGGTCTATTTTGAAAACATATTTTTAAGTTTGGATTTTTTTAGCTGGTAGAAAAGATGTTGTGTGTCCTGATTGTTTTTGAAGTTTAGACAGCTGCTCTGGCCAAGGCATGATGGGAGGTATAGGCATTTCAGGTAAAGCAAAACATGTGGTTTATCACAAAGCTCTAATTTAAAATACAGTTCTTATTAACACAATTTTCCATTTATTCTAACAAAACGATTTACGAACTCAACCAAACTAAAAACAACCAACCAACCTAAAGATGAATAAGTTGCAGAGAAATTTATTATTTATCAAATAAATGTTATAAACATTATTCATGGACCTAAGCAACACGAGGCATATCAGCTAGTAAATAATAAAGCTTCTTTAAAGAATTATAGGTATTCATCAGATTGACCCTTCAAAGAAGCTAATTCCTCAGCCTCCTTCTGTTGGTTGTTCTAGAGCACAGCAGGCAGAGCATTCTTCCAAATGCTGAAAAAACCTGGTGGGTCAAAATTTGTTCACTAGATCATGCACTGTCCAAATTTTTGTTGAGGATTTTCAGACGGGTGGGAAATCATGTTTCCTTACTGCCACTCCGCTTCCTGATTCTCTTCCACAATAGGGTTGAGCAGAATCACACGGGGAAGAAAGCAGCAATCACATGGCCAGTTAGTAGGCCAATGCTCTCTAGTGGGCATTTTATAGCACAACTTCTTCTGCACATCTCATGAAATAGCAACAAATATCGCTATAGCTCAGAAAAGTCAGGTTTTGGGAGGGGGTCTTATTTTGTGACGGAAAAAGGAGCAGAAGGAGTGGGAGAAGTGGAGGAGGAACACTGCATTGTCAAAATGACCCACAAACATCCGTGAGTGGCCAGTCACAAGCATGCTATAAACCATTTGTCTGAAGAAGCTCATTGTTTCAGGGTGTGTACAGAAGAGATGATCATGTACGCTAGCAAAATTAAAAGTGGGCCCTACATAGCTGGTTTGGGCTCAATGTGAGTCCTAGATTTAGAAAAGGTGAAGTCTATAAACAACATGTAAATTCTAACATGTATATTGTTCAGTGGGGATAAGGGAGAAATTTGTTTGGTTTGCATTTTAATACAAATCAACCTAATTCAAACTTTCCAAAGTAATACACCAACCAGAACATAATTACCTTTCAGTTTTCTCACTTGTCCAAATCTTGTGATTAAATCGCCTGATGCATGCAAAAATGTGTAGAATAGGGGGAATTGCACACAAAGCTGATATATTCAAGAAAATGCATACAAAAATGTGTATGGATTTTCATGTGGATTTTTTACCAAAATATTCACAAAATGATGATGAAATGGGATGTTAAGGAACTTGTGCTTTAAATTGTGTGAAAGTGGTAGAAACCAAAACAGATTCATCCATACCTAAACTTCAACATGACTCACTCCCAGATACCTAGGAATCATGCGTAATTCATTCAATTATTCCAAAATGCAGAAACCTGCATAGAGGTTGCCCTGTTCATCTTTCTTCCCAAAGTTTAGAGCTGTTGTTTCTTGTTGATATCTTGATAAAGAATTATTCTCCATATTCTGATATTCTTTTGAACACATGCTTCTCTCTCTCTCTCTCTCTCTCACTCTTTCAGCATCTAAATCTTCTTTTGTCTTGGTTGAACATACCTTTAGTATGTTCAACCAAGATTGTCTTTTTATAGGATTTACCCTTATCATCTTTGTAGTTCTCCTTTGAATCCTTTCCAACTTGTCAACATCCCTCTTGAACTGTGGTGCACAAGGTAAATATACAAACCTCATAGCAGCACAACTGGGCAAATATGAAGTTTCAAAGGTGTGATAAATGTTTGAATAGAATGGGGTAGCTGATAAAGGGCAGGAATCAAAGCACTTCATGAAGAGCTGAACATAATGTTAAACAACTACACTCACTGAAGAATGTTTGCAACATCAGGGTTGAATATAATTTGAAAATAATGAAAATTTATATGTCTTTGAAGATTAGCACCCACATCATTTTGGAAGGATTGAATAGATTACACATAAAGAGAAGGAATAAAGCCAACATTATATGTTTCAAGACAATATTGGATGAATTGTGGCACAGGAGCTACCTAAATGCCATTCTTGGACTGCAATCCTATGCCTACTTGTGTTGGAGAATGTCCCACAGAACACCATGGGTCTTATTTCTGGGTAGACATGTATGATTGCACTGCAAGCAGAAAAACAGTTTAAGAAAGCTATTCTTTTTTCTTGCTACCTGCTGCATCATCTCTTGGAACCAGTTTCTTGGTCTGAGAGAATTGGACGGAGCTGGTAGCAACAGAAGCAGCTATTTAATGGTTTGGCTATGAATAAATTTTACTTATAAGCATGCTGTAGGACAGCCTTTCCCCAGATGTTGGACTACAACTCCCATCATCCCTGAGCACTGATTATGCTGTCTGGGGAGATGTAGTCCAACAACATCTGGGGACCCATGGTTGGGAAAGCCTGCTATTAGAGATTAAGATTCCAGGTGCTCTCTTCAATATGTTTTGTTACTATTACTACTTTCACTGTGATCAGGAGACTCACCTAATATTGGTAATTTAATAATATTTTCATTGGATAGTCCTTGGTAGATTGACAATTTGCATGACCAATCTTGGAAACTGCTCAAGTCTTAAGAGTTTGTTTGTTTGTTTACTGTTCTTTTTGTCCCACTTTTCAGACAATTATTGTCTTTCAGAACAGCTTACATCCATAAAATGGAGAGACAGTCTCTCCCATCAGGATTATAAACTAAAAAAGACAAGGGGAGTGGGTCAATTCTACAAGGACAGAACAAAGGTGAGCTCTGAGTAGGCATTTAAATGTGCTTTGGGCTAAGCTGACCTTCCCTTGTGGATTTTCTTTCTTGAATAGAAATTGGTGACTCTTGTTCTTTGAATCGATAATTCCAAAGTGTTTTTTCCCCTTACTTTTGCAATCCCAGGGCAACAGGCTACAGGTGAAGTTGAGTGTTCTTTCTGGCAGGGACAAGGAACACAAGTTCCCCATAGCTGCTCTTTTTTAGTTGATGGGTCGGGCCGGCTTGTTCTCCCCACTGCCTTGATGTTACTCCTGGTTTTCTGTCTCCCAGTGGCCCTAGCTAAGGTCCCCTGTCCAATGGCAGGAGTCAGAGTTGCTTCCTCTCTGCTCTCTAATCCCAGGGCAGCTACCAGTTGTTTTAAGAAGAGGTCCTTCTTGACCTATAGCCAATTGAGATAACAAAGCCCCCCTTTTTACTTTACCATGTGAACATGCAAAAAACAATTATAGTATACAAAGTAGGTGTGTGTGAATCAGCAAATCCCGAGTTCTCAGAAATTCTCCAAATTCCATATTGAAGCTCATTCCAGTCCATATCAGACTGTCAGCTTACAGGGGGAGGGTCCATGAAAATACCTGGGTTTTTTCATGCATATTTTTCCAAATACATGCATCAGCTGTGTGCATCTTTGAAATGTGCATGTTCTTCTCTCATTGATTGAACCGTATTTATGCACATTTTTCAAATGTATGCATTTTTTCATGTACATTTTTTCCATGTACACATGTAGCCGAACACAGGTTTTTTTTTCATCAATCTACAAAGCACATTGTAAGCTTGTAAAGTATAGACTTCAGCCATAGATTGAGTCCGACGTCCATGTTTGGTCTGGAAGGAGCAAACTGGGTAAATCCTGATCAAAACCAAACTGAAACAAATTTCTCATACATCCCTAATATAGAGCTATGTGCAGAATTGCTCAACACAAATATCAGCAAAGCTACCAGAGGATAATTTGGGGTCTATAAGGTGTTTATAGGTATTTTGTGGATAAGGTGCTGGCATGCAGAGATAGGAAAAACATGGAATGAGGTGGAAATAATAAAACTAATGTTGATTCACACACATCACTCAACCTCTTCTTGCTCAATGACTTGCAGGTGAATGTTTGAACTGTATCCATTGATAAGTATTTCTAAGAGTTGATGTGAAATAATATGGACATTCTGGCTGTGGTGTAGTCTTCAAGTAAGCATGTGGTTTTGCTATTACCAAGTGATTAACATGCATTTGTGGACTTGTGTTGATTTGGAAGACATACGCAATGCATTAATTGGAAACTTCTTGATTTTATGGAGTGAGCACAACATATTAATGCACAGAAGTGCATGCATTTCCAAGTTTGAAAGTGTTCTGTTATCTTTTTTATTATTATTTTTCACATTCCCGGATTAGTCTTCCTGCAGAATTGCAAACCCGTGAGAGTGATGAAGCCAACACTGGCAGGCCAAAGACCATCAAGTAAGTCTTGCTATTATCTGGGAAATGGAACCTGAGTTCTCTATAGCCCAAACCAACACTATAGCCACTACAACCCAACACTAGAGCCAGCCACTCCATCACGTTGACACTTAATCTTGCTAAGCTATGTGTATGCACTAGGGATGTGCACTGACCCCCCGGATCGGATCGGATAGCGGATCGGAATCGGACCTGGGGGGTCGGATCGGATCGGATCGGATCGGAGGCTGGTCGGATCGGATCGGACCAGATGTCCGATCCGGATCGGACGCCATTTTGAATGCTTTTTCCCATAGCCAAGTATTGTTTTACAAAAACACCTATAACTTTTTCATTTTTAAAGATAGAAGGATGAAACTTGGGCACATTGTAGACTGGTTAGGGGTAGTTATCTGTGAGAAATTTCAGAAAGATTGGTGCATGCATTTTGTGGCAATTAATTTTTTAATAAATACCCAGGAATGCCTATAACTTTGTCATTTTTAAAGTTACACACATGAAACTTTGCCACATTGTAGGGGGTACCTTGGGACCTATGTGTGTGAAATTTCAGAAACGTAGGTGCTTGTCTTGTGTGGCAATTAATTTTTAGAAAAATGGGTAGTAGTGGGGTAAATACAGTTACGCCTCCCATTTTTTTATTTTTGAAGATACAAACAGGAAACTTGGGCACATTACAGGTACCACTTGCCTTGATATGTGTGTGAAATTTCAGAAACATTGGAGCTTTCCTTGTGTGGCAATTAATTTTTGAAACAATGAGGAAAGAAACACCTATAACTTTGTCATTTTTAAAGTTACACACATGAAACTTTGCCACATTGTAGGCGGTACCTTGGGACCTATGTGTGTGAAATTTCAGAAACATAGGTGCTTGCCTTGTGTGGCAATTAATTTTTTAATAAATACCCAGGAATGCCTATAACTTTGTCATTTTTAAAGTTACACACATGAAACTTTGCCACATTGTAAGCGGTACTTTGGGACCTATGTGTGTGAAATTTCGGAAACGTAGGTGCTTGCCTTGTGTGGCAATTAATTTTAGAAAAATGGGTAGTGGTGGGGTAAATACAGTTACGCCTCCCACTTTTTTATTTTTGAAGATACAAACAGGAAACATGGGCACATTACAGGTACCACTTGGCTTGATATGTGTGTAAAATTTCAGACAGCTGGGTCCAGGCATGTGGTGGCAAGGTATTTTTGAAACAATGAGGAAAGAAACGCCTATAACTTTTTTATTTTAAAAGTTAGAAGTCTGAACATTGCTCACTTTGTAGATGGGTTAGGGGTAGATATGTGTCAGAAATTTCAGAATTATAGGTCCAGGCATTTGATGGCTATGGAATTTTTAAATTACATGTTTCAAAAAAATTTCTACAGAGGCCAGGTCTTCCCCTCCCGCTTCCCGCGAAGAAAAGGAAACACTCTCTCGTCTCGATCCCTTTGATCCTTGCTAGTAGTATCCATTACAGGGCTCGTGTTTCCTTTCCTACTTTCACTTTTCAAGCAGAACGGCTGAGCCTAGCTGAGTTTTGCAGCCATGCGTGCAAGGAAGGATCACTCTGGTCTCGATCCCTTTGATCCTTGGTAGTATCCATTACAGGGCTCGTGTCTGCTTTCACTTTGTACTCAAGCAGACACGAGCCCTGTAATGGATACTACCAAGGATCAAAGGGATCGAGACCAGAGTGATCCTTCCTTGCACGCATGGCTGCAAAACTCAGCTAGGCTCAGCCGTTCTGCTTGAAAAGTGAAAGTAGGAAAGGAAACACGAGCCCTGTAATGGATACTACTAGCAAGGATCAAAGGGATCGAGACGAGAGAGTGTTTCCTTTTCTTCGCGGGAAGCGGGAGGGGAAGACCTGGCCTCTGTAGAAATTTTTTTGAAACATGTAATTTAAAAATTCCATAGCCATCAAATGCCTGGACCTATAATTCTGAAATTTCTGACACATATCTACCCCTAACCCATCTACAAAGTGAGCAATGTTCAGACTTCTAACTTTTAAAATAAAAAAGTTATAGGCGTTTCTTTCCTCATTGTTTCAAAAATACCTTGCCACCACATGCCTGGACCCAGCTGTCTGAAATTTTACACACATATCAAGCCAAGTGGTACCTGTAATGTGCCCATGTTTCCTGTTTGTATCTTCAAAAATAAAAAAGTGGGAGGCGTAACTGTATTTACCCCACCACTACCCATTTTTCTAAAATTAATTGCCACACAAGGCAAGCACCTACGTTTCCGAAATTTCACACACATAGGTCCCAAAGTACCGCTTACAATGTGGCAAAGTTTCATGTGTGTAACTTTAAAAATGACAAAGTTATAGGCATTCCTGGGTATTTATTAAAAAATTAATTGCCACACAAGGCAAGCACCTATGTTTCTGAAATTTCACACACATAGGTCCCAAGATACCGCCTACAATGTGGCAAAGTTTCATGTGTGTAACTTTAAAAATGACAAAGTTATAGGTGTTTCTTTCCTCATTGTTTCAAAAATTAATTGCCACACAAGGAAAGCTCCAATGTTTCTGAAATTTCACACACATATCAAGGCAAGTGGTACCTGTAATGTGCCCAAGTTTCCTGTTTGTATCTTCAAAAATAAAAAAATGGGAGGCGTAACTGTATTTACCCCACTACTACCCATTTTTCTAAAAATTAATTGCCACACAAGACAAGCACCTACGTTTCTGAAATTTCACACACATAGGTCCCAAGGTACCCCCTACAATGTGGCAAAGTTTCATGTGTGTAACTTTAAAAATGACAAAGTTATAGGCATTCCTGGGTATTTATTAAAAAATTAATTGCCACAAAATGCATGCACCAATCTTTCTGAAATTTCTCACAGATAACTACCCCTAACCAGTCTACAATGTGCCCAAGTTTCATCCTTCTATCTTTAAAAATGAAAAAGTTATAGGCGTTTTTGTAAAACAATACTTGGCTATGGGAAAAAGCATTCAAAATGGCGTCCGATCCGGATCGGACCTCATCGGATCGGATCGGATCGGATCGGAGGTTGGCCGGATCAGATCGGATCGGATCGGATTTTCCCGATTTTGGGTCGGATCGGATTCGGATCGTGGATCGGATCTGATCCGATGCACACCCCTAGTATGCACTTGCTTGTTCTGTATGGCCCAAACAAATCAGCATAACCACTGAATAAAAGTTCAGTGAGAACTTTCTTGGTGGAATGGAAAAAGAGTTTTCCCCCCATTCTCACTTATTAAAACTGTCTAACCCAAGTTAGCTCATACTTTTCCTTCTTTTCTTCTTAAGTCACCTTTTGGATTGAGATAAGAAATGTAAAAATGTAGCCCCTGAGGAATGGATAGAGGAAGTGAGCAACTGAAAATGGAAGATAGATACCAACTTTAACTAGACCTTCCCACATCTTTGAGTATATATATATATATATATATATATATATATGAGAAGGAGAGAGAGGGGGAGGCTTCTATATGGTTATATATAACCTCTGAAGATATCAGAATAGTCATGTCATATCTACTTAGCCTCTCTTTATAGGAAAAATATTACGGAAACACTAAATGGTAGGGTACAGAAAATATAGAACTCCTAGCTTAATGCAGATTAATTTTTAACAAGAATTCCTATGCAGTAGGCAGATAGTTCCCACATTCCATTGTGATTGACAAGCCTGACATATGGAATAGTTCACAAATTCCCAGGTGACTGACAGATGGAGAATAGAAAGGCGGATAAAGTTGCCTAGAGAGCTAAGGACGATTTCATATTCAGCGGTTTTGATCAAAAGGATTCCAGATCTCACACTAAATTTAGCACCGCTGGCAATTAGTGCTTGATTTATTCAGTCCTTTCATTTGCTGGTTGACAAATGGAAAACAAGCACAATTTTTTTTTAAAAAAGTTTATTTCCAGCATTTCGGATATTTAAAATGTGCGTGTCTTTGTTTGTACATAAATTAACATGAGATGAATTTATAGTGAAATTAAATCTGAAATGGAGATGCAAGCAATAAATAAGAGCTTTTTATGTATCTTTTGGGCAGAACAGGTGTTTGAATTAAGAAATACTAATATGTTTAGCAGCATGGCTCCACCTTTAGCATTAGGGAGTTAATGCTTCCCTAAATTTAGAATAATCTTTCCACAATTTAGGATTCTTTCATGTGCTTCCAGCATAGGTGACCATCTGTAAGAAAACACTAATGCCTTTTACTCTAATAATGATAAAAATCAGTCAAGCCCTACCCCCATGTTTTTCTAAATTGCAGTGAGGCAGACATTGGTTATGCGTGCACATCAAAAAACTGAATTTATTTCGCAACAGGTTTAGGCACCCTTAAGCCCACAGGAGTCATTGTTCTTAAGCAGACTTTGGTCAGATCATAGCCACAGTCTCTACACAGAGATTAGTATTTTTAAAAAAATCTCCTGTCCTACAAGAGCTTAATTCATAAGACATGATGTCAAGCAGCAAGCTTCACACACACAAATTCTCATGTAAAATTGTATCATTAAGGGGAAGACCTGTATCATAATCAAGATACAACAGACACCATAAGGAAACCAGGCTTTCGGGGGTGGGGGTGATACCTGTATAAAATAGTAGCATGGTCTGTATGTAGCCAGTTAAAGTGGAGGCAACACATGCAGAAGACCTCTTCAGGTATTCACTGTGAACGCATGGAGAGGGGAGGTGGTTGGATGCACTAGCCCTGCCCACAGTATCCATATCCCCCCCATCAGCTGCAGGCATTTGTGCATGGAGGCCTTTGTGCCTCAGGCCTTTGTGCATCAGGCAAGAAGATCTTAAGTGTGGACCTTTACATGTTCAGCTGAATGGACTTGGAATCCTCAGTGCAGTACGGAACCCCAGTTGTGCAGGGTTCCCAGTCGGATAGAGCAGGGGTGGGCAAAAGGTAGATCTCCAGATGTTTTGTACTTCAACTGCCATAAGCCCCTGCTAGTGGCTAATGGTCAGGGATGCTGGGAATTGGAGACACCTTCTGCTCATCTCTGGCATAGATGATTCTAAGCACATTCCGCCAGGTGCATGAAGATGCATGAAGATGCCCCCTTTCAAATCTTCTGCTCAATGCGAAGTCTGGAGACAACAGGGTCAAAGAGGTTGGGGACGGGTAGCATGAGGGGCCCCATCTGCCCTCCACATATCCTGAGTAGGGCTGGACAGAGTTGTCACTTTCACTTTCTCTCACATTCAGTCTCAAGCTCTTTCTACTCTGTTTATGAAAAAAAATGGTAAATTCTTATTCTTATTTTAAAAAACTGAACCAAATGAAATGTTTACCCATCCTCTAGTTCTGAGAAGATGTCGAATCTTCAAAAAAAAAAAGGGGGGGTTGAACTGAAATAAAATTTGGACAGCTGTGGAAAGAGAAGAAACTGAAATCCAGATTTCTATATTGACAAAAGTCAAAGGCAAATATATTATAGCTTAGTTACTACGGGAAAGCTTCATGTTTGATATAATGTAGGATCGCCATTTCAAATAACATTTTCAACCCAATTGACTCCAAAGACAGAACAAATACATTGGCCATGCATGTGCCAAGGGCCATAAGAACATAAGAGCCCTGCTGGATCAGACCAAAGTCCATCTAGTCCATCTAGTCCAGCATTCTGCTCACACAGTGGCCAACCAGCTGTCCACAGGAAACTCACAAGCCGGACAGGAGTGCTAAACCAACCTCCCTCCCATGTTCTCCAGCAACAAGTGTACATAGACATACTGCCTCTTGATACTCAAGGTAGCATATAGCCATCAGGACTAGCAGTCATTGAAAACTTCTCCTCCAAGAATTTGTCTAATCTCCCTTTAAAGCCATCCAAATTGGTAGACATCACTACATCTTGTTGTAGCAAATTCCATAGTTTGACTATGCACTGTGTGAAGAAGTACTATTTATTTATTTATTTATTTACTGCATTTCTATACTGCCCAATAGCCGGAGCTCTCTGGGCGGTTTACTTCCTTTTATCTGTCCTGAATCTCCCACCAATCAGCTTTATGGGATGACCCCAGATTCTAGTATTATATGAGAGAGGGAGAGAGAAATGTCTCCCTTTCCACTTTCTCCATGCCATGCATAATTTTATACACCTCTGAAATATCTCCCCTTACTTGCCATCTCAAGAAGTTTTGCTGCCTGAGGCAGGGCCCCAAGTCCCATGAGGCTTTGACAAAGTCTCACAAGGCATTCACAATGTCATGCAGGGTTTGGCTGGATGTATCAAGCCTCTGCCCACATGGCCCACCTTCAGTCCGTGGGCAGCAGGTACCTGTTCTGGTGCTCCAACTGCTGGATAGTAGGGAGCTAGTATAAGCATTTTGTTTTATGTCCACAAATCATGTGAACATGTCCTTTGCACAATCCTGGATATGAGCAAGAAAGAAGGGCAAATCCATAACGTTCGAAACTTGCATTGGCATTCAAAAATGTGCACTTTAAAAAGATGTGATTTATATATATATATATATATATATATATATATATATATATATCCAAAAATGTGCATTTTTACACTTTATGGGGGGAGGGCTTTTGAGTGCACTCTTTTTAATAATGTGCATTTTTCCCCATTCAAAATGCACACTTTCCCAATTCAAATAAAAGAAAACAGTGCAATTGAAGATGGGAAATGAGGCAAACCAAGCTGACCTTCAAGCTGGTGTTTGAAGACTCTCAATGATTATGAAAATTGCTTGTTTGCTCATCCCTACTGGCTAGCCTACCCAGGCACCAGCAGCCATGGAGTGCTTAGCTGGGCTGGAGGTCATGTGAGTTTCTCTTCTGTTTGAAATGTGCCAGCTGCTGCACTTTAATCAGAAGTGAAACCAATTCACCAGCAGTACTCCATGTCCCAGAAAGTAGGACACTGCCCAGGCTAGGTGGGAGCCTGAGTAACATAGCAGAGGTTGGTGGGGGGCATATACTCATCCCAGTGACACAAAGAGGGTGGGTGCAGCACGGTGGGGTGCTCATTCTGCCACCCAATCCATGGCCTGAGACCAGTGGCTCATGAATGGCTGCATATGTTACCCCGCCTCCTACTAATGAAACTATCTATTAGGAAGCTAGTATCCTATAGTCCTAATTCACACAAAGGAGCAACTTTGTGATGCCCACTTTAAAAGCATGTACACTGCCTGACATTTTGATTAAAATCAAAATGAATCTTGATGGGGTAGAGAAATTTGATGTGTCTAGGTCCAGCAAGTCAGCTTACTCGGGCTAGTTCTCCCAAGAGTATTTGTGTCAGACCATTTACGTGTATCAATAAATCATAATGGTTGAGTACCAGTTTGAGGCCTCTTGTCTCCTCTTATTTCATTGTCTGATCTGGCTCTTCCCTAAAAGCAACCACAGGAAAACTAGGCCACATGGTGAATTGTTAGCATGCAGCTGTTCTCCACATAGATCCAGCAATTAACACCACGCCACTGCAATCTCTTTATTTCCTGACAGTGTGTGAAATGTTTGAGACTGGGTTTCTTAAATTGCATTAAAATTGTCTCCAAACTGTAGAGGTTTGGGATCTTTTACCTTGTTATTATTCCACAAAATGTGAAAGCTTATGGTTTCAAGCCATTCAAATTGTCAATGTATTCAACATGCACCTCATTTCCTTATTCCTTCATTTTCTACTGAAACTAATCAATACTTTAATAAAACCTTATTGCCTTTACACACACTCCATAGCAAAGTTCAAGGCTATGGACAGACAAAGAATTTTAGTTTTTTTAAAAATTGAAATAAATCTGTTATTGTTTACTTAAACTGTACTTTCATATTATGATGTTCAATGATATAGAAACATTTGTTATAAATATGCTTTTCTGCTTACCTGCTTTTAACAGTTATCATTTCTTTTCCTTATTCTAATTCACTTTCCTATTTAAACTCTAGTTGACTTCCTTAATGGGCAACTCAGTTGCCCAATACCCTTTCCCCCATTTCCATAGTTCCCCCAGAATGACTGGACAAAGTCCCTCAGCTGTTTCTCATGGTGGAGTCCCCATCTCCTTGAGATGAATTATCTTTAATTGACCTGCCAGTGAAAGTCCCTGAAATCTTTCTTCTGGTCAGGGACTTGATGGCCAGGATACAAACAACTGAGAAGTCAACTCAGTTGCCTCCTCCAAAGTTGTCTTGGCCAACTGCCTTCCACTGTCACTTTGGCCAAAAGCTTTCCTTGAATATCACCCCTGGCATCTCCCTCTCCTTGCCAGTTCTCACAGCTTCTGCCTTCAGTGTCTACAGCCACTCCTCTTCTTCTTTAGCCTGTTGCCTAGCCTCTGCTGTCTTCTCCATCCTCAGGCTCTTCATTGCCTGAACTAACCAATCTGCTTCAACTGACCCCGGCCAGTGTTGGGACTGTCCTTTTATATGTTCTAGCCACACTTTACTCCTCTGTCGATTTTGTTTATGCCGCAGTCCATTAGCCTTTATTTATGAGAGATAATAAAATAGGCATCAACTGACCTATCACAAATTGATCTGTTTGATTTTCCCATCCCATATATAAACTAGTTGGAGTTGACTGTGAACCACTAAGCTTCATAACTGCTTCCTTGGTTACGCAGTATTAACAATTGTATTGACAGTTGGCAGGTTGCTTACAGTAGGCTTCAGTTATAAAGTAGCAATAAGTCTGTTTTAGAGGGAACACTTTCACCTGTCCCAGATAAGCTTTATAATCATAAACATACCTACATTCAAAATGACACTATATTCTAGCAGACTGCAATCTTATATAACATGCCTGGGACTAAGCGCCTTTAAATCCAGTGGGCTTACTTTTGAGCAGACGTGTATAGGATTTCATTTATGAATGATCCACAGCATTTTAAGAAATTTTACCTCAGAAGTTATACAATCTCTATACAGTGGTTAAATGTCCCACATGAATGGCTTGAGTTGCCATATGAAGGTGCAACCTCATTCTTTTGCTTTTCGAATGGCTACTGTAGGGCACTATTTTGGGGAAGGGTGTTCTACAGGCTGCGATGCAATATACCAAGACCTATCACTAACAATGAGGAGAAGAAGAAAAATATATGGTTGGCAGTGGCACAACAGCTCTGAGAGAAGGACAACATGGAATGCCAGAAGACCATCCATTAGGAAGGCTCAAGTCGTCATCCATGTGTGAAAGGACATGAAGAGAGCTTTGGCTATTGGGTGGCACAGAAAATAAACAAACAAATAAACAAAGCTAGCCACACACTTGAAGTATCAGCTTTGGGAAGCACTGCCAAATGTCTGATTACCAGACTGGTTTTTTTTATAACAAATGTGTTTTTCACTCTTTTTTTACACACATGCACACACACACACCAACTTTGCCATATTATTTTAACTCCACAACTATAAGGAAAACCCCAGTATTGTAAGGATTGCAGTATTATCACAAGAATCAGCAACTTCACTTATTTGCAGTTTTTTATTACCATCAGGAACTTTCTGGATGGCTGAAAAGGGAAAGAAGAATGATATGGAATACTGCAGTCCATTTCCAGTAACCAATCAGTTTTGAGTCACATCCTTAATCTGTTTTTCACTAGTGAACCAGCTGGCATGTATAGCTATTCCTACAGAAGCTTCCACTGATTCTCAGTGCTTCACTTTGTTTCGGTTAAACTCTGAAATCCTCACTTGGCTTTTCTGCTCTGAGTTATGTCAATATAAACCTGGCAGAGTGCCATTAAAGGTAAAACATTTACAAAAGGGCAACAAAGAACCTGGGATTTTGACTCCTGTATACACCTCTGTGACTTGTATGTCCATTTTTAAGATCTCTGCATTTGTTTGCAGACACCTCATAATTTCCCCTGAAAATCTGCTTTCACTACTTTCACAGTATGAAATATGGAGGGGGGGGGGGGGGGAAACAGAGGGAAGGTTACAGTCTGAGCCCTTTTCCGCAACTTAGCCCTTTTATTTTTCTCTCTAGATGTTATATTGTCTATTTAACTACTTAATATTATTTCCTCCCCGTCCACCCATCTGTTTATTTTAGTTGCTTCTTCCTCTCTGCTGGCTTCGGTATAGACTTTCCCATATGCCCGCTGAGAATGTGAATGAATATGAATAACTAGCTATCACTGAAATGTACAAATAACTCAATATTCAGAACTTTGGTTTTGTTTTCTTTTTTGGAATCTGTACGTGCTTGATAGTTCAACCCAGGTCCATTTTGTAAGATACATGATTCATTCATCACACATATGTAGAACTGGTTAGGCTAAATTACATAATAATAAGAGAATGTCCCACTGCCTGTAATGGGAATAAAGAAGTAGTTCTTCCTTATAGTGGGATTTTCTTGTGGTTGAAGCACTAATTGACCTTCGGGGATCCACCTGTTTACACATCAAGTGATCCTCCGGAAACAGACCTGGATTTAAGGATATACCAGTTTTTTCATGTGTAAGAGTGGGTGTAAATGGCAACAGGCACAGAGTATGGACGATTCTAGACCTGGGGTTCCGCAGCTATGGGAGTGCCAAACTGGAAAGCACCTCACAAACACTGAGAGGTTGAAAGTACTTTCCCTTTGTCAGATCTGTTCCCTGCATAGCTGTGGATTATTGGAACCAATAGGGTCATGATATGCAAATCAGTTACTAATACATTGTTGTCTGCTTCTTTGATGTCACTTTAACATTTAAATTATTGATCTGGCTGCCTTTTCCCTGAAAATGTCTGTGTTTGCTTGGTGGCAGACAGTGATGGAGATGAATAGCCATATCCTGGCATTGGGAAGGACATACAGTTCAACGTCCCGTATGAGTCATCATCCTTTGATTTTCCTTTAGGCTCTAAAGATTTCTGTAAGCTTGAAATTCATAAACAATGAAGTCAGAAATTCTTATTTTCTACCTTTAATCTACTAGTATCATCAATGCTTTTGCTTTTCTAAGGGTCAATTATCTAATCACACACACACACACACACACACACACACACACACACACACACATATATATATATATATATATATGCTTTTCTATGGGACCAGTTCACCATTTTTTGAGCTATCAATTCCTTACCATGTGCATAGACTTGCCACGAATATATTATATTCTTATGTTATGAAATATACTATAATCTATAATCTATGCATATGAATATTATTATTGCAATATTATGCAATGCAGGAATACAACACATTGAAACACATCCCATGCCGTATCATGTGACAGGGCATGCATGAGTTTCCACCCCAACATTCATATGAGATGGTAAAATGCAACATTGAACAGCCCTGAAACATTGTAGTGCATCAGATAAATGGAGATACAGATAATTGCTAACAGGGTGTATTTAGTTCTACACTAAATCATTGCAATCAGTTTTCTCAATATACATGATGTACATGATGGATGTGTAAATTATGTAAATGAGTAAATTGTGGATATTAGTTCATCTTAACGTGTGTGGAAAGTGAGGAAAGTGTGTGCTGCTTAAGACTGTGGTCAGGATCCAAAGAGCTTCTTCAGACACACCCAAAAGCTTAGGCATGCCTGGTCGGATGTTGACGCTTTTTAAGCACTGCATCCATTTGTCATATCACAAAGCATTTTTCTCCTCAAATTCTTCTCAAAGACTGCTCAAGTAAAAAGCATTTTGCCACGTGGCCTGAAGAGCTACAATTTGTAAAAACACAACTCCCCAGCCCCTTTGGCCACATAGAACTAGTTGTATTTTTCATTGGATTCTGGCCTTCACATAGCTAAAAATACAGGCCACATATTTTGAATCTTTCCATATCTACATAACCTCTGATTTTAACTGATTTACTTACAAGTAATTCCCATTGATCATGGTGAACATGGTACAGAATCAGAGATTAAGGCATTCCATTTGTAGGCATGAAGAGAGGCTTTGCATGTACAAAGTGCCAAGTTCAATCCAAGTTATCATAAATTAAAGGATGCCAATTGGCAACACTACAAAAGAGTTGTGCCTATACTGCGTCCAGTTCTGGGCACCACAATCCAAGAAGGATGCAGACAAGCTGGAGGGGGTTCAGAGGAGGGCAACAAGGATGATTGGGTCTGGAAACAAAGCCCTGTGAGGAGAGACTGAAAACTAGGAATATTTAGCCTGGAGAAGAGAAGACTGAGGGGAGACATGATAGCACTCTTTAAATACTTGAAAGGTTGTCACAGAGAGGAGGGCCAGGATCTCTTCTCGATCAACCCAGAGTGCAGGACATGAAATAATGGACTCAAGTTACAGGAAGCCAGATTCCAGCTGGACTTCAGGAAAAACTTCCTGGCTGTTAGAGCAGTATGATAATGGAACCAATTACCTAGGGAGGCCCTGGGCTCTCCCACATTAGAGGCCTTCAGGAGGCAGCTGGATAGCCATCTGTCAGGTATGCTTTAAGGAGGATTCCTGCATTGAGCAGGGGTTTGGACTTGATGGCCTTATAGGCCCCTTCCAACGCTACTATTCTATGATTCTGTGATTCCTTAGTGATGCTAACGTCAGAGTAGAAATAGCACTGAACTCAATAGACCAATGATCTGACTCGGTGTGGGTATCTTTTCACTGAAGTGTATGAAGGACCAAAGGACAGGAAATCTGCTATACATGTTCTCTATGCTTCTATTTTAAATGGGACAAAAGCATTTAAGGCTGTTCTTTTATGGTGATTATGTTTTTATTGCTTTTAATATTTTAACTGCTTTTATTTATTTTATTGTTATAAGCTGCCTTGTGAGGGCTTCTGCCCTGAAAGACAGCCAAGAAATGTTTTAAATAAAACAAACAAACAAATAAACAAACAAACAGTTACCTGGGAGCTAGTCCCACTGAATTCATTGAGTCTTATTTCTTAGTAGACATACATATCTCTTCATGCAATGTTATCATTTGGCAGATTTGTACATTCAAAACAACACCAGCTAAGATTTTCATGACTTAAAATAATCTCCATTGGAGTATTATACACTTATGTTTCAGTATTTTTTTTATTATTTAATTTTGCGACAGTCTAAAAAACAACGCAACACGGTTAAACAAAGTATTTTTTTTTACCTTTTTTAAGGTGAAAACCAAATTGTTTTCCTGCTGAGGCTATGTATGCCAGATTTCATCCCTGAATGGATTTTTTAAAGGCTGGTTATTTGTTTGTCATCAAAATGATGACTGAAGCTGAGCTGCAGTAGACAACACTATAATAAAGTGAGCAAAATACCTCTACAGTACAAGGCAAAATTATTATTGTGCTATTACTAGAGAAATAAAATGGGATTCAGAAAGTGGATGGTCTTTGTGCAGGTGGTTGGCTCCTACTGATTTTGTTGAAGAATTCCTTGGGCTTGAATGCCACAAGTATGCTTGCCTTTGATTTGGAGCTGGGATACAGAAAATTACAGACACAGAACCGTAGCCCGATGTCAAAGCATCCGGATCCCTAGCTGAAGGGGCAAAGCGCAAAGCTGTTCTTCAAAATGATTCAGTCATAGGTTGACAGCTGTCATCATCACCAGTTTTTTCACAACCTCCCTGGCACCCAGGAGTGACTAACATAAGGTTATTATGATCTATGGACTACGAAATGATATTAACGTATGGATCTTTTAAACCATCAGTGTTCTAATACTGGATGAATAGACTGGTAGGGGTTTTTTTAAAGAGAGAAGTTTTGAGTATATAAATAGCTATTTCTAGGGTATTTTCAGTGGAAAGAAATCTCAACTAAGAAAATATTGTTTTTAATAGGCATGTAGGATTTAATCTGAGCCCTGAGCCCACAGACTAGCAATGTGTGTGCCCTGTTCGAGCATCTAGAACCTCGGCAGAGTATTGACATGTGTAAGGCAATAAGATAGAAAAACCTCTGAGCATGTCTAGAGTGCTATTCTTTCACACAGGAACTATAGCCAGCCTATAGCCAGCCCCCCACCCAAATCTTGAGAGGTGGGTAGTTGGATCTAAAAGTGCACTTTCTCCAACAGAAGAAGTCTTCTTCCCTCAAAGAAATCTTTTTTGAACGATTGGCTTTCATTCTTCCCATTTAGATCCAACCCAGTATTTCCCAGTGTGAGAGAGCCAGTGAAATCCAGGACTGTACACCAATTGCCTTAATCGATTCACACTTGACATACATACATTTTAATTATGGTGGACATCAATTGACATCTATTCTTTGTCCTGAAAACAAAATGTCTCTAAATAATAACAAATGCATGTCAAAACTGCATCTATGGATGGGGCTGAACAGTCAGGTGCACATCCAAATGAAAGGATGATACCATCTACAACACGGAAATGTGCAACTTCATCTACACTCTTCCCAAACTGCTTATTCGTAAGACCATGCAACTACAGTTGGATTTGGGGCAAAAGGTGAACAAATTTTCTGTTCAGAACGTAAACATCAGTTCAGGTAATAAATACAAAATTCGTAACTATATTAAACTAAAAAGGGCACATATTTTAACAAAACTTGCTCACTTAATATAGTAAACTGTTTGGATGTACCATCAAAAGGAAGAACCCCCTCCCTTGAAACCAGGCACAACTAATTAATACAATAGGAAAACAACTAGGCATAACCAATTAATGCAATAACTATACAAAATACAAAGAAGCACCATACCTAGAAGCCCCCTCAGGTCAAACCTGCCATTCACCACAACTTAATATATAGGAAGAGAAACGGAAGGCAGCCAGGACTACAGTCATACCAAACACAGCAAACCTTTTGTAACCCAGCCTGGAACGTGCCCAGAAGGTGCCAATAACATTTCCTCTAGAATGAGGGACAGGCACAATAGCCACTCACCAGGCATGATATTCCAGGGAAGTCTATCTGAGAGTCGCCATGCCTCCTCAAGAGTAAAAAGAAAGAGTGGATCACACAGCCCCTCACTCCACTCTTCTGCTGCCATTGCTGCTCATTCAGTGGAAAGCAGAGACTGGATCCAACCAACTGTCTTTACTATCTAGCCAACTTGCTTTGCCCTGAACTCCTTCTTTTTACCATCTCTTATTTTTCCTGAGTTTGGTGGGGAAAAGTTAGATCTTATTTGTGACTTAGGTTAAAAATGGTAGGACTAAGAAATCAGAAGTAAAAAAAATATCACAATGGAATGTTACAGCATGTCAAATGGAGTGAGCACATCTGCTAGAATAAGGATGATTCGAGGTTAATAGTGTGAATCTAACTCATATTTTCCTATTCTCTTTCATACCTTCTATGAGACATAAGGAACAAAAAGATTATTACGCACCAAGTTTCAGAGAGTGCAAGAAACTTCCAAAAGGCACAAAATGGCAGAATAAAAAGGCTTACAGAAGAGTGCAAAGATTCTGGGACATAAATTAATCTAATAAAAACAACAAAAGTGAAACTGAGTTTCTATTTTCTCTAATATCCATGATGACACAATTGTCCCATCTAACAACAACATCTCTCGTCTGTTGATGTATTTAAAGACCTCTGTCTTGTATGCCTTAACATTTTTAGCTATGTGTTCCTTCAATTATTGTGAACCACCCAGAGAGTTTTAGCTATTGGAATAAATAAATAAATAAATGAAATACATAAATAAACGTACACTTCTTGTTGTCAGCTAACGTTTGTTTTGCCAGAGCTTGGGTTCTTTTTAATTTTTTCTCCATTCATGCAAGACTTTCACTTTTTAAAGGACGCCTTCTTACCAAACATAGCTTCTTTGAATTGGCTCACGACCCACTCAGGCATCTGCTGGACCTCATTTATATCTTCCCTAAACTTAGCATGTCTTCTTCCTGTGTCACACTGCAAAGCTCCAAGTTATGTGGGACCTGTTCCACACCTGTGTTGCTTCATTTCCCAGGATGGGTGATACTTGTATGAGAAGTGTGAGCACCTCCAGCTTGCCCTATGTGATCTTAGGCTTCCAACATTAGTTGAACAGTGCAGGAAGAGGTCATGCTGTAGTGGCTGCCATCTAACATCAGAAGATTCCCCCAGGTCTCCACCAGCCTTAATTTTTTATAGAACTGTATCAAGTTCTTTGAGTATTCCAAACATGATGGGAGAAGCAGCAAGGCACGCAAAGGTTAATAATGTAACCAGTTATTCATGCTCTTCTAATATTTATTTTTCTTTAATCTGATATTCACTTGATCTCTAATCCTACTCTTGAGACCTCTTATTGTTGGTATAGAAAACACATGCACTTGCACACTCACCCCACATTTTGCCATCTACACTGTGATCTTGGAATTAAACTGCTTGAATGGAAGGTACATTAAATCTTGGTTCCATGGGATTTATTATGAGAAACGGTCTCAGAAAATAGCCCTGTTTCATTTGTTTCTGAGGAGTGACTGGAAAATGAGTGAATAATTATTTTGTTCAAACCTGAATGCTGAGGAAACATATACGTCCATGTGTTCCACGGTAATGAGAAGCTCTCAGGTAAAAGGGGCACTGGGCAGGATAATTAAAATAGCTAGAACATGTCTATAAGGTAGTACACACACCCCAAACAAAATGTTTGCAAACATACCTTATGGCTATGATTTCCATCAGCAGCCATAATTGCTCAAATTACTGTGTATGGTTTCCTTTTCATAAACAAAGCATAAATCCCTGACATGATTTGTATCACATGAGGGGCAGTGACAGTGGGGCCAACTGCACGGGATTTGAATACCTGAATAGGGCTGTGGTCTCATTAGGTTGCACGACTTGTGTTTTGTTTATAAAAAGGAAACCATACATGGCAATTTGAGCTATCTCAGGCATCATCCCCATGAGTTGGAGGGTGAAAGTCTGCAGCAAGAAGCTTGCTCCACTCACATAGGCTGCCCACACGATTTCAAACATGGAATTGTTACATAGCTACAGATGAATGTCACACATCTATGTAGACCGTTTGTGTGTATATCAAACCACTACAGGGAGTTAGCATACTGAACTTTTGAAGTGGTAGTATGGAGACATTTTGGACAAGGATTTCAGAGTGCTAAGATGTTTTCAGTTGCTGACATCAAAACCAATTCCAAGTCTCTGAGCCTGGACACCCTACATCACATTCTCTCTCTCTCGGACTCTGTCTGTCTGTCTGTCTGTCTGTCTGTCTGTCTCTCTCTCTCTCTTTCTCTCTCTCTCAACCAAAGAGTGTGCACATAAAGACTTCACTGTCCGGTGCAAAAGTCAATGGTGAGAAACTGCCTGTTTCCTGCAAAGTTTACATTTCTGAAGAGACGTTGAGCCAAAGCTAGGAAGATAAACAGGCAAATAGAGATGAAGGGATGGGGCTTGAAGTCACACAGCAGCTGTATGTTAAGCCCTTGGCAGGAGCATCTTGAGAACCATTTCCAAGCAAAACGCTCCAAGCGCATTTTTGTTCTCTTCCTTTATAGCCAATAAGTCTTCTCATTGAGCTTTTACTAGGGGCAATCAATATCCAGAGAGAAACTTCATTCAGTTCTGCAGGAAAATTTATCTCCTTTTTTGGGGTGGGGGGGTTAACACTCTTGAAAGTGTGTGCAGCTAAATAAATCCCCAGGTAGTTAGATTTCGAACAGTCAGATATAAAATTAGCAAATGCAACATCTGTTCAAAACTATTATTTTATAATAACATCAATTGGCAGCTGTCTTCGGATGACAAAGTGAAATATATCTGCTCTAATTTGTTCTTTTCTATTGAGGTGACCTTGTGATCACTAAAGGAGATACTCCTAAATTAGCATGATGCTCAATAATGTGGGGCTTTCCATGAAGAAAACCCAGAGATACAGGGAGCCACCAAACCTTAGAAAAGGTCTCTATCCTCTATGTTTCTACTCAGATGTAAGTTCCCTTGAATTCATTGGGACTTACTCCCAGGTAAGAGTGTATAGGGTTGCAGCCTCAGTGTCCCTAAAATCCCATTCTGGAGAAAGTTACTGTCTCTTCTGCCAAGTTGGGTATTTCACAAGCCACATACAGTTTGCATTGGACTCCTGTGCCAATTCAATTACTGTCTGATTAATGAAGTGTTTCAGGTTTATTTCAGGGGTATTGCTAGCTATTAATTAGCATATGGGGGCCAGTACTCTATCCTGTTTTGCCCTGATATGATTTGAAAAATCCCAGTACAATTAAATCAGCTCTAATATGCTAGTTGAAATAGTTTCTCCCAACCGGGTGGAGGGGTGGGGAGTGTTAAAAACTAGTATGCATTTTTTAAGTACATTCAGATATATGAACGAAGAAATCAATCCATTTGAATTTCCTTTTGAAATATTTAGGGTGGCAACTTGTATACTTTTCAGTGTTCTGGCATAATCATTTAGGGTGCAATCCTATGCATGTTTGGACAGGACAGCATTCCCCAGTCAGCACAGCTGGCTAGGGTCTTAGAGAATGCTGGGAGTTGTAGGACTGTTTTCTGTCTAAACATGCATAGGAATGCACCTTAGTACATCAGTTACCTCAGCAGCATGGCAGTTGTTACAGTGATCTCTCCTTCCTGTGTCGTTGGGGTAACATGAGAAGCTCTGCACCCTGTGGATGGCGCCGACCCCACACTTTATCTCTATTCCACTGTTAACCCCCAGAAAGCTACACTACCCCTAGCATGGGGAGCAGTTGCACAATCTGATCATCCCTCATAGTCCCACACTTTTCCATTCCCATGATGTCTTGGGAAGGAGATATCCCTCAAGGCTCCCATGCCACTGAAGTAACAGCAGACCAAGGGCAATAATAATGGATGACTAAGTCTATACAGGGGAATGCTGGGCACAATGAAGGGGCTTATCGCAACCTGATTAGTAGTACCTGCGGTCTTCATTCATTCTGAATAAAATGTGCAATGCTAGCTGCAGAATTACCAGTGTATGTGTTATACATATATGTACACGTAGCTTCAAATAGCCATGAGCTATTTAAGAGACCCTGGTTGGGAGACAGGTATATTAAGGTAAGCACATGCCCACTTTATGTGCATGGTGTGGGAAACACAAGTGTTTTCCAACAGTAATTGTTGTGTAGAACTGGCTTCATCGCCAAACTAGGTGATATATGGGAGTGGAACCATAGCTCATTGGTAGAGCACACACCATGTCCCAGGTTTAATTCCAGGAGTTGCCAATTGAAACTGTCAGATACAAGGTGATGAGAAAGACATCTTGGAGATCCTGAGACCTTGGTGAAATGGTTATTTATTTATTTATTTTGATTCACAGGACCTTTTAGGAAATAACCACCTTTTAGGCCTTATATGACTATATGGGTTTTAGGCTTTCTATAACTATTTTTGCTTTTTGTTTTTTAAAAAAGATCTGCCTTAATGCTATTGCTTTGTTTTTACTTAATTTCTTTAATTTTAAATTTAAATTCATAATTTTGGGAAGCAATCTTGAAATTATACTTTGGTTTCTCTTCACATCATATAAATCTTTCACCTTTTACAATAATTCTTTCTATTTCGTGTGAAGAGAAAGTATTTTCTTTGTGTATGTGTGGGTGTACACAAATACAATACTTTGTTTTCACTCATAAGTAATCTTCTGCCTTTCCAAGGAAGGTGTGTCATAGAACAGCAATTAGGGTAGACATCTACATAGAGACCTGCTCCTAAACTAGGAAGTCCACTTTGTTAGAGGGTTTGAAAGAAAATGAAATTAATGTTGATAAAGATGGAGGCTTTTGGTTTCACTTTCATTGACTGGAGCAATAGAGTGCAACTAAGGAGGTTGAAAGGAAAGCCCTTTACTTAATTAAAATACATTAGATACATGAATTTATTTGAGGGTTCATGTTAAATAAAGATAAATGAAATGTTTTATGGAAGGTGATGAAATACATTATTTACTCTGGATAAGTAATTCTCTTCTGTCAATATCCCAGAATATATTTAAGTATGTGCCGTATACCTACATTTTTAGGTGTATTAATTATTCCACTAAGCAATGCATGTGTTTGATTTGTAATTTTCAGAATGATTGCTGTAGAGAGCTTGCCAGCAAGAGGCAATGATCTGGAATGCTGGTGGTAACACTTATTCTGTTCATCAAATTGGGATTCTTCCTGCCAGAGGAAGAATGCATGATATGGAAAACACATGCCCATATTTAGGAGTTTGCTGCATATTTACTGGGGTGTTAATTGATATGCAACTTTACCACATCATCTTGCAGCAGTAGCAGCAACAGCAGAAAAATAACCTGATCAAAGAGGTTCTTATTACATTTTGGGAATTTATTTATTTTTTAGGATGGAGGGGTTGTTCACTTTTGGTTTGGGTTCAACTGGGCCTGAAATAGTTCCAGTTTGGTCCAAGTTCAAGCCAATTAAGGATCAGCAACTGATCTGGCACACATTAGATGCTGGCCATGTGGGAAAATGTTGATAATGTTACGGTGCTGATTTACATATGTGATAAGGTGATTAATATCACTGTCATGTTGTATTCTAACCTGATGGCTACATGGCTAAACATGCTAGAAAAAAAGGCCTACAAAATAGACAGGAAGTTAAAACCAAAAGATGAAGATGATTGTATTATTGTTTATTTCAAAGAGTTCTATTCTACCTTTCAACACTGAAGTGTAGCCGAAGCGCGATTACAGTAAAATAAAAAAACCACAACATAAAATGTCACATGCAAATCATGAAATATAAAACATCATAAATACAAAATGCTAGTATTAACATTCAAAGCTCTTAATTATTTGGGGCCAGGTTATCTGAAGGAACGCCTCCTCCCATATATACCTGCCTGGACACTAAGATCATCCTCAAGGGTCCTTCTCCGTGAGCCCCTGCCAAGGAAGTGAGGCGGGTCGCTACCAGGAGGAGGGCCTGCTCTGCTGTTGTATCCGGGCTGTGGAATAATAATAATAATAATAATAATAATAATAATAATAATTTATTTCTTACCTGCCTCTCCGTCTGGATCGAGGCAGGGAACAACAATATGATAAAATACATAAAACTGATTAAAACATGACACATATTATTAAAACTACATTAAAACATCCTAAAACATCCTTAAAACATTCTAAAATTCCACTGGATATGCCCACCGGAAGAAAACAGTCTTTATGGCTTTCTTAAATTCTACAAGACTGTTAAGTTGACGAGTCTCCTCCAGCAGGTCATGAGCTGCCTAGAGAGGTTTGCCTGGCCCCTACATTATACTCTTTTAGATGCCAGGTGAAGACCTTTTTATTTTCTCAGTATTTTAACAGTTTATCAGTTTAATTTTTAACTTTGCTGTTTTAAATCTGTATTTAAAATTTATATTATTTTTTGCATTGCTGCTTGGTTTTATCCTGCTTGTGTTATATATTGTATTTTTATATTGTCATACTGTTGTTGTTTAATATCTTGAATGTTTTTTATGGTTTAAATTTTTGTAAACCGCCCAGAGAGCTTCGGCTATTGGGTGGTATAAAAATGCAATAAATAAATAAATAAATAAATCAACAATGAATTCCAGTCCTTGTATTCTGGTGGGGAAAGATTTACAGTAAAATACAAATGTGTGCCTTTACTTACTTACACACCTTCCACTCCCATAGTACTAAATTTCTTCTCTCTAATCTCTCAGAGCTAGCTCAGAGTTTGGACACTGAAAGGCTCTCTTAGGCCTTCACCACACAAGGCTAAAATCCCACATTGTTAGGGCTCCTCCTTCTGGATTCTTTGCAGGATTAAGATTGGCTCCTTTACACATGCAGAACATGCTTTGAACTGAGGATGTCCTTTCTCGGTAAATTCTATATGTTTTCTATATGTTCCATTATACAGCCACTAGATGGCGCTGCTGATATATCAGATTAACCTTACTAATAGGATTGTCTCTGAACTTTTGAAAGTGGAATAACAGGGGAAAAGTGCAAGAGACATCCTGGAAGTTGAGGACATTGTGCAAAGGACCAGCAAACTTCTGTGAGCGACCAATCATAAGCATGCAATAAATCACTCATGTAGAAATGCTCTTAGTCTGCAGCTCTAAGCACTGCAAATACAGATGTAACAGAACTCATTAACAGACCGTGTTAATATCAAAGGTTAGAAACAGCATGGGTGAGGAATAGGGATGTCAGAGATCCACTGGACATCACCTTGAAGCTAAGTTCACCATGTTTCCCATGCTCAATTGCACTGATTTTGTTTCTTTCAAATGGGAAATGCGTACATTTCAAGTGGGGAAAATGCATGCTTTTTTTTTTTTGCTTTTTTTTAAAGAGTGCACTTAAATACACCTTTTCTCCCCATAAAGTGAAAATGTGCATTGGGGGGGGATGTATTTTGTTTTTAAAGGGGGCATTTTTCAACGCGATACCAAAATTGCAAGAGTTTTCTGAAAAGATGCTCTCACTCACATTCACGTTTGGGCTTGCAAACATAACATGTTTGTGTGATTCTCCTACAATTCTCCTACATCCCTAATGATGGAACTCTCCAGTGCTTAGAAAAAGAATCTCTTCCCTTTTCTCTCACCAGCCTGTTTATTGCAATACAAAGTTTTATTGAAACCTTTTGCTTCTTTTGAAATCTTTGAATGTTTTGCATCACCAGGAACTTGCAAATGCTCTTCCGATTGCATTAGTTCAAGACAACAGTGGTCCAGTGACGAGGAGTTGGTGAGCAGCCCTCCTATTTTTTTTCTGATGGCTCTCAGTTACCATTTTAGTGGGGTGGGGGGGCATGCAACAGGTTTAGACAAAACCCAAATACCAAGCAGAAGTGTGCATCTGGACCACTGTTGTTTGGAAATCTGTATTCTGTCCTACAGCTGCCACAAGAATTTGCCTAATGCAAAGTTCTGCTGGGTTCTGAGTCAGTGGGGTGTCCTTGAGGGATATGGGTAAAATTCATTTAGTGGGTGGAGTTCAATGAATTTTTTCTAGCTTTGGCCCCACACACCACCTTGAGTTCCTTAAGGAGGAAAACAGGCAGAATATAAATGAAATAAATAAATAAATCCCCAGACCAGAATGAGGCTTCATCCATAACTCATGTTTAGAATATATGCCTGCTCCACATATATGTCCTTTCTCCAAAATTAAATACAAAATAGTCACCTTCTTATTTTGTTTCAGTTCTCAAGACACTGCAGGAAGAGGAGAGGGGGAAGGAGGGAGAGTGTGGTCGGGTAACTGACAGGTCTAATGTTTTATCAGGAGCTCCAATGACTGTGACTTGGGGGAGGACAAGGACGCGACTGTGTGGTGACCATTCTTCAAACAACTGTAATGTTCAGAGTGATGGTCTACAAGGAACATAGGGGGATAAGAATGTCCCCTCAAAATGTGACAGCTGCTCTTGCACAAACCCCTCTATGGCTCCTTTTCTGGCATTTGGCAAACTTGGTTCTCTTGGAAAGGGCAAATAACCCTGCAATGTTCATCCAATTCTGCCAATAAATAAAAAAGTGATCAACAGTTCCTTTTAAAAATTCAAAATATAAAGACACATAGTACAAAACTTCCTGCACCTATTTTTTCTGACTTTTGTCAGTTGTAATCATCCTCTCTGAGGGGCTCCTAAGGCTGCAAATATCATCCAGTTCTAACAAAAAGGGGACCCTGGAACCCTGCCCAGAGACATTTAAGCCTAAGTGTTTCCCAGCTTCAGACATCCATGCAAATGTGTGTGCCTTGCAGAGGGGCAGAAGGTTGGGTTTTATGTGAGGAGTTGGTCTATAGGTGCCTTTCTACACATTTCACCCTATCCTGCAATCTGGTGCCCTCCTGATACTTTGGATTACAACTGCGGAATATGCTGACTGAAGCTGATGAGTCTTGAAATCCAAAACATCTGGAGGCCATCAGTTTGGGGATATTTGCTTTCAATGGATACACTTTTAAATCATGGTTCAGGTTCTGCTCTGCTTCAGGAAAGAAATGAAGGTTAAAGAATCTGAACAGGGGTCCTCCTGTAAAACCTTCTTCAAAGTTGATTTTATCTAAACGTCTCTGGATGCCTGGTTATACAGCTACAAAGCTAATTGTGATTATAAACATTTTCTCCTGCTTCTATCTCCCAATCTTTTTAGCTTCATCTAAGGAATTTATTACATGGGCCGAATCTGATACTGTCCATAAAATCATTCATTATTTGATTGCCGTTATACATGAACAATATAGATGTGCTTAATGTGTTTGAATACATTCAAAAATAGCTGAAGAAAAGTGAGTTGCCTGGTATTTCAAACCAATAATGCCACTTCTCATTTACATGGCACACTTAAAGCGTTCAAAGCATTTCACACATATTGTTTCAAGAATCCTTACATTCCAATAAGAGAGTGGTATTATTAGCTCCATACTACCAATGCAGGGGTTGAGTCTTACAGAACACTGGCTTCCTTGTCCGTTGAGCTCATTTGTCATGTTTGTGGCTCAGGCAAGATATGAACTGGGGACTTCATGAGCTTAGGCTGCAATGGTGTGGACTTATTTGGGAATAAGCCCCATTGGATGGGTCTTGACAGAGAGCTATCTCAAACTGATCTCAGATTGACTCATAAATTATCAATTGGCGTGGGGGGGGACGAGCACAAGAACACTTATATCATGTTTCAGGAATGTTACCTGACCATCTTCGCTGCCCTCCCCCATTGCTAAAAGCCTTTCTTTTCAGCCACCACAATAAACTCCCCTTTCACCTCCACCTCCTCCTATTAACTACTACTACTACCTTTAATGAGTGGACGCAAGCAGCAAGAGGCAAGGAGGGATTTCTATTTTATTTTAGCCTTCCCTCCTCTCTGGCACTCTGACATGCTGGCTAACGCTATGCTGAACCACAGGGGAACATGAGTGATGTTGTTCTCCCAAGAGTTTCTGCAATCTCCAATAGTCCATGGCATGTCAGAATGATGGAAAGGGGTGAGAGAAATGATAAACTCCACCCTCTATTGTGGCCACTGACTTCTACCACTGCTCCCTCTGCTGCCACTAAAAAGAGAACGGAGATGTTAAGCTCAGCCAGAGAAGGATGTTGTGGTTTTAAAAACTGTAGGCTTTGAAAAGCCCTCAAAGTTTGTTTCCAAGCCTGGCTCAAGTAAACATAATCAGCATCCCTGTCAACCAGGGAACTACAAGCAGGACACGGTGCAACAGCACCCTCCCACCCATGTTCCCCAGCAACTAGTGCATATAGGCTTTCTGCCACTGCTCCTGGAGGTAGCACATAGCCATCAGGACTAGCAGCCATGGATAGCCTTCTCCTCCAGGGATTTATCCAACCCCCTTTTAAAGCCACCCAAATTGGTGGTAGTTTTTAAAAATATATATATATCTGTAATAGATTTGTTTTAAATAAAAAAAATATTACCAGGAAACATTCTCCTAACTGTGTGTATGGGTGTCATCAGGCAAGCATTTTATTGCACACTTGTTACTAGCCACCCATGTTTTTTTGAGGGTCCTTTTGATGAGGCTGTCCACCTCCCACACATCTCCTGCTCCTTCTGGTCTTCTTTCCATCACAAAACAGACCTCGGTAAATCCGATTTCTTTTTGGGAAGTGAAATGTGCCGCTATTTCCTGCTGTGTGCAGGATAAGCAGCGGTGGAGGGGAGGGGAATGCCTACTGAATGGGCCATGTGGTCTTTGTTTAACTCCTCTTTCTTCAGATGCTGCTCATCACAGAAGCACAATTCAAATCGACGGGAGGGAAACGCGATTTCCCCGTCTGAAGAAACTCTATGTGTTTGTACTTGCAGCATTTTATTTCCCAGTTGGATACTTTAAGCCACGTTTTAGACTAAGAGAAATGTTTAGATTGAGATATGAAGGCACTTAAGCAAAAGATGGGAATGCAGTGTTAAGTACAGCATTGCAAATGGAATGCTGTAATTTTATTCAGGAAACTATCCACGCATCATATGTGAAAGCATATGTTTATAGACAACAACACACATGTATAAATGAGGAGGATAAATTCCCCATATCTCCTTTGCAGCTAGGGAATTTCTGCCACTTTTGCATGCATTCAGATTTTATTGTTGACTTTATATGTTTGGATTTTTACTACAAGTCTGTAACGAGTTTGCTTTTATGAAAATCCTTACTGAATGCTTAATATTTTCAAAACCAATGGTGTTTTACAGATTCTCCAGTGAGCAACAAAGAAACATAGAAAATTTACCATAAAAAATGCTGGACAGCAGCAAGACAGATCAAATGTTCCTGATTTGAGAAATTAGTTCTCTTTCATACTCAGGTAATGTGAAAAACACAACAGCATAATACAGCAAAAGGAATGTGGTGTTTTGTGACTGCTTTTGTGAACACATTCATTTTAGACAACCTTCCTCTACGTGCCAAAAAAGAGGAAGCACATCACAAAAAATGAGGGCACCGATGTTCTTAAAAATTGCATATGCCAATTTATATGTATAGATTCAGATGTAGAAATTATTGTCATAATTTAAATAGAGACTTAATGCAGCTAGCATAATGTGGAAGATTGTGACCAGGTGACCTGTGTGTACCTTGCTCAGTCTGCTGTCCAGGTGCTGACTATCGATGGGCAACTTCAAGGCCCCTGGGCTCCTTTCTGAATCTGGTTGTTTATCTTTAAACCAGACTTGGACTGGACAGCCCTTCAAATAAAGAACACCTTGAAAATACAGGACAGTCCCTCTGGCTGCCCTTCAAATGGAGGTTTGTCCTCTGTAAAAAAATGACCCTACAGTGAGAGGATAAAGCTTTTGCAAGCCCATTCCTCCTCCATTTCAAGCCTGCCTCTCTGTCCTCCCCTCTCTCCTTTTAGGCGACCAGGTCCTGGCTTTCCAGAAGCTCCTTGCTCATATCTACCTACTAATATCCTCTGCTCACCAATATCCTCTGGTATGGGGAATGTGTGACCACCCAGATGTTGGATGCAACTCTCATCCCTTTCCTTTGCTGGGGCTGATGGGAGGTGCAGTACAACAACATCTGGAGGGCCACATATTCCCCAACCCTGCCTAACTACTTATAGTGGCCACACCTCTCAGGGTTGCAGGACTGGTAGAGGAGAAGCATCTTCTCTCCTTCAGCCTCTGTTGGGTCACAACCACCATGTTGGACATAGCCCATCATCCATTGATAGGCAGTCTAGCAGGGGTAGGGTGGCCACTTATGAATCAACAAAAAGAAAGAAAGAAATGCATCACCAAAATAGACGACATGGATTTTCATAAAATTTGGAAATAATTATCATGATTTAAATTGAAATATGGTTCATCTCAACATATGATCAGGTCACCTGTGTGCCTTGCCCAATCTGCTAACCAGGTGCTGACTGTTGATGGACAACCTCAAGTCCCCAGCTCTCCCTTCTTTATACCAGACTTGGACAGCACTTGAAATAGAGGACACCACTGGCAGCTCTTCAAACAGAGGATGTATGGCCAGCTTAGCAGGGACAAGGTAAATCTCTTTCTTTTCCTGCCTGGGATTTTAGGATGTTGCCAAATGTTAGAGGCTCCAGGGCTTGACATAGAGCATCAAGGTCTAAAGTGAAGAGTTAGCCTTGTGAGCTACTGTGGTGTGTTTCTATTTGCCCAAACACAACCAGTGGTCTGCCTTTAACAGGCACAGTATGATGCCTGCAGTCTGAATTGGTCAGGTCCTTTATAAATGCTAGGAGACTGGTCTTCTGCTTTTGCCTGGTCAACAGAACAGTTACCTTCTGCTTCTTGGATGTCTGGTTCAAACCCTTAGCTCATAGATCCCAAAATGGACAACACAACCTAGTAGAGATGCCCACAGCCCCAGCCTGGTTTTGACACCTTACAACTGGAAGGCAATGATCCCAGGCTGATGGGCTGCTGCCTGTGGTTGGGATGGGGGGGGGGGCGGTCACAAGCTGTGTAGGCCTGTTCTAGAACATATCCCTACAAAGTGCATTACAAACAGACAGGAAGGATTCTGAGGTACCCCACTAATTATAATGAGCATAATTTAGCCAGGATTATAAGAATAGCCTTTTGTAGAGAGAACGGTCATGTAATTTACAAGCCATTTTGACGACTTTCTTTGAAACTGGTTTCTTATTTTCAGCCTAAGTCTCTCTAGCAGAAGCCAGTTGTGAATTTTGGCAGGAGGATATTCTGTGTTGGATGCTGTGGTTGATGTTTTCCATTGGCATTGCCAGTATTGGTAGCTAAACACTGTGCTTACACCAATGCCACCAATATTGTACTCTTCTGTCTAAATCCCTTTTTTTTCCCTGCACAGGGGGCATTTTCAGTATGCCTCTAGATAAATTAGGGTTGGGTGAATATGTCCTTCATTTGAATTTTTCAATCTCAACTCCTTTTCATCCACGATATGAATAAAATTGCAAACTGGCATAGATTCTTGTCAAAAACAAACTGGAACGAATTTCTCACCCATTCCTAAGGAAGAAGAGAGCATTCTGATTCTGTACTGTAAGATTTTGACAGGCCTGAATGAAGTACTTAGTTCCTCGCAAGCAGAAGGTTGGCTGCTAACCATTTTACAGGTTCCTGGTCCTTACCTTTAACAACAATTTAGAAGTGTAGAGATCAGCAAAGGATATTTATTCCCATACTGTTAAAAAAATGTTCAACTGCTGATTGTTGCAGATCAAACTGCTATTAAAAGCATAAGAACAGGCAAAGGCACCTTTCTGGTCATTTGGCAACCTTACCTGCAATTTAAAAAATGAATAAATAAAGGCTACTGCAATTTAAATCCTCAAAGCTTTTATTCTAGGATTCTTGATCTCACCATCAGCCTTAGTCTGCACAGCCAATTGTAAAGGATCATGGGAGTTGGATGCCCAAACACCTGGAGAGCCATAAGTTGCCAACTCCTGCACTAGCAAAATGAGGATTGAACCTGCCTTTTAAAATGATGTTAGCATATATATATATATATATATATAGTCTTCTTTTCTTTTTTAAACCACAGCATGGCAGTATGCATGAAAGGATTTGCTATAGTTTGATAAATAGGTTCCCCTTACAATATAAAGTGCTTTACTACTTTCTTTTGGCAGCCCTGCTGAAACTGATTAGCCAATATTATCAACATTTTAAAATATAAACAGAAACTCTAAGGCAAAGGTTAGATATTTGCTGATCAGTAACCAGGCTTTCAGAAGGAAAACAAAACACTTCTTAGCACCTGTCTCTTTGGCAAATTAAATTACTGCTTTGGCTGGCACATATGAACCAATGCATTATTATTTCCTTAGCGTTAAAATGCAGCAGCGTCTCAAATAGAAAAAGCAAAGGCAAATCCATGTTTATTTTCTCTGTAGAGTAGGGGGACAGCTTTGAAGCTGTTAGTTAGGAACATAAGAACATCCATGCTGGATCAGACCAGGGGTTCATCTAGTACAGCATTCTGTTCACACAATGGTCAACCAGCTGCTCACTGGAAACCCACAAGGAGGACATGAGTGCAACAGAACCCTCCTGGTCCTGTTCCCCAGCAAATGGTGTACATAGGCATACTACCTCTCTGAACTGGAGGTAGCATAGAGGTATCAGGACTGGTAGCCATTTGATAGCCCGATCTTCCAGGAATTTGCCTAACCCCTGTTTTAAAGCCATCCAAATTGGTGGGCATCACAATATTAAGCAAATTCCATAGTTTAAATATGTGCTGTGTGAAGAAGTACTTCCTTTTATCTGTCCTGAATCTCCCACCAATCAGCTTCATGAGACGACACCAGGTTCTACTATTATGAGAGAAGGAGAGAAATGTCTCCCTATCCACATTTTCCACACCATGCATAATTTTGAACACTCTAACATGTCTCGCTTTACTCACCTTTTTTCTAAGTTTAACAATCCCAGCTGTTATAACGTTTCCTTCCCCAGCCCCTTGAACATTTTAACTGCCCTCTTCTGCATTTTTTTCTAACTCTACAATATCCCTTTTTCGGTGTGGTGATCAGAACTATACACAGTAGTCTAAGTGTGTTTGCACCATTGATTTGTATAAGGGAAGTATGATGTTGGCCATTTTATTCTCAATTCTTTTGCCAATTATACCTACTATGAAGTTTGCTTTATTCATAGCAGCCACACACTGAGTTGACATATTCATTGAGCTGTCCACCAAAACCCCAAGATCTCTTTCATTGTCAGTCACCACTAGTTCAGAGCCCATCAGCTTATACTTGAAGTTGTTACCCACCCCTACCCCAATGTGCATCACTTTACACTGGCTTACATTGAACCTCATTTGCCATTTTGATGCGCAGTTGGGAGAGATCCCTTTCAAGCTCCCCACAATCCTGTTTTGTTTTAACCACTCTAAACAATTTGGTGTTCTCAGAAACTGCTCACTCTTACTTCCAGATCATGTATGAATGTGTTGAAAAGCATTGGTTCCAATACAGATCCCTTGAGACCCCATTGTTTATATCCCTAAATTGGGAGAATTTACCCCAAATCCGCCCCACACACTCAGGTCCTCTGGGAAGAATTTACTTCAGTCAGCCAAAACTAGGCTGACAACTGTTACCCAAAGGACCTTCTCTTCTGCTGCTCCCAGACTGTGGAATGGCCTGCCGGAGTCAACTTAACAGTCTCTCTGACTTTAAGAAAACCATAAAGACTGATCTCTTCCGGCAGGCCTACCTAGTTGAATTTTAAGAGTTTTATCGTATTTCATCGATTCTAAGCCACACTTTTTCTTCCATGTTTACATCTGTAAAAATGGGGTGCGGCTTAGAATCGACGGCAACTTAGAACCGCAAGTTTTCTCCCACTTTTGCAGAAGGCAGGAGGGCTCCGCATGCCCCCCACAATGCCTAGGTTGACTGGTCACGCTCTCCTCCAGCCCTAAAATACCCCACCAAGCCACCCCCCCCAAAAAAAAACTGAGCCTGGACCTACCAGGTCCTCTGCTGCTGCCACCGCCACTGCCACCGCCCCAGCGCAGAAAGACCCAAGCGTCACTCTGACTGCCTCTCTCTCCCCCCCGCCTTGTTCCACACAGCGGCGGGAAACAAGCAACAGACTGGGCCTGCGGCTGGATCTCCTCCTACTCCTCCTCCTGCTGCTGCTGCTGCTGCTGTAGCTCCTCAGGCGCCTCCCAGGAGCCCACGAGCAGCAGCAGCAAGATGAGTAGGAGGAAATCCAGCCACAGGCCCCGTCCGCAGCAGCAGCCCCACCCAAGCAACTCACTCTTACAGGGACCCTGGGGGCTGACAACGACCGGCGACGGCAATGGAGGTGAGGAGGGAGGGGTGGGGGAGGGGGTGGGAAAGGCCCTGCAAGTCCCCCCTCACAAGTCCCCCTCCCCACTCACCCTGATCGCTGCTGCCTGGGCCTGGGAAGGCTTCAGTACTGGAAGGAGGCCCAGATCTCGTGAGATTTCCTGAGATATTGGCCTCTTTCCCAGTACTGAAGCCTTCCCAGGCTCAGGCAGCAGTGATCAAGGTGAGTGGGGACGTGCGAGGGAGGAGGGGGACTTGCGAGGGGGAGGGGGGACTTGGGAGGGGGAAGGGGGACTTGCGAGGGAGGAGGGAGACTTGGGAGGGGGGAGGGGGACTTGCGAGGGGGAGGGGGACTTGCGAGGGAGGAGGGGGAGGGGGAGGGGGACTTGCAAGGGGGGAGGGGGACTTGCGGGCCCCTAACCCGCTGCTCCACACCGCCGCCAGCGCTCGCCTCGGCCTGGCAAGGCGTCGTTACTGGGTGTATGAAGTACTCAGATGAAATCCCCACAATGATACTAGCCCCTGTCATGAATACTCTTTCGAATCTCACCACTGTTTTGAACCCAATGAATGGGGGCAGTTTTCCATTTTAAAGATTTGTTCTGATCTCACTTGCTTATCTTCTCCTTCCTTATTTTCCTCTGCCACCAACAATTTCTGGTTAACTTTCCTATTTTTCTCCTTTCCAGAAGTTGGGATAGAAGATTATTTAAATTGAACTGTATCTACTAAAATGTAGTTAAGGTTAATTTATAACAAAAGGTAAAGCCCTACTTAGCAGATTAAATCATATTCAAAGAAGTTTTTGTTACATGACTGGAGGGCACCAGGTTGGGGGAAAGCTGTTTTAGAGGTTATTCAGTTGAAGTCGTCCTTCTGGTCAGGGTCAAACTTATGAAGATTCAGGACTAAAGAAGTTTAGGAGCTGCTGCTCTCTGAAGAGCAGCTTCTTGAGCAAAATGTCTGACAGATGACAGACATGGCTTTGGCTTTCTTGAAGGACTGCTTCAGAAGTCTTCTTCTTTCTGCAGCTCCTCCTTCCTCAGCTTCTCCCTACTTGAATTCAGATCTCAGTTGCCCTCCTTCTGCCTTTCTATCTTCCTCAGGATAGTCTCTGCTATCTCTATCTCCACCATGACCTCTGACCTCTTTCAGCTCAGCTCAACTTCCGCTTTCCATTTGACAAATCTCTTTACTCTGACTGACTGTGACAGGGCTGGTATATATTCATTCCAGCCAAGTCCTGCCTCACCCCCAAAAAACTACGTTCTGGCAGTGGCGGTTCATTGGCCTTTAATTAAAGACCAACGAAGGATGATAGAATCTCCATTGCTTGACATATCAGGGACTGTCCTTTTGCACTCTTTTTTTGATGCCCCTGGGCAGATCTACACTCGTCCTTGATGTGCCCTCCCTGCGCCATAAGCCGCTTCGGAGCGCTGCACTTCGCCCAGTGTGGCTCAAGCCTTGGAGGCTCTGCCCGCGCTCTCGCCACCACCCTTTCATCCCAGCTGGTCCCAGGGAGGGAGGAGGGAGGGTTGTAAACAAAAGCTAGCAATTGGAAATCCCTCTCCCAATCGCTGGCTTTTGTTTACAACCCTCCCCCCTCCCTCCTCCCTCCTCTTCCCCGGGACCGGCCGGGATGAAAGGGCAGTGGTAGCGGCGGTGCGGGCACGGGCAGAGCCTCCGAGGCTTGATCCACACTAGGCGGGGTGAAGCGCTCCGAAGCGGCTTGTGGCACAGGGAGGGCGCGTCAAGGACGACGTGTAGATCTGCCCCCTGTCCTGCATCAAGTACAGAGGATGCTACATATTTCCCAACGTGAATGTAACCCTCTCATGTCATTGCCACAGTCCACAGCAACAGCAACACATCCCTGCTACTTCTTCGGCTACCAGGCAACAAGGCCACAATATCACATGTTGACGTTTACTACAGCTTTTTACCCACTTCTCCACATTACCCAAGTACAAAATGCAGAAATGTCTTGTCAAGCATAGAGAGCTTGTGCATGTATACACTTGGGAGCTTTAAAATATATAATGGAAGTGGCAACATGGGAAAGATCAGGCAACCAGTTTGGAAGGAGGAGGCTTTAAAAAAAAGAGGTATGTATGAGTGCAAAAAAGAAAGTGAGAATTATCCCTACATATGAAGCCCACTTTGTGAAGCTACATTTTGGGGTTTGAGGCGCAGTTCGTTCATGACGTAGCTCAGCCTTCCCCAGCCTGGTGCCCTCCAGATGGGCTTTGGTTTTCAGAGAGTGCCAATGTGTAAACCTCTTTGGTTCTGATTCTTTATAAGTTTGACTCTGACCAGAAGGAAGCCTTGAACTCAATAACCTCTAAACCAGCCTTTCCCAACCTGGTGCCATCCACAGGTGTTGGGTTACAACTATCATCCCAGATGTTGCCCATGCTGGCTGAGGATAATAGGAGCTGTAGTTCTATTATCCAGTGGGCAGCCTGGAGAGCGCCAGATTGAGGAAACCTGACTTAGGTCCATCTAATGTGGGTTCAGGTCCAGGACTAAATTGCAGCCAGGTGAACTATCTCACAACCTACTTTTGGGTCGGGATGTAGAGATTGTGCAAAATCTATTCTGTCTGTGTTTCGTGGATTTTAAGATACCTTTCATTCTATTATCCACCCATTACTAGAATCAGATATTTTTCCAGTTTCTGAATTTGCACAGATGCAAATTTGCACAAATTCACACATGGACAAATGCACAAATTCCCCCAAAATGCACACATTCCCCTCAAATGTGCATTTTCATGCTTTAGCCTATAGGGATAATACACATTTTTTACTTTATAAAACTATAAAAGGTTGCTTTTATAGTTGCATGTTTTTCTATGACGAAATTTGAACAAAATTCCTGAAGGTTTGGAAAATGGTCTGCAAGTCTGCAGATTCTGCCCAACATGGGAAAAGTCAATCTGCTGTAGAATCTGCAGGTCAGATTCATAAAAATCCAAACTCATTTGGTTCTGTTGCAGATTTCTCCAACATCCCTGCATGAAAATGTGCACTCATGGAGAAGCCCTCATGTGACATGCTCACTGTGGATTTGGCCAGATGTTCAGCAATTGGATTTAATCAGCTTTGCTTTTATTCTTTATCGGGCAGCTCAGAGTTAACAAGGCAGTTTGGGATCCTTTCCAGAGAAAGAAATTCCAAGAGAATTTGCCTTTACAGTCCATGCAGGAGTTTCCTTTTAAAAACCTTAAAGAGAAACCAGGCAGAGTGCTTGGCAGATGTTCAGCATCACTGAGGGAGCATCAGTCTTGTGATTCCTCTCCCATGTCTCCTGCACCTTCTAAAGCCAATCCAAAAGAAAAAAGAAAAGCAAACTGAAAAAAGTCTTCTGGCAATTACGTTAATACAATCCAGAAAACAATCAGTGATCACTTAAGTCAAACACAGGTTTCTTCCTGAGGCTTCTCCTAAAAATGGGATCAATTTACTCATTAATAGAAGCAGCATATCTTGGGTATGGTAAACTTCTGTTCTGGTGAACAAGGAGCAGGGCTTTCTTAATGGTATGGAAGTCCTCCCAAATGCAACTTGTCAAGCCTATGCATTTCTCCCATTTATGTAGCTCTAAACATTTCCCCATAGGGCTTTTGGACAGGCCGAGCATCAGCAGTCAGTATGGCTGGGCTTTTGATGGGACCCGTGAAACACTATTATTATTTATTTATTTATTTATTTATTGCATTTTTCTACCGCCCCATAGCCGAAGCTCCCTGGGCGGTTCACAAAAATTAAAACCATAGAATCATTTTAAAAATATAAAACACTAGGGGGTCCACAGGAACCAGAACACTCCCTCCATTGCTGCTGGGTGAACCACATGAGAATGCTGTGAGGAGGAAGAGAAGCAGCAGCAGCAGCAGCAATGGCAATCATTGCTCTCCTGCTCTGTTCCTTCAATCATCAATATGGGATGGTGAGAGATGTTGGCAAGGAGAAGGAGGAGCCACCACTGCCATGCCACTCCCACGCCACTTGCCCTTTCCTTCTGGATCCAGCCACATACAGCAAGCTGGATGGTCACTTATGTGTCAACAAAAAGAGAGGACCAAACAGGATGTGGATTTGCATACAATTTGCATATGGTGAATTTTATATATAGATGCACATTACAAAATAGTTACTGTAAATAATTATGGAGACCAAGACCAGGTGAGCTGTGCTAACTATTGATGGGCCAGTTCAAAGCCCCTGCTCTCTCTTCTTATGGTTCTTTATCTTTAAACTATGTTTGAACTAGAGGTCACCTTCAAATAGACTGCCGTCCTCTGTAAAGTCAGTCACGATCACCTTATGCCAGAGGTACTAGACAGGTGTCAGAAATGGGGACACAAACCATTGTTTCTGAAGGTCCACAAACTTTTGGACTGAATGGGAAAACATTCTGCCATTTGTTATTTACTGTGATTTGATTATGTATCTCCTTCTGTTTTAATAGTGATATAATTACCCTGTTCAGATTACACACTAAGCCACGGTGGTCAAACATTTTGAACTAAACATTATGGCTTAGCGTGTCGTGTAAACCATGACTTAGCATGTTGTGTGAACTAGGGCTGTGTACACAAACCATTCCTTATTATTATTATCATTATTATTATTATTTACATTTGTATACTGCCCCATAGCCGAAGCTCACTGGGTGGTTTCCATAAGATTAAAACACTTAAAAACAATATACAAAAATTAAAACTGCAAAAAACATACAATATACACATACATTTAAAACCACTATAATAACTTTAAAAGCTATGTGCCTACAAAAAAATGGTGGCTACATAACCATGGTTTATACATGCTCACTAACCTTCACTATCCATTTGCTGCAAAAGAGTTAGTGGCGTAACCATGGCTTAGTGTGTTGTCTGAACAGGCCCAATGTGGTTTAACTGTTGCAATAGGACAAATTTTAATAAAATTAAAATTTAATAACAATAGATAGATATTTTTCCTTTATGGATACATGCTGGCCATGAAGTGGGGTTGAGCTCTTTCAGTTTGATATTGTATTCCCTTTTACTGTAATTTATTTAATTTTATTGATGTTTCGAATGTTTTAGCTAGCTGTGAGCTACCCCCAGTGGTCCACGTATGGACTAGACTGGTGAAACATACGTTTAAAATAAATATCCTATCCTTAACTCAACAACAATTTCCTTTCTGGTTTCAGCCTATCCTTGAAGGTCATGCCATGCCTCCCAGCACATTGTTAATTCCCATCTAAACTTACCATGCCCACACTATCGTCTTTAGAATCCTCTAGGGTGTCATCTAAGGACTCTAGTGTTTTGGGAAATCTCATTAACAGAGCTCCAGGTACGAGTGTACGGGAGAGATGTATCTACAAAGTTGACCCGAAATTCTGAGAAACAATGGTGCAAACAGCAACTTGAGATATTCATAAAATTAAGATGATGACTCCCAATGGAGAATAGTTCTGTGGAGCTGTTCTATCTCTACCTTTATTATTGACTTGGCATGTGATTGGATTGGACATGATAGTGAATGATGAATGACCACGGTAGCCCATATTTTCCAGCAGAAAACATTTTTTTCCTATTCTTGTAATCTGCTCACTGAGACCCTGGCAAATAACTTATTGAGGGCCACTGCCTTGCTCTCGTACTCTAAGCTGTGTATGTGTACGCGTGTGTAGTCTTTCTAATGGATATCAGCTATCTGTCAGTCATATCAGTCAATCTTCATCTTTATTCAGCTCCTGGGTATTGTGTTGAAATTCATTTTGATATTCATCAAGTTTTCAAACAGTAGATAACAGCAGCTGAGGATGAAAAATAGATTCTGAGAATCTGAGTCAGCACTATTTTCCACAAAGGCATGAGCATGGATCGCACAAATAGTTTCATCCTGGCGTTGCTGTTCAGTATAATGAGGAGATTCACAGAAATTCAGAGCAGAGTTGGGGAACAAAACACTCAGTTCTGCTGCCACACAACTTCAAATAAAAATGTCTGGTCAATGCAACACAAACCCACCAAGAGAGTTTGGATCAGCGGATAGAATTAATGTCCACAGGAACACTACAGCTTCAATGATGTTATAACTCATAACCCAAACCTTTATCTCAGGGGTCCAGAACCTGGTCCTCTGGTGTCCTCCAGAAAGTCATGCCCAATCTCTTTTCCCCATCCACTGAGTGTTTGGTGGTTTCCCAGGTTTTGTGCAGTTTGTTCCACATCCTAAGAGGTCCGAACATTAAGTTAAACTATGCTGCTATGCTTGGGGATTTTGTGAGCCCACTCCATTTACCTTGAGTCCTGCCCATCACTGGAATGGGACCCCCCTCCCAAAGCTTCTCTGAAATGGAATGGAATTTGTTCCTTGGGCTGAAAGGGTTCAAATCCCCTGATTGACCTCCATGGACATGAAGGCAGCATTTGCACAGGATTCCGTTGACAGAACTAAGAGGCAAGGTGGAGTGTTCCTTTGCCACCCAAGTCATCCTTGTTGTTTCATAAGGAGTATATTCATACTCTGAGAAAAAGAACTTGAGTTTGGTGGGGGGGGTTAAAACATTCTTCACCAAACTATTTGCAGTGAGCCCTTCAAATTGCTACGAGTCTCATTCCCTTGAAGCTGGTGATCAGCCCATAGGCACCAGCAGCAGAAGAGGAAATAAAGTCAAAACTAGAGTTTAGCCTAGGGTCTTTTTCACAGAAGCATTTTTTTTAAGGAGCAAAGTACGGTGGAGTGGGAAGATTGGAAACCACCATGCCAGACAATTTTACCTTCTGGAATAAGACAGAGTATTCAGTCAACCAATTCAGAATATAATAAAATATGGAGCATTTATATAGCACCTTTGAGTATCTCAACCACTTTGTAAATATCAGTAATCCTTACAACAACCTTGTAAAACAGGATATATATTCTGGAGTAAGGATGGGAGAACCGGGGATGCTCATGCTCACAGATATTCCCCAAACTCCACTTCAAAGCGTGGGTCGCTTTGCTGCTGTGATTGTGGCCAGTTTTTCTTTTCAAATGAATAGGAAAAGTGGGCATTTAGAAAAGTGCGCAGTTTCTCCCCCTTGATTAAAGCAAGACTATGCTGTCCTTTACTTTTAAAATGTGCATTTTAAAGTTTGCATTCTTTTTTAATGCGATCATAGGTTTGGGAATGTGCACACTTTTTTAATGCATTCCCATTGACATTTGTGAAGAACAAGTTCTGATTATTTGCAAACTGAAATGAAATTCATGCATATCCGTATGAATCTGGATCTTCAGCACGTATTATGTGGAGGATGGACACTTTGAACCAAGCACTGCCATTACATTCTATGGATGTTGTACACATTCTGAAATCAAATCCCTTTCTTTTAAAATCAGGTTTCTTCATTTAAGTAATCAAGTTCCTCCTAAGAATCTTCTTTTCCCCCATCCAAATGAGAAGTCTCAGTAGGAGCACAGTTTGGGAGTCAAAGCCACAATCTGCCTGGTCAACCCTCCTCCCCCAAAAAAGGTTCCCGACAGATGACTAGAGACTGCATAGCCATAACAAAATACGGCTTTAAGTATGCTCAGTGTTAGCCACAATCACAACTGGGATGGAGTTGTGTCCAAAGACTTAATCAGACAGCAAGTCCTATTGCCAGCATAGTGAATAAATAATGAACCAAATCAAAATCACTCATGCATCTAATTGGGACATTTACACTGCTTGAGGCATGCCATGCTTTTCCATGCTAGATATGTGCTAAGGAAAATTAATCAGCTAATCAGTTTCCAGTGTCATTCTGAGCTTCAAACTTTCTTTTAAAAAAAAAAAACTTGACACTAGAGATGTGATGTATGGCACAAAATACCAAGGCCACTCTGGCACTGGCAGAAAATTTTCCCAGGATTTGAGAAATAATGACCCCATTCTGCTTAGCATTGGTAAGGCTCCATTTGGAGCATTGCGTCCAGCTCTGGACATCACAATTGAAGAAAGGTGTTTACAAGATGGGGAGACTTGTGCAGAGAGTCATGAGCATGGTAAAGAGATGCAGAAAGCAGAAGCAATAGAAGGGGAGGGTATCTTATGACATGGGTGCTTATGGCAGAGGGGAATTATTTCTCTGAATGGGAAATAATTCCTTCGTTTTTTGCTTTCCAGTGCTTAATTTCTAGAAGAAGAAGCGCCAGGTCTCAAAACTGTCTAAAAGTGCCACCTTCTCTGCTATGAAAAACACCCTGAAGTTACTCAGTCATGAGAGAAATGCACTCTGCACCTGCTCAGGGACACTTTCCTTTCTTTTTACTTGATATGCTGCTGAGTTGAGTAATGACATTGGAAAGCAAATGACAGAGCCCTAAAGAATTGTGCAAGCTTTTGAGGTCCCTAGATCGCCTCTTTAGGTGCAAGGCAGGGGCTAGGTGTTGTAGTCACATTCTCTATAAATCCAGAGTAGTTAGGCCCAGCAGTAGTATGGGAGGAGGAGTCTACAGAGGTCTACAGGTCAGCTGGTCATATGATGGTCGCTGGACACACTCTGCTCCTCAAGAGGGCAAAGCTAGAACCAATGAGCAGGGAAATTGCAGGGAAGTAGATTTCACTGAACTTTAGAAGAAACAACCTAAGGGTAAGAACTTGTGGAACAGACTGCCTCAGGAGGTGGTGGGTCGTCATTTGCTAGAAGCAATTAAAAGGGATCCTAATGAATCTAAACTAAAACACAGGTAAACCTGAACATCACAGAATCATATTTAAAATGAAGTGCAACATCATTTGGACTTTTAGATTGATTATTTTTAAGCCACTAGAGCCAAAAGAGCAACTTGCTGAGTAACCTGACTATCTTGATCAGAGAGCTGGTTACTAGGGGTGTGCACCGGATTGGGGCCGATCCACGATCTGGGCCCAATCCGGCACGTATTGGATAAAATTATCCGATACGATCCCCTGCCCCTGGATTGTCCGATCCAATCCGATCCGATCTGAAAAGGACCCAAAACAGATCGGATCGGAGGATCAGGCCCCCCTCCCCCCTCACGCTGCTTACTTGCCGGGGCCATCCGCTGCTTTCTGCTGGCACCCGTGGGCGCCAGTGGATGGAAGTGGACATCCCCGGGAGGTAAGGAGCGCCGGGGACGAGGCTTACCTGCCAGGGTGGCCGCTTCCCTCCAGTGGCACCACCGGAGGGAAGCGGCCTCCCCGGCAGGTAAGCAGGGGGAGGAGGAGGGGGGCCCACTTACTTGCCTGGGACGTCCGCTCCCCTCCGCTCCTGGTTTCTACTGCGAAGCCAGCTTCGTGGCCTGCCCCTAGGTAGCACGCCAGGTGATGTCATCACCTGGCACGCTACTTAGGGGCAGGCCGCGAAGCCGGCTTCACAGTAGTGGCCAGGAGCGGAGGGGTGCAGACGTCCCAGGCAAGGAGTGGCAGGGACGGGGCTTACCTGCTGGGGCCCGTCCACTGCCATCCGCTGCCACCTGGGTGGTTGTGGATGGCAGCGGACAGGCCCAGCAGGTAAGGGGGATCACGAGGGGAGAGGGAGGGCCCCCCTCTTATCTGCTGGGGTCGTGTGCTGCCGTCCACAGGTGCCAGTGGCGCCAGTGGGCGGGAGCAGAAGGCACCTGCAGGTAAGAAGCATGAGGGGGGAGAGACAGGGAGGGGGGAGTTAGGCCCCCACTCACCCCCGCCACCATTTTTCCCCATAGACTTGCATTGGGGGAAAGCTTTCTTTCCCCCAATGCAAGTCTATGGGGAAAAATGGCGGCCGATCTGAAAATCGGACATCCGAATTTTGGATCGGGATCGGGTCTGATCTGATCCAGGGGACCTCCGATTTTGTTCCAATCTGATCCGGAACAAAATTGGAGGTCCCGATCCAGTCCCGATCTGATCCGGGGGGTCCGTGCACACCCCTACTGGTTACTGTTACCAAGTCAGGGCCTATCCTATAGTTGTGCATTTGATTTTTTTAACTTTATTTATTTATTTATTTGTATGTAGGTGCAGAATGTGTATCTCTGCTTAATTTCATCTTGTTGATTTCAGCTCAGTGTTCCAGCCTGTCAAGATTGTTTTGAAACTTGATTCTGACTGCTTTCCATGGTGTTAGTTATCCTTTCCAGCTTGAGGTCATCTGCACATTTGATAAGCATCCCTCTATGCCATTGCCATCATCCAAGTCATTTATAAAAGCATTGAACAGCGCAAGGCCTAGGACTAAGGTGGCCAGGTGCCCTACTTTACAGGGGACAATCCTTTGTTTGAAGGGCTGTCAAAGAACAGTCCTCATTTGAAGGTATCCTCTATTTGAAGGGCTGCCCCATCCAAGTCTGTTTTAAAGATAGAGAAATGTAAGAAGGGAGATCAGGGTCCTGGATAGCAAGCTGAGCAGGCACACTTGGTCAGGTCACCTGGCCTCAATCTTCCTCACTTTTGCTGAGACATGTTGCATTTCTATTTAAAGGATAGCAATTATTTCTAAATGTGCATCTATAGACATTCATATGCATGAGTATATGCAAATGGCATGCAAATCTGTTTCCTCTTTTGTCCTCTCTTTTAGTGCTGCATTTCCTCTTTTTTTGGTGAGGTTTAAGCGGCCACCCTACCTAGAACAGAGCCCTGCAGCGCTCCACTGAAGTCCTCCTTCCAGCTTGATATAAAGCCATTAAGGAGGACCTGGATTTATAGTCCAGGTCTGTATCACCAACGCTGACTTTCAAATGTCCCTTTGAAATCTCATAACACGGAAGGCCTTCTCACACCAGCTGCAAATCATATTAGTACTATGACAAAAAGCAGTATAAATTCACTGAATGATCCCATTTGCTAACATCCAGCCTACAAGTTATTTCAAATACCACATCATTATTGACCATCCTCAATGATAACAAGACAACATCCAAAAATTGTGCCACAATTAAAATCTCATCGTGCTATAGGGTTCAATTTTTTTAAAAAAAAATCTTTGGGATGTGCAAAATTTAAGTTTTAGTATTCATTTAGGCAATTTGAAACCAGTTTTCTACATTCTTTCCAGCTCTGCTTAATATTAACCACATAATTCTGTCAGCAATTAAATGATTTGCTTTTTGTTCTTTTGGTGCTGGAATGAAATGAACACTGTCTTATTTTTATAGCATCATTCTTCTCAGTGATCATGAATATGGAACTGAATGGACATATTATATAATCTTTTAAACTGATTTGGAGGTCACGGAGGGTAGCAAAGCTGGCTTTTAATTTAATTGCATTATAAATATGTCCCCAGCCACTTTTTAAACCAAAACATACAAGCAATGCTATATCACTGCTAGAAATATGGCTTAATATACAAAATATTAATATTTCATGAGAATCCTGCATTCTGCCATGGGCACTAAAACAGAGTTTTAATGGTGGATTGGAAACAACCACGGTCTTTAGGTCTGTGATGATATAGCTCATTGGTCCTAATAGTGCGTTGCCCTTATGTTCCAGCCTTTCCCTCCAGATCTTGTGCAGGTCTTTGATCCTTATTATTTATCCACTCAATACAGTGCAATCTATAGCTATATAAGCTGCTTCCCAACATTCCTCGGGATGGGAAAATCAGGGCTGCTGTTCACTGAAATTTTCCAAATTCCAACTCATCGCTCAGTTCATCTCGCTCCTGCTTTTGAATAGGAAAGAGTGCACCATATGAATGAAGAAAGTGAAATAAAGTGTGAAATTGTGTTGTTTTTTAAATGTGCATTTTAAAGCTCATATTTTTCAAACTATGCATTTTTTAAATACACTCGCAAATTCTCTAATGTGCAAACATTTCTCAAAAAACGTTCTTCTGTTCACGTTTGTGTTTGGGATTGCAAGTGGGGCAAGTTTGAATTATTTGCAAACTAAAACGAAATTCTTGTACATCCCTAATTATATCTCTTTGAGCCACTGCCCCTATCCCTGACATGATTACCAAGTGGCCTGTGTATGTATTGCAGATGTGCCTGATCAAATGCTTCTGTGTAACCTACCATATGAGGTTGCTGTTTGGCCAAATGAAAAAAAAAAGTTATTTCTACTTATCAGAAGCCAATCGCAACACAAGTTGCAAAAGTTTATAGATTTATTGTAGGTCAAAGATTATGACTAAGCAATGCTGTACAATATATCTCACACCCAAGTTGATCAGCACATCTCTAGCCTCTCCAGCAGCCTCTCTCCTTCCAGCAACCAGACTCTCTCCCCTTCTGCAAATTCCACCAACTCCAGCAACCAGCCTCTCTCATTCTTTAACTTCCAGCATCTTCCAATAACTCCAGTAACCAGCTCTTCTCTCTCTTTCAGCAAATTCCACCATCTCCAGAGCATCTAGCAGCCTTCTCCAGCCTCCAGCAGCCTCTGGCAGAGCGTCCCCAGCATCTACCAACCTTCAGCCTCTCTTATGGGTCTTGGGAAGGCTTTTTTTATACATATCTTCCCCTGGATAATGTGCACCCTTGAACAGCACCTTAATTGACAACACCTGGTCCTCAATCTCATGATGGACACCTTCCCAGCATCCAGCCTGACATATCAGCATCTTGATTGATCACACCTGTGGTGTGACAATCTTATCTCGCTAAGAGCGAATGGACAGTTGCCAAGCAGATGCAATAGGAGACCCTCCTGCATAGTCACACCATGGGTGTGTTCGGACGACACTTTAGACAACGGAAGGGTTAATAACACACTCACTGTGCATTATTTTGCCGGTGCGCACCACACGACATGTTGCCCCTCCCCCGTCGCACAGCTGAAAGTCCCAGCATCCTTCTGAGCTGCTAGGTCTCCTCCCTCCCCCCTCCCCCAGTCCTCCAGCCATATCCCAGCATGCACTGCAAGTTCTGCCAGCTGTATAGGAGCAGCGGGGGGGGGGGGTTCGGCTGCTCCTGCCGGCGAACTCTATGACCGAGTGGAATAGTACACGGAGAGAGGGAAGTTCCCAACACACGACACTTTAAGCAATGGTTTTCAGGATAAAAAACTGAACAGCCCGTTGTTTTTCTCCGTTCTTTAATTGCCCGAAATAGCATACTGTCAATTGTGTGTGCATTGTGTGTTGCCTACCAGATGACACAATAAGCAACACAACTGATGGTTGCCTCTTTCCCGCTCCGTTGATTATCGTGTCATCTGAATTGAGCCCATGTCTGATCTTGAGGCAAGTCAAGCAGTTTTGAAGGCTTTTAACCCTTGTGAGACCTGTTTTAGAGATACAAGCAGCAAAGGGGCAACAGAGGCATAAAAAAGCAGTTATATCATGTCACTATTTCCTCGAAATACAATCATCTTCTACATTTCCAATACAGTCACCCATTCATAAAGAGGGTTATCCTCCAGTGACATATCCATTCAGGCAAATCAATTGCTAGCATTTTAGTTCTATACATGAATGGTCCAGCTCACATGGTAAGTCATTATTACAAGTGATGGGGTTTATGTGGAATCTTACATGGAGCAATACTCTGCAGGTAGCCGCTACATCATATTCCCTTTGTCATATTCTGACATATTAGCCCTTTGTCATATTCTGAGCTATCACATTCAAGGTATTACAAAATATACTGAAAATGGGCTTGGGAACCAGGGAAGGGAATGTGTTGAAGGCTTGGCTCTAGTTTTAGAAGAGGCAAAGTAATCCTATATGACAAAGGGCAGGAGGAACCATACAACAAGCATCACAGCATGAAGAAAAACTGGTGGCGGGGTAGGGGTGGAGATTGGCCAACACCGTCCATACTGTTAGGATGCAGTTGACTTCTACAATCAATCACTGACATCCACTAAACAGAATGCTCATTTGAACTATTTCTAAAAGAAAGGCATCCTTTAAGAATATGATTTTGATTCACTACAATGGTGGAACTGTGACATCACTGAAGACACTTTCTTTGTTTTCTTTTTTTTTTAAGTACTTTTTCCACTTGATCCACCACAATAGTATTTTTACTCTAAAACAGCTTTCTTCAATTTAGTGCCCTGCAGATGTTTTGAACTACAATTCCCACCATTCTTGACCAATTACCATGCTGGCTGGAACTCATGGGAGTTGAAGTCTAAAATATCTGGAGGGCACAAAGTTGGGGAAGGCTATTCTAAATCCTAATGGTTGCAATTGACTTTGGTCTGTTTTATTTTTTATTTTTTAAAAAAAAAACACTCCAAAACTAAAGCTCTAAAACATGCGGCAATGATTGTGAGCTCTAGACATATGCTAAAAATATTTTTTTTCATTCAAGTTTTTCAGCTTAAGTTTTGTTGATCGAGTATGCTTACTCCTTTAGCTATGCATATTCGGAAAGGTACATTTTACTCTTTTTATATTGTACTTCATTGTGTCTGTAATTGTGTTTTTGTATTGTACACTGATTTGGTAAATTCCTTAGTTAAGCATTATTCGGAGATGAGTAGCATGTGGCCTTCCAGATGTTTTAGCCTACAACTCCCATCATCCCTCAACATTGGCTTTGTTGGCTAGGACTGATGGGAGTAGTTGCCAAAACATCTGGAGCCCAAAACATCTGCAGGGCCACAATTTACCCATCTCTGTAGTATATAAAAGAAAGAAAGAAAGAAAGAAAGAAAGAAAGAAAGAAAGAAAGAAAGAAAGAAAAAAAGAGTCTTTCCCAACCTGGTTGATTTCACCTCACTGCTATGAGGTGAAATAAAAAAAGCAGGGGCTATCCAGCCAGGAAAAAATGCATCGCCCGTGCACCATTCCTTTGTCAAGCTCTCCCTGTGCCCTGTCCTGCATTCCCACACTTACAGAGATATGCCCACTAGATAACCTAATCCAAAGCCTGGAAACAATGTGGTGACCTCAGAGCAAAGGTAAAAGTCGCGATGAATCGAGACTTTGGAAACACATAATTTCAGGGGGGAAAGGCCCATTGTGGTTGCAACTCTCACCAATCTTAGTTAGCTAGCAGGGGATGATGGGAGTTGTAGGCCAAAACATCTGGAGAGCACCAGGTTGGAGGAGTCTGATCTAAATGATCACCTCTTGGTTGAGACTGTAGCTAGATATGTTGATAATGCTAAGCTCAAATGTGCTACTGATCAATCAGCACAGGGTTAAGGCTATTGTGTTTGATTTCAGACTCTTTTAGGTGAAGAAACGGAGCTAGTTTGCTTTCATTTGGCTCTTCAGGAATAAAGGTAGCTTATTCATAAATGTGCTTTGATGAGCCCAAACTTTATTGATAACATTAGAATGGAGACTGTAAAACAGGTGTGGAATTGCTTCTGGTTTCAGCCACTAGACAAGCTCATGTTTCAATTAAAAGCTAAATTATTACATTCTTTAGCTCATGCAGTTTTTTGATAGAATAGTACAATTATATGTTAATTTTGCTAAGATCAACTTTATTTATCTACAGGAAGCCATTCCAAAGATTGTTGTATATTTTCTTCGCTTCTGAAATGTTATCACGTTTAATTGCCTGATCTTATTTGGGTTGCAATCATAGTCATTAATTAGCAAGAAGGTGAGGGACAGCATCATATCTAACTATCTGTTATGGCTGCTTTAATGAGGAAAATACCTGCCATCATTCTAAAGGCATCCTGTATACAGCTTGCTGTAGCATTCTCATTTAGACTGTGAACATCAAAGGAAATTGATGTCAGGTGTGAACAGAAGCTGTTGCATATATCTATTGGAGAAGCTGAATGGTACGTCTGGCTGAGAGAGATGAAGGGCAGCTCAAAACATTAACAAAACTACAGGTAATTAGTGTAAACTTTCAAGGGTAAGGTTTGCTTGAGGAATAAAAATGTTGTTTATAGCTATTCCCCATTGTGCAACTATAGCTAAGGGTCTGTCAATGTTTTCATTTATAAAGCCCTATTTTATGAGATTGTGAATTAATAATAAAAAATTGCTTGGGGCTAACCTTTGACAATTTAGAGAAAAATGTTTTGTTTTTATTTTCCTGCATTCTAGGACTATATGAATAACAGGAATGTGTCCATTTTGAGTGTTTGACTTTTTCTAGCCCAGCTCCAGTACAAATAATAATAATAATAATAATAATAATAATAATAATACTGTAGCCATTTTTTAAAGTGCCCATAAATTAGGAAAATCACTGATCAAAAAAGACAGCCACTGTGTGAACAGAATGCAGGACTAGATGGCCCCTTGGTCTTATCCAGCATGGCTCTTTTTATGCTCTTAGAGGATGAGGAAACTTAAATAAAGAACTTATTTTACAGACTGTTGCAACAGAGAATGAAATCTGCCTTTGGAAATCCCTCTTAGTACACTTAGAGCTGATCTGAAAAATAAAAAGACGTTTTTCTGAGATTTTCTTTCTTTCTTTTCTTACCCCTCTAAAAAAACAAAGGTCACTTTGCAGAATTTTCTCCAAATATCCTCCACCACTTTTTGTGATGGCTGCCATTCCCCTACCGACACGTAACACAACGTCCTGGAATGATGCTATGTCCAGAGCATTATAGGGTATGCAAAATGGGTCAGGTTGTCAACAAAGTTGCTGTATTATTGTCACTGCTATTGATGAGCCCCACCTCTGAAAAACAGTTGTAAAATTTTCCCTCCTCATGGAGAAATTCGGTGAAATGGTCCCCCACCACCACCCTCTACTCAAATTCTCTACCCACAAATAGAATTTCAAAAGGACATTTGCACACTTCTGTAGTTCCAGGAGCAACCAAGGTGGCAACCTTTGAAGAAAAACCGTGTTCTCCAGGTACTGTGTACCTGCAGGTGAAGCAGTAATTTTACAGCCTTCTAATGTCCATGCAGTTCTGTGGGTAATGATGAACATCTCTCTTTTTGTCATGCTTTTTCATATTATCTTCTAACATCCCCATTCGAAGAATACTTTACATTTCCAGTCTACACTCCTTAGTGTTGATCATCACAGAGAAAGACACATAGTGTCCCTGTGTGTTATACTGGAAACATGCAATAGGAGGCACGCATACCACTCATTGATGTCAAGAGGTGTAGCATCTAAACATCAGCTTTTGAATCAGGCCTGTCCTGCCACTGAACTTGTTCTGGTTCTGCCCCTTGGTTCTAGATTGGCTATCAATAGATGAATTTGGGTGGAGATGCTGGGAGATGGGAAGCCAATCAGCATCAGCATCTCCATCTCCCATACTGCATTTCCGTTCTGTCAGCAAGTGCCATGGGGAAGGTGATACTATGGCTGTCTTGAGGCAGCTTTCTAAGGCTATTCCCTGTGCCTGGTTTGCCTAGGCATGGGGAGGACATTGCGATGTGGAGAGGAAGAACAGGTAAGGCAGAAATACGACCTATGAATCCGACACAGGCAGCGTCAGCTGAGGATAGGGGCTTATGGGGTGATATTAGCCTGTGAAGCCCCTCCCCTTGGCCTCTTTGAAGCATAGCTCCTTTGTTCCCTCCCTGTACGCAGTGTGGGCTTCACTGAACGTCTTGCTGGAGGCTGAGCAGGATTTTTTGGGTTATTGTCTGATTGGCCGGGGCAATAAGTCCTTTTGCCTACTCTATGGCAGGATGTACACTATTGGTTTCAAACAGTTTTTTAACAGTATTGACAACGGTTGGGGCCCAGGACACACTCCATATACAGTTTTCAAACTGTTTTCAAAGTATTATATCCTGCTTAGTGTAGATCTGGCTTGGGTTAGTTCTGTTCATAAGTAAATTCAGTTCAGTTACAGTTAATTTGTTCACAGTCATTGGCAGATATGTGTGGGCACCTTTAGTGGGGGCAGGATTGGTGAGCATTGTGAGGCACCTTTACAGTGATAGGTAGTGCCTGAGGCTTCCTGCTCAGAGCTATATGGCCCATTGGGAACTCACCTCACCCATTTTTGTAGCCCTGGGAAGGGGTAACACAGAAAGGCCTCCTTACGCCAAATAGGTTAATCATGAGGGATGGCCATCTCCCACTCAACAGGTACAGGATAGTTCGCCTGATACACAGCCTAGCTAGTTGCTGCTATAGGTTAGAAGCCTATGCAGATATTTAAATAAATGTGGCCCAAGTTTTACACCATATATCTGTCTCTTGTCTCTTTATTCTCCTCCCCCACCCCCTCCTTTCACTTGCAACCCAGCTGGAACAAAATGTCCCATTCCCCATGCATTGCATGTGACTGAAAGAGAAGATGAAATAGCTTGTGTACCTATGAGGTATTTATCCTGAAATAGCTACATTACCACTCATACATTATTGAAAGTTTCCATCAACTCCAGCATTTCTGAGAATGAAATGCAGTTTCTGATTTCCAGTAATAACAAAGAGTTTTGTGGCACATTGAAGACCAACTGATAAATTATGGCAGAAGCTTTTGTGGAGGACGGTCTACTTCATCAGATACATGGAATATCATTGTGTGCATATACCTGCCAATGTAGGACAACTTCCTGAACCTGATGCCTCCCAGATGTTTCAGACTACAGCTCCCAGAATTCCAGCTTTTTGGCAATGCTAACTGGGGCTAATGGGAGTTGAAGTCCAAAACATTTGGAGGGAACCTGCTGGCATTGTAGTGCTGACATTGGTTTTCAGTGTAATGGGGGGAAATAATGGTGAGGACATTTCAAGGGCACAACTGATATGGATGAAATGATATTCACTCTATGGGTCAGTCAACTATTCTGATTGTACAGCCACCACACATCAACACAGATAGCTGAGATAAATATATGAGGGTGTGCCTATTGTTTAACTTCAAAGAGTAAAACCAAAACAAGATCATTACATTAAGGAAGTGAAAACCTTTATTTCAGGCTTTGCATGGGATATTACTAATTTGTCAAAGAGAAAATTCTAACAGTGCAATTTGTTACTGTCGTGTTAAGATGAATACTTCTGTTATTCAATAAAATGGCTTTGACATATGTGTTCCTAGGTCAGCTGAATTCATATAGATTTCCAATATGATACCCATACTGATATTAAACCCATAACTTCATCCTTATTTTGGACTTGAGCGTACAGATTATCCTTTCTCAATACTAGATTTTACATTCTTGAATATAATTGTACAATTCAAATGGCTATGAAAATATTATGAAGTCTATGCTTTATTAGTTAATATGTCAGGTGTTTAATGCACCAAGCATAAAATGTTGTTCATATACATAAAAAAATGTACACTCAGCAAGATATGCAGTTGATGCATTTTAAAGGGTTGCCTGATCCAGAGAAAGGATCTGATGGTGTTAACCCACTCCCCACCTCCCTGAGCAGTGAAATGTCTCTAGGGCCATTGTTTCCTATGGAAAAGAGAGTGCAGAAGGGAAGGCTTATGGCATTTTTGAAATAGTCGCTTTATTTACAACCATGCCAGCAGAGCAAAGAGGCTCTTCCACAAGGTAGCAGATCTGCTACCCTGTGTCACATCCTAGAAGATCACATCCTTCAGCCCTAACTCAAAGCATTCTCTCACGCAAAGTGGAATGTAGGTGTGAGTTTTAAAGCTGTTCCCTTCCCTCCAGTTGGTATGTGTGATACCATCTCCACGTTCCAATAAGTATATTTATTCAAACACAGAAATTCTCCACCTTTCAGGAAACCTATCCATTAGCTACCTCTTCCATCGCCTAACCATAAGAAAAGCCATGCTGAATGAGATCAAAGGCCGATCCAGCCTAGCATTCTATTGTCACAGTGGCCAACCAGATGCCTGTTGGAAGTCCTCAAATAGGACATGAGTTCAATAGCATCCTCCTCCTCAAGTTCTCTGGCAACTGGTAGTCACATCCACACCATGCTAGCGAATTAACTAGTGATCTGCCTAGTAAAAGAATTCCCTTTTACTAGTAACCTAAATAATATATTTTATTTTATACAACAACAACAACAGATGGAACAACCCCCTCTGCTGTATTATTAATGCATGCATTTACTGGGGGAACTGGACATGGTGCCCAGTTGCAGGCATATCCTGTAGATACAGTCAAAGGTGTCTCAGTTACATAGGACTGTCATGGGTTAACTTTTTCTGATACAATGCTGAACATGGAGCTTGGTCAGGGTGGTCTTCTCCAAGCCCTGTTTCTGCCTCATTGAACACGCACAGGTTTTGCCAAGAATTTTAATTGAACTATGTAGTTTCCGTGTTAGCTACCTTAGATCTACTCATATAGGATACCTGATGAATTAACAGAAGATTAACCATGCATTGTGCCCTTCCCTTCCATGCTACACTCACCAGGTAAATCTGCTTCTCTAAAACAGGTATGATATAGGCCCCTTCCAACTCTACGATTCTATGTTTCCATAAAGGTGATCAGAATCCACCATGGGAAAATGTTATCTCTTGTAGATGGAAATCCATCACAATGCCACCATATTTACACAATGCTTAGAACATGCTAGTAGCATTACTTCATGTCTCTTTAGTGTTTTATGACACAAACGAATATGAAGGGCTGTGGTGGATTAAGGAGCTGATTTGCAAAGGCCATGACCATCTGAGGCAAAAAAGCTTAACCCAGGCAAGAGTGGGTGGGGAAATCTGCTGATCTAGTGTTGGATGGGTTTGCTCTCTGCCTGAAGGACCAGGTTTGTAGCTTAGGGGTGCTTCTAGAGCTGATGCTGCCTGTGGAAGCACAGCTGGCAGCAGTAGCCAGGTGTGTTGTTTACCACTTTTGGTTGGTACATCAGCTGTGACCCTATCTAGGGAACATAGACCTAGATAGACTCAGTTATTCATGCACTAATTACATTCAGGGCTCCATCACACCTACTTTTTTTTTTCCAGTTTGCATCCACGGTTTTCCCCTCCACTCCCTTAGTGAGTCGAGCGCTGGGCACTTTCTACCTGTATCTCTACTATGCTGGTGAAATATCCCACCCCGCCCCCTAGGTTCTCCTTCCCCCTGCAGTTTATTTTTTATTTTTTTTATTTCTGCATGAATACAATAGTATGACAGCCTGAAACTGTGTAATTACAGTAAAACAGCACACTATGCTTTCCCCTAAAATGATATTAAACAAGATAAGTGAAGAGAAAGTATTACAATTAGTTTTTAGAGACATTTGTGGTCAACATTGGCATGGCAGGGGGAAGCTGACTTTGTTCTGGTCTGGAAACCTAGACATACCTGCTCAGGAGTAAGAATCATAGAGCTGAATGGGACTGAGTCCCGGGCACATTTGCCTTCTCTGCGGGGTGTTTGACCCCCCTCTCTCCCTCCCCATTCATGGTTGAGCACTTGAGGGGAGAACCGCCCTGCCTCCTCTTTTGTCAGCAAGACTGCCCTTCAACACAGATGCCCCAACAAAAAATGGGATTGTCCGATATAGCGCAAGGACAGCAATACACGGGTGAGAGAGAGGGTGGCTCTATTGCACACAGAAGGGGGAAAAACAGACTTTCCCTGCTCCAAAATAAGATGGAAAAAGGAGGGGAAGAAGCAAGATAGGGACGACACCATGTGATTACCATGCTGCAAAAACACATACCAGGCATGGCAAGAGTGTGATAAATCGCTGGTGTGATGGAGCTCTCAGACGAGACTACTGTAATGTACTTGTCGAGGATCCACCCCGACTGTCAGAGTTCCACCTTCCTGGCTGGACCCTCTGACCCTGCTCCTTAAAGATATATTGCCTCTTTAAGAGCCACACTGTCCCTTTTGGGACCCAAGTTTCCACCTTTTCTCCTTCCCCTCTCAGTAGCGTGGGGTTTTGAGCTGTAAGCGGGTGTGAAATGGAATCTCCAACAACTCAGATTTTAAACCAAAAGCTCTTTACTATTCCAGACATAGTAAGGCACACTTGCTTAAGTTATTTACACACATAGAGCTGTTACTTTCAAAGGCAATACAAACAAACAAACAAACAGAAATAAAACCGCAGTTTCATCTTGGCTTGGCTACCTGATAACTTGGTAGTTAAGTCCAGCTTTCCTCAGTCAGGCTCTGAGTCCCTCCCAGCGCCCAACTATCCTGCATCTCTCTGGGATGACTCAATCCTCCATCCCCAATGACTTGAATCTCGGTTTTCTCCTTTTTTAAAACTCTATCTCTCCAACTGACCAGCTAGCCCTTCCCATTGGCTCTCTGGCTAGCTAGCCCTTCCCATTAGCTCTTTTTTCCCGCTTCTCAGTTTGAACTACCAACTGCAGTTTTAACTCCACCTCTTTCAGTAATTTTCCCACTCCCAGCCTTCTACCTTTCACCTAGAAACCTGATCTTACAGGGCCAGAGAGTCGTTAATCTAATCAGGAAACCTTTTGAGTGTATGCTATCTTTAGCTCTGGAGTGATTTACTCCCATTAGTCTTTTCCCAACACGCTTTTGTTTACAAACGTTAACTCTGTACGTACAATTTAACCCTTGATAATACAGTTGAACCCTCACAGTACTCTACACGGGGCTGCCTTTGAAGACAACTTGGACACTTCAGCGAGTGCAGAATGCAGCCATGCCAGTCCTTCTTGGGTTTAGATAGTCAGATCTTATCACACCATTCCTGCAATAGCAGCACTGCTTGCCACTGCCAGTGCATTTCCAGGTCCAATTCAAAGTGCTTGTTTTGTCCTTTAAAGCCATGCGAAAGACTGCAAAACAAGCAGAAAAGCCTCCAAATGATCAGTAGTTGAGGAAAGGGTCCGTGGCCATCTGGGGAGCACTGGAGGGTCACATTAGAACCCTTGGAGAGCCAGAGTTGGCCCCTGGGCTTGCAGTTCCCCATTCCTGCTACACCCTGGATCTGTTTAGATTCAGATTATTTGAAGGATCACCTATACCATATGAACCTCCCTTTGTGTTAGGATTATCATCAGAGGCCCTGTTAAGATCTGTAAGTTTGGCGAACTCTAGAGATGGGGCCTTCTCAGTGGTGGCCCTGCCCTATGGAACTCTCTCCCATCTGGCTTCAGCTGTTGTTTTTAAGAGGCTTCTATCTACTTGTTTGTTTTCTTTGGCTTTTAATTGGAAGGTTTTATATTCTGCTTTTGTTAGTAGTCTGTTCTTAAATTTATTTAAAATGAATTTTATGAACTTGCTATATTGATACAGACTTGTATGTTTATGGAGTCTTGAAAAGCAGCTAAGAACTGTATTAAGGAGAGGGAGAGAGAGGAAGGGAGAGAGAGATGCAATAATAAAAAGGGAGCAATCACTGTGTGACTGTTAGCTAAGGTGGTGAAATCGCCATTTGTGGCATTTAACTACCATTGTTTCTTGGAAAATGATTTTTCTTGAATGCATATGGTGAGATATGAGATATTCAATATCATATGTCATATCACTCACATACCACCACAGGAACCAGAGTCAAAACTACAAACCCTGTAGTGGATCAAGGCTGAGCACTAGCCTAGCAACCTGCCTTGGGTATGAGTGTCTAGGACTCAGAGCTCTCTTCAGGCGTAGAAGAGGACAGGGCTAGTATTGATCCCTGCAGTGGCAGGCAATGTGAACTACCCAAGCCTGATCTATAAATGCAAACAATCTGACCTCCAGCTCTTGTCTTCTTAATAGAGCCATACCTTCTGCACTTCAGCCACCAGCCTCCAACTAGAGCACTTTTGGTCAGGAACTTGGGCAGGAGAAACACATTCTTCCAGGTGAGGATTCAGCAATGGAGTTCAGCAACCTTTTGGAGTTCTCTCTCTCTCTCTCTCTCTCTCTCCTCTCTCTCTCTCTCTCTTTTATTAAATATGCTGTGAATAATTATTGTGAATGGATATGCTTTTTTGTCATTTTTTTCTGTTGCTATTTCCTCCCTCCCCTTTCTGCTTTTCATTTCTGTTATAATTGCAAATAAATTCGACAAGACAAGGCAAAAAAGGGCAACCTTTTGGACCCATGGACACTTTTGGCAATTTGAAAAACTATCTTGGGCACAATCACAAAATGACTGCCATGGGTGGGCACGGCTACTCACAAAGGACAAGTAACTTGCCCAGAGGTATTCATGGGGAATTAAGATGGCTCCCATTTTGTTTTGATGGCTCCCAGCTGCCAGTCAGAAAATACTATCTATCTCTCTCTCTCTCTCTCTCTCTCTCTCTGTCTGTCTGTCTGTCTGTCTGTCTAGCTAGCTAGCTATCTAATTGGGAGAAGTAGGGTGTCTGGGGGCACATTAGAGCTATGGTGATATTCAAATGTGGCAAATGGAGTAATGTGGGACAGGTACAAAAGGCTAGAGAGGGACAGTGCATAAAAGCTTAAGAGAGCATTTCTATAGTCCCTGGGAGAGCATCCCAGGGACCATAGGATTCTTGGAAACCCCTCCAAGGTAGAGACAGCACTCCAACCTCTGAAAGGAAGTTGGAGATCTGACTCCAGACCCCTTCCATCCAGCATAGAGAGAACCACACCAGCTGCCTTTCCAGGGTCAAAAAGCAAGCTCATAGGGGCTTTCGAGTTGGTGGAAAAGGGAGGAGACTGGAGAGGGCAGAATATGATTCATCTTAAGTCTCCTCCAGCCTCTTTCACTCCCCCTCTGAAGCACCCTTGCTAGACAGACTAGCTAACATGGAGGGCAGGGAGGTGAAGAGCGTCTCTGCTATTCCTCCTTCTCTGCTGGCTTCTGCCCAGCAAGGTACAGGAATCTCAGAGGTTTCTGAGCTCAAAGGCAATCAATATGACTGCACCCTAAGCAAGACATTCTGAGCCTCAACTCTGCTCCCTAGGCCAGAGAATGTTTCTGGGGAGCAACCCACTTTATCAAAGCCAAAGAAGTGTGGATCTGGGAACCAAATGCGAGGTGAACTGAGCTTTCTGATGATGACAACAACAGCAGTAACAAGCGTTAACCGAGCAAACTGCCTTCCCTTACACATACCCAGGCAACCTTTAACATCAGAAGAGGAGGTCTGGCTTGTCATTCTGAAATGGAAGAAATGTCATCATGAAGTACCCAGACGGCGAGACTTCTCTGTAGTGGCACCCACCATTTGGAAAACCCTCCCTCGTGCAATTCAGATGGCAGAAAATGTAGTATCATTAACTACACCATTCCATTCTGCTGTCCCATTTTACTGCTCTGTCGTTGTTGGAGATGTTTTAATACTGTGTTTTTATGGTATTTTTAATGTTGTGTTTTAATATTGTTCTCTAGTGTTGTGAACCGCTGAAATATTCTATTATAATCAGCAATAGAGAAATGTTACAAAAAAAAAATAAGGAGGAGGAAGAAGAGGCAAGGCTATCATGATAATAAATAATCCCGATGCACTTGGATATACTTTTCTTTAATGCTGTTAAAAATAAATTGAAATAAAATAAATAATACAGAAGGAGTAAAAGAATGAAAATGAAAAGAATCAGAAACCAAAGAAATAGTGTAGCAAAAGTAGTTAACAGCTAAAATTAAAAATAAAAGAACAAGGGCATTTCTATCAGCTTTTCATTGGTAGAAAAATAAAACACCCAAACCAAACTATTAGCATGTTAAGTGCTCATAATTTTTCCACTGGTCACATTTACTCAGTCAGAATTTTAAAAATTCCACCAGCATGCATGTTCTGAGGGGGGGGGGGACCTTTAGGTCAAGTCTTTTTGAAAGAATGCCAAATGTCTTTGTGTCCAGTTATTTATGGTTTCAGATAATTGTACAGAAAATATCAAATTTGCATAGTGTGATTATTGCTGATTATTTATCCAGCAGTCAAAATGTTTCAGTGGTTCCTAGGATGACAGATTGACAAGTACTTAAAACTCATTCATTTTATGAAATTTGCATGTAATTAGGCAATAATGAAGGGGATGTTTGTGGACAGCGGATTATACTACAATATGCTGGAAGGGATTCAAATGCTTGACAAAGTGTTAACACTTATCTTCAGTTTCAACTAAGTCTTGAATGTTTGGTTAAAAAGAAATGAGAGGAAAAATGAAATGGATAGGAAGACTTAAAAATGCATCCATGGAATGTAACACCTTTTTCTACCCTGTCCCCCTCTTTTTTTTGCAATTATATGCTCCATTTTAAAAAATAAAAAAATTAAAAAATGTACCACTACCACATACACTGTAGCACGTCTTTAATAGTTTTACAACAAAACATGTAGTTGTTATTTTGGTGAAAGCTGATGAAATATAGTCTCCAGCTATCTGATTTAAGTGTGTATTTCTGTGAAATGTGTGCAGATAAAATATTTAGCTAAGCTTCTCTTTAAAAGCCAGTTACCAACATTCTGTCACACTGCAGTGTGACCAAGAAATAAATATGCAGATATGAGGATATGCAAATAAAGAGGAGGGGCTATGCAAATAGGGATGGGCTTGAGTCTCAATAACTGGAATAGTGTGGGACAATGTAGTATATATGGGCAAAATCTGCTCTCTACCCTTAACATTGGGTGGCTTGGCATTTACAGAGTTTCCACAGCGGGAGTCAGATATCTGTGTGCACAGAGATACACTGCACTACTCAGGTGTCTTCACAGTATAAAAGCCTTTCTCCCATATACACATATTGGCTTACATTTTGTTGGTAGTGTAAAACACTCTCTAACATCTGAAAATAAGGCTGTATTTGAAATACCTCTATTCTTAGGTCAAACTCTGTTAGCCCTCTACTATTACACATTCCTGAAAGGCCCTTCGTGGCCTTTCATGTACCGCACTCAATTACTTTGCACTAGTCTTCCTCGTACTGACTTGGGAACGTTGATAACTTCACCATGTTCTTAATGGGTTTGTCAATAAACTGAACGTTTTTTAAAAAAAACCATTATTTTTAAACAAGAAATCATACTGTTTAATCACATCATTAATCTGATTATACTTAATGAAGAATACCTGCAGCTCAAAAACTATATTTACTGAATGAACGGCAGGCACTCATGGGAGAACAGAACTAGTTGCAGGATTGTGGGGAGGTCCTTTGGTTTGGAGTCAATGAGCAACTCTAGATATGATGTACTTGACAGACTAGAAGTACCATGACTGTTGTGCTGTTGCGACAAGTTGCCCAGACACTGATCAGGAAAAAAAGCAAAAGCTATAGCACCATGCTCTGAATGCAAAAGGCCCCCAGTTCAATCTCTGGAGTTTGGGGAGGGATCTGTTTGAAACCCCAAAAAGCTGCTCCTTGTGAGTGTAGAAGTACTGAATTAGGCAGACCAAATGTCTGACTTTATATAAGGCAACTTCCAGTGTTCTTATAAAAGAGGGGTGAGAGGATATGCAGATTTCTTGCTTTGGGGCTTCTCAAAGGGCATTTCTGCACAAGGCAATTATCGTGCTGTTGTGATTCTTCACTCACAAAAGTTGGTGGATTCTTTTCAGGAAGTTGTCAACCATTGTCAACCTCTGGGCCTCTCTCATCTGTTTTTAGATTTATTCCGCCATTTTATAAATTGCTGAAAATGCAGTAACAAACAAAAAAAAAGCCCTGCCAAAAACCTCCATCAAGTAGGTGGTATAATTCAAGAATCCGCAATAGGCTAAAAGCCTTGCAGCACCATCTACTGGCTGTATAAATGAAACCTATGGACTTTGCCTACAAAGGAACTGGGAAAATGGGGGGGGGGTATTGTGCCCATTGTAAACCCACAAAGACTCTGGAAGATGAAGCCCTGGTAAGGCTGCAAGATTTTTTCTTAATGTAGAGAAGCCCTAAATCAGATGGTCTGCAGTTACCTTCACAAACGTCTGATGAAGAGGGATATTGGTTTCCTATTGCCTATAGACATGATCATGAAGGCAAGTACCATGTATGACCTTCTAACATGATTCCTACAAATGCCTATTCCAAGAATTATTGTTCACAAGGATTGTGAAGGCACATGGAATATAAAACAGGTCATAATGAACAAGTAAACAGTTCCTTAGCACACCAATTATAATCCATAGAATGAGCTTTCTTTTCAGATGTTGGAACAGCTTCTTAAACTGACTAGGTGGGAGAGAAGGGGAAAACAATCTTTGGTTCCCTGATGGGCATTTCTCAATGAATTATATTCATAGTATTCTCAATGGCCTTGTGTAATCTGAATTAATTACTAAATCTATTCCCTTCATTCTCTAATTAACTCATCCTACTGAAAGTAATTCTCCTCTTTAAAATCTGCTCATTTAGATTTCAACATATTCTTCAGATATGGGTCTCGGGAAGTGAAATGTATCATCACGCATAACACACCTACATTTTACGGAAGACACCTAAATTCTCCAGCCATTCTTTGACTACAGACACCTACAATCCTATACACACTTACCTGGAAGTAGGGATGCTTGAGGGTTTAATTTGGTCCACATTTTAAAGGAAACCAATCTGATCTTCAACTTCTGGACTAATGTGCAGATCGGAACGCAGTCATCCTTCAGATGTCACACCTCAGGTTTTGCAATGGAGTCCCTTACTTTTTTAAAAAATGCATCTCCTAGGATAAAATACATTTAGAATTGTAAACTTTGTGAAGAAATATGTTTAAATATGTGTACTTTCTGAGAATTGTTTTTTTTTAAAAAAAAATATCACACAATAATACAGAAACTGGACTGACAAACGTATACCTAAATACATGTGAAATTGACCAGAAATGCACTGTTCTATCCACCACAACTTTTAGTAAGTTCCATTGAACTCAATGGGTTTTATTTTTGAGTCATTATGTATAGCACTGTTACCCACCAGCTAATTGTTTAAAAGATTTCCAGTATTGAACAAGCAAGACTAAGCAATAAAGAAAAGACAGATGCTCCCTTTCTAACGATGCAACCTAAGTAGGAAAGGAACTCGGAAAGATTTTGGAGAAAAAGGGAAACCAGAACTCACCTCTCTTCTGAAGTCCGTGCCCAACATTTCATTATACCTTATTAGCAGATATGTGGCAAGGCGATTTCGGAATGATTATGTGTAGAGCTCTTGAAATGCCTTTGGTAGATACAGCTGCTTCTTTCCCCGCCCCCTTTCTCTCACCCCTTGCTTGAATGCTTACCTCAGTCCTACCAAGAATTGAAGCAGCCATTTGATAGCATGTGGCAGAGCTGCTTTTGCCAACTTTTTTTTCCTTTTCTGACAAAGCTCGGATGGTCTTTTACATCTTCATGAGAAGGAGAAATTGCTCAGGGCACGCTTTCTGCAGCATGCAGATGCAGGGAAACGAACAGTTAAACCAGCTGAATGCCTGTTTTGCCACGTAACTGTGAAAAATCACCAGAGCTCTGCCAAGTCAAAATGTTGGCAATCCTAGAGAGAGCTGCCCATGTGGCCAGAGCTTTTCTCACAATTTTCACAGCTGTGGGTACTTCAGCTGACAAGGCAAGCTGCAGCTGATTTTTAAAACGGTTTTCTAGGATTCCCAACATTGAAAACTACACCCTCCCCCCCCCCACATATGGTTTTACACATGGTTCCTTTAAATTGGGCTGGTCAATTTGTGGCCCTCCAGATGTTTGGTCCTACAGCCCCACCATTCTTCAGCATTGGCTATGCTGCCTAGGGCCTATGGGAGTTGTAAGCCAAAACATCTGGAGTGTCACAGGTTGGCTGCCACTACTTTACATGCATGGAATCAGAGCACAGCGATTCAACACCAGTGGATGTGCCATTGAGAGAAAGGAAAATGGATAAGGAAGATAGTGGTGTGAATGACTTATAGGCCTGGTTCGGACGACACGATAATCAACGGAGGGAGGGGGGAAACAATCGTCAGTTGTGTTGCTTATTGTGTTGTGTGGAGGGCAACACACAATGCACACACAACTGACAGTACGCTATTTGGGGCACTTAAACAACAGAGAAAAAAAATGGGCTGCTCAGTTGTTTATCCCGAACTCCGTTGTTTAAAGTGTCGTGTGGAGGGAACCCTCCTCTCTCCGTGTACTATTCCATTTGGTCATAGAGTTCGCCAGCCGGAGTAGCCGAAAAAAACCCGGCTGCTCCGATACAGCCTGCAGAACTTGCGGTGCATGCTGGGATAAGGCCGGAGGACTGAGGGAGGTGAGTGGAAGCAGCAGCCCAGAAGGATGCTGGGACTTTCAGCCGCTCGACGGGGGAAGGGGCAACATGTCGTGTGGCAGGTGCTGCCACTGCACCACCAAAATAACACATGGTCAGTATGCTATTTCTCCCTCCGTTACCTAAAGTGTAGTCCGAATGCACCATAGAATAGAAAACATAAGAAAGTGGCTTAAGAAAGCAAAAGAAATCTCAGATTTAATGAGGTGGACAACAAACTGGTGCATTTGCGAAGAAACGGAAGAGAAAGAAGATAATGAAGATAATTAATTAGTGATTCATATTGGCTTTCATCTTGAAAAAGATGTGAAATTTAGGAGTGGGGGAGCTTTGCGTCCCATTTACTCAATTCCTGTTTAAAGATCCTGAGTAGCTTTTATGAATCTGTTTTGGGGTTTGTTTGTTTTATCTTAATACGTGGTGATTATTCATCTCACAACTATCAAACTTAATGAAGGAGAAGAATGTTGTGCTATTCAGTGTTCCATTCATTTATTTTTCGTTACTGTATTTCCTACTTTAATTTGTTTCTAAAATGCAAAGAGGTTTAGCATATTGTTGTGCTAGTCACTCATTTCTGGGCTATTCAGTTACAGCTGGTGTTGTTTACTATAACCCACAGCACAGTTCTCCTGTACAAACCTGATGAAATGAATGTGGATTGTGGGAAAGCTCTACAGTAGGATTATGGATTTTGCCTCATATTTGCAAAGATTTTATTTGTGAATGAGCCTTTTTGTGATGATGGATTTACCAGGCAGAGAGTGGCATGTGTTTTTAATTCCCTTTACAATGAAGATCTAGATCCCCCACCACCACCACCAATTGAAATTTTTCACCAAGTGCTTAACTTTCACCTAAGAGAACATTACAACTTTCTTCTTCGGTCTGTCATTCAAGATCTAGGATATGGGTCTATTTTAATGCCATTGGGCATTTATTTCATTGTTTGCATTCATATTTGATTTTTAACTGTTGGTTACCTACTCTAGACCATTGAAAGTTCTGACCAAAACTAATTTTCTTAATAAATATTATTTAGAAAACTTTAATGCAGGGGATGCAGAATCTCAGCCTTGGAAGCCCAATCCAGCCTTCCTGGGAGCCCAGCCAGATGCTCTGGGGTTCCTCCCATTCCCCTGCCTCCATCCCCTTTCCCCCACCTGATAGTTTTCCAGCTTCTGCACAGTTGTTGTTTTCCCCATTCTAAAAAGTAAAAAATTCTTCTCCTAAGGCTTTCGGCCAAACTAAACATTCTGTATAACATGCACTCTGGAGCTATGCCTGCTAGTTTTCTTTACTTTTGCATAAGTGCATGCAGTCCCAATTCAGACTGGGACTGTGGTGCTCTGGGAGGGGGGATTAACCCTTTCCGCACACACTCCCGTATTTTCATCAAAGTCTTAAGAAAAAAAGGATAACGCACACACCCCAACCTGCAGATTGTAGTTTTTTAAAAAAAAGCACACACACACACAAAACCCTCCATTGACTCCAAACTGTGTAGCAAGCTTTCATGGAGGTAAAGAACACTGGCACACCTAGCTTCCCTATGTCTGCTACACAGGATGTTTCGTTTGGCCCTCAGTTACTGGCAGTAAGAGCTTTAAGTGAAAACATGCTACTTTTTTGTTTTGTTTTGCTTTGTGGGGGGGGTTGTACTTTGGGCCCCTTTACCTTGGGCCCCGCTTCTTTTTCCTTTGGTTTCGCCCACCAAATGTGGGCCATGAGAGCATCTCCAAAACAGAATTCTACCCTTGGGCTGAAAGATTTTCAACCCCCTTGATCTAATGTATACGTTTTATGCACTGTCAAAGTAATAATGAAGTCTATGGGGCATTTGTCATTGCCTTTCATGAAATGTAAATTATACCCTCAGGCCATGATCACAAAACCTGGGTGTCTAAGCATTTTCTTTACATCTTCTCTTCCAACAGCAAAATAGTCATGTCTGTTCAGCAGAGGAATGGGAGAGTGAAAATTAAAACAAAAAACACAGCGCTATGTGTACAGTACCTCTGGCACACGGAAAGGGACACAGTCATAGTCTTTGTTCCAAAAGAGTCATGTCTGATTGGATTAGACATAGTATGTGATGCCTGGGGCATCTTATTGCTCACTTTTACTTTCTGTACTCCCACTAAGTGGAAAGGAGCCCCCCCCCCAAAAAAAACTAAATACAAACAACAAAAAACAAAAGTAGACCAGTTGAAATTATTTAGCCTCGAAGACATCCATCCTCAGGCTGCAAGGAGAAAATGTTTAAATGATACTGAATTTGAATGAAAAGATGAGTCACTAGAAATTAAGAACACAATGGGGTGGACCCAATACCTAGTGTTAAGTGACCTAAGAATTCTTTATGAGTTGAGGCCAAAGGTCCACCTTATCTAACTGTTCTTCTGTTTCTGACAGTGACCAACTCCATTCCCATCTGAAGAACATCACCACTGCATGATAGAAACGTCCCTACCCTGCTTACTCCCACACTTAAATAGCCAGAAATGTGCTAAATTGTACCTATTATTTCATTTTCATTTCCTTCATTTATTATATTTCTATGCTGCTCAATAGCCAAAGCTCTCTGGCTGGTTTACAAAGATTAAATACCTTATAAACAGGGTGGATAAAAATCAATGATTTTTTAAAAAAAAATTTAAAAAATTGATTTTTTAATTTAAATTGGAATTTTTTATTTAAATTGGATTTTTTTATTTAAATTGGATTTTTTTAATAAAATGCTTTTTGAGGAAAAATCTATCTAAAAATAGTTTTTTATTTAAGATAAATTATAGTCCAAAGGTTATTCATCATGAAATTAATTATGTAGCATGAGGCTGTATATTCATACAATGTTTACATTTTTTGGTAAATGAATTCCATTTTTTGGTAAATGAATTCCATTAATCCTTTCACAGAGGTTTCTGTAAGATTATGGTGCAATTTTTCTAACTAGAAGATATTATCACAGATGCTTGGTTGTACAGTTCTCAAAACTGGGAATTTGTGTCCGCAGAGTTCACAATCCCATTGTTCCTTTCCAAATCTATGTACACAGAATCAACCCCCTTACCTCTTAAGTGCTAAGTTTCAAAACATTCAATGACGAGATTGTTGGGAGTGTAATAGATCTACACAAGAAGCTAAGTGTGAGGAGGGAAGTGCAAGCAGTAAAAATGAAAGTGAAACCTTTTGAGCAGGATACTCCACAAGTCTTTGGATCTTTGTGTGTATAGCCTGAGGTTTATCATATTATTCATTCCCTGGAGGAGAAAACCTATAATGGCAGCAGGCCATAAAAGAGACCCAGTTTGGGAATATTTTAATGAAGTTCCTCTACCTATGGGTAAGGCAGGCAGGTGTGCAAAATGCAAACGCTGCAACAAAGAAATGCAAGGCCTGGTGGCCCCAATGAAACAACATCATGAGCGAGGAAGAGTGCACTTTTTTGGGGGGGGGGGGAAGTCACATGATTAAATCAAGTCTTTCTTAGTGATTTAAATCGTGATTTAAAACATGATTTAAATCAAATTGATTTTAATCAAATCCACCCTACTGAAAAATACAATATTGTAACATAAAAACCATTTACATACAAATATCTAAACACACACACACACACTATATAGAGAGAGAGAGTATAAACAATTATAATTAAACCCTATATTATCATATGCTGTCAAATGCCTGAAAGAACAAGAAAGTACTGTAAAGATTACAATGTCAGTGCCTGAAAGGCCTCACTGGGGAAATTGTTCCATAATCAGGGGGCCACCACCAAGAAGGCTTTCTCACTACTTCTGAGGCTCTGAGGGTGGCAAGTAGTGAGAAAGCCTTCTTGGTGGTGGCCCCCTGATTATGGAACAATTTCCCCAGTGTGGCCTTTCAGGCACTGACATTGAAATCTTTACAGTACCTTTTTGTTCTTTCAGGCATTTGACAGCATATGATAATATAGGGTTTAATTGGGAGAGTCTCACTAATTGGGTAGGTTGTCAGGGTCTGAGGCATGGGCAGCTTAGCTTGGGCACAGAGACTCTGAGGCCAGGAATAATGATGGTGAGCTTAACTAGTTAAGAGCAATTAAGCTTTAACCACAGGCAGGGTGTTCAGAGAATGCAACTAGACACTGACCTGTACAGTGAACAGAACCCTGCCTTAGACAGGTAAAACAGTAAACAGAGTTTAATGGACCCAACAGGCAACAGCACTCAGTCAGGACTAAGGCAGAACACCCAGTCTCAAAGCAAACAGCATTCAATCAGGGCCAGAGGCAGAAGACACAGTCCCAAAGCAAACAGAGTTCAAGTTCCAAAAGGCAAGCAGCATTCAGACAGGGCCAGAGGCAGAAGATACAATCCTAAAGCAAACAGAGTTCATTCAGTCAGGGGCAGAGGCAGAAGCATAGTCAGGTGGCACAGCAGGTCAGGAATAGAATGCACATGATCTAAAACCAAAAAGAGCTACAACAAACAGTGAACACCATGTTACTGCGACCAAGGCTAGAGGGAAAATGCAGGTCTTATGTAGGCCTTCTGAGTTTGCTGCTCAGCTGGTCTGCATCAGCTCAACTGGGATTACTGGCTGGTCTGAGCCTCGATCCTGCCAGGGCTTCTGTGTGTCTGATCCAGTGAAGACTCTGCGATCAGCAAGGTGCTCTGTGACTGGCTGTAGGCCAAAACCTGACATAGGTTCAGCAGAAGAGGTACTGAAGTTCAACATCTAAGGCCCTCTTCTGAGTGCCTACTCCAAGGGAAGCTCAGAGGTAGGCAACAAGGGAGAGGGGGGTTTCTCTGTGGTGGCCCCCCAATTGTGAAACGATCTCCCTGACAAGGCCTACCTGGCACCAACATTGTTACCTTTTCGGCGCCAGGTCAAGACTTTCCTCTTCTCTCAGGCATTTAGCAATATCTGATGAGCCTGGATTTGTTTTATTTTAGGTTTATAGCTTTTTAAAGTTATTGCAGTAGTTTTAAACGTATGTGTATATTACGTGTATATTGTATGTTTTTGCTGTTTTAATTTTTGTATATTGTTTTTAATTGTTTTAATCTTATGTAAACCACCCAGAGAGCTTCGGCTATGGGGCGGTATACAAATGTAATAAAATAAATAAATAAATAATAAATAAATTCATCAGGTACCGTGGTCCTGAGCCATGTAAGTCTTTATAGGTCAAAACCAGTACTTTGAATAAGGCCCAGAAGTTTAAAGGCAGCCTGTGCAAGTAGGGCAGAATCAGTGTTACATGCTTGGACCTTATGGTCTCCAATCCATTATCAATCTGGCCATCACATTTTGCACAAGCTGCAGCTTCTGAACCGTTTTCAAAGGCAGTCCCACACAGAACAGATTGCAGTAATCTAATCTGGAGGTTACTGGAGCATAGACTACTGAAGCCATGTTAGGGGTAATATAACCACTGATGGACTTGACCTCTGTGAATTTCTCTAATCCTTTTTGGTATCTGCTGCTGCTGCTGCTGCAATTTTTGGGTCACCTCCATTATTGGAATCATAGTGGCCATGTGTGCAACATCCCCCAAAGAGGCACTGGTTCACACATAAACTGTACTTCATATGTTCAGGGCAACAGGTCCGAACACAACCATGTGTATGCTCCCAAGTCAGCTGTAAACTAGTCAAAAGCATTTCCATTTGTGAAGTAGGCTGAAGCATCATTGCCATCAAGGAAATCACATTAGGCACATGTAAGCCACACCCATATGTCAGTTGATATAGATATGAAACTCCTATATGAGCATGGCCCATGTTAGCTGATGTGGCTGAATAAACCAGGCTGAATCAGGTTGAAGCCTAGAGAGGAACGTGGCAGCTTAGAGACTTCTGCTCAAGGTACATCTGGAGCACTTGTTCGAAAGCAAGTTTAAGATCTCTTAGAAAATGGGGCTTGGAAGAGGTTTTGGAATTTGAAGAAGCCAGAAGTGCAAATGTTGAAAAATTCTAACACACAAATTTGAAATTTGGTTTTTGGGAGGGGGAAAACAGTTTACTTATAGTACACACATTCGTCTTTTGTTATCTCTTTTCCTACCAGATTATTCTGCTCATCTACTGTCTATTGTTTAATTTTAGTATTTACAATGTTTTCAGGTAATTTTCGTAGATACAGTGGTTTCAGGTAATTAAAAACAATTTTGTTTTTATTTAGCTTTTATCATTATCAAATTTCACCAAGACTAGGACTATGGCAATTTGAATTTCAAGTGGCTGCGCAACTTCTACAGTTAAGTAAAGGGTTAAACTCTATGTCCAACAGTGTAGAGCCTGAGGGTAACAGAGTGTAAAATAAAATCCAAACTATGTAGGTTAGTGCTCAACAGCAGTTCAAAACAAAAAAATAATAAGCGAAAAGGAGACATGTATAAATGAAGGTATTGAAATGGAGTCAGAGGAAATATCCTTGCAGTACGTATGAAGTTAGTGAAGCAACATTTGTTAATACCATGTGCTATTCTGGACAGCCTGTACAAAAGGAATATTAAAGGAATGGTGTGAAGAAGACAGGAACTAAGACTGGTCTACACATTACAAATTCCACATGACGTCCACTCACTACAAAGCCACACGGTGGGGATAAGATGGCCAACTCTTGAAACATAATATTCTAGAACATCTGGGCAAGCACAAAAATTTTCTGTTTATCTGCAGTGTTCAACTATCACTTGTGTTCATAGCACTGTGCAATATCAAATAATACCATCCATACAGGTCCCAGCTTAAAGGAGCATATGCACCACTGGAAAGGGCATCAACCTACATGACTTTGCATATGCTAATTTATATTTATTTATTTATTAAAACATTTTTATTCTGCTTTATATCATTGGGATCTCAGGGCGGCATACAGATAAAATATGTATGTCTGAGGAATTGGAAATATTTGCTAGCATTTAAATTTTGCCAAAGACAAACCCAAGACAAATTTGACAAGATTTAAATAAATAAATGCTGGCAGGAAAACTGACATTCCACTCTCTTCTCTGGCCACTGCTTTCAAATTAGGGATGTACCGATTATGTAACATCTGTTCGGTCTGCATTTCACGGATTGTCAGGCACCTTTCATTCCTTCGTCTGCCCATCAATGGAATTGGATTTTTGTTCAGTGTCTGAATTTGTGCAAAATCCAACTCCCAAATACAAAACTTCACACAAAATGCACATTTTCGAGCTTCAGCCTTTGGGTGGGAAATGCACATTCTTTGGCTGGTTTTAACAATTTTGCATGAAATTCCCAAAGGCTAAGAAAATGGTCTGCAAGGGTGAGGACTCTGCCCAACAGGGGAAAAGCCAGTCCACTGCAAAATGTGCGGGTCAGATTCATAAAGATCTCAACTCATTTGGCTCCATTGCAGATTTCTCTGATATCCCTAGTTCAGATACCCCTCAAACCCTCATAACATTTCTCCTTTCTAAAAGGTTGAAATGCCTCTCCTAAGCCTTTGTTACTGGAAGTGAATGTTTAAAGCTAAAATATGCTGGTATTTTTTGCCCATTCTTTTTGTCTTTGGCCCCACCCATCAATGCAATGCAGCCCCTGAGACTTTCTCTGAAATTGAATTCAGACCTTGGCCTGAAAGAGGTTCAACACCTCTGCACTTTAAGGTGCTTAAAAAGTAAATAAAATCAAATGTAATAAAAATAATAATAAACAGCTCCAGAGGAAATTTGTATACACTTGGAGCCTATCTACACTACTGCTTTAAAACAGTTTAAAACAGTTTATAACAGTAGTGACAACTGTTGGGACCCAGGACACACTCCATATACAGTTTTCAAAACGTTTTCAAAGTGTTGTGTCCTGCTTGGTGTAGATAGGCTCTTGGTGTATACAAATATAGTTCCCAAGTTTATACAAAATCCTGGTGTACCCCATCCCCAACTTAGTGCCTTCCAGATCTTTTGAACCTCAATTCTCATCAGCCCCAGCCAGCATGTCCAGCAATGCTAGGAGTATAGTCCTATCTGAAGGGGACCAGCTTAGGCAAGGTTGCTCTATGTGATCTGCCTTTCCCCCTGGATTTTAACCTAATTCTAGCTACAGGTACACTGAGGAACATGTGGTTGTTGGGGAACCAATTATCTTATCCCATATTGCTGCTTTATTTTAAGTAGCTGCTCCTGGGCTAAAGATAAGAGTAGTGGTGGATGTATCTGTCAGTTTTGCTTTCTTGTACATTCAATTTTTTTAATTTTTTTATTTTAAATCTCATGTTCGTTCTGTCCTTTTTATAAAGAAATGTGCACATTTTGGTTAGTTCTTATCAAAAAAATTGACTTAAACAAAATTCTCACCCAACTATTGATCAAACTCAATAGGTATAGCTGCTTTCCGTATGGAGAGCACCAAGTTGTACCAGCCTGCCACATAGCTGTTAAAGATGAGGAAGCTGCTAGAAAAAAAGACTTCATTACTGAGAGTAAGAGCCTATCTACACTACTGCTTTAAAACGGTTTATAACAGTTTTAAACAAGTTACTAACCGTTATTGACCGATTTAAAACTGTTATAAACCGTTTTAAGGCAGTAGTGTAGATAGGCTCTCAGTGTTTTAAGCAAAAATATGCTGGTATTTTTTGGGCCCATCCTTTTTTGCCTTTGGGCACACCCAACAATGCAATGCAGCCCCCCAGACCATCTCTGAAATGGATTTCAGCCCTTGGCAACCCTAAAAACACCACAAACATTATTGAATACATAGAAATTCAAGACATTTAAGAGCAAAGCATTCAAAGTCCTCTGCCTGGATATACGGATCTGTCAGGTTTGCTTTCACCCACATACCTTTTTATCTGTCTGTTAAATCTCAGGTTCTTTCTATCACATTTATGATGAAATTTGTGGCTTTTGGTACATTCTTATTTTTAAAAAAATGAATTAGGGCTGTGTAAGCTTCAGCTTCAGAATTCCAAAGCATTGGTGGCCATTTTATAGAGAATCTGCCATTTTATGCACAGCCTTACTATCCACTCCCGGCATGGGAGGGAGGCAATTATTGGGGTCCAGGAGGAACAGCCGCTCGTGGCCTCGCCACCAACGCGATTGGGGCCACGTGAGTCCTTGCATGGCTTACTGCAGGGACTGAGAGAACCCCACAGCCACCCACTTCTCTCTGCTCCTCATCAATGCTGGGCCCCTGAAAGTGCACAGAAAGGATCGTGCGCACAATGGCTTAAAACAAAACAGACAGTTTCACAACATGAGAATCACACTGGGAAAGCTTCAGCAGCTGTTTTTTTTATTTTGGGAAAAATTACAACAATGAGTTTTGAGAATTCTAGCAACAGAGATTCAAGTAAATTGTTTTTAACCTTGAAAATAATAATAAATGCATCAGTAAGGTGATTCACATACATACTCCAGTGTGGTTCTGTTAGATTTAGTGATACGAGAACACTAAAAATGTGTTTCAGCTTTATTTGAATGTTTGGAATTGTGCTTTTTTTAAAAAAAAATCCACAACTTCAGAAGTATCTTATCTTAATCTCTTTTCCAATGAACCACACATGCTTTATTCATTTGTTCCAAGTTACATTTTTTCCTAGCGATTTGTCATTTACATAACACTAAGCAACCAGTCTTGTGAATATCCTAAACTACAAAAAAGCTTCTATAGTATTTTTTTTTTTTTGACACAGGGGACTCCATGGAGAAATCCTCAGCTGCAGATTCATTACACTTTCTGTTTAGTTAGCCATTTCCTAGTGGAACAGTGATATTTTATTTGGCTGGCAATTGCTCCTAGTACAGGAGAACAGTTATATTTTTTCAACTGGCTGTTGAAAAATATTTTCCTTGCTTATTTTTCCTGAGCATACATGTGTGTGAACGAAGATTCATGCACATGTGTGCTTTAATTTGTAAACTATTTGGTGCAGTTCCTCTCTAAGGTGATTAGTTGTGAAAAATATGAAACATTCACTGGATCCAGCTTGTTCGTACGTATTGCTTTTGTAGGCCCCTGAAAAGTTTGGAAAAGGGAAATGTCTTGTTCTCCTAGTTTATTGTCAAAATATTGAGTATAATACGTTTAATTCATTGATATTTTTCTAGTTTTATCTACAGCTTGCTACTTTGAGCTGCAAAATTACTGCAGGTCTGTATTATGTTTTTCAAAACATTCATGTAAGGATTTTGTTTTTTCCTTTTGAAACCTGGAATTTACAGCCAGTCACGTGGTGTATTTCCCCACATGAATGGCAATATTCTGAAGACACGGGCCAGAATTCCTTGACTGGGTTCAAACGACACGACAATCCATTGTGGGTAACAAGCTAGGATGAGTTGTCGTGCCATCCAAACACATACCACTTCCTGCAGGATGGCTTTCCCCTCTCAACTTACCAAGTGGTAATCCCTGCTGTTTTGTGTGATCGTAGATGAGGTGCTGCCTCAAGCCCCCCTCACCAGTGACTGCCCTTTCAGTGGTGCACAAAGGGTAGTTTGAAGCAGCTATCACTGGTTCCTCTGGGGTTTTTTATTATTTTTTTTCAGCCTTGGGAATTTGTGTTGTTGTTAGGGTTTTTGCAGGTGTGCAAGTGTGCAACCATGAACGTCAAAAATATATAGGCTTGTCTTGTCTATTACCTTGAATGTTTTAGCTGTCAAAGGGAATGAACAGCAGTTTGAAATGGACAAGATGAGACTGTGGATATGACTGTAATGTTGCTTAAATGGCCCCTTTACAGCTGCTATTTATGTAGCATTACCTTCCTGAAAGATTCCAAGCTTCCATCTTTACTCAAAATGGTGGCTCGCTAAGGGGAGGGTGTCTGCTGGGCACTTGCTGAGTCTTAGGATGCTCAGCAAGTGGGTCTTTGAGTGCCCCGCAGCTCAACAAGGGGGGGAGGTCTGGGAGCCGACCCAGGGTGGGGAGAGTCCATCAGATCTATCCTCTCCTGCAGACTCTTGCAACATTCTTAGTTCTAATAATTGCAACAATCTCTACCATGGCCAGTCCTACCATTAGAGATTGAGGCAGCTGCCGCAGTCAGCAGTTGCTAGGGCAGGGAGCAGCAGCACGTTGTTGGAGAACAGAGTTGTGTCCCCAAAACTAGCCTGCTGTCCTCAGACACAGTGGGGGACACTTTCTTGCCACCAGTGTTGAAGGAAGATTCTACTGACAGTCCTGTCAGTTTCTGTGTGGGGACTGGTGGTGGAGGGGCAGAGAACACTATATTACCCAGTGCCAGCTCCAGGTTTTTGAGGGCTCTTGGGCAAGGCACCCACCATGAACCCCTCCTTTAGTGGGTTTACCTTCTCCTCACCATTGTCACCAGTTGCTGTTCATCCTCTGTCTCATTTTCATTGCTGTCACTTGCCTGCTTGACAGGCAGAGAGCCAGTAAGCAAGTCATCAGTGGCATGTGCTGCTCTTCCTTCTCATCACCACCAAGGTCTAGGCCAGAGCAAAAGGCAGGTGAAAAGCAGATTGTACTAGTGAAGAGGTGGAGCCAGTCCAGGGGGTTCTTGCCACTGGGCCCCTGCTGAGATAAGGGTCATGCCTACCCTTGACTCCAGCCCTTATCTTGCCCTTCGCCTTATCTTGCCCAGCGCCGAAAAGTTAACAATATTTGGCACCAGGCGAGCCTAGTCGGGGAGATCATTCCAAAGTTGGGGGGCCACCACTAAAAAGGCTCTCTTCCTTGTTGCCATTCTCTGAGCTTCCCTTGGAGTAGGCACTCGGAGGAGAACCTTGGATGTTGATTGTAGTGTACAGGTAGGTTCGTGTTGGGAGAGGCGTTCCTTCAGGTATTGTGGTCCCAAACTGTGTAAGGCTTTATAGGTTAAAACCAGCACCTTGAATCGCGCTTGGAAATGTACAGACAGCCAAGGGTCAAGCGGGCCAGGGTCGGTCTTATACGTTCAAACCTTCTGGTTCCTGATATCAATCTGGCCACTGCATTTTGCTCAAGCTGCAGCTTCCAAACTGTCTTCAAAGGCAGCCCCACGTAGAGCGTGTTGCAGTAATCTAACTTGGAGTTTACTAGGGATGTGCACTGGATCGGATCCGATCCACGATCCGAATCCGATCCAGAGGGAAATCGGATAAATTATCCGATTTCCGATCCGACAGCTGGATTGGCCAGTCCAGTCTGAACCGATCTGAAAAGGCTCCGATCTGGTTCGGGCGGATCGGGGACGCGGAGGGGAGGAGAGGGGCCCTTACCTTTCCAGGACGTCCGCTCCCATCCGGCGCCGGTGGCTACTCCCAGCGGGCTTCGCGGCCTGCTCCAGGGTGGCGCGCCGGGTGATGACATCACCCGGTGCACTACTCTAGAGCAGGCCACAAAGCCCGCTGGCAGTAGCCGCCGGTGCTGGACGGGAGCGGAAGTCCTGGAAAGGTAAGGAGGGGGCGCGTGGAGGGGAGGAGGGGGGCGCGTGGAGGGGAGGAGGGGGGCCCTTACCTTTCCGGGATGTCCGCTCCCGTCCGGCGCCGGCGGCTACTCCCAGCAGGCTTCGCGGCCTGCTCCAGGGTGGCGCGCCGGGTGATGACATCACCCGGCGCACTACTCTAGAGCAGGCCGCAAAGCCCGCTGGCAGTAGCTGCCGGCGCCGGACGGGAGCGGACGTCCCGGAAAGGTAAGCAGTGGCAGGGGGGAGGGGGCTTACCCCCCCTGGAGCCGTCCGCTTCTATCCGCTGGCACCCGTGAGCGCCAGCAGATGGAAGCGGACGGCCCCAGGGGGGGTAGGGAGTGCGGGGGAGGGGGCTTACCTGCCAGGGCCGTCCACAGTGGACGGCCCCGGGGGGGAGGGAGTTAGGCCCCCCCCTCACCCACCCGCTGCCATTTTTTACTCATAAACTTGCATTGCAATGCAAGTCTATGGGGGGAAAAATGGCGGCCAATCCAAAAATCGGACGTCCGTTTTTTGGATCGGGATCGGACTCGATCCGGTCCGGGGGGCCTCCGATTTTGTCCGATCCGATCCGTGACAAAATTGGAGGTCCCGATCCGGGTCCTGATCCGATCCGGGTGGTCCGTGCACACCCCTAGAGTTTACCAGAGCATAGACAACTGAAGCCAGGTTATCCTTGTCCAGATAGGGGCATGGCTGGGCCACCAACCAAAGTTGGTGGAAGGCACTCCGTGCCACTGAGGCCACCTAGATGTACAGTCACAAACTACGGTGGCCATAAAGAGCCATTTGCGACCATAGATCTAGGAATAATATTGAGCCTCCAGCTTCATTTAACATGGTGACTGTAATCAAGGACATGCAGCTAAGTTAAGTCCCACAGGCAGTGGGGGCAGCAGTTCTGGATTCTGGGGCAAGCAGGAAGGGGAGTCCAATGGACTCTCAGTCGGCCTCATGTCCAGCTTTCCTGGGCATCAGCCGAGCAGATGCTCAGCTGGCACCTGGGAACCTGCAACAGCAAAACGTTTCTGGAGTGTTTTCAAACCTTGCTTTCAAATCAAATCCGAAGTGGGTCAGCTCAATCCTGAAGCACCCTGAGCCAAATCGGGGCTGATTTGGAGCTCCCCAATTGGCCCCCAAGATGGATCAGGGCACAGGGCTGTGCACAGCCCTAGTCTTCATTAACCTCAGCCTCTCTCTATTGTATTACTCCCTTTCTGTTCCATTGCTCAACTCTCTGATTTTTCTATATTCCAATTACTATATTTTCCATTTAGTCCTGTTGTAAGACTAACATCATATTTCACCTGAATGTTGATTTTTTTTTCTAATCAGCTTTTTATCATATAATTTGTAACTTAACTATTCCCTTACATAATCAAATGTGATGCAATTATGTTTTACTTAGCTTGGCAATGTGGTTCACAATGTCTTTGTTTTTACATAAATTGAACATATGCTCTATGAAGTTTTTAAAATCATCATTTTAGTAGTTTAAAAGCTTTACTGTATTTACATTTTGTGGAAGGTACCCTACTAACTAACTCTCTGCTTATCTACTTATTAAAAAAAAAAACCTTACCTTTCTTTTTAGGGGAAAACAAAAGTGAGTGATGCGACATGGGCATCTTAATGTTGGAGTTCGGGTTGGGGGGAAAGAGAGAGACACATCCATGAGATGTTATATCTCTCACAACATGTTCTTGAGCAAATTTCTTATTAGCAGCTGGGTAGCCAACCCATGGCACAGTGCCACAAACAGCACAAGAGGTTGTGTCACACCTTGATAGAAGCAGGAGGCCTTCAGGCTTGGCCAGGTCTTGATGTTACTCTGGACTACGGCAAATTATTATTATTATTATTATTATTATTATTAATGAGGAATGTTGTTGTGTGTTTGTAGGGGGATGGGAAATGCCACATTTCCTGCCAGGAAATTCTCTCTATAAGAAGTTCAAAACATTCATCATGCATATGGCTACATTACACTGACTTAGGGTGGCCAGGTGTCCTCTTTTTACAGATGACAGTCCTCTATTTATAGGGCTGCCAGAGGACCATCCTATATTTGAAGAGCTGTCCTGTCCAATTCAGGTTTTAAAATCAAGAACTGTAGGAACTTTTGCCCATCAACTGTTAACTGAGCAGACGCACGAGTCACCTGGTCCCTGTACTGTTTAAGAATAATGTATATAAGAAAGCTTTGTCAGGCTAATTGTTGACTCTGGACTGAATGGCTTAATGGGAGTGGGGAGGCACACTTTTCGATAGTAATGTTTACTTCGGTTACTTCCAAATGAGGTAAGCCAGGCTGCTGCATTTCAGGCCCTCCTGCTCATTTGCTGAGTGGGGCCCTGGACATCTGTCCAAGTCCTGCCCTGATGGCACCTCTGGGCTGCATGACTGTCAGCCTATCTACACTACTGCTTTAAAACGGTTTAAAATGGTTTATAACAGTTTTGAGAACTGTTGGGGCCCAGGACACACTCCATATACGGTTTTCAAAATGTTTCCAAAATGTTTTATCCTGCGTGTGTAGATAGGCTCTCTGTGACTCAAAGACTAGCGGAAATGGTAGCACTGCAGTGGTGCTCCAACTCAGAACCAAAACAGATATGACACATGACATGACTGGCTGTCTCAATTTTTTTCTTTTCTTTTTAAAAATACTTTTTTAAGGAAGCCACAGGGGACTTGGACTTCCATCGGAGCACTGCCCTTCTCTTCCGACCCCAATTTCCATAATCTCAATCTCAAAGCTATGTATTTTCTTGCTGAATAAAAATATAGATAACTACAGCACACCTGTATATTTCCCCAATAAGTCTAAAGTGAGCTTCAGGGAGCGACAATTTAGTTCAGTATGGGTGAGAGAAGGGTTCGATTCCATTCTTCCCAAGTTTCACTATTTTAATCAAAAACTGAGCCACGTTTAGTTCCTTTAGGCTGCACTCCTAAATGCAATTCCAAGGCCCATTGGACAACGTGGACTTACTTCTGAGTAACCATAGATCTGCACGGCACAAACACAATAAACAAACCAAAAATGCCAGGAGATCTCATAATCACGGCTGACCCTACCATGAGGCAAAATGAAACAGTCACCTCAGGCAGCAGATGCTGGGAGGTAGCAGTAAAGTTATGGAGGGGAGAGCTATGGGCCATGCAGCCTGTCCTGCACCCCCCACCCTAAGCTAGCCTGCTGCATGCATCAGGAACCACAGTATCCAGCTGATCTAAGCCTGTTTAGTAAGCTCACAAGGGATGAGATGACAACGTGTGACTTTTAAACTTCATTTCTAAGTCCCAGCCCTTCCTACTCTTGTTTTAAAAGCTATTTAATTAGACCTGCACAAAAGATAATTCTTGAATCAAAAAAGCAAATCTCAATTCTTTCCTTCCCTCTTCTCCCTGCAAATAATAGAAATATACAAGGTACTAGGGTATGTAAAGTGATTCAGCAATCATCTTAATCTTTTTAAAAGTCTTGTGGAGAAGTGCAATTTGATTTATTTTGACAATAGGTTGTAAAAATGGGGGGGATTAAGAACAGTAGTCTACTAAAAACACTTTAAAAGCCCATTGCTGTGCCCTCAAAATGATCACATCAGGTGTTTCCAGGATTTGAGAGGGGAGAATATAATACACTCTGTGAAAGTTAAGTTATTGCAAGGACAGTGCTGGAGAAGTTACTCCATTTTTGTTGATGGAAGCTGTATTTTTTGCATTGAAACTAGTGCAACCTTCTTCGATGTGTTGCTATCATTATGTGCCTATCCACATTGCCCTTAAAACGACTTATATTCTGTTTAAAAACATGGTTTTTAAGTCGTTTCATTACGTGATAGGACACACTGAGCAGTATTTACATTTCATAGTGACTGCTTCCTCCGTGTTCACTGGTGTTACACAGGGTTAATTCTGGGTCTCTTCTACTTTCGTTTTTGTTTTGCAGGCTGCTTGACCACCCACTTCTGTCTCTGTAACTCAAGCTGCCTGCAAAACACAGAAATAACCGCGTGACACCAGTGAACGCTTTGAGAATGGAGAAAGCAGTTGCTATGAAACGTAAGTACTGCACAGTGTGTCCTACCACGTAATGAAATGACTTAAAAAACCACGTTTTTAAACAGAATATAAGTCGTTTTAAGGGCAATGTGGATAGGCTCTATGTTACTTGTGAATTTTTTAAAAAGTATTCTATGATATATGGATAGCTGTACAACTTATGGAATGAAATGATTTTGGACCTTGTCCAAAGTGCAGTAAAGTCAACTAAAGGCTATTGTTCATTTCTCTAAGGTTTAAAGCAGGTTTCCAGGATAGACAGCTGTATGCATTAACATATATTTTCTTTTCTTTTGAACAGTAGTTACATTACTGTGTGAACGGTATCCTACGTGTAGAGCTATCCCAAGGCCAAGTAGCCCCAAGCCAGGTGTTTGAAATAACCACACAAGGTAAGGACTGAAGCAATTTATTGAGATCCTAATGTCTAACCATGGCTGCCTCTACAAGAGGCATTTAAAGCTCTTTCAAGGCGCATTAAAAAAATTACCTCTTCAAGAACGGAGCGCAAATCGGGCATAGAGGCGCGTTTTCTCTCCGATTATGCGCATTATCGAATGCATGTTAAATAGCAAGTTTTATTTTGCTCCGGCCGTTAAAGCGCATTTTGACTATGTGAACAAGCGATTCTCCGCATTAACTACTTGTAAAGCGCATTTGAAACAACCGGTAAGGCCACCTGTTGAGTGCTCAATTACCTCCTGCATACAAGCATTTACAATAAAGCACTTCCGAGAAGATGCGCATAATCGGAGGAACAGGCGTCAAACAGAATCCATCTAGAGGGGGTCCATGTCAGGCTCCAATTGGTCCAATAAGCCGTTAAAATGCAAGCCGGGAAAGAAAGGGAGGGGTAGCAGGGAGTGGGGGTGGTAGGATGAGGTTTGAGGTAGAAGTTAGCAGCAGTAAAACAATAAAACAGTTTAACCACTCTAAATCACACCCAAAGGTGACAAGTCTTTCCCTGGAACGCACCAAACATGAAAGCAATAAATCTATCTATTCCCCAGCATCACCTTGCTGAGTAGGAATCTCTCCTTCCATGCACCGGTCCAGGAGAACATGGCTTCCACCCGGTGGGTATTCCCTTTATCCCTTTTTGGGTTAGCTGGTATCATGACCAACTGAAACCAATCCTTGACCATCCTGTTCACACCACCAGCCCCCTCCTTGCGAACGGCTGTTTCCCACAGTGGAAGCTCTTGCAGCTCACTTCCAATTAACTCTGACCTTGAGGCTTGGGCCTCCCAAGATCATCTTCTTCTTCTTCTTCTTCTTCTTCTTCTTCTTCTTCTTCTTATTATTATTATTATTATTATTAAAATTATTATTATTATTTATTACACTTATATACTGCCCCATAGCCGAAGCTCTCTGGGCGGTTTACAAAAATTAAAAGATTTAACACTAAAAAGTCAATATACAAAATTTAAAACCATAAACATAAAACAGCTGACATTAAAACACTTTAAAACATTTTAACTGTTAAACCTGGCCACACTGTCAATCAAAACCTCAACTTGAGCTGTTAAAATGCCTGGTAGAAAAGAAAAGTTTTGACCTGGAACTGAAAAGGTAACAGTGTTGGTGCCAGGCGGGCCTCATCGGGGAGATCATTCCATAATTGAGGGGCCACCACAGAGAAGGCCCTCTCCCTTGTTGCCGTCCTCCGAGCTTCCCTCAGAGTAGGCACCCAGAGGAGGACCCTTGATGTTGAGTGTAGTGTACTGGTAGGTTCATGTCGGGAAAGGCATTCCATCAGGTATTGTGGTCCCAAACCGTGTAAGGCTTTACAGGTTAAAACCAGCACCTTGACTTGGGCTCAGAAACATACAGGCAGCCAATGCAAGCAGGCCAGAATCGGTCTTATATGTTCGAACCTTCTGGTCCATTACCAATCGGGCCGCTGCATTCTGCACAAGCTGCAGCTTCCGAACCGTCTTCAAAGGCAGCCCCACGTAGAGCACATTGCAGTAATCTAACTTGGAGGTTACCAGAGCATAGACAGATAGGGGCATAGCTGGGCCACCAGCCGAAGTTGGTAGAAGGCACTCTGTGCCACCGAGGCCACCTGAGCCTCAAGTGACAGAGAACCCCCAAGCTACAAACCTGCTTCTTCAGGGGGAGTGCAACCCCATCCAGAACAGGTTGAAGACCCTCCATCCGGTCAGAGGAACCCCCCACTAACAGCATCTCAGTCTTGTCTGGATTGAGTTTGTTTATTAGCTCTCATCCAGTCCATTGTCGCAGCCAAGCACCAGTTCAACACATCTACAGCCTCACCTGATGGAAGATGAAAAGGAGAAGTAGAGTTGCATGTCATCAGAGTACTGATGACAACGCATTCCAAAACTCCAGATGACCACACCGAACGGTTTCATGTAGATGTTGAACAGCATGGGGGACAAAACTGACCCCTGTGGAACCCCATACTGGAGAATCCATGGGGCTGAGCAATGTCTCCCAAGCACCACCTTCTGGAGCCAACCTGTCAAGTTGGAGCGGAACCACTGCAATGCAGTGCCTCCCACTCCCAACTCAGCCAGTCATGTCAGAAGGATACCATGGTCGATAGTATCGAAAGCCACTGAGAGATCAAGGAGAATCAACAGGGTCACACTCCCCCTGTGAGAGGGCTAGGTGTGGGTGTTGGGAACCAGCAGTTTGAAGTCTTATAACATTTCTCCTCAGAATTCTCCCCTTCCCAGTCCAACGCCCCCAGTCCTGCAAGGTAGGCCAAAGCTGGCCATTCCAGCTAGACTGTAGCCTTTCTGGCTCCTTTCTTCACAATTTGCTCCCCACAATGTTGCAGAACCTTCAGGATTTCACATTCAAGGGTATATGATACTTCACAGTATTTGGTATTCAATGCGGGATATTTGATAACAGACAATAGTATTTAAGACTTGACTTTGAGTACTTGATAGCCTATTTTAATGGGTTTTATTTTTATTTGATATTCTAAATGTAATATAGAATTTGTATTCTATAGACAATCTAGGATAACAGTTAGTCAATTCATTTAATTTAAACGATAATTCGCTACCACAAAAAAGGGGCCATTTTTCAAACATGTCGGGGCTGAGAGTGATGTCACTCCAAGGTCCATCAAGCAGCTCACAGCTAAGCTACTACTATATAAGCCCTTTCTCATTGATGGTAAAGTTAGGCAGACATTCATACATAAGAAGAGCCCTATTGGATCTGGCCAAAGGCCGATCTATACCAGCATTCTGTTCCTATAGTGGCCAAACAGATGCCCACAAGCAGGACATGAACACAATAGAACCCTCTGTTCCTAAAGGTAATAGCTAGCCATCATGACTAGGAGCCATAGACAGATGTTGAAGGCCTAGGCCACCATAGCTGACAGGGATCTGGTTAACAAGGGTCTGGCTGTAAAATGTACACAGTCTAACAAATGCTCTTTATGCACCCAGCATGGCAAAAGCCTTCATTGTTGAAGTAAACCATAGTCTAGGAGGAAGTAGAATGGGGGTGTGGAATTGCCCATTTCCTGGGCCTTCTGTGGGCCCGATTATGTCAGTGAGCATGGCCATGGCTACTGACTCTATGGACCCACACCATCCGTTTTGTCTTTCCCCATGCTGAGAGAAGCATGAACACTTTGCATCTTTCAGTATGGAGAAAATGACTTGGCCAGGCTGGTAGAGCACTTAATTTGCATGCCTCTCACCATCATCATCAGAGACAATGACAGATGTACCAAGGAGAACTTGGTTGGCATTGGGAGGAGCATTGATGGCCTCCTTCATGTGCTTTCCTCTGACCCCATTAGTGATGCTGGAGAACTTCAAGATGGACTAGAATGAATGAGGATTTCTAAGAACCATACCTGTGGAATCCATTGCAGACTGGCCTCCCCAGGCCACACAGAGTCCACAGACTTCCTTTCCCAAAATTTACACAAATTCTTTTGCAGGATAATACACTAAGACCTATACCATGCTCGAAACTATACATGGGGGGAAGTCGAATGGAATGGGGGGCATACTAACATAAATTATGTAAATTGTTGTGAATTTTATTATGGAATTATTTGCATATTCTTCACCATAACAAGGGAAAAAATGAATCCGTCTATGAATGGACACTAGAACCAACAATACTGCACAATCCACGGAACACAGGCAGGACAGATTTCACAAAATCCAGACATCCCTAGACCTCACTGAAAGCACTGGCCGAGTCCTTGGCCTGATATGCCACTTGTCATCCTGATGGGAATGTGTGGACTAGGCTGATGGAAGGAGGAACAGCATACAAGCGAATCCCCCCTCTTATCCCAGATCCAAAATAGCAATAGGGATTCCTTGAGGAGGTAGGTCTTGGAGACCTCCTAATCCTAGGAAGAATCTACAGAGCCTCCATGGGACAGATTAGGCTCATGGCCTGAGGTTCCCCATCCTTGAGGTAAGGAGATAGAAGTGAGTTATATGTCTCTTAAGGTCTAAATATACTCATAGCGGTGGGACATGTGGTTGAACTTTTGGGAACTCATTAATCAGGATTCATATATTGTTCTGGTGAATTTACTGCATTGGTTTGCTGACAACACTAGTTTGGTTTTCTGACATCACTACATTGGTTGGATGATCTCAGTGCCTTAGAATTGCACAGAGAGTAGACTGAGTTTCTGTATACTGACTTTGTTGAAAGTAGTATAAAAACTGGGGTAGGCATAGGGGGATGTCAAGGAAGCAAGCGAGCACTATCAAACATAATAAGTTCCAGTTGTGCTGATATAAGACCATTTGGCTTTAAAGAAGGGCTACCTGGCCAACAGGCTCCAGAACAATCTGCCTATTTCATCATCGTATCCTTGCCCTGGACTGAACAGTATGTATCCTTCCTCCTTCATAATACTAGAACCCGGGGTCATTCAATGAAGCTGGATGGTGGGAGATTTAGGACAGATATACAGAAGTACTATTTCACACTGTACATAGTTAAACTGTGGAATTTGCTACCACAAGATGTAGTGATAGCCACCAACTTGATAGCTTTAAAATGGAATTCATGGAGAATAAGGCTGTCAATGGCAACTCATCATGATGGCCATATTTTACCTCCAGTATCAGAGACAGTATGCCTATGTGCCCCAGTTGTTGAGGAACATGTGCAGGAAGGTATTATTGCACTCATGACCTACTTGTGGACTTCCCGCAGGCAGCTGGTTAGTTGCAGTGTGACGGGAATGATGGAATAGATGGCCCCTTGGTCTGATCCAGCATGGATTTTTTTATGTTCTTACTGGCCTCGGGAAAAAGGCAGCTAGAAGCTATCTGCAGTTTCTAGAAGAGGGTATTAGGAAGGGGGTCTGCAATCCTGGTATAAGAGATGCTTTGTTTGAGAGGACAGAATCTGGACCTCTTAACTTGTTGACTTGTCAAGCACAAGCTACTGCAATTAGGTCTGGTTGCTCCCTTACCTTAGGCTGACCAGATCAAATCCAGGTCAGGGTTCATGTAACTTTAACAGTTGTAGAGAAAAGGGAATTTCAGCCAGAGTCATTTGTATGCAATTAGTTCCTGGTGATATTCCCTCTTCATCACAACAGTTAAAGTTGCAGGCACTATACTAGAGTGACCATATACAAAAGAAGGCAGGGTTCCTGCAACTTTAACTGTTGTGATGAAGAGGGAATTTCACCAGGAACTAATTGCATACAAATGACTCTGGCTGAAATTCCCTTTTAAAGTTACATGAGCCCTGACCTGGATTTTATCTGGTCACCCTACCTTACCTTTTCTCTCAGAACAGAATAGTTTATTTACCTAGTATCACAGGCATTCACAACACACACAAAGAAATGCAGTAAGTACTTCACCTGAAGTAAAAGGCACAGTCAGAGAAAGCAGAGGTTGATAGACCATTGGTCAAACTCAAGCTGTGTGTGCAATATCCAGACATTTAAGATTCCTTTTGTCCTAGTTTGTCGAAATGATTCAGTTAGCAGAAGTGGCCACCACAGAAGAGATTCAAATAATTCAATTGGTATTGCTCACACGATTAAAGACTTGTTTACACCATTAAGATTCTGAGGTTGTTGTCTTGAGGGTTATTATTCTAGGGTTGCCAAGTGGCCTTGAAACCTCAGCAGCAGCAACCCTTGATGGCATCATTTTAAAACCAGCATTTCAGTTCAGAGTTCACACTGAAGACCCAGCAGTATGCAAAATTCAGAATAGCTGTAGTTGATGATGGGGGGGTGGGGAGGGGAACCCTTCCGTATTATTTAATATGATACTGAAGCTGTGTGTCACTATTAGATGGTAATTCTCTGGATTGATTTCGTCAAATTAATATTCAAAGTGGTAGCCTAGCAAACTTCCTCAGTCAGGAAGCTCTGGAGGAATGTAGAATTGCTGAAACTTATACCAAAAAACAGGTACCACACAGGACTTGGCAGATGGTCAGCTAATGCAACTTTATTTATTTATTTATTTATTTACTATTTAATTTAATTTTGTTGTCCTTTATTTTATTTTTATTTTTTTACTATTAACAATGAAAAGTTAATGTAATTTCAAAGAAATAATGACCTGTATCATTTCATTGGGGAAAAAAAATACAAATTAAAAGTGGAAAATGGGTGCATTATAGGAAGGTGAATACCTATCTCTTCTGTGCAGTTTTTCAGCAGAGCCCAAGCAGGAATGATTATTTCCCTACAGCAGTCTTCAAAGTCCTGGAGTCACAGAGTGGAATAGGAAAAGAACTGCAGTTCAGTGACCCTCTGTGGCCTGCACAGTGGGAGTTGGTAAGCACACGCTTTCCACTTTATTCACTTCTCTTTCTTTAACCACCAACAGTAGATGGCTTTCTTTTTACTCCCCGCTTTCCTACTGCTCCTGAAAAATAACCTACATCTAAGGATGTGTTATATCACACACATACATTCATTTAGCAACATTATATGTGCTTTTTCCTCCTGTCACCTGTCTTCCTTATTTTAATCTTTTCAGAGATCCATAGTGTGTGGATGTTCACCACCACCACCACCTTATTGCGTCGTGTGAGGTGATGCCTCAAGGAGAGTATGCACTGTGGCATGCAATCTTCTTTGGATTTCATTAGTGATATAAAACTGCAAACTGGTCAGCTAGCTGTGCTTGGAGAGCGATATAAGGTATAGCTTTCAGTCAGTTCTATAATTTTCTCTCTCAGGGAGGAGCATCTTTTGTCAAACTAGGTGGGCAAAACATGCTGGCTTAAGGGGTAGTGAGAGTTATATATGGCATCCATATTATGATGCCACAGAAGATTGTCTTGACCTTGTCATAGCGCTCTGATTTCTTTCAATAGGGGAAACATGTATCCTGTGTTTAAACAAGGTAAAACGCCTTATATTTGTCCATAATCATGCTGATACAGTATCATTGCCAGATTAAATATTTTAAAAATTAAGGATGTAGAGTTGTAATATATTACAGTTTGTATATTCTTCCATACTGTGGGCACCATTATTCATGTGACTGTTGTTATATGATTTTATTAAGGAAAGGAACAGTAAACTGAAGAACCATTGATCTTTTTTTTTTTTAATTAAAACTGGAAAATGGGCTACGTGGTCTTTGTTTACTTCCTCTTTCCCATCCAGGAAGAAAAAGGAAACAATGAGGGACAAAAGTGAGGGTGGAGAAGTGACAGTGGCCCTTTCTACACCATAGGGGTGTAGAGGGAGGGAGGGAGAGCGATCCCGGACGTACCTAATACACACCATCGGCACACAGGGACCAGCCAGGGGCCATCCCAGGCAAAAAGCCTGGTGTGGAAAGGGCCAGTAACTAAATGTGATTTCCCCCCATGGGATGAAGCTCTGAATGAGCCCTAACAGTTATCAGTGTACTTCAATACCGCTACAAAGCAATAGTGTAGATCTAGCCCCGGTGACCTACCTGCCTGCTCAGTCTCCTGTCCAGGTGCTATTGATGGGCAACTTCAAGGCTCCTGTTTTTCCTTCTTATGGTTCTTTATCTTTAAAATTGGACTTGACAGCCCTTCAAACAGAGGACTTCCCAGAGGAAGTAGGTGGGGCGGGGAGAGACATTCATTTTGGCTAGTCTAAATTGGCAATAGCACATAAGACACAAAAGAAAGCTTGCAAAGCTCACCATCTGCGTTTTATTGTAGCACTTTCTCCCTCTTCTTTATCTTGAGGAGCTTGGAACATACACTTACAATGTTAAATATGGACATTTTTTTAGCATGCATGGTACTACCACCTTACATTCAAAAGCATATTCAGACTAAGTGCCTACTTCCAGTAATACAGTTAAAGCAACAAGTCTCAGAACATCAGCTGCTTTGGGTAATGTGTTATTGTTTAGACTGGGAACGGCACGGTCTGGGGCCTAACCCCATGACCTATTATGGGTTATGTGTGGGCTTATCACAGAACCTGCTTCTGGTACAGAAGGGAATAAATGTATAGTGTATAACATCTGCCTCTGTTATTTGAAGACAGTATGTTCATCAGGCAGGCCTGGTATAAATGCTAGGAGCCTGGCCTTCTGGGTAAACTCTGCTGAGAAGTTCCTTCTGCTTCAGACTCCAACTTCCTATTGACCTAGGCCACAGTCCTCTGTTTGAAGGACTATCAAGAGACAACCCTCTATTTGAAGGCCTCTTCGGTTTGAAAGGCCAAGAAGGGGCAGCAGGGGCATTGGAGTTCCCATCAACAGTCAGCACATGGAGCAGAGGGGCACAGAAGTCATCTGGTCACACTCTTCCCTACTGTGGTAAGATGTATTGCATTTCTATTTAAATTATAGTACTTGTTTCTAAATGTGCTTCTATACATATAAATTAGCCTATGCAGAATGTATGCAAATCAAGGTTCTATTTTGTCCTCAGTCTTGGTGATTCATTCCCGCTCTTTTGGTGATGAGCACTGTGCCACCACACCACCTACACACTAGGTCCGGTCCTGAGCACCCCTTCTCAAGCCAAGCGCCACCACTTGAATAAGCATGAGGGAAGGGCAAAATAACACTACCTTTCCCCTCTCTGTGAGGGAACAACGCGAAAATGTTGGGAAACAGGTTCTGCTGTGAATATACTGGGCTAAAGGTTTAATATAATTTGTGTATTTAGGAACCAATAGAGGAGGTGACAAAGCCAAGCTGACGCGTGGTTTATGGTAGCAAAATAAAGATAATGTTTATTGTTGTTTACAGTTTTTAATTTCTTCAAATTCAATTTAAGTCCTGCCTATTCTTAATAATACTAGTAATAACAATCTTAATACTAATAATCCAAAATCTCTACAATCTTATATCTATTCCTTTCTCACAGTCTTCTCACACTCAGCCACCTACAAACCCCAACTAACCACCACTCACTGACAGACTCCCCACCCACTGGCTGAATTCGGACAACACGATAGTCAATGGTGGGGTAATAATCAACTTTACAGTTGTTCATCTAGGGGATACTCCCCACACAACATGGTAATAAATAATCAACCATGATGTGGATTAGGATCAGCACTGAGTTGACTATGGCAGCATTCAGACAACACAATAGTCAATACAACTGACGATTGTTTCCCCCCACCTGTTGTTTATTGTGTCTTCCGAATTCAGCCAGTGACTAACTGCTAACAGACTAACTGACAAACTCCCCCCAATTCCCTTATCTAGCATCACTAGCCACACCCACTCAGTCTTACATTGCGAGCTCTCTAAACATACTCAATCAGACATACCTAAGGGAACAGAAATGTGGGGTATCAACACAGGCACCCTAGACCACACAGACCATGAGCCAGAATTGAGGGGGGAGCGCTGCTGACAGCTTTCACCTCTCCTAGGCTAACAACTTGTCAGGTATAGGTTTTAGCAAGTTGTAGTTAGATTTATTAGAACTAGTTTGGAATGTCTGTGCAAGCTTATCTTGGTCAGAATTCTCAGGATCCTCTCTCACACACACGCCCTCTGGCCTTGAGCCGGTTAGAGTTTCTGGGAAACTGATAGAGTGTTTAGAAAGGGGAGGAGGCTTATTGAAGGAGTTACTCAGATTGTAGCGTCATCTTGGTGGGTTGAGCAGTACTGCCCTGTTTGGACATGGGTATGATTGACAGGCCAAGCCCCTGTCTGTCAAATAGCTTTGAACAGGCCTACGCCTCCCTTTATAAGCTGGAGCAAAGACGAGGAGCCTTCATTAGGATCATCTAACTACAACGTGCTGAAACCTATACCTGACACAACTGTGGTTTTATCAGTGCTTTGAAAGTAAGCTTATATGAATGGTGGACACCATTTTCCCCACTTTTGTATAACACCCTGGAATTTTGTAGACCAGCTTTCCGCAGGATGATCCCAAGCCTATCTACACTACTGCTTTAAAACAGTTTATAACAGTTTTAAACCGGTTAATAATTAACTGGTTTAAAACTGTTATAAACCATTTTAAAGCAGTTTTTAGAATGTTTTTAGGATGTTTTAGGATGTTTTAATGCAGTGTTAATAATGTGCGTCATGTTTTGGTCAGTTTTATGTACTTTATCATATTGTTGTTCCCCGCCTCAATCCAAACGAAGAGGTGGGTAAGAAATATATTATTATTATTATTATTGTTGTTGTTGTTGTTGTTGTTGTTGTAGTGTAGATAGGCTACCTTCCAGATAATTTGGATTACAACTCCCATAAACCCCAACCATTGACCATTCTGGTTTGGGCTGATGGGAGTTGTAGTCAAAACATCTGGAGGTCATCCTGCTTGTGTAGATGAAAGGCAGTTAAGAACGTTTTAAGCAAATGGTTTTTAAACTTGACAAGTGCATATCCAAATCCAACCCTTGGCTCATTCAAAATAAAAACAGCTCGCTCTCTCGCTCTCTCGCTCTCTTAGCACTTAAAATGCTTGGCGCCAGTTGTTTCTCTACTGAAGGCAAAACTAGATACTTCAAAGCCTGACATATTTCCTTTGGGTTTTTTCCTGTATTATTTTTTGAGATAAGTAAAGAAAAATAATTATTCCATTTGCATATGAGTATCGTGTTGGAGGCTTGCATTATTTCTTAATACTTTTGATTTATATTTTTAGCATTGCTATTTAAATGTTAACTTTGAATGACTACATTTTAAGATATGGATGCCAAATATATATATTTGGCATATATAATTTGTCCATGTTTTGGAAGCTGATTTTTTTTGTAAGTGGGGAGAGGAGCAGCACAAATTACAGGTTTGTCTATTTTCACATCCGTTTCAATCTAAATCCTCAGTAGTTTCACAAAGGAGCCCAAACCTTCACTTCTCTTACATTCTAAATATCTGATTAACAAAAGACATTCCTAATATAGTACTCTTGGGGATCCAACAAAGCAATTCCTAAATGAATAATTAAGAGGTGAATTAATTTTAAAAAAATGATTCAAATTCCAGGAATATAAATGGAAGGGAGTTGCGTCACCATGTGGGCTGTGAGCGAAATAATTGGTTATGTTCGATGTGTGCTGAAAATAGAAACTTTACCTTTTAGAATAATGTGTTCAAGTCAACCTTATGGTAATTACTCATGTCTGTTTCTAAATCCCATCTCAGGATCCATCTTCTCCTCTTACCTTGGGGACTGCCGTTTGCATTAATTAAAGAATCAAAACCAGCTCCCAGAACTCTTCTTGTCCATCAGCTCCATTGTTATTGCCGAAGCCTGTCCATACACCTTTCTCATCATTCGCATACTAATACCTAGATCACTTTCTGTAATGGGTAGGGCTGGTCAATTCTTTTGCATTGTTGCGAGCAAGCCTTATTTACATGGCTCTATCACCCAGCAGTTAATATCTCCTTTCATTTCCTTCTTATGTTACCATCAATAGCAGGCTGTTCTTTATGGTTATACATTTGGAACATTTTAGTCTGTCAAATACATAGCATGTACAGAAATCTTTATTTTATTTTATTTATTTACTGCATTTTTATACTGCCCAATAGCCAAAGCTCTCTGGGCAGTTTACAAAAATTAAAACCATAAAAAACATTCAAAATATAAAATGACAGTATAAAAACATAATTTAAAATACAGTATAAAACACAACCAGGATAAAAATTGAGTAGCCATGCAGAAATTAATATGGATTTAAAATACAAATTTAAACAGCAGGTTAAAAATCAAAATAAAGAACTGTTAATATGCTGGGAAAATAAAAAAGATCTTCACCTGGTGTCTAAAGGAGTATAATGTAGATGCCAGGCAAACCTCTCTGGAGAGCTTATTCCACAGCCAGGGTGCCACAACACAGAAGGTCCTCCTCTTAGTAGCCACCTGTCTCACTTCCTTTGGCAGGGGCTCACAGAGAAGGACCCCCAAGGATGATCTTAGGGTCTGGGCAGGTACATATGAGAGGAGGCGTTCCTTCAGATAACTTGGCCCCAAGCCATTTAGGGCTTTGAATGTTAATACCAGCGCTTTGAATCGGGCCCGGATCTGGACCAGTAGCCAGTGAAGCAGGAAAAGGACTGACATAATGTGGTCTCGTTGGCCAGTCCCCGTATACAGTCTGGCTGCCCTGTTTTGTACCAGTTGAAGTTTCCAGACCGTTTTCAAAGGCAGCCCCACGTATAACGCATTGCAGTAATCCAGATGAGAGATTATCAGAGCGTGGATAACTGTAACTAGGCTATCTCTGTCCAGATAAGTGCACCGTTGGTATATCAGCCTAAGCTGGTAAAAGGTGCTCCTTGCCACTAAGTTCACCTGTGCCTCAAGTGACAGTTCTGGATCCAGGAGCACCCCCAAACTACAGACCCGACCTTTAGGGGGAGTGCAACCCCCTCCAGAACAGGGTGAACATCACCTCGCCGGACAGACGAACCACCCACAAACAGTACCTCCATCTTGTCTGGATTGAGTCTCAGTTTATTGACCCTCATCCAGTCCATTACCGTGCCCAGGCACTGATTCAGAACAGCCACTGCCTTTGTGGTGTGTGTTTATTTAGGTCTCATGCACATCTGTATATTCTTCACTTGATGACTTGCATGTGTAAATGGGACATCACAGATAACACCCACACAGATAGAACTTGCTTTTCACTTTACATCATCCAGATTTTCCAGTGTTCTCAATCGCATGGACAGCCTGCATAGATACAGGAGGTTCTTCTCTTCAAAAAGCTATTCCCCATAAATAGAGGGTTCTGAATGCAATGAAGAAGAGAGATGGGGCCAGAACACATGCTCTCCTCACGTGTTTATTTTAACCTCTTTCTGAACATCTGAAAAGGGTTGATATAAATGTGGAAAAATCAAGTGGGATATATATTAGGGGTGTACTTCTGCTTTGGACCAAGCCCAAACTGAAGCTGATCATTCTGGAGAGATTCAACCTTTGACCAAAGTAGGGATGTATGAGAAATTTCAGTTTATATTCGACCAGAATTTACCCATCACACTTCCCAGAACTAAAAGCGGACCTGAACGCAACCTGCGTTTGAAGTCCATACATTTCCAAGCTTGCAGTGCAATTCATAGAACAAAAAATGAAAAAGAAAATTGAAAAATGAGTATTTTTTTAAAAAAAAAATGGACATGAAAAGTATGTACTTTTGAAAAATGCATATACAAGCACACTTTTACCAATTTGGGAGGGTGGGGATATGTGTACATTTCAAAAATGTGCACAATCAGGAAAAACTGGCAAAAAGGGTATTGGCTTTTCTTCTTGAACCTAACAAGTTATTTGGCTTTCTTCTCAAATCATTTGGAGTCTTGAGCATCTACATTTATCCTTTGTTGCTTTAGCATTTTAGAAACTTTACAACTCTGGCGGAAGGATAACCATAATTTACCCACTCTGTCTCACTTCCTTCACTCCTACTTTTTACTGTTTTGCTCACCTTCTTTTCTAGAAAATGGCCTTACTTACAATAAGAAACTAAGACGAAAAAGAGGTAAGGTCACTTTTGTATATGGCACAACACCATCACTTCCCTGTAGGAACTTGATACATAATGTACCTCTGCCTCATATCTTCTCTTGTCTGCACTTGGCCTACAATGGTTCATTTAATCCATTTCTCAAGCCCTTTTTCCTTTGTTTCATTGTATATGTGCATTACAAATTCTACTGCTGAGTCCACCACAAGAGCTAAAGCTCTGGGCTTTGTTATTTCTGTTTGTTTGGGTTGTGTGAAAGAATGTTAGTTTCTGTTGCTAAATGCACTTGCAGAGTTGTTCAAGTTAGGTGGGTAGGTAGGATTGTGGGATATTCCCACCATTTCCCCCAGTTTCTTACTGTAGGAATTGGAGCCAAGTCAAACAGGAATGCAGTTTTGAAAAATCTTTAGCGCCCCCCCCCCCCAATGTGTCGGTGAGGTGATCATTTGTAGGGTATTGTAAAATAAACCAAAAATATTCATCTGTTGTGCATGGGCAAGTAAAGAGATGGAGGAAGGAAAATGTCTTCATTGTTGAAGCAACCAACCAAGCCAATGCTGCCTGTTTTGTTTTTTCTGAAGCGATGATCTGCCACGTGATCAGACAAGGAGTGTTGCTTTGACTGCCTCAGCACTGGGGACATGCTAACTCTGACCTCACTCAGGATGGGTGAGGGAGAGTTCCATTTTTTCCTCAGTGACATTGTCACATAGCCTAGCCAAATCTGACTGGTTGTATCTGACTCTGGGAGCTCAACACATTCATTATGTGATCCCTGATTGGCTGAGAGCATATGATGAATGGGCACATCTCCTTACAAAATGGGTGGGGATGTTGTCAAGGCATCATCAAATTTAGATATAACCATCATCATCTCAAATCCATAAATGCTAGGGTGAAGGAATTTGGGGAAGATCCTTCAACCTGCTTGAAAGCACATATTTTCGTCTGTTCAGGGTTAAGAAAAATAATGGTGCAGCCCTAGTAAAAATGCTGCACTTTTGAACAAGACCTCCAGCCGGCTATTCTTTAGCCAACTGTGGATAATAAAATGTTACATGTTTGATGACGCCTTGGATTAAACTAATGAGCCGAATAAAGTGTGGTACACTTTTGTTAAGGGAATATTTAGTACTGGCATTGGCCCGACCAAATGAATAACAGTCATGGACCACTACAGACTGATTTTAACCAGTCGATGAATATTTAATATATGGACATTTAGGAACATTGTTTATCACTTCTTGTTAATAAGTCACCTTCTTTCAAGCAAGATGCAGAGTTTTCTTCTAACTTAATGTTTTCTGGAAGTGTAACTCCCCTGACACTTGTACAGATTTACTCCAGTGAAAGGAAGTGTGTTGGCCTCGTTTGGTGAACTTATTTTAAATAACTCTCCTTTCACAGCTAACAGAAAGCTACTGGGTGATGGGTGCCATTGTTAAATGGCATGCAATCTGTCTGCACTTTGTAGGCCCTGCCTGAGTGCACAAAGGCTCTGCTCTGAGCATGGTGCCAAACTTTTCTGTATTAACCTTAGCCTAGTTAGATAAGTGACCTCCTGAAGGACTGCTGGAGAATTGTTACTTCCCTGTCGAGGTCTGACTAGAACATGAGATTTTCTGTACAGGGGTGAGCAAAGCCTCTACAAGTCCCCAAGATGCTGGGCCATACTTTGATGAGGGCTAAGAACAGTCAGTGTAATGGTGGAATCGAGCCCATGATAAGAGAAGCCTCCACCCAAGCTAAAATGATGCTACTGAAGATTCAAAAGAGCAAGAAGAGGCTACCTTTTTTTTTCACTCCCACCCCTGCCCAGCAAAAAATAATAATAATAAAATTGGCAAAGAGTTATTTCACACATTACAAAAGGAAAATCCAGGTTGGCCACCAAGTCACCAAATCATGGCTCCCTCATGAGTGTAACTATGTGATATACATGGTTGCAAATGTGTATTTCTTATATTCATTTTATATAACTAGGTGTACACTTAAGAGATCTTCGACAGGGGGACTTTTTCCAGTCCTAGGGCTGAATTTCAATCTGAGAAAGGTCTTGGGTGGGGGGTTGTATTACATCTGTGGGTGGGGCCACACTTACTGATATTAAGCCCACTCACATGTAAGCAGGTCAAGCCTCTGCAAGTAAGCAGGACTGAATGACTTAGCAGTCCTTTCATACAGCATTCCCACTACCAAGTGTCTGCATGACTGCCCATACATAAGCATGAGCAGTGTGTCTGTTCACAGGTAAGCAGGGTCATCTTTGCAGATCTACTCAAAAGTAAGCAGGACTGAATCGTTCAGCAGCTTCCTCCCCAGGCCTCACCCACTCTCCCTGTACAATCAGGAGCTGATTGGAGATAAGGAATTTTCCTTGCTGAACATGGGAGCCTTTTCCTTGCAGAGCAGGTGGAGCCTGTGGAAGAAGCAGGTGGGCCAGATAGGGAATAGCTCCAGGTGACATCTGGCTGTGGGCTCAAGGTTCCCCATACCTGTCTTAGGTAGGGTGACCATATGAAAAGAAGGACAAGGCTCCTGTATCTTTAACAGTTGAAGAGAAAAGGGAATCTCAGCACGTGCCATTTGTATGCATGCAGCACCTGGTGAAATTCCCTCTTCATCACAACAGTTAAAGCTGTAGAAGCAGCAAGTGGCAAGGCTCCTGCAGCTTTAACTGTTGTGATGAAGAGGGAATTTCACCAGGTGCTGTATGCATACAAATGGCACGTGCTGAGATTCCTTTTTCTATTCAACTGTTAAAGATACAGGAGCCCTGTCCTCCTTTCATATGGTCACCTTATCTTAGATTAACATGCCACATGGTAATGTATTCAATGTATGAACCTGTGCTCTTGTATGCCACAAAATGCCATGCACATTAATGCACAACAGTTATGATGATGTGAAATCCAAAGGCTTCAAGATACAGTAAAGTACTGAAAATTAATAAGGAATAAATAGTTTTACTGAATGGAAGCAAATATAGAATGCCACCTTACATGATACTGTTGTGTCATTAGAGGAGAACATGTCCCAATATTACAAAGTATTGGGCAAAATTCCCGTCATGAAGTTCATGACAAGAGTCAATTACCTAGAATTAAGAAATAGAAAAACTGTTTCTGGTTTCTCTATTCCAAAAAAAGCAGGGTTTCTATGGGATTTGAACCCATAGAATGAGTGGCCCAAGCCCAAACCCTCAACCACTAAAGGGACAAACCTGTGCATGTTTAGTGCTGGCTTGAGAATGCTGGGGGCCGCAGGACTTTTTTCAGTCTAAACATGCATAAGATTATGCTTTCAACCACTTTGTGATTCCCAGTACAAACTGCATCAGAATATAGCACAGCCAAAAAAAACAAAAAACACTGGTGAAATGAATGCAAAGGATTTTGAAGTACAAAAAGAACAGTTCATCAGTATCTTATTATTTTACCCCATCCTATTTTTTTGACACCTGTGTTTCAGACTCTGCCGTAGAAGAGTGATGATCTATTGACAGCCTGTCTGGGCTGTGATAGTCATGACACACCTGTTTTGGAAATGTAACACTTCTTCACAGTTGCTGATACCGTGTTATCACTTTTTGCTGTCGTAATCAAAAAAGTTACATTTGTATCTGGAGTTAGACGTCATCAATGATGAACTTTGAGTCACGCAAGACAGAAGTACTTCTGAGGGTCAAACAACACATTTGGTTAATTACAGAGTGTCCAGCTGACCCAGCTTTCTTTTCTACTCTGGAGTAAGTGCATACAGCTCCAGTCTGGATCAGGACCAGCATGCACTGGGAAGGGGGGGGGGGGTTACACCTTTTCCCTTCAGCTGCTTATTTCCTAAAATTATACACACACACACACAGTTTAATAAAAGGTTTTTTAAAAGCTTCCTCTGACTTGATGCCAATGGAGGGTTCTTCTTCTTTTAACCCCTGCAAAGGACATATGAATTTCAAGAAACTAAGCAACTAAGGTGAAAAGGTTTGAGCCTCCCTCCTAGAGGTTTAATTCGAAGCACCTACTCTAGATTAATTCAATGGGCCCATATGGACTTACTCTAAAGTAAGAAAACACTGTATAGCTGTGTTGTACAACCCCTCCGCCCATGTTTTCTACAGCCATTTCTAATTAGTGTAAAAGAGAAAGCAGAGATAATGCTTTGGGCTTCTCCGGCTCGATTCAAAGTGTATTAACATTCAAAGCCCAAAATGACTTGGGGCCAGGTTATCTGAAGGAACGCCTCCTCCCATATGTACCTGCCAGGACCCTAAGATTATCCTCAGGGGTCCTTCTCCATGAGCCCCTGCCAAGGAAGTGAGGCGGGTGGCTACCAGGAGGGGGACCTTCTCTGCTGTGGCACCCGGGCTGTGGAATTAGCTCCCTAGAGAGGTTCACCTGGCCCCTACATTATATTCCTTTAGATGCCAGGTGAAGACCTTTTTATTTTCTCAGTATTTTAACAGTTCTTCAGTTTGATTTTTAACCTTGCTGTTTAAATTTATATTTTGAATCCGCATTAATTTCTGCATGGCTGCTCGATTTTATCCTGGTATTTTATATTACTGTATTTTACATTATGTTTTTATACTGTTGTTGTTTTATATTTGAATGCTTTTTATGGTTTTAATTTTTGTAAAATACACAGAGAGTTTTAGCTATTAGGCGATATAGAAATGCAGTAAATAAATAAATAAAAAAATAAAAAAAAATACATTAAGCAAAAAACCTGCACCCTTACCGGACTTTCCTGTTGCAGAGTTTTTCTGGGATTATGATGGGCACAAAACACGTATGCCCCATTTCCTCCCTCCCTTTCCCTTCCCCATTTATGGGGAAGCTCCATATGTTCCATTTATACAGCCAGCTAGTGGTGATGCGCTCATATTGAAGCTGAACACACAGTATAATTCAAGATTATTTGTGGAACCCATGCCAGTTAAAATGGTATGGAGTAGCACTGAGCAAAAATGCCTCCCGCCCATAACTTTCATAGCCCCACTTCAAGTGGCTGTGAATGGGGGCTAGGGAGGTTGGAGAAATCCACAATAGATTCAAATGAGTTCAGATTTCTTTGGATCTGAGCTGCAGATTCCGCAGCGGACTGGTTTTATTTTGAGTCATGCGGACTTGTGGACTGCATTTGATGGGGGAATGGGGGGGGGATTTTCAATGAGTGCATGACAGAATGAAAGATGCCTGACAAATCTGTGAAACGTAGATGGAAAAGATTTAATAAAATTCATACATCCCTAGGCAGGGAACATAAGCTCCATGCTCCTCTCAAGCTAGTAGCCACCATATTTCTTCCTTGTCCAATATAAAGGTGGACAGAAAGCAGGAAGCATAAGCCACTTGTGCTTCCTCTTTCTTTTCTGATATGTAACATCAGGAACTGCAAGGTGATCACTTGTTTCTACAGATAGTCTATCCAGCTTCAAAGGAGAACTGATTCACAGGACACAAAACATTCTGCTCCTCTGATAACAGAAAAAATAAGTAGCAGCAAGGGAAGAAAACAATCAAATTCCAACCATATTCTGATTTAAAACAAACAAAAAAGAAGGTATGGTTTATAGGTATGAAAAGAGATGCCCGACAGGTGGCTTTATTGGAGTTTTTTCCTTTTGCAAAATATATTTCTTTTATCTTAGTGTAAGCTCATCTCAGTTTTTACATGGGGCTAATTTATGGATATTTTAAAAGTAGTACATTAATTTTTTTACAGAAAAAGTATTAAACCATCATTCATCTAATGAACCATACTAGCTTCAGTTATACATTTTAATGTACCATCCTGCAGTTAAAAATAGTCGAATTAATTACATTTGAAATAGGATAAAGTAAGGACCTGATGCTCTAAATTGCTTATTACTACTTAAGGTATATATGAAAAATGTAATTCAGATTCTACTCTTGCTAGAAAACCCCTTTTCATTTTGGTCTTTACAATCCTAAGGTTATTTAACTTGCATTAGTACCTCTTGCTTCTAAAGCAGACCAATTGACAAGTTGAAGCTGCAAGTGATTAAGCATTGAATTAAACCACCTTTGAGGTCGCAGCCTCAGAGCTAATTATACATGAAGGTGGCTGCCCACTGGGCCACATGCTTTGTGAGAGGGAACTGGTACACATATGGTATATGCCACTTTTTGGACCTACATGGAAGCATAAAAACACACTAAAATCATTTTGTCAGGACAATTAAGAGTGCAATCCTGCCCTTAAAGATGGTATACTGCAGGAGCTTAGGACTGGGCAGAGGGACAGGCATAGGCATCCACCCCTGCAGATGGGTAGGGTCAACCGGTCCTGGAAAACTACCACCATTCATGCTCCCACCAGCAGTAATTGGAAGAAGGCCTCTTTGCTACACAAGCCTAGAGTTGCCATCACAAAAATAAAATAAAAATGCCCCCTTTCCACACTTTCCTGGTCAACATGAGCCAGTAGGGCTTGAGATGCAACCATAGATCTGCCATACCACTGTTCCCCAACCCTTCTCTGGATTGCTCTGTTACTAACTAAAAACAGCAACAAACAAATCCGTTGGGATAAGGTACCATAAAAAGCATGCCTATAAACAAAATGATGTTGATAATCTCTTTCAACACTAAGAAGGAAGGGTGTTTCGTTATTGACAAGGCTCTGTGCACTTCAGACAGTGGTGCCATGTGAAAAAGAGACTCTCCACAAGATATTACACAAGATTGGTCAACGGTACACCTAGGAGTGACCACATTACACCAATCTTAAAATCACTCCACTGGCTGCCAATTAGTTTCCGGGTGAAGTATAAAGTGTTGGTTATTACCTTTAAAGCCCTACATGGTTTGGGTCCAGGTTACCTGTGGGATCGCCTTCTCCCGTATAATCCACCCCACACAGTCAGGTCCACTGGGAAGAATTTACTTCAATGGGCCAGAACTAGGCTGACGAGTGTTACCTAGAGGACCTTCTCTTCTGCTGCTCCCAGACTGTGGAGTGGCCTGCCGGGAGAGATTCAACAACTTAGTAGTCTTCTTGAATTTAAGAGAGCCGTGAAGACTGATCTCTTCTGGCAGGCCTACCTAGTTGAATTTTAAGATGTTTTTAATCATGTATTAGTTTTATTTGTTTTTAATGTTTTATCTATTTTATGGTCTTTGTACTTATATTTATTGTTGTTCCCTGCCTCGATCCAGAGTGAGAGGCGGGTAATAAATAAATAAATATATTATTATTATTATTATTAATAATAATAATAATAAGTGAGCAGAATAATACAGAAACAGGTGGTTTTTCTTGTAAATCTGACCCAAAATGCTTCACTGTGACATAAAGGTATTGGAGTTTCTCAACGTACAATGGCATGATTTTGACATAATGCTAAATTATGGGTTAACATTACATGATTGAGTTGTGGACTCATGTGCAGCCTACTCCTGTCTTCTCATCTGGCATGGCATGAGGAGGTTCAGCTTCAGAAGTTCTCACTTCCATTTTCAATTAACCACAGGCGTTGCAATGATCTGTAGATTGAGCAATAAACATTTTCGATCTTTCAATTAACCACAGTTAATCTGAACCCTAAACTTTGGCTAATCTTAATTATAGTTTATTGAAGCAATGGTTTATTGAAACATGCCAACTTCAGCACCCACAGTCTGAAGTTGGGTTGATGCAGTAAATTCTAGTCTAAACACTGTTTTTGTTTGGGCACTACACTGAACTGCATTTAGCTAAACATTTAAGCAAAAACCTCATGACCATGCCAGAACAGAAAAAGGGGTCAATGAGTCCAAGGCTTATTTGCATACTATGGTTAAGTGTTTCATCTGAACACAGCCAATGTGACCATTCTGTTCCTGGAAGCAAATGCCTTTAACATTCTCAGCAGTCCAAATTATAGTAGCTGTTCCTTTATATCACAAGATAGGGAACACTGAATATTTTCTCAGCTGGAGGGAAATGGATAATATCTGTAGTTTCTCCAGCACACAGAATATAAATTTTACACTTTACAATATTTCTCAGATAAGAAGAGGATGAGTGTATGAGAATGAGGGAAGTTAGGGAATGAGTGTGTGTGCTTATGGGAGTGTGTGTGTGTGTGTTTGTAAGAGAGAGAGACTTCAAGCAGAACAGAAGAGATGGCTTATAAGCCATATATGTAAAACACACTTTATATACAATACTGCATCCATCTAGCCATAAGACTTTAGTCTGACCCTCAGCAGAAATAGATTGAAAAGAGTCACAATGGGAAGACATTAAGCGTTAAATTGGATGACATTGGAGATCCATGAACATATCTACCATTTTTAGGGTGCAATCCTATGCATGTTTAGACAGACCCTATAGACTATGTCCTGTGGGAGACCTGATTAATCCTTTTTTTCCTGTTTTTCTGTTGTAAATAAACCCTTATTCCCCTTATCACACAATCAGTAGCCAGCCAGGTTATATGCACAGAACAAACAGGCAGGATTTATTTATATTTATTAAAAAACTTATTTACACTTTAAGTAACTATTAGCAGCAGGTAATATAATCATTTATTTATTTAATTTTGCTTGATTCTTGTTTGAATGATACAGTTATAGTTTAAGGAAACAGCTATTTCCTTCCCTTTCCTAACAAAAGCCTGTTGCTAATTTCCTTTTTCCTACTTGCAGCCTAGTAAGCTTTCACAGACTCCAAGGTCCAACCCTGAACTTGTCTCTCTGGAATTGATGCAGGACTGAAGACATCTCCCCGATGTCCCTCCCAAAAGACACACTATTTCCCAAGACAAATGGTTTTCACCTAGCAATCTGGGTTTAGCTTCATGAAGTCTTTTTTTTTTCTGGGCATCAGTTTTTTCCTACATCATTTCATTCTTTTCCTCTCTCTTCCATTCCATAGCTCTTTCTCAGCTCCCCCACGTACCTCCTCATTCTTCCAGGCTGACCATAAGAACATGAGAAGTGCCATGCTGGATCAGACTAAAGGTCCATCTAGTCCAGCACTCTGTTCATACAGTGGACAACCAGCTGCTGACCAGGGACCCATAAGCAGGACATGGTGCAAAAGCACCCTCCCATCCATGTTCCCCAACAACTGGTGTATCTGGTGTATATAGGCTTACTGGCGCCAGCTCAGATCTCATAAGGTTATACTTGAAATTGGGATTTTTTTTGCTCCAACATGTATCACTTTACACTTATATTGAACTGCATCTGCCATTTGAATGCCTATTCTCCCAGTTTGGACTACTCACAATCCCTTTTTGTTTTAACCAGCCTAAGTAATTTGGGTGATCAGCAAACCTGGCCACTTCACAGCGCAGTCCAAATTCCAGATCATTTATGAGCAAGTTAAAAAGAATTGGTCCCAGTACAGATCTCTTTGGGACACCACTATTTACTTCCCTTCATTGGGACAATTTACCATTTATTCCTACTTTCTGCTTTCTAATCCATTAGAGGACCTCTCCTCTTCTTCCATGACTGCTAAGTTTGCTCAGGAGTCTTTGGTGAGGGACTTTATCAAAAGCCTTTTGGAAGCCCAAGTAAACAATGTCCACTGGATCTCCCCTGTTTAAATGTTTATTGACACTCTCAAAGAGCTCTAAAAGATTAATGAGACAAGACTTATCTTTGCAGAAGCCATATTCATTCTTTTTCAGCAGGATCAGTTGCCTTTGGTGATGAGGCTTCACCTCCGCAAGCCCAATACAGTACAAGATGTGGCAAAGTCACAATGAAGACCTTACATGCATGTGTGATTAATCTATAAACCTCCCACATCCCTAATCTGAGACAGATTGTATTACATGCTATATCATAGGCTGAAGAAATATAATGTTTCTAATGTTGGGAGACTTGTAACTGTAGCTGTAGGGGTACTCTTTGCTTACAACTTCTGCTAATTTGGCAATCTTATTTACATTTTCTCCACCCTTGTTGCCTCCTCCATAACCTTTTATGCCATGTGCAAAATTTATTAGAGGCTGCTACTTAGATAATTTTTCTAAAAGGCTCTTTTTTTAAAAAAATGGTTTTGTACAGCTTTTATGTTGCTGCCTGCATCGCTCTCAAGTAGCAGATTTTACTTCATGTACTATTTGATAAAGACAGTTTAGAATCCCCTTAGAATTGTTCAGTTTGGAAAACATCCTATAGACATAATTTGCTGGAGGCAAGTTAACATTGCAGATTAAAAGTTTACATGAAAACAATAGACAACCAAAGTTACTTTAAATTAAACTGAAAGGCGGGGGTGGGGAATCCCATTTTATTAGGCCTAAAAAGACTTGGCACAAAGTAGAGCATATTATCACATAACACTGCAAAGTATTGATCTTGCCTTCATTGTTATGCACAATGTTAGCACCCTCCTGTCAAACTGTTTCCCACAGATTCTCAGAAATTCCCTGCACATTTACTAGAATCTGACTGTTGGGCAATAGGTATCAGCAGGATATGGAATAAAAAGGAAGATGTTCATCCACCTGGGAGCTGTCTGTGCACATGGAAAACCCCAAAATGGGTGAGTGGTGGTGCTGCATTGATTATATGAGGCAGCAGCCACCTCGCAGCCATCACGGGGCTTTCCTGCAAAGCTGCGAAGAAAAAAAAGTCAGGGACTTACCCCACCCTTTTTTCTCCAGTGTGAGGTGAGTCCAGCACATCTGCCATCTATCCTTGCTCTGGAGTCATGGCAGAGGTGTGGTCAGGTGAATGGCAACCCCTGATTGGTCACCATCCGCTGGGCAGAGGGCAGGCCCAGCCGCTGAAACGCCACACTTTCGCTGCTGTGTTGGGATTAGCCACCGCCACCCCGACACAGCAAAAGCGCAGGGTTTTGCTTATTGTGGAGGCAATCTGCCGCCTTTTAGGCAACCCTCTGCTGCATGTAGAGGGAGAGGAACAATTTATCTCTAGCCTAAAAGAGCAATGGAACAAGATTGCTGTGGTGTGAGCCAGGTCAGTGGTCAATGTCTCTTGTGGCTGAGCTAAAGAGTCTTTGGTTGTTTATTTATTTGCATGTATTTAAATACTTTTGTATTACTTTTCAGTGCTGTAACCCTCTTAGGTTGGTTTGCATTGTAAAAATCATCATAAAACCAATTATAAGATAAACTGCAAAATTCACTAATATACAAGAATAAAACAATCCCCTCAAAAACCAGCAGTAAAATAGCAGCAATGGTTAAAATTACAACATAAAAGCCAGATCCAACATCAGTTAAACAATTAGAAGTGATTAGTTGTAAATAGCCAGGTCTTTAGAACCCATTTAAAATAGCTCTTGAGGGAGGCAGACACACTTCCCATGAAATACCGTAATGATGGGGCTACCACTGAAAAGGCCAGCCCATGGACCTTAGTGGTGGGCCTGTGAGCAGGTCCTCCACAGTCAAATGTAAGGACCAGGCAGGCTCATATATGTGCAGGGAGTCCTTTAAATAATCATTTCCCAAGCCATTTAGGCTTTAAAGGGAGAAAAACAAAAACAGCATTTTGAATTGGGTGAAACGTAAGGAACTGCCTTATACTGAGTCAGACTACTGGGCCATCTAGTCCAACATTGTTGACACAGACTGGCAGCAGCTCACAAGGACTGAACCTGGGAACCTCTGCCTGAAAAGCACTGAGCCATGCCCCCCCCCCCCTCCATGGATTGCAGAAGTATACGGACAACAGGGCAGCTGGTACAGAATCAGTGTTATAAACTCTGATCACTTCATCCCCACAAACAACTGGTCAGCTGCATTTAGCACCACCTGGAGGTTGGGATTGATCATTCTGCCATTCTCAGTTTTTCATTTTTCTAATTTTAAAGTCGATTCACTGAGGATTTTTCAGAATTTTTCCAGTCTTCAGTTTGGTGTGTCCCAAACTTTGAGTTTTTCTTTTTAAAGTTTGCATGAAAGTTTGTATAAAATTTTGTGTGCATTTCTCCAAATATATTATCTAATATACACCTTTTTTCAAGCAATTGGGATGGGTATTTTTTTTTTTTACATTTTCACTAGTATATGTATTTTTGTGTACCCTTCCTTAATAAACACATTTTGAGCATAGAATTCCATTGCAAAATTTGAAGTGTGAATTTTGAAGGACAACTGAGTTTCAGTTTGCATAGTGGTTTGAAAGTGCAAAGTGAGCTACAAATGTTGAACTAAATGAATTTCTCACATATTCAAACAATCTTCAAAGGCAGACCCACATGAGTGAGTATAGTCTCAATCCAGATCTGCAAATTTCCCACCCAGAGCACTGCCATCACATCTGGATTAAGGGCCAAACCAGTCATTACTTCAAATGTGTATGTAGCAATTATGCATTTTTAATATTTTACTCAAGAGGCAATGCAGGGGGCCCAATCCATATCTTGCAAAAAAAAAAAAAAAAAAACACCTCCTATGTAAGGTTCTGATCCAGATTGAGGCCCCTATGCCTATTCTAGAGTAAAAATAAAAAAGGGGATCAGAGCCGTTACACACACATTTAAAGTAATGTCTGTTTTGTCCTAAGCCTGAGCTTTTTTGCCTTTATCCATCCCCAAGCTGTCTCCAGGCAGGCATCTGTTCAAGTAGAGCAGCCTCCTCTTGGTGGCTCTTAGTTAAGGCAGCCATTTTCCCCCAATAGATCAGTTACCAAGAGCTGTGGTAACTTTCCTAACCATCCAGACAGTGTATGATTAGCCAGTTGCTGGTTAGGACCAAGGAGGGATTTTCTGATTGGTTTTGCCCTTCAACTAGAGGAACTGTCCCTTGTAAAGTAGGGCACATGCCCACCCTAGTTCTGCCCTTCTTGGAAAATATACTAGCACTGAATTAGTGGAGACAATTTATAGTTAAAAAGTTAGTTATAGCAGTTCAGTTACAGAAAACTAAATAAAGCTGTATAGCCTTCCTAGGGCTGGTTCTGCCATATAGCAGGGTGAAACAACGTAATTCATTTGGCACCAGCATGATGGAAGGACAAATGAGCGTAGGAATTGGTGTCCAAATATCTCCCCATCTGGCTGGACCTGACTCTGCATTAGGCAAATAAAATGGCAAATCCAACGGGCAAGTCAATTAGGCAGGCAAATAATCAAGCACAAAGGTATCACTCCAGTATAGGATCAGGTAACTAGGTGGCTTTCAGAAGAAAAGTCTGAGGGACAGGCAAGGTCCTAAAACAGGAGAGTAGTCAAACAGGATCACAAAGGACTAGAAATAAGACATTATTTCCAGCAGCTAGTAAGCTCTGACTGAAGGCTTATATAGCCAGAGCTTCCAAAGCCTCACCCAAGGCTCAGTTGCAGTTCATTTCAAGCCATCTAGCAACACTCCTACTCATGAGTAGGGGCTTGCTCCTGAGGAGTCCATTCCTCATGAGGAGCTCTCCTTTGTAAGTGAACACTCCTTCTCAAAGGAAGCCTAGTGGTCTGTCTCTTGAGACAATGATGCTCTCAGGGTCTAAGGTGTCACCCAGTCTCCTTTTCAGAGGTAGAGCTCCGCTCCTCCTGTGGGGTGGACCATCTCCCCCAAGGACCCAGGCTCACCCAAATCTCCTGACATGGGTGGTTCCTTGATATCAATTGTCTCTACCTCTATGGAGGAAGAAGATTCCTCTAGTCGAGGCATGACAGAATGGACAAGCAAGACTTTTAAAAGTGTTGGCCATAACAGAATGGGGCACTGTATGGGCTCAGCATCAGGCAACAAAATAACTTGATCTGTCCCTGGACATTTATTGTAGTCCATTGACAATGTCCTATGTCTTCCTTTCAGGATGTGATGGACAACGGGGTTCCTGACTCTTGCTAATTGGTTTTACAGCATAGGGTGTCAAGTAACTACTGAAATGAGTGTATTTCTAACTTTTATGCAGGTGAATGAAAATGTTGTGTGTGTGTATATATATATGGGCATTTCGGTTTTAGCAGCTTTTTAACTGTCTGGGCATATTGAAGGAGATGCATGATAAATAGGAAAAGGGTTAAGTGACCCCTGCCACTTCTTCCCTCTAAATTCCCCCTTCTAAGTGGCTACCCATTTTGAAAAATTGCACTGGGGATTAACTTACCATGCATATGCTTATGTTGTATAGTTAGCCACTGTGATTTTCCATGTTTTCCTATTTTCCACTGCAAAACATCAGAGTCCTTTTTAGTTCTGAGACAATATTGTAGAATTCTGTTTCACGTATTTAAGGTTCCCATATGTTTTCTTCAATGAGCCATGGATAAAGGAATCAAATGGGATCCACATTTCCTGAGTAGGTTGGAGATCCATGGTTGGAAGAAACATCCATCATGTTAAAACATGCAAAATACACAAACACGGAGAACCAAAGAGAGAGAAAGAGAGAGAGAGCCATCCTGCTAATAACAAACCTGGACAACTGGATTAAGTATTTATTTGAATGAAAATATAATATTGTTCAGTTTCTCAATGAAACCACAGGACAACATCAACATGGTTATTGCAAAGGAAAATTATGTGTTTGCAATTTTCTAGAACGTTCATTGTGTTTTAGCATACAGTGGATTCTGTGAAACATAGTTATCACTTATGTGGACATTCCACAAGCCTTTTAGGAATCAATTTCCACCCATTTTCCTTGCAGAGATAACCTGGGCTTTAAACACCCTGCAATCACTGTTGAATCAATAAACAGTTCACCTCCATTCTTGCAGGAAGAGACTGAGATATTTCTGTTTAAAACAGTTGCATCTTCCCTCTTCTGCCCCACCCACAATATTACCAGTATTTTTTTAAAAAAACTATTTGCATAGTGGTGCAGATTTGTCACTTTACAAAACCTGACTCTGTGATAAAATGCTTTCTGCAATCTATCCTTGTAAAGGTTTTGTCCTTCCATGAAACCAGTAGTACTAGAAAACTGTTCTTGGCTCATCAGCTACCACACAGCAAATGTTCATGTCTCTGCCATGACAATTGCCACAAGTTGCTACAGGTACTCTACTAGCACTGCATTCAATAGAGAGCCAACACTAGAATGGATATGAGCAATTATGTCTGCAAAGTGTCTTGCAATCTGATCACAATGGGTCCTCTCCCCATACGTTGGGGGGCAGAATGTAGCAACCCCTGTACCAATGCAAATAGATCATCTGAATGCCTCTGCGTGGTTGCAATGTTGGTGGGAAAGTAAGATTTCTTTGCTGCCATAACCACCATGGAGTAAGCTCTAAAACAGACTCTGGACCAGGTTATGTCTGTTCTTTTTCGAGTTTCATTTGAATCACGTCAATTGCCTGGGAAGCCATAGCAGCAGGAAATTGCCCTAGAGCCATCAAAAAACCATTTGGGTCCATGGCGACTCTCATCCCCAATGGTGGCTAAGAGTTGTAGCAAGTCTAATGCTCACCTGATAGCAATCTGTCCATGACAAATGGGTTAAAGAAAGCGTCTCCACAGCCAGGTCACCATTATCCTGCCCAGCACAAAACACCATGCCATGTATGGCCTGCCATATGAATGCAGCCTGATATATAAATTAATTAAAGGGAACCAAGTGGAGAGAATCAGCTCCCCAAATCAGAAGGGATTTTTCAAGCATCTCTTATGTGATAAAAAAAAAAATCAAATGGACCACAAATAAAAAAATAAAAAAAAAATAGAACAGAAGACTAGTCCAAAAACCAGCAAAATTAAGAACCATTGCTCTAAGCCAAAGTTGATCATTAGATATCCACGAGGACCCTTTTTGCCCATCACAACAACCTGGAGGTTTTTGTAAATCCTGGGTTGTCGTGAACGAAGCAGAAGTGAGCAAGTGTGCTAGTTCCCACCACCTTATTGTTCCCATCCAAGTGAAAGTAGCTAAACAACCCAGGGATGCTCCATCTCTGTGCTGTTCAGTGTGATGTACAAACCAGGAATTTGGAGTTGTTGGGGGACAGACAACCCAGAGTGGGAACCCATGCTTAAAGTCATTGTTAGGCCCAGCAGGAGTAATTGAGCGGTGGCTACCAGCATGCTCACTCGCACCCACTTAGTTGGTTCACAACCACCCTGGGTTTAAAATGTTGAAAAAATGTTAACAAAAAATGTAGTTTTAAAAGAAATCCCCCACACAACACAAGTAGTTTAACAAAATGATGATTTGTGAAGCTGGGTGGAATCAAAAGAACAATACATTTGAGCCCTCTGAAGAATAAAGTAAGCTCTGGGTTCATCATCCTTCCTAAGCCTACATGTTCTCATATGACTTGTTTCTCTTATCTTCCTTGTAGTTCTTGTATGATGTACGTGGTTGCTAATTTATTTCTATACCACACTCTTTATATCAGGGGTGGGCAACTTGTGGCCCACCAGATGTTTTGGCCTACAACTCCCCGCCCTGAGATTCCAATGCTATAGGGCGGGATACAAATGTTTCAATAAATAAATAGGCAGAATAGCCAATGACGAGGGATGAGGGAATTTGTAGGTCAAAACATCTAGAGAGCCACATGTTGTCCACCCCTTGGCCTATATTCTAGTACCATGAAAAAGTACCACCTCATTGGTTGTTGTATGAAACTGCCTTACACTGAATTCACAGAGCCCACTTCTACACTGGCTAAAAGTGGGGCAGGATCTACACCACTGCTTTATTGAAGTGCACTGACAACTGCTGGGGCCCATGACACATTCCATATCCCGTTTTCAAACCTCTTTCATAGTGCCATATCCTGCTTGGTGTAGATCTGGCCTGGGTCACTAACAAAAAAAAATCCCAGTCCTGCTAGCAGAGATCCTTTTTTAATTGGAGACACTGGGGATTGAATCTGGGACCTTTTCTGTGAAAAGCATATGCCCTACCCTGTGTTTCACTATCTGTCTTGATTGTTAAATGGGAAAAAAACCAATAAAAATTCTAACAACAATAAAAACAAAACCCACACCCACACTTGTTTATTTAGTTGTAAGTCCTGCTGTGTTCAATGGGACTTCCTATTAATTATGCTTAAGATTATAGTCTTAGAAAGGAACTATAATATAAAATGTGTCAGCTTTTTCTCTCATGTGGTCTATTTTTCCTTCAGACTTTACCCAAACTCATTTTACCCATGCATACCTATTTTATTACTGTTGTTTCTGCTATGGTGAGTTACAACACATTTTTTTTCTGAGGAGAACTTTGCGTTTTCTTTATGAGGAGCATATGTATCCCGCTGCAAGAAGAGATAGTTATGCAAGATCCGTCTTCACACAAGATGCTGACAGCATGAAATGAGGAAGCATAACTCACTTATACATCCTCTCCCCACACATCCATAACAAATATAAAGAAGCACATTATGCATTATCTCAATCACAGAGCTCCATCACACCTACTTTTTTTTCCTGGTTTTCCACCTCCGTTTCATGAGTGTGTCAAGCTAACGGTCCCTTTCAAGTGGGTTTGTGGTATCGCCACTGTACCGGTGAAACTTCCTTTCTCTTGTTCACTCTCCCACCCCACCCCACCCCTTCTCCTTCTTCTTCCCCCTCCAGTGATGGATGTGGGTGCCTTCCCCTCCCTTGCTCTGGCTTTGTTGTCTAGTGTTTTACTAATTTAACATTTCATTGGCTGGGTGCCATTTCTGCAGGCAATGAGCGTGGGGTCGGAGCAGCAAAAGTCTGTTCAACCAACTAAGCACAAGTCTGTTCATTCGACACGGCATGCTGGAGGAGAAGCGCTCCGCCCTCCTCTTTCATCAGCAAGACCTCCCTTCAAAGCACCTCCCCCAACAAAGGACATAGTGCAAGGAGGGCAATACACAAGGACAGAAAAGTGGGTTAATCCCATGTGGAGGAAATAAACCAGACTTTCCTCGCTCTAGGAAAACATGGTAAATGGAAGGGAAGAGGCGCGGTGACTGCAGGACAGGCACGACGTTATGTGAGTACCGCGCTGCAAAACAGCAAACCAGGCATGACGAGAGTGCGATAAAACATTGGTGTGATGGAGCTCACTATCAGGTGAATTTAATCTTCAGAGGTGATTATCCCATACTAAATAAAGATTGTATCCAATGTTAGTCTAACTTAAAGCCCATTCATTTCAATGGGTCTACTCTAAGTAGGACTAGATTGGATACAATCCAAATAGTGTTTTTATTCAAAAGGATAGCAAATACAGCATTTGTGTTGGGCATTTCAAGGTCTCTTTTTTACTAGGGTTAAATGAGAAGCAATAGGCATCATTTGCATAGAATGGGAAGTGTTTATTATGAACAGTTCCGAAACTGTGATCTTGTGAAAGGGTTTTTGGGGGGGGATCTTTCTTTTGGTATATCCTTCCTTTAAGCATTCTTCCTAACTTGCTGCCCCCATGACCCCCTCAGTAGCAGATACAATTCATTTTTGTGCAACGTGACAATGAAAGCTGCATAGTATATGGCGTTGCATATCTTTACTTCATTATTTCTTTATAGCAAAGGCTTGAAACTCTGATGTGTCAGAAGGAAGAGGTGCCAACATGACATTTACCACTGCTAATATGAATCTGATTAATTTCACAACAAGAAACATCAACTTAACTCTTTGCATCCTTTTATGATTGCCAAGAGCACAATCCATCAGAAAGTTCTGCTCCAGCCCCATTGGAATGACTAGAAACTTCCATTTCTTTCTTTCAATAGGATTGTGTCCCACTTCAATAAATCAGATGGCTTCAGCATTTAGCTTTCATGTGTAATTTATTATAGCTGCCTTTAAAGAAAGACCTTATATTAAAAATAAAAAAATCCATGATGATCAAAATATTAAGGAAACATTTCTTAGGGCACAATCTTATGCATGTTTTGACAGAAAAACATCCTACAACTTCCAGCAATGCTGAGAATTATAGGACTTTTTTTGGTCAAAACATGCATAGGATTGTGCCCTTAGTAATGTAAAACCGATGTATTTGAACAATTACTCTCAAAGACTGATGCAAGTCTCTTTAGGGAGCCACAGATAGGTACGTTGGGAAGCTTGAGCTGTTTTGATGAGATTTTTGTCTTGTCTCAGGCAAAACGTGATTACCTGTATTACATCCTCCCAATCAGTGTGCTACAAAACTTTCTGTGCTTCAAGCTGTGAGTGAGATCTTTTCATCAAAAAGCCAATGCAGGTCCAAGACATTTTGCTGCCTATGATAAAGGACAAGATGGTGCACCCCCCCCCCCCCCACACACCATGTACAGTATCCAACTCAGTTGGCAGATGAATCTTACTTCAACAATAGGGGATGGGACAGCATCTGCCACCACACCTGAGGCAATAGACTAGCTTAGGGGTGTGCAGAACATTTTCACTGCTTCTTCTTCACAATCTCTGAAGGCTATAGTCATAACATGAACCCTCTTATGTCTGGTTAGACCAATAGGTTTCTGTGGAACTTTTCTAGAAAAAGCCATTTAAAAATTGTGCCCTTTCTAACTGCCAAAGGCCTACTTCACAGTGTGATTATGAAGAAGATGATGCTCAACGTGATCTACAACCAAAGGATTCTCCTTTCCTCTACATTACAGTAATTAGGACTCATATTTTATTCTATATTTCTTTCCTATTTCTTTCCTATTTTAGACTCCCACCTTTACGTTTGTTTGCATACTGTATGGCTCAATTTGGACGACACAATAAACAACTGGTGTGGGGGAAACAATCGTCTTTTGTTTTGACTATTGTGTTATCTGAATGCTGCCATCGTCAACTCAGTGCTGATCCTAATCCACACCACAGTTGATTATTTATTACCATGTTGTGTGGGGAGGACCCCCTAGATGAACAACTGTAAAGTTGATTATGACCCCACCATTGACTATTGTGTCGTCCGAATTGAGCCTATGTGTTTCTCTTTGTCACCTTGAATCCTGAGGATTGAAGAAGCTGCTTTATACCCAGTTAGTCCATTTTTTTTGTCTAACTAAGTATTGTCTGCCAACTGCAACACCTCCCTGGTTTTCCTACCCAGGATTCATTCACAGCCTTAACCGCAGATGCTGAGGATTGAACCTGGGACATTTTGCATACAAAACATGTGCTCAGCCAGTAAGCTATGGCCCGGCCCCAAAACGGAAAAGGGCAAAAATCCTAATGAATCCCTTATTATCCTTTTTCTCCTTTCTTTTCTTCCCATCATTCCCTTCACTGTCAGAATTTAGATGGTAGCTTCTTGCGGCAATGCCTTATCTTATTTTGCTTTACAAATATTGCTCTGTAAAGTGCCATGTATACTGATTTTGTATATTGCTCTGTAAAGTGCCACGTATACTACCATGTATTCTGCTGTTACATAAATAACAACTACAACAATCTCAATCAGAGCAATGAAACCATTTATAAGTAAGTAATGGTCAATACATTATAAAATAACAACTGTATAGTATACATAATAGAACTCATATAATGCATAATATGTTATGCATAATTAAAAATGAAAGTGTCTGGAGTATGATCTAGCATGCCATTATGTGTAAATGGCCTATCATGCAGACTTCTGCTTACAGCTGCTAATGGAGAGGGTCAGTCAGTGGCTGGAAGGAAAGTCATTTGAGTTCAGAGGATGCTGAGAAGACTGAATCAGGCCCTTAACCACATTATTACTTGGTGGGCCACTTACAGCACAATCCTATCCATGTGTATTAGAAAAAAAGCCTCATTAAATTCAATACATAGGATTGCAGTCTTCATATTCTGTAGGGTTTGGATTTTATTTAGGGGGGCATCAAAACTGTAGCCTTGTATGTGTGTGTGTGTGTATATATATGACTTCCTATTACTACCAGAATTGGTTGGAAAGTCAAAACTGTGAAAACCACTGGAGAATGTGCCAAAGTATGTACTTGTAATAAAAATGTTTTTCATTAAGATTTTTTAAAAAATTCTTAGGTTAGAGGGAGCTGAAAATGTATTTGATCTATACATATAATGTTTCCCTTATGTATAACATGCACGTATAAACATTTATAAAAAGGTAGAGAAACAAGCCACAAGGCTTTGAACACTCTGGTATTTTTAAATGCACAGCAGCAAAACATCAAGTGCAGCTCTTTGATGACCTTGTGAGTGCAACATTCTCCTTGGAATAATTTCTGTTTATTCCTTTATTGGATCAAATTTAAAATGTCTGTGGAACCATTAAAGTGGATAAAAATAATCTAGCTAGAAAAACGCCCACTTTCAACTGTCTTCATGTAAAATATGGAAAAGGGTAAAATGTTTTAAAGGTACTAGGAAGGATAAATCGCCTTTTGCCAAAGTTCATCAGCCATTAAGAAGCTGGTGAGGTGGCTGGCATTTTTCTAGGACCAAAGCAATACAAATCACTTAAAACACCAGCAAAAATGACACACAAGGTCAAGGTTTTAAAGAAGTGAACACATGCTTAGGAAGAAAACTACAGAGGAATAATAATAATAATAATAACAACAACAACAACAACAACAACAATAATAAGGTAATGTGCCTGTTTTGTTAGTCAAAGTTCTGAATGAACTTTTGTATGGTAATATATAATGTGACTCCATGCTTTGGAACTAGTTTCATCCCTGAGGCTGGAGAAAGTTGTGTGCCTTATATCTCCAGTGCAACTTATTATTATTATTCAGTGTAATTTCTTTAATTAGTTGCCTTTACAAGATTGCCCTGAGTGAGGTACAAAATAAGCACAAAACCAAAAAACAACAATTTAAAGTACGATGCCTAAGGGAACAATCCAGGCCACACTGGATTGCACTTTTAAAGGCACAATTCTGTGCATGTTTAGACTGAAAGAAATTCTACAACTCCCAGCATTCCCTAGCCAGAAGTGGATTGCATATGTCTACACCCTAAGTCACATTGATTTCAGGGCTAAAGATTGATTGATTGATTGATATTTCTGAATTGCCTTTCAGCAATTCCAAGACCTTCCACTAGGTAATAAATCAATTTTAAAAACACTAATACATAGGAAACCCCAACCCCCACTAAAAACAGAATGAAATATACTTTTAAAAAAATCAACTCAGACAGCAAAATTAAAAAGCCATCAAAGAGGAGGTGAAACAAAGCCGTTCTTTACAGCCTGCCTGGAGCTAAGCAAAGAGGGAGCAAATCTGGCTTCCCAAGGGATAGAGTTCTACAATCATGCCCTGTCCCATGATCCCACCAACCTCTCCTCTCTTAGTGGTGGGACGCAGAACAAGACCATTTAAGAACATACTTAACTTTCATATTAAAATCAATGAGAGTAAAACTGCTTACCCCATTGTTGGTTTTAGTTTGGGTTTATGCTGTTGCTTGTTTCAGATTTCACATTTTTATTTCACATTTTTTCTGTGTAGTTTTATATTTGTATTGCCTGGAACACCTATTGGGCAATATCTAAATATTGTGAGCATAAATAAATGAAATCCTAGACATGTCTACTTAGATGTAAACCCCACTGGATTCAATGGGACTTACTCCCAGGTAGGGTAGCCGCGTATGAATCACCAAAACAGAGGGTGGTGATTTGCATAGGATTTGCAGAGGTTCATTATACGTATAGATGCACATTTGGAAATAATTATTGTAATTTGAATAGAAATGCAGTCCATCTCACCCTAGTGTTAAGACAGTGTCCAGGTGACCTGTGTGCCTACCTGTTCAGACTGTTGTCCAGGTAGTAACTGATGATGGGTAACACTTCTTACACTGGAATAGGACAGGACAGCCCTTCAAATAGAGGGCATCTTCAAATTGAGCTCTGCCCTCTGTAAAAGAGGGCACGTGACCACATCGTGCACTGAAGTCTGTGGATATAGCATTGAAGCCTTTGGGTGCTAATGGTAATACTGAATACAGAGCATGTAAGACTTCCAAGAAAGCAATTTCTGGGATTGTCATATTCCAAAAAGGAAAAAAAAAAGTGGAAGGAAGACATTAAAGAGTAGTTCTGTTTCTAGTATTATAAACTCCACTTTTCTGAATACTTTCCAGATCTCCGCTGGTTTAATTTCTTAGTCCCATCTGTTTCCCTCTCCCTGGCTATATTTGTTAGTGTTTCCTCAAGCAGCATGCTGTACTGCCCTTACTGTGCTGCAGGGAAAAAGGGGCATAGATTGATCATTTTATAGGACAGGAAAACGTTTATTTTGGGCTGGAGTGTACAGTGCATTTCATCGCTTCCTGTCCAGTTATAGAAAAACTTCAGAGTGTGTGTGAGGGCAGTGAGGGGGTGGGGGTGGGAGTGGGGGGCTGAGTGGGGGAGGGAATACAGCTGAGGCTGTTTTAGTCTAACAGGGAAAAGGGGAAAGCGGTAGCTATGTCAAGAGGGCCATTAGGAGGCTTATCTGTCTTTCTACCTTGGCACATGAAAGCTCCCAGCTCAGCATGCGATGTGTCAAATCTATCATTTGATATGTCAGGAACCATTATTCCCTCTTTTGTCCCCAGTTTTGACCAAAGGATGAAAAATTGCTGTCTTACACAGACAAAATTATTGCTGGGAAAAGGGCAATTCCGGCACTCCAGAGTAGGCCAAGGTGAAACACAGGGAAACTCTCCTTAGATTAGGTCTGGGTTAAGAGAATATTGATCTGTGTGCTAAAAACTGTTGATCTCTCTGAGCAGAGGATGACAAATGGTGGCAAACAAAAAAATTGAGTGTCTCCAAGGACATTCAAGCAGTTCTGTGAAGCTTGCTGGGGTTTTTTTTTTATTATCATTTTTTGCAAGTTATTTGTTTGCCTGGTTGCTGTTCCCAAAGGAATGAAACTAAAATACGCAAATATTTCACTGAAAGGAAATAGATATATTCAGAAATAATAATGTGCATGTAGAAATCTAGCCAGACACTGCACTGATGTGTGATTCCTAAGCATGAGCAACAATGTTTCATAACTGAAGAATATATTGCAACATATTTAAACAAAATATATATTATGCATAGTTCTTAGTTATGTGTGCAATACAAGTATAGAAACAGGGTGACCACCATCTTTTTAATGAATATTCCACTAGTAATCATAACAGATACATAAAATAGGACCATAAACAAGGCATGATAATGACCATAACTCCTGAGCGAAACCTACAGAAATCGATAATACGAATTATCTAAGAAGATGAGAGCAATCACTTTAGGTTTCAGAAAGCTGTTTTCTAAACACATCCAGAATAGTGAGAGTGAAAGACCTCTGTTGCAGTGAATAGCAGAAGCTCTTCTGCCTCACTGCTGTAATTGTGGAAGGATAACAGGCTGTAACTTGACCCAGAAACCCATACACTGAAAATAAGCAGAATCTATTATCGAATAAGATGAAATCTCTTCAGAGGGAGGGAGGTAAGTTAGTCAGTAAAAGGAGATAGGCAGGAAGCCAGGATTTACAGAGAGGCAGAAGAGGCACTTTTTATTAGCAGGGATGCTGTCGTCATCTGCCACACCCCTCAGATTTTCCTATGCCTCTGGAGTCTAGCTGCAATTCAAATGGTAGCTGGGGTGGGGGTGGGAAACAATATATTGTTCCTGTTATAATGTAAAATATTTTGATTTGGCTTGGTTTGTGCAATTTAAACCCACTAATTGTAGAAAAGTCTTGCTCCTAGCAGATAAAAACTCACAATGTGTTTCTTTATATGGATCAAGCTGCTGGCAATTTTGGATTCTTGTTGGGGGTGTGGCTATGAGGAGTATTATGATGATTGCCTGCACTACAAAATGCACCACTATACCACTGGAGATAGATTTTTTTTTAGCAGAGAGAGATGCTCGTGTGAACGAGATTAACTGACAGTGGGCAGTATCCTAAGCTACCAATATGCTCTCGCTATTTCTGTCATGCCAGCAGGACTCACTGTTAGCACTATAGAAAACTAGTGCTCCTAAAGTAACTCTGGAATAGAGCAGAAGCACTAATTTCTTTAACAGGAAGGAGCTCACTGCCCTGCCCCATTCTGGAAATTAGCATTTTGGCTCATTTCCATTTTCTTAAGGATCCACTAACTTTCCTTTGAGCTAGTGGTGAGTCCCATAGGTGTGTCAGCAGCATTGGATACTGTCCAGTGTATGTAAAGCTTTCCTAGAAGAATGTCTGAGAGACTCATCACATATTGTGGGTTTTAGGCTAACGTCTAAGAGCCAAACTAGACACAGTGGGGCAGCCCCATGTCACTTATGCACATGTTATATCCATTTACATTTAAAACAAGGACAGATGGCTTACTCTTTAGTTTTCAGTTCAGTTTTATTGCTTATGTTTTCAAGAAGTGCTGAAAACAACACAGTGTTGGCACCTGCCTGACCTCCAGAAGCACGGAGTTCCACAGGAAGGGGGCCACTACACTGAAAGCTGTTCCCTGAGTGGACTCCAGTCGGACCATCGCTCTGGATAGAACCACCAGCACAAAATACCAAAGAGAAAATATCCAGTATATTACAGAAGTTAAAATGGACAAATTAAACATAGATATTATAGATGTCTAATAATTTGGAGTTAACAAACTTTAATTAAAATTAAATTCAATAATACTAATTTCCAACTTTTTCCAAAGTGTCTGTTAACCATGCCAAGAATAAGACATAGGAGGCTAAAATTAAAATTTTAAATCAATCAGATTTCTCTTGCACAGCCTTTCATATCTGCCTCATTAAATCCAGCACGGACCTTAGCTAATGCCATAAGGAGAGTGAACAGTTTCTCAGAATCTGTACGTCCTTGTTGTAAAGCAGGAGTCTATCTTCTGGCAAACTGTGCCAATTTCTCTAAGCAATCCCCTCACTCCATATTGGATCTGTTAACGGAAGTGAGCTGTGTGTGTGTGGGGCGGGGGGGGGGGGGGTTGAAAGCCATGGACCATGGGGATAGGGCTGGGACCAGGCTTAGGAACATAGGAAGCTGCCTTATAGTGATTCAGATCATTGGTCAATCTAGCCCAGTGTTGTTGACACTGACTAGCATCAGCTCCTGAGGGTTTCAGGCAGGAGTTTTTCCTGCCCTACCTGGAGATGCCAGGGAGAGAACCTGGGACCTTCTGCATGCAAAGCAGATGCTCTACCAGTGAGCCACAGCCCCTCCCTTGGTGAGGCTCTTGGTGGCAGCAGTGCCACCCTTTGGTGCTGCTGCTAGTGTGACGCTACCTATGAAAAACCCCTAGGGGCCATATGGGGGAATTAAATTTCCAGATGCCAGCCCCAACCACCCAGGCCCAGGTGGCTGTTGTTAGCATTCTGGGTCCTTCTCATGGCTTGGGACATCAGCAGTGATGGGGACTTCTGACTCTGGGCCTGCACCCTGAGGTAAAGTGAGAGAGGGTGGATTTTGATCCCACATGCTCTTTTTAATGTAAAGAGTAGATCCATACAAACAGCCCAACTTAGTATGAGAATGGAACAGACACAAGATGGTTGCCCAATCAAGTCTGATTTGATGCTTATTATTATTATTATTATTATTATCATTAAAAACCTTAAATGTGTAAATGCAATAAACAGATGTTTGGAAACAAATGTATCATACAGGCTGTGGCTCTCTGTTGACGATGTTTATAATCATCCATATATCTATATTTGTATATATGATGTAAAAGAAAAGTAGAAAGCTATTTATGTATTTATTACCTTATTATTTTTCATATTTGAATCCGTACAAGCAACAGCATTAAAATTAAGGACGTAGGAGAACTCCCTAATGGTTTCAAATGAATTTAGATTTCTGTGAATTCAACCTGTGAATTCTGCAGCGGACCATCTTTTTTCCAAGTCACGCAGATTCTGCAGACATGTGGACTCTATATTATTATTATTATTATTATTATTATTATTATTATTGGGGATGTTTTTGCATTTGCAACTAGGAACAAAATTCTAATTCAAAAATCTGATTCCACCAGCGAACAGAACAATGGAACGAAAGACACCAGACAATCCATGAAACACAGATGGAACGGACCTAACAAAATCTGTACTTCCCTAATTAAACTAGACAATATTTAAAATTATTTAAAATCAATAATTTTATACAAATCAATAACAAATATACAAATATAGCAATGTAGGATCAGAATCAATACCAGCAAGAAAACACACACACAGACAACTGTAGGTGTTCTGCTGCTAGTGGTGGGTGGTAGCAATGAGGGTCGGATGTAGCAATGAGGGTTGGACAGTGCCTATAATACTATCCCCTAGCAACTGGTAATGAGAGGCATGTTGTCTCTGGTACTTGAGATTATAGCCATCATGACTATGTGAACAGCTCAGAGAGCTTCAGCTATTGGGTGGCAAAAAAATGTGATATTGGGTGGCAAAAAAATGTGATACACCTAGTAGCACTAATGGCTACTAGGTGTTCTATATATATATATATATATATATATATATATATAGAACACCTAGTAGCCATTAGTGCCCTCATCTTCCAGGAATTTGTCTAATCCCCTTTTAAAGCCACCCAAGCTGGCAGCTATCACTAGATATATGTCATATCAGCAGCTGAATAAGAGAGGCCACACCAGACGCCATGCCCAATCCTTCAGGAAAACAGGTGCATCTCCACCTTCTCCTGTAGATGGCACTAGCATGTGGCATCCTCTGCTCTATTGGTAGTGTTGTACAATGGTCTTAATGGTAGCAGCAGATGGTAGCCTCTAATTTTTTTCAGATATTTGTAGCATACATCAATCCCAACAGCAGGAACAACAACTGAAGCTTTGAGCTTTGTGATTCTAAACTCCGCCATTTTCCCTGGGGACAAATAATCCAGTTGATCTATCTGTATGCAAAGCCTCATTCAGTAATCTTCCCCTTGCCTCTTTACTAATGTGTTCCTTCTTGCCTTAAAATGTCTAGCCATAATAATCCTTCCCTCCAAGACCATTTCCTTCCAGTCACACTACATAAGAGCAGGCAACCACTTCCAAACGGCCCACATCCCTCACCTCTGAAGTAGTTGTGCATATGAGGAGGTGGAGCTATGCAAATGAAGCAGAGTAGTAGACCCAGAGAATCAGCAAATGTTATCTCCTCAAAAGGTTAATGGCTCTCCTGGTTAGGTACTAGGTGGCAAAGTCCAATAAGAGCTCTATAAATATTAATCTTTTAAAAGGAAGCTAGGATACACCACTGGCTAAAGATCCTGTTTTGTTGTGATCTAGATGTGTTAAACAAGCGACTTATGCAAATCTGGGGTGCGGGGGAGAACAACGCATACAGATTTCAGTGCACCAAAAATAATAATAAACTTTGTGAATCAGGCCTAGGCTGTCAGACACTGGAATATTGTCTTCCTCGATTGGAGATATTTAGCAAAGATCACATTTTGACCAACTGGGTAAAATGTTTTCCAGTTAATGAGACTAGTTCCATTGCAAACAAATGAGACAGAAAGAGAATACCGTTGAAGTAATAGGCAAACCTCTCTCCCTGACCAACCCCCATCTCAATTTGGAATATGTCCAATCTTTTCATGCTTTCTCAAGAAAAAGTGTGATTTTGCTCAATTCCTTCCTCCTCTCTTTCCCAAGGGGCAGGAGGAGGGAATGGCAGCAGGGAAAGGCTGGGCATTGCTAGCACCAAGGTGAGCTTATCATAACCTGATCCTAACTTCAAAGGGGAAAGGGAATTGCCTTATCAGGCAATTCACATGGGTTGCTCAAACTGGAGGAGCCTATTGACGAATCCCAATCCTGAAATTTGGTAACTGCCCTCTATTCCATTGCTAGTGTTTTCATTAAATCAAGAGCAAATCTTTTGTCCGGGAGCACCACACCATGCTGCTAAAATGACTGAGGTCCATGACAAATAAAAACTGATTACTAGCCGTTTTATTAATATAGCATAACCCTTTGTTATTAGCAAAACCTTTATAAAATGCAATTGTTATATATGAAATGGGTCAAATTCCAATCACCATGTGGAAATGAAAATAGATTCTGTTATAAAATGAAATGCCTACCAGCATGTTTTGAAGTCTTGGACATATATCTTGTAAAACATATGCTTCAGTCCCACTGAAGTCAAAGAGCTCCATCGCACCAGCAATTTAGTGTGCTCTTGCCATGCCTCGTGTGTGGATGCCGTGCCTGTCCTGCTGACACTCCACCTGTTCCCCAGCCTTTCCTAGAATGCTAAAAGTCTGTATTATTTTCCCTAAGTGCATTTAATGCACCCTAAGCCTCTGTGTAGTTTTACAGGAACTGGGGGCTTGAATGGATTCCATCAGGTCCTGGCAGGGAAAAGCGATCTCTCCCAGCAGCCAGCTCCAAGCCTCAATATAAAACCCAAACCTTGCATCCCAAGCTCGAAAGCCTTTTTTAAAATCATGCAACACCTGAATCTCTGCAGAGACAGGATTGTACTCCCTCGATGCCCCCAAAGAGGCAAACTAAAGGGTCGTTCCATTTTTGCCTGGCAGAAAGAAGGTCTGGTTGAAGTGCTCATCTAACAGGACCTGACTGGAGTGAGAAAGAGAAGAGGTGGAGTGGAAGAGCAAACAAGCAAGAAAGCGAAGGAGCAAAAGAGTAGCTATTCAGGTGAAAGGGATCATAAGCTTGACGCGCTGGTAAAAAAAACACGGAGGCAAACCAGGTGGGGAAATAGGTGTGATGACGGTCAAAGAGCCATTTTCAACAAGTCACTCATGTCAACTGATAGCTTGGTCAGCATAGATTCACTCGGGGCAGAATTCATAGCGGGATGACATGAATCTCACTAGCTATTTGGCACCTGGTGCAATAAGGAACAGAGCTTCTAAATTCCTTCCCCGTGCAAATGGGTCTGAACAAAGGCAGCCATTTCTTGTTTCATTTCTCCATCATTCTTTTGTTAGCTCCCATATAGTAAAATTAAGCTCAGTTGTATTTTAATTCCATGTTTGCTATTAGATTGAGCAGCAGCAAGGCTTGCAACTTGACCTTCATAACTGGACCCAGCTTCCAGAAGGAAGGAAAGAAAGAAAGAACTGAGATTCGTGTAAATAATCTTTCTTATTTTGACAGCTGCTCTCAACACTTAATCTGTCTCTTAAAAATGAAAAAGTACAGTTGTGCCTGATGTTCTGGCTGAATTTTGGATATGATCTTTTTTTTCATGACTCTCATCCTGCTCAATGTTCAGTTTCTATCTGCAGAGATCCATTCTATTAGAAATGGAAAGAGCCTACTTTTGCAATTTAATAGCATTTGCAACTCCTACAGCAGCAGAGTGACGACTTTCTGATGAGTCTCCTAGATTTGGGATAGCCATTTGCCTGAACGGCATCAGAATGGTTATGGCTCAGTTATTCTTGTATTCACATATGGAATATTGGTATGGAAAAGGGCAGGGATGGCAGGTTATACCTTGAAGGAAGAAGCCAAGAGTAAATGGCCTCCAGCAAGCAAGCATACAAAATGACTCCAGGAGTAGCTGTGGACTTCATGAGTTTTCCCTCTCAGTGACAGATGTATGTGCCATTTGAAGAAGCGGGATGCGCCACACATAACAGTGTTATGATTCACATACTACCTTTCATATATCTTCCCATTACTATTCTTACAGTTGTGTAAGAATAGTAATGTGAGAAATGTTCAGGGTACTTGAAATCTCGGCAAAATACACTTTCAATCCATGTATCAATAATAGACAAAGCACACTGGGCATGTAAGATGCTTTGAGACACACACAGCATGCCAGCAATCTCCTCTGAAGATTCTTCTATGGTCTCCTTCCCATGCTCAGATCCCTTCCCACCTCATGAAGTGGCATAGGAACCATTTCCGCATGGTGTGATCCCAAATGACTGGGGCATGTGTTTACATCAAACAATGTGGCTGGGCAGTGGGCACCAGTCATATAATGTCTTTTCCATTGGGATGGAGGATGCTGATAGGCCATGAAAGATCTGTGCAATTGGCCCTGCCCATGCAGTTGTTTAAGGGTGCAATCCTTTGCGTGTTTAGACAGAAAATAGTCCAACGAGTCCCACAGTTCCCCAGACAGATATGCTGGGGAATTCTGGGAGTTGTAGGACTATTGACATAATGGGGAATCAGTTCTCACATCACTGTGACAGAAGGAAACCATGCCTGGAGGTGATTGGAGAATTAGGTGTGTGTGTAAAGGAGAAGTGAATATGCTGTTCTGAAAGTTGTATAGAAAAGGGAATTTCAGCAGGTGTCGTTTGTATACATGCAGCGCCTGGTGAAATTGTTCTTCATCCCAACAGTTAAAGCTGCAGGAGCCCTGCCATCTTTTGTATCTGGACACTCTAGTATAGATACAGGGCCCATGTCCTCCTTTCCATATGGTCATCCTAATATTCTTAGACACTACAAGCCAGAATTTTAAAAAGTAGAGGAAGACCTGTACATAAATATGAATCTTCAGAGGAGTCACGAAGTAGCCTGAGCCTCTCTTAGCATGTCCCTACCCACTTCCTAGGGTGGCTCATCCCATCTCACACTTTGGGATCCATAGTTCACTGTACATAATACCATAGTTTTAAAGCTGAAAGGGCTGCATTGTTTCCTTTCACCCATTTCCTTTTAGTCATTCAGCATTTAAAAAACAACAACAGAGGACATTTGAATCTGCATGCTTAGGAGAATTTACTTCCCCCCCCCCCATATACATTATTCAAGAAATGTAAAGCCTGATGAGAGAACCATACATACATCACTGCCATGTAAATGATGGACTGCAGCTGCCCATAGTTTGGTCACTCAGTGCTATTTTGAGTTTAGAAGCGGGGAGAGGGGGAAGGAAATATCATCTGGGCACATTATATGGTAACGTACCCAATTTTCAAACGTAGGATGGTATTTGATAAATGTGTATAGATTTGCCTAACAAAAGTGGGCCCAGCAGCAGACTTTGAATAATGTCCAAAGAGAGATGTGCACGTAAGTCCTTAAAACAAAAGGTTGACTGGCTTTAAAGGAAGCACTGTGAGTTCTGGTTCACACATCTCCGTACCTCACTTGATATCATGCAGTCATCAAATGTGCACATGTATGCAAGCTTACCCTGCAGACTTGTACGTTTCTTCTTGTGGTGAAAACAGCAGGTGTATAAGTGTTTATGGAACGTCCTCCCAAGGGAGGCTAGGTTTGCTCCCTCTTTGATGTCCTTGCACCAGCAGGCAAAGACCACGTTATTTAAGAAGGCCATTAGCCTGTGTGTGGGGTTTGATGGGTTGGGTGCTGTTCTTTAATAATACTTTTTTTCTGTAATTGTTATGCTTTTATTGCATTTTAATGTATTGTTTTAAGCTATTTTAATTCTGGTTCTGTAAGCTGCCTTGAGTGCCATTTTTGGTAGAAAGTTGGACATAAATAAAATAAAATAATAAATACATGTATGATTTTCAAAAGGCACAGAAGGTGGGATTGAACCTCACCTCTCCTAGTGTCATGTCCCCAAGCGGAAGGGGGGTCGTGGGGTGTTTCATGGCTACTATGTTTTAAAACAGTGAAGGATACAGTCATCACTCATCCAATGTGATGTTTACTTCCACTTTAATTTGGCAGCTCTAACAGAATTCACTCATTTTCTGGCCGAAATCTAAAATGCATTGGACCAACCATTGGATTCTTAGACTGTCAAAAGCTCCACCAATGCAAATTAAAAACAACAACAACAACAACAAACAGTCAAAACATTATATCAAGGATGTAGTAGCATTAGTCCACTACGGTTGACAGATATTGTGTGCAAATGTTTAGGACTATGTTTTCAACCAATGCCTATGTGAAAAATAATATGGTATGTCTTCACTTGTTTACATTATGTAACAAATATTTTATAGAGATTCAACATTCTATAAAGTTAATGAATGCTCAAGATCTGAAAGTGTGAGAAATTAATTTGTTTGTGTCGGTTCATATTTCCTCACTAAAAGGAAATGAAAATAACCATAACATTTTCAGTACAGATTCATTCCAATGCAACCTAGTAGATGACTAAGACAGTGATACTATACACACTTTTCTGGGAGTAGGACCCATTGACCTCAATGGGACAAAGCATTAAATTGTAAGTTACTCAGACCCATAGGCTTGCACAGCACATTTCATTAGGTGGTGCCCCAGGGAATTTTTTAAAGGTAAACATCGATTGAATATACAGTCATAAAAGACTTTTTTTCATCAATCAAAGTTAATAAAGTAAAACTTAACTAAACTGTATTTTTTTTATCAACAACTAATCTGTACTTTAAAAATACAAATTTTAAAAATGAGACCCTGAATACTAATTTTTTTACTGTAGTGATAACTAGGCATATATAAAGATACAGTAAATTCTTACCATCTTTAAATTTAACCAGATAATGGCCTAATCCAAACTTACCAAAACAGATTCAGGTTTCTTGATCTTCCTGTCCTAAAGAAGGACATGTCCTAAAGGAGACTCCCCCACACCCTACCAAGTTACGAAGCACCTTTCCAATTCACCTGAAAACTGCATCCGGAAACACCACCATGGCAGAGCTTTCCAGTGCAGCAAAATCAAGAACACCAAAACACATTTGCTCTTTTGTCCCAAACCCGCTCCACTTGCCCCCGTCAAGGTTTGGTTTTATTTTGCATTTTAAAAAAATGGAAATGGGCTTCTGGCAATGAAAAGCTTTTGGGGAGGGTCGTTTTTATACATGGTAAAGTATTTGGAAGCATAGCAAACAACTTGCAAGCAAGTCATTTTGTGAAACGCTAATGCTGTGACCCGATACATGCTTACTTGGAAGTAAGCTTACTGGATTCATGAAAAACACGATGGGATCATGCTAGAGCAGTTTGACTACATAAAATGCAATTTTCTTTCACAACACAAACCAAACTTCAGCCAAGCCAGGGTTTTCTTGGATTTTATTTTGGATTTATTTTCTTGGAGAAAGGAAGGCAAGAAACCCCTCACTTGGATCCCCCCCCCCCGCCTTCCCTGCATGTGAATTCTTGGATTTTATTTCCTTGGAGAAAATAAATTTAAAAGCTTAGAACTCACGTGTAGGGAAAGGGGGTGGGGGAGAATCCAAGTCAGAGGGTTCTTGAATTGTATTTCCTTGGAGTAAATATAGCCCAGAACTCATGCAAGGTGGGGATGGGGGGAGTGAAGCTAAGTCAGGGCCAGGGTTTCTTGGAGTTATTTATTTACAGCCCCACAGGGAAGGCAGGGTAGGGGGAGCCATGTCAGGGGTTTCAGGTTTGTATTTTATTTTTAAAAAATTACAGACCTGCTGGGAAGGCGGGGGAGCAAATGCAGAATGACCGTGCAGAAGAGGTTCTTGATTTCCACCTCCTCAGTTGAGAGCCATGCAGGAGGGGCTTCCCAAACACTCTTTGAGGCCAGGAGGGAAGTGTGGGCGGGCTTAGGGCACATATTTCGGAAACAAGGACACGTGCACTCTAAGCGCCCCCCCCCCCCGTGCTTCCATCTGGGTTTCTTTTTTGTCAACATCCCAGAAGAGCTGAAACAGGCCTTTTGCAGGCCCTGGGGGTGGCAAAATTTCTGGATTGGGGGGGGGGATTACAGGATTTCGCCCCAGACCCAGATTAGGTGGTGCCTGGGCACCAGGTGAACCACACGTTCGTATGCCAATGCTCAGACCCAATAGTCTGAGTTACCTGATGAGCATTATTATTCCCCTTAAAATACCTTGTGGGTATTTCCCAAAGGTGCAGATTTCTGCTGCTTGGTTTTATCCTGGTTGTGTTTTTATATTGTGTGTTATTTTGTGTTTTTAGATTGTGGTTTGTTTTATATTTCTTAAAATGATTTCATGGTTTTAATTTTTGTGAACTGCCGAGAGAGCTTCAGCTATAGGGCGGCATAAAATGCAATAAATAAATAAATTCCTTCTGCTGTAGCTCGAACAGCCCACCTGCTTCATGCATAAGGTGACCATATGAAAAGGAGGACAGGGCTTCTGTATATTTAACAGTTGTGTTGGAAAGGGAATTTCAGCAAGCGTCATTTGCATGCATGCAGCACCTGATGAAATTCCCTCTTCATCACAACAGTTAAAGCTGCAGGAGCCCTGTCCTCCTTTTCATATGGTCACTCTATTCATTCCAAGACCCTGCCTTGATGCATCATGGTAGAGCAGGTATCTTACTGAGATTAAGGGGCTGGGCACAAGGTGCTGACCACAGAAGTCAGAGGGAAGACAGATGTGTTAGCACCACCAGGCCTCCTATCCATTTCCTACCCAAACCAGACACAAATTGGCCCATACTGGAGGAAAGAAGCATCAATGAACCAAAATAATTGTCCATGTTTTAAAATGAAGGGAAATGGACTGTGGCTTTTTGAATAATAATAATAACAACAACAACAGTAATTTTAAAAGAAGGACATATCTACCCTTGGAAATATTTCTTATTAAATTTATTTTCATTATAGAAGCTGCAGAGGACGCGGGGGGATGTGATACAATTTCTGTAGGAACTACAAACCAGAATTGGTAATGAAATCAAAAGTACATTTCCAATATGTGCTTTGATTCTATGGTTGGCGTTATGATGGCTTGCAACTGATTGATTAACGCCCCCAGAGACTATTAGACCAGCTGGGTATTGCTAAAACACCATGGGGGTGCTGCCTGTGTGTACTGTACATCATTTGCCAATGGGAAGTACAAACGCCCAGCTTATATACTAGATGAGCTATTGCGCAGCTGCCTTATTCTCAAAACATACACACCACAAAAATACCCAGATTCTGCACCAACAAAACCACCAGAAAATCAAATAAATAGAGTTACGCAAATGTCCTAAATAAAATGTCCAATGCAGCTGCTTTTTTCCCCTTCGTCTTCTTCTTTTAAGCCCTCTTCAGGGGTGGAGGTGGAAGGGAGCTTAAAGTCTCCTCTGTTGAAGCACCATGATCCTGATACAAACTGAGGCTGTACGCACTTACACATAGGTAAAGAGATCTAGCATGCATAGCTTCACAAAACAGAACATTTAGTTTAATCCCAAGATTCACCTTCTACATTAAATGAAAACATTTTAACAGATTTATTATTAATATGAGGTGGTGGTTGTTTTGGGGTTTTTTTTTAATAATGCTTTTCTGATTTTTTTTTTTATGCTTGGGGAACTCCCTACTAGAAATTTGAATTTGTTTGTGAGCCAAATGTAAAATCCCACTGCTTACCAAGTCATTTTAGTCCCCTGTACACAATTTCAGCATGAATCTAGGCATTAACCTTCTTTGCTTCCTTCACATTGGCTTAAGTTTGTTAGGGCACAATCCTATGCATATTCAGGCAGGGAAAAAGTCCTACAACTCTCAGCATCCCCTAGCCAGCCATGCTGGGGTTTCTCCCTTAGTTCCAATTATTAGTCATTTTCTTTTTATCTGTGTCTAATTTTACCACTTTTACTTTTGTAATCTATTGAATTTTTCTCTCTGTTGTATCAGGATGACCCAGGGTTGCAAACAATAAAACTTAACTGAAATGAACGTTACGACTAAATAAAATTGTTTGGGTAGGGAGTACCTTATCATTCTGACTAATAGCGCTGATTGGTGTAGCAGTCTCATCCTGGAAAGGCAACACTGCTCCTCCGGTTGTGCAACACTCCTCACCAACCTTTTTTCCCTTCACTGCCAGGCTGTGGCTGCCCCCACAATCCTGGCTCCCCATTAAGAGGAGAACTTGGATTGTGAGTGTATAATACTAGAACCCGGGGTCATCAAATGAAGCTGATTGGTGAGAGATTCAGGTCAGATAAATTGGTGAGAGATTCAGGACAGATAAAAGGAAGTATGTCTTCACGTAGTGCTTAGTTAAACTATGGAATTCACGACCATAAGGTGCAGTGATGGCCACCAATTTGGGTGGCTTTAAAAGGGGGTTCGATAAATTGGAGGAGTAGGCTATCAATGGCTACTACTACAGATGGTTCTATGCTACGTCCAGTATCGGAGGCAGTAAGCCTGTATACACTAGTTGCTGGGGAACATGGGTGGGAGGGTGCTGTTGAACTGTGTGGGTCACTGGTCAACAGCTGATTGGCCATGGTGTGAACAGAGTGCTGGACTAGATGGATCCAGCAGGGCTCTTCTTACGTTCTTCATGGGGGGGAAACGACATTTAGAAAAACAAACCCAAAAACTGCCTGAAAGGAACCTGTAAGCCTAAAGACAGAGAGAGAGAGAGAGAGAGAGAGAGGCAGAGAGAAGAAACTGGAGATCAGATAGACTGTACAGATGTAAGTCAAGTCCATGGCTGAGTTTGTCAGTAAAAAACACAATCTAAAAGAGGGGAAATGAAAGGCACAAGAAGAGAGGGATTTGATCTGCTAAAGCCCCTGAGAGCTTAATGTAAGTATCCTACATTAAGGGGTGATCAGGGTTTGTAATGACCTTTTCCAGCTTCAGAACTCTCATGAAGAAGAGAGTAGCAGGGGCCTTGAAGTTGTCCATCAACAGTCACCACCTGGACCACAGGTCTGAGCAGTCACGCAACTCACTTGGAGCTTTTTTCCATGAAGCAGTTGTTTACCAGTTTTTAGATGGTGTTGTAACCGTCCAGTTTTGCCTCTGTATTTTAAGGGTACTTTCCTGGGTTTCTTTTTAGAGCAAGGAAAATGGGGTAGCCATATAGTCCTACATGACACAACAGAGGAAGGCCTCTGGTGGAAGGGCGTAAAGTTCTCTTTATCCCTTCCCCACTTCGGAAACCCAACTCTTCCCCAAGAGGCTCCTGTTCCAGGCTGTCTGGACTCATTAATAAGAACACTCCCAGAGGAGGTGGAGATGCATTACACCATTTTGTAACATGTCCCATTCCAGTAGTTTTTTTTAAAAAAAGTGTGACCTGTTTTACTGGGGCATGTGACCATGTCAGTGGGACCACACCCAGCCATTGTTACATGGATTGGCTGTGACAGCTCAACCATTATCACCAACAACTGTCAATTGTTATTGTAGCTGAACCTAGAAAGCAAATAAAGGAAGATTAGCTCCAGACATAATGGTAACATTTTGAAATAGTGATTGTACAAAGACCCAAAGGGACAACTATTTACTTTTGTTTGCCAGGGATTTCCCCCACCCAATCACTCTTTCTGAGAACTGTATTAGCTGCTTTTGCAATGGGGAAAGCTTCTTTCAAAAGGCGTTCCCCCCTTCTTCTTCTTTGCCCACTAGTATTGTCACATTCCCTAGTCGGAAAGCACATTATCCGTTTAGTGATCCCCACTGTAAGGACTGCCACCACACAGGCAGGATAAAAGTATCAAGGGGCTAGCAGCCCAACATTATTCGTTGCTCATTTTTGTAGCTGCTAGTGTAGGCATGTGTGTGATTGTTAAGCTGTGAATGCATTGAGATCCTCCAATTACAGATGCTGTGGGAGTGCAAATGTTATTAATTTGATTAGAGTAATGTCACTTATCACAGCCACCCCTGCAGTAAATAACCCAACGAAATTCATGCTGTTTCTTTGGATGTGGAGAAGGAATCTCAGGGACTCAGGAGATTCAACATGTACTAGCTTTTCCTTTCTTCCTCCTTTCATATTTGCCATAATCCTTTTTATTGAGTTTCTCAACAGGATACAAAGGTAAAATGAATACCAAAGAAAACAATCAACTGTAAACTAACAAAGGCCTCCTCCACACGGGGCGTTTAATGAGCCTTGAAGGCTCATTATAAATTTTACCTACACACGAGCGGAGCGCAAAACGGGCGTACAGGCGCGTTATCTCCCCGATAATGCGCATTTTCGAACGCGCGTTAAATAGCGACTTTTATTTTGCTCCGGCCGTTAAAGCGCATTTTCGCTGTGTGAACAAGCGATTATGCGCATTAACTACCTGGAAAGCGCTTTTTGGGCATCTTTTAATGCGCTTCGCCGCTTCTCGCCGCCTCCCGTGCAGAGGGATTGTGAGTAAATGCGCCTCCGCGATAATGCGCATAATCGCGGAACCAGGCGCAAAGGCGCATTCTTGTGGAGGGGGCCAGAGAAACCTCATTTGGATTTGAGACAAAAAACATATGACCAACTCTTCAACGGGAAATTACCAGAGCATGGACAACTGTCGCCAGGCTAAGCTGATAAACCTAACCTGATAAAATGCCTCAAATGCCAATCATGGATCCAGGAGCACTCCCAAGCTCCATATCTGATCTTTCATGGAGCATGTAACCCCTTCCAGAACAGTTTGAACACTACTCAACTGGCAAGATGAACCACCTGTTAAAAGTACTTCCAAGTTTTCTGGATTTTGTTTCTGTTTATTGGCCCTCATCCAGTCCACTACCTTGCCCAAGCACCAATTTAGGACATCCACTGCCTCACCAGAGTTAGATGACAAGGAGAGGTGAAACTGGGTGCTATATATATACTGATGGCATCTTAGTCCACATCCCCAGCTGACATCTACCAGCAGTTTCATGTAGGTATTAGGTATTAATTATCACAGGGAACAAAATTGAGACCTGCAGAACCCTATGATATAATTGTCACAGAACAGAGCCATAATCCCCCATGTAGGAATGAAACCACTGTAGAACAGTGCCCTCAACGTCCAACCTAGACACCCACTCCAGAATGATACCATGGTTGGTGGCACTGAGAGGCCCACGTTTTTGAGAGGCCCAAGAGAACCAACAGGGTTACATTCCCCATCTCTTTCTTGACAAAGGTCATCCCATAGGACAGCCAAAGCAATTTTTCTCCCAAAACTGGTTTAAAGCCAGACTGAAATGGATCTCGAAAATCACTTGCATCCACAAATGCCTGGAGTTGACCAGCACACAATGACACAAAGGAGAAGGTTCCCAAAAAGCAGTCCATACAAAAAAAAATAAAGGAACCATATATTTATAAGGTGGTTATAATTCTTATTAATCATTATTAATCATGTGATGCTATATCCCTCTTGTGTATTTATATCTCATAGCACACACAATGACATCTGTTGAGCTATTTTGGATACTTCAGAATAAAAAGCAGGAAATAACTCTAGAAAAGCAGTAAATGGAATGAGTAATGTGCCCAAACAGTTATTAGTGCAAATCAGGCAAGATATGGGCAATGTTACCTTCAAAGTGTCATGTAAACCCACCAAGGGTGTGACCAATTCCCATTCAGGGTCAGATTTTTCACACTTGAAACAGCTCTGCTAGGTGACATTCTGAAGATGAAATGGAGAAGGAAAATAACAGTGGAGGTTCAATAATAAGCCCTAATCCATGTCCAGTCAGATTCAGCATAAGTCCTTCTCCATTTGCATTCCAACTGCCAGCCCACTTGCTACATTGTGTACCAATTTGGTTCCAAGGTATACTAAGGAGCCAATTTGGCTCTGCTAAGGCAGAGAGGCCACTTGGGTGCAATCGTGACAACTGCCTGGGTAAACTCCAGGCAGTTTTTCCATGCTGTTGTGCTTTTTCATATAATCTCTAACAATGCATTCCTCTGTATGTTTACTCAGCAATAAGTACTGTGTCCAATGGGGCTTACTCCCTAGCTGTGTGTGTGTGTGTGGATTTCAGCCTAAACAAGCTTAGTCCAAGAGGTAGGTAGAATGTTTGCTGTGTGAAGTCTCGATGGCCTTATAGGCCCCTTCCAACTCTACTATTCTATGATTCATCGTTCTCTACCTTGATGTCAGCTTACGATGCAATCCTATAAATGTCTACTCAGAAGTAAGCCCCATTGAGTTCAATGGGATTTACTCCCAGGTAAGTGTGTATAGGGCCAGATCTACTCCTTGTATCAAATCATTATGAATGTGGAATAAAATGTAGAAAATAACACTAAATGTCTTGTGCCCCAATAGTTATCTGTGCACTTCAATACCACTATAAAGCAGTAGTGTAGATCTAGCCTAGGACTGCATCCTTAGTGCAAATTGGAGCATTTCCATTGACATACCCCAACAAACTCTTCATCCTTAAAATTCAAACATTCACTTATGTTTTTGCATTTTACATTCGCAGTCTCCATATTAATCTGCTTTCATTCAAAGTAAAAAGTAAAGAGCCTGTCCTAGAAGTTCATCAGACTAGCATTTTATCGGTACTGCCCACTTATGGATGTGCGGTGCGCACGTCTTTTAGATGACAACGGCCACCTCCCATGCGCCTCCTGCTCCTTCCTCTCGTTTTTCCATAGCAAAATAGACCCCTTGTAATCCGACTTTTTTTAAAAAAAATGGAATGTGCCGCATTCCCCTGCTGTGTGCAGGAAAAGCAGCGCAATAAAAACAGCCTCTGAATGGGCCACGTGGTCTTCGTTTACTTTCTCTTTCCTCTCCGGGGAGAATGAGGAAGTGCGGAGAAGCGACAGTAAGAAAACGCGATTTTCACACCTGTGATGACGCTCCTAAACCAGCTAAGCCTTCACCAAGCTCTGCTCGCTCTGACTGAATGGAAGCAGTTCTGTATAGCAATAGAAACAATCACGCTTATGATCAAACATCATGTGTCCTTGACTGTGTAGTTCTCTCTTTGAATGCAGTCCCCTCCCCGACACGCACGCACACACATTGCCAAGGGAAGGTGATCTGGATTGGGAACTAGGAAGGGAGTAAGAGGGCCTTTGCCCCTGCTATAGTCCCACTCTGGACTGGGCCTCTTTCATTGCCCCCCTCAAAAACCCTTGAAGTGAATGGAATTTTCATTGCAGTGCATGTTGCAGGAATGGGGGTCTGTCCTGGTTTGATACTGTAGTGGTGGCAAAGGGTTGAAGCAACCCTATAACCCCTTGCTATGGTCCAAATCCATGCTGGCAATTTATGGGGGGGAAATCCTGCATTCAAGGCCAGAACTTCTCAGTTAAGGTCGTTTCATGTGTAGTTTGGCTCTTAAAGGAACAGTTCACATTCCCAAAAATTTCGGTTTAAACTACAGGCTAATAGATTCGAGGCAATTCTTAAGACTTATGATGCCCAAGTCTGCAAACAATCGGCTTTCCACACGGTTAGAACTTCCACACTACAAATGATGAGGGAATTTCACCAGGCGCTGCATGCATACAAATGGCACCTGCTGAAATTCCCTTTTCTAGACAACTGTTAAAGACACAGGAGCCCTGCCCTCCATTTCATATGGTCACCCTACCTAATCCATTTCCCCATGAAATCATCTTCCTTTTCAGATCTTTTGCTAGCAAGGAGTTGTGATCTAACTCACTTTAATTTTAAACTGAAATAAATCTGCTGCTAAAATAATAATCCACAGATGAAACTTTATTTTAAAATTTTCGTGCAGCATTTCAAATAGTACAAAGTGCTGCTTTATCTGATAGAATGCACATATGAAGAGTAATGTAAGAAAGTAAAAAAAAATTAAAGGACAACTTCAAATTTAGCTTACATTTTTATATTATTTTCAAGAATTCTTCAGTACAATCAATATTCATGGGCCTTTAACTGTGCTGGTTACTTATGAAAATATCTTGTAGATGCCTCTGCTATTAACAGTATTACTTAGTTTCAGATCCCTTCTCCCTGTAGTGGTGACACTGTTAGGAATAATATTTATTACATTTTAGATGATGACAGCTAGTCTAATTCAGCAATCATTAGCATTATATCTTACAAGTTCAAGCCTTCTATTGCCCCGGGGACATTTTGAAAAAAAGCTTCACATTGACAACTATGTGCAGCTTTTTTATGGCACTTATTCTTTGTACAGGATGTAACATCTTTGCTAATGCATACAGAATTTTGAACTTTTCAAAATGAATGTATTACCCATCTATGTTTTTAAGAACCAGTGGAAAAATGTACCTATATATGTTTTCTAAATGTAGCTATACAATAATTCAATCATAAAAAAAAAAACTGCCAATTTAAAAGATCAGAAGACAAGGCTTTCTCACTTTGGTCTAAACTCCTGGTCTAAACTCCACAAAGCCAGGAAGTTGGAAGCTAAGGCTGATGCCTGAACTGACATGCCCTGTGATCAGGCATGATGTGCAATGTCACAAATTGTGTTTGCTCACAACTTACCCTCCATGCACCCACACTTTTCCTTGGTCTTTCAGTCCCAAATCCAGATTAGGTTTGAGGAAGAAAGATTGGTTATGCAAACCAGACATTTCTTTCTGGCGCGTGCAAATTCTAGGAAGGTTGGCAAATCCATTTCAATTTCATTAAGGTTGGAACACACAGACAACCAATTTCCTTTTAACCTTACGGAACTCTTGTTTTACTGATCACCTTATCTATTGGAGCCATAACTGTGGCTCCAGTAATAAAATCAAAGAGTTGGAAGGGATATAGACCCATTAGCCCAACCTGATGCCCTCCAGATATGAGGGACAACAATTCCCATTATTCTCAGCCAATGGCCATGCTGCCCAAGAATGATGGGACCTGCAGTGTAAGACATTTGGAGAGCCCCACAATGAAAAGGAGAGGAGGAGGACAATGTAAGCTGCCTTGGGTTCCCTGCAAGAGGAAAAAAGGCAGGATATAAATGTAATAAAAAGTATAAATACAAATAAAGGTGAATTGATCTATACTAGATATGGTGGGAGTTGTAGTCCAATGCAATTGGAGGCCATCAGCTAACCTTAGAGGCTGCTTTCTAATTTTTCGCCCATCTGAGATCAACTGAATGAACCTTCTTAATAATATGCTGCTTTCTCTTAGCTGCTGCCTGACTTTATTATTTCATAGGATTGATGCATATAAGATTACACCTTATACTAATTGTGTCTTACTGCATACTCAGTATAACCAAAGGCATAATGTGTATGCAATCTAGTAGAAGAGGAATTCATATCTACATTACTAATGTATTTTTAAATTTGTGATAGCATAATAGGAAATCGCTTCAGTAGTTTAGTTTGGTGAGATTTCACACCCTCCTCCTCTTTCTAGATATTCCAAAAGTGTCAAATTTTTCATTAATAAAATGAACCCATCCATATGCTGGAAGGTTTAGTTTCATTTAGTGCCTCTCTTTGTATGCATGCTTGTGTTTGTAGAAGTTAACATCCTGTCTTCTGAGCTGCTGGGAATTACTACTGGCATGTTTTGACTCATTATCATGAATCTTAATCAGATGATGAAAAAAATTAGTTCCATCATCTGATGCAGGTTTGGGGCAAATGAGTCAAAACATTCCCTACAATTCTGAATGAAACCATCCCTGTATGATGTCCTGAGCAAATCAAATTGACCACTTATATACAATAAACTTATCAAAGATCCTGAGAGGTGGAATCAACATGTTATCACATTGATATGGCATGGTGCTTTAGGATTTCAATGTTCCTGTGAATTGGATGGGAATAGCATATTATACAGGCTTACCAAAAAGCCAATTTTGAAAGGTTATTTTCTTCCAAATTCAGGATTGGTGACTGTGATCCTTACCTCTATAACCTTAAAATTAGATGATGGTTATGGAATTTATGTGAGTTTATCCTTGAGAACTGGCTTAGATTTCCTAGCAGGTAGCAGGTCAGTGGAGGTACATCACAACATTTTCCAAGGTCTATACTTGAGTCCTGTAGTTCTCAAAACACAACTCAAGTTAGTGGTAAATTATATAGCCTCCTGCACAGTTTTCATGTTATGCATAATAATTCCTATTATAAACCACATTGATAATGCATATAGCACAAACAAAATCATTTGGTTGGGAGGATACCAGCTTTCAAGTTGCAGTGCCAACTCTAAGAAGTTTGCTGGTTTGGAAATTCTGCAAGTTTCAAGTTGGGGGGGGGGAAAAAACTCACATAGAAATGCAGAGTGGGTTTTGAGCTGTGGAGGTGGTAAGCTATGACAACATGAGCCCCTTAATCCTCCTTGAGATTTTCAGTGCATCAGCTTCAATGTGGTAAATTTTGAGGACTGGAATGATTCATTCGTTTTAAATGCAAATGTCTTCCATTAAGAAAGAAGCACAAATCTTAAGGCAGAGGTGGGCAACGTATGGCCCTCCAGATGTTTTGGCTTACAATTAATTACCATCATTCCTCACCATTGGCTATGCTGGTTCGAACTGATGACAGTTGTTGGCCAAAACATCTGGAAAGCCACAAGTTGCCCACCCCTGCCTTAAGGGTCTGATCCAACATGGCATTGGGCATGCTTATGTTTATTGATTTCAGCAGGCTTTAGCATGCTTAACTCTGTGTTGCATTGTGGGCCATATATATAATTAAGAAACACTTTCCTCCTACATGTGGCTGATATTCCTCAACCTAAAGTGCAATCACTTGTGAATTGCCAAATAACAAAACAAAACAAACCCTGCACCACCCCAAAAAAGAGGCCAAAAGAGGACAATGATTTGCATAATGTTTCAAAATAATTATTATAATACAGTCCATCTCACCATAGTGCAGAAGATTGTCAGGTAAGGGTGTGCAGAGCGGATCTGCTCCTCCCCGAAAGCTGGTCACTCTACAAAAGAGGGCAGGGCTCCTGCCACTTTAACTGTTGTAATGAAGAGGGAATTTCACCGGGTGCTGCATGCATACAAATGGCACCTGCTGAAATTCCCTTTTCTGTGCAACTATTAAAGATACAGGAGCCCTGTCCGCCTTTCCATACGGTCACCCTAACAGGATAGCCTTTTGAAAGAGAAGACAGTCCTCTGCCAGTCCTTCAAACAGAGGACTGACTTCTGTAAAAAAGAAAGAAAGAAAGAAAGAAAGAAAGAAAGAAAGATGGATAAAGGCAATCCACAAGGTGGAAGGGGACAGTTTGCCCAGCTTCCTGCACTGCCCTTGTGCATACGGCCTGTCTGCACACAGTTATATCTGCACTGTAAAAAAAAAAAAAAAAAAATTAAAAATCCCTAACCTGGCAGTTGCTGTGGACACTATCAGCAGGCATGTTTGAAAGCAGGAGCTATGACGATTGTGCAGTTTACAATGCATATTCGAAGCCGAGCAACTCTCATGCAATCTATAAAAAAGACCTTCTCATAAATGTCTTCAGAGAGGGTCTTAATTGCTGCCTGATTTACTGCATGCAGAATACCTTCCCCTTTTGTGCTCAGAAGCATTTTGCTGCAGGAGATATCTTTTTTCGTCACACTTTCCTAGGCCAGCTTTGCATGGCTGGCATGCAGTTACGAGCTGCATAATTGGTGACACAATTCTGCACCCATAAACATTATCAGTTAATTAAACTTGAAATGCATCTTTGTTCCACAACACGTTTTGTCAGATTGTTTTCCTTATTTATTTATTATCATAAATTTTTTATTTTATGACTGGCACCCCTCAGCCCTCCAATAATAATAATGTAAATCAAAACATAAGATTTTAGACTTCATGCAATTTCCTTTTGGTCTGAAAATATGAAACCAGATGTTTCTGGCACGCTAAAGATGCTTTTCATCTTTCTTTTTCTTTTCTTTTTTTTATAGATTTGCTTGGTGCAGTCAGAGTAAATACATTTTTAAAACCAACTTATGGAAGTTAAATTCCCTTTGTTCGCCTGGCTGTAGTCTGGTTTGCATTGCTTGCAACAGCAGTGAGAGCCCTTTCAGATAGCACACTGGATGCCATTGAAGAACTAAACATATGTGCCTCAAACCACAGACGGCTACAGAAACCGTATTAACAGCAGACCAATAGGTTTATGATACAATTTAAGACATTATGAACTCTTAAACGCTACGACTTCGCAAGCAGGCTAGTAGAAGGATGTGCTTCGGTGCGCTGTATAAGTGTACAGTAGCTTGCTAACTCAGTGCTTTTGTCCTCTTCTTATGGTCCCCCAATTTTGGTCAGAAGGAATTGCCCTTGCTATTTTTGAATAGTGAATCCAATTTCAACAGACATTGCATCTAGGCTTTGGGCGATCACTGAAAGACCTAAATATTCCCAGGTGGGCCTTCCATCAGTAATAATAACAAGATGGAGTGGATTTACTGATACTGTAAAACATACAAAGCAATAAATGAAATTGCAGTAGGCTGACCAGATAAAATCCAGGTCAGGGTTCATGTAACTTTAACAGTTGTAGAGAAAAGGGAATTTCAGCCAGAGTCATTTGTATGCAATTAGTTCCTGGTGATATTCCCTCTTCATCACAACAGTTAAAGTTGCAGGCACTATACTAGAGTGACCATATACAAAAGAAGGCAGGGCCCCTGCAACTTTAACAGTTGTGATGAAGAGGGAATTTCACCAGGAACTAATTGCATACAAATGACACTGGCTGAAATTCCCTTTTCTCTACAACTGTTAAAGTTACATGAGCCCTAACCTGGATTTTATCTGGTCAGCCTAAATTGCAGCAAAGTGGGAAACTTTGTAGGATCATTGACATAGCAGCACTCAGACTATCTACCAGCTCACTGTCAGTAGCTCTTGAATTGTAATGTCAGTAGACAAAAGCAGTGTGTTCATGCGCACAGCATTAGGGTGCCTCCATGCAAATGTGTTTAGGGATGATTAGTCTGTATTTGAAGGGCTGGCCTTCTCATGAGGTAGACTGAGGCAAACGATTCAGGTGGCAGAGAAGGAAGGGTGGCAATTTTGCAGCTCCCTCCTTCCAGGAGGGGCTGCTGCTGCAACTATTATCATCTCCAATGGATGCTCTTGAGAGCCCAGCCAGCTGGCCTTCTCCCGTGGCATTTGCTGCAGCAAAAAGGTGACCAGTGGGTCTCTCTGGAACAGCCTTCCGCCCTCCTAGCACTTGTCTCTGCTTACCCAATGTCTCGAGAGACCAGACTGAGATTTTGGGTGAGCCAGTGTAGTGTGGTGGTTAAAGTGTTGGACTGGCAGTCAGGAGATCTGAGTTCTAGTCCCCACTCAGCCATGGAAACCCACTGGGTGACTTTGGGCCAGTCACAGACTCTCAGCCCAACCTCCCTCACAGGGTTGTTGTGAGGATAAAATGGAGAGGAGGATTATGTATGCCACCTTGGGTTTCTTCCCAGTGCCACATCTTACAAGATGAGATGGGGGTTCCTATGTCACCCCTGCCAGGAGCTCACAGCTCTGAGTGTGTGTTGAGCTAGCCCCCAAAAGCAATCTGTGAGCTTTTCTAAATGAGCTATTTATAGCATGTTCATGATTGACCACTCACAGAAGTTTACGGATCTATTACACAATGTTGTCAGTATCCCGCGCTATCCCCTGGAAAACATGAGTTTCAAAAACCAGATAATGTGGAAATATCTGGGAAATCACTTTCACTTTGTGTAAACTTGGCATTGTGCTACAATTATGCCACTAGATGGCACTGTCTCATTAAAATGAATGGAGCACATAGAGAATGCAGAAAGAGGAAGTATTCAATTTCAAACCATGTGGCTGCCTATGTAATGGTGCCGATCATAATCCCAGAAGGAAAGTGGATGCAGAAAGCCCCAGTACAGCAGCATGATTTTTAAAAACAAAAAAATGTAGAGAAGCTCTGTATCTTGCCCATGAATCCAGGGCCTTGAACAGCACGCATCAGGAACTGTCAGTTACCATAAGTGCTCACCTGCCCTATCTCTTACTTGCCTTTTCCACACATACCTGCCAGAATGGAATGTGAGCAAATTAACCTGCTGACTGATCTACAACAACACTGTACACTAGTTTCAGGGCAGAGTAGTCACCTAGGCCAAGCTGGTGACCAGCCAAACAGTGACCAGCAAAGTGACCTATGTCTGCAAATCTCCCTTCAAGGAAAGAAATGCCTTGCAGGAATCCTTCTCATAACAACTTCTCATAACAACTTCCTGGATGCACTGAAAAGGGAAGGAGGGTTGCTATCTGAAATGGCAAGAGGGCTAGGGGGCAGGCATCCAAAGTTTATATAGTCGCCCTGGCCCCATGCCATATGTGTTGCATGCATGAGCATGCACAATGTTACCATGTCTTACCTCCCCCACCCTCAATTGTATCCCCTTCACCAAGCTGAGCCAGCACACGAGAATGAAGATCTTTGCATGTGAGACAACATCTGCATATCGGCCTATTCCAGAAAGGCTATCAAATTTTACTAGCCTATAATTGGGTGGGTGGTAGATTGTTTGAATGATCTAACGACATGTTTACAGCCTACACAAAAGTGCTCGACCGGGCCAGAATCTTCCCAGCAGTGACCCATAATGACATGTCATCCCTTGTCTCTCCACTAGGAGGCAGCAGGGCATGTCCAGTGGGGCTCCTCCCATTGATTGGCAGTGCTCAAATGAATGCTTCTATAAGGTTCAAGGAAACCTGCCAGGAAGCTTGGGAGGAGGGATATAAATGTTGTTTAGGGGCAGGGACACCCATGGGTCCTAGTAAGTCATCCAAAGTGCCCTGGAACTCCTGACTTTCTCCTAGCACCAGTGCAAAATAATCTCCAGCAGCCAAAGATTACAGGAAGGAGTGGGGAAGATATTTTATGAAGCAAGTTGGCAGAACCAGACAAACCTACATAGGATTTTGCTACTCATCAGACTGAAATTTGTATACATCTCCACCGAGAAGCAAACTGAAATGGCCACCACCACATTCTCTGAGGCATCCAACTGGCTGTGTCCCTACTTTCTTCTTAATATGTGACCCTAAGCTGTGCTACTGCAGCATCCCACAGAGTGTTTTTGACCATTACTGTAAATAATTATTAAGGAATAAACATTACAATCCCTGAATGGCAACAGGACCTCAAGAAGTTTTCCTTGATTATGAAATGTTCCATCAAGCACATACTGTTTAAATTTAACATTAACCACATTCATTCATCATAAACACATCACTTTTGCACTAAAAATAATTTCAATCTGACTTGTATTATATAAAAAATGGCTGTTTATCTTGTGTGTGTCACATATATACTGAACATATAACGCACATATCAGGAGTGGTTCTTAAAGTTTTGAAATACTCCAGAACATAGACATTTACAGGTCTTTTTTTCCTTGTATTTTTTTTCCTCTTTAGCAAAAGTCAAATACAACATAACAAATACATCCTGTGAAAGGCTTGGCATAGTGACTGGCCAGATACCTGCATTATATAAATCCCCATGTTGAGGAGTTTATGACATTTTAGTTAAGAGCTTCATTCAGTTTGACGATTTTGGCAGCAGCCAATTATGACATTAAACAGGTCATAGAGTTTAACCTAAGGCCTTAAATTATTTCTTTCTTTCTTTCTTATTTTGAATGATTGATTTCTGCCTCTCCCCTCCCCCCACCAACCTTGCACCATCCACCCATTACGTACAATGTTTGAAAGGCTCTCACCCTTTTCAACTGCTCTTTTTACATGTAAGCAGCGATGCTTGTCTTTTATTTCCCAAATGTCTCCGGTTATGTAAAATAATCAATAAAAAGCAATCAAGACTTATATGGGTTGATACAATTATCTGTAAAGCCACAATTGGAGAATACAGTCTGAATCAAAATTGTATGAGAAGGCAAGGGACAATGGTGGCAGGTGTCCTGCGGTCTTTGAGACTCCATTTTCCCAGAAACGAAAAGGTCTCCATGTTGGCCAATGAGAGACCCATGCACCTGGCTAATGATCAAATTCCATAGTACTATGATCCACATTAGTTGTGATGGCTGGGCAAGAAACTTTTGATGGATTGTGGTTTATTGGTAAAGCAGTCTGTCTCTCATAGTGCCATTCTTAAAACCAATTCCCAGAATATAAACTGCCTGAGGCAGCCAATTCACCTCACCACACCTCACCACCCCATAGTAGTACCACCTCTGATTCTGTCTCATTTTTCTCTTCAGGACTGAAAGGATTTCCCAGAGTGTGGGGAAAGAAGTTTCAATGCTCCTTCACCAATGATGACTTCCATGAATGGGTACAGTATAACTCTTGAATGGGCTAGCGCCACCCACCATGACATCCATTATGTAAGAGCACTATGACAATCTCACCACATTCTAAATGTGCCCACTGACTCAGAAAGAAAAGATGTTCCACATGTGCAAGACACAACTGACCAGTTTAATGAGAGTCACAAGATACGAATTTGGATTTAGCAATTTCTAGCGTCTAGATTTCTGTTGTTCTTTAAATATGCTTGTAAACAAAGCTGCTTACTGACCACTTCTATGGTTCATTTACCAGCTACTATATCTATCCGATGTTTCTTCCCTTTACATTAAAAGTTTGCCACCCTTCATCAATGTTCTATTGACAATAATGGGATGCCCCCATACACGCAATGGAGGCTGCATAGCACTTGCAGCCTTAACCATTAATTATGTGGAGTAATGGGCATACCAATACAAATTCTAGCACATGCCTGTGTGTGTACTGTGAGAATCAGAATTTCTACAACAATATTTATTTATTACATTTCTATGTGGCCCACTAGCCGAAGCTCTCTGGACAGTTCACCGAGCAAAACGTGAAACCATATAATACAATGACACAGTATAATATAATATAAAAACCTTACTTATTTTTTTAAAGGAAGGTAAAAGCCAGGACTGCAAAGATCTAAAACACACTAACACAATATTTAAAACTGTAGGAGTAAAAAACCCATGCAAAATAGGGGCATCCCTTAAGATCTCTGTGACTACCCCTTTCAAGTCTAGATTTCTGCAGTGTACACTAGAGGGAGCTGTTCTTGGAGACTGTTCAGCTGCTGCAATTAGTGCAGAAAAGAGTATTCTGCCTTCTTTACAGAAGTGGGTTTCCAGGAGCACATTACTCCATTATCTGCAATGGCTCCGTATTGTCTCTTGGGCATTATTGAAGGTTCTGGTTTTGTACAGTAAAGCCATGCCTGAATGGCTTTGGTCTCATAGACCTTACAGCACGGCTGGACATCTTGTGGCCCTTCAGGCATTGTTGGATTGCAAATCCCATCAGCCCTAGCTAGCATAGCTGATGGTAAGGCATGATAGGAGTTGCAATCCAATAACATCTGGAAAGGCGCATGTTGCCACCCCTGCTTTAGAAGCTCCTGGGTCCTTTTTTACCTATCTCCGGGATCTACTTCCAATGACACCATCTTTAGAAAAGGTCCAGACAAATACAGCATCTCCCTAGTCGAGTTATGGAATTACCCTCTTCACTTCAAACATCCTGAAATCCAGGCATGAATACAGTGCTTTCAGTGGCATGGTTAAGATCAATCCATTTCTCCTGGCTTTTCTTCTGGTTAAGCCAGAAAAAGGGGAAGGGCAGGTTGTGCGTCCTTTTGCAATTCTTCGCCAACAACAGGGCAGCCCTCATACCTCCTGGGTCACCCCAGGCACTGCAGCTCATCCCTTCAGTCTCCCTCATTCAATTTGGTAAGATCAGATGAGCAGCTATAGCGTCATAGGTGACTCGAGGATCTTTCCTAAGACTTGGGGATCTTTCCTATGAATCTAAAAAAGAGCCTTTTGACTCTTCTTCCCAGCATTTTTTTTAACCTGCCAGTCTCTGTACATAAATGCAGGTCATCATCCTAATGGACACTTCAAACCTTGTAAACTGGCAAAAGTAACTGAATTGACACAATGTTTGATGTGGAAAAAATGTGTACTGTCAGCCTTAACAATTATACACAAATTTGTTTTGCTTTTTTAAAATAATAATAATAATAAAAGTTCTGCAGATTTCTATAGAAAAAGTAAACCGTGCTTAATGTCTCATTTTATTAACATGGTACGAACTTTAATTGTAAGCAGTACGTTAATTATAATAGGTTATTCTTTCTTTCCCCCTCTCCCTCCCCATTTCCCCTTTGAATCTTTTGTGCACACCTATACTTTTTTTATGGACAGTACAAAGTGTGATAATAGATGCCCTATAAAAGTAACTAGTGAAATTTTGCATTAGGATAATCTGTCACCCATTTCCATTTTTTTTCTTTCCCGTGGAAAGAAAGCATAATCAAAAGCCTAAATGACAAAGAGTTGACAGTAAGATTCTGTAGTAAATGATTCCAGAGTCGCTGGCCTGCGGAGATGCCGAAGAAGTCCCCAGCAGACCTGATTAATTCCAGTTTCTCCAGCTGCCAGGGGAGCAGAGGCTAAGCAGTTTCACAGAGAGGAGCCTATTACCACTACTAGGCTGAAATAGATCTAATCAACTCACAGCCGCTCAAAAGAAAACTTTACAGGTTTAGCTCACTAAGGCAGTGCTTTAAGATGACTACAAAGGATCATGGGAGTCTGAAATCATTTAGTCTTTATTGCAGCTTAAGGATATATTTTTTTTCTGCTGTGTGGTTAGACCGTGTTAATTTACTGAACGTGACAATGACTTCTCAACTGTGTGACATCATTTGGATACGGCCCCTATTTTGTAGTTATTTCTAATATTACATTTCATCCTTCTCTTGCCTTCAATAAACCCACTCCCCCAATAAAGTTTATAATAATTTGCATTGTGCAAACTATTACACATCTCTAAGCTAACTTGTTAGTAGAGAATGATTAGATTGCAGTGACAACATGAAACAATTTGGCAATGCTTTTGAAAGATGTGGCAGCCATATCTTTCAAATACAAAATATGATACTGGCATTGGCAACAATCCAAAGTTAAAGATGATCAAGTCCCATTTATTTCATTGACAGAGAAGGTCAATCAGTGAGACTTCAATGTGCTTAAATTTGGCTGGTCCACTCTCAATTTGAACAGATCAAAAATAATTTTCTTTTTCCACACTGACCAAATAATTTAAGGTAGCCTTCGAACCATGTATGCTGCCAAATGAGATTTGAAATGGGATATTTTATGGGAGAGGAGGAAGTGGGAATAGATGAGACAGACATGCCAAAGTTTCAACTGAAGGGAATGCAATATTTGTAACTGGTGGCTGAGAAGTTTTCAGAATGTTCACTGGTAGGTCAAACCCAGGATACTCTTATGGGAGACTCCATTTCATTCTTTCCCTCAAGCCCCCTATTCTGTTTTGGTTTTCATTTTCTCTCTCTCCCAACATCCAATCAGCATTCTGTGCCCACTGGCTCTGAGCACACTAGGCTGTTTTTGCCTGCCATCTCCTATCCCACACACTTTTAAAGATTTTTTCCTAAAGATGCAAACCTTGGGATTCTTCCAAGCCTGCTGATACCTCCCTCTGTTGCGCGGATGGTGCCATTTTTGGCTATGTAAGGAACCACATTCTGAGAACTGAGCTTGCTTTCAGTATCCTATTAGTATAGGATATCTATTCGAACAAGCAGCATTGCAGGCATGTAAGTCTCTCTCTTTTATATTCAATTTAGAATACAATGGAAGTAAAGAGGATTCTTACTATTTTAAAAGATTTTATTTCCTTACTAGCTGATATACCCAGTGTTGCTCAGGACCCCTAAGGTATATGTCTGCAAGGTAATCATCTTAAAGTACTAGGCTGGTGCTAGGCCTGTGAGTTCACTTTTAAATAAATTAAATTGACCAAGGCATGCTGAGAGTTGTAGGCGTAAGCTGAGGCTAGAATGGAATGGTGGGAGGGGTTAATGGCAGTTGGAAAAAGTCAGGTAGAAGAACAAAGACAGTTAGTGAGAGGTCAGCCAAGTGGATGCTGAGTTAGGATTAAGAGATAGTGACCTAGTTTGCTCATAGTGACCTGGTTTGCTAACCCATGCTTTATTTAAAATCAGCCACTCTATATGCCAGTACTACACTTCCCAGCATACTTTTGGTGGCCCACAAATGTCCGCATCCTCTGAGAGGCACTTTTCTCCTTGCTGATGCTGCTCCTCAATAGACCATTGAGGAGTAGCATCACCAAGGAGGAGAGGTAAGCAGCTGTCAGTGAACATGCCCAGCTCCAGCCAAACCCTGTTGTGACTGCCTTGGCCCATGCATTTCACCCATCAAGCGCTCCATCAGGAGCCTGTACTGACTGCAGGGGTCGGCCCGTGCACTTTCCCCCTTCGTCAGGCCTATTTCTGGGCATGCCCCTTCCCTCTTATGGACAAAGGCCGCACACGCACTTCCCCCAGATGCTGAGAAAACAGTGATATCAGGACAGGGGGCCTTTGAGCATGTTCAGAGTTTGGCCTCTCAAAGTCATGCTGTTGTATCTAGTTATGATTTTAAAACTACACACAGCAGGTGGGAGGAGGCAACGCAAATGAATGCAACCCATTTATGTCGGCTGTTTCCTTTTATGTGGAATTGGGTTGACTGCTTGAGACTGACCTTAGGAGTCTGGGCTGTGAAAGGCACTCAGCAGCCACCTGCCTGTGCACTCACAATGGCTGCCAAAGGCTGGTAAGTCTGGCCTCCCACCCAAGGCATGCTGGGAGTTGTAGTCATAAGCCTAGGTTTTTTAAATTAAATTCTTTAAAAATACTTAAAACACAAAATTTCATGTTTTAGATTGGGGGGGGGGGGGGAGGTACATTGTACAGCCAGACCTATTAGCATGCCAAATTTCACGTTTCTAACTTATCTGGAAGTGGGTAAACATTTTTGGACATACATCCCACACACGTACTTTCAGCTTTATAGGTAGAGATTAAGAATTTGCAGAAGTGGTATCAAAGACATATTCCCAAATGAAATGCCTCAACTTACTAGTTGGTGAGTTTTCACTTCTGTTCAGGTCTTTTAAGGCTTCCTTCCCCAGCTGAACACCCTCCAGAAGTGTTGGATTGCAACTCCCATCATTTCCAGCCAGCATGACTATTGGCCTTGCTGGCTGGGAATAATGGGAGTTGCAGACTAACACCTCTGGGAGGTGCCAGGTTGGTCAAGGCTGTTTTAAACTGAACAAAAGAAAAGAAAAGTCCACTCATGTCAATAGATTGTTAGGAAGCCATACCATTAAAATATCCAGGACCTGCCTTATTTATTTATTTATTTATTTACTTATTTATTACTTATACTCTGGCACTCAAGGTGCCTTGCAATCACTAATAGAGCATGATAAAAACAATAATAAAACAAATACATTAAACACAGTGAAAAACAATTAAAAACACAACAGTAAGAGAGTAAAAACAGCCTCCAGCCCAACAGCCCACTTACACACTAATGGCCTGCTTGAACAAAGCAGTCTTTGCCTGATAGCAGAAGGACGGGAGAGAAGGAACAAACCTGGATTCCCATGGCAGAGGGAGGGAGCCAGGGAGCGACCACTAAAAAGGCTCTCTTTTGCCCACCAAATATGTCTCTGGAGGTGGCGGTCTCGAAGAAAGGCCTTTCCAGAAGATCTTAAGAACCAGACAGGCTCATATGGGAGAAGGCAGTCTTTCAGTCCCTCCTATTAGCATTTGAAGACAGACCCATATGGTTTGTCCTTTAAATTAGCCTGCTGCCTTCAGGTACAGTGGAGGATACTATTCTATCACAAGTGTTGAAGTAATAGTTAATGGGTAGCCCAGTTGGCTTCTGTACAGGAATGGGTGCACGTCTTGAGCTGCCCCTAACAATACCTGACTAAAAACAGCAGCAAACAACAACCAAAAACCATGAGGGCCGTTGAAAGGGTAACAACGTATTTTCCATAACTTTGAATGTTTCAAATTTCCCACCTTCTAGATTCACTGTTACATAATTTCAAGAACTAATAGGTGACAGAGATTCTTTCATCTAAAAGACATATGCTAGAACATTTTATGATTGGACACAGTTGTAGCTGTAACCAAGAAAACGGTATCTTTTGTTTTAAAACACCTGATATTTAAATATAGTCAAAGAACCTATTTGTGAGTTAAAGGTTAAAGTATCAGCTAGTGATCCAATGCAGAGAACAGAGGGTGGAGTGGAGGGTGGGAAGCACAGAATATTGCCAGCTATGTGGAATTTTCATGATTTTAGCTGGCTAGATATGGATAGGATTTGTACTTTAATACTTGGAAACTAAAACACTTTTAGGATGCTTTGCATTAGTTAATTACTAACCATTCCCTTTTTTTAGAAAAATGTTATAATGCTTAAGACACATGATATAATGGTATTAGCTCTGTAGTTCAGAGATATATTTTTTTAAAAAAATTAAAAACAAATCTCCTTTTTCTGTAATATACATTTCAAAATTAATCTCAAATTAGCTCCTAAAAATGGTTGTGTGTCTTTAATTATGCAGAATGTACACAAATTTAATGAGTTTTTAAATATTAAAACTATTCTCTGTTGTCACTACTGTGAGCTCTTAATTTACAGAGCAATTAAGTCAGGACCCTCATTTATCAGTACATGTGTGTTTGTTGAAAACATAGTCAGTTTTTATTAATTGATGCTATAGAAAAACTGAGGTAAAATTAATGTGTATGCTTCAGAGGTCATGCCGGCAGTAGTGGGTAGCTATCAAGGAGCAAGACGTGAGATAAATAAGTAACTGCTGTTCCCTGATTACACTGGAGATATCTGAAATATTACAAGGCATAATAGGCACAACTTTAGCCAAAAATGCTCACAAGCACAAGTCCTGTAAGCGTTTCCTCTGGCAAGCATCTGTCATGGTGGGAACTGAAAAAGTTTGGTTTCTAGTTACTAGGACAGTGTACAGTGTAATGTTTTTAATGTAAACACTTTCTTGCTGAGCTAGGAGGATGGTATTTTTCAAAGCAACTTTTTGTTCAGTTCTTTGTTGAATATCCATAGCAAAAAACACAACCTAACTTTGGGAGGGAAGTCATGAGCAGTAGACGCAGTTTTCTGAACAGAGACCACAGAGCACCGTTCAAGAACCCCTGCTTGTAATGTTTTTATTCTGCCTTCCTTGTGCTCCCTGGAATAATTGCTCCATTTGATTTCGAGCAACTAGGTATTCTCCACATGTTTTGGACTTCAACTTTCCTCATCTGGAGACAGCATGGCTATTGGTCACAATGCTGAGACCTGTAGTCCAAAATATCTGAAGAACACCAGCATGGGGAACACTGCTTTAGTGGATATCATACATACACATTGACCTGAGAGCATGGCGGCTGTGTGTACATTAATAAAAGAGGGCTGCCAGAAGACTATCCTCTGTTTTGAAAGCATCCTCTCAAGAGCTGTCCAGTCCAACTTTGGGGAAAAGGTAAAGAACCATCAGAAGAGCTGGGCCTTGAAGTTGCTCAGACAGCAGATTGAGCAAGTCACACAGCCACAGTGTTCTACACTAAGGTGAGATATACAGTAGGGATGTGTATCGTATCATTAAAATGTACAATAATGATACGATATGCTCTTTATCATGCATGCATTTAACGATAATGATATGATAGAAAACCCTGCAATAATTATCAGAGATGATAAAAAATCCTACGATAACTATCATATTTTATCATTTTATCGGAAGGCTCTTTCTCTTTTGCCGCCACACAAGTGGGGTGTGCTTGATGAGACTGACAGATTCAGTGACCAATCGTGCAGCAAGGATTCCAGCAGGCTCCAATCACAATGTTGGAGGAGGGCTAAGGATATCCCCACATAAAACCCCCACACTTGGTGTTCCAGGTCTGTTGGGAGTTAGGTGTTGAGGGGAGAAGGGTGGATTTTGTTGGAGCTCTGTCCTGGCTCCTGGGTCTTAATAGTTACTTGGTGGCGAATTGTTGGAGATTCAATGTAGTCTTGCATCTTTGTGTCTCAGGTTCGTTTGGCTGTGCGTTGCTTGTGTGTTTGAGTCTTTGAGTTATATTTTTTTCTGGTTAGTTTGATTGAAGGGTTAGGTTAGCATGAGTGTGGGTACTGTGACTGAGAGAGTATGTTTTGTCCTCTTCCCTGTTTAACTTTCTTTAAAAAAACAAAAAAATATATTTTAAAAAATTATATTTCTCTCCCTCTCTCTCTCTCAATCTCTGGGTGGGTGTGTTTGCTTGATTGACTGTGAGAGTGCTGGTGTGTCCTGTAGCCTGCTACACAGGATAACACTACATAATCTCTGGTCAAAACAGCACACAAACTGTTTGCAAAGGATTGTTATTAATATAAATAATAATTTCATTTTCAATCACTTTGTACCAGTATGAAACGTGGCTCTAAGGCGCACCTTGGACGAGGTGGCTCTGGCTCTAGGAGAGATGCTGTTGCTGGGGGCAGTTCTGGGGTGGCTGTCTCTCCCTCTCACACTTTTTATTACATTTTGAAAGACGCTGCTCCAGCCAATGTTTCCAGTCTGGAGGGACTGCTTTAGCGAGGGGCTGCAAAGCAAAAGCAAGCATCCCTCTCACACATTTTATTTCTTTTTTAAAGATGCTGCTCCAGCCAATGTTTCTAGTCTGGAGGAACTGCTTTAGTGAGGGGCTGCAGAAGCATCCCCTGGACCCTCTCACGCATTTTATTTTATTTTTATTTTTTGAGACTCTGGTCCAGGCAATTTGCCTACCTCTACCCCGAATGTGACTTTTATTTGGCAAAGTGCCTACTTCTACCCTGAATGTGACTTTTATTTAGCAAAGTGCCTACTTCCACCCCGAACATGACTTTTATTTGCCACTGCTCCAGCCAATGTGTGCAGCTCTCGCATGAAGAACTGCCCACCTGCCTGCATGGGGATGGTGGGCAGACTGGGTAATTTTAATTTTCAAGCACGATGAGGTCAAGGTGGTGCGTGAGGGTTGTTTTGATGGGATCCTCCAGGTTTCCTCGCTACCTGGGGTAACTCCTGGCCCAATGAGATCCTGCCTGGCTAAGGCTGGCTAAAATAAATATAACTGTAATGCCTGTGCTATTCCCCTACCCCCCAATACTTTTAATTTGTAGACATGCGTGGCCTAATCAATGAGACAAGGCAGCAGCAGTTCACCATCTTCTGATTAACAGATTTTACTTTTATGTCTGCATATGGAAGGCACTGCCTAGGTTTATCCACAGGTTTTGAAAGTTCATTGTATTCATAAAAATATACCTATAAGTCTCAGCAGCAGCAGCATGGAATGCATTACCGGAAACAGTGCATGTTGTTGACAGCTTACTTCCGAGTAACGCTTGCAGCTGTGCATCTGAAATTGGGCACAGATGAGTCCTCTCTTGGCCATCTGTGAGATGCCCATGAGTACTGGACGACGTCTCTTGAAAAAGGACCACATTTCAGCCACCTGAAACAGTGTATTTGAAAGCTTGCTTCCGAGTAACGCTTGCACCGATTGTTCTAAAATTTGGCACACAAGACTAGCAACATGCAGTCTGCACTGTGACCAAGTTTCGTACCTGTAACTTGGAAAATTAAGTTGTTTTAGGCCTTTCTGACTCAAAAGCAACTCTCTCTAGGGCAAAATGGAGAAACGATATAATGTCGGATACGATACGATTCACCTACAATATTATCGGAGATGATAATTTTTTTGGTCCGAAATTACGATAACTATAAAATACAATATTTTTGGGTGTGCACATCCTAATATACAGTATTTGTGTTTAATTTATAATATTCATAAATTCTACATTGCATCTATGCATTTAAATTTGCATATGCAAATTTCATGCAAAAGGGTGTTCTCTTTTGTCCTGTTTTTTGGCGATTCACAGGGGCCACCCAAATCAGTAGTTCTGGGGATCATACAATAATGCACTTTTGAAGGATTACCCAAAGCACTAAATATATATATATATATATTTTACTTCAACCTTAAGAGAAGGACCCGTCATATCTTCAGAAGATATAAACACTTTTTCATGCCTATTTAAAAACACTTCTGTTCTCAACAAAACTAGGCTTGGTATTTATCCAGTTTCAATAAAATTCTAATCAAGTTCTACCAGCATTCCAGTTGCTCTACAGAAGGCCAAACTAAATGGTCATTCAATCACACATAGTGCAGCTATGTGTGATAGTCTTACTTACCATCAAGTAAGCACATGCAGCCCTGATTCAGATCAGGACCTTGGCACTCTTAGGGGAGGGGTTTAAACATTCCCTCCCTCTCACCCCCTCCCAATTGACTACAATGAAGACTTTTTTTCTTTTATTTAACCCCCCATTGGGGAATTTTAGGACAAAAAAAGGTGGTGGGGTGATTTAACACACACACCCTCAAGCACTGTGGTGCCAATCTGAATCGGGTTCATGTGTACTTAATTGAAAGTAAGTGCATCTATCATGATTGGATGAAAGTTTAGTCCTGCCCAGAGTCACTCCCCAATTCATGAACTGCAAAGCTGTAAAGGCAGTTCAAAAAGAAGACAACAATCACCATTTAAATCCTTCTCTGAATTCTCCACTTTTCCTCCATTGATCTTTGTCTTCCAGTCATAAGGTAGTGACCCAGGCTCTCCTTGTAGTGTAGAAGGGGGAGAACCTGTGTGCTCCCAGAAAACTCCAGGTTCATCTTTATGTGATTCAGATGTGCATGCAGAATCACCTCTTAGAATCAAAGAATAGTAGAGTTGGAAGGGGCCTGTAAGGCCATCAAGTCCAACCCCCTGCTCAATCCAGCTGCCTCTTCAATGCCTCTAGTGCAGGAGAGCCCACAACCTCCCTAAGTCATTGGTTCCATTGTTGCACTGCTCTAACAGTCAGGAATTTTTTTCTGATGTCCAGCCGGAATCTGGCTTCCTGTAACTTGAGCCCATTATTCCATGTCCTGTACTCTGGGTTGATCGAGAAAAAATCCTGGCACTCCTCTGTGTGACAACCTTTTAAGTACTTGAAGAGTGCTATCATGTCTCCCCTCAGTCTTCTCTTCTCCAGGCTAAACATGCCTATTCTTTCAGTCTCTCCTCATAGGGCTTTGTTTCCAGATCCCTGATCATCCTTGTTGCCCTCCTCTGAAGCCCCAGCTTGTCTGCATCCTTCTTGAAGTGTGGTGCCCAGAATTGGACACAATACTCAAGATTAGACCTAACCAGTGCCGAATAGAGGGGAACCAGTACCTCGCACAATTTGGAAGCTATACTTCTATTAATGCAGCTCAAAATAGCATTTGCTTTTTTTTGCAGCCACTTCACACTGTTGGCTTATATTCAGCTTGTGATCTACAACAATTTCAAGATCCTTCTTGCTTGTAGTATTGCTGAGCCAAGTATCCCCCATCTTGTAACTGTGCATTTGGTTTCTTTTTCCTAGATGTAGAGCTTCAGGCAGCCCCTCCCTCTTATACCTGGTAAGCAGGATGTTTTAGATCATTTAACAGAGGTAGCAGCCAATGAGTACTTCTCAAACACAGCCAACTCCCAGATCCAATCCTATAATCATTAGTCATGGCTGGATTGTTGTGACTGTGGGGAAGTTAAAGCTGAAATGGGAAATGGGAGGGGGAACTACATTTTGATGGGCTTTGGTATATTTATTTATTTTATTTATATCCTCACTTTCTGCTAAAGAAGTGTTCAAGGAACTAGTGCTCAGTGCTCTAGACTAATTTTTCTGGGCACAATTCAAGATGCTGATGGTAATGTCATTTTGTCCTCATAATAAAACTACAAGACAATGACCACCAAAGAGCAACAGGTGCAGAAGCAAACTCCATTTTATTCCTTAGCCCTGGTAGTGCTATAAGTGAGTTTAAAATGGAAAACTGCACATGTTCTGATATATATAGTTATAGTTATAGATATGGTTTGGCAAACTGTTTTGTTGATGTCATTTTAACATATCAGAGATGTGGAAGCAGTTGGAATGGTGGTTGAAGGGCTGGGAAGAGAAATGTTTGTTGTGTGCTTCACAACAGAAGTAATACACATGGTCATCTAAAGCTGATGCCCATAAGACCATAGGGTCTGAAATAACCTATCTGCACCACTGGCAAAGGTCACGTTAGGAGCAGAAATGGGTAACATTGACCAACAGAGGCGAGTCAAACTCGACAATACTGGGCTAGATGGACCAGTAGTCTAAACTGGTATTAAGCAGCTTCCTATGTTTTTATACATCAGACTGGAGATCAAGTTGGGATACTGGAGTGTCACAAGGCTTGGTAGAGAAAGAGTGGTCCTTGGACTGAGCATCAAGTTAATTTGTCACCTTAAGGTATCTATTTCAGTATGTAAGGCTGGCTGCAAAAATACAATTCCAGTAGTGCCTTAATGACAAGTGGGGTCCGGTTCACATCCCATGGTGAAAATAAGCCACAGAGAGTGGGTTATTTGATCGCTAACCCACATTACTCTTGACATGCAATCTGGTGGTCTGCAGCTTGCTGTGGCTCATTTCCCCCGTAGTTGCCCCGCCCACTCCCAGAATTTATCCCATAGGCCTTTGCAGCAAACCTCAGCAGCCTGCTCCATTAATGAGTGCAAATACAATTGTTAGAGGAGTAGAGGTGGGTTTTGTTTTTTGCAGTATTTTTTTTTCACCTTTGGGGAAACGTGCGCAAATGTAACTTTTTTTTCACCTTTGAATTTGTGAAAATTTAACTTCAATTTAAAAAAAATCAGGCAGATTTGTGCAAATTCGCTAAAACACAGTATACTGCAAATAAGCACAGTAGTTATTCCAAATTGTTGAAATCTCCCCAAAAGTTAAAAAAAAATAAGTTAAATTTGCACAAATCTCCCTGAACATGGTGGGGGGAGGTGCTGCTATCTAGGGAGACAATGAAGTGAAGGAGTAAATTGACAGCTGTAAATTGACAATTGTCATTTCTTATTGATGTATTGGAGGAGTGGCAGGTGGTGGGGGAGACAGGAGGTGGCACTGACGAGATTGAGAGGAGTAACCAGTTTGTTTGCATTCTTCCCAGGTGGCTGTGTAGGCCTTTCTGACAAGCCATGCCTTTGCTGGGTTTGCAATGACAAGCCACTCTGAAAACAAGCCAACAACAAGCCATTTTTCAGGGTAACTTGTGCATGTTTAACAAACCACACTGAGGAAAAGATGCCAGGTTTGGATGTCACAACAAGCCACGCTGAAACAAACAAGGGTGACAACCCACTGTGGGTTGTCATGTCATGAGAACCAGGTTATGGTGACTTACCCAGGGCTTCCTATTGAACAATGTGGACTGATCCTGGTTTTCCCATGCACAAACTAACATGATGTTCTCTGCAGGGCACTTGTTTTGGGCACATTTTAAAGAAGAGAAAGGTGAATATACAGTCCTGTGAGCAGGGTGCACCCACCCACCCACTAGTGTTGCACAGTGGACAGTAGATCTTGGGAATATATCATACTCTCACCATTACTTGGTGCTTGGCATATAATCACATCCCAAAACAGGGTTGTCTCAAAAATGAAGCAGCAGAAGAGACATTTGATTAAGGAGTACAACATGGATTTTATCCTCCATTGTTAAGTGCATTTGTTTTCTATTTTTAAATACAGAGGCAATTATTATGATCTGGTTTCTGATACAAATACATTATAAATGAACGTTGGGACACATACACACCTCCCTAGGAATATGACTTCTCAGCCCATTATACATTCCCTTTCTCCCCCACGTAGGATGCTAAGGCCTTCTCTCTGTAATGTCTTTTCCGTGCAAATGATTTCTCGACTGAAGAAATAAAGCAATCCTCTCCATTCCCAGCAGTTAAGGTTAAAGAGAATGCACCAGGTTCTAAATCTCTGCCGCTAACACTCTCTCTTCACCTTTGACCTGCCTGAGCACCGCTAAGTTTGATGGGACCATGCCAAGCCATCTTGTGTAACCCATAAGATGGTTAATATACTCCCATTTCTCATTCAGACAGCCAACAGAGGCAAAAAAGGCAGCAGGGCAACAAATGCTGTCTCCAGCAAATGCTTAGTAATAAATTGCTCTTTCAGCAGCGCAGAAGACAGATTTTTCTTTCTTTTTTCCTTCTGTACTCCTTCGCTGAGGTGTCACCAATGGGAGCCCTGCTTTCCCACCTGGCCCTGGCTGACTGTGCCCATAAATTTAGCCTAGGCCTATGCCTGTGCCTGTTTACGGGTCGCTGATGGAATACTAAGGCGGGTGCATTTTTAAAGCACCGGGTTGATAATCATGGTAATTGATGTTTGGAGCTGCTAGCTCCTAGGAGCACAGGGGTCTATTTCTCCCAGTGAGGCCCTGCTCCATATTATCAGTCCATTCCATAATTAAATATCACTCTTTTACAATATGTTTCAGGTTCCTTAATGAGTCTAAAGCAGAAATAGTCACCTCTTTCCCCTCTGAGCTTTATTTGCTTGTTATTAAACAATGTTATTGAGCTGCCTCCTTTCTCTCTGTTGCCAAATCTGCATCATTTCCGTTTTATAATTGTGCAATTAGAGTCAGTGCTTTGCTTTCATACATCAGCAGGACCTGAGCGTGAGTGAACAAGGGAGAGAAAGAGAGGGGGGAGAATCAGGTGTTCACAGACAACTCAAATGCATCTTATTTTCATTAACTACCTTATTTTGCAAAATGGGAAACTATTTATCATGATCTGTTTTCTACCTCCAGCCATCTACACCCCACCCCACTCTAGTGACTTCTGCTATGACCTTGCGCTGTGTTGTTGAGTGTCCAATTTGCTCGTTGTTGTTACGTGCTTGCATAATTACGTGTACACCTCCCCCACAATCTTCCCCTCTGCTTTTTCCTAAAGCAAAATCTACTCGTTTATATCTAAGACTAAATGGTATCCCTCCCCAACCATCCTCTCCCAAATCTGGTAAGCTGTACAACATGAGTAACTCCTTCTAACAAATTTCTGCAGAAATTCCCCCCCCCCCCAAATACACACTCACACACCCGGTTCCTGTCGAACACGCACACACCCTTAAGCCGGTCTAAGCAGTGTATTAAGTAGCTGAAGAAAATCCATTCACATTCTGCTGTGCCGCTTTCTTCTCAAGTCATGAACCCATCACAGACTTTTTCTAGCTGTAGGTTGCCACGGTGAAGATTTACAATGCCAGTTATTCATACATCTGCCTTCTCTCTTTCCCCCCCTTATTCTTAAATCCCTTGGGCGAGGGCAACCTTGATACTGAGACTCGTAAAATTCATGCAGGCTTATCATCCTTGGTGAAGGCTTCAGGCATGCATTACGGTATCCAACTGCCTGCTCAGCACCATGACAGAACTAGGCCCATAGCTTTTCCTTTTACCAGGCTAAGGGGTGTGTGTATCATTGTGCTAAAAACAGGGGGAAAATACAAGCTTGGATGTGTGTGTGTGTGTGTTTTCCTTCAAAGTTTTATCTTCTTCCCTTAATGAATTTTAAATTTGTTTTAATTACATTACTCTCTGTGGAGTGGCATAAATTGAAACACAAGCTGTGTTGTTGTTGTTGTTGTTGTTGTTGTTGTTGTTTCAAGTAGCCTTTAAATTGTGTGGACTTCCAAAAAGTCCAATCTTTGTGTGAGATGCAAAATACATTATGAAGGCAGTCTCTGAAGTCCACATCAAAGTCACAAATGTAACAAACCTGGAATGAATTTTCACAAGCACATTTTAAAGACTTTTATTTTATTCACTTTTTCTCCTTTAAAAATGTTAGTAGCCCTTTTGTGAGCAAATTAAAATAGCTGTTTTTTTAATCGGTCTATATTCTGAAGACCAATTAAAAAACACTGTACATTTTACATTGTACATTTTTCTTATGAAATCACAGTTGAATAATAAGCGTGCAACTTTTATCTATATTAATTTATTATCATTAGATTGTATCAGTGCTAAAACATGATTTTCAAAATGTTTGCTTTAGCATTGACTCATCTTTATATCTGAGTTTCTTCTAATGTGTGGAGGTTGAGTAAAGTTCTGAGATGATGTTAAGTGATGAAGACGATTATTATTTGCCATTGACTTTGTTCTTTGGTTGTTTGGAGGTATTTTGGGAGGCATGGAGAGTGTGTAACAGTGGTTAAAAATCAGTCACTGCAAGTCATTAATCTAGATGTCTTCTGATAACACTTGCTGCAAGATAAACAGACTATAGGTACTCATACTGATGCTGAAATCTGTGGGCATTCCAAATCTAATGCATGGTTCTCTTCTTGTGAATATTATCTCCATTCATTTCAATGGAAGGTCCTGGTTTATATGCACAGATTAGCTCCTTTGATTCAGTAAGATTAGAATAGCCATTTTTGAGATGATGTGATCAATGACTACATGTGGAGTGGGAGGGAGAGTGAATCCTCTGCACATGCATGCAGATCAGGAGGGGTGGTGGAGTGCAGACACATGGACACACACCCACTGTGAAGAAGGCCTTCTGGGCACTTCCACACCACACCAGCCCCACTCCCCTGATATGACAAATGCCATAGTGGAAGAGCAGCAAGCAAGCAGAGCTCCTTGGAGGAGTAGCCACTGCCCCCAGTCTCTAGCTCTGATCCCTGTCTCAAAGCAAGAGTTTCGGTGGGGCACCTACCCAATCTCCCACTTGGGAGACTCCCCCAGACTGAGAGATCAGGGGGGCAGGCAACCTCTCTGGAGAGCCTACCCAATCACTTGCTCTGGGAGAGTCTCCCAAATCAGAGTCCTAGCAGGCAGCATCTGGAGAGGCTCCTATGCCCGAATGCCATTCTTTGAGGAATCTTTCCTCAAAGACAATCATTGTGAGGTGACCCTGGAGAGTGCAAGACCACCTCATGATGCCAGATCTACACCAAGACACTTTGAAAATGGTTTGAAAACTGTATATGGGGTGTGTCCTGGGCCCAACAGTTGTCACTGCTGTTATAAACCATTTTAAAGCAGTAGTGTAGATCCTGCCAAAGTGTGTGTGACATTTGGGTCTGGACACCTCTCTGGAGAGGCTGTCCAACCAATTTCTCATTGGCTGAATTCGGACAACACGATAGTCAATGGTGGGGTGATAATCAACTTTACAGTTGTTCATCTAGGGGGTACTCCCCACACAACATGGTAATAAATAATCAACTGTGGTGTGGATTAGGATCAGCGCTGAGTTGACTATGGCAGCATTCGGACGACACAATAGTAAATACAACTGACTATTGTTTCCCCACCCCCAGTTGCTTATTGTGTCGTTCGAATTCAGCCATTGTGTGTGTGGTAGTGCATATCCCCCTACATCAGGAGGCAGAACATCTTGTGCTATCACTGGGGAGGGGGAATGGCAGTGGCAGGTTTTTTCACCCAACTTATGTACATCCACTGTAATATCTAAAAGAGACCTACTCATACAACTATATGAACAGAGGGTTCCCAAGGCATGATATGGATCTCTACTTTTCCAATTTTCTCCATCATGTTATGTTATGTTATGTTATTCTTTATTTCTATGCTGCCTTTTGGCCCAAAGGCCCCCAAATCATCTCAATATAGTTTACAGAAGAAATATCACAACAATATTCAACAATATACTACAACAATATTCAACATTATACTAAATAATAGGGATATGCTCTTTGCCACGGAATTATCGGATAACTACACACATCTGTGGTGCGTTCGGTCTTCGAGTGTGGGGATTGGCCACTTCTAAACCAATAGAATCATTTCAGGGCCCGACAGGAGCTTCTAACGTCTCCAAAATTTATTCTACTGTTTTTCAGGCATCAATGCAGTGTGTGTGTGTGTTTGTGTTAATTGAATATCTCCATATTTGGAAGATGCTGAGTGAGGTGAGGGTATACTGACATCTGTGGCTAACCAATAGCCATTAGCCACACTTGTCTTCCTGTTCCCCCCTCCAATCACAATGTTTTGTTCTCCTTGCCTATCATTCTAGTGAGAGAGAAAGTGTGCACGAGAGATTTGCAGCCAGCAAGGCAGCCACTGTCTCTTGGTCCGCTAATATTTTTAAGCAATTTCTCCTTCTTAAAATCGTTAAAACTCCCAGTGTGCTATTTATTTTATTTTATTTTATTTATTGCATTTTTATACCGCCCCATAGCCGAAGCTCTCTGGGCGGTTCACAAAAATTAAAACCATGAAATCATTTTAAAATATATAAAACAAGGCACAATCTAAAAACACAGAATAACATACAATATAAAAACACAAACAGAATAAAACCAAGCAGCAGGAATTAATACAGATTAAAATACAAATTTAAAACAGCAAGGATTAAAATTGTGTTAATTTAACTGTTAAAATACTGGGAGAATAAAAAGGTCTTCACCTGGCGACGAAAAGAGTACAAAGTAGGCGCCAGGCGAACCTCTCTGGGGAGCTCATTCCACAGCCGGGGTGCCGCAGCAGAGAAAGCCCTCCTCCTAGTGGCCACCTGTCTCACTTCCTTTGGCAGGGGCTCACGGAGAAGGACCCCTGTAGATGATCTTAGGGTCCGGGCAGGTACATATGGAAGGAGGCGTTCCTTTAGATATCCTGGCCCCAAGCCGTTTAGGGCTTTAAATGTTAGTACCAGCACTTTGAATTGGGCCCGGACCTGGATCGGCAGCCAGTGAAGTTGGAAAAGGACTGGCGTCATATAGTCTCGTTGGCCAGTCCCCGTTAACAATCTGGCTGCCCTGTTTTGTACCAGCTGAAGTTTCCGGACCGTTTTCAAAGGCAGCCCCACGTATAACACATTGCAGTAATCCAAACGAGAGGTTATGAGAGCATGGATAACTGTAGCTAGGCTATCTCTGTCCAGATAAGGGCGCAGTTGGTATATCAGCCTAAGCTGGTAAAAGGTGCTCTTTGCCACCGAGTTCACCTGTGCCTCAAGCGACAGTTCTGGATCCAAGAGCACCCCCAAACTACGGACCCGATCCTTTAGGGGGAGTGCAACCCCCTCCAGAACAGGGTGAACATCACCTCGCCGGACAGACGAACCACCCGCTAACAGTACCTCCGTCTTGTCTGGATTGAGTCTCAGTTTGTTAGCCCTCATCCAGTCCATTACCGTGCTCAGGCACTGATTCAGAACAGCCACTGCCTCACCTGGGTTTGTTGAAAAGGAGAGGTAGAGCTGGGTGTCATCCGCATATTGGTGACATCTCAGTCCACATCTCCGGATAACCTCTCCCAGCAGCTTCATGTATATGTTAAACAGCATAGGGGATAAAATAGAGCCCTGTGGAACCCCGTGGCTTAAATGCCACGGCACAGAGCAATAATCCCCCAGCACCACCTTCTGAAAACAGTCATCTAAGTAGGAGCGGAACCACTGCAGCGCAGTGCCTCCAACTCCCAGCCCAGACAACCTATCCAGAAGGATACCATGGTCGATGGTATCGAAAGCCGCTGAGAGGTCCAAGAGAACCAACAGGGTCGCACTCCCCCTGTCCCTCTCCTGGCAAAGGTCATCCCACAGGGCGACCAAGGCAGTTTCTGCTCCAAAACCAGGCCTGAAACACGATTGAAATGGATCTAGATAATCCGTTTCATTCAAGAGTGTCTGGAGTTGTCCTGCAACCACCCGCTCAAGCACCTTGCCCAGGAAAGGAATGTTCGCCACCGGCCTATAATTGTTAACATCTTTCAGGTCCAGGCTAGGCTTTTTCAGGAGTGGTCTGATTACCGCCTCTTTTAACAAGGCCGGCACCACTCCCTCTCTCAAGGAGGCATTTACAGCCTCCTGGACCCAGCCGGCAGTCCCATCCTTATTTGATGTAATTAGCCACGATGGGCAAGGGTCAAGCACACAAGTGGTCGACCGGACTTGGCCAAGCACCTTGTCCACATCCTCAGGCCTCTGTAACTGAAACTCATCCAATAAAATTGGACCAGACAGTGCTCTGAACGCCTCTACTAGCGGAGCTGCATTAAGCGTGGTGTCCAATTCGAGACGAATCTGAGCGACTTTATCTTCAAAGTGCCGTGCAAACTCGTCACAGCATGCTACCGAGGGTTCCACCATCTCTCACCCTGGCCCAGAGTGTAGCAGGCCACGAACCACCCGGAAAAGCTCCGCCGGACGACACTGTGAAGATGCAATGCTGGTGGAGAAGAACTGTCTCTTCGCCACCCTCACCGCCACAGAGTAGGCTCGATAATGAGCTCTAGTCTGTGTCCAATCAGACTCAGCACGAGTTTTCCTCCACCTGCGTTCTAGCCGTCTCCCCTTTTGCTTCATTGCCCTCAGCTTAGGTGTAAACCAAGGAGCTGGCCGAGCTCTGCTCATAGGGAGAGGGCGCTTGGGTGCGATCGTGTCAACCGCCCGGGTCATCTCTGCATTCCACAGAGCGACCTGGGCTTCGACAGGAGCACCGGCCATATCAGCAGGAAAATCCCCCAGAGCCTTCTTGAATCCATTGGAGTCCATTAGCCTCCGGGGGCGGACCATTTTAATAGGCCCCCCACCCTTGCAGAGGGGAAAGGATGCCGAAAGTCTAAACCTCAATAGAAAGTGATCCGACCATGACAAGGGGGTAGATGTTAGTTCCCCCACTTTCAGATCACCATCCTCCTGTCCACCCGAGAAAACCAGGTCAAGAGTATGTCCTTTTACATGCGTTGGGCCGATGACATGTTGAGACAGCCCCATGGTTGTCATGGCAGCCATGAAGTCCTGAGCCGCTCCGGATGCAGGAGCCTCCGCATGGAAGTTGAGATCCCCCAGGGGTCCTCAACACCAGGTCCGAGACAACCTCCGTCAGCTCAGGCAGGGAGACTGTTGGGCAGCGGGGTGGGCGGTACACCAGCAGAATCCCTAATCTGTCTCAGGTACCCAACACAAAGTACAGACACTCAAGACCAGCACTCAAACGAACAGGAAGCCTAGAGAGGGAGATCGTATTTCTATAGACCACGGCAACCCCCCCCCCTCCCCGGCCCTGAAGTCGGTGCTGGTGCTGCACCGAGTACCCAGGGGGGCAAAGCTGAGTGAGAGTAACCCCTCCCAGTTCACCCACCCAGGTCTCAGTGATACATACCAGGTCAGCTCCCTCATCCACAATCAAATCATGGATGAGGGAGATTTTATTTTGGACCGACCTGGCATTCAGCAGCAGCAGCACCAACCCCGAGGGCAAGCTGGTAAGGCTGCCAGGAACTACCCGGTTGGGGGAAGAACCAGAAAAGGGGATAGTTTTAAGGCAACTACCCCCTCTTCTCCTCATCTGGCCTGTTTCTCCCCCAACACCATACCTCCCCCTACCCGTGACCACAGTTATGTGGGCACCCCCTTGCCCCCTTGAGCTCCCCAGGCACATAGTCAAGATATACAAATAAAACAATAGTATAAAATTTCAATTTGCTGCTGGTTGTTGGTTTCAACAGGTACAGGCAGTAGGGTGACTCCTCTGTGCGACGCTAAGCGCGTCGCCGAGGCGCGCTGCCGAGGCGCTGCCTCTGGCACGCTTTGCCTTAAATAGGTACCTGCATTTATTCAAGATGTGTCCATTTAGTCCTTTGAGAATTGTTGGGCTTCTTCTCTTTAGTGTTTCTGTAGTCTACTCCCTCCCCAATGAAAAACCTTTTTAAAAATCCAGGATGGCTAATATGTTTGACTGGCTGCTTGGCTTCCAGTCTGGGGTGGGGCTCCTCATCTTCCTCCTCCTCCAAGCCTTGTAGCCTCACATACAGGGGGAAGCTGTTGTTGCCTTGACTCATGACTCGCCTCCTTCTCTTCCTCGTCCTGCAAGCCTCTGCTCCTGTCCAGTGTCCTCTCTGAAGATGGGCAAGCTGTGTGCTGCTGTTGTGGTATTTATTAATTTATATTTATTATAATGCTAAACACTTTTAGTTTTATCCTGCTGCTTCGTTTCCCTCTCTCCCTTGCCATACAGATCAAGGCACGAGTGTGTGCCTGAGAGGACACTGGAGTTTGGACTTTACAAATTCTCTATGAATCACTGCATGCAGGGATCTACTCCAAACTTGGCATGCCTAAAGCCCTCTTTAAAAGCTGCCATTTTTCATGTGTTTATCTTTAAAACTGAGGGAGCTATAAGCATTTCTGTTAATTCCCATTGACAAGAACGTAGTGGTTACCTGAAAAAGGAGCAGTTTTCCCGACAGGTAAACAGATGGTGCGGGGAGACAGACCCACTCCGAAAATTGGAGAGGAGAATTGCCTCACCGGAGCTGCATGCACACCCCTTCTAAATAATACTAATACAACAATATTCAGCAATATACTAAATACAAGTTTACAGCAGAGCAGAACAGATGAGAGAGAGAAAATAACTTGATTGGAATAGCATCTCTCCCCCTGAAGTAGCACCTCCTACAGCTCCAGGTATGGGAGGGAGGGGAGCTCACCCTTGATGGTACAGTGTCTCTCCCCCTGAAGCAGCACCTCCCAAACTGCAGCTCCTATAGCAACAACCTCCAATCATGCACTTCTATGTGTGTGAGCTCTATTTTGACCAGGGCCTAATCTACACCAAGCAGGATATTGCACTATGAAAGTGGTATATAAAAGGCACGAGCCACACTACTACTTTATAGCAGTATTGAAGTGCACTGACAATTGCTGGGGCCCATTGACACATACCAGATACCGCTTTCAAACTGTTATATCCTGCTTGGTGTGGCTACTGCCTTTTATATACTGCTTTCATACTGCTTTCATAGAGCAATATCCTGCTTCGTGTAGATTAGGCCCAGGAGTGCAGAACCATTTTGGTGTGGAGGGCTTAATTCCAATCTTTGAAAGATCTTGGGACAAAAAGGGTGTGGAAAAGGCAAGGGGGCCAAGCCAAGGGGGTGGAACTTTTTTGCCAGTGTGCTTCATTTTTGGTCTTAATATATTTACAAGACTAGAAGTCTGCTGAGTGTGGCCTTCAAACCACCCCTCTCCCCCATTCTTGATGTGTAGTGTGATGTAATGATTGTGGTCTCCTCTACTTAACAAGCTTGGGAATATCCAGTTGAATTGTTGACGCGCCACTCGCAACTGTATTTCCAAGTTCTCATCCTTTAGTCTGGAATGAAGGTTTGGAAGAGTAAGCTCTTAGAAGAACTCCAAAGAGAGATGCTAATTTCGGTGTTATGTTGCCTCAGTGCTGGACAACCTTCAGCAGTCATACAAAGTCCATAGAACTCAAGAATAGTCCTCTTAGGAAATGGCCTATGTTGCCAATTTCCAACTATGCTTTTTACGCATATAACTTGAATTCAATTCCTCTTACATTACCACCATCTGGTTTGGGCCTTTTAGTTTCAAATTGAGCTCCCAAATATACTTAGTGATGTCTACCAGGAAACCTAGGGGGCTGCCTATAAATCAGTGGGATGCTGCTGCAATAAGCACCCCCCCCCCCGTGCTTTTGCTGCTTCCGTGTAGTGGTGACTAATCCTGACCCTGCAGCAAAAGTGAGGGGTTTCCAGAGGCTGGCCCCACCCCCTGCTCTCTGCCCAGGCGGATGGCAACCAATCCACCTGGCCACGCCTCCAGAAAAAAGATAGATGGTGGATGTGCTGTACCTGCCTCACTCTGGAGAAAAAAGTCAGTGTAAGTCCCCAACTTTTTTCCAGCTTCGTAGGAAAACCCCAGGATGGGTGTGCAGTGGCTGCTACATCGTACAATCGATGCAGTACCACCGCACGCCCACCCTGGGGCTTTCCTTGCATATAGACAGCTCATAGGTCACACAGCCACTGTGAGTGGCTCAGTTATGGCATAGCTTTGCTTTTGCTTCCAGGAACATTTTTACTTCATCCCACAGTGTGTAGAACCATTTCTGCATATTTGCTCGGCTCAGCTGGTGCACTTCAAATAATAAACCAAATCTCTATAGTGTGCTTCAAGCTCTACCAATAGCTCCTTGAGCAGTAGGAACCAACTGAACCGTTTGTTCTATAGCAAGTTGAGAACTGAAACATAGTTATAGAGCCCTGAAATAACATACATCTGGAAGATGTGTTGAAGTTCCAGAGCATCATCTACTGAGTTGTGGTTCTCTGAATAAGCTCCAATGAAGTGAGCATGGATTTTGATGAACCGCTATCTGATTATTCTTGCTTAGGCAATAGTTCTATCATTATTCATGTGCAAATCACATTGAAATGAATTATTCTATGAGTGGGATTTAAGGTGTGAAAGCAGAAGGCCACTCATGCAGTGGGGCTTTCCTGCCCTCTCCTTCCCACTGCAGCCCCCTGTAAAGCCTGTCTACTGGGTCATGGGAACTCCTGAACAGTGTAGACTATGGACCATGCAGTGAAAAGGGGAAATCACCAAATATCACAAAGAGGTTTGCCTTTACCACTACTATTCACTGTACTACTAATTATAGTGCAAACTGACCTGATCCAAACGAATGTGCAGGGGGCTGTCTATACAACGGCGCATTGGCACCACGAGCCCCCAAACCCCCACACTTGTGCTCCTGCAGGGTTGTCCCCACTGCAAGGAGTGAGTGCAGGGTTTGCAACAGAGGAGCTGCCCCCCGTGCGTGCTGTTCCACGCTCTGCCGTGGCACCATGTGAGCACCACCACCACCTGTCCGCGCATCCCCCTTTTTTTCCCAGCTGGAGTTTTCCCCGACACCGTTTGATTCTCCCGATGCTGGAGGACACACGGAGGTGTTCCAGCTGCCATTCAGCTCGCTGGCCAGCCCCCTCTCCCCTGTCTGTGCAGATGATGTCCAATCAGGGGTCGCCATTGGCCCAGCCACGCCTCTGCTGCAAGTCTGGAGCAAGGCAATAGATGGAGATGCACCATCATCTTGCTCCACAGAAAAAAGTTGGGGCAAGCTATTATTTCTTATGTATACAGCGTCATCAAGCATACATGTCATCTTACAGAGTTGCACAGGCAAAAATAGTCAGATTCTACTCCAAAGAAATTTAACAAATGAATGCTTGGGCATTTGTCCACTTTTCATTTTCATTGCCCTCACTTGCCCTCTCTCCACTGACTTTGCTTGCTCTCAGTGATATCATTAACCTAGCCACATCTTATTGGCTCTGCAGTCACTTGCTATGTGATTCCTGACTGGCTGCAGCTACCCATGTTACCGATCCAGAGAACTGTACCAAGAAGACAGAAGGGGTGCATACAACCTCCTTCACACAATGCGTGAGGGGGCAAGAGTGCAAAGTCATATCAGCTAGCCCTCTCTCGCTGCCATGCTTACCAGCTATGTCTCCCATTGACTGTGCATTTGGCTCCAAAGAGAATGGGCCCGATGCATATACATGTAGAGCACTTCCACACAAGAAGGGATTCTGCACCAAACAGGATCTCACCTTACATGGTTAAGGTCTAAGTGTGTGAATCTGTATGTGTGATGGACCCCTTCACATATCTGCCAAATGCATGACCAATGGGACGTATGGCTAGGGTACATATTCATGGCAGGGGATGAGACTATGCACAGTACAATCCTGCAACCCTATCATGTATCAGGTGAACATATCAAGTAGGTTGGGTGCACCCTAGGGTGGCCATGTGTCCTACTTTGCAGAAGACAGGACTCTATTTAGCACGGTTGGCAGAGGACAGTCCTCTATTTGAAAGTGTCTTCTGTCGGAGGAGGTGACAAGTCCAAGCCTGGCTTTAAGCCAAACAACCCTAATGCAGGGGCCTTGAAGTTGCCCATGAACACTTAGCACTTGGACAACCAATGCAGCCCCTCCCCAGTCAGTTTTCCCCTCACCATGGTAGGATATATTGTGTTTCCATTTAAATTATAGTTATTATTTCTAACTTTGCACCTAGATATATACATTTGGATATGCAAATGGTACACTAATGGGTGCCCTCTTTTCTCCTCTATTTTGGTGATGGAATTTTTGTTTTTGGCAATTTGTAAATGGCCAAAAGAACAGCGCTGAAGTGATAGAAGCTAGTGGAAACAAATGAAACAATGGGACCTAGGTAATATTCTCACAGTCAAAGTATTATTCTGGAAATATTAATCACCTCCCCAAATCACTGTTTTTAACCTAAAATAGTGAAACAGGAAAATATTTTTGAACAAACCTATAATGAATGCTTTTCATTACAATTTTATATATCGGTATATAGACAAAAATGGCACAAGAGGTCGGTGAGAAATTGTCTTTTTACATTTGAGATCCTAGGGTGACCACTTGTCAGGATTTCCCCGGATTTGTCCGGGTTTTTGTTCAATCATGAATGTCCAGGGGGATTTTCTGTAATTTTCTATAATGTCCTGGAATGACATACCATTAAGGACACCATTAGCGTGGCAGGGAAGGATGACACACTTTCTGGAGGCGTGTCATTCCCTCCCACTTCTCCAATCAGGGCCTTAAAAGGGAAATCGTGTCATTCCCTGACATTACAGAAAAAAAACCCAATTGGAGCAGAGTCTGTCATTGCCACTTTGAGGAACAGCACAAAGACAACCCTCTCTTCTTCCCTACAAATGGTAGAATAAGCCAGAAAGGGGTACAAAATGGACACTCCTAGATTGCTGCTGATCACTTTTGTCATGTGTTTCTCTGACAAGAAGAATAAAAACAGCTATGTAACCACACCAGCTTTGGCATCTTGGTCTCGTCTCCTTCTCATGATCCCTTCCTTCCCCCACCCCCCGCTTCCTCTCCTCTCCTTGTCTTTCTTTCTTTTCTAATTTTTTTCCCTCTCCTGCTGCTGAATATTCTGCTCTTGAAGACTCTTCTGAGGGACAAGCTTATAAACATAAACAGAGGAAGAAAACATACACCTAAGTCGTACAGAACAAGCCACTTTTCACAACCCGGAAGAAAAGTGTAAATTGAGAGCATCAGTGCTAAGGTTGCACTCAGACCTAGTGCAACTTCATGGGTTAATAGTGTGACCTGCAGAAGCGTGAATGCAGGGTGGGCAAGTTGCAGCCCTAGTACCACCTTGCAACCCTTGGTCTCATTTGAAAAACCTTCTGCAAGTGATCAGGTCAGATCTCTTACAAGATTGATGTGTCCATCTCCCAATAGCCTGCTGGATTTAGAGGAAGAGGGAGGGTGGGTGAGAGAGAGAGGGAGGGAGGCCCTTTCTACACCTATGGGTGTAGAGGGAGGGAGGGAGGTGGGATGATCCCAGACGCACCTGCTTCCAGGATCGTCCACCTCTTTCCAAACCTGGAAATGCGATGGCCCGGCTTCCTCCCGGGCCATCGCGCCATCACACCCACCATTTTGTCTTTTTTTGCCAGGAAGAGAGAACACACTTGTGCTCCATTACAAATGGTGAGTTTTTTAAAAAAATAAAAAAATAAATCAGCCCCCAACCCCTTCCCTGCCATCCCAGGGGTGGCAAAATTGCTGCCACCCCCTCTCCTGATAAGCACAGAGCCATGTGGTGCAGCTCCATGCCCATTTCTGGTGCCCACTTCCTTGCAAGTAAGCGGGCACCAGCTGGGACAGGCGCCTACACCTCCCGTGGTCTCGGGACATTCCCGGGACCGCCGGAAAAATCGGGGTTTCCAAGGGATCCTTAATTTGGTGGAAAACCCATACCCAGCCAAGTCCCAGGAATCTCTGTGCACCATTTGGATGCACAGGGACAACCTGAGGACGATTCTGGAAAAAAAGGCCTGTGTAGAAACGGCCAGAGAGAGAGAGAGAGAGAGAGAGAGAAGGTGTGGCAGAAAGAGAGAGAGAAAAGGGTGGCTCCTCCCACTTTTGGCCTGCCCACAGCAGTGACTTAATTCCTGTCCATTGCCGCTATACAACTCCCAACAGATTACCTCTGGGGGAATACAGCCCTAGACAGGGGAGGGGGGGAACACTTTCAACCTCTGCATCCATGCATTATGCTTCTGATTCCACACAATTAATGTCATGTTTGTTTTTAGACTTATAGCTTTTTAGTTATTATAGTGATTTTAAATGTATGTGCATATTGTATGTTTTTGCAGCTTTAATTTTTGTATATTGTTTTTAAATGTTTTAATCTTATGTAAACCGCCCAGAGAGCTTGGGCTATGAGGCAGTATACTGATGATGATGATGATGATGATGATGATGATGTTTGAAGTGGAACTCACAGTGCTTGGATACCTTGAATTCCAGGTGAATTCTGCAAGACACTGGGGTTCAGCAAACCACCGAACTGAAGTAATGTGTGACATCATTATACCAATGTCAATGACTAAGCCCACACTATGAAGATTAAATTCTCCTGTTTCAAGCAGATGAACTTTGACAGAGTAACTAACAGGGTTTTCCAGGGCAATACATGTCGTGTAGAGCAGCAAGCAGTAACCAAAAAAATCTAGGGTTGCTTTCCCACATCTGCTGCCATCCAGATGTTTTGGACTTCAGCTCCCATCAGCCCCAGCCAGCATGGCCAATGGTCAGGAATGCTGGGTTGTGGAACCAGGTTGAGGAAGGCCAATGTAGAATCCAGTTTTACAACAGAAACTGTACTTATCACAGATATTTAAGTTGCATATGCCTTTAAATGTTAGGAAGAGCAAGCATGCATATTATATAGTAAAGGGATCTATGGATTCTTCCTGATTATTGCCAGACATAAAGAGGATCTGCCTTTTTAAAGAGCACATGTTTTTGATTTTTTTTAAAAGTATGATCTATAGATAGAAAAATGATATGAATACAATTGTTCGAACAGAACCATGAACTGTTTCCATTGTACAGGTAACATAATTGTTGGGGTATCAAACATGTTTGTTAGTTTGTTCGTTGAGTTAATTTATATCCCACCCTTCTATTGCAATAGCAATACTCAGGTCAGCCATATTTATTATATACTGGGATATTCTGTGTGAGGGGCTTTTTCAACTAGACTCTACCACCACACTTGCCTTCTTGGTTAAAGGTTTGCCTGGGTGAATTCCAGTTAAAAGGCCAGTCTGCTTCCTTGCTGACATTTTCATTTATTTGACAATTCATGGAGCCACCTTAAAGAAACGGTGACATATGAAAGAGTTGCCTTTTCACTGTATTTTCATTCTTTGAGTAATATGCTATTCTCCTTAGAAGGCATATTTAAGTAGTGAAGGACTTGCAGCATTAGCAATTAATAGGGTCCCATTATGCTAACTATCATGCAAGTTTAGGACATCTTAGATGCAAGATAAGAGATGAATAATTTGAAGTAATTTTCCTGTAATCATGCCAATCACTTCAGCAAAGTAGTTATTAAATGAAACAGTATTATGATGAATTATAGGACATCTATTGAATGCCTTTTCTCGCAATGTACTTACAGCGCTTGGTGGTGGAAAGTGGCAAACATATGAAATTTCTTTCTCAATAAAATATGCACACTCCTTACTGTAAATAATAGTTTGTTTAGCAAACCTTGATTTTTAATGAGGCCTGGAGACAGACTTCTTCAACTAGCCCTCCTCCCCTGCTACTTTCCGCTTCAGAAGAGGGTTGCCTTGCTCCCATCTTTTCTTTAAAGGTAGATATTAACAAGTATGAGTCACCTTTGATGACAATGAATTCTTCTAGTTCAAATTTGCTGAAGTGATTAAATATTATTTATCTAATTAAATGCTCAAAACACATCATTATTGAAAGGAATACATTTAGTGCATTTGTTGAACAGTGCTAACTGAAATGTAGCTGCACATCATTTGACTTTTTAACATTTATTATATCTAATAAGTCTTTCTGTGCTTAATTAAATCAACTTATTTTTTACAGTTAATTTAACATGATTCCATTTTAGTTACAGAGTCTGCATCGGATATTATGTAACAAGCCAACTGTATATTCATATTAGCCCAGTACTTCTCAGGTGGTCTGCTGCATTCCAGAGTAATCTAGTCAATCTTGAACACTGAGCCTTGTATTTTATGTTTGTCTTTATCAGTTTCACATATATAAAATTTATCATATCCTTTCTCTTGATTTCTATTGGAAATATGATAGCAAGCATTTCTATATCAGTTGATGAAAATCATATGATTAGATTTTATATAAAATATGCTGTATAATTGATTGATTGATTGATTGATTGATTGATTGCTGTGACTTTGGCCTGGTTTGGGAGAGGGTTTAATAGTAAACAATGGATGTAATGTTCTTACTTGTGTTTATCTTAGTAGTTGCATTGCAACAGCTTATAGTAAATGTGTGTGTTTGTGTAAGGTAATTGAGAATGCACTAACCATAATCGTAAAATACATTGTGACAAAAAAAAGTAAATTGCCTTGACCCTAAAGAGATCCCTACTGATTTTAGTGCAGCTTACCATCTTTGTGCAAGTGTGCTTAGCATCATGGCCATAAACACTACTGATTCTGAACATTTCTGCTATGATCCAGATTATAAACACTTTAGTCACAATCTGAAAATAATTTGAGCACAGGGACATTTCTATGATCATTTATTTATTTATTTATTTATTTATTTATTTATTACATTTGTATACCGCCCCATAGTCAAAGCTCTCTGCCCACAAGGATTTCCCCATTCACTTCTGTGGAGATAGCAATTCTGTGGAGACATGCTCATGTTGGCATGAATGCACATGCTCCA